>CM059560.1:49034770-50304770 GCA_030386875.1 Morinoia aosen
ATCTAAACAGAGGAAGGAAGAAGGCATTATTTAGTATGGAGTTGAGGGAACGCGAAATCTATACAGAAGGGGCACAGAAACAGTAAGATGAGAAAGAAGTACATGAAACAAGATCAAAGTTGAAGAAGAAAGTAGTAGGTGCTGAAAAACAGAACAGCAGTGAACCGAAAAAAAGTTGGTAAACTAAAAACCTATATAATTTTAACACAAAGAAAGCCTACCTAACCTTTAGCTCCGGCCCTCACATTGTCCCCCTGGGAGCGCTAATTCCCATAGATACAATAGTTGTATCCTCCTGAGGGGAGGTGAAATATCAATGAACTTAATTAGATTTAAGATAAGTATTTTCTTAACAAACATTCGCTGTATGTTAATTTTGTACGGACTTGAAAGAATAATAAAAAACGTTTCAAATTGTGTGCCACTATTTCTTGGAACCTCCAACGTCGCAAGCTCACAGGAACAGTAGGAACGAGACTACTAATTTGTGCACCAGATAGAACAAGACTTACATTACGAGTTTCTCGAACGCTGTCACCTTGACAAGTCTAACGGGCAAGTCGTTCGGCGGCGTCGACAACAGAGGTGGGTAGCCAGTCTCTTCGCAAATCTCTTGGCTACGAAAATGACAAAAGAACAGAGCTGCAAATAACCTAGTACATGAAGTTGCTACGAATTCATTACGTCAATCAGACAAAAAAGCGCCAACTCTCGAAATTTAAATTTTATTTATTAACAAATTTCGGTAGTCTTAGGTGCAAGACATCCTCTAAACTTCAGTTGCTGTTCTGTTGTGGCGGCAGGAGGTGCTATTCACGCAATGAAAAAACTCCATAAAAATGGCTCTTGAGAAATCTGGTAAAATGGACTTGACGCTTTTTTTGTCTGATCGAGAGGATTAGCGTAACACCAAATAGGAGGATCTTGTCGAACAAGCAGAATTTCTTTGAATGAGAGTGCGACTTATATGCAGACTAAATTAAACATTAGAAAAACAAGAGGGAACTCAGCACATCAATAATAGTTTGGGCTACATAACATTAGGAACGCTAGGAAAATTATTTTCTAAAGATGCAAATACTGAAACTGTTCGTTGCACTATCAGTACCTGATTGGATTTTAAATCGTACTGTGGCGTAACTTCGACTGACAGCATCGTACGAACAATAAGAAAATAGATTTACTCACATTGAAATGATGGATAGTATGCACCAATTTCGTCGCATAATTAATCAAAGGTGTCATTAATAGCTACACCGAAAAAAAAAACAGATTTCTGACATTTCACAGTCTACAAGTATTAACAAATAATAATTCTAACGAATTTAGTTCAAGTTCTAGCAGCAGCGATTGTCAAGACCGTCTACAGCTGAGCACTGATAATGTTTAAGACTGTACTCAAATGTCGATTATATCGACTTACACCGACGTTCTGCATCAGCTACCAAAGCAGCAGATGCATTGAAGAAAGTACCAGAAAAAGATACGCGCGAACTCGTACAAGGCAAGAGTTCTCAACCACATGTTGGTTTGTGTGCGCGCACATTTGCCCCCTTCACTCCATGCGCTTCAGAGTTTATATAAGAGCGCTGCCCCTCAAGCATAGCGCTAATCGTTCGCGTCCTAACACCTGTATACCACACCTGTCAGCCTTCATTCTTGCCAAGTAAACGTGTCCAAGAAGACCTGCATTTCATATCCCTCCAATACGCCAAGACTGATCGTACATTTGGTGGCCAGTTCGATTAAACTCATGAGAAGATTTGCCTCTGGAGACTTTGAAGTTTGTCAAGAATAGAAGATTAAGAAGTTGTGAAATGAAGAAGTTGCAGTAAAAAGTGATGACAGGAAACAACTGTGACAAGAGAGTCAGAGAACTGCACACGCCTGTTTAGAAAATCAATTTCAAGATCCCATTTTCAGCTCTACTCGAGAACAGTACAGTTATCGACGTGGGAACAAAATTTCTACTCTTTCCGAACAAAAGTTCTGCTATACGACGCGGGGGAGGATCTAGAAGTCGCCCTTGTGTATACTTTAGGTGGAATAACAAACGACAAAACTTAAAACGACCACATCGGCTAAACCATCAACATCTACATCTTCTGTCCCAGCGTGCGTCTACAGCGGCGTGCGACTTCAAATCTGCACATACGAGTTAAGTAAAGATAACGAATTAGTCGTTATCTTGCAGTGCCGTTGCAGAGTGTGAGTTATTTTTTTTTTACTTGGCAAGAATGGAGGCGGACAGGTGTGGTATACAGGTGTTCGGACGCGAACGATTAGCGCTATGCCTGAGGGCTCTTATATAAACTCTGAGGCACATGGGGTGAAGGGGGCATATGTGCGCACACACAGCGATAAAACAAAGATCCTACCTAAAATAACAAAACAAAAGAGTATTACAGAGAGAGTGGAGAGTAATACAGCGTGCAGGTGAGGATGCTTAGTGATTAGATTAGATGCTAGTCTAAGCCTCCTTAACCACAACAAAGGCGTTCCAAAGAGAGAAAGGCAGGAGGCACCAATAAGTAAGGAGTCAAGGAAACGCGGAATCTACACACAAGGGCACAGAAACAGCAAGTTGAGAAAGAAGTTTATGAAACAAAGTTAGAGTTAGAGCAAAAATTAGTAGTTGCTGAATTACAGGACAGTAGTGAACCGAAAAAAGGTGGTATTTTACACAAAAGACAATATTTCAACAAAATGAAAACCTACCTAACTCAACTTCGGACCTCGCATATTACCCAGGAGCGCCAATTCTCATAGATACTATAGTCGTATTCCCCCTGAGGGGCAGGCGCATGAGAACACAGTCCCTGTGATACCCTAAATGGGGCTCGCAAACGTCGGCCAGTTCCTTTGAATTAGTTCAACGATAATCCGAAGACCATAATACGTATTATAATATTGGAGTCGCATATTACAAGACTGAACATATTTTGAACGAATGACAAAGCTGATAAGCGACGGCGCATGCTACAGAATCGATTTTGCTGGCCTTAGTTTTGAAGAAAATGAATTCGCGTGGGGTTCACATTTACGATAAACTGTTTTACAGCATTGCTTCTCTGAGGCAATTGCTAAAGAGAACACAAAAACTCGAAGTAATCTACGCGAATACCTTGATGAGCGAGTTCATTTCTGAAGAATGAACTGCAGAATGCGTGTCTGTAAAATTGTTTTCATGACTATTAAAACAGTACATAAACCCTCTATACTGCTCTATCAAGATATTCCTGCCTCAAAACAGAGTTTCTACTTAATTTTCACAGTAACGGAAGCGGGAGAAATTTCAACAGGGCGGAGAATTAACGTGATCATTTCAAAGAGATAAATATGTAAAGTGAAAAAAAAAAATAACAACAAACATAAATAACTCTTGCCTTACGGCAAGAGGAAACGAAACCTTGTAAGTCTACAACTAAACTCGTGAGATTCTATTGGAGAAGTTTGGCAGCTTGTTTGATGAGTAGCTCCAGATATTATTCTACAAACTAGAAGCATCTAGAATAGAAGTGAACATACTGCTCTAAGTTTTTCGTTAGGTCACACAAAGCGCCACACTCTCCCCACATCTTCTCTCATGCAAGTGAAGCTCCAAGAAAAGTCATTAATACAATCGCACATCGAAATACGAAAAAACTCAAAGTTTGTACCAGAGTCGCAGGAAAATGATAGCTGCAATGCAAAATAGACTGGGGCAAAAACTTACACGCAGAGCGTATTTAACATTTGCAAAACATGTGAACAACACGTCCTTTCAACAGACAGCAAAATAAAAAAGCTCAAATGCCAGCAATACAAAGACCTTTGTCATTGAAAGATAGGTTTCGTCATAGAACTTGGAGCACTTGCACCGAAAGACGTGGCAGAGCCACATGAAGCGTACCATCGGCACGACAAAGACGCCCTGTCGTGCGATGCCATCAAACTCACTCTAATAAAAAAAACAATGACAATGACATCGAACTGAACAGCGACAGAATAAGGTAAAACTAAACTATAGCATACTGAAAGTTATCGGTCGTTTGTCATAAAAACAATACTTAACTCTGACTAGAAATTAATAGTGTACTTTAAGAGAACATAATACTATTATTGTGCTTAACTTTCTCTAAACTCTAATGAAGAAAACATTAACAAAGGAAACATGCTAATAACTTAAGAATAGCTGTCAGCGCATGATCAACGAGTAGCTTTCTCTTCAGACGGAGATGGCAAAACTGCAAAATCAAAACGTACAGAAGAATAGATTTTAAGCGTGTTTAAGCCTCTCTAACAACGGTGTTGCATCGAGAGGTGGGTGCAAGGTAATATTTAAAATAGAATTTAGCAAATGGGGAATCAACACACAAGTGTGCTCCCAACCAAGATTTATAAGCATAGAACAACATAATTAAAAGAAGTTAATAAAACAGTATGAAAACTGAAAGAAAGTGATAAGTACTGAAAAAAAACAAGAACAGTGAACCGAATAAACTGGGTGTGTATAAGGATGAATATCATATCCTATCTTGAAAAGAAATCATGCGACCTTCAGGTCAGAGCCACAAAACATCGCTAAAAACTAACAAAAAAGAAGAAGAAATAGTACACCGCCAAGATGTCCCGCCACTCGTTTGTTTTAGCAAAGCTGCAAGAGGACACGCGAGCGCTACAAGAAAAGTGGCAAATACTACAGAGTAGGAGTTAGCTGGGAAAATGTGACGAACACTTGAGCTGAAATACGGAGAAATTGACAATCAGTTCGACATATTTCAGACCCACGACTAATCTGACAAATTTGGCACGACTTGATAAGCTGCCCTAGTCTCCTAAATGGATTAGCGTGCTCGGACCTTTTGGACGATATCTGCTATGCCCATACTTCTTGCCATCATCACAGGATTATCTCGTGCTAACAGCCATAATGTAGACGAGACTCGTGAGGGTACATTCAGAGCTTTTTGACAGCTCTCCGATGAGGCGTGTTCCCTTAGAAATTTTTGCCTTGGTTGCAGAGTGTTAAAAATCAGACCTTCAATGTTGCTAACCTAGCCAAGTTGGCTACGATGCATCACCAGAGATTAGATTAGATGTTAGATGAAGCATCCCTAACACCAACAAAGGCGTTCCAAAGAGAGGAAGGAGGAAGGCACCATTTAGTATGGGAACGCAGAATTTATGCACAAGGTACATAGAAACAGTAAGTTGAGAAAGAAGTTTATGAAACAAGATAAAAGTTGAAGAAGAAAGTAGTAGGTGGTAAAATATGAAGAACTGCAGTGAACTGAGAAAAGATGGCATAACAAACGAAAACAACGCTACTTCAACGAAAGAGGGCCTACCTAATCATTAGCTCGGCACCTCACACATTCCTTTTCGAAGGGAAAATTCCCACAGATACAATAGTTGTATTCCCCTGAGAGGTGTGCATCACCAGAATGTCACCTCCCCGCGATCCAAACTAAAACGCTCTAAACGAACATCATTAAGAAATACAGCAGCCTTATTCATTCCTCAGTAAGCTCAAAAGTAAGCTCAACAGCACAATCTCTTCATCGCATCAGCTATGGAATGACAATGTATATAAAAATTAAGTGATAATCATACTTTGAATGAAAATACTACCTGCTGGGTCCGAAAACAATTGGGTAAACTGATAATAATAAACTCAGTTAACGACAACTTTGATCAAAGACTATTTAGTTGTTGCTTTGGTACTTCTACTTAAGCTGCTTTTCATAGTTACGATTCAACACTGTTACTGATTGCTTCAGTAGTATTTTCTTACCTCGACTACTTCCAACAGACATTCACTTTCCACAGTTAACTGATAAATTTAATTTACCGTTAGAAACTATATGCAATACGTGCACATGTGCTCCATTTAGTTCTATGCCGTAGCAACCACAGTTGCATGCCGCGCTATTGAGGATCTAGATGCACATATGAAGTAAGAGCTGAACAAAGTTGTAAATCGATCTTAGTTTTTGGCACTCAACTTCAACTATATCTTTAAATCAGTGGTGACCGCTATGTGTCAAGCTTCGTTTATTTATTAACCAAGCAACACGTAAAAACTCAAAGCGCTATTGAAGTTCTCTTGAGAATTATTTGAGTGACGCAGTTTGACGAGATTGAGAGATGCGCAGCAACAAATAGATAAGACCGTGCAACAGTACGGGACTTTACTGCAGAGTATTGAGGTGGCTTAAGCGTACTGAAAATCAAAGGAGCCACTCCTGGCTGTAAAAATGAAGTTGAAATTGAAGCACGGTGAGTCGGAGTCGACTGAGGTACGGAAGGCATGATCTTTTCATTGGAGATTGAGGACTTGGATGGAAAACTTCACAATTAATGACCCTACTTATTACTGACCACAAAATTTGGGAACCAATGCACAAGAGTAATCGCGCTATATATCATCTGAAAATGATGAATATGTTCAAAAACCACATGACTACCAAGAAATTGCGCATAAAATGAGTAAAGAAATATCCGATAATAAATATCCCGGCATAGTCAACTGAAGAAAATTCAATAAAAAAATTCAGTAACCTACGTTTAGTTCCTCATGAGGCAACTATCAACCGATAGAACATTAAAAAAGAACAGAAAATAATTTGGCTGACATTTTCAAGTACATCACCTCTCCGCTGTTTTAAACTCTCATTTACCGATTCCAGTTTTTGAGTGGCCGCCAGTTTCATTGAGTTTCAGGAGGTGAGATTCTGCCCTCATTTTGGTCCAGAGATTAAGGTGGACAAACTAAACTAAACCTAAATACGTAATAAACGAAATTTTTGAGCACTAAATTTATACATAACGCAGCATCTAAAATACTTTCCATCGTAAACTGTTTACGACCGCAATTTCCAACGATAACTTTATTTTTTCCCACACTTTAAAAAAAATAACTCAGCTGCACTTACTATACATGAATAAGTTTCTTCATACTCTACTCAAGGATGAAAATATTGAATCGAAAAGACAGTACTTAGATCAAAAATATCATCACCAGCCATAAATGCTGAGACAACAGTCTAAAAATAAATAGAGAAGATAATTCTCCATATCCGATGAAGAGTCGCAAAATTCTCCAAAACTAACAAACCGCATTTTGATGTAAAAAAAGTAAAAAACGAAAGCAACCGAAATTAGAATACAATACTTGAATGCTATCACTAGGGCCGAAAAAATTTTGAAGATCAGGAACTGTGTAAAAGGAAAGAAGGAAGAAATTCTGTGGCTCTGAAATTGCACAATACACCAACGAATCATAAGCACAAGGTGACAGAGAACCAAGAAACAGCTCACCCTGCCAGCAAACACAGCCTCACGAACTCGGACCGTTGCCTGGCTCAGACACCCAAAACTGCGCAAGGTTCATCAGATGAGACGAGGGCAAACATGATCAGCATCCAGTGACGCTAAGGAGGAGGGAGTGATCAACAAAAGAACAAAAGAATAGTAGAGACAGAGAAAAAATACTAAAACTTAGAGTAAAATTTTTGGTTCGCCAAACTAAGCATTCCTCAATAATATTTTATCCACACTACTTTGTAACAGTGTAAGAGGAGAATTCATTACCGAAGACAGAAAGACCTTGTGACAAATCTTGAGTAAAATAAGCTCACTTTCGAGAAAAGTTCTAACATACACTACAAGAGACGCAACAGTTCAATTTTCTCATCCTTTGCAAAAAATGCTCCCATAAACTAACTAAATGCAATAAAATAGATGGTTGTCAGTAATTCATACGTACTTTACAAGGAAAGAATACCCATTAAAACGCTTTATGGCATAGACTACAAAACAGAGCAATCCAATGCAATGCAATGAATAATTTTCATTTGTGCAGGTAACAACTGACTGAAAATAGCATTTTCGGAATGAGATAGATGCAGAATATGGCTGACAAACCAGATTCCAAAGACAACTAAAATAAGAAAATACCAGAGAAAATAGAGTAAATAAGGATCATAGATTGAACACATAACACGCGAGAACTGGAGGCACCGCAGCAAAAACTTCCTCTTCACACAACTGTAGCGGCGCGCACCGGCTGACCTCCCATGTGAAGATGACCTACTCGGTGACACACGAACGCTGCTCGTGCTTACGACACTAACTCCGACAATGAGACTGCAGACATTAACAAATGCACATATTTTTAAAAGTACAAGAGATTCAAGAACTACGCTAACCTTACAGAAGGTGAATAATAATAATAATAATAATAATAATAAAAATAATAATAAAGAGGAACTCCACAGGACACTATTGATTATGGAGTAGAGATCAAAGTAAAGAAGCTGCATTAGCATTAACCAAGCTAAAATCACATCACTACACGAACTGACTTTGCGGAAAACCTGCACGGCAAAGAACGTGCCATCTGCCCTCAAACGAGGCTTCTCATCGAACACAATTATAAAGTAAAAGACCAAAACGTCAATGCAATAAAATTGACAAACCCTACGTACCGACATACCACCAACAGAAGCGCCTCTACTCCTGGAGCTACAATGGAGTGGTGGACATGAACAGCTTCTGAGCAGCAGCCTCAAGCACGTTGCGACAGCTATAAGCCAGCACAAGCAACCTGTCACACGTAATCTTGTACAGCGAATGTTTGCTCTGACACCCAAGCTCAACACTTTTTGAAAAATGAAGAAAAGACAACTGAGAGTATAAGCTTTTAAGATGGACTCTTCCGATCTATGAAGGGTAGCCAAGCAACTACACAACATGGCGACACCAAGGGAGTCTACAGCTTTACAGGGCACATCAATTGTTCTACAGCTACTGGAATGAAACAGATTTGCCGAAGGTTGACATGAAGTTGTCCTAAAAGCACCATTCAGTTCATCATCTATTGCTACGTGTACATTAGAAGGTCTACTTTGTTTTTCACTAAAAATATCAAATTGTAAAATACTGGGCAGTGAATAGGGTACTTTCCCAAACGATCGAAATAAAACTGCCACGATTCTGAAGGACAACAAATCCCAAGTAAACAATTTTGGCGAACTACAACAACACCATCGACAATTCCGGCAAACAACTTTGGGAAGAAAATTCTCATTCTGTTGAAAGTGGAGAGATAAAAGTGAAGGTAGAAGTTTTATTAGAGTGTTGGCGGTCTTGAGAGTCAGAACGTCGGCTTCAATGTAAGGTTTGTGTACCAGAGATCAGTGAAACCGATTCTGACGGTTTGCTTTGATATTCACGTTGGTCTTCTTATGATCTTCAATCTCTTCTTTCTTCACTTCGGTGAACCGCTCTCCCTTGAGGCTCACTACTTTGTTGTCGCGATAACGAACCATCTTCTTGCCCTCCTGAAATTCAATTTTTTTTAATTTTGTGAATATTGATGAACATCATCTTTTGAGACTGGTACTGGAATCCGAAATGGCCTATATGCATAGTTTGAAATAATGAGTTAATTTTAAAATAAATGTTACAAGAAATGGAAATGTTGAAGGGTTATTTAGTCACATGTATTTGTCCAGTACTATCCTGTAAGAATACAAAACAATTCTACACAAAAATGTATTAAAATATAAAGGCTACTAAACCTCTTTATGCCCACTACGAAATCCTCTATATTTCCAGCGAATCATCACATCAGCTTCTCTAATGAACAATTATGGTGTTTTATATTGCCTTAACACTAAAATTTTCGTGGACAAGTCACTGGTTTGCTATAACCAGAGATTCAAGGGAAAGGGAAAAATTTTTCAACATAAAAGGGTCACAACGTACTGAAAAAATTCACTTCAAAGCAAATTCTCAAAAAATTAATTCGGTATTAACATTGCAAGAGTTCAATTTCATTTCGAGAGAATTTTTTTTAAATCTGTAAACCATTTTTTGCCTAAGAACTTTTTCCTCACTCTTCAAATGCCTTAAACATTTAGACTACACTTCTATAAATAGGCGACACCAGTTATTATGCGTTCAGTAGTGAGCTGAACTCTAGTGTTCCCACAAATGAAAGGCTTTTGAATGCTGCAGTAAAGACATCGCGCACGATAAAATAAACAACCAAAACGACGTTTAAAAAAAAAAGCCAGGGTTACAGTAATAATAACTTCCCATGTATTTGAACAAAGGCAATCTAGAAACAAGTGAATCAAAATTTACCTAGATGTTAATTAAAGCGTGCTTTTTGAGACGGCCGGAGGAGGGCGAGGGGAACCTACCCATTTAGGAAGGACGGGCTTATGTTCCTTGTGATCATCATTGTTGTCAATGAAGCCATACTTGTTGATGATGGACGCCTTCACGGCCTCGTCGTCCATGAGCTTGCGAGTCGTCGCCTTGCTCACAGCCTGACAAAATATGCACATAAGTACTATACAGAACTCGAGGTTCTTTTCATAACATTCACTGCAGAAGTGCACCAAAAAATAGACAAGTGCGTCTAATACAAAATGAGAGATCATTCTTTAGAATGAATTAGGTAAGAAGTAAATAAATTAATGCTGAAGACATTTCTCACTAACAATTTTTTTTCTATTTTTATAATTATTTGAAGCATTTACTGGCCCCTTTACGTATTTCCCCATTCTGTAAAGATTGATGGCAGATGAGACGTAAGCAAAATCATTAGGAAACTAATAAAACTAGCTCCTGGCATCAAGTGCTCCTTGGTGCTCGCTGATTCACGGCAAGAATTACAGAAGCGAATTTCGTTGCACAGCATTCAAGTTCTTGCTAGTTTACTGCAGCCACACTAATAAGTGGCTTAACCAATACTGGAAAATACGTGCTACTGGGAAAAATGCTCGATTACGAGGCCGAGAAAATGGCAAAACCAACTTTCTCTAATAAAACTAAGCACGACACAGCGTCAAAAGCGCAGCAGAATTCTTAAGAGCCCCTGATGGGTCACACGACTCACAACTACCAAGTAAACATGTGCAATACAGCCCAAATAAACATGTGCAATACAGCCCAAATAAACATGTGCAATACAGCCCAAATAAAACATGTGCAATACAGCCCAAGTAAACATGTGCAATACAGGCCAAGAACACATGTGCAATACAGGCCAAGAACACATGTGCAATACAGGCCAAGAACACATGTGCAATACAGACCAAGAAAACATGTGCAATACAGCCCAAGTTAACATGTGCAATACAGCCCAAGTTAACATGTGCAATACAGCCCAAGTAAACATGTGCAATACAGGCCAAGAAAACATGTGCAATACAGACCAAGAAAACATGTGCAATACAGACCAAGAAAACATGTGCAATACAGACCAAGAAAACATGTGCAATACAGACCAAGTAAACATGTGCAATACAGGCCAAGTAAACATGTGCAATACAGGCCAAGTAAACATGTGCAATACAGGCCAAGTAAACATGTGCAATACAGCCCAAGAAAACATGTACACACAACAGAATAAACAATAAACATGTACAACAGAATAAACAATACATGTATAACAGAATGAACAATATACGTGCAACAGAACAAACACTAAACACATGTAGCCCAAGACAACCGAGCTCACGGTCTCAATGGAAGAGATCCTGGAGTGGAGAGGAGGCGCGTCGAGCATGAGCGAGATAGCCTCCTGCACGTCGCCGCCGCTGGTGAGCAGGCAGCGCTCGGCGTCAACGCGACACGCGTCAGGGAACAGCTCGAGCAGCGTCTCCACATCGCTGGTGCTGCTCGTGCTGCACGAGCTCGAGCTGCACTTGCGCAACTTCGTGTCTGCAGGCGACTGCACACACACATTCACAGGATTTGTTTGTGTTCTGTCACCATTACATCAGTTTACGTCATATTCACAGGATTTATTCATGTTCTGTCTCAGTCACATCAGTTTACAGTTTACGTCATATTCAGAGATTTATTCATGTTCTGTCACTGTCACATATTCATGTTTGGCCACTGTCACATTAGTTTGCGCATGCTCTGCGTAAATATTTAATGCTTGTCTTTATTCTCTGTTAAATTTAGTTATCTTATGGCACAAACATTTTGTTTGAGGTCTCGTGAAAACATTTTCAGTGTACAAGTACAGACTGAAAAATATTATAATCAAAACAATCTTTAAGACGGAAATGAGTTTGCTTCAAACAAAGAAATTTGCACCTCTAATCATGAGTCAGATTTTATTAAATAAGTTAGTTTGAGCCTCCCGAACCGCAACAATGGTGTTCCAACTAGAGGAAATATGAAAACACCATTTGGGATGGAGTTGAGAGAATGTAGAATCTATACACAAAGTGAGTTTCCACACAATACCCATTGTGAACACAAACAGTAAATTAAAAAAAAAAAGCAATGAAACAAGATTAAAGTTAAAGAAGATAGTTAGAGGTGTTGAAAAACAGACAGAGAACTAAAAAAAATAGTCCTTAAAACAAAAAAATTATTTTCAACAAAAATATCTAACTTGGGAGCTCACATTCTTCCCAAGGAGCTCTTATTCACGTAGATAACTAATCGCGAGTCAAACATCTTTCCACAAAGCTTAAAAAATAATTTTTTGGCAAACAAAGCATTCTTCTACCACACGTAACGAGCAATTGGTACAAAGTGTTCTTAACCTGAATATCAGCTTTCCTACAAAAATTTATTAATAATAACTGACTACAATGTATTAAGTAGGTAAAAATGCTCAAGCCGACGAATGTGGGCTAAACGATCTATCTTAGAGCTTAATAGCTTTATCAAAATGAATATCACTGCTCTGCTACCACTGAGGTGCTGATCAAGATCAACAGGCATGCACTGAAATGGAGGAATAAGACTACTTATCATTATGCAAGTTTCTCGCGAGTTTCATGTAGCTTAGAAAAAAGAATAGATCACAAAAACACTCAAGTTAGGATAGGGAAAAAATTAATTACAGTTGTGCCTCTGTGGAGGAATGTCTCCTTACAAGCAATTCAGTTTACAAGCACAAAATGTTGCAGAGATTTGCCTCTGTTCATGAGCATTTGATGGCATCACGAGAAACTCAGCACTTGCATAGCATGCTTTTTTAGCACTACACTTCAAAGTTCAGTGAGTGGTTCTCTTGTGGAAGCAGCTCTGTAATTACCTACAACTATCATTTATTTTTTGACATTTCGATGATGAAATTTTGTTCGGTGCAAAGTCACCAAAGAAGATGCATCATTTACAAGACACATCATAAAGCACTGCTCGAGGAAAGGACACAATTTCTATTAGAGTGTAGAACAAAATAGGGAAGCATGAAATAGAACATTGTAGGCATTGCTCCAAAAATCAAGTCTCGTGCGTTCAAGAAACGTCCAGCCTGCAAGAATCTAAGTAACTTGTAACTTGTCTATGTAAAAAAAAATTTTTACATTGAACAGATATGGAATAAAAGTTTTTAAATGTGTGTTTTTAAGTTTCCATTAATTGTACTGAGTTTCTTGATTTTGCTGTGTTTTTACAATTGAATAATTAATTTCCTAATGCACTGCCATTCTTCCACTTTCAGTCGGTACGGTTTACCATAAAACTGGAGAGGTATTCAGAGCTATTCTTTCATCTAATATAACCATGTGTTGATCTGGTGAGTGTTACTCTACTGTTCAGTTCTACTTTGCTAGTATATATATTTGTTGCTTCAAGCTAAGATTTACTTTCTCTCGAGCATTATGTTTTCCCTTGGTACATTGGTTCTTTTATTATTTTCCTGTTAGCAGATCAAATTTTCTTTTTTCAGTTTTACTAAACTTCAACCATTCTGTAATAATTTTTATCCCAAGTTACTCATATGAATTGGGAGCTTAATGATTTGATTTGAGTATTAATTTCATTCACACTCATTTCATAGTTCGGTTTTCAGTTGTTTTGTTTCATATTTAGGTAATACATTTCCTTCATTTAGCAATGCTGTTTTTGCTTCTTACTTTACTTTGAAATTTAATTTTGAGGAATTCAAACACACAAGTATAGTTTATTTCCTTGTTTTCCACACTTTTACTTAGCTTTATCTCTGTTTTTAGTGCTTTATTCATGGTAGGCTTCTCTGGATTTAAGTTACCATTAATCCAATGCCCTGTGACATGTTTTTGCATCACCAAACAACTGGTCCAAATCAACCATCATTTTCCAAAACAAGTTTTGTTACTCCCTTGCTGCCTGGCCAAAAATAGCTAAGTGTAACATGGGCAACTACAGGTGTCCTGTCCTCTCACAACGTAGTAACAAAATAATATAGGTAAGCCTATGTGTAGCTGATTTCTTCAAGTCGTATTGCCATTTGCCATCAACAATGTGCTCTCAAGTGAAAAAGATAACACTCCAGATGCTTGACCAAAAGATTAAACATAATTCTGCCCATGGAAGGATACAGTCTCAGTAATAATACAAATGGGTCTCCCATTCTTCACAAATTTTCAATTTTGAAGCTTTTGCTGCTAAGCTAATTTCTATCAAATCTATAAACTAGTCAAATATTCCTAAAATCCAAGTATATTTACCCCCGAATAATTGTATATTTGAGAGCATAATTTTACATGCAGGGTTCCCTCACCCGATCCAGAGATGAATTGACATCGGAAGTAGAGGAAAGTCGAGGCTTGCTTTTCATTTCGCAGGTGAAGGAAGACACTATAGCATCCAGAGTGACGCCAGGCGATTTTTCACCTGAAAAAGAAGCACATTGTCAAAAATAATTTTCAACAATAGCATTGATGCATGAGAAACAAAAAGTTGACACTAATAGGAGTAAAATTTACTCCATTAGTCTTCATAATACATTGACTACGTTTGTGTGGTTGCTATGGTTGGTTGGGTTAGATTAGGTTGGACGTCGCCTATTTGAAAATCTGACTTTATTGTTTAAATACATTTTTACCTTTTCTAAGAAATGAAAAATTGTAACTATACAATATTTCAAAATAAAGCAGCAATATAACTGAAATAGTTTTCATTTATAAAAGTACACAAAAACAAGCAATTCACTTAGTGGTACATTTATGTCCCAATATGTAGTAGTCAATGAGTTACAGAACGTTCAACCTGTTAGGTGTCAGTTTATGAGACCAGAGAAAGAGACTCAACTACTAAGTTTTACTTTTTTATGCTAGTATTTGTATTAGTGAAAAGTTTAGAAGCTTGCTTCCGCAGCATTAAAAAGAAAATGCACCAAGATGAAATTTTAACATAAAATTTTGATCAATAAAATAAATTTTCCATAGACTACATTAGCTGTTAGTTTATACCTCCTTAACCCAGTAACACCCAAATTTTTTTTGCTTCAGAACGAACTGTTAAGATAACTTCCCTTGAATTACCCTTCACAAAACCCAGAATGATGCGAGACTCATTTAAGCATTCAGAATGTAAGAACAATGCGAGTGATTTCTGAATGTCCTCCTGAACGGTCGTTGGTCAATATAGGGTTAACAACATGAAATGTGGTCCGAAGAGAGGTATGAGAAAGGCATCATTTAGAGCGTCTTGAAAAAATAATAAACCTATACACAAGGTCTCCACACATAAATAGCAAGTTTAGAATGAAGAAAAAAAGAATAAAAGGAAATTAAAAAATGAAAGAAACAAAGCAAGCACCCAAGACATAAGTATTGATTTGCCAATCTATGACTGAGGTCATGTAGCAGAATCCCCAAGAGGACATCAGTCTCCATAGCATAGGCTAGACAAATCTAAGTAAGCTGAACCCATTGCCTAAACTATGCCCACTAAAGAGATCCTTTATGCATCAAAATAATAGCAAAGTCTTAAATAATAATATAAGTTTTTTAATATCAAACTCACTTGTGCTCAAACCATTTCTCCAACTTTTACTTTCCTTGCACCAAACAACCCAAACAACTTACATACATCATGCACAATGTTTACTATTTCTAAAAACTGCTAGAATACCTTGAAGGATTTTTTGAAGTATTTGCACATAAAAGACATGTGCTCATTAAAATCTGTTTAAGATCTGTTTGGCAAGTGCACACCATCATAAGTACATAATTCGAATCAATCTGCAAAAAGAGGGTCAAAGCATTTAAAGCTACTAAATTTAACATCAAACAATTAGAATGCTAACTGAAGGTCATACCTCATCCATGAAATGATCCATATATTATAAATCATAAATCCTTATTTTCCTGAATAAAAAAGACAACAATCCACAGAAAATTACCTTTATCACGACGCTGCTTGAGAATTTTGCCAGTATTGATAATCCATTCTTCGATATCCTGGTCAGGCACATCACTGAAGTTGGGTTCATAAGCCTCAACAAGCTGCTTCACCCCTTCAATATCTGCAGGCTCCCCCGCAACTCCATCTTCCACCACTCCCAGGACGTAGTTCACCACAATGTCATCCAGGCCACTGAAAATCAATACAGAAATGCATAAAAAATTATTACAAAAATAAATCAATACATGAAGAAGGGAAGATGTACATATTAACAAGCCATGCTAGTTCATAATAGGGATTTGAAACATTTTATTCTTGTTTGCAGTTTGCAACACTGGCCTTGTACGTAACTTGGAATTGCTCAAGAATTACCTGTTTTGCCCATGATGGGTAATGAATTCTTTATTTAAACATATGTCATACATTGAATTTGGAGCACATCTCAATAGATTTCATGATGAAGGGGGTAATGTTCATCACATAGACAGATGTGTCAAAGAAAATAGATCAATTTCTTAATATAGCAATCTGAATAAGTTCTTACATTACATGAGAGCAAAGATTATTGTGAGTTAAGAATTCCTTTTCAAAGTGATGAAGTTCATCTATGAATCAAATATTTTCTCTTGTGTCTTAATTTGTGCTAGTTTCACTCAAATGAAATTTAAACCTTTTTCCTGCAGGAACAATAACAATAGAGATAAAAGTATGTACACAGATTGTTCAACTATGGGCATGAAAGAACACCAGAATTATGAGATGATATCCTACAATCATATTTCCTGATAAACAATTCAGGCTAAAAAATATACTCAACAGTCCTTATAACTCACTTTTTGCCTTTTTACATCCATTTGTCTATTCATCTTTAATGACAAACCAGGGAAGCCAAATCAATAGCTAAGTACATACAACATATTGAAGATGCTACATGAAAATATACCACAGCAAAGCTTACCTCAAATCAGCACTAGGAGCATAGAGTGTTACAAGTTCCTTCAGAGATGAATAAACAAATTCTGTATCTACTGCCATTCTTGTCAGTGAAGAAATAACCCCTGAGAATATACCAAAATAAGAGTACATTATTTTGCATATTAAAGAAATAAAATTAATGCTGTATTAACAATCAAAATCAAAGATCATGGTTATAAATTATTTATTATTCAAAGTGACCAGATATCATGGAAAAAATTAGACTAAAAATGTTAAATGAATCCCATATATTTCTTCATCTTAAAAATGTATTTTACAATAGATTGATGTTCTTGCCAATAAAATACTGAATATTGCTCAAATACCATATGCAATTATGTTTAAAATCTATGTAGCTAAAGCAAGGAAAACAAGTGAATTTTGGTATAAACTTAAAGTCTTGTTCAACACATATGGGTGTTTCTAAGGCTTTAGAGAATTGGCATTGCTTTTCCAGTCAACCAAAAGCTAGGGTTTTGCATTTTAGTCTTGCATAAAAAAACATCTAGTTATCACTTGACACATTAATGCCAATTGCTCATTTGCAAAACTTCCGTCAGACAATTTCAAATTTTAATTATTCCAGTGTCAGTTTGGAGCGCATCATTGCAGTAAGAAAATTTCAGTTGCTATTTATTTATCATACTGAACAAGTTGGTACACAAAAATGCATAGGACAAATATGGTGCACATCATCACTAGCCAATTAAAACATAGCTGGCAGGCATAGCGGTGCAATGTTGTCCTACAGGTGTGTGGTACTGTACTGTCCTACCATGGCGATGCAACTGGACAGATGAACTGTAGGACATTGTGGTATACATTTCGTTTAAGCATGGATAGTGTTTGAACTGTTCTTCACTGTTAGGAATTATTGTATAATATTTATATATTATCATATTTTTAGATCAATTTGATAAAATGTTCAACCAATTGGAAGAATTTTGAAGGAAAATAATTTTTTCTATTTTTGTTTGGTGAAATTGGCAAAATGTTCAATAAATTTTCAGATACATCAAAAATTACTAAACCAAAAAATTCTGTCAAAACATTTCCATGAGTCAATTAGGAGGTACAATTATATTGATGCAGCAATGATGCTTAATCAAAGAACAGCTCAAAATGTAACTATATCATTAAAATTACATCTCTAGAAATCCATCGTTGAAACATATTAGATGATAAAACTGTTACGACTAATTTTTCATTATTTTGACTAACAGCAAATCAAGAACTGTAATGTATTAAATTTGTTTTTATTAATGTATTGTCAATATATTTATTTAGAAAAAATGCTGTGAGGGCACCAAAAAGCACTCACTAAACTTTAGATCAATGTGTAGGAAAGGTCAGTAATTCATTGTACACTTTTTGGTGCTTAAATAAAGTTAATTAAATCGAAATAAACAAGTTTTCTTCTATGCACTTTCCGTTTTGAATGAGTATTTGACGAGTTATAGCAGGGTTGGCACATAAAAAACCCACCCAAAAAGGCCAAAAAAAGATAAAAAAAAAACACTAAATAGTGTTTTTTGGGTTTTATTAGTGCAATTTAAATTTCACTTGTTTTCAAGCTTATAGAATCAAAATGAGCTAAATATTTATAAATTGTCAAAAATTTGTCAAAGGCATTTGCATGACTATGACAATAAATATTGAAAAAAAACATCACTATAAAAATAAAATAGGAAAAACCCTAAACACAAAAAGAAAACTCGAGGGACTAGCATATTTCCATGAGTTCCATTTCCAAAGTAAAAAACAAAAACTAAGAAGCAAAAACAGTTTGACTATTTGAGAGTATAAAGACTTCTGAATTCTTCCTCTGTCTTCTAGACTAGACTGCTACTACAGTACTACTGTTTCTCTTTCTACGTCCACTGCCATTTCATCGTTGTCATCCACATCAAGATCATTTGTGAGGTGGCGATATACTGAGACCAATTTCTGTGCGCGTTCCAATCCTCATCTATTTCTCAATTTTCTCAAAGGATCCTGAACTTGCGGGGCAAGAATGAAGATTGCTCATAAACTTGCAGAAACACTCTGACAGTGTCTTTTCAGCGATCTGGATTTTCTGCTGTTTCATGTCTTGATTATCCCACCATCAACGAGGAGTCATTGTTCTTAGTGATATTCTCATTGAACATGTGTTTTGGGAAGATGTTGGAGTCCTTCAATTTATACAAATAAAGCGCACCGATGAACTTTGGATTGTACTCAGCCAACCACTCTTCAATATCTGTCTCCTGTGAGAGCTTTGCCTGAAATAAGTCTTAACAATTATAGTCAGATGGGGTAAGTCACAACCGCAGCCATCATGGGGTAAGAAAGTAAAGAAACGACTAGCCTATGGTGAGCATTAAAGCTGCACTGGAACAAATTTGACAATGGAATCTGTTAGAGCATTTATTTCTAATCATTTTAGCGTTTGTTGCTATCCGGAACTGCAAAAATAGATTTTTTTGGCAAATTTTAAAAAAAAATTTTTGGCATGTCACTACATGTTGTAACATGTGACAGTGTGGTTGACTGACTTGGCTTGCGCTGCTAAGCCCTCCAGCTCACACAATACACATGTTAAGTTGTTAACAGCATGACTGTTAAGTGATGTGCAACTGTCTTGCTTCAAGTTGCTTGTGGTGGTTACTTATGATCTGCATGGTGCTTCCCTCTCACATGACTTGCACCTGTCTGCTGCTAAAACAACTTACTATGAATTGACAAGCATAGCAATTCTCTTTGCACATCTTATATCTTTACAGACTGCAGAGCTGTGTCCCTATGCATATGGTAATTGGTAATTGTGATGGACAAACTTAATTAATAAATTGTTCATATAATGTAATAATTCATATAATAATGTACTATAATGTTGGAAATAAAGTAATCAAATAACAATATTTACTCAATAAGTGTATATATATAAATCTTGAAAAGAGGCAACTGGAGCTGTGTGAATAACTTTTTTAAACAAAAACAGGTATTACAAAAAAAACAATAAAGCCCCAATAAAACAATAAAACCAAAAAAAAAAATTTAAACAAAAAAAAAACACGTGGGTTGGGTTTAATTAAAAAACCCAGGGTTTTTTCCATCCCTGAGTTATGGCGGTAAATTAGTTACCGCAACTTATGTGTTCGAAGCGGGAAGTAACTCATGGAGCGCGACAGAAGGCAACACTGCAATGAAGTCTCGCTTCATTCGCGCTCGTCATCAAAGACAAAAGTAAACCTACCGCGCTATCTCCTAAAATACAATACAATTACAATTTGACGAGAAAAGTGTATAGAACAAAAGTAGTTTATTTTGATGCTATTACCATGATTCAAGCAACAAATATTTGAAAATCGAGAATAATATTGAGTTTAGGTGATCCACCAAAATTAAACATTCCGTTTCGAACCATCAGTAAAGGAGCCCATTTAAAAACGTTTTACATGAATGACATTCTGGGCACTGATGCTCTTTTTTGAATTATTCAACTTAGAAGTTGGCTTTTGCATGCCAAAGGACAAGATGTTCCAACAATGCGGCAAGCGTGCCAATCATAATTTAAATAACGGAAACTAAACCCCTATTACAAATGTAAAGAGGTTGGGTTGTGAGGGGGAGCCACAGTTCTTCTAGTGAAAATTATAATTAAAGGTTATTAGAGACGCCCGTTTACATCATCTCCAATGGCGGCCTACCGGTATCCAACGGCCGTCATCTTGGGTACCGGAAAAATCCTTTCAATTGGGTACTGTAAAAATCCTTGGGTACCTTTAAATCTTTTTTCAAAAATTTAATTGTGCTGCTGTTATAGTGTTCAATATGTTGCTCATTAGACTGATCAGTGCCTCAAACATTGACGGTTTGCAAGTTTTCTTCTCATGACCTCATTTGTACTGCAAGGGCTTATATCTAGTAATTAAAATTTCAAGAATCATTACCAGGATGCACTATTACCATAATATTGCAGATTTCAATACAACATATTACTTTCTACAGAGATGATCAAAAATTCATTGCAAATTTTATTCAATGTTAGTTTTGACTCTCCATTTGGTAAATCTGAAGGATATGACAGTAATTGGTTTCCCACTTTTCTGTGCCTAAACATAATTAATTAAATCAAAATAAAGAAGTTTTCTTCTATGTACTTTCCGTCTGAAATGATTATATTACGAGTTATAGGGGTAGGTTTACTTTCATCTTTGATGACGAATGTGCTTGAATAAACCGCAACTTCCTGATTTTTTAATTTTGTTGCATGAATCATGTTAATAACATCAAAATAAACAATTTTTCTTCTTTACACTTTTTTGTCAAATGAGTATTTAACGAGGTATAGCAGTAGGTTTAGTTTCGTCTTTGATGACGAGCGTGTCAAAAGCGAGACCATGCCCTTCCATATCCCGCGATTGATGAATTTCTGGTCAATATTGAATATAATGTTGTCAACGAATTTCATAATTTTGTAGGTATAGATGGGTAATATAGTTGATTTTAAGACGTTTTACACGAATGACAATGTGCCCGGAAATGCTTAGTTTTCGAGTTATTCAAGTTTGAAGTTATACGAACGGCGCTCCTGAATGGCCCTTTTAATGCAAAAACAGTCATTGTTTTAGCAATGAAAATGGAAGCTAACCCCTATTACAAACGTAAAGAGGTTGGGTCGTGAGGGGTAGCAACAGTCCTTTTAGTGAAAATTATAAATAAAGCTTTCTAGTGACGTTTGTTTACATCAACTCGAAGATGGCTGCCGCCATCTTCAGCCGGTTGGCGCCATGGCGGCAGCCACCTTGGCGTCGATGTAAACAAACGTCACTCGAAACCTTTATTTATAATTTTCACTAAAAGAACTGTGCCTACCCCTCACGACCCAACCTCTTTACGTTTTTAATGGGGGTTAGCTTCCGTTATTAATTAAATTACGCTAGCCCCGCGTGCTTCCATGGCGCGCACAAGCCAGCTTCAAAGTTGAATAATTCAAAAATAACGCATCGCCGGGCAGAATGTCATTCATGTAAAACGTCTTATAATCGACTATATTACCCATCTATACCTACGAAATTATGAAATTCGTTGACAACATTATATTCAATATTGACCGAATTTCTTTCTGCTTCAAACACTGGAGTTCCGGTAAGTTATTTTCCGCTATTACTAATAAAATACTCATTTCAGACGAAAAGTGCATAAAAGAAAACTTGTTTATTTTGATTAAATTAGCTAGGTATGTTTAGGCGTTGAAATTTACAAAATCGAGTACTGTCATATCCTTCAGATTAACCCTCCATTTTCTTGAAACTTTGTTCATGGCATCCAGTAGTGAAGATGAAGGGTGAAAATAAAAACACGTTTGAAAGTCAACATTAGACTTAGCCGCAACCGGCATCTGAATTGCTCCCTGAAGATAAAACAAAACTTTGCATTCTTTTCGAGTCTTTGTTTAAAGATGAGAAGTCATCGACGTCAGCAAGTTAATTGTACTTTGCATTTAGAAAAACAAGTCTTTTTACTCTAGATTTAACATTATACAGACATCGCGAAGTCGAAAAATCTTCTTCTGTCACATGTTTGACGAAAAACACATTATAACATAGTCGAACTTTCAGTTCCTCTAACAAGTCGAAGATCGTTCGACTACATCGGCTTCACAGCTGATTTTAGCATCTCAGAGGCATTCACTGTATGAACTGCGATGACACTAGGAGAAAATTTCTAGTCGCATATTTATAAGGTTTTGAAATTCGAAAAAATACGTCGGGAAATATCCAACATCATTGATAGAAATAACTACTTTTTAAAATTTAAAATTTTACTCATTTGAAAATCATTTGTTTGTTACTCTAAAATGCATCTCAAACATGTGCAACTTTAAAATCAAGGATTTTTATAATCGATTAGAGTTCTCTCTGGGGTCACCACTTTTTACGTTATTGATGGTCGGGGTAGACTGTACGAGGATACCGAACCACCGAACGTAAATAATCTCGAGAAAACGTTTAAGATCACGATAACGAGAGGGGAATGACAACAATATTTGGATTGACTCAGCTTGGATATTTATTGGAGGAACCCGGGAGGACTGACGGTAAGCTTGACTTCTGAAGCTTCTCTTAGATGGGAAATCCGTGCAGGCGAGGTCCGGTGAGCGATGACGTTGGCAGGGTGTAAGTGAGTGTTTGTAGCATTAGCTACAAAGTGTAAAATTATAAAATTTCTCATTCGCACTTAAATAGCATAATTATTGGCATTAAAATCTTACTCTAAATTATTATTAACAATTTTCTACTTATAATTAGTAATCCTTGAAGTTTTTGTGTAAATGCATAACATATAAAATAACGATCGACATTTTCGAGTTTAAAGCCTCTGAAAAGGGCAATACCGCGTGGGACGCTTGGTTTTCCGCGTCACTCTTGTAGCATCAGCTACAAAAGCGTAAAATCATAAACTTTCTTATTTGCACTTAAATGAAATAATTATTAGCATTAAAAATCTTACTCTAAATTACTATTAATAATTTTCTACTTATAATTAGTAATCCT
The DNA here is from genome assembly GCA_030386875.1 of Morinoia aosen. NCBI lineage: Eukaryota > Metazoa > Arthropoda > Malacostraca > Amphipoda > Talitridae > Morinoia > Morinoia aosen. Next base: position 49,058,425 of record CM059560.1, read on the forward strand.
TGAAGTTCTTGTGTAAATGCATGAGAGAGAAAATAACACTCGCCATATTCGAGAGAGAAGCTTCGAGGAGTGGCAACACTGCGCGCTGACGCGTTCTCTTTTAAACTCACTCTCACATTGGCGTCTCTCTAGTTGGGTGTTACAGCATTTCTCGTGAGTAAATCTGTGTTAGAAAATAATCGTGTTCCTTCTTCGTGTTCAGTTAAAGTATAAATTGTGACAGTGCTGTGCTGTGTTATTTAAATACTTAGTTATGCGTAGAAGTTGTGATGTAGCATGGTTCATTCAGAGTGATATCTCAACATGACTTAGCGTGAATTTTGCACGCCACGTGCACTTCGGTGTCAATAATTTATATTAGATATTCAACTACGTCCTTTCCCTTACTACAAAAAGTATACACTTGCAGCGGTCATATTGATATTGAAATTCGTTCATAAAATACTCGTGAGAGAGCACGACAGAACTGCCGGCGTCTTTGTTGCCGGTGTCTTTGTTTTCCAAAATGGCGGAGCATAAACTGCCGTCTCGTGTCATTACTCTGTGATTTAAATTGCACTATATGCATGTGGAATAATATTTCTTTTTTACAACATACTTGCAGTTTTTTTCTTAAATATGTTTGACGTGTAAATAATTAGGAATGCCTTTTATTAATTTCGTACGGATTATAGAGTACGAAGATTATTCATGTGTATGCCTGCTAAAGTTTTAGTTTTTTTATATTCCATTACTCCATAAATCTTGCGCTTAATCGCATTTATTTCCAATATAAATCACTATCATTCCCTTACCAAAAATTCTTAAATTTCATGCCCTTGCACTTAAAGCAAGGTCAGTTGTACAAGAGTTTCTAAATTGATTCTATCCTACTTTTGAGCTTGAAAAAAGAGAGAACAATTAAATTAACTCGTGTCGAATCTGTAGGATTTCTCAGAGTTTCTCCGTTGTGTGAATTTATCATTTACGGTGTAGGGATTGTTAGTGGTGGAATTTTTTCCTTGATGTCTCTCCTGGAACCTCTCATCCAGCGTCTTCGATTCTTGCAGAACCTCAACGACATCGCCAAACGCCACCACACTCACTCCCTGGACCTGAGAGATCTCATTTACAATCTATTCCCTTTGCAATTCATATGGGTTATTTTTGAAGCTAGTAAGCCTAAGATTCAACTCCCAGGCTAGCTAAACTACCTGCTTCTACTACGATAACTTGCTTGTCCAGCTTGGGATTATTAAAGCTGATACCTTAAAGTGACACCACCAACGTCACGGGTTTTTCAAAGGCTTATGCTACTAGTTAGTCTAAATTGGGCTTATATAAATTCCCAAACACAACTCATTACATCCTGCCGACACCATCGCGCGCCGGACCGCACTGGCACGGAGTGCCCACCTAGACAAGCTCGTCCAGTCAAGCTCATCGCCAGTCCTCCTGGCGTTCCTCCAATATATACCGAGCTGAGTCCTGTTTTGTCGTCATTATCCCTTTCTTGTAATTTCACGAACACTGTCGAGCAATGATTACGTTAGGACGGTAATAACGATATCTTGGTTTAAATCATACCACGTCAAACGTAACACTCTCTCGTGCCTCCTTAGCTTGTGCGTTACACCGTTCTTATCCTCGACGGCACCAAACGCCACAACACACATTCCTTGGGCTTGAGCTTTACAAGTTAAATTCACGTGGCATATTATCGCATTAAGCCATCGAGTTACACAACGTAAATTGCCTATTTGTGACGTGAGACGGTCTGACCTTTGGTCATATATCACTTTGCAATCACTTGGTTTGGAGCTAGTAGAGCCTAGTATTCTACAACAAATGGCAAATTAATCTACCCGCTCAACCACGACAACTTGCTTTTCACATCGTGGAATTATTCTAAAGTCTGAACCCATAAATAGTGATTTATCCACACGTCACGGGTGGAATTGATATTCTGTCAGTTGCTAACATTAAACAGACTGTGAACCTCCACAAACACACTCACTTACACCTGGCCAACGTCATCGCTCGCCGGACCTCGCCTGCACGGAGTTTCCCATCTAAGAGAAGATCGTCCGAAGTCAAGCACGCCATCGTTCATCACGGCTTCCCTCAATAAAAATACAAGCTGAGTAGTCCCATGAAGTGTCTTTATTATCCCTCTCTTGCAATTTCGAAAAACACTATTGAGCAAAACGTTTAGGATTGGATGTTAATACCTATCTTAAATTACCCTCATCACCACCAAACCTAACATGTTTTGTGGAGGTTCTAGATAAGCTCACAGTCTGTTTAATTTTTAGCGACTGGCGGAATATGAATTTTAACCGTGACGTGTGGATGAGTCACTATTTATGGGTTCAGACATTTAGGATCATTCCACGCTAAAAATACAAGTTGTCGTGATTGCAAGGTGATATATAACCAAGGTCAGAAACCGTCTCACGTCAAAATGGGCAATTTAAGCGGTGTAACTCGATGATTGAGTTAGAGATAAGATTGCCAAATGAATATACAACTTGAGTAAAGCTCCAGGCCCAGGGAATGTGTGTTGTGGCGTTTAATAACGTCGAGGATCTGAAATAATCGAACACGCTGAATGAGAAGGTTCTCGGAGAGGCATCTAGGAAAAATTCCACAACTGACAATCCCTACACTGCAATGGTAAATTCCCATCACGGAGAAACACTGAGTCTTCCTACAGATTCAACACGAGCCATTTGGATTGTTCTCCTTTTGTCAAGCTCATGAAAAAGGATAGATTTTAACAGCTGGCAAGCTTTTTCACTACTGCCCTTGCTTTAAATATAGGAGCATGAAATTTACAAGAATTTTTGGTAATGACATAATTGTTATTCATATTGAAACTACATGCGATTAAGCACACGATTTATGGAATATAGTGAAATATGAAACAGCTAAAACTTTTGCAGGAATATGCATGCCTGAATTTCGTACTCTATAATACCCGTACGAAAATAAAAAAAGGCAATCCTAAATCATTAACATGTCAACTACACTGAGAAAAGAAACACTAAACGTATCTCTTGCAGCAAAAGAAAAAATATTCAGAACATAATACAGTGAACATAAAAATGACATGACACAGCAGTTTACGCTCCGCCATCTTTCCGCAAAAACGCCGGCAAATCCACCGTGCGCTCTCACGAAGTATCCAATGAGCGAATTGCAATATCATAATGACAGCTGCAAGTATATAATTTTTGTAGTAAGGAAAGACGTAGTTGAATATCTATAATAAAATCTTGACACAAGAATATTAATAATAATGAAGGCATCTACGGATGCTTTATTTCCAATCAAGCCTGATACACATCACCTTGTACATTGGATTTTCAAATGCCTTATAACTAACGCCAGGACGCCATGACGCTTTCCCCCGGTCAAGACCGGTACCCATTTCAGACACCTGGGTGGAGTGGGGTATTGTGCTTGGAATTTTTCTCCTATACCCAACAGAGAAAATCGCCACTGCCTGCGCCGAGATTCGATCCCGGGTCCTTGCCGCACGGCGGCAGAACCTATACCACATGGCTATGGCGGCACAAGAAATGAACATGACACGCAAAATTCACGCTATGTCATGTTGAGATAGCACTCGGAATAAGCCATGCTATTTTCACGACTTCTACAACTATTTACATTTTTATATGACACGGCACGGTCACGATCACTTATCTTAGCACAATGAACACAAGAAAAGAAACACGATCTTCTAAAACCAGATTTGCTCTATTTGAACACTTAATTTTTTTTACTTACGAGAACGCTGTAACACACAAGCTAAAGACGCGCGTGAGAATGACGCTCAAACAAGGCGTCCCGCGCGGTGTTGCCAATTACAAAGGCTTCAAACTCGAAAATGTCGACCGTTATTTTATATCTCATGCATTTACACAAAAACTTCAAGGGTTACTAATTTTAAGTAGAAAATTATTAATAATAATTTAGAGTAAGATTTTTAATGCCAATAATTATGCGATTTAAGTGCTAATGAGAAATTTTAGAATTTTACACTTTGTAGCTGGTGCTACATTACCCCCCAAGGCGCAGACCGAAAGGTCCACCCGCTGCAATCATTTGTAGCGGGAAGGAGTTCGAACTAGGCGACCATGCCGGATTAGGCGGTCGGAAAATGTTACTGAGCGGGGAAGCTTCACCAAACGGGTCTGCAAATTTAGATCGGCAAGAGTTCTAGGAACAGGAGTTACTGCAGCGGTCTCGTCTGGTCTCTCCAGACTTGTCGCTGTTTCACTAAGAGAGCTAGAATTAGAGTCTATGATAGGATTTGGGATAGGGTTTGAAGATACAGGCACAAAGAAAGGATTACACTCAAGTTGACTAGGCAGCAATGCAGCCAACTGAGGAAACTGAGGTGGACGATATGATCGAGTCTCAGTGGAAAGGAAGTTCTGTGGAGAGAGTGAAGAGTTAGAAATCACACTATTATCGGAGGTATACGCGACCTTTAATCGATCTATGCTCACAGGGTCGGGTGAACCAGATCTTTCAAGGACAAAATACTTTGGCGTCCGTTTTAGTACTTTGAATGGGCCATCATAAGGGCGTGGGAGAGTCGGTTTGACACTATCGTTACGGACGTACACATGTGTGCAATGTTGCAGCGCAGGATCAAGTTTGTCTTTTGTCTGAGGCATTCGTGGAGCAGCATACTTGATCTGACGCATGCAATCCTTGAGACAAGTTACATATGCGGAACGGTCAGCAGATGAAAATTCAGGCAACGGTTTTGGGTCAACAATGTCGCCCGGGAGGCGAAGCGTTTTTCCATACAACATTTCTGCTGCTGTGCACTGCTGATCCTGCCGATACAAATTCCTAATGCTCAACAATACTACTGAAAGTCTGTCGGTCCAATCGTGACTCTAATTCTAGCTCTCTTAGTGAAACAGCGACAAGTCTGGAGAGACCAGACGAGACCGCTGCAGTAACTCCTGTTCCTAGAACTCTTGCCGATCTAAATTTGCAGACCCGTTTGGTGAAGCTTCCCCGCTCAGTAACATTTTCCGACCGCCTAACCCGGCATGGTCGCGTAGTTCGAACTCCTTCCCGCTACAAATGATTGCAGCGGGTGGACCTTTCGGTCTGCGCCTTAGGGGGTAATGTAGCACCAGCTACATTTACACACACATACCGTTTTCATGCGCCGATATTTTCACTTTTCAGATTTTTCATAACAAAGTAAGAAACGGTCTTAATTATGTGATTTCTGTTTCAGACATTTTTCCACCACACTAAAAGCCACAATCATCAGCTCTAACCAAGAGCCTCATTTTAGAGCAAAAAAGTACAACCTGAAAATCTTGACGAAACAACTTAATAAACCTGAATTGAATGGTGCTAAGCGCTCTGCAACCAATTAGAGTTCAATTTTTAATCGGAAATAGCAATAGTTAAGCATTTTATTCAAAAGATCAACACGGTAGAAATTTAGAACTATTTTTGGGAACATAGTCTCTGTTTAGATTGATTCATGGGCTGAGGGATTCTGTAATTGTAGTCAATTTTTTTGGAAGGTTGATAAGTTTAAATGATATAGTCCCAGTGCATTCAACATGTAATGTGAACAATCTACATTTTATTAATGAAATATTTACAAAGCACTTGAACATGACAATAATATCATGACGTTGTGATGTGTTGAGCAAAGTAACAAATTTATGGTTAATTGGCAAAGTACAGTATTTGTAGTACAAATAAAAGTTGCTGGCTGAGCAAATTTGCAGTAACCCCTGTATGTACGCACGTAACATGTACAAGCGCACAAGAAATCAAATATGAACTACGCACGCTATCAATATTTTTTATCGAAAATTGAGCAGCACAAAGTAATGAAAGAAATGGTTTTAATAAGTACTTTTTACCATGTAATGCAGTAAACTGTTTTTGTTGAGACACAAAAGGACGCACTTTTGTTCTTGAATTCTTTCATTGCTGGAGAAATTTATTCCCTTCGTGGAAGTTTGTTCCACAGTAAAGTATTTGGTATTGACTGAGCTATTCACAGAGTATCAGTAAATGGTAATTCACCACATCATTTTTCTGATTTGGCTTTAGTTTATTATAGTAGATGGAGAGAATTGTACGCTTTCAACATAGCTTTGAGGAGGGCATGAAGATTAAAATGACATCGGGGTTCATGTGTGAAAAACACTGTTTGAATTATGGGTCCTGCCAATTTTATTTATCAGAGTAGGTCACATGATCACACTGATTGCATTTTCCTTTGCGTACTTCCTTGAAAGTAAAATTCATGCATTTTCGAAGTTATCTTTGCAAATATTGAGGAATGTCTCTCCAAACTAGACTACTCGTACAGTAGTCAGGACGCGTTAACACGAGAGATTGAATGGCTAGTGGTCTAAATATTTCGTTGAGCATGTATGCTTTTACGATGTAAAGGCATTGGGATTTTATAATTTTGTTGGAGATTTGCTACAGGTGAGAATTGAAAAATAAATTTTGATGGAACCAAATGTGCAATTTTTTGATACCATCTAATGGTTCAATTCAATCCTTTCCTTCCTTTAAATTCAGATTTAGTAATTTATTATAGTATACATTGGATCCAAAATTGATGCATTGATGGTTTGCTTGCATTTAGTTTGAGACTTTTGGTTATACCACAGTTTCACGCAACTTAAGAGGCTTGCAATTTTTATTTGCAGAACTTGTCATTGAACTTTAAATATTAAATGCATACATAGACATTCTTGTGTTAAAATACATTGAATAAAAATCGTTAAGGGAATAGGAAACAGTAGCTGACCAAGAATAAATCCTTAAGATACGCCAAAATTGTCCTGCATGAATAGAGACAGTTTGTTATCTAAGCGGAGAGTTTGAAAGGTAACTTTTGAACAACTCTGATTATACATCTACTTGCGATAATTTCTGCAAAATTCAAATGTGTTTGACATAGTCGAACACTTAGGAGAGATCGAGCAGCTGAAGGTACTTCATTTTTTTGATAAATATCACTGCATACTTTTTGAGTGGTGTTAAACCGAGCATCTTGAATTCTGGTGTTCCTCCTATTGTCGCATTGATTTCGATGCAGTAAATTTCATTCATCCAAGTGAAATGACAGTTGATTTGTCATCATTTCTCTAATATTTTGGAAGTGACAGGCAAAAGATTTCTGGGCGTGTAGTTTGATACAGTATAACCAATTGTATGCAGCGATTTCATTTTTAATTGTTTCCATTGATCAGAGAATTCATTAGAATTCATAACAATTCGATACTTTGTTGTGAAATGGTCCGACCAACCATTGGTGATCTAACTTGAAAACCGTCTTTTAATGTTGTCAATGTCAATGAATATTGTCAACGCATATAAGGGCACCAATATACTGTGAGTCTGTTACCAGAGATGATATTTCATAGAATTGCAGAGAAACCTGCATAATAAACTACAACAAAATTTTAAGCACAAGCGCGATCAAAATACGTAGAATCGCATTCGCATTTATATACAGTATTTAATTTCAGCCATCAACATATGGGTACCAACACATTTTCACCAATCCAAATTGGGGAGTATGCTGAAGAACAATTAGACACTGCAAGCCCATCATGTTTTTAGTTATAACAGCAACGATGATAAATCTCCTGCTCCTGTGACAGCTCTGATTTTCTTGAATACGTTTTCAGGACTAAATTTGTTTGTCCCACTACAATACTGTGGTTAGAAGGACAAAAAGCACTATCCGTTTATCATATGCATATCATTATATTCATTTAGAATTTTTGTGTTACAGAAGTTTTAAAGGACAAATAATGGTAACCGGAAATAGTTGTACAGAAGAAATATAAAATTTTCCTTTTCATTCATTTGGAAAAAATGAGCAGAATTCACTCTTATAAAACCACAGGGAAGAAAACAATACGACTGAGCTCAGAGGAGAAACTTAAGCCCTGTTTACACTGGTACACATTTTGTCACAGGCTCGCGTGAATATGCCTCATGTGGCACCTCGCAAGAGCCTTGAGCGTTTACACTAGGGGACATTTCGGCAGTGAGGCGCGACGCGTGTATACGAGGCTCACCACTGAGGCACATATTTCAGTGTGTTTATACGAAGTTCTCTGTTCGCTCTGATCGAATTCGTAATGCACGACACTCAAGAGCCTCATAACTACCGTGGCGAACAGAGAACTTCGTATAAACACACACAAATATGAGACTCAGTGGTGAACCTCGTATACACGTGTCACGCCTCACGGCCGAAATGTCCCCTTGTGTAAACGGCCCTTAAGCTTTCGTTTAACAAATAACAAGATCAAAGTTGCTGCAATTCACTGAAAAAATCCACTAAAACTTAAACAATTACAATCATTTATTTTTGCCAGCTATATATCAATGAATCATCACTCAGAACTATTACAATGGATAGTCTGAGACATAATTACTTATCCGTCCTACTCAAGGGCCGTTTACACTAGTCTACGTTTTGCTGCAGGCTCACATGTAGACGCCTCGTGTGGAGCTTCACATGAGCCATGTGCGTTTAGACTAGACATGGAGCGTGCCGCGGAACGCGCGCTGCTCAAAAGTCAAAATTAGTCAGTGTGTGGCCAGCTACTATGAAAGATGGGTTGCGGTCGACGAGGTTGTCTGAATATTGCTGCTGCATCATAAACAACGTAATCTCTTTTTTATTTGCATGAATGAAATGAAACTATATTCGTTTATTTTCATTCACATATAATGGAAAGCAGTCTCCTTATATTCGCAACCTTTGGTCTGCCAAATGCATTGATGGACTTATAAATTTCAATTAAAAGCAATGTAGTTTCTCGTGGCAACGTTATGTCAGCCGTAATCGATGAGCAAAGGGCTACACCTCATCTGATGACTGCTAACTACACACTGAGCTGAGAGGCTCACGTGCGTCGCGCCTCACGAATTCGATCAGAGCGAATATGGAACTTCGGGCTCACACACAAATATGAGCCTCAGTGGTGAGCCTCGTCTACACGAGTCGCGCCTCACGGCCGAAATGTCCCCTAGTGTAAACACCCCTTAAGTCCGGTGTCTTCTACAATAAACAATCAATGAAGAGACACTACACACTTTTAATAAGCACTCTGTAATATCATTATTCTAAAAAACGCTCATTCTTATTCATACCCATTCGCAGCTCGTGGTGATAAATTCCTAGGTGAAGGTCTGTTGTTAATCGCAGTGGTCATTAAGATCATCCAGTCTATAAAGAGTAGTCTCAAAATAAAATGTTGCTCAGCCAATTGCTAGCTGGTATTTCTCAAAATGAAACTTCACCCAGTAAATCCCTGAGATCAGAAAGCCACTGTACCGAGAGAGAATACTCCGTCACGTTATGACGTCGTCTTTACTCATTCGTCATGAGGCCGTCCTAATCCATTCTTCACGAGATGAGGCTGTCTCTTCTCCATTCGTCATGATACCTTTTCTACTCCATTCGTCACGTGATAAGGCGTTCTCTAATAGGCAACACGGTGCCCCTGATGGGGCCCCGGCACGTCGGGCAGGACGTGCAGACGACAGAGCACACCCGGCACAGATGCAGGTGGTTGCAGGGCAGCAGCATCACAGACGCGGGGACACCCCCGAGGCAGCTGCGGCAGCTGTTGCGCTGCTTCATCTCCTGCACCCGACGTCGTAACTTCATCACTGGAACGCGTTGGACCAAATTAGAGGAAATATCTGTAATTTAGTGGAAATGTCTCTGATAATCGCTCTTTCTTACAGATTCGTTCATACATAGAATTATAATTTTTTTCAGTTCGTATTTCAAGTGGGATGGGGTGGAATGCAAGTTTATTGAGAAAGAGGGTTTCCTACGATACTCGCTTTCTTCGTTTCGTGCATTGTCAGAGAAACTACTTGCGAGCTTCGGCAAATGTACTACGGCTGAATTACTACGAATCGAACCAGGGACCTTTTCTTCCTAAGTTTGTTGCTTTACGGAGGCTATTGAATTAAAAGAAATTAAAGGAAATTTTTCATCAAATGAATGAAGCGTCCAGTGATGTGCATGCAAAAGGAGAGTTCGAGTAAAGATGCCGAAAATTAAGAAAATATTTTTATCTATCACAACACAATGCTCTGTTCAATGATCCCAAGCTCGGTTCTCTATTCAAATATTGCATATTTACTGACAGATACGAGAGCCCGAAAACTGTCAAGATATTCCTTATTTCAAACTCTCCTATCAGACACGTGGGGAAGCTGTTCACTTCACAGCACGGTCGATCCTAGCCCATGAGCGTGCCCATTTATTTGTACATATATACCTGACATTTGTAATCTTTTCGTTCAAATTGCACACAAACTATTATTGCTCTATAATTTTTGTCATGTCATCGTTTCAGTAGTTAAAAATAGTAACTACTATAATAGAGTTTGTTGCGTAAATTTTCATTAATGATTTCTCTAACTCAGGGTGCAACGCACGTCGCTATAATTTGATGTAGCTCTTGAAGTTATTAAAAAAATGTATTGTCTATTTAGTCAGGCACACTCAATTTGTGATGACTATATCACATGAACCATATTTCATTCGTTATTCCATGCAAATTTGGAGGCAAAATTTCAATCTAAAAGATAAGAAACTTGGAACCTAGTTGTGCGACAGCAACATCTTAACCAAACCTTTCAGTTGTATTACTGATCATACAGAGCAACAAGGATCTAAAAATTAGTTAAGAGCTCTTAAAATTCAGTATATATATAGTTTACTTTGTTGCAGGAAATCTCTTTTCATCATATTGATAGATGATTATGCACGAACGGCGGCAGGGGTTTATGGAGAGAAGAAAGACTTTATTTTTCTTACCTTCCCTCGTCAGTTCTTGAACTTCAGTTTGCGTAATTTGCCTGCTCTCGCTATTACGCCTGGATTCTTGGAAAGTAAACTGGAGCTGCCGATATCTCTCTTTGTCCGGCGTTTGCAACTCCTCCAACTCTAACTGCAATTGGCGTATGCGATCGTTTCTAGCTGTCTCCTGGAAACGCGAACCCACTTCTTGTTGTAAACGAACGCTGTGAGGCTGACGAAAGTCAAGTTGGTTCCTCATCTCTGACGGTGAGCCCCTAGATAGAGACTGTATCGAATGGTCTCCATGTTTTATGGAGGGAGGGCGAGACAATGGGTGCACCAGAGGTGACGGTGTTGGTTCTTGTGATCTCATCGTTTGGTGATGATATGGACGCGGCGAAACAGACTCCATAATTTCCACTTCGTTTTCCTCCTTCTTTACGGTGGACAGTACTCCTGCAGTTGAAAAACTACCGGCTGAAGTGAAGATAAGTGGATTTTGAATTTGATGCACGCTCCTAAAAGTATTTGACGTATGAGATTGGGCAGCATTGGAACGTATTTCAGTGAAGTTTAACATATATGGTTGACTTGGTGAACCCGAGATACCAGATCTCCGGAAATCTTCAGTTGAGGAATTGAGATTTGAGATTTTTCTTTCTGAATAGCTGATAAATGGCCCATTTTTTGTTCTTTTGGATTCATCATGGCCAGAATTGAATTGGATAGGAGATTTGGACCCACCGTTGTCTGCATCATCGACGTCCATCTGAAAATTTCAGCAGTTATTAGAGAAAAAATTAATGTGAGCTATTTGTGTCATTTTACCTCGAAGAGCAAATCATGTTATTTAGCGGGGTTAAATTATTCTAATTTGTTTAACCATCTTCAATATCAGTGTGTTTCTCTGCGGCTTCTCTGTGGCCGCAGATATGGGAGCATTAGGACAAGTCGTTATTCCCTCAACACCTGTGCCTCGTAAAAAAAATATTTTCTTTTCTTTTAGCCTTGTTAGTTAACTTCTAGAAATATTTCTCAGTAATTTTGTAAAAACACGGTGAATATTTGAAACGAAACCATGAATTGCTAAAACTTAGCACTCAGTCTGTAAGTATACATAAGGCGACATAAATTATTTCAGGGTCATAACTTCTAGCTCTGCTATTGTTCGACCAACAGTGAACGCCTCCTAAATATCAAATTACAAAATTGAATCCAAAAATCTTGCAAGCATGGCACGGATTGGCTTCTACCTAACTAACCACCCATGTAAAAAAGCCAATTCAAGTTCCTTCGAAAAAGAGATAAAGTGTTTCCGATCGATGAAACACATCAATGGAAATGAAATTCCTTACTTGGTGGTTGTTTGCCCACTTAGAGACCAATTCGAGGGCCTCGTTTTCGGACAGTGGCAGCACGGCGCGCTCCTCCACAGCCTCAGCGAACGCTCCCTGCACCAAGCGCGCTCCCATACCCAGCCGCAGGAGGCGCTGTGGGCACCAAGTTGCATTTTACACTACGACCGCAACGTGTGCCATGGGCGGGATTTTCGTAACGCTCCTGACCGACCAGTTGTCACAAACCCAATTTTCATAAATATGTAATTAAAGCCTAATGAAGGCACAATCCAGTTAATGTTTGCTGTTTTCAAAATTGGGTGCTACAATTGACTTTAAATTTGAGTTGGATAATGAACTTTAGTTTAACCAATTGCGGTCAAAGTGTTAAACAATATAAGCAATTTTTTTTCCCACAGGCGATACAGATATAGGTTGTCTAAGTCTAGTGTAGCGGCCAAATTTGAGTATAGTACAGCACCGGTACTGCTGGCGGTCGTCACTCGAAAGGGCTTTCAATATTACGGAAAATTATTTTCAAGAGGCCTGAAATTATTTCTAAGAGTAAAGGAAATGATTATCGTGAGACATCAGAATATTTTCAGAAGTAAAGGAAATCATTATCGTGAGACATGAGAGTGTTTACAGTAGTAAAGGAAATCATTATCGTGAGACATAAGAGTGTTTACAGTAGTAAAGGATATCATAATCGTGAAACATAAGAGTGTTTACAGTGGTAAAGTAAATCATTATCGTGAGGCCTGAGAGTGTTTACAGTAGTAAAGGAAATCATTATCGTGAGACATAAGAGTGTTTACAGGAGTAAAGGATATCATAATCGTGAAACATAAGAGGGTTTACAGAAGTAAAGGAAATCATTATCGTGAGACATGAGAGTGCTTACAGTAGTAAAGGAAATCATTATCGTGAGACATAAGAGTGTTTACAGTATAGTAAAGGATATCATAATCGTGAAACATAAGAGTGTTTACAGTAGTAAAGGAAATCATTATCGTGAGAAATAAGAGTGTTTACAGGAGTAAAGGAAATCATTATCGTGAGACATGAGAGTGTTTACAGTAGTAAAGGAAATCATTATCGTGAGACATAAGAGTGTTTACAGTAGTAAAGGATATCATTATCGTGAGAAATAAGAGTGTTTACAGGAGTAAAGGAAATCATTATCGTGAGACATGAGAGTGTTTACAGTAGTAAAGGAAATCATTATCGTGAGACATAAGAGTGTTTACAGTAGTAAAGGAAATCATTATCGTGAGAAATAAGAGTGTTTACAGTAGTAAAGAAAGTCATTATCGTGAGAAATAAGAGTGTTTACAGGAGTAAAAGAAATCGTTATCATAGGACCCCGAGAATGTTTTCAGCAGTAAAGGAAATCATCGTGGAATCAACTTCATTTCAGTAAAAGAAAAAACCAATACCATGGAACTAGAAAATGCTTTCATTAATATAGGATGTCACTATCACGTGACCCCTTGAATACCTTCCGTTAATACAGAAAAGATACCATTCGATACCTGGTGTTTCTGCTGCAGGTTTCATGAGTTGAAGAATGTCGCACAAACACTAAAAATGTCCAAATTTATGCGGCATCACCAACATGTGCCTTATTTCTTCAAAAAATATTGTAGCTCAATCACTAACAATCTTCAAATTTTATCTGAAAGGTTAATTTAAACTAATTTTCTCTCTTATTTTTTGAGGGAAAAACGTCTCTTTTTTGGAAATAAAACTTTTTTAAATTAACGTTTTTTCATAAATGTGTTTTTTTAAATAAACGGTTCTTTTTTTCTTAATTTCATTTTTCACTGTTTCCATGGCCTCTACCTTTACAATAGGTGCGGTCATGAGGATGTTGGTCTCCCGCTCAGAGAGTTTAGGATTCCTAAGAGGAACGGAGTGCTGCCGAGGCTGCGGTTGCCAGTGCTGCTGGTTCAGGGCCAGGAAGGGGCAGAAACTGTAAGCCCTAGCATGTTGGGCCCACGGGTCGTCCGACAAGCTCCAGTTGAACAGTCCGCCGCCGCAGTGGAAGCAAACTACAAAATCCGATACTCCTGGAATGAGATTGGATTGTTCTAACAGCTTTGTGGTTAAGAATGCTCTCTTCACGAGAAGTACTGAAAAAGCAAAGAGCGTTTTAAAAGGATAATCATGAGTTTTGTTGAAAAACTAAGATTAATATTTTTTCTTCTGTATTCGTAATACAATGTATAATGGAAGTTTATTTTAACTTTGTAAAGATGTTAAACTAAACGGTTATAAGATATGGGATATAATATAAATAAATCTGAAATAAGTTAAAGGCAAGTTTTCTTAACATTTTCTCAGACAATTCATTCGTTGAAGAAAACGATGTGGCTTGATAGTAAGCTTGTTTACTAAGTTGGACATCGCTAGTAATTTTTTTAGTTTTACGAGCTCGGAATGAATGAAAAATAGAGAGGAGTAGCAGCATATACTCGCTCTAAAGCATCGTAGTTCACTTCATCCCAGCAACATCTTCCCTCAACAGCAAAAACAGCGTTTTGACGTTTTTACCGACCTTGATTAACACTTTAACCGCATCGTGCGCCACCGGCAGCCACAGAAGGGATTTTCATATTGATGCTGACCTACCAGTAGTCAAAAACTCAATTTTCATTAACTATTCATTAATGCTAAATGAAGGCATGATAAAGTCAATGTTCACCATTTTCAAAATTGCTTAATACTTAAATTTGGGTTAAATATTTAACTGTAGTGTCACCAATTGCGGTCAAATTATTACATTTAATTGATAAAGTGTTAGCCTCACCCATGGCCTCACCGGAATAGAAAAAGCCCGCGTTGACCATGGACACATGGTCAGGGAAGACATCCTTGCGAGCGCTGGTGAAGCTGTCCTGGCGAGACTTGGGGGTGGCGTACTGCGGTACTCTCATGCTGCCTTCAGAACCAGGCCTGTGTGCTGCCGTGAAAAACCTTTTTTTTTATTTTCATTGCATCTATTGCCCTATTTTCATTACATCTACTGTTCTATTTTCATTGCATCTATTGCCCTATTTTCATTGCATCTACTGTTTTACTTTTATTGCATCTATTGCCATATTTTCATTGCATCTATTGTTTTATTTTCATTGCATCTATTGTTGTATTTTCATTGCATCTATTGTTTTATTTTCGTTGCATCTATTGCCTAACTTTCACTGGTACGCTTAAAACTGGTGATGGGAGTAGAGAAAAATTGAAATTAAGCCTTCACAAAAAAGGGTTGGCCCCTTATGTAATCTATTCACTAAATAGCCGGAAGGTATACATCGCGTAGACTGTATCTTTTTTCTTGTGAAGTAGCTATGTTCCTATTTTCGATTGCAGAAACTTACATCATTTGGAAAAAAATGAATCATATCCATTTGAACATTAAAATGAGGTTGGCATTCGGCAGATGAATTCCTTTACCGTTTTTTAAGCAGTGACGCCCATTATAAGCTCCACCATTTGGATGGATAGTATTACCATGACCCTGTTGTCAACGATTCAAGTTCAAAATGCAAAAAAATACATAAAATTCCTAAGTTTATACACGAATTCTTGTTTTTTAGTCCTCTTTTTTATAATTTAAAGTAAAAGTTAGGTTGGAATAACATTTTAGGCTACTAGCAAGTAATAAAAGACAATAGCGCATTTACGAAGCATACTCCACGCTCATGCATTTCTCTCTAAATCTGAAAGATTCTGCAAACGTAGATGTTTCCCTTTATATCATAAAAACTCTGCAAGTACATGAGTTTTCCGCTTAATCACAAAGCCCTTGCATGGCAATGTTCCTCAATAGGTAAGTTTTGATATTTCCCTCAACCCGCCTCCTGAACAGGTTATATAACTTCCAACTAAAAACCTACTGTACATCAAGGAAGAAAGCTGAAACTTTCCCCTAATTAAATTTCCTTCCTGGAGTTCCTGGTCTTGAATCAAGAAGCAAGGCTCATGTAAGATGAGATAGATGAAGGCTTATGAAATAAAACTCATAGCGTAAAAGTAGGCAAGAATGAGGATGACCACGTTTATGGTAATGTACATGACAAAATGCGAGTTTTGCCAAAAAGAAAAGTAGATATTTCTCACCAATGTTCATAATTGATGAAGTTCCTTTTTAACTTTTTACAAATTTTTTGGATCGCGATCAATGACACTTCAATACGTGCGAGCGACCAAGAGAACTTCATGTATTGTCATAATTGACTGTGTACCATCAAGATCTATGTGAACGCATTTTATTCCACAGCAAACAACTCATAAATTTTGAATTTGTTTCCATGAATTCTGATGTGTATGATTTATTGCTATTTTTCTGTACTTGTTCAGTAAAAGCATAAAATTATTGTATTTTGACCCCTCATTTGGCGACGTAAAGGTCAATAATAAGACATCGCAGTATCTTAAATCGACGTAGAAAAGTCGCAAAAAATATACGTAAATACATACGTACTTTAACGCATAAGCGATATATTATTTTAAACCAGAAATTCTAGCTTATCTATAATTTTAAAACAGTATCCTTTTTACTTTAAGTTAGTTACTGAGACGTCAATCATACCTTCAGAGGAATTCGATGTCTGCTTCGGAAAATGAGGCTTGTGGTATTCCAGTTTGTAATTCAGGTATTCTTCCATCAAGTGACTCAAGGGAGACGAGTCCATCGGAATGTTGCCTGCACGAAATTGCGCATAGTTATAGAAAATAGTTTTTATTCATTGGAATTACATATGTATATGCTGACGATCTTTCAGAAGCAAAATACCATTGAGCAATATATATATCGTTTTTAGAGCACTTTCGATTTTGAGGCAAAATTAGAATACAAGCCTTTGAACACTATCGTTTTCAGAGCACCTTCCAGTTGGAAGCCAAATTAGAACACAAGTCTTGCGTCAAATCAAATCGGTTCACCTTACTAAGTTCACGCAAGTGCAGCTGAAGTGCAGTCAGGGAAAGATGAACGTACCTGTAGCGCCAGGGGAGCTGAGGAACGGGCAGCTGGGGAAGTGCCGCTTGTGCTCCACAAGTGGCACATCTGAAGCGTCCCAGCAGCCCACCACGCCGCGGCAAAAGAAGCACTGCGTGTAGTCTGATGTGCATCAAAGGAAAAATATAAAATACGCTCACTTACAAGTACAATTTTATACAACCTTTCGTTAAAGACCGTTTCAAGTATTTCACAGGTTCGAACTAGAACTGCAAATTTCACCAGACATTTTTTCGAGACGAAAAATAAAATTAGACTAAATAATTGAAGAATTCAAAAAGTGTTTTTAGAAAATTTTCGAATTCAATTACGATCGTGAGTAGGTCTCTCTTAGCTCCCAATTTTGATGCCTGCAATTTTCATTCTTCAACTCGACTTGGCTGTTCTTTCACCTCTTTACTCATTTTGATCCATTTTAAAAGCCCTCTTCTTCAGCTCTAATTATAATTTTCATCGTTAGTACGGCTCAGAAAAAATCGAAGAAACCATTTCAAATCAAGGTACATCACTAGCAAAATGTGTAAGAGCTCATGAAACTGGAAATAAGATTCGGTTTTGGTATCTCACAATTGCCTCGATTCGCACAGAACATGTCTTTCGCTAATCCGTCATCGAATTTGAAACATACCGTACAGCCCAATGTATATTCCAACTCTCACCGAAAGTGAACGCGCGATTTCCATTCTACTTTAACTCCAAGTGCTAGGACCCAAAAATGATGCAAAATCTGCAACTACGACTCAGCAGCTATAAGGTTATACATCTTGATTTCATGCAGTAACTCACCCAAATAATGGAGGTAATAGAAGCCACACTTGGCAAGCTCTGATGGTTTTAGCGTCGTCTTAGGCCATCCTTGAAATGTTTTGAGACGCACTGATTCTTGCTGAAGACACTTCAATGTATGAAATTTTTCCATTTTGAAAGGCTTTATTTGGAAAACAAGAACACAAATTGCAGAAGAATATGTGATGCAGTAATGATATAAAAATTCTTCGATCGTTAGCAAACACCTGAAATAATTTTAGCAGTACATATTATAATGAGAAACTCAAATAACTTTAGTCAGCGCTAACACCATGACAGTTAATTAGTTTAGAAAAAGTATAACTTAGTCTATCGTTCCTTTACGATGATTGTAAAAGTGATTTTGAGCGTGGATCGCTTCAGTCAGGCTACTAGTTGAATATTTCTTCGTTTTCGTTTCTCGAGTTCATCAAAACGGGCTTGTCTTTTTATGCATTACTCTCACGTCCATGGCATGGTGACTAATTCAGCCAAATTCCTCATTCATTTATTGAAGTATCATTATTTTTTGATAAAATATTTTGTATTGTGTTAGGTAGTTAGGTTTTAATGACGAGTCTTCCTTTTACTGTATTATTGCTGGAGTGCAGTTTCATTGACTCTATAGTGCTCAAGAACGTGCGTTTGAATCTGTTTTTAACTTTTTTATTTGCTCTATTTTGGACTTACTTTTTTCGGCAGCTTTGAATTTGTCTCGAGTGTGTTTCAGTGTTTTAATAGAGTTTAGCATTTTCAAACTTTTCTTCTTCAGTTTCGAGTTCAGCGCTTTCAAACAACCTGGTGTCTTCATTCCTTGCCCACGGCTGTACGTTATAAATACGTAGATGTCATACACATGCAGTAGCAGGGGATTATCTTTGAGCTTCAAATTTCATTTCTGGAAAGGGACTTGAAAAATTTGGCTAGCGCCTACTCGCGTTATTGATTATTTCGTGGAAAACGCGCATTCTTTGCAGATGTTGGCTCATTCCCCAACCTATATGCATCTCCTTGCTGAAATGTCAATTGCACGTAAATTCACATTCATCAGAGAATCCAAGTATTTCTCAGCCACTGGAGAAAATTAAATATATCACGCTCAAAGCTAAAATATTCTGATACGTGGTAACATTTTCCCTTGCATTTGAATGCTGACACCATATTTTGCTCGGTCGAAACGATATCTGCGATCACGAGATAGGATCAAAGCACATGCAGGAGATACAACACCACGCACGGGCATAAACTTCCGCAATACCACACCATGATAAGCTCTGCTAATGTTCGCTCGCGCTGCGGATCACAAAGTATAGAGTGCATTTAGCTGATAAAGCTAACACGCAACCAGCACAGACCGGGGCGGACCACACATACACACCCCCACACACACACACACCTCAACACCCAAAACCTTCACACTCTTACACACACTCCCACACACACAGACACACCTATACACATAGACATGCAGTGCACACTTTTAAAAAATAACCACAATTAGCCAACACAATCAGATACACCATCGTCTCAATTCACAAACCGATGTGTACAATGGACATTTTAGGCTCTATGTTTACCTTTCGAACACAAAATCAATTCATTTTCCGACACCATTACCAAATAAAAACGTAACCTAAGCCCATATTAACAGTTTAAAAATCATTTCACAGACCGTGATCTTTCAAATTTGGACACGGATCTAAGAGACATCGGTTACACACTGAATTCTGAAATTTCTTTTCTGTCTGGGAATTTTCTTGGTCTATATCCGAATAACTGAAGATATGCGCTGCAGGAGCACAGCTTTGAGGGGTAACTAACATTTTCCATGAATAACACAACCTCAACAAATCAATCACATCTACTCTTATAAAATGACTACACCAATCACAATTCAACCAATAAGTTCACCAATCACTTCCGAACCAAACCCAAATTAATATAACCAACTCAACCCAACCTAAAGTAATCTAACCCCACCTAGTCTAATGAAACCTAACATAACCAATTTTATCCCCACCTGACTTTATAACCTCATGTATCCAATTTTTTGGTTTAATTTGTAACCACTCTTATTGTATTCTATTTAACTTACCGTCAATCCCTTGTTTCTCATCAATTTACACAAAGTCATTTAACCTTTCCTACTCAAAATTATATAGCTTCACCTAAATCAAAACTTAAAATTACATAAATCCCTAATATGAAACGCGACTGAAACTTTGTTTACAATATTACATACAGAATCCTGGGAGAATGAAATTTTAATATTAAATCACGAATTCACCTAAGGTCAAAAATGCTTACAAGACTATCAATATGTTCGTTCATTCTACCAGAATACATTACATGTTACCTATAACTAATTTAAATTACATGAGCCTCATTCCAAATTTTAATCATACATGCGGTTAAAAAATAAATGACATTCTACCAAAGCTATTTCAAATTCCGCCAAAGCCTGACGTAGGCAAATTACGCTTCCCATAACCCCCAAAAATTGCCACCTCAGACATCAAAATACATTACTCACCTGCATCAGCTAGAAATAACCTTGCGTTCTTAAAATTCATTTCAAACCTTCAAGAGAAAACAACAAATATTAACCAACTTCGTGTCACATCCAATTACTATCAATACCTTTCCAAACTAACCACAAGAACCAAATGTATTCTTGTTCTCACGAATAAATCATGTGAATGAGCTGTACATTACCATACATCAGATGGCGTCGCAGTTATTCATGCAGAGCCTTTAAATAATCCAATCCTTCTCCAATCTATAACAAACAACCATAAATCCTCAATAAAATATAAATCATCACCAAAATAAACAAACATCGCAATACCACATCAAAACGAAAGCTAATTCTCGTTTCATACAACAACATCGACACCTGTTCATCTTCATTGGCTTCATAATGATGGGACGCGCCGTCGCGCGGTTAAATTCGAAGGTTGAGAAAATGAAATCTGAGTTCTTGCGCCGCTCTACGGGTGCTACGCACCTCGCAGAGCGGCATAATTGCAGCTCTTATATTAGTCACACTCGACGGGCACTGAATTTACCTTACAAAAACTTTCAAACTCTAAAAAAATGCCATTTCTGTCTCATTTTTACACATTTCCAGTGTAGTTACCGTGTACAGTTTACTAACGGGCTTAAAGGCATCAGTCTGTATGGTTATTAAAGTATTATCTGCAGCGGTTCTCGTCTTTTTTGCGTTTTTGCATTGCAAATACAATTTCAATATCCCTCAACGTTTTTGTCTAACTCTTCCTAAATTTTCCACATGCTTCGTTATTGCACAAGTCGAAATGTCCGACATTGCCACAAAAATAGTTCACAACACGTTCCACTGACGAAATAACGGACAAAACATTTAACACAACTTATTTCTCCCTATATCAAACAATTATGAATAAACATAATATAATCAACAACATTCCCACCCTGCTTTTGACTCCGCTTCATATGAGCCCAAAATGAATTCTCTACCTGATTTCAAAGTACCCTTCATCGTAAATTTGAACATGCATACAATTTTCGAAAATTACTCATTCACCCCAAAATGTCGATAGGTCAAATCTCAAAATGTCAGCATAAACAGACATACATATGTACATTGTATCAAAATTTCCAACATCTACCTGCAATGCACATAAAATCATATGCCTAATTCAAACTACACTCAATTGATAACCGAGTTCACCAATGCATCATCATTTACCATGAAAACAAAACCATTACCTCTCAATATAACTCAATCTCACTTTCTCCACACGAAAAATGAGCTATCGCCCCCCTACATCAGACCGCACGCTTCGTGCAAACTGCAACCATGATCTCTGCGAAATAAGTTATTTCGCGAACATCAAATTTAAATTTTCGTTCCAAGAAGAGACATTGTGTATCCCAAACTAACTGAAAACATGCACAGCTCAAGGGAGAGCTTTGAGGGGTAACTCAAGTAAGAAATTCTGTTATGCATTTACTCAATATTTTCATCTTTAAAGACAGCATTGAAGCAAAAACTAAGCTTGACATACATTAAGTGACTTCTCATTAAAGATTCATTCAAATTTCGGCATCGAAATAATTGAAATGACCCATTCCTATAATTTCTAAATGAATTCATGTTCGTGATTTCACCCGTAAATGTTCAATTTAACTCCCGAAAAACATAATAGAATCGATCCTTCCATCATATTCAATAGCTTCACTGGTTTACACCGCCTAAACAACTTAGCACCATTTTCTATGTTAAAATGCGAGTTCTTTCATATCTTGAATTCTCATACAGAGGTATTTCCGACTCATGAGCCGATAATATTTCCATCTAGTACCACAAATAATTCTCAAAAACTCATCGACATACGAAGCTTTGAACAACGCTTTCGTTTTGTTTTTCAAGTCACTACCCAAACTTGTACAGTGTCTCAAAATGACTGAACATACCTCCTGCTTGAGCACGGCTTCGAGGGGTAACTCAAGTCAAAAATGCTGTTCCTACTTCACTCAATATCTAAGTATTTCAGGCAAAGATTCAAGTAACAACGAAGCTTGACATACATAAATGAGTTATACATTAATAGATAGGAGTTATATAAACAAATCATAACTATTTTGTATCCACATCTTGCTTGTTATCCCAGTCATAAAGGACACACACACGGCAGGCCGCGTCTTTGAGGACCAATTCGCCCATCGAACAGGCATTACACTTGAAATTTATGAATATGGGAAATCAATAATTTCTGTTCCTATTACGAAATTTATCGAGTTGGAATCATTTTAAATGTACGTATCATGTTAATCTTCAGTAGACAATGTTAACAATTTCTTTTCAACTTTCGTTTCATTGAAGAAAGGGGACACTTTTCCCTTTCAACAACTTATGGGTTGATTTCGTATCTCTCTTCATGAAAAACTGATGTAACAGTTGACTGTGCGGAATGACTGCAGTGGGACAGAAGGATGGATTCTCCTAACAACGCCCTTTAATCAACAAGTATCCCATTGAAATAATTTTCTATCCATTACAAAGACAATTTTATGAGGGTTAACAATTCCATTCCAAAAATGAGTTATAATTGAAGTCACTTTACATGCTCAGTACGATGATGCGGACACTTTAACATTAGTTTTGTCATCTTTCTAGTTCTAACATCATTTACATTACAACTTCTACAAGCAGCACAAGATTTCAGCCTCAAATTCTGAACCTCATTTAGGTATTGCAACTGCAAACCGCCTTCCATACCGATTTTCTCGACTTAGACGAAAATTTTAAGCTCAATTCACATTTTTTTTTCTGTACCAAAACTTGTTGGAAGTGAAATAATCCTACCATAAGGTAAATCGCCTGTTTTAAACACATTTGTTCTCTATAAAATTTCCTGTGAAACGAATATAAACCATTGAAAATGATGAATTACGCGTCATGTAAAAAAAAACCATGAATTTCAAGGCAAAAAAAGGCACTTACAATGTTTACCTCGAAATACAATATATTTTTATGAACTCTAACAACACATTAAAACACTCAAAACTTAGCAAAATCGCTTCCTATGGAAAGAAATTGGAAAAAACTTTGAACTTCAATGATTAATTTAAATATATTGTTTCGTAATCGAAAAACAGCACAGCACCAAGTTCATGAAAATGGGCATCCATATAAAACCTTTAAACTCGATAAAGTTCCATTTCAGGCCCCAAATTCAGTCATTAAAAAAAATTCGCATTCTGGAGACTTCATTACAAGGTGGATCGGTATCCAGTTTTTGCGTTAGATTGGCAAATTTTTGCGATTCCTCCCTAAGGTTTGATGTTTTTTCAAATTTGAACAAAAAGTTGAAGGCCTACAACTTTGAGACACGAGTATCAATCGAAAGATCTCCTCAAGACGCATCTTTGAAGTGATTTTCAGCTCCCTCAACGGTGAGGAAGTGAGCTTCAGGGGTGAAGGAAAGGCAAAAATGGCCTGGAAAAGTGAAAATAATGTCTCACGCTCAAACAAACCCGAAATTCAACCTGCCCAAAAACTTTTGAATGCACGACAAAAAACCGAGCAGAAAATGTTAAATGAAGTTTTCCGAAGATCGCCCCCATTTTCCTAAAACATGTTCGGAACATTTTTTGGGGGTGTTGGGGGTTGTGTTTGGAACCATTTTTTGAGAAAAGTTTTTCTCATGATGAACTGTAAACCTAATAACTTTGAGAAAAAGGTTAAAACTAGGTCGTATCAAATTTTCAAGTCACCAATCAATCAAACAACGTCACAACTGGCGTTCGAAAATGACCTTATAAAAAACGCGTTTTTTTACTTGAACTTTAAAGTTGCGCACCACTCAAGTTTTCAAAGCTGGCACTCTGTAAAACTCGCTGGGTATATTACAAAGCTTTCTAAACGAGACTACAAAGTTTGACACCCCCAGGTATTACCGTTCAATACTTACGCAAACTCAAACCTCACACAAAATTTTCGAAAATTTTGAGGAAAACTTTGACCCCAAGTTGTGTCGGAACTTAATCGCTTCGAGAGCCGCTGATTTTATGAGGCTTAGAACTTTTGGAAATGTACGAGCTATCAAACTTTGAAAGATTTAACCTCCGTGGTTTTCTCAAAATAATTCTCCAAATTTCGTCAAAAATACCCTAAAAATTTTTTGCAAACTTTCAGGGGCAAAGAAGGATACTTTTTACGAACGGATCGCAAAATGGCAACGTTGGCGTATACTCCATTGTTTCGTCTACCACATGCTGAAATTAAAGCCGCCTACAGGCATTCTATGGGTGTTTGGCAGCAGTTTGAAAATGTGTCATTTCCGTCGATTTTCGACCTTTGAACGGCCATTGAAAGAAAAGTTCTCGCACGATCTCGAAGAAAAAAGCTTAGGTTCATGTCGAAAGGGCCTTTTATGTGCCTGCCAAATTTGAAGGCGCTGCGACGACGCGTTCGAGGGGCTACCCTATAAAAAGGCGACATCAATAGAAGGAACAATCCTTCGGTGAACGCCACGCGGCGTCTAGGGTAAGTGGTGTTCATCTTCCTTTGAATCTGTGCGCGTATGGGTCTTGGTTTTTTCACCGGATTTTCGCTAAGACGTCCGCCGGGCGCACAGAAACGAGCGTGTTCTTCTTCAGTGTACGTTGGAGCTCATTGTATGTATTTTAAAATTATTTTTATGCGTGTTTTTACAGAGTGATTCAGGAGGTAAACTCAGTAGACTATAAAGAAGTAAACCCAATTTTAAATGTTAATAACTTCACAGTGAATGAAGATAATTTAATTCTGTGTTTTATATAAGGTGAAGAAGAAGGTTTTCCTTAAAACTGCTAAGTTATATCAAAATTGGTTGTATCAGTAATGAGGTAAAGGTTGTAACAGTAATGAGATAAGTAATAGTTGTGAAAATGTGAGTTCCACATGACATTTTAATGAGGTTATAACTGATACAAAAGTTAAAGGGTCATAACAATATTGTTCTAAAAAACGAGTTAAAACGGGAGCTTTTTTCAGAAAATCTGTGTTCGAATTTATTTTAAACTTTCTTTAAACTCTTTGTTCCCGCGTAGACGTTGTTGATGAAAATGATTTGCTCCTTTATTAGTTGCATAACGATGGGTTGAGTCACTTGAAAATTTACATTTGAAGGTAAATTTGCAGACAACTTGAACCTAATTTATACTCAAACTTAAAGCTTTGTAGGCAGGATACATATCTCTGTGTTTAATGCAACAAATGAAACCACGGTAGAGGAAACAAGGTAGGGTCATTTCTATGGGAGAAAATACACCTCCTCTTGTTCGGCTAGCCAATAGAACGGTTTCATTTCAAACAAACTTTATGACGTCACCAAACCCGCGATGTCGTTAGGCCAATAGTAGAGACGGATTTGGTGGTAGCAGTGCTACCTAAAGCAACATAAGCGCTGCCATTGATTCGTTGCCGTGACGTCAGCAAACCCACACAGACGACGAAAAAATGACTTGTTTGACCCTACCTTGTTTCCTCTACCGTGATGAAACTGAAACAACTTAATCCAAATTTATTAACAATTAAAGTTCGGTTTACTTTTTATGGTCCAAACGGTATAGTTAACATGAGTAAAAATACTCTCTCGTATCGTTATCATATGTACGTACCTCAGTTTCTTTTTTGATATCAGCTGATCATTATTGTTCGTCGTTATGCATGGTCTGTCAGAAATAATTGTATCTATATAATGCGAGTAAATTACATCATATATTCCAGTTATTCTTCCCATTTAACGAAACATGAGAGCAGCAGATATATTGAATATGAGCTATTTCTATTAATGTCATTGTTGGTCTGTCTGCCATAGAAGTTATTCTCTCTTAAAAATCTTTAATGCAACATGCAGCGCCGTAAACAATTCCAAATTTCAATTCCAAATTACCATAAAGGTTCTCGGAGTGACAACCCAGTGATTTGAATTAATTCATTTCATTATTAAAAGACATTTATGAACATCTCCTCAATTCCAAATGCTTATTTTAATCGAAGTCAAACTCATTATACATGCACATATGATTTTCCACATGCATATAACTGCCGAATTCACTTTTAATAGTTCACGTACAATTATTCAAAGTGTAATAACTTACCAGAATGCCAATAAAGACTGGACAACTTGCATTGCATTCGGAAGTGCACGTAAGAGAGTCAAAGTAAATATACCATCGTATGGATGTATCTTTTTATTTTCAGAAAAGGTACTCAGTTTTAGGCTACGTTTCCATATTCGAGGGATGATAAATCAGCAGGTCGGACTGAAATATCGTTGAAAGTGTCTTTTAAATGAGGCAGAGATATTCTTATGGGCTCAAATGTCTCAATCCACCGTGATTTTACCGTCCATAGCCAACTCATTCCGCTGTTCGCATTAGATTTTGTAAAATCTTTTTCAAACAATGAAACGAATAAAAATAGGAGTAAATATTTTCAAGGGGTTAAACTACCATGTTGCTGCAGTGTCCTGAGTAAGGACTCATCGTAAATTTAGCTCGTAATAACTCATTTCTTTGACTATCAGCATTGCTAAATTTCTTGCGATTTAAAGGGACAGACAACATGTACATTGGACCAAGAATGGTTCCTATGTTTTCCTGAACCATGACTGCCTCGAACAAAGTTACAGCTTAATTTCCAAAACTTCTTTCTCCGTGTTTGACAAAGTGAAGAATATTTTGATATATATATATATATATATATATATATATATATATATATATATATATACACGAACCAGTTAATAAACAGTGCAATATAGTGTGGCTTAAAGGTTTTCCAATATAATTTTCATTTTCTATGGGTTTAAGCGAATTTTTTCCAAATAATACCAAAGTTTCAAGAGGTAAACATCCAACTCAACGACATTTCAAACCACACACACTCACACTCACGACAAGCAACTAACATATAATGAACATGCCAAAGCGTCTGAATGGAAGTTAGTTTAACAGAAATTTTTTTATGAAGATGATACCATGTTTAAGGTGTATGTTTATTTAATTTAAAATACCCATTGGTGTGGTCATCTAGAGTAAAACTGTTTACGGACTATGGCTGTTTAAGTTCCGTAAGCTGACAAATGAAATAATTAAAGTTCTCATGAACTTCTGATTTGAACTTTAGCAGCCTTTAGTATTTTATTTACCTATTTACTTTGTCTTCATGTTCAACTGAAGGTTTAATCAGTGATTTCAGGAATTCAGGTCAGAATAAAGGAAGAAAAGTTTTCCGTAAACGATTAATGTCAGCATTTTGTTACGAACAAAAAAGATTTGAGCAAACTTGAGGCACGCTTTCCGTATATTTTTAAACACTTTATTCAAACATTCATTAGCGACGAAATCGCGCACATATCACATTACATAATCGCATACAAAAGAGCAACACCGAGCAACTCGGAATCAAATTGAATTATCCGTCTGTTTCACAAAATGGCTGTCACTTTGGGGTTTTCAATTTACATCTAAGTCTTCTCACTAAAATACATTTTTTCAGAGTTACCTCGTACTTGAGTGCGCATCTCATGAGCCCAAGATTTTTCAATAGCCTTACACCAAACTCGCTCAACATCAACTTTGGTGGTAGGTGAGACCTGCACTCGACCTGCAGCTCTGCTATGCTCTACTGTAATATACAGTTGCTGTTTGCTTTATCAGGCTCCTCTTACCTGCTTATCTGATATTCCTGCTGCCACAACGCACAAGTTACACCGAGTCCAACTTTTTCCCAAGCATTCCTCACTTTACGAGGTTCGTATTAAACAGTAAGTGACAAGGTTTGTGATATGAAAAACGCGACTTCCATCTGTTTTGTAGAAACACATTGGTTGCAGCATGGTATAGCAAAAATATAATCACACGGCACAATGCTAATTTCACTGAAATTTTATCACATTTCATAGAAGTTCAAAATTATACGTTTTTTAAACGTGATTTATTTAGAACTTACGTAATTTTGTATACGAATGAGCTGAATTTTACTCATGCTTTATATCCAATACTGTTATAATAATGAATTGGAGCGCTAGACTCGTTTTTAAACTTCTTATACTAACCTATATTGATGAGTCTTTATATTCGTGAACTCGTAATAGGTGCTTGAAAGAGCTGAACTGATCAACTCAAGCTCGAGAGCGCAGAAAAAATTCTCTACCATGGTCGCGCAGGAAATAACTTGGGAGTGATAAATTGATCAAGTAATGTTTGGCACTTGCTTTGTTCGAGTGCTGATTCAACAATGTTTTTTGTCTGTCAGTTCACTGCTGCATGAATCTGACATGAAATTACTTCATTTAGCTTCCTGGAGCAGTGATTTTCACCTTATATGAAAATGTTCATCTTACTAAGCTTTATAATTGGAAATCATGGATAGACTTCTTTCTTGGAATACGTATCCTGATAGTAAATGATAAAAGGAAGGCGTTAGAAAATTAATTCTTCTAAAAAGTTTAATAAAATCTAGCCCTTTCTAGAATTGTCAGTGCTCATCTTCAATAAGTAATGTGTAAATATGAAAAATACGAATTAATATGACAATGGTTTACTAAATACAATATTGCTCTATTTTGGCTGTAAAAAAAGGAAATGCTCGAGTTAGCTTCTACGATTGGTGTGCTAATTTTAAATTTCAGATACCGCAGGATTATCCTGATCATTCAGGGACTGCCCAAGTATGAGGATAAGAAAGCTTCACAATAATTTTGCAATTACTGCTGGCGATAATGCTATCACTCTGGAAGCCACTGTAAGTATGGAATGATTAGATTCTATTTATTGTACAATTCCGGATATAGCTTTGGGTGGTGAAACTAGAGGGTTACTTGCACGTGACTATCTTCCCTTTTGCTTTGCAATATGTGTCTGCAGATGTTTTGTCTCTCATTAAATGGTGGCATCACATGCACTGGCCTCACGAATACAAATACGGAAATACATGACATTGCTTCGCAGTCAATCTTTATACGATCTTTATATTGAAAAATTAATTAGGTGCTGAGACGGTTGCGTAAAACTGTTTTAATATCTTTGTGAATGTTATGTCTTTTAATTATACCTGTAAATGAACACTGCCTACATAGTTTTTACAGCAACAGTTTTAATAGGAAAGAGTTTTTTTTTAATTTTCTTAAACTGCATAATAGAGATAATGAGCTGGTAACATCCTCATATTCACTGAGAAATTATACAAAAAAATTGATTGTACTCTATGGGTGGTTGTGTGTTTCCAATATTAGCCGATATATTTTCAACTTTTCATGAATGTGCAAGCATGGTTAGGTATTTGCTCTTCCGATTTCGAATGTCTCGTATACACGTATATATAGACAAGACGTTGATGATACCTCTTCATTATTTTCGGATAAATCGGACGTGGATGATTTTTCCGAACTATTTAACTCTAAAATCCGGCAATGAAATTTACTCACGAATGTGAAAAGAACACCTATGTATTCGTAGATATTAGCATTAAAAACAGGAATTTGACAATATACTTCTGCTATGTAGTCCAAAATGATGTTCACAAATTTACATTTGAAATTCGAAACTGCAAAAGTGCTGAATTCAAAATGGATTTAGACCCTGCCTAACAAATAGAGCTGATAAATTGTATTCCTGTTGGACTTATTTCATTCCTGAACTGGATTTTCTACGCGAGCAATCAAGTCCAAGCGGCTACCCTCATCGTATAATTGAAAATTGTTTTAATAAGCGGACAGATTCCAAATTCCATGTTGAAAAACCATCTGCAATACTCCCTGAGAAATTAATTTACTGTGTGTATACATACACAAAATTGGATACGAACACAAGTGTCAGGGATGAAGTACAGTCAATGGCATTCCCATCTCAAAGATATTAGCCCAG
The DNA here is from genome assembly GCA_030386875.1 of Morinoia aosen. Classification (NCBI taxonomy): domain Eukaryota; kingdom Metazoa; phylum Arthropoda; class Malacostraca; order Amphipoda; family Talitridae; genus Morinoia; species Morinoia aosen. The sequence goes on from CM059560.1 coordinate 49,088,810, forward strand.
ATATTATATATTATATGTTATCTACTAGATATTAGCTATTACCACATAGAAATTAGTATAGTTCCCCAAAACCATCTCACTATTGAAATTTTTTTTAACAAAAAAATGGCATTTCCTATTTACTTGGAAGTAATGTGAATTGGTATTTGTGTGGCCAGAGTGATGCCATCTATTGTAAAGAGACAAAACGTGACTGCAGACAAGAAATTGAAGTCTCCTCTAGTCTAGTTTAACCATCTAAAAGCAATACTCGGAATCATGCAATAGAATATGACCATACTTAGAAATAATTTCGAAGTTATAACATTTTGTACAAATACAAAATTTGTGGAAACTATTTTCATTCACAAAATTCGGCACTCCCTTGATGTTTTAATTCAAAATTTCGAAAGACTCAGAACTGACTTGACCATTGAGGGAGTGTCGAATTTTTTGAATAAAAATGGTTTTCACAAATTTTGAATTTTTACAATAATATTTTATTCTGTACTGTGACAGAAATATTTGTCCTCTCGCAATCTATAACCCACTGATGGCAGAAATGTATCGGCACCAACATGTAGACAACAATAATTCTAAGCCCCAATTGCATTAGCGTATGCACTGTCATTCTAATAGTCTCCTCACCCACAAATTTATTCTATGTCACTAATTGAAAAGTAAAAGGGCTGCCAACAAAATGTAAAGTCACAAATAAAAAGCTCAAATAAAAAATAATGAAATTTTTGCATGTGAATAAAAGCTATATTTTGTAGCAAACTTTAATAAGCTCTACAATTATTTTGTGCTTTAAATATCTACGTGGAAGTTCATACAAAATTTACAATAAATTTAGAATTGTATTGAAACATTTTACAAGTGTCTTGCCCTTTGGTATAATATTTATTATTTTTATTACCTCAGCTGACGAGCCCTAGAAACATGGACTCTTGAACCACAGGCTTCATCTTGTGTGATACATTTCGTTTGCATCAGAACTCAAAAGAAGAATTTATTTAGAAGTGAATAATTTTCAACGTCAAGCACAATTTATTAAGTTTGATGCTGATCCTCTATACATTTTGGGGTGATTGGAAAAAGATGTAATAGGTTTTTCATAATCCGAACCGGAACAAATTTTTCATTACATATGTTCATCGAGTTAGCACCAATATTTGACATCTTTAGCTATAGTATTCTTTACATGTAGATGTCTTTACGTCGTTTACTTGGTAAACTTTGAGCGATAAGCATATTATAGAAGTGATTGCTAAAATGGTTCTGTATTCCCCTTGAAGACACACTTTGGATACTTAAACACGCTGGAATATTAGTTGGACGTAAAATAATGTTAATTAATGATTCCACTGTACCATTATAGACGTTGAATATTAAACTAATGCGTTCATAAATAATATAATAATATAAAATTTATTTTAATGATTTTTGGGCTCATTCATATTCCAGTCACAAAAAGAATAATATTTATATGCACGTACGTGATGCGTGAATTAATATAAATGAAAAATCATCTCCGCACGGTTCCGCACCGCATGTGTTTAGAGTTCAACTCATTCAGAAGTTGTTAACATTTTTGGAAAATAGTATTCGAAAGCATGCATCAATGAATATATTTTAAGCTATAACATAATGGAAAAATAATTTTGGTTGTATTGACGGGAATGAGCACAATTTCTCCAGCTTCACCTAATCATTTTTAACCTATGAAACATTATTTTACATCATTTTCGAATTGTCTAGAATTGAATAATAACATTTATCTTATAAAAAAAGCAAAATATTCAAAAAATTTAAAATATTTTGATTGAATCATCAAATGTTTTGAAATTGATGAATTAGTGCTTAAATATTTCAGCAAGAATTTTGCGAAGAACCATCTGCTCATCTTTTATACGCTGGTGCTCGTGGAATGGTGGAAGTTAGTAGTAGTTCTCGTGATTAACTAACCCAAGCATCATGGTGCAGAAAAAGGTGAGTGAGGTATTTTTATTATTGTATGTACTTTATAAATGTGTTATGTAATTCTTAAATTAAGTTTAAGGTTTAACACGTTGATGACATGTGCGCGGTAGCTACGGGATGTTAGGTTATGGTGCAAGTAGGATAGTTAGAATTGAGAAACCTAGTTAACCTAAATGCCCGGAATACTATAGGTTTATATCCTTTTAAACACGGTGAAAAATTTGTGTGGAATTATCGTGAAGCTAAAATCTGATTGAAATTCTATTTATTCGCATTAATCCTAATCGGTGTGCCTAGTGCACTGAAGTACCAAACCGTAATCGACGGTTCGTAGTTGTACATAAGATGTTAAATATGTTACGTGGTACTGGCTGAATTGAAGCTTTTAAGTGCAACCAAATCAATGTTAGAACTGCTTGTACACTGCCATGTTGAATATTTCATGGTAACTAACGTTACCTAATCAGGTCAAAAAGTTTTGCTCAGGAAAATGTATGACCTACATCTATAACCGAGAAATCAGTCTGAGGTAGCCTCATGAAAACTAAATTGTTGAGTGCAGTAAGGTAATAATGATCAACTTTGAATTTTCCCATTTGTTATCATGCCTCATTTGATGTGTTAGTAACATTTACTTGTATAAATGCTGAAGTTTCAGTATTGAACGTGGTTGTACACAAGTTATTTTATTGTAACTAGCTCTTAAGCTTAGTAACTCACTGCTAGCCTATGCAGATAATATTGGAATATTACCTAATACCTACTATGTTATGTGTTAGTTATAATTAAATTTTTAGTATCTAAAGAAAGCTATGATCGATAGAATTCGTCTAAGAAGATGGACTAACTAGGAGGTAATATGAGAAAACCTGTGTCAAGATGACAAGATTTGTTGAGCCTTCAATATTAGTCATTGTCATAAGTGTGATTGAATACTGCGGCTGAGATATGAAACATTGATTGCAATGTATAGAGATGCAACTCAATAAAAACTGTGCTGTTTTTTAAAAAATAAATGTTTTTTTTTACAAAAAAAACATGGCTAAAATAATGTGGACATTTTGTTTTTTTTTTAATTATTTTGTTTGGTAATAACTCTGCAAGGAAAAGAACCACTTCACATTATTTGTTTTCATATCAGATTATAAGATAAAACAGCATACTTCTTAATTCATGGTTTTCTATGGTTGTATTGAATTTTTTATATTTCTGTAGTTTCATGTTTTGATATTTCATTTATTTTACAATGCATGTGAATCGCTTTCAACTTGCCAAATAGTGTTGGGTCAATGTAAAGTTTAATTCAATCACAGAAATTAATAATTATATTTCAAACAATCACTAAAGGAACCCATTTAGGTCAATGTGAAGTTAAATGCAATCACGGAAATTAATATTTATATTCCAAACAATCACTAAAGCAACCCATTTGAGAACGTTTTACATGAATGACATTCTGCTTGCTGATACTTTATTTTCGAATTATTGAACTTTGAAGTTGGCCTTCCCGCGCCAAAGGAAGCGAGCATAATTTAATTAAAAACGGAAGCTAACCCCCTATTACAAATGTAAAGAGGTTGGGTCGTGAGGGGGAGGCACAGTTCTTCTAGCAAAAATTATAAATAAAGCTTCTAACCCAACCATTACCGTGACAAAATCATGAAAATCATGACTTAAAAACATGGATAATTTATTATATGGGACCAAAAAATCATGCTGTTTTTATTTTAAAACGTGTTTTTCTACAAAAATTCATGACTGAAAAAACGTGGGTACTAGCATCTTTTGTGACAAAAAAAACATGCTTGATTTTTCAAAAACATTTTTTACAGAAAATCATGACTAAAAAATGTGGATATGGTCAATGTGAAGTTTCATGCAATCACGGAAATTAATAATGATATTGCAAACAATCACTGAAGGAACCCATTTGAGAACGTTTTTCATGAACGACATTCTGCTCTCTGATGCGTTATTTTCGAGTTATTGAACTTTGAAGTTGGCCGTCGCGCGCCCAAGGAAGCGAGCTTAATTTAATTAAAAACGGAAGCTAACCCCCTATTACAAACGTAAAGAGGTTGGGTCGTGAGGGGTAGCCACAGTTCTTTTAGTGTAAAGTATAAATAAAGCTTCTAAACCACCCATTAGGGTGACGACCGCACGACGGCCAACTAACATGGCGACCACCATGGGCGCCGCCATTTTGGACCCGATGTCAACAAGGTTGCGGTCGTCACCCTAATGGGTGGGTTAGAAGCTTTATTTATCATTTTCACTAGAAGAACTGTGCCTCCCCCTCACGACCCAACCTCTTTACGTTTGTAATAGGGGGTTAGCTTCCGTTTTTAATTAAATTACGCTCGCTTCCTTGGGCGCGCGACGGCCAACTTCAAAGTTCAATAATTCGAAAATAACGCATCAGAGAGCAGAATGTCATTCTTGTGAAACGTTCTGAAATGTGTTCCTTTAGTGATTCCTGGGGTCGGCATTATTATTTTCCGTGATTGCATGAAACTTCACATTGACCGTGGATATTAATATATTTTATATGATCAAAAAAACAAATGCTGTTTTTTTAAAAAAACATTATTCGTGGAATAATCATGACTAAAAATGTGTATATTAATTTATTTTGTGATCGAAAACATTTTGTGATCGAAAACCATGCTTTTTGTAGAAAAATGTTTTCTTTTACTAAAAAATGGCAAAAATAATGATTTATTGTAAAAAAAAAACATTTATTTAAAAAATAGCATGTTTTTTGGTAAATCTGAAGGAGATGACAGTTGTCAATTTTTCACTTTTTGGTGCCTGAACATAATTAATTGAATCAAAATAAACAAGTTTTCTTCTATTCTTTTTCGTCTCAAATGAGTATTTTACGATTTATAGCGGTAAGTTAAGTTTCGTCATTGATGACGAATGCGCTCGAATAAACAGCTACTCATCGATTTTCGAATTTTTGTTGCTTGAAACATGGTAATAACATTGAATTAAACAACTTTTATTCTATACACTTTTTTTGTCAAATGAGTATTTAACGAGGTATAGCGGTAGGTTTGGTTTCGTCTTTCAAGACAGCGCTGGAAGCGAGACGCCATTGCAGTATTGCCATACAACTCGATCAAAGAATTTCTTTCCGCTTCAAAGACTGGAGTTGCTGTAAGTCATTTACCGCTATAACTAATAAAATACTCATTTGAGACAAAAAGTGCATAGAAGAAAACTTGTTTATTTCGATCTAATTAACTATGCTAAGGCATCGAAATATACAAAATCGACAACTGTCATCTCCTTCAGATTTACCTTTTTTTTGTTAGATAAAATATATTAATATCCATGTTTTATATTTATGATTTTTTCATATAAACTTTTTTTTATAAAAAAGCATGGTTTTTGTGATCACATAAAATATATTAATATCCATTTTCTTCAGAAGTCATGACCAAAAAAAACCAGTGTTAATGACTTTTTGTAAAAAACGTGTTTGCAAAAAGATGATTTTTTGATCAAATAAAATATACTAATATCTGAATTTTGGTGACATGCTTTTTTTTTAAAAAATGGTCAATATGCAGTTTAATGCGGTTGCGGAAATTGAAAAAATTCCTCACCAAAGAATCACTAGGAACACTTTTAAAAACGTTTTACAAGAATGTTCTGCTTGCAAATGCATTATTTTCAAGTTATTCAAGTTTTGAATTTTTGTCTTCCAAAGCAGTTGCGTTGCACGCTTGAGCTGTAAGAGTACGTTTGGGTACTTTGTAATTTATTATTGGCCAACCCTGCAAAGCCTGAACCCACTTCTAGGATGTTATAGTTAAAAGCACAATACAGGTTACCACCCCAAAAATATTAGCGGGACTGGGGTAGTGAATACTAAAATCGATATGCAGTTGACATCAGTTTCAATATGGCGGCCACCGTAGAACATTAGAAAAAGCGTAGGAGTGAATACTGTAGATTCAAGTATTCACTTCCCCAGCCCCACTAGTATTTTTTTGTGGTAACGTTTATTGTGTTATTGGCTAAAACATTCAAGAAGTGGGTTCAGGCTCCGCAGGGTCGGCTAATAAATTACAAGTACCCAAACGTACTTAAACAGCTCCAGCTCAAGCAGGCAACTGACTGGACCTGCTATGAAAGACAAAAATTTTGAAGTTAAATAACTCGAAAATAATGCATCAGCGAGCAGAATGTCATTCATGTAAAAGGTTTTTAAATGTGTTCCTTTAGTGATCCCTCAGAATGAAATTTTTAATTTCCGCGAGTGCATTAAACTGCATATTGACTACAAAATGTGAAAAAATCAGCATGGTTTCATGGTCACATAAAATATATTAATATCCATGTTTTACGAATGATTTTTTTTAACATTTTTTAAAAAATCATGATTTTTGATTTTCAATTTTTTTGACATAAAATATATTAATATCCAGTCTCTTAGTGATTTAGTAAAAAAAACACGTTTGTCAGAAAAGAACAGCATGGTTTTTTGTCGCATAAAATACATTAATATCAATGTTCTTCTTTCGTTATAATTTTTTGTAATAGAAACATCAAAAGAGTATAAGTGGTATATAGTACAGTATAAGTGGTGGCAGATAACCCACAATTGCCAAGAGGAGTCTTAAGAGGAACGGCAGGAGCCTCAGAACTTATATTGATGAAGTCAAAATTCAGAGCTTACTATCTCTGTCTGATCTTTTGGTCACAAAAGTAAAATCATAGTAGAGCTCTGAATTTTGACTTCATCAATATAAGTTCTGTGTCTCCTGCTGTTCCTCGAAGACTCCACTCCTCTAGGGAATAGTGGGTTTTTGACTTCATCAATATAAGTGGTCTCCTGCTGTTCCTCTTAGACTTCTCTAGGTAATTGTGGGTTATCTGCCACACTTTTACAGTATGGTTTCCTTTTGATGATTTTTATTACAAAAAATCATGACTAAAGAACATGGATGTTAATGTATTTTATGTGACCAAAAATAAACAGACATATACTTAACAAAATTTGTGTGTGCGAAAAAAAAACACTTTGAAAACATTTTTTTTTTTTTTGGCTCAAAAAAACGCCATCAAATAAGTTTTTTTTGCATCACTAGCAATGTAGTAAACTCACAAGTTAATCATTAAATATTAACTGTGGTATGTATTGTATAGCGATGTGAGGTATGTTCGAAACTAAAATGCTGGTATATCGAAGATTGGAATCTTTGTAGTGCCAAATTTCATTTTCAGGTGCAAGTATTGGATTAAAAATATTTTTAATGCACAAAATGTTATGAATGGTAAGCTTGGTGTACGTGGTAAGATTTTATTTAGCAATGTATGGTTTATGGTAGAGTTTAGTCTTATCTAGGCTGACCATGAAATATTTGTCAGTGCGCATAATTCGGGTTAATGTTAAGGAGGTGCAACTCTATTCGAAATCTATTTTCAAAATTTTGTTGCCTAGCCTATATCATGGTAACTATATCGAAATAAACAACTTTCCATCTATGCTTTTTTGGGGGCAAATGAGTATTTAACGAGTTATAGCGGTAAATCACTTACCGCAACTCTTCATGTTTGAAGCGGGAAGAAATTCTTCGGAGGGAAGAATACCATAGACTCTCATTTCCGACGCGCTTGAATGTTCGAGCGCATTCCAGCCATCGAAGACGAAAATTAACATACCGCTATAACTTGTTATTTATGGGTGATGAAAATTTATTGTGTTAACTAGAACATTGTGTTATTGAAACTGCTTGTGCAGTACAATTTATTTTTGGGAAGAAATTTGATCAATTATCTTCTAGCTTGTATGCATTGGTTATTTTGGTAGATCAGGTGTGGAGCATAAATTAGTCAGTTCAATTAGGAACTGGTGAAAGATTACCTAGATCTAAGGTCTATCTTTGTGAAATAACAATATGTAACTTGAGAGAAAGTAAATCCAATGATGATCACCTATGGGTGGATATTTGGAAGCATAGAGATATTGACATTTTATGGGAGTATCACTTTTTCAAATAGTAAAAAATGTACTGAATAGGTTTGGATGCGAACTAAGAAAGATTTTTGTAAATTTTGAATGGAAGAGCTGACTTACCTTGCTTATGTTGGGAAATGCACTGAAGTTGAATAGGCAGTCAATTACTGCTTGTAGGCATTGGAAATAAATATTTGGCAACAAACATACTCAATACATACTGTATTGAACATTTCTGATATAAATTATATTTTACAGCCAACCAAGGGAAAGAAGGTCCCGAAGGGGAAGAAGGTTGCCCCTACCCCTGCAGCTCTGCTTGATGCTGCAGGTGGCTCCTCTTCCAAGAAAGAGCACAAGGAGGCTGAGAAGCAAGGAAACCCCCTCTTCGAGAAGCGGCCTCGTAACACTAGCAAACGTAAGCTCTTTCTGTACTTTGTGCTGTTATGCTGTGTGAAGTTGGTTATGTACAAAGTTATTTCAGGACATGTGATATAAACAGATTTGCTGTCATATGGAGAAAAATTACATTATTAACTACGCTATTGTGGTACCGTTTGTCTTAGTTGGAATGAAGTTACTTCAAACTACATAAGATACCATGGTATTATGATTTTAGTTATGTCATGATTCATTCAGAGACGTCAGCCCCAGATTTGTTATAGTGACCAGTGATTTGTTTTGTGCAGCCAAGCGTGACTGGGCCAAGCGCGATCTGACACGCTTCACTAAGTGGCCTCGCTACATCACCCTGCAGAGGCAGAAAGCCCTTCTGCTGCAGAGGCTCAAGGTCCCTCCGCCAGTGCATCAGTTCAACAAGCGTCAAGCTCTCGACAGCCACCAGGGTAAGATTTCCTCAACACGAATTGTTCTGTGTAGATGTATTTTTTTTTGTGTGGAACATTGAGGCTTCCTAGGGTAAACAGTGCAGAAATTTTATATGGTGTATTGTCACTCCAAATAGAAACGACAGTGCGGACTTCTCAATTAAACAATCTGAGAATAGCCCCAATATGGGGCTGCTTAAATGCTTCTCAACATAGTGTTTGGTCCGACTGAAATGCGTTGTGATATTTGGTAAAATATTCGCAGTAAAATTGTACATGGAAGTGCCATCATTGTTCATATTTAGATTTAGCACATAAGCATGGTTGTTCAATGGAGCATTTTGGGACATCTTTTAAGTCCTAATCTTATGCCCCAGGTCAACCGTGCGTCTGAAGAACCCGCTTGTTGAACAGCAGATTGTGGTATCATGATGTCAAATGCTCTCCAATTCCATTACTTTAAAATGATTGCTTTGTTATTAATCAGCTTTGTTGTTTTGGAGACTTAATTTGACTCCTTTAAAACTATAGTCGCTTGTTGAGAGCATTTTCGGTCATGATGCCTCCACTGCTAAGTTTGTTCATGGGCTTGTAGGCTTCTAGAACGTCCACTTTTTGAACCAAGCAGTGGTGCTGAATTCGTTTTGGCTGATCGCATTAAATTTCATGCGTGCACCCACTGTGAGGTCAATGAGAGGAAGTAGTTCGATTATGAAGCGGTTCCAAGCCCTGTGCCTCTGATGCAGCCGTCTTTGGCGGGACTGTGCCATCTTATGACGCAATAGAGGCTTAGAGGCTTGCCTCTGGGCAGCCTTGCTTATTTGCTGTCAGGCACAGTTGAGGGCGTCTTGTAACGAGACGCCCTCCTGCTGTGAGAGCTGGCTGCTCCGCTGGGCGTTGTGGTGGTGGTAGTCGTGCATCGGGCTCACCATCCCAGGTAATTCTACTCGGTACTGTAGTCTTGATGCTCGCTCATTGTATTTTTATTTTTTATTTTAAAGTTGATATAAAATTCATGAGGTCTGGTTTTGCTGCTCTTTGATTTTTTTTCGGTTGTAACAAGGTCTGATGAGTAAAACAATCACGATTTTTGACTCAATGGTTGCATGGCGTACCGATTGATTGCTTGATGTTGAACGGCCATTCATGTTTCTACTGAGTTCCTGTTCTTCAGTAATATGTACTCAATATAATCCTGTTACTCGACAGTAATAGATTGAACTACTCATTATTTGATGAAAGAAATGCTAAGTGTGAATATGCGGCAGCTCGCGAGGTGTTGGCACTCCTGAACAAATACAAGCCCGAATCCAAACTCGCTCACAAGCTGCGTCTGAAGAAGCAAGCCGAGGACCAGGCTGCTGGCAAGGATACCATCCTTACCAAGAAGCCTCTTGTGGTTCAGCAAGGCATCAACAAGGTCACCACCCTTGTTGAACAGAAGAAAGCTAAGCTCGTCGTCATCGCTCACGATGTCGATCCTATTGAGGTATGCATTTATCTACAGGCTAAGTTCTAGCAATAGAGTTGATGGTAGGCGCTTGCTGAACATTTTCTCTAGCCACACTTTTTAAAGGAATATGAAGTAAACTGGTTTGCATGGATGAATCTCAAATTTTAAATAAATTCGGCTCTTGATGTATGAAACGTGTATTTTTGTGGTAGACAAGTGGTCAGCACCCCAGCTCCATGTGTCGTATGCTCGAACATGGCGTTCAGTTGTGCTGAGATAAACCATAGGCTGTTCTAACGTGGCTGCTTGCTTAGGTGAGAAGTCTGTTAGTTGTGCTACAAAACTTTGTGCAAGTTATTTGCGCCAAATGTGTCTAATCTTTCGAGGGCAGGGCCCTCATAGTAACTCGTTTCCTTTCTTTCATTTTGAAAAGTTCAAGCTACACTAAGCGTGAACTTCTGTGCACGTCAACTTACTCAAGTTACGGTTGAAGTGGTTCATTTTTGCCATGTGGGAATTTGTTTTTGTTATGGAACAAGTTTGCAGAAAATGAAAATTCGATCGTGCTTCTGACCAGCACCTCAGCTCCGTGTGTCGTATTCTCGCACACGGCGTTCAGTTGTGCTCAGATCAAACCTGGCTGTACTAACGTGGTTTTTTGCTCCGGCGATAAGCCTGTTCGTTGTGCCACAGTTTCTTTGTTGCGACAAATTAATGTTTTGAGTGTCCTGGGATAACGTTTTCAAAGCTGTTGACGATCAATGAAATTCATCTCTAGTTGTGTGAATTGGTAAATTTTTGGCACTTGTATCGCCGAGTGATAGTGGAGTTCTACTGCATCAAATTTGTTGTTGCTTTTATTAGTAACGAAGAAAGGTAGCTGCATTATTATCCCTCGAAATTATAACTCGGGTTTCGGGAGCGACATCCGTTTAGCTAAATGCTCGACGTTCTGTGTTCGTATGTAAATTTGGCGTCTCGTATCACTCAGCTTTGCTGAGCTCCGCCACATCTGTCAAGGGTGTGGTTTTTATGACGCCAAATAGAAAAAAGCGTTCTTCACGAGAGTGGCCCTAGAGGTACTGACTCTTTTTTTGCGGACGCTAACATTTATCACCATGTGTTACATGTTCACTTTTCGTATTTAATTTCGGTGTTCTGTTTAAAAGCAATAGGTGCTGCTGCCCTATTTTTCAGCACCTTCGACTTCTTAACGTAAATCTCGTTTCATAATCTTATCATCCAGTTTCTATCTACACGGCATCCTTTGTGCATAGATTCCACGTTCCCTTAACTCCATACTAAATGGTGTCTTTCCTTTTTTCTCTTATTGAACATCTTTGCTGTGGTAAAGGAAGGCTAAAACTATTTTATAATCAAAGAATCAATCAATTCGGCGTCTCGTATCACTCGGCTTTGCCGAGCTCCGCCTCATCTGTCAAAGTTGTGGATTTTAAGACGCCGAATAGAAAAAGCGTTCTTCACGAGAGTGGCCCTTGAGGTACTGACTCTTTTTTTGCGGACGCTAACATTTAACACCATGTATTACATGTTCACTTTTCGTATTTTATTTCAGCGTCCAAGTTGAAAGTCAGAGGTGCTAATGTCCTGTTTCCGCATCTGACTTCCTCCTGCAACTTTTATATTTTGTTTCATGGCTATCCTTCTTAACACATTAACTGCGATGGGTTAAACTGAAATTCAATATTCAATTCAAATTTGAAGAGAATTGTGGGGATCGACTTTGAAAATAGCAAACATTAACTGGATCAGGCCGTCATTTAACTTTCATCAAGTAGTAATGAAAAATGTGATGGTGACTGCGTGTCGGTCAGCAGCACTAGGAAAATCACTGAAGTGATCGCCAGTGGGTCATTTCGGAAAAAATGTCAACTATTACTATCCACAAGGAATCTTTTGCGGGAAAACCCTTTGTGCATGGATTCCACGTTTCCTAAACTACATAATTAATGGTCTCTTTCTCCTCTCATTGAACATCTTTGTTGTGGTGAAGGGAGGCTACAATTATTTTATAATCAATTAATAAAAAATTCGGCGTCTTGTATTCCTCAGCTTCGCAGAGTTCTGCCACATCTGTCGAGGGTGTGGTTTTTAAGACGCCGAATAGAAAAAAACGTTCTTCACGAGAGTGGCCTTAGAGGTACTGACTCTGTTTGCGGGCGCTTACATGATTATCTTCTGTTCAGTTTTCTTTAGCATTTGACCGTTTTTAGGGCGTATGGTATTGATGAACAATGTGTACATACATTCTTCGGTAAATTTATGGGATATTTTTATGCCAGTTGGTCAGTGACCTGTTGAGTGTGACCAGTTTTTCTGTGCGTTGTGAAACTCAAGGTGACTACTAGATTTTGCCGCGGCGATAGGTATCCTGATTGTAGGAGTCATTATTCATGCTTTGTTCTCTATTCCCTTATTCTCTTACATTGACAGTTTTCGATGTCGGGTATTTTGTAAGAGTGAATTAGTTTTTTCTTTCTTGCAACCGTCAATTTCCATTACCATCAGGACTAATTTTGTGAGCTTGCTGACTGGCTTGTATGTATAAAGTCGTATTCTGCTTGCCTTGACATTGGTATTGTTGACTCTTTTCAGATCGTTCTGTTCCTGCCCGCTCTTTGCCGTAAGATGGGCGTGCCGTATTGCATTCTAAAGAGCAAGGCTCGACTAGGTACCGTGGTGCGCAGGAAGACTTGCACTGCTGTTGCTCTCACCGAGGTAAGCTCATCGCCGTTATGAATTTTAATAAGTGATGGTTTTCTTTCTTATTAAAAGTTGAATGTTGGAACAATACTTGTAGAGTTAATGGCCCAACCATTTCAGTGCTAGAACTCACCATTTTGTAAAATCTATTATTGAATGTATTTAACTTCCTGATGATTAGAAATTTCTTCACCTGAACGTAATGAAGAAAATGACAACCTGACCTGTAGTGTAAATAATGATGTTGACCTTGTGTGATGAAACGGCAAGTAACGTTTATTCGTTGCTGTTCAGGTTGAATCGGGCGACAAGAACGAGTTGAACAAGTTGATTGATGTGATCAAGTCACACTACAATGATCGCTACGACGACATCCGCAAGAACTGGGGAGGCGGCGCACTTTCTCGCAAAGCAATCGCCCGGAAGACGAAGCTAGAGAAAGCAAAGGCCAAAGAAACCAAGAAGGCCGAGAAGGCTGCCATGCTTTAAATAAATTGAAGTATCGGCTTTGAATTTTTCTTCCCTGTTAATTATATTTTTTAGTACGAAGGTGTATAGTTCAGGTTTCTTCACATTTTAGACAAGAGAATTAGAAAGTACATGTTTCGCGATTATCAAGGGAGACATAACTCTTGGAGTAATATCCTCGCAACGCCATGAGCCCCAGATTCAGGTCTGAGCTGATTGAAAATGTCTCTACAAACGTTGAGATGAGAATATTTAAAACGTTGTACCCGACACATAATTAGCCAACGAATTTTTGCATTCATCCGAATTGTGCAAGGCGACCAAACTTTTTCAATTTTTCCGATTTTGACCCCACCTAAAAAAGAACAAATAGGAAAAAAACTCAATGTGAGTTTGTTAGAAATGTTCCAAGGATTCTAAAACTGTCTTTGCTTTTGTTCTAGCATCAAAACTGAAGGAGTTACATTTTGAAATATAAATGAAAAGCACCCAAAATTTTCCATTTTTTCTTGATTTTGACCCCATATAAAAAGAGAACAAATGGGAAATGGGAAAAAAGCCGAACGTGAGTGTGTTAGAAATGTTCCAGGGATTCTAAAACTGCATTTTTTTGTTCTAGCATCAAAACTGAAGGAGTCGCATTTTGAAATATCAATATTAGTGAAATATCAATACCTAAAAACCAATATGTCAAATTTTTGCAAAATCTAAGGCCTGGATCAAAAAAATTAATAGAATCAATTGTGTTTCTTTTCAAAGGTTACATGTCATAGTCAAATTTCATAAGAATCAGACTGAAAAAAGAAAAAAATTAATTTTTTGATGAAAGTAAAAAATTTTATAATTTTTTTTATGAAATCGCAATTCACAGTTTGAATATGAAGTTATGTATGGAAAGTATCGAAATAAAAATTAAAACTGCATTCAATTACATCAATTGTTCATTATATTACACTTCAACACAAAATTTTATTTTTTGCTTATACCCAACACTTTGAATTTTCAACATTCATCCTGGGACTAGTTCTCGAGTTTTGATGCTAGAACAAATCCAAAGACAGTTTTAGAATCCTTGAAACATTTCTAACAAACGCTCGTTCGGCTTTTTTCAAATTCGAATTCTTTGAAAAAATATATAGCTCTAAACCCAAAAAATTGTTGCTGATTTTTGAAATTTTGAAAAAATAGAAAAAATTTGAATTTGAAAAAAACTGAACGAGTGTTTGTTAGAAATGTTCCAAGGGTTCTAAAACTGTCTTTGTTTTTGTTCTAGCATCAAAACTGAAGGAGTTCCAATCTGAAATTTCAATAAAAATATACCAAAAACACATTTTTCGTCAAAAAAAAAAGTAAGGCCTAAATCGAAAAAATGACGAGTAAAAAATGTTTACTTCTACAAAATACATATACTGGCCAACTTTCAAACGAATCGGACTAAAAAAGTTGAACAAGTGGGATGGTTTCCTTAAACCAGGTGAAATAGCGGGTTTTATTTCTTAACATGAATGAGTTATTAATTTGAACCATACATTAATTGGAAAGAGTCCGGATAGAGCAATGAATGTATAACTTATTGCAACGACACGTGTCATATAGCTGAAGATGTGATAACGGTTGCTCCACTCACCGTACAGGCCCTTTTGAAATACGCCTTTTTCATCAGCTTTGACATGAACAATTTGGAACCACGGCTGGTAACTAGAATACATTGAAACTTAAATGATTTGAGCGAGAGGGCAACCACAACCTTAAGGACAAATAGCTAAAATTTACGGCTAGTGATAGCGCATAATTCTAATCAGTACACAGTAGCATCTTTGTTTCCCAACTTATTGTCCAGTTAACCCATAGTTAGATTTAAGGAACTTAACAGAATCAACAGAGACTTCGTATTTTATTTCGTCGGATTGTTACGTGGCATGCATCAAACATTAACACAAAACAAGGCAACCTGTTTCAACTCTTACTTTACAAAAAATTGATATACCGGCAAGACAAATCTCCATCTTGCTGTTATGCCTGAACGTACAATGCAGAAATAAAATAAACAATCAACAGTGAAAAGAAGCTACTTGCCAGCCGACTACACCGAGAAATTCCAGTTTCAGTTAAATAAGCAATAACTATCTTCTCTAATATATTTAATTTGGTTTTAAACATTCGAGCACTATACCGTAAAGATGCCAGCATCAACGCAGACAACATTTGGCGACCTGAGATCCATAGCATGAAACTTGACTTGACAATGACAGCTTGCTAATTATTACTCTAAATAATGACAGCTCGAATGTTGTTCATTTTACGTACTAACATCATATACTCTAGTTCACTTTTAAGTAGAATTTGACCAGATGAATATATTTCATGGCACAGCGAAAGCTATTCAAGGAATGTTATCTAAAAACGGAGCAGTGTTTTCTTATGGACTAGAACTTCAGAAGAAGTAACAATAGTTGAGGCTCTCCCCATTAAAGCCTCGTAACAAAGGCAGGCTATTCATCTAACGTCAACATTTGACTACTATCATTAATTTAATGCATTAGTGAAATGCGAATCATTTTTAAAGTTCCTCTACATATTAATTAAAGTTGTGACCGACTGAGGAAACAATTGCAATGCAATTGCGCAATAAGGTAGCATATTAGTCTGGTTTGAAAAATGGTAACAGAAAACGTCATAAGGAAAATATTGGAGATAAGAAACCATTCGGTAGTCAATGAGCGGGTCGATCAGCACACTAATTTTGTCTCAAAACACAGCAATGGAGAAACTCAGGGAATTTTTGGTAACTAATCCATTGTTTATTTCGCTTAAGAACGAAATTAACAATGGCTGCAAGACTCTACGAACTTGACAGAGAATTACTATTATCTAGACCTATACTTTCACTAATGAAACCTACAAGTCTACTAAGCTGCAGTCAGGCACTTATGTCGTCATCTCAATCCAGTGCGGTTATTTTTTACGCGAAGCAACTAAATTTAACTTATCGTCAGCCGTGCACATGCGACCTTACAACTAAATCACACGTCAATTTCAAGTTAACAAAACCGCACTTCTTAGTAGTAGTAGAACTTGATACAGAAAGTGATGCCAAATACAAATTTTCAACGCTCCCAAAATGAAATATGGTAACGATAACTCAAGCTATACATGACTACTTAGACGTCTATCACAAACTAAATTCATAAGAAAACTAACTATATATCAAATGATGAATAAATCAGTTATTACATGAAATCTAGACGAAATACTACCTTTCCATATCGATCAGCTAACGGGAAATAATAGCGTTACTAATCAAATAGCGGGAAATAATAGGGTTACTAAATGCGCTGATGTCTGTTGAGCAGAACACACAACGATAAAAAAATATCCAACAAGAACGACTCTTAGATTACAATATAACTTTAAGCAGCATTCCATCGACATTGAAAATATCAACTGTTTTTATTAATACTAAGATTACATAAAAGCACATTCGAGACTCTAGAAAGTTGCTGCAAACATCACAAAAAAATCATCAAGATATAGCAATCCGAAACTAAAATGCTTTACCATTGGTTAAACTTCACACGTAAAACTTGTATTTCAACATAGGATAGATTACATTAGATCTCACTCTTGAGATTCATTATAAGGCTATTACCAGGGTGCGTACAGGCTCTGAGGTTCAAAATTCCACTACTTTTTCATGACTTTTTATGCCAACCAAATCACATTTTCACTACCTCTCTCTGCCCAAAATAATGTCACACAAAGTTAAATTGCAGCACAATAAATGTATTTCAGTCATAAACTTCACAGAACATTCATCATTACTTGCAGGTCTTGTTTTCATAAATGTGTAAATGATCATCACAACACCAAACAGTCATGCTGGACAGTTCAATAGCATCTGCTATGCATTTGCCAGTGCATTAAGTTTGTCATTAATTTCCGCATTCAGCCCCTTGAGTTGTTCTTGCTTGTCTTTGGCTGATTTCCTCAATGCATTTGACTTTGCCAGTAGGCGCAAATCATTCTTGTCCTCTGCCTTCCGTGCAAAGCTGTCAGCATCCTCCACCAGCGCTTGCAGACTCTCCTCCATCCTCTTCCGTTTTGTCTTCAGGTTCTCCACTTCATCCAGTTCTCTCTTCCTCTTCTCTCCCTTCTTCTGCTTCTCTGCCTCTTCCTTCTTTTGATCCAGGTAGTGTTGATAGCGCTGTCTGCCCTGTGAAGCTGAAAAGAGGAGTTTCTTGGAAATGTCAACCTTGGAGATACCTCCTCCTACATGTTTGATGTGGTCCATGACCACTCTCTGCGCCACGATGGTGTTCTCACCCATGTTGACTTCCATGAGCTGCTTGCTCACAGAAAAGCCCCTTTCCACTGAAGCCTGGCCATGTGACAGGACCAGTAGCATCTTCACAACCAGCCACAGTTTCTTGAGGGAGGATGTGGCCAGCTGGCTGCTCCAGAAGACATCTAGCCAATCAGTGTCTTGCTGAAAACTGTTGAAAGTGCTGATCTTCCTCTGTGCCTCATCAAAGAACTCTGAAAACTGGCTCATCACCTCATCGATGTCACCCTGTGGTAGCCTCTTAGCATCGCTGAGCAGCTGCAGACAGTTTTTCAGCATGGACTTGGTCTTCTCTCTCTTTGTGCGATCCACAAAGACACTTGGCACCAGCCAGCCCATGTTTCGGGCCAACCCGAACTTCAAAGGTGACTTCTCAACAATCTTCTTGATGACAGCAACAAGGAAATTCTTCACATCATCCCTGAAGGAGAAAGCAAGCCTCTCATTCACTTTCTTTGCAGCCATCTGATCTTTCAAAATACTTGCAGCAACAAAGCCAGGGTCAATCTTGCTATTTTGCAGGTAGATGGTCTTGTCATTGAAGTCAAGGGCAGCATACTTAGCTGGTGTGGTCAGTTTTTCCAGCACCTCTGCTTTCACACACCTCTCCAACAGAACCTTCAAAATCTTGATGATGTCATTGCACATGAAAGGCAGGACTGGCGCGTCTCATCTTCTCTCAGTCTGAGCCTCCGAACTGCCCTCAGCAGGCGTCGGAGGATCGGTCGATGGTTGGGAAATCACGAAAAAATCCCCGATCTTCGGGTTGGCAAGTCTCGTCGTCTGAGCTTTCACGTTCTTGGCATGCTTTGTTCCTTTTGCATGACTCCTCACCGCCGCTATTCCATTGTTGGCGATGTCGAACTCCCGACTCGCACGCGGTGCAAACCGCCATTGTTTTCAGTTTGGGATGCGGTGCTATCCATTGTTGAAAGTCTTTGTCTCGCAACCACAAGTTGTTGAAAGAACAACTGCCTGGCATGACGATAATTCCTCAGCTCAGTCTCGGCACCGTAACTCTAGTCACACACACACGGGATGGTCAAGACCGATGATAAAAACTCAGCTCGAAAATGTTCAACAGTGGCGACAGGTCAACAATGGTCCGAGCGAGCGCGTGTCTTCAGTCACACTGAGCGCGTTTGGTTTCACGTGACGCCTGAGAACCAATCAAAATCGCGGACACTAAAGACGTAGCTGTATCAACCAATCAGAGCCCAAGTAACACTCGAAGGTTACTGACAACGCCTCGCTCAACGCGGACCAAACGGAACGAAAATTTTCAACAGTAAAATTTTCTTTTCACGAAAATCCTAAAATTTCATGACTTTCAATGACCATTTTTTAAATTCCACTACTTTCGAGGCCTTGAATTTTATTTTCGAAATTCAACTACTTTCCATGCTTCTCCATGCCTGTACGCACCCTGTTATTACATAATGATGGATCCAGCTACAAGAATGAGAAAAAATTTATCCAATCAAAAAACTTCAATTAATTCAGATAATCAATTTCAGTTTCTTCGAACTTTCACTAACTGCAATTTGATTCCGACTTAACTTGTGGGATCACAAAATGATGAATTTACGTCTATGGTTAAAACACATATATTTGCTAACTATCCAACTCGTGAAATTGACTCCTATTCTGTGTTGAAAGAGATATACATACATAAAAATATCAGTCGTTCAAACTTTTGACGTTTCCGTCCACCCGAGTTCAGTTCTTCCGCCTGCAGGTCCCAGCGCTCGTGCAGACTGTGTTGTGAGGGCAGCAAGAGAGGTGGTCCGCACAACAAACCGCCTGCAAAACATAGCACAGCTGTAGAACTCTGAAGAAATCCCAAAAGGTTTTTCAGCAATTAAGAAAAGCGAGATGTCGCACCGTACCTTATGACAGTGGTATTTATTGCGCGGTTCGCAATGACTCAATGCACGGCTCTCAAAAAATACAAAAATTAACTGATTAATATTTAATTTATATAATATACGCTAACTTGCAGTAGCTGCGGCTATCTCAATCGATGCGTTTAACCAAAATGACTCTCTTGCAAAAATTAGTGAATAACACTGCCTTATGACAAAGCTAAGATAACCCAGGGTAGATGATCAACTGGGGTGCTGCCTCACAAGGTGCTTTAAAAATACCTCTTCAGCAACCTAAAGTCCTATAGTTTCTTTAACACGCTGCTTGCAATACGATCCGGCGATGGGTCGTAACCAAGCTTTTTCTGCTGTGAAATGACCCATCGATGGGGCGTTTGAAATTTGTTTACTATATTTTAAAATCAATGGTATTTAAACGGACCCAGTTAATCTTTGGTTTTATAAAAGTACTTACAATTTTTTACTTTAAATTCAGTTGAATATTGAACATTTTAGCTCATCGCAGTCAACGTGTTAAGCGAAGCAAGCTATCACACCATACACCTAGCGACAATGCTAAAATAATCCAGGGTAGATCAACTGGGATGCTGCCTCATAATGCACTTAAAAAATTTCTCTAGTAAGCCAAGGTCCTAAGATGCGCTAAATAATTTCTCAATGAGCAACATAGTTGCGCACACATCCACCAAAGGGGTGTCGAAATGACCGATCGTTGATACAAAAATGCTTATTTATCATGAAAATAATACAGAATTTGCTAGCCAGAGTCTAGCCACCTCAAAACTTATCGCAAAACATAAATATGATGAAGAACCCAACCAATTTTGTAGCCATCTCCAAGTTTAATATACAATGAATTTACAACAAGTGATACGATGCATATAATCCAATTTAGCTAAAACGCTGCTTCACAATTATTTATCTAATTTCTGGTTTTTCAGGAACAAGAAGAAACAGGAGGACCGTACTCGTCATTACAATACAAGTTTTCGTCAAAAAGTTATGAAGTCAAAATATCTAAAAAAGAAGACACGCACAGTTTTAGGGTGCAGCTAAATGGAGAAGTAGGCCACACGCAAAATAACGAAATGGTAAATTTAGCAATAAGCTCAACAAGCACTACAATGGAAGAATGAGCAAGAGTGGCATCGATTCTAAAGTGACATGCAGTGTTCAGGTTTCCCCCTCTATTACTGAATATGCATTGAAGGGTTGAAAAAAAGCTATGAAAGCTTGAGGCAAACAATTTCAGTATCGCTTCCTGATACTGTCACAATAGACAAGGGGTTCTTAAAGCCGCCATTACAACAAGCGTCTCTGGATGATAGCCTCAATATTAAACTTAAACCGAACACCCGCATCTGCCGAAGCAGTTCTGCTACTGACATCCAAAATAAACACTATAGAAAATGTGTGCCTATAGTACCATCAGGGTTTTCGAAAATAAAAGAAATGATAAGAAAATAAAATCCCTAGAAAACATTTGCCAATAGAATCACCAGGGTTTCCGAAAATATAAGAAATGATCATTTTTATACAAACTATGAACAAGAACTAAAAGCAGTGTACTCACATTACTGTAAGGGCAGCAGCCGTAGGACTGGTCAGTAAAGGGGCAGCATGTGTAGGTGTCGGGGCAGGTGGTGCGATCAGGGCAGGGAGACAACACGAGACTCGTGCCGTTGTTGAGGGCATTCAGCAGCGCAGGGTAGTGGCGACCTTCGAACTCCAGACGCACAGATCCTTGCACTGCTAAGCTGGCTTCAGCACCAGCGTCAACCACGGTGTCCTCTGACAGAACGGAACCAGCAGGTTTTGAAAACAAAAAGCGCGAGCATAACGTGCTTAGGTTAACCTGAATTTAGGGCCTTGATCTTACTGTAGTAGGTAGTGGTACTTCGTATTTATTTTCACTGATGTAATTTGTTGAAACGAAAATTCAGATTTAATTGACCACTTTGGGTGAGCCTAGAATAAAACATAACGAGAAAGGGACAAGAATTTGCTTGAAATTTAGTAATAGAACTGATTGAAGAGATGTGATGATGTTATTCACAACTAAGGTTCCATTTCAGGGCAGATGGATGGTGAGTCAAAAAAAAAATTGTTTATCTCAGTGATGAAAAGTGTTAAGGTCAGGTATTTTCAATTTCATTCATGAGTGACTGAGGTGTGGGGAGCTGAGAACAGGTGCAAAACTGAGTTGATATTCAAATGCATCTTTCAATAGTCTTGCATCATTAGGGGTCTTTGACAATCAAATTATACGAATTTACATACATATACCAGGCTTCTCCTCCCTATGGGAGGGTAGCCGACAGCAGGCCACAATCAACACTATTAGCACTAGGAGATGCGAGAGAGGCAGCACTGGCCGCACCATACTGCCAAATTATACGAATTGAACATTTTAAGTTGAAAGAATGCACTATTAATAATAAGTTGAACGACAGTTGTTCAACTTCAAAGTTTGGCTAAAGGTTTTTTATTATCTAGTTAGATTTTTTTTACTTGAACGTTTCATGAGTGACAACTATAAATAATTCGTACGGAAACCTTTACTAACTGAAAATTCCTGTACAACCATTTTACTCGGCATCCGTACACTAACGGCTTTCCTACTAGCATTCATTAGAATAGGCCTAAGTTTGAAATAAATTTGAAGAAAAGGGCTACGTAGCATTTCACAGTACAATGTTCTCTTCTAACTATTCAGTGTAAATCAATTTACTTTGAGCACATTTAAACAACGTACATTATCTCTAAATAAACTCTTAAACGACGATATTTCGTGAAACTGACAGTACCGCTACAGAACTACAATTATACTATGGTAACATCTTTACTGATCACTCCATCAACACATTCAAATTGTTCTCATGGTTTCCTGACTTTCTACCAAAAAAAAAGTATAAAAGAGTATGTAGAAGAGAACAACTCGCTACTAGGGCAGATCAGACTTCCTTAACTCATTACTGCAATTCAGGTAGAAACTGTGCCGAGTAAAATTCCTCCAAAAATTTCGAGTTTTCTCTACAGTAAGCAACTCGCACACCACAAGAACACACTTCTAGCAAATGAAACGCTCTTGCAAGATAATTCTGATAATTGTGCCCCAGGCATTAAATTATATTATCACCCAGAAACGATTCACGAAGTCTTTTCCATGGCATGTAAAGGGCGAAAGAACTTCTTTCTGCCATCAATAGGAGTTGTGTTCCTGGCATTAGATTAACGACACAAAATTGAACTAAGAATCGACCAAATTGTTTCAGAAGGAATGTTTCACCATGCATCCGAGTACGATTTTGGGATGAATAATTTTTTGCTTAAGCTAACTTGAAATAACTGGCCTACCAGTTCCGTTTCCATTAGGCAAGCTAAGGTTGTTCTCCCCGTTTCTTCCACTTCTCTGCTCATAGGACTGTGATATCAAACCTTTTAAAAATCATCAGCACATAAAAGCTGCGTTATGAAATAATAATAAATGACTGACATTTCCTAGAGATAAGGTCTGTGTTGGTAAATAACAAGGTTCCTTGCATATCTTATAAGTCTCAAAATTTGGAGGCAAGATTAAGATTATAAGTTAGTTTAAGCCTCCCTAACCGCTACAAAAAAGAGCGTATCGAAGAGAGGAAGGCACCATTTAGTATAGAAATAGGAGAATGAGGAATCTATGCAGAAGAGGCATAGAACTAGTGAGTTGAGAAAGAAGTTCATGAAATAAGATAAAAGTTGAAGGAGAGAGTCAGATGCTGAAAAACAGGACAGTAGTGAATCAAAGGAAGATGGTTCTGAACATAACAAAAGCATTTTATCTCAACAAAAAGAAGGCCTACCTAACTCTCAGCTCGGGCCCTCACATTGTCCCACTGGGAGCGCTAATTCCCATAGATAAAATATTTGTATTCCCCTGAGGGACAAATTTGGAGGTAAATAGTATGAGATATTTAGAGTATGAAATTTTTGAACAAAAAATCCATCCTACATTGGTCAGCAAAATACAGATTAAATGTATGTATAAATCCCTATTGGATCATTGCTGAGAAAATGCTCAAGTGACAGGAAATTTGAGTTAAAGATTTCCAAATAATATCGGTACAATCATTGTAACCAAATTTGAAAAATCAGGCAGTAAGAACAAGAGTATTGTTACAGTAGTGAAAAATTCCCTAGCCTCAAGAAAGATAATATCGAAAGATGAGAAGGACCATTTAGTTTGGGCTGTAGAAAATAATCTAGGAACAAGTGTGTCCTCACACAGGATACCTTTTGCGTAGAAATGCAGGACTGGACTTGCTTTTTATTGTTCTTGTCAAAAGATGCTCCACCTTCATGCCATGGAGAAAGCAGCATAACTTGAAAAATCAAAGATATACATAAAATGGCAAGTTGGTGGTCTGACAGAAACGTGACCAAAAATACGCAAAATACCCATTTAATACAACCAACCATTTTGGATTCTTTAGCAAAACTTTCAGGTCATTACTGATGACAACCAATGCTAGAAAACACCTTAGCCTTGCTTGAACGTCAACTACAAGGACATACCATGAAAGAGGGTGACCATCGGGAGTTTCTGCTGCTGGAAGCGAATCAAATTCTGGAAAATGGCCAGGAGGCTGGTCATGGCCTTGGCAATGCAGGCACCATGGTTGACATCACAAGTGTAGCCTGCAAATACAACTTGCATCAATACTCATCTCATCGACAGAACTGAGCTTGCCAGGTGACACTGTCAACATCCACATTAAATGGAAAAACTTGAAAGATCTAGTTAAAAAATGAGGTTTTGTAGTAATCAAAAATTGCAGCACATATCTTAAATGCAAGGAATTTTCAATAGAAAAAAACACATAGCAACGATGTTCCCACTACAAAAGCTAATTGACAGGAGGAAAATAGGCTCATCATGAATTAAAAATCATTTATAGATGCATCACACTATAAATAAATGAAGATTACAACAATCAGGAATAAAAATTCAGTAAAATTAAATTTAGAACACTGCTACAGAATGAGCTACATCCACAAATGAAGTCAAAAGTATTATATGTGCTCAAGTGGAGGATAAGGGGAACTTGAACATACTAACAATAAATAATGAAAAACTTGACACCAGAATTAAATACACTAGTAGGCCAATAACATATAGCACATGCAAGGCCTATAAGTTGTTAGACAGTTCAAAGCACATGAACATATGTATATATTTATCAACTGAACATGGTGAGGCTTAGTTCTATCAAGTAATCAGCTGCTGGTGCTGATCTGAGCTGCAAGTAACTGCCAAGTCCATTTGAAAATGCTATGCCAATCTAATGTAATGATTAACTGCTCTATCAACTATAGAAGCACAATACACATTTCCAAGGATTAGATTAGATGCTAGTTAAAGCCTTCTTAACTGTTAAAAAAAAAAAAAGCATTCTGAACAGAGGAAGGAGAAAGGCACCATTTAGTATGGAGATATGGGAATGCGGAATTCAAGCAGAAGGAGCATAGAAACAGCAAGTTGAGAGATAAGTTTATGTAACAAGATAAAAGTTGAAGAAGAATGTAATGGAATCAGAAAAACAGGATAGAAGTGAACCAAAAAAGGTGGTCCTTAACATAACGAAAAACATTGCGTTTCAACAAAAAGAAGGCCTACCTAACTCTCAGCTCAGTACCTCACAGATTTTCCCCTGAGAAGGCTAATTCCCATACATACAAGAGTTGCATCCTCCTGAGGGGAACATATTTCCAAACACTAGTGCATTATAATTGAAGGTTATCAGACACTTAATGTATAATAGCTACCAAAATTATTTCAGATATAATGAAAATGATTCAAGATAAACCTTATCACAAATGTAGGATTTATAAAAAGAAATTTACCTTCCGGACAGCAGTGGATTTTGTCTGAGCAGCACGCAGCATTGGCAAAGGGGCAACAAGCATTCTTTTCAGGTCTGTGCGTGGGGCAGCACGTGTTCTTGTCCAAGCAGCTGACAACAAAACGCTTGATACAGTACAGCTCTTAAATACTACATTAGGTGGCTATGTAACCATCTTAACTACTATGCCAATAGGAAAAAGTTGGTGGTTAAATGTGCATGTAAAATTTATCATATCAAAAACATATAATGCAAATATACCAGACACTAGAAATTTAACGGCAAGAAGATGATTTACGCATAAAAATTATTAACGTAAATTACTGTAGCCACTTTGGTCAGCAGAATTTCAAAGTTCATATCAATCAAACAAAGATTCATTGAAATCAACCATGTCCTAAAAAATTCCAATAAGATTCAATTTTACAAAGTTAAATTCTACAGCTATATAGCTACTTACCAATTCATACTAAGATACATTTCAATTCATAAAAATCACAACAGGAAAGCAAGATTTTAATGTGTAGTAGCTTACTGGAACTTCTGGCATTTCTTGAAATAAATTGAATTTCTTCTATTAATATACATTGAAATTTGTATCAGTACAACCAACCTAACCTGCAACAATGATTTTTTATGCTGACTCTGCTTTACAATAGAAAATGACTTTTTTATTTACTCACTTGGTGACTTTGTCAGGACAAAGTCTGCTAGTAACAAGACCAGCAGCAAGAATAACCAGTGCCAGCTTCAGTAGGGTGTGAGGAAATGCCATGATGTTTGATTTGATGCACAGTAATAATATAGCTGCCTAGCACCACTGCAGTAATCTCTGTGAAACAAAAAATTACCAAGACATATTAAACTTGGAAGCAGGCGTGCAACAAAAATTACTTTCACAAAAACTATGCTGGGAATTTAACAGACGAAGTGAAAAAAGGCTGTGATTCATTAGTGTCAGTCAAGTTACACAAACTATCATAACATCAGAATTTCACAAATTAGATTATTAGTTACTTTAAACCTCTCTAACCACAACAAAGGTGTTACAGAGAAGAAAAATGAAGGCACAAGAATTGAGCTGAGGGAAAGAGGAAACTGTCTATGAAGTGTGTTCCACATAAAATATGCTGCACAAAAAAAGTTTAGAAGGAAGTTTATTAAACATGACAATAGTTTCAGAAGAAGGTAATAGATGTGGAAAACAGGACAGCAGTGAACCAAAAATAGATGGTCCTTAACAAAACAAAATTCACTTCATGTGAAGAAAATACTCACAAACTACCCATTTAACTTCCATCACTGAAGCTCAAATTTTTTCCCTGGGAGCACAAATTTAATTAGATACAATAGTTCAATGCCTTTACGAGGTGTCAGAGTTTTGCTTAACCTGTCCCAAAAAATACTTAGCATATGGGTCAAAATGTTCAATTCAAGATAGGGTAAAGAAATATTTATGAATCAAAATCACTTCATCAAACAAAACATTTTGCACTTACAGGTTCATAACTGTAAAACTAGCTTCAAAAAATGCATTTGAATGATATCTAATTTATTTATTTATTTTTATACATAATATAAGCAAGGAAATACTCTTGGTTCCAAACTTACAAGCAATATTGGTCCAAAACAGCTGTTTGTATGCTGAAATTTTCATATATTATGATAATATCTGATCTATAATTAGCAATTAATAGTATTCAAAACCCCCTTATGTATCTATATGGTAAATAAAGAAAGTTAAGGCATAGATGATATAAGATTAAAAATTCAAATAGTAAAGATAGTTAATGAAAATAGACAACCACCATAAACGATATTCACCTTCAATTTACATACATCATATCAGTCGGCTTGCATCTGTATCTCCCAATGTTTGTACGTAGGGAAGCCAGTGTATTTCAAGATCTTACAATAAATGACTAAATTTGGAATCAACACATGAAATGAGCTTATGAACCCAACACCCTGCTGTCGATACCATCGTGCGGTTGACGTGAGGGTTCGTGGAAAAGGGGGGGCTGTCTTTCGTGCAGCTACCTTTTTCTGGGGCGCTAGCTTTTCTTTGCAGCTGCCCTTCCTGAGGTTTGTGTGGGTACCGCCTACGCCGTAATCAGTCCGCTAGGGCAACAGAAGTAAATTCTGTTAGTGCCGAACTATGGCAGTACCGTTGTGTGTGTGTGGGGTGAGGTTAATGTGGGTACCACCTGCGCCGTATTCAGTCCGCTAGGGCAACAGAAGTAAATTCTGTTTTGTGCCGAACTACGGTGGTACCGCTAGAGTGAGGTGTGTGTGGGTACCGCCTACGCTGTATTCAGTCCGCTAGGGCAACGGAAGTAAATTCTGTTAGTGCCGAACTACGGCAGTACCGTTGTGTGTGTGTGTGTGTGTGTGGGGTGAGGTTTGGGTGGGTACCACCTGCGCCGTATTCAGTCCGCTAGGGCAACAGAAGTAAATTCTGTTTTGTGCTGAACTACGGTGGTACCGCTAGAGTGAGGTGTGTGTGGGTACTGCCTACGTCGTATTCAGTCCGCTAGGGCAACGGAAGTAAATTCCGTTTTGTGCCGAACTACAGCGGTACCTTTAGGAAGCCGAGCAACTGTCTGCGCCGTATGAGACCGCTAGGGCAACAGAAGTGAACTCTGTTAGTGCTGAACTGCGACAGCGTCTTCCTAATCGACAAAACTATGCGAAATAGTTCGTCCTTCCGAGGCGGCTCCTTAAACCCCTTATTAGGCGAGGTGTCGTATGAGACTAAAGCCTGTATCAACAAGGAGAAAGGAAACTCTTTTAACCTCAGGGTGTGACTTGTTTAATGCTGAATCTCTTTGCAGTCCCTATTACATACACCGATATATTTTAACAAAGACAGTGATTTATTTTTTATTGCAAAAATAGTGCGTACAGACATGAGCTACTGCATAACAAGGTACAACACTCAAAATTGCATTTAAAATATTAGTCTTACTTAGCTAGGTAATCAAAGAAACATTGGAATATCGACATGTAATACAAATGATATTTAAGGCTAACTAAAGTAAATGCGCAGACGCAACATCAGCGCAGAGAAACAGACAAGTTGGCGTTCAGGGAGCTGGACACATAAAGAAAATACTTGGGATTATGGGTAACTAACACAAAAAGGCTCGACAACCCCTGTGCGGCTGACACGCCCGGGAGAGGGTGTCTCTGCTACGGTAGCCGAGACAGAAAATCCGCAAGGTGGTTGTCGACTCCCGAAAGGTGTTCTGCTCGGAACCTGAAAAGGCTGAAATACAAAGCCCAGCGTTTCAATCGGGGGTTCAACTTGTCTGCCTGTTGCAAATAAAGGAGCGGTCGATGGTCGGTTTGTAACACAAATTCTCGTCCATACAGGTAGACCTCAAACTTCTGTAGAGCCCAGTAGATGCTTAACGCTTCTTTTTCAATGGTAGAATAGTTTATTTCTGCTCCTCTCAGTCGACGTGAAGCATATGCTACGGGTGCGTAGTGATGGAAGTCTCGTTTGCTTGGCTGGAGGAGAGCTGCTCCAAGTCCAGTTTGGGAGGCATCTGTCCTCAGAATGAAAGGACATCTGGGGTCTGGAAATACTCTTGGTTCCAAACTTACAAACAATATTGGTCCAAAACAGCTGTTTGTATGCTGAAATCTTCATATAGTATGCTAATATCTGATCTATAATTAGCAATTTATAGTATTCAAAACCCCCTTATGTATCTATATGGTAAATAAAGAAAGTTAAGGCATAGATGATAGAAGATTAAAAATTCAAATAGTAAAGATAGTTAATGAAAATAGACAATGACCATAAATGATATTCATCTTCAATTTACATACATCATATCAGTCAGCTTGCATCTGTATCTCCCAATGTTTGTATGTAGGGAAGCCAGTGTATTTCAAGATCTTACAATAAATGACTAAATTTGGAATCAACACATGAAATGAGCTTATGAACCCAACACCCTGCTTTGAAGGAAAACATGCAAGAGAGCAAATTATAAATATCCCAGCAGCAATAACTACATTAACAATGCTAATGGATTCATTCAGCTGCTCAGAAGACATAATCTAAGTTAGTTGCTTGGCATGGTATATTCTTTAACCCTTTAACGCCCAAGTGGACTGTACGGTCCTCTTTCAAAAATAACAATAACATATTGTATTTCTTATTCAATCTGTTCACTAATGTGTCCTTTGAACTTCACTGCCAAAAGGCAGTTACTTCCACATCTTGATAACAGTGACTACATAATGACAGTGTTGGTTTAGTGATAGTGGTTGTGATAACGGTAATATGAGTATAAAAATGTGGGCGTTAAAGGGTTAATTCTCAAAAAAAAAAAATCAAACTTCATAAATCATTATTTAGAACAAATTATTTTCATTGAGTGATACATACCAACTTCAAGTACAAAAGTCACGAGACTTTCTGAAAAACTCTTTACAAACATAATGAAAGTTACCTCATCAAAAAGTTTATTACTGTATGGTGAATAAAAATTATTCACTTCTTAATGAATATACCAAGCTTTATGTAGACATTACAAAATAAGTGACTGCATATATGTAATCAAACTAAACAAGTACAGTTGATTCATTAGTTTTGTTAGGCAGTATTTCCAGGATAAACCATACCAGTTCATTGCAGCTAACACAGCAAGTTTCATGTTATGCAGCATAAAGAATATTTTTTTTGGTATTTTTGAAGGAAAAAACAATCAATTTTCCAATTTAAGCTGCCTAAGCTTAGTCAATTAGATTGAAATAAACAACTTTTCTTCCATAAACTTTCCGTCGCAAATGAGTTTTTAACGAGTTATGGTGGTAGGTTTAGTTTTGTGTTCCATAGCAGTTCCAGTCATTCAAACAGCAGAAGCCGTTGCACGCTTGAGCTGTTAGAGTATGTTTGGGTACTTTGTAATTTATTATTAGCTGACCTTGTAGAGCTTGAACCCACTTGTAGGATTGGTAAATGTTAAGGAAAGGACCATAATCAATTTTCCACTTTTTGGTGCATAAACATAATTAGATCTAAATAAACAATTTTTCTTCTATGCACTTTCCGTCACAAATGAGCATTTAACAATTTTTAGCGGTATGTTAATTTTCGTCCCTGCAGACCCCGCGGAAGTGAGTTCGGGCTCCGCAGGGTCAGCGCTTGCACCGACTCGATCATACGAGCGCATCGGAAGGGGGAAAGTCCAGTGTAGTGTTGCCATCTGACGCGCTCAGTAATTTATTGCTCTGACTCGTTAAATACTCACAACGGAAAGTGCATAGAAGAAAAATTGTTTATTTGGATCCAATTAACTATGCTTAGGCACCAAAAAGTGGAAAATTGATTATGGTCCTTTCCTTACCATTGACCCTAGGATCTTTCAGTTAATAACACAATAAAGGATATCACCCAAAAATATTAGCAGGACTGGGATAGTGAATCCTTAAATCTAGGGTATTCACTCTTACGGTTTTGCTAATGTTCACCGAGCCAGCCAGCCAGTTGCATCATTTTTTGATTGCCGTTGAACGTAACGGTTTCTGCAGTTTGTAGTGTAACTGCTATGCTTAAAGCTGTACTATTTAACCTATAATTAACCTAACACTATAACTTGTTAAATACTCATTTGCAACAAAGTGCATAGAAGTCAAATTATTTACTTAGACCTAATTTATCATGTTTACGCACCAAAAAGTGGAAAATCAATTATTGTCATCTCCTCCACATTTAATAATTTTTTCATCAATTTAATTATAAGTTTAAGTAACAGTCAGAATTAAAAAAATGTCATACCTATCGGTCAATATTTATTTTAGGTGCCTCACGGAAATTTAGAATTCCGTTCCAAAGAATCATTAAAGGATCACATTTAAAAACGTTTTACAGGATTGTCATTCTGCTTGCTGATGCATTATTTTCTAATTGTTAAACTTTGAAGTTGGCTTTTGCGCGGCAGGGAAGCAAGTCCTCCAAGCGTAGTTTAATCAACAACGGAAGCTAACGTCCTATTACAAACGTAAAGAGGTTGGGTTGTGAGGGGATGCCATAGTTCTTATAGTGAAAATTATAAATAAAGGTTTCTAGTGACATCCGTTTACATCATCTCCAATGGCGGCCACCCGGTACCCAAGATGGCAGCCGCCATCTTGGGTGTAAATGGACATCACTAGAAACCTTCATTTATAATTTTCACTAGAAGAACTGTGGCTCCCCCTCACGACCCAACCTCTTCACATTTGTAATAGGACATTAGCTTCCGTTACTAACTAAATTACGCTTGGTGCGCTCGCTTCCCTGGCACGCGAAAGCGAACTTCAAAGTAAAATAATTAAAAAAAAATGCATCAGCGAGCAGAATGACCTTGTAAAACATTTTTAAAAGGGTAAATGTGTAGCGTTGGTTTGCAATTCATTTTTTACTTTTTGGTGTCTTATCGTAGATCGTAATAAACAAGCTTTCTTCTATGCACTTTCCGTCATAAATGAATATTTTAAAAGTTAAAGCAGTAAATTACTGACCGCAACTCCAGTGTTTGAAGCGGGAAGTAATTCAAGCAGCACGTCGGACAACAACACTGCAAAGGTGTCTTGCTTCTAGCCCGATCGTCATCAAAAACGAAACCAAACCTACCGCTATACCTCGTTAAATACTCATTTGACAAAAAAAAAAAGAGTATGGATGAAAAGTTGTTTATTTTGATGTTATTACCATGATTCAAGCAAGAAAATTTCAAAAATCGATGAGTAGCTGTTTATTTGAGCGCATTCGTCATCTTATTCTAAGATGAAACCAAACCTACCACCACAACTCGTTAAATACTCATTTGAGACGGAAAGTGCATAAAAGAGAAATTGTTTATTTAGATCTAATTACCTATTTCTAGGCACCAAAAGTGGAAAATCAATTACTGACCAACGCTACACATTTATCTTCAAAAGTATTCCTTTAGTGATTCTTAGGAACAGAATTCTTAATTTCTGTGAGGCACCTAAAATACATGTTGACCCACCTATCCTTTACAATGCATTGCTTTCATTTAATAATTCATTTCAGATTGTTAATTTTATTTTGAACTTTTTTTACAATAAGCAAAACAAACCAATCACACAAATTACAGACCTACTGCAGGTGGAGAAAAAAATCTCAGCATACATGACATTTCAGATCAAATCACAATTTCAATATTTTAGTAGGCCTAATTTCTTATTATAAATAAACATTGACTTTCAAGATATTATTTTTGTTCAATATTGAATTTAATGTTGTCAACGAATTTCATAATTTCGTAGGTAAAGATGGGTAATATAGACGATTATAAGACGTTTTACAAGAATGATATTCTGCCCGGCGATGCGTTATTTTAGAATTATTCAACTTTGAAGCTGGCTTGTGCGCGCCATGGAAGCACGCGGGGCTAGCGTAATTTAATTAATAACGGAAGCTAACCCCCTATTACGCAACGTAAAGAGGTTGGGTCGTGAGGGGTAGGCACAGTTCTTTTAGTGAAAATTATAAATAAAGGTTTCGAGCGACGTTTGTTTACATCGATGCCAAGGTGGCTGCCGCCATGGCGCCAGCCGGCTGAAGATGGCGGCAGCCATCTTCGATTCGATGTAAACAAACGTCACTAGAAAGCTTTATATATAATTTTTACTAAAAGAACTGTTGCTACCCCTCACGACCCAACCTCTTTACGTTGGTAATAGGGGTTAGCTTCCATTTTCATTGCTAAAACAATGACTGTTTTTGCGTTAAAAGGGCCATTCAGGAGTGCCGTTCATATAACTTCAAACTTGAATAACTCGAAGACTAAGCATTTTTAGGCACATTGTCATTTGTGTAAAACGTCTTAAAATCGACTATATAACCCATCTATACCTACGAAATTATTAAATTTGTTGACAACATTAAATTCAATATTGACCTTATTTTCTGACTCCCTAGCCTTGACATAGGCAATTTCAAAAGAACAAAAAGAATGAAATCATCAATTAATTAACAGAACATGAGGAATTAGGCTAACTCACAGAATTTGTTTCCATACAGGATACCTTACCCACATTAATGGCAAGTTAAGGAGTAAGAGAAAGACAAAAATGAAAGGATAGCAAAGAACTTGAAGAAAACACATAAGCTGGAAGAAGGCAAGTAGGCCCAATAGCTACGGCAAGCCATCAGGGTTTCTCCAGACCGATCCCCATTGTTTGTGACAGATAATTTCAACTAATCTAATTGCAACTACGATAATTTTGAAATTAGGCCCTAGGCCTATATCCTTTTACACTTCATAGTGTAAAAAATGTATAAAGAATCATATCATCCATATGAATGATTTCCTTATCTATAAACAGAAATTCATGAGTATTACTAAGAACCCATTCATCTTGAATACAACACAAAGCAGAGTTCAAGCTTATAATACACTATTAACCAATATAACTCAATACTTCTATGCAAGCCTATGGAAACATCAGTTGGACACAAGTAGTTTGAAATTCAAAGACCTTAAAGTGACAAACATGTTTGATAGCAGCAAAATTTAGATTTAGTTCACACTCAAAAACTACAAGCCCTACGAGTTCTCTGCAAGGGTATTATAAGTTGCCTCATGTAATTTGCTGCGTCTAGGTTACCAGTCAATCCAAGTTTTGACGGAGCTCACAAGGAGTTGACCGACAGGCTCGGTTAGCAGTTGGAAAATAAGTTTGCTGTTGAGATACCGTGCTGTTAAGCCCTTACATTATCAGAAAAGCGTACAGTAGTCTGGTCCATCATTGTCACACATACTACCTAATCGTAAATTTGTGAAAGTTGATACAAGTATTTATCATGAGGTGATATGTACAGATTTCACTTCCTTCTAAAGATAATCAAAGCACATTACCCACAGTATTGTGATCACAAACGCTGGTCACATCCACCTTTTCGTAGCGTCGTTACTATCAGCAATCAGTCGACTTGTACGTTTGCTTTATATAGGCGACTCCTGCCGAGTTTCAAGGCACTCGGCAAATCTACGTTCAAACGAGATCTTAACGCATTGAACTGTGCGCGCGATTGCGTCATGTTCGCTGTTCGTACAATTTACGATTAAAAATTACCCTGTTTGATGAAAATTTACATTAGGCGCGTCCTCAGAGAATAATTTGCTCAAAGGAAACTGATCACACAGATGAAAATATTATGACATTTATATTAATCACGATTATTATTTAAGTCAAAAATGTTGCGATAAATAATGGAGTTTATTATTCATCGCTTGAAGCAACGTTGTACATTGCTTGATACGAATCATCATTTAGAATCTTTTATTTAGCGCCTAATTCTTGTGCTAAAATTGGTAGAAACAATAGAGACCGATTCTGATGAAGCGTTAACTCAACGACTAAACGAAGTTACATGAAGTTAATCGAGCACTGCGGATTAGTTTTAATCAAATGCTTGCGTTTATCTCTGTTTGAGAATATTTTAAAACCCAATTTTACACATTTTTCATTTCAAATCTATCGGAAATTAATCCTTCTCATTTTTTCACTACTTGAAAATCATTATGGACAGCATTTCTGTGTGTCTTAGTCATGTCTTTGGTATCATTTCTTCTCTTGTTATAACTTATAACTCATTAGTATTTAAGCTATTTATAAGCTCTCAGTCACCTTGCCCATGATGAAATATCCAAGATAATATATTTTCAATGTTTCTCTCCATAAGTTTATCAACCGCTGATACGGTTGTTATCCACCACGTTTGGTTTTCCATCAAGCAAGGACCTCCATACAGAGAAACTCTTGGAAGTCCGTGTGTTGTAATACATTTCATGTACCAACTTTTTAAATAAACGGATTTTTTTCTTTTTCATCCATTCCAAAGATCATGTTACACATACCTAAGAAATCTACTAGGCGCTCCATTTTTTTTTCGACACTACCGAGTTGGATTAAGCGAGAAGCTACGAAATACTCCAGCCAACAACAAACAGTATAGAATCAAGCAAAAATTATAAGCGCAGTTGTTGAACAATTTGACAATATTTTGAGAGAAAAAGATTCGGAAACATCTGAACCTGAGATAAGAGCAAAAGCCTCATCTTCCGCATCATAAAACCTCACGTTTAAAATTTGCTTCTTATTTACAAATTAATGATGCGGGGAAGTAGAGCAAAGGGTTGTTTTCTGGGAAGAAAAAAAATCAGTCTGTTTTGCCTTGATGGAATTTAGCATTATCAGCATGCTGGGGATATTCCAAACGAAATGTACGCAATGAGTCACAGCTAGGAGGGGGATCTATGAAGAGACGCATGGTATGCGTTTTCATACGATGAGACTGTTGAAGTACGGCTGATCGAGAGTCGCAATACGGCCTTTGGTGATATTACCATATTAGAACAGGCTTCTGTAGTGATCGCCCTCAGCCGCATTTCAGTCTAAATTTCTTAAATTATTAAAACCATCTTCTAAAAATTAAATAAAGTTAACATAATCATTCTTAAAATTTTAGATCACTATTTTCATTCAACATTACCCTTAAATCTATTAAAATTTGACCAAAGAAATACTTCGACAAGAAAGAACGGCGTTTTTACCTAGAACCATATCGCAAGTTCATCCGTTTCCGGAAAATTCCGGAAACGCTCGTCCGCTCAAAGCGCATATAAGGCCGGCTTTCCAGGCAGAGTCGTCTGTGGTGTTCTCCCTCAGGCTGCTTTACACTCCGGGCAGACTTGTGAATATCTATTGACTTGTGAATATCGATAGACTTGTGAAATATCTTTGCCCGAAGTGAGTGCCTGAGGTGCAAACGAACCGGCAAGGTGAGGAAAACACAACTGGAATAAACGCCGTATTATTATGAAGATCGCCGACAATAATGGCACAAGGAAATATTACAGTCGAGTAATACAGTGACAGATGACGTCTTGGCGGACCGACGGTTGTCGGGGAGACGCTGCGTGGTTGAGGGACGAGAGCAGACCGGTGAGGCTGCTGCTGGCCGAGGGTCTCCGACCAAGGAGTACCAGAGGCGGTAGCGGAGAACTGGTGCGACTAGCAAGCAACCAGACGTGGCGGCTGGCTGTCGAGGAGGTGGTGAAGCCGACGGGTGAGGTGCTGGCGGAGCGTCGAGGCTTAGTGTGAATATCAGGGCCGCTGAGAGTGTACTGTGCTCCTTTGATGATTCGAGAGTAAGAATAGGAGTAAAGAGTTAAGTCGGAGATAACACAGATGAAATGGAAGTATAGAGAAGAAGAAGAGGTGTACGAGAAAAAAGAGGATTAGAACCGGCTCTACCGGCAAGAATGGGCATCGTTCTGAGCGAGTGGTCTGTTTATGCAGTTAGAGGATAGTTAATTAGCTGCCAAGCCTTTATTATTTGCAGTTCAAAATTTGTGAGGTCCAGAAAACGCTGTTTTTGTTATGGAGGTTGATTTTATCCATGTTTTATTCCATGTCCCTCACGCCTTCCACCGCACCCCCCACGACAAGGGCGCGTTGCGGTCAGCGTCAGGGCGAGTATCCGGTGTTCTGAGTTGTCGTTTCCCTAACGATCCCCCTGTTCGCCGTGATCATACGATCCGTTGCGAGCAGGGAGTTGATTTGTAATTACTTTTAATTTCAGTACATAGGTTGAGGTTCTGGTCCTCTAGCTCTATTTCTGCTGGGTGGAAGAAATTTATTTGTTTTGTTTCCAATGGCGAGTTTGTTTTTTGTTGATTCATCGATTATAAGATCTAGATTTCTCCATACTCTTTTGGCAAGTTTATGAAGGTGTACGTTCAAGGAGTCAATATTGGCCAGATCGTGAGTTGTGTGGGTGTGGACATGATCAAAAAGGGTGATTCCAAGAACAAAACGCACTGCTCTGTTTTGGATAGTTTGCAATGTTTTTATTCCTGATTTAGGTAACATATGTAATGGAATTGGAGGATAAGTAATGATGGACCGGACGTAAGCTAAGTAAAGTTTCCTTTTGTTTTTGAGGCTTAAGTTGTGGAATCTGTAAAGAGTAGAAAGAACGCCTTTTGCTTTGGATGCTCTGTTCCGGACGTGACTGCTGTAACCAGTTTTTGTGAGGCTAAGCCCTAGCACTTTACCGGAGGAATCATAGTTGTAGTCTTTGTCTCCTATAGTAATTGTTTCGTTTTTAGTTTTTAAAACAGGGATGATTTGAAACTTGTCTGAATTTGTTTTTATTCTCCATTTGTGCTCATAGTCGTTAATTTGTTTTATTTCTTGAGCTGTTTTCCTTGCAAGAAACTTCTCTGATCCATTTTGAGAGATTATCTGGGTTATATCGTCTGCATATAGAATGTTGAAATTGAAATAGCTTATTGGTTGCGGAATATCGTGTGTATAAAAGATGAACAGTGAGGGGGACAAAGCTCCGCCCTGCGGAACACCGCTATCGACTGGGAACACTGGACCGAGGTAATCGTTAATCCTAATTTGTGTTGTCCTTCCTGTTAAGTAGCTGTTAAGTGTTCTGGTTAGGAAGTCTGGAAGCTGACAGCTGAGCAGTTTGTCGCGCAGTCCATCGTGCCAGACCCGATCAAATGCTCTGCTAATGTCCCTGAGTACTACGTTTGTTCTGAAATTATTTGAGGCGTTGGCAGCAAGTATCTCACAGAAGAGTCCAAGTGCAGTGTTAGTTCCTCTGCCCTTCCTAAAACCAAACTGAAATGGATGGTGTAGCTTATGTTGTGTAAGAAATTGTGTGAATCTAGTGTTGATTACCTTTTCAAAGAGCTTCCCTGGAACGCTTAAGAGTGAGATCGGTCGGTAATTAAGATGTGACATCGGGGATTTGTTCGGTTTTGGTATAAATATCATTATAGAATGTTTCCATTGGCACGGAAAGAACCCCAATGCAAGTGCTGAGTTCATTAAGGTGGCAAGATTTTGTAGCATGTTGAATGGTAAGTTCTGGAGGTGGTATTTTGTTATTCCATCTAGCCCAGGAGATTTTTGCTTTGTTAACTTGATGTAGTGTTGTAAAATGTTTGTGGTTACTAATGATGTCTGGCAGGTAAGTCGTTTCAGATCGCAGTGTTCGTAGTGAATCAGCTTCTTTTGGGTATCTTTGATGTGACGGCAGACTTTTCGGAAATGGGCTTTATCAAATTCTTCATCCTCTTCGTGGTGTCTACTGAAGATTTGCTCCCAGTACCTTCTAAAAAGAGCTTCCTTTTCTCCATCGTCGTAGACTTCGTCGCCGCTTTCGTTCTTCAAATATCTCTGTTCTTTCTTCGACTGCACGCCCCTCAATCTCTTCACCGTGCTCCAAAAGTCGCCATCATTCCTTTCCGTGTCGAGCTTCTCAACCAGCGAGTTCCAGGCCTCAGTTCTCTGGGACATATATTCCTCGGAGATGAAAAATCTTAGTTGAGAGATAGCGTGCATTCTGTCTGGCGTGGGACCGAAGCGAAGGATTTCTTTATAAATTTCGTCATGTATTATATTAGCCCTCTTTATGTTTTCTGTTGTTTTGCCTGTAATCAGTGTCCGGTGGCGCGTCGTTGGAACGTGGCGTGAGCTTGCTTCTTGAATTTGATTAGTCCAGTTAGTCAGTTTTTCTTCCAGTTGCTGCGTAGTGATATTTTCTGCGTTGACAAGAGGATGCTGTAGAAGATCTTCCTTGTATCCGCTCCAGTTTGCCTTGCGGTAGGTCAGACGAGGCTTAATTTGAATCTGAATTGGATGGGTAGTTATTGTAAATAAAATAGGGTAATGGTCACTAGGGGTGTTTGGGCCTACTTCTGCGTGTGTGTTATGGTAAGCGTAGCGGTTCGTGATAATCATATCTGGTGAAGTTTTTGATCTGTGAGTGATGAAGGTTGGAAAATGTGGACCCTCCCATATGGCATGCTTTCTGTCTATCAACATGGTGACTTGTTCTCCTGTTGTGTTGTTGTTGCCGGATCCAAATCTGACATGTCGAGCGTTGATGTCCCCAATGAAATAAACCGGAGTCTTCTTATTGAATAGTTTGAAATAGTCAGGATAATGCAAATAGCCGATTCTTGGTGGTATGTAGGCCGTTGCTACCGTTACTTCTCCGAGCCTCGTTTGGACATGTATGCTGAGAAGGTCGCTGAGATAGTCTTCACATATTCTGTAGATTAGGTCCCGCTTTATAGCAATTGCTGCACCGGAATGGCCTTCGTTTGACTTATTAGTTTTGTAAACATTGTAGTTGTAGATCTTTATATCTTCTCCTGACTTCATTCCATGGCTGTTCAGCAATATTATGTCTGGATCTTCTTTGAGGTATATGTTCGTAAGTGACGTTTTGTTTGCTTTCCAGCTTCGGACGTTATGTTGAAGAATCTTGAGACTGTTGTTGTTCATTCTCCCTCTGTGCGAACTTTTTTGGGGTCTACTCTTTCTGGCGTTTTCTGGTGCCCTGTTCGTATTTTCCGGAATTCTTGTTCCCCGACCCAAACAATCCTGGTTTTCTTTTCCATTAATTTGCAGTTGTCGATTAGCAGCTCGATAATTTCCAGAGGTTGAGTACATTCATCTTTAAGTTTGTATTTCAGTTTACCTTCGCCTACCAATTTCTTAAATTCTCCAGCTTCTACATCTCTTCGAAAGCCATCAAGCATGAAGACATCAACACCGTACCGGGATGCTGGTCTAATTGGGACGTGATCCACTGAAGATCTTTGTGGCGCCGGTTCCGAGTACGATCTTGCTGAGGCTTGTTGTTGTTGCAGTTGCTGTTGTTGCTTGGCAATTTAAGCATGTGGTTGTAACTGCTGAATCCGTTCAGTTGAAATTTTTGATACTGCTCCCTGTTTCTGTGGCTGTTCCGTTTCCATCTCTTCTCCCTCCTCCGCCTCCGTAGAACTGGCTTCCGAGTCCGATTGAGTCTGAAGTTTCTTCATAACCTTCACCACTCTCGTCAGCAGGTCTCCTTCAAACAGCTGACTCGATTTAGGGTTATCGTCAAACTGAAGTGTTCTGAAGTTGTTCCTTTTGAGAGTCCGGTTCAGATGATCGTTGTAGGTTCCTGGAGTTATTATATTTGCCATATGGGCATCCAAAATCATCACCAGTGCAGTCATTCCGCTGTCCGCCATCAGTTCTGCTGTGAGCCTGGTCCTGTGTTCCTGTCTTTCCTCTTGTTGAATGGTTTTCTGAATTACTTTAGCATATGTTTCTTGCTGTTTTTCTTTTTCCTTCTCTTCAATTTGCTTCATTTTTTCGTTCATTGCACTTTTTCTAATAGGGCAACTCATTGCCATGGTCCTGTGAGATCCGCCGCAATTGAGACATTTTTTGTTTTCCGATGTGCACTCTCGGTAGTCATGGTCTCCCGAGCACTCCGAACACACCACGGTGTTTGGTGTGGGGCAATCTTTCGTCGCATGTTTTTCGATTTGATAGCACTTGAAGCACATCAGTAGATCGATGAATTTTTCTTTTTGAATTTGAGATGATGATATTTTCACGTTGTAGCAGAGAAATCCGTTCTGGAGCGCGTGATTAGCCATGGTGATGGTGCTGAATTCAATTTTGAATACATGGGTTAGATTCCGGAATTTTATGACTTCTTTCACTGTTAGTTGGGCATTGTTCCTGTTGATTTCCTCTTTGATTTCATCAGCCGTATGTCCACCGACCCAGTTATCTATTTGGCGACAAATGACAGAGCGTTGGGCTCTAATCTTCGGTGGAATCCTCGCTTCCAGTCCAATGTCCCTCAGGGTAGCGGTTGCTCGATCGTCCAGCAGCTTCTCCACATCTGCTTCGAATTCCGTGAAGGCATTGAATCCGTTGCCAACCTCCCTTAGGCCAGTCAGAGGAAGTTTCAGAGTCTTCTGAATAGTTTGGAAAACTTTGGCTTTGTCCGAAGGTTCCCTTGGGTTCAAGAAGCGGAGCATCAGTTTACCGAACTGAGGCATCCTGCTAACAAAATGGTCTGTATATGTCTACAGAAGTCGTGGTTTAGTCTGTATATGAAATCTGATGCGCCTATCTGGTGGTGGATTGCTTTTGGAAGGGTGATTGGTTGAAAAACTGGAACAGAAGTGAACCTATCTGTGAGTGGTGTGTGGTCGGAAACAGAGAAAGTGTAA
Organism: Morinoia aosen; assembly: GCA_030386875.1. Lineage (NCBI taxonomy): Eukaryota > Metazoa > Arthropoda > Malacostraca > Amphipoda > Talitridae > Morinoia > Morinoia aosen. The sequence goes on from CM059560.1 coordinate 49,130,401, forward strand.
AAAATAATTTACGAGGACCCGTGCCCCCACTCTCCCCCCCACCGGACTCGGTTACCCTAGTCGGCTAGAGGGATCGTCGGATCACAGGATTCCCACTCACTCAGAAAAAACACCCAATCCTGCAAGAAAACCGATTAGTAAAGAAAATCAAAGAAACAGGAGAAAAATAATCGCGCTCGCAAGTTAAAGAGCTCGCCAAGATGAATACTCACTAAGAGAGTCGTAACCCAGACAGTAATTATCCATCTACTGTGCTCCGCTGGCTGCGCGGCTGTTTATATAGGCCTCGCTGGAGGTTGACTCCACCCGGCCGGGTCTCTGATTGGCGGGAACGCCTGTTTACTTTCACGTCGGACCGCGCGGTGTATTGAAGCGTGCGAGGGAACGCCTGTTTACTTTCACGTCGGACCGCGCGATAGCATGCGAGGGAACGCCTGTTTACTTTCACGTCGGACCGCGCGGTGTATTTTTCCCCGCCTCAAACACTGGAGTTGCGTGTGGTCTCATCTCCAACCATGAAGCGTGCGAAGGTTGTGGTGGTGTGTGTTCATACCACCACACGTCATTCTCTTATAGATCCTCCTAGCGCTTGGGCCCCAGAGCGGGTAATTGTAAGTATCAAGTGTAACGATAAGTGTGTATTAGGTCTTAACTTTCCTGTGTTGTGTCTTAACTTGTTCCGTGTTAGGGAGCTCTCGTTATTGTGTCGTAGAAATATTCACTATGTTGTCTCTGTGCCAGTGTTAGTTAGTCACCAGCCTCAAGCTCACTGCCACATCTTTGTCATTGTTATCGTGTTTGCTATTCTCCGATGATGCCGTATTGTGCTGTCAGTATTTTCAGATAATGAAATTGTCAATTCACTATTTAATGTAAAGCCATTTTTAGGGAAATTTCCCCTTTGTTTTAAAACATTTTTCTGATGCCAATACTTCAATATGGTGTTATTGTTTATCAAGTTAGAATTTCCCCTTTTTGTTTAAAATATTTTTTAGGCCAATATTTCAATATGTGTTTATTTTTTCATCAAGTTAGGCTGGCACCAATTATCATTTTAGTCACAGATGTATCCTTCTGAATGCATCTAGTCCTGCATCAATTACCAATTATTGCCACAACTGTATTTTTAAATTAAATTAGGTAGATAATCAATTAGAAAAACACAAATAATTTTTAGTTCTGAAGAATAGATAGTTAGTAAATTTAATTAAATAGTTATTGTACATTGATTATTTCAGTTAGGAAAAACTGGTAACATGTGTTTTCTAGTTCATTTGCATTTAGCAGATGCTGTAGATTTTTACCATAATTGATTAATTAAGTAAGACATTAGGCTCAGTTGTCACTGCTTATGCCACCTTAGCTTGTCCAGGCAAAGTTGCTGATGTGTTCAAGCCAGGTAGACTAAGGGATTCCGCATTTATTAATAGTTAATAATAATAATTGGGGTGTACATGCCTTCCTGGCACAATTCCTAGTTTAATTCAAGTAATCTTTATGACAATTCTAGCCTTAGTTAGGATCAGTACAGTCAGCCCTCGACTGCGGCTTAGTGTAAACGTGCGAATTTAACACTGCCAATTTTTAAGATACCCATTGTAAATATTAATCAAGACAAACTACCTTACATTGCCTACCCAGTAATATTCTTATCTCATGTATTAATCTTGCACTCCAATTCGGAGATGGTCGTACACGACGCGTCACGGTTAATAGTACCCGGAGAACACTAGTTTGGTGGAGTTATGGCATGTAGGGAGATTCATGATTGTCCATACGAGTACTTATTGTTGCGACTGCCTCGCCCTTGTTCAGGCGCCAGAATTGGGCCGAGGCACCCGCATATAATCCTCCATTTGAGGCAATCCTGTAATTCAGCAGTAAAGCTCGCAGCCTGGCTTGCGTAGCGACTGTCTCTCCTTGTGTTATCATGCTTGAACAAGTAATCCAAGCTCCCTTCCCGTACAGAAGAACCTCCGAAGCCGACACACAGACAATCACCACCAACATTCAATTAACAATTCCCATACTCTATTAGCCACACGGCTATCAACCAAACCAAGCCACACGGCTATCAACCAAACCAAGCCACACGGCTATCAACCCAACTAAGCCACACGGCTATCAATCAACCACTCAAGCCACAAGGCACTAGCAGAAATAACTACCTCCTTCGAGATACTTATATGATCAAAACTGTTACCGCACCTGCGGAATATTACACTAACAAATCCACTCTCGCCGGGATCCACCCCGGATCCTCTCGAGCCACGGCACCTGCTGAAGTGCGGCTACTCACTGGACCCAGACCTTCTTCCTCAAGAAGTGGATCCCCATACTGCTGCCGTAGTCACGGCACTCAGAGTCAACAAATAAAAGACAAGGCGAGAGTATACAGTTCTTTCATTGTCCTCCAGAGGTCAATAGTGCAAGTGAGATTAGTTGCCAGTAAGGCAACTCGAATACCGCCTAACTCCTTCTGAGTCAGAGGCCTTAAATCATGCCTTTTTGCAATTAAGTGTGCTCTACCCGGAGCACTGGTGGCCCTTATTCAAAGAACACCAACCATTCTAACAGCTATTCTTAAAGCTACCAAGGCCAATCATTTTAAACCACTTCCCCACTTGGGACAAGTACAAAGTTCATATTGGTGACCATTAATAGCATTAATACCAGAGTGTTTTTCACTTGCACAGTTGTCCTTTGTGGGCTGATGAGCGCATGCCAGTGCCGTCGACTTCTGTTGATGGTTGTCTTGAGGGAGGTAGTACTCTGCTCCTCATTATTCAGTAGTCAAACATAGCATTTCCTCCCTAAACTCTTCCCTAATAATAAGTTATTGCTACTGCAGCCTATTCTAACAAATTCTTCATTTTTTTTCCATTGCTACTGAAGCCACCTTTTACAAAACTCTTCATGCATTTCCATTGCTACTGAAGCAAACCATAGGAGACCTTCTAGGATTATTTTTCCATTGCTACTGAAGCTCCTTACTAATAACCTTCGCAATTTCCATTGCTACTGCAGCCCCATTGCTACTGAAGCACAAAAGTAAACAAAAAAATGTCTATGTGCGAAACACTACCTTGCCATCCTGAGCAACTTGCGTATGTAAGGGAACTGCCGTCTGTACACCGGTTGTCCTTTAATAGTTCTCCGTATCCCGTACGGGTACGGAATGCTCAGCGCAAATATTCCACCATCACTTGACTAAGTCTTTCCCGATCTCCCATTTTTGTATTGCTGCCTGCCGGTGTGTTGGTAGCCTTGGGGACGCCTGAGGAGCACGCACGCTGACTAGGGTGGTTGTGCAAACGACTCACGTCGCACAATTGCCGTTGTAACCGGCATATGTGTTTTGGGAAGGAAGGAACGGATTTTTTTGTAATATGGCATACTATAAAAACCTGGACTGCGACTTCGCCTCAGGTCAACACCTGTCGAGCCAACGAATTCGTACGTCTTAGTTCGCTTTGAATTTTCTAAAGTCATGGAAGTCGACCAATTCTAGATTCCCCGTTACACCGTTCAAAGAACGCAGTCGGAATCAAGAATTCGGGCGCCGCCATTTCGGCGGATACTCTGGCACCGTATGCTCAGTGATGCTAACCTCACAGATTCTTTTATGGTCCCAGTTGGGGACCCGCGCTGAAACTTTCATAGTTCCTCAGTTAACCTTCCACTATTTTCATCTATTTTCTTCTGTCAAAGCATCTTTTGGAATATCTCCTTCCTTCGTATTTCTGACTTGCACTTTACAAGTAACAGCTTCACTGTTACCAGACCTTTCGGTCACCTTTGGGGGGAGGGTAGCTGTAGTGATCGCCCTCAGCCGCATTTCAGTCTAAATTTCTTAAATTATTAAAACCATCTTCTAAAAATTAAATAAAGTTAACATAATCATTCTTAAAATTTTAGATCACTATTTTCATTCAACATTACCCTTAAATCTATTAAAATTTGACCAAAGAAATACTTCGACAAGAAAGAACGGCGTTTTTACCTAGAACCATATCGCAAGTTCATCCGTTTCCGGAAAATTCCGGAAACGCTCGTCCGCTCAAAGCGCATATAAGGCCGGCTTTCCAGGCAGAGTCGTCATTCTCTTATAGATCCTCCTAGCGCTTGGGCCCCAGAGCGGGTAATTGTAAGTATCAAGTGTAACGATAAGTGTGTATTAGGTCTTAACTTTCCTGTGTTGTGTCTTAACTTGTTCCGTGTTAGGGAGCTCTCGTTATTGTGTCGTAGAAATATTCACTATGTTGTCTCTGTGCCAGTGTTAGTTAGTCACCAGCCTCAAGCTCACTGCCACATCTTTGTCATTGTTATCGTGTTTGCTATTCTCCGATGATGCCGTATTGTGCTGTCAGTATTTTCAGATAATGAAATTGTCAATTCACTATTTAATGTAAAGCCATTTTTAGGGAAATTTCCCCTTTGTTTTAAAACATTTTTCTGATGCCAATACTTCAATATGGTGTTATTGTTTATCAAGTTAGAATTTCCCCTTTTTGTTTAAAATATTTTTTAGGCCAATATTTCAATATGTGTTTATTTTTTCATCAAGTTAGGCTGGCACCAATTATCATTTTAGTCACAGATGTATCCTTCTGAATGCATCTAGTCCTGCATCAATTACCAATTATTGCCACAACTGTATTTTTAAATTAAATTAGGTAGATAATCAATTAGAAAAACACAAATAATTTTTAGTTCTGAAGAATAGATAGTTAGTAAATTTAATTAAATAGTTATTGTACATTGATTATTTCAGTTAGGAAAAACTGGTAACATGTGTTTTCTAGTTCATTTGCATTTAGCAGATGCTGTAGATTTTTACCATAATTGATTAATTAAGTAAGACATTAGGCTCAGTTGTCACTGCTTATGCCACCTTAGCTTGTCCAGGCAAAGTTGCTGATGTGTTCAAGCCAGGTAGACTAAGGGATTCCGCATTTATTAATAGTTAATAATAATAATTGGGGTGTACATGCCTTCCTGGCACAATTCCTAGTTTAATTCAAGTAATCTTTATGACAATTCTAGCCTTAGTTAGGATCAGTACAGTCAGCCCTCGACTGCGGCTTAGTGTAAACGTGCGAATTTAACACTGCCAATTTTTAAGATACCCATTGTAAATATTAATCAAGACAAACTACCTTACATTGCCTACCCAGTAATATTCTTATCTCATGTATTAATCTTGCACTCCAATTCGGAGATGGTCGTACACGACGCGTCACGGTTAATAGTACCCGGAGAACACTAGTTTGGTGGAGTTATGGCATGTAGGGAGATTCATGATTGTCCATACGAGTACTTATTGTTGCGACTGCCTCGCCCTTGTTCAGGCGCCAGAATTGGGCCGAGGCACCCGCATATAATCCTCCATTTGAGGCAATCCTGTAATTCAGCAGTAAAGCTCGCAGCCTGGCTTGCGTAGCGACTGTCTCTCCTTGTGTTATCATGCTTGAACAAGTAATCCAAGCTCCCTTCCCGTACAGAAGAACCTCCGAAGCCGACACACAGACAATCACCACCAACATTCAATTAACAATTCCCATACTCTATTAGCCACACGGCTATCAACCAAACCAAGCCACACGGCTATCAACCAAACCAAGCCACACGGCTATCAACCCAACTAAGCCACACGGCTATCAATCAACCACTCAAGCCACAAGGCACTAGCAGAAATAACTACCTCCTTCGAGATACTTATATGATCAAAACTGTTACCGCACCTGCGGAATATTACACTAACAAATCCACTCTCGCCGGGATCCACCCCGGATCCTCTCGAGCCACGGCACCTGCTGAAGTGCGGCTACTCACTGGACCCAGACCTTCTTCCTCAAGAAGTGGATCCCCATACTGCTGCCGTAGTCACGGCACTCAGAGTCAACAAATAAAAGACAAGGCGAGAGTATACAGTTCTTTCATTGTCCTCCAGAGGTCAATAGTGCAAGTGAGATTAGTTGCCAGTAAGGCAACTCGAATACCGCCTAACTCCTTCTGAGTCAGAGGCCTTAAATCATTCCTTTTTGCAATTAAGTGTGCTCTACCCGGAGCACTGGTGGCCCTTATTCAAAGAACACCAACCATTCTAACAGCTATTCTTAAAGCTTCCAAGGCCAATCATTTTAAACCACTTCCCCACTTGGGACAAGTACAAAGTTCATACTTCCCTGGCCACTGAAGGCCAAAGTCTATGTTTGAAAAACTGCACTTACCAACCAGGTAACGCTACCGTTCATTACGCTAACCGACCAAAGGTGTTAATACAATACAGGCATGTAACATGCAACTCTTGAGCCATTCGCCATGTTTTCCAGATTTAAACCCAATCTAAACTCTTTGGAGATAGAAGGGAAAAGATGTTCATAAACATGGGTCGAAACTTTCGGTAGTAATTTGTGTGTAATGCAGTGTTCACGTCGTGACCAAGCATCCCATTAAACTTGCAAAAACTTGTAACAAGCAAACCTTTGCGAGTTTTCGCAATCATTCACGGAAATGGAGGCCAAACAAAATAACGAAGGCTCTCTGCAATCATGTTCGTGTTGCTTTTTATTCCTAGTCTCATTTCGAGAGCTAGGCTGACAGCGTCCTCTTATTGTTGCTGGCCAAAATTAATTCGAAGTTTTCTTGCTGTTCTCCCATTAGTTGAAAGTTCCGAATAATAAATTTTTCCAGGTTGAATATTTTTTTCGAACAATTATAATTATCTTCACGAAGCATCTTTCAATAATATATATTTTTCGAAGCTTTCAAGTATATTGTATGTATACATACTCAAGCAAATTATTATAGTGAAGATAAACTGAACCACAACTCCATGTGTATTCGAGATATTGTTAAGCAAACAATAATATTAAACTCTACCTATTGGATGTAACTACCAATTTAAACAAGTGGTACAGCAAGGACATTAGATGCATTGATATAGTATGAAACCTTAAACTAGGCCATCGTTAAAAACAAAACATTTCGACTCAAAAAATAATCTTCATACCTAAGCAATAAAAATTTATAATTGAAAGAAAATTTCTCATTTACAAAGCACTTGAAAATTTATATTCTAGGGTGAAAATTTACAATTAAATGCTGCGTACATTGTTGATTAAGAATATTGAACAGACTCTAGTGTGAGGGATAATAGTAGAAACTTTATGACTTTAAATTTATCAGTTCATTACACTCCTACTAGCTATGGACTACAGCACTTACCTTTGAGTGTACGAGTATAGTTCTGAAGACAGCGCCCACACCAGAACAGCAGGCCACACTATTTAAGTCTTATTCTTCAGCATTGCGCGCCTGTTATTGCAGATAAGAATCTAAAACGTAGGATATTTTTTAAATTGAGTCCAATACAAAAGTTATGGTTAAAAATTGTGAGATAGAGAGCGTTCATCCAAGCGAAGTTGCGATCGTATGAAATTTCAAGGTTAATGTTTCAATTTCATGCATTTTTTGTGTTTTTCAATTCTTGCTTTGCCGTGAGTGAGCAGGGAAGAGCTTAAGAACAACTGACAGAAAAACCTGGGAAAGGGTCATGAACTTGACTTATGAGTACTTCTGGAGTACGGTTAGATATTTTCCTTCAATTTTAATTAAATTCAGTACAGTCATTTATTATTCATCATTCATTATTTATTAGTATTTCATATTGCTGTTTGTTATTACGCGTTGTGGTCCTTTACTTCCTCTTAAAACATGTGCTATGCCAAAATTTAATGATGGGGCAAACCCATGCGTGAGCCAGATAGCGACATTTAGGACTCTTTTAAGGTTAAAAAACTACATATAGGTTTAGGCTCGGTTGAGTTAGAATATGATGGGTTAGCTTACGTAACTTGACTTAATTCATTTAGATTTAAAGTTACAAAATACGAGCCGGTAATTCTACAGCAACAATGATAATTGTTATTACTATATGTATATTCATTTAATAATTTATGTCTTATAATTCAATTTAAATTATTTCTCTCAATTATTCATTTTCGAATGCACAAGCTGGAAAAATTCCATTAGAAATAATTGTTTAAAAACCATAAAAAACTTGAAACCAACATAGGATTAAAAAATTTGGAACTTATTGTTCAGAAATTTTAGTTTTTGTAACTCAAATTTTGAAAATAATCCTGCTTCAAAATACCTTACTCTAATGAGCATTCGTTCTCACAAATGCATGAGAGAAGGAAAATCATCGTATAAAAATGAAAAGGTATATATATAATATAAATATAATATATAGTTATACAGGGTTATAATTATCACGGTATAAGTAATCCATGTATACATTTTTTATCGAAAGCGAAAACTTCGGATAAATTGAACTCTTCAGATCGCTCGTCATAATAGCCTCCAGACAAAAGGCTCATCATAGACTCTCTGGTCGTCCAAAGTTTGCAGTGTTTTGTATGTGACGAAGAACAATGACGGACAACAGCTTCAGCATTCTTTTTGCACACCCAATTAGTCCAACACCGTTTTCACCTTAATAGTGAACGTGAGTTATTTTTCAGAGACCGATCATGAACCCACGAAAACTCGTGAGCGACTTCTCCTTCGATTAGTCTGAGTTGAAGATTTTATCCGAAGTTCTTTCGATGGAGGGAAAGCATGGAATCGACGTCAACGTCCACGTGGCAAATGAATCTATATCTATGGCCCAAATTTGCGGGTCACGCACGCATACTTGAGAGCAGACAAATTATACTTCTCCGATGGCTCGGTCGAGTTCGATATCGTGGGAAGCCTCGACTTGTTTGCTCTATTGAGACACACAAGATCGCCGCGCGTGCAAACATAAGCCGCGGGTCCTAATGCGGTCATCTGATTACTATTTCTACGAATGTTTCCTCTCAATCAAATGAGTTCATATTGACAAAAGGAAAATATATTTCTTAAATGTTAATTTTCAATCAACAATTTAAAATCGAGTTATCACTAATGGATGAAACTTTTGTAATCGGTGATTTTTGAGCTACGCAATTTTCAGAGCGAGCTTGAACGATTTGTAACATGAATTTTTATTCGTCATTTGGCTTCGAACTGATTCCTGCGCTACCACATGTAATAATGTCTTTGACTTTCACTGCGTGCGTCACTCGACTGATTTTCAGCTCTATTTGCTCCTTACTTTGTGATCCTTAGTCAATTTTCTCAGGAGGCGCTCCCTTTGGTAAAGAAAATATTTTCTATGTAGTTATCTAGGGAAATAATCACTGATGTATATCTTTATTTTTGAAGATTTATTAAAGTACCATATTAACGCAATTACTAATACATTCAACGTAAAATTGTGATGCTAGCAAGAAAATAAAGAACAAATAAAAAAGGAAGAAAATAAATCATATCAACTCCAAAAGTTTCCTCCTTATTCCACTTCACACTAACATATTATACTATCAACACAACGGCGTGAATGTAAAGCTCTGTGTTACATAGCTGAAGTCTGTAATCGTAACATTCAAGTAGCGCATCTCGCTCTCAAGTCTGCCCTCGATCAACACTCGGCTTCAACCTGATTGCTGTTCATTAAACTTAATCGAAGCTCAGAGCTGAGTAATAAGCTCTGATGTGCTCAACTAACCTATAGGCCGGCAAAGTTATTCGCACTCATTCCTGCATGTGTCTGGGGTTTTGCTTGTTGGTGTGATGCAATATACGAGGACATTTCTATCCCGCTCACGCTTAGCCGTTCTTAGTAACATTATAACACAGTCACAAGGAAAATTTTTATTCATGACAATAATGTCACGGCGTTTAGGTTGCTCTATTTTAATTAAGAAATGACTCAATTCTGAGTGTGATATGAATGATAATAGTCCATTCCTAGTTGTCTTAAGCTATTTGAAGAGTAGAAGGTTTTCTAAGCATTAAAAGATTTTTTGCTAGCTAGTGTACAAAAAAATAGAGTAAGGTGAAAATCTTCAAATATTTTATTATCAAAGTTATATATCTGTAGCAAAATTTAAATGTTATTTTAACTAATATTCCTTCTTCGTAGAATGGTTTGTCTGACGCAATTCTCCAGAGAAAAACTGGAAACTAAACAAAAATATGAGATGTGCAGACTGCTTGAAATTGATTCAACCGAGATACTAAAATTATAAATTAGCGATGATATACTACTGAATCATAAGGGCTTAATAGAGCTAGTAGCAAATAACATCTCATTTTATTACTCAAAACGCGACCGCAACAGACACGAAGGTCGGTTTAATATCAGTACTCCTAAGTTGAGCAACATCAACGATTAGATTCATGAAAGCTGCAAATAGAGTGATTCAGCTCACTGAGCAATTGGCTATAGCCGCGTCTAGATATCTCGGTCATGTATTCGAGATCTCGATGTTAAACTGAATGATAGTTCGGTCGCAGATGTATTAGACAGTTTTTATGCATGATGTCAAATCCTTCGATGTATAAAATGGTGCTTTGGTCGTGAAGTTATTTTTGCGTTCTCCTCTCTTTGACTCACACGCTTTCGTGAAATCTTTTAAAGCTTTGGATGCAAATAAATGATGGTCTGAACACTATTTTCACGCTCCGTTTCATCCACAAACAGTAAATGTGGGCGATTTTCGATTGAATCTATTGATGTAGCTGTACAATGCATTGTACTCCCGTTGTATTTTACTTCGCATTTACCTATAATTGGCATATGCTTTCGAAGTTCGCTATGAACATAAATGAGACGTTTTCTTGTGCTACATTGTTGTGCTCACCAATTTTACACATTACGTTTGTCATTATTATCAAGAGATTGATGTCACGATCATAAAAACTCTTTGAAGTCTCAGATATTCCAAATTTTTGAGAAACCATGATGATGATAGTAAAATAATTTTTGATTTTCTTGTTTATTTCAGATAATACTCACCTATTTAGATTAATAACTTTTACCTGGAAAAATCCCTATAAATTTAAACAAATTTTGTAAGCTAATTTAGTAAAAGTTTCATAAATTAGTTAATGTATATTGTATTATTTTCCTTACAAAATAAATATCCATAATTCTACGGATGAGGTGTGAAGACATTCAGACTACAGACTGTAATTATAGAGTGACTAACGCCGACTTTTTTGTGCTCTGACCCAAAAACATGAAGGAAAAAATTAAACAGTTATTTACTGAATGTGTTTAGAACAGTAATGAAATGCATGCCACCGTATACAAAACACACGCAACATAACAGCGTAAATGTCTTGTGAAATTTAGGCGAGTTAGCAAAAGAGTTTGTTTTGTTTCCGTGTTGGATACGAGTAATTTTATTTATTTTCTGAAGTGGTATCACAACTTTTTACGGGGCAAAAATTTTTCCTTGCCATATCAACTTTTGCACCGAAAGCAAAAACAAAAGTTATACCTACAAGAAATAGGCCGAAGTAACTGCAAATAACTCAGATATAAATGAAAGTAGGAAATTTGAAAAAAAATAAAATTTAAAGAAATTTTCAAAGCGATTGGAAAGACATTTAGAAATTTTTAGGGTTTTGCTAATGGAATGAGGCTACTAACATGTGAGGCTAGCTGCGATAAATAACAAAGATGGTTCAATTTTCTTGTACCTGTCGTAGGAAAGTTTAAACAATTTAAACAATTTAAACAATTTATTTACCACAGGAGATACAGAGGTAGAATGTTTCTTAAGTCTAATACAATGGTCAGAGTTGAGTATAGCTACCTGTGGGCCCGAATAAGTTCAGCGACTTCTAGGGCATCCTACCATTACATTATTCTAGAGCGTACAATAATGTTTAACCTAATTCACTTAGCCTAGTTTCGCATTAGACTGATCAACAGGATAATGAACTCGATATTGATGTTTAATTTTACAATATAGGTCATATGGACAATATTTAACAGTATATTCGATAACGATTTGGGAGCAGACTGAAGATCGGCGATATTACTCATGGCAAATTGCATTATTAGGACCAGACATGTAGGAGGCAGGATTTGACTTGGTGATCTTACACGACTAGTATTCTGATAAGAAGTGAGACTCAAGATTTCTTTTAAATACCTTGTAAGAATTACTTTCACGGATCTCCGCAGGTATTGAGTTCCAGGTTTTAGTTCCAACGAATAGTATACTATGTTGCGAGCGGGCCTTTGAATAATAAGGAAGCATGAACTTACTTTTATTTCGTGTTAAATGGTCGTGATGACCAGTTTGCGCAGTTAATAACTGTTGAAGGCTATTGTCGCCATCATTAGCTAATGTTTTGTAGATGAAATTGCAGATGGAGATTTTGTAGAGATCCGAGAGTTTAAGTATTTGTAAATTTTTGAATGAATCATTTGTGTGAGCATTATATTCTAGGTTCTTTACCGCTCTGATGGCTCTTTTTTGCAGAGTAAAAATTATATTAGTTTTATTTTTATCAGTTCCATGCCATGCTTCTATTCCGTATTGCAGGTATGGTGAAATGAGCGTTCGATAAAGCATTAGTAAGGCTGTTTCAGGCAGGAAATTTTTAACTTTATTCAGGATTCCGATGGATTTTGATAATTTAGAACTAATATGAGTGATGTGCTCTTTGAAGGTCAGATGTTTATCTATTATGATGCCCAGAAATTTACATGAGTTGGTTTCTTTGATTTCACCTTCGCCAATTTTAATGGATGGTAGAGATATATTTTTCTTGTATGAGAACGTAATATAATTTGTTTTATCGATATTGAGGCTTATTTTATTAGCTTTAAGCCACAGTGAAACCTTATGGAGTTCATTATTTATACTCTCCGCAATCGTAGTGGGATTTTCGTTCGGAAGGACCGCAGAAAGCGTACTGTCATCGGCAAAAAGTATGAATTTGAAAAATGATGTAGATTTAATAATATCATTGATAAAAATCAGAAAAAGGAGAGGCCCAAGAACAGATCCTTGTGGAACTCCATGGCTAATTTTTTGTGGGTCCGATTTTGCGTCGTCAATGACAACGTATTGCTTCCGATTTGTTAGGTATGATCTGAACCAATCATGGGCAACCCCACGAATGCCATAACAATGAAGTTTCGAGAGTAATATGTTATGGTCCACACAATCGAATGCCTTTCGAAAGTCAAGAAATACAGAGAAGACAGTCTTTCCGTTATCTATATTAGAATAAAGGAATTGTAAATGATTTAATATTGCCTGTGTTATTGATTTTTTACAGCGAAAGCCGTATTGTTTATCATAGAGAAATGATTTTTGTTCAAAATGAGAGTACACTTTTTTATACACAATTTTCTCGAATACCTTGCTAATAATTGGTAACATAGAGATAGGTCGATAATTGTTTACACAGGTTTTTTCACCATTTTTAAAGATAGGGGTTACTCTAGCAACTTTGAGGGAGTTCGGGAAAGTGCCTAGTAAGAGAGACTGGTTAATAATATTGGATATCAGCGGGGCCACAATATCAGCAATTATTTTAAGTATTTTAGTTGGAAACGTTTGTAACCCACTCGATTTATTTTTCATGTTGTTTATGCACGCAATTACATCGGAGGAGTTTGTAGGCGTAAAGAAAAAGGAGTTGTGTTCTCGAATATGATCCATAAATTCCAGGTGATCAGTAGGTTCACTTGGAATACCATTGGCTATAGTTTTCCCTACGTTTACAAAGAAGTTGTTGAAGAGATTAGCAATTTCATTCTTCTCATGGTATTTTACATTATCTTGAGTGATATGACCAATTTTCTTTTTTTCGGCGTTATTCGGTTTATAACAAGAGTTAAGGAGGCGCCAAGTCTTTTTAACGTCAGCTTTGAATTGAGTAAACTTGAGGGTAAAGTAGCTCTTTTTTGATGTTCTTATCTGTTCCTGAAGTTCCTGAAGGCAGACTATTTTTATTGCCTTTAATTTTTTTATAACGCATGTTTCAAAATTTGCGTAATGATATACTTAGTCAAATTTGCGTATATGTTTTATGAACGCAAAAATCTTCTCGATTGATTGAGAATTATTAAGGCGTTCAAATGGTTTAACACCGCGCTGTTATGTACATGAGATAAAAATCGTCTTGTAATTTTCATTTTAAAACGGTTGGCCCACACATCTCGCCAGGATAATTAGCATCCGACTGATTTGACAAACACAGATTTAAACTCGACGCCGGCGTTTGAGTTTTTCGTTGGTGTTTTTTCCGCATTCATTGTTTTTTCCCACCTCTCTATGACCAAACTCCAGACCGGCGTCGTAACTCGTAACTGGAGCTCCCGCGCCGGTGGACAGAAGTGGATAAGCTGTTGTCTAGGTAGGGTGCACCTGGAAGTGCTCCAGAGGCAGAACTGGCACGTCTGTTCTGAGGCAGCCTCATGTGATCCAATCTCCCATTTTGGTTCGGAACTCGCAAACAGTTGTTCAAAATCCAATCTTGTGGTTTTTGAGGGCTTACTGAGCTTTTTATCTGTAACTTTTAAATTTTATAAACATTGAAGATTCATTAATTGTTGGCAAAGACAGCAGGGAATTTTTTTTGTACATTAGGTAAAGATGGGCAACAAGTAATTTTGTTCAAATATCGAACATATGCTAAAAACTCTACGTATAGATTTAATTACTTGATGACTCAGAAACACTAAGTAAATGCTACAAGCGGTGTTTCATTAATTTTAAGGGCCCCTATTTTTTGCTGTCTAGGACTGGACTTCCAATGCTCTCATATTGCATTAGTTGACTTCAAGTTTGTAGTGTAAAAGAGAATAAGATCAACTACTATAAAAATAAATGCGTGTTTAAAATGGAAACAAGTACTGTGACTGTCGTTTTGTCCGAACATGATTTCTCATTCAAAAAGACAATAAATACTGTAATTATATCACTCGAACAACCTCACAGTGCGCATTACGCAGACACACAGCTTGGTGTACTTGAGGGGTTTCCTGCGATAAAAACAGGTGAGTTCAAAAGCTAGTGTTGATAAGACAGGAGTATTGAAAAAACGGGTAAAGAATTTTTCGTATTGACACCATATTAAATTTTCAATTTTTGCCTATTAAGAATCATACTTCAGTGCGCCAAATCAGTTTCTGTTCATTTGAGAGAGTATTTACATGTTCGACAGTAATACCTTGAAACACGAGGTATACTTCCTTCTAGTATGCCCGTGATTCGATAACAAAATTTTTCTCCGAAATAAAAAAATTGAAAGTGCATTTTGAAGTAGAATTCTAATTTGTTTAACCACGATCAATTCTCTCTTCTCGTGACACTACCTGAATTGATGGTTTAGCTATGTAAGGTAGCTAGCAACCTTTACTTTTAGCGACGCTCTCTCAATTTAAGTAAGGAAAAAACAGAACATGTACATGTCCCACATTTCTCATATCATCAACATATTCGAGGTGCGTTATGACTTAATTTTTAAATTATCCTAATCGATCCTTTTCTACACATTACTATACTGTACAAGTCTATTTTGCGTGTACATTGACGCAGATTTCTTTCATGCTCCCAATTGGCCGCCGACTTTATGTATGTGAAGGTTACTGCGGATGTTAAAGTGTAACTAGATGAGCATTGTTTCTTTATTGAGAAGCAAAACTAGATCCGCTTTCCACCATGAAGTGTGCCCTCATATGAGCATAATAATAATAATATAAAATTTAACTACTTATCATTTTCTTGAACTGTAAAATTTCAAAAGAAATGTGAAAAGTTCTCGTGGAAAAGTGATTTTCTCGTCGACATTTATTATTTAGCTTAATGAATAATTCTTAAGGTTTTCACCAGATTTTAACACATGAATTTATTAATGGTTTAAGAAGCGACTCGATTTTTCAAAATTGCCTTCTGAACATCACTCTCTAAACACCACCGCAGTATGACGCTCAGTTTCGTCCAAGTGCGCATTGACGCTTAAATCTCTCAAGTTTGACAGAATTCTTCTCGCTGATTTCCGTTATAAGACTCAATATACAAATGTAGTACAAAATATGAATAATCAATCGCTTCGATTCATGGATAGCAAACAGGAGCAGAAAGTAAATCTAAGTTCCTCTCACAAGAATGTTGCGAGATGAAAGTAAAGCAGCATTGACTGAAGTTTCCGCACATCAAAGTTTTCCCATTGGTTGACGTTGAGGTGATTTCAAAGATTCAGGTTAATAAAGACGCACTGCGCCTGCAATGCACGCAGCGCCATCTGGCGGCGGGCAGTGACGCGAGGCGCTCGGGAGCGCAGATCCGCAAGTGCAACCGCAAAAGATTGTGCGTTAAATCGGCTGCTCGCGCTCTGGCTTACCTGGTAGGTACCGCAGCTGGAAGGTACACTTGTTACCAGGTACATCTTTTACCAGGTGTACCTTATTGCAAGTACATCTGATCTCACGTACACCTGTTAGCTGCAAGTGTTGGTAGATACACAAGCATGGTAGGAACATGGTTGCAGTTATGCTTGGCGTATCTAGGATCGATTTGTTCAATTACACTAGTCAAGTGATGGCCGGTGCTGTGTGCTTGACAACTGAATACGCAAAATTGACTAAACCTGTCAACGTTGCGTACGAAATACCTTTCGAATTTGCATTAATTTCAAATCTTGTGACATAGAGTCTTTATTACGAATTTTCTTTCCGAATGATACAAATTATTTGAGGGTATCAGTATAACTGCAACGTGCTAATTCAATGACTTAATGCAACACATTAGCGATTTAAAATAATATTGAGAGCACAACGGAATGAATTCAGCCACTAATTTCAACTTCGGTTGGACTGAAATTTTTAAAGACGAGGTACACACATATTCTGTCATGTATATGAAAACAAATTATACCATTTAATTGTTTCGATAACATGGTTTAGAGCTTTGTTGTTGTTGTTGAGGAGCATAGGGAATTTGAAATATTTTGCCTTTGAGTTTTCTGAGGGAGGTGTTAGAAATTACCGAAATCTTTCACGAACAAACCGCGTTTACAGTAAAAATGTAGGCGCAGATGCATCGGTTCAGAGCTCTCTAACACGAAATTCTTAACGTGCGATGCTGATGCTGTATTCATGTCCTACGGGTGTTGTGAATACTTCACAGAAAAATCCCTACATCATTTGCTAAAAGGGTAAAATACGGAACATTCGCGAGATAACAATAGCATAGAGTAAAAGTCCGAGTCCTTGAGTTCCAGAAAAGATTTTCTTTTATCCATATATATATTCCATTACAATGTTGATTTCGCTTAAACGAGTGTTAACAGTGCGGAATCCTTTGTATTATTGTATTTTATTATTTAAAATTGTAATTTAAAACAATGAACATAGAAAAACAGACGTCTGGAGTGAAATTCAGCACGCGGAGATGAATCGTGACATTTCTGAATCTGTTTGATGCAAGTAAGAAAAGTAAGATGTTCAAGTAGTTCTAAAATATCGACCTGCCAGTGATGTCTAAATATTCATTGGGCTTAAAAATGGCAAGAAATTTTAAACTGTAAAAGAAGCTTCTGTAACAATATTTTTAACCGAAAAAACTGGTCATGGAGCCAAAATTTTAAGCTCATTTTCTCAGAGTTTGCAGCGGTTTTTAAACGAGAAAACATCATTGCTAATTAGAGCTGCACCAATTCAAACCGTAAAAATGCGCATATACATGGTCATAAAAGCGTGTACAGTAGAAAATGAAACTAAGTACGCCATGGTACTTATGAGTTTGGTGTCAATAGCCCATGACATTTTTTCTGTGCAGAACTTGTCGTTCAAGAAATTATGAAGTAAGTCGCTTTTGGCGTACTTATTTTTGACACTCCAGCGTGCTTCTAACATTCAACTCTCGCTAAACCCTTATAAATTTTGAGTGTGCAGGCTTATAAAGTTTGCATAGAACAGTGTCACAATTGTCTATAATACTTTATTGTTCCACATACCACTGTCGCATCAGTTTCAAGGTTTCTCTTTTATATGAACTGAATTGCATTCTTTTAGAAATGATTTCAATTAGATAATTGGCATGCGTGGCCACCTCTCTCACATGAGACAAATTATTTTGATACGATTACATAATTTGTTTAATGAGTGATAGAATTGAACGATTCGTTTTAGTAATTGTGTTTAGATAAGGTAACTCTTTTGGTGGGCGTGTCGAATGAATCAATGTAGCTGAATTTCCAAAGCAATCATGTATTCGTACATGTACAGTTTCGTCCGTAATATTTAATAACCATTGTCCGTCTTTTCTCCTTGCATTTTTCATCACTCCCTTTCTCTTATCCTAACTTAAGAAGAATATTCAATTCAAATGATAGCATTTATTTCACTATTGAAATTGACGAATACGTGGTATATCACAGAGCTGTTGCGTGAGAAGCTTATTTAAACGTCATGATTATATATGAGAACGAAGTATCTTACTTACTATCTTCATTTTATAGTAGATGATGTGGAGATGGAGAGAAGCCAGTTAATCATGGGAGAAATCAATTTACTGTAATTGAATGCAGAGTGTTTTCCCCCATCTTTTGATATAATATTTAGAAAAAAAATAGAGTGCGATACAATAGACGTAATCTCCGAGCAAAACACACTCGTTCTTCACGAAAAAACATGACCTAGTATGAAAGTAATGTCATAAGGCGATTCCCTTTGATACGTGAGTTTCTTAATGTTTACTATTTTACGCCCTCACCTTGACTGCCTGAGGGTAACCGTCCTGTCCAATAGGAACAAGCGTTTTTGATGGAAACGGCTAGGGAGAAATTTCCACAATCTTCATTAAATAATGAGGAACTAGATCCTACATATAATTTTCCCAGATGAATTAAATTATACATTTTTCAGAGTACAAAGGCATAATAATATTTTCTTCAGAGATGGGGATAAGGGTGTAGACGCAAAGGAAGGCGGGTGTGTGTGTGTGTGGAGGGTAACGGTGAGTGTTTAACCAACGTTGGCGTACATTCGATGAGCGAGAGACGGAACTCCGGCGTTGTTCTTATTAGATATTCATGATATAAGAAATCATCTGAAGGATTTTAGAGCTGATTGTACAGATTCTTTATCATTTTAGGGGGACACATCTTACACGAGTCAACATTTGGTCATTTCGAGGTATCATTGAAGATACGTGCGCCGGATACATTTCTTCCTCGTAGAGTTTTGTTGTTCGTCGGAAACCATGTAGGTTACTGTGGTTAAATTCAAGAACAGTCCTGTTGAATTAATTTTTATTGAAACAAAAGTCGTCGTGAACCAAATAGTAGACGATTGAGAGAAACTTTAATGACAGCCTGCAGCGGCTCACAATTAATTAAGATCACGTGAAGGAGAACAGATCACTGCTGGTATGATCCCAAATTGAAATTTGCTCTCAGTAGTTCAATTTCGAGCGTGACAATGCAATTGACTGCTAGCTCTACATTTGTTGTTGGACACAGCTGATGGCACCGCAGGAACGCGGCCAGTTCAGAGGCACGGTCTGTCAGCACCTCTTCGTTCAATTTCATTTGCTAAACAATTGTTTGTTGGTTGAGCATGCAGAGCTGGAATGTGCAGACTGAATATTATCGTACGTTGACAGGGCTGTGGCCTGAGCCCAAGATTCACAGAGTGAATGTACTCATGTACGGTGTTTGTGTAAATACTGTATTATTCATTTTGCTTAGAGATATTACGCTTGTAATCTATTAAACAATGCGGAAGACCGCATATACAGAGCGAATGTACTCTCGTACGATGTTTGTGTAAATACTGCATTGTTCATTTTGCTCAGAGTTATAACGCTTGGAATCTATTGAACAATGCGGAAGTGCGCTTTAAGCTGCAGAGTTTCTGCTGTTTATTTTCTCTCCGTTAATGATTGCTCGCATATTAGGCCTGCAAGTGTGTCAATGTCTTAACTCGAGCCCAACACACAAATGAACTGAGCCAGCATCATCGACTGGAGCGTTAGTGGTGGACTTAACATACTTCCCCAACGCTGCTCTCCTTATGTTTTAACTTTTCCTGCACAGCAAAAATGCTACTTTCTCAGCATTTCCTTTACTCTTGTTGAAGATTTTGGATTACTTTAATGCTCATTTCTTAAACACTGAGCTACTGAAGTGCAAGCTAACTTATGTTAATAGGAATACTGTTGTTGAAACATTCCATAATCAGTAGTGATAAGTATAGTTACCTCAATTTATTTGTCTGCGCATTCGTGTAAAATAGAAGAAAAGAAACGGTAAGATTTGAAGGTATGTAGCTTTGAAGTATCGAGGTATTTCTCCACATGATTTTGAAATGTTTTTGACAATAACGCTTGAAAAATCTGATGGGACAATAAGAAAAATAAATAAATTTTCCAAATAACATACAAAAAAAGAGGTAATTATACAAGTTCACTTAACGAAGATTTTCTAGCATAATTTCTCCCATAGGTACATACAAAAGATCAGAGACTTTCTTATCAATCGAAATTGACCCTGTAGCTCAATGGGACTTTTCTCGAGATGCTGTCTCCGTTCCCGCTACAGAAGTGTAACAGTGCGATTAATTATGTTTTTATTGAATGTACGAGTATGTAGCACCGAGCGTGAGATGCGCTGCTAGAGTTTTATGCTCAAAGAAAGGACAGTTTTGTGCCCTTTCTACGAATCCTGCACGAGTAGGCCAAGGTCAGTCAAAGTTATAAACTACATTGTAAATACACTAAACCTATCAAACGAGCCTAAAAAAGTATTCTTTATTTATTTTAACATCTGGATGTTGAGGTTGAGAAGTTCAAGTTAACTTTTTGCATATTAGTTGAATTCAAATGAAGAAAACTTTATCTTTAGGTAAGTTTAAATCAAGCCTTACGAGAGCACAGTAACGCAACTGAAATTTTAAATTCAAGAACGAATTTTCAGGTTACATTAACGAAAAAATTGAAATTTCCGCAGAAATTCCTGTGTAAAATAAGTGGCGACATGAATTCAAGTAAGCGTTAGTAGTTTTAGGTCACTTTTAAATACTATGTTCCAATGAATTTCTTTGATGTTTTGTGAAAAAACCTCAAGTGTCTGTTCTTGAGCAAGATTTAAAATATTTTAATGCTAACAAGCATTACCCGACCGGTTGAAGTGTTGACGTCGGCCTGAGTTTCGATGTCACACAAATCTGTTTCGCTTTCCAACTTTTTTTTGTGTAATCATGTCTTCTTAAGATCTTTCTAGGATGCAGCTTAACAACTCCAATGAATTTTCATTTTTCTAGTAGATTCCAATATCATACTTCAAACTATTTCTAAAACACAAAACCATTCATTTTACTTCTCTCGTAGGGAATAGAGGTTTTTTATTTCGTAACGCTTGTTGCACGTTTCGAGAGAGTTTTTATTTACGCTTTCTTCTCGTTTTAAACTTTTTTTCGTTTTTTGGTTTTAAAGTCTTCACACGACCTGATTTTAGTTTCGAAGAACGGATGAGATATAACATCTGAGAGAAAATAAAATGCTCTACTGCTTAGGCTAATTAACTTTTTACCTAACTGCACAAAGTGACGTTTTTTACCATAGTTCATGGTAAGACATTGGATAAACATGACCATTTTATATTAATTCACAAACGATTATTGGAGATCTTTAGAGCTTAATGTCTGGCATATTATTATGGCCAAAAGACGTCAACGTTTTAAAACTTTTGCTTCAAACACTCTTTGATCCTTCGAAAAAAGTGATGCAAACGTCCTGCCTCGAACTGTCTTTTCTTGCGAGTGTCAACGCATCATTGATTAGTGCTCTCTGTTTCGCTACGCAGCTCGACGTCCCCAATGATTTAGCGCTTTCGAAGCGATTCGCTCGTCGGTTTCCGATGTTTGAAAGCATTTTTTTGCGGGGATGAGTTTCCCGAGCCTGTTACGTATCGCATGAATAACGCTGCTCGAATTCCGCACTTCCGGACGACATACGCATTGATAGTTAACCACCTCTGAATTTATGCGCCGCGTCATGGGATACGTCGACCGTCAGGAACATGTCCATTAAATGATCGGGATTTAAATTTCGTGCAATAATCTTGTTGAGCTAAATTGTTCATTCATGACGTGCATGATGGCATTCGCAGATTTCAAAATTAGAATTTTTGTTCATAACATCAGCGAGAATCAAATCCGTATTCACTGAAGTCAAGTAGATGCCCACGGGATAGAAAATTATTCATCGATGCTTCACAAATTTCCTAAGATAGCTAAACATTTCCTACTCAGTTCAAAAATATCGGCAGACTAGTTGCAATATTCATATAAGTTAAGCAAATCACATTTAAATAGTATCAAAGTTCTACTTATATGTATGGATTTTTAACACCGACGAAGTTACGGATCAAAGTTGCGCTAATGATGTGTCAATTTTTACTCTCGGACTGATGAAGCGCGATAATTTTGATTATATTCGGCCGGTACAAATGACATTCAACGAAGGCACACGTACGAAGTGCATTAATACATTAAACCGCGGCTAGTGTTTAACGTAGAAAGCAGATCCTGAAAATGGTCAGCCTTTCTCTGTAAGTAAAAAATGAGAACGTGTTTTTATCTCTTTTAAACAAAATTAAACTTATGCATGAACTATGCACTCGGAAAGTTTCAGACTATGCTCACTGCGCAAAAAGTGTCTTTGAACATTATTAACGACAAAGGAAAGACAGATTGACATAATGGAAAACACTTGTAGAAATGAATCAATGATCTCTTGCGCGCGTTGAAAAATTTGGTAAATTTTATCTTCAGAGCAACTGGAGAACAAGTTGCGTCCGTGCGTGGTTCAAGGCACCATAATTTTACCTTCAGAGCAACTGGAGAATAAGTTGCGTCCGTGCGTGGTTCAAGGCAGCATAAGAGGAACATCAAGGGTTACTGCAGCGTTTTAAGAAGAAAGTCAGGCGAGCTGAGCTCAGCGTCTCGGCCGTCGAGACGCAGAACGTAAATTACGGTGGTCGAATTAGCGACCCGTGCAAGCACACGAACGACAAAACATTGAATGTTTTTTAACGCTTGCCTCGACAAAGAACTTCGAGAATGTCATTTTTGAGATCAAATGAGACGTGATGTAGAATGCACGCTTGAAATGATGTCTGTGATTTGTCTCACGTACTGTAGTCGCGGAACAGTTTTTTATTAATAATGATCGTAGAGATTTTTTCAAAATTTTAACCGTTTCTTAGGATGGGAAACTAGCAAATAACGTGAGACGAACCAATTACGGTAGCAGGTAAGAAAATGGAACGAAATATCTTATATGCTCTTCATCACGTAATTGCCAACATGAGTGTAATCACATGAATGTTCATTAGTAATTTCCGCTTTATTTGATATCTGCAATGAAATACTTCGAGGTAAAATTTAGTTATACTCTCGTGATACATGTGATTCACGTGCTATTTATCTTTTGCGATATCTCGTCACGTGCTGCTCTCGCTGCGAGATCGAGCAAAGTTTCCCATGTTCTGGCAAAAATTTCACGTGCTATTTTCACATATATAAATGGTCATTCGCCTGTAATAGTGTCAATTATTATGAGCATCATGAAAATTCGAAAGATTAACGATGACATGCCGTAACAAGCATGGAGTGTAGTTTTAGAGGAAACAACAAATGGATAATATTGGTCTCCAGATATTTTAGTCAGAGAATGCGCACGTGAAGTATTTTGAGTGAAGTTCATCCGTAGAAATTTTGTAACGTAGTAACTTAATTAACATTTGTGTTATATGAAAATTTCATGTTTTCCATGAAATCTGATTTCAATGTGAAAGTAAAAGCTTCAAAAAAAATTCCACCCCGCAAATCATATTCAAATCTGTCAAATTACAAAAATATTGTTATTTTGTCTATTAGTACGCTTCGTATATTTTGTCTATTAATATGCCTCATATGGTCTATCTATTTGTGCACCTCTGATATTTTGTCTCTTAGTACACCTCGTATAGTTTGCCTATTATTATGCCTCGTATGGCTTATCTATTTGTACACCTCGGATGGTTTGTCAATTAGTTCTCCTCGTATGGAACTTTTGTTAGACTATTAGCACGCCACGTATGGTTTGTCTATTAGTACGCCTCGTATATTTTGTCCATTAATATGCCTCGTATGATCTATCTATTTGTACACCTCTGATAGTTTGTCAATTAGTACTCCTCGTATGGAACTTTTGTTTTAGGACGTCCTATATTAAGAAACTTTTTAAAACCCAGTATGTTGGCATGCATCTCATGTGGCAACTTGGAAAATAAACGTTTTTCTTTTTCTTTTTTCTTTTCTTTAGTCGCTTTCTCACGAGCATTCTTCCACTTCACAACTGGAGTGAAGGAATGCAAGCATTCTGTGTCTAAAAGGACTGTGAGGAAATATGAAACCAGTCATTGAAATGTACATTCTGGTGTACGGCAACATCATGCACTCACACTTGCCCTTATATCGGAAAGCATTTTCGAAGCCAAGCGGCGTGGTATCGTGTTCGGATGAGTGAATTTCCGCTCGGGTTGAAGTTATGAGACTGATGCTGCCCTGTGAACTTTGAAGAACGTTCAGTAAATTTGAGAACAGAGCAATTGACACAACACACTGCGACTGTCTTCAACATCTTCAAAAACTGCATGAAGTTATCAGAGGCATCACTTCTCTGATTTACATGGTAGAAAAAGAGAAGCCAATAACTCAACTCGATGTATATGTATATCGGGGCTTCTATAAGGAATATCCTACCTCGTGTCATGAGAGAATGTATGAATGAAATAAGGTACTCGAATAAGTGCGAAAAGTTTCCTTCCTGTAGCATAGCTTCATGATTAATGGGAATTTTTTTTCCAGATTCGTCAACGGAACAACGGGACATGTTCTTGTGAGCCAGTGCCCCAGCAAAGACACATGCTGACAAACAAAATGTGAAGCTACACTTCAAACAAAATCAAAAACTGTCTTTTCTAGTGAGCTCATTCTAACTGTACTTTGAAGCTCAAGCAGAAACCAAAATTTACAAGACTACTCCCATGATACGAGTCGAGGAATGTGCACAAGTGCGGTCAAAATCTCGACCACATTTTTCAGTTCTATGATTCTGGTGTTCACTGCGGTTGGACAGTGGAAATACAAAGACCTTGCATTGTTTGCCGCGCTATACTTCTACTGCAGTTTTCATTTTCTAGATAGAAGTGCAATATTCTTATTATTTGCAACACTAAATCAAAGTCACTCAATACTATCTAGCACAAAATACTTCGGTTCAAAGCACAATTGTTTTTCAGAGCTGACCAGTCGCAAAGAGAAAATTTTTCGACACATTTTCATCCCTAAATATATTATTTTGTTCTCTGGGGTATTCGAATAAAAACTCAGTGTAACGTGTCCGGGACACAACGTAGAATAAAATAATAGCTAAAATAAAACAGAAATTGATCGTAACTAATTAATGGGTCTAAAGCCAAATAATGAAATAACGAAGGCAGAAGGCTATATCCATATGTTATCCGTGTTTTGCAAAATTACGATTAGAACGCGGTCAGTGATCAAAGAACTCGATAAACAATGATAATGAGCAACTACGATTGGAAAAAAATTTAAACGTAATAAATCACAGCTACTCCTAGGAGTAATATGAAGGATATATACGCCAACTACTAGAAAAGTTGCGACTTAACGACATCCAAGACGCAGTAATTTTCGAGTAAAGTAAGTCCTAAATGCTTCATAGCACTCGCTGATGCCCGAAAGTCAGTGAGCTACTCGTACAGTAGGTGAACTTGAATAATGTTAGAAGTTAAACAGGCAATAAAACAAAATTTTTCTTAGTTAAAGGTATCTTGAAGCCTGAATATTCATCCACCGATTGCAAAATGAAAACTTGGATCTCGATCTGTAGTTAAAACAATGCGACATTAAATCTGCGGGTGGACCGTTTAATTCGTGAAAATCTCAGGTTGCTATAGGCGTTAGATTACATTCCAAATTATAGTTCAAGTCTCCCCAACCACAGCAAATGTGTTCCAGATAGAAGAAAGATGAAGGCTACATTTTTGGAATTAAAGGAGTGGCGCGCATCTGTGCACAAGGTGTACGTCGACACATCTTACACTTAGGAACAACAAAACCGAAAAAGTTAATGAACCAAAAACAAAATTGCAGGAAGAAAGTAATAAGCGAATGAAGGACAGCAGTGAAAAATTCCCTGTTAACAAAACAAAAAACTATTCTATCTGAACAAAAGTAAGGGATCTTCAGCTCGGGATCTCATGTTTTCTCCTGGGAGCGCTAATTTTCAAAGGTTCTATAAATGCAGCCTGCGAGGAGAAATACAGGTTTTTAAGCTTGTGATTAACCGGCAGGGTACACTACCACGATGATCTTACCGTGATTTTTGCGTTGTAGCACTGGTGAATTGCACCCACCACCACTACGTTTGAACTTTAACTTCAGACATGAATAACACAAACAAAGAAAAATTTCGGAAGACCTCAGAAAAATTTCATGATATTTCTGATAGTATCAGATGGGATCAGAGGATGAAATTAGCATATTGTGATGATAAGCTTGCATCGCGCGTTAGATCAGCCATGCCTTGATACAGAACCTTGAATCGCGATATTTTACGATGCGTTCATATAGGTGCAGTTCATGTGGTGGAGCAATGAAAAAGTGATTCAGTAATTTCAAAGACAACAATTGAGGTCACATACTTTTCTCATTTAATGTCAATGTATTGATGAGTTTTCTCTCTTTTCAGGTATTCTTGCAGAAAACGAAATGTACTAAAGTAAAACTGAAATTGAGCATTTTGAATTTTTGTGAACTAAGCTAAGCTCAAAATAAATTGAGTAACATCAAGGAAAAGAATATGTAGGTCAGAATCTAGCGTGATGTGAACTACACTTACGAACACTTCACAAGTAAACCATAAATATTTTTGCTGTTCTTCAAGTGATACGCGATTTTGAAAAATTGAAGCATCAATTCTTGTCACTCAAGTGTGGCATATTGTTTACGCATATGTAATGAATACTGTGTTAATGATAAATGGTGGCATTGAAATTCGACTCTGAGAAAGGTTGTGCTCGTCGGCGATGGGGCAAGAAGTGCGCGCCGTACGAAACTTCTGCTGCAGAGACAAAGGCCGCTGACGGTCTGGAAAGCATTGATATATCAGCATCAAGAGAGTTCTAAAGCAGTGGTGTCGGTATTAAAACCAAGACAAAGAACATTATACATTACCTATAGAAAATTGTTATAGTTCTCACAAACTTGAATTTCATTTCGACAACTCAATTAAAGAGATAAAGTAAAGTAGAAAGCAAAATTGAAGAACTGACGTACTAGGCCTCATAAGTCAAGCGTTTGAAAAACGGATTGCTTTCACAAGACGCCTTCCTCAAGATGCCATCTTTCCAGGCTCAAGAAAAATCGCCAACTTTTAGCTCTCATGCCTGAGAGTTTAAGACGCTGATACACAACCTTCGAAACCTTATGCATTATCAAACTAGCTGATGGATAATGAAACGATAATAAAATCCTTCGTTTCAAGAGAAAGTAAAAATGTGCCCTGCTTCCAAAAATCCAAGTCTGGACTATTCTGCTTCAACAGGTGTAAAAAAAATAACAGATGGGAAAACAATTGATATCAAGCATAATTTTTCATTAAGGCGAATGTTTAGAATTAGAACTGACAGTCGACGAGTTATGGAGTACCAAAAGTATTCTGTTTCTCTGTTCCTGTTTTCACTAGTCGTTTCTATAGTACTTGTGAGCCTGTTTTGCTATTCTTCAGTAACAGCGGATGGTACTGGAGATAATCTGCAAATCAGACCAAATTTTCCGGTTGGTAAGTTCACAAACTTAGTGCATCCCAAAGAGAGCGAGAACATAAAATGGGACTTTCTCTTCTGAAGTAAAGTTATGTACTCACTCACAAGAATGCAAAGTTGGCTAATTTTAGGAGCATGATCAAATCATTTGTTTCATCGTGTACTTGACGCTTTTGAAAAATATTCTGTCAATTGGATTGATGTTCATCATAATTAATTATACTTTAGAAACAATTTGAACGAAATGCATCGTTTTGGGTAAGTTTGATTGGAATTCGTATTTCTACGTCGGAGATATTTTCTAATTCTTAGCTAGTAGAGTAGCTTGTATTATCTTATTCACTGACGTTGTTACTCAGAAGTAGAAAACTGATGTGCTAAAATCCCACTCTTTCCATGTTTGAAATTACTTCTGGTTTCTAAATGTAGATTTGTATCTTATCTCGTTTTTGTAGTGCATCTCAGATTCTTTCATATTCGTCTGTATAGAGTTGAAGTTTGTAGATGGTCCTTCTTTTCTACTAATTTGGTGAGGTGGAGTTACATTTTGAAACATGCTTTCAAATTAACAAAAACTTTAAAATTGTATTGCTCGTCGTGTTGACTAACACAATAAATATTACTCTAATCTAGGAACTTTGTAGTTACCTTAATTACAGCTTGTCTTCTCTCTTCACTTGCAACCACATATATATAAAGGGGGATGGTGAGTGAACCGAATAACAGATAACAAAATTTAGGAAATTTGACTAAGCAGTCAAAAATCGGTACTTTTATCTTCGTTGATTTAATGTTTGTCGTTTTTATTATTTAGCTAAAATATTCATTAATTGGTTGTTAATATTTGTATCAATTCGTTAAAATGAACTATTACTATATCTGATTATCGTAGAGGTCAAATTGACGGAGCCAGGATGCAAGTTCTACTTTCATGAAAACGGCTGAACTGGTTCGCGCACCAACATTCTGTCTCGAAGCTATTGACAGCGAATGAATAGGACAGAAATTTTAAAGCACTTTCACTACTCTGCCCACCCCTTGTGTGGTTGTAGCAAACCGTTCTGAAATTTTCATCCACGAGTGTCACGTTAATTTCTTGAACGGTTCTTGAATGGTTCTAATTTATTTTTCAGAGTACTGGAAAGAACCTTCTGAGCTAAGTTCCTCACCGCGAGCTCGCCGAACTCCTGCCGTTAGTGCTGCGACTGGAACTCCGAATGCAATTTTCGCTCTGAAATCTTTGATTGTTTTCGTATTAAGTTCAGCAGAGGCAAAAAGTAAAACATGGCTTTGGGAAGCTCCAATTAACAATGGACATGAGCTTCCACATGACGCTAGCAAGATCAGCATTTTTTTCCCGCACTTCTTCAATAGAGTCACATATTTCAATGACAGAAGTCCTAAAGTAAATATTTCATTTACACTGTACCTGAAGAGTAATAGTTTGAAAAAGAAAGTGGAAGTTGAAAATTTGTTTGTTTGCATTCTAAAAGCAGGTTATTCTTCAACACTTCATGTCCCACATGTAATCATTCCAGAGATCGAAACAAATCAGAAAAACAAAAAGTTAAACGATATTATTACGTGCTGCTATACAACATCAAATCTTTTAACATACTTCCTTAAAAGTCCTCGCTCAAGTTCAGGAAATTATCTGGGACACTGTGTGTGCCCGAATTGGTTAAACTCTAGCTCGAGCGAGCGAAATGTGTTCTCTGAGCTAACATCCCCGAGAAGCCAAAGAGTAAAAAGATGGTTTACGAACAAATACAAGGAAAAATCAGCTTCTAATGATGTCGATCGGACAATTCTTCCGTTAGAGTTCACACCTTCAGATAGATGGGAGAACTTCAAGGCCATAATTCCGCAGTGGCTGGGATGCGTGGGCTCTACTTTAGGGTGCTGCTTTTGTTTTATTTTTGTAATGTTCAATCCAGTTACAATAGGTACTGGAGTTTGTATGGGTGCATGTGGTGTTGCTGTTGGCGGGTCATGTGGCACTGTAGCTGCCCTTGGTTTTCAGAGAATGTTAGACCAAACTGTAATTTGCACTGAATTGTATCGCCAGGGCTACATGTCAACCGAGGCTTATATTGCGGACGCGAATTTTGGCCGTAAGTTAAGCAAGTATCACCCGACGGCGATGAAGGCATACCGCGTTCTAGCGACACCTGTCGTGCGTCTAATGCAACAGTCTCCTTGTTTCACCGAGGTTGTCAGTCACATTGCCAGACCTTGGCTTCAGCACATGGAGTTTGCAGAAGGTCTTGCACCTGAAGATAATTTGTTGGGAAACGTGCTCTTCAAAACTACCATTCCAATTCTAGAATTCTTTACTCTATGTCAGGAGTGGTGGAACGCATCCTTTAGTGTTTTGTGGCTTTTATTACTGCTAAAGCTATTCTTAGAAGGAAAAAGTATAGTCAAAAAACTCAAACGAAATTCAAAGATTCTAGGTTCTTACTATTGTAACTCATCTATCACGTAAAATGGAAAGTTATCGATATGAAATATTTTTAAACGCTTAGAAGTCATGGATTAGATTCAGTGCGTCGTTTTTACAGCTTTTCATCTTCGACATAAAACTTTAGCAACTAATGAAAAATTTTGCTAAAATCTTTAATGACTGAACAGATTCTTTTAAAGAAATATACCGTAAAATAACTTCTAGTGTTTTTGCATCTTTCAGGGATTTAGTTTCCGCAAGATTTGTCGGTAACGATAAACTGAAAAATGACTAGCTATGATAAAACAGAAAAAAACATAAATTTTACAGCTTAGTATATTGCTCCATCATTTTCATTTTAATTACCTGACCGTTTCAAATTTTATTAACGAAGACAGAACAAAGTTGTAATGAAATAATTTTCGCTGTTCATATTTTACCCCCAGGATCTGATTAGAGAACTACTGAATCACGGAATTCAGCGTATTTTTTATGCAATGGTATTCAAATTTCAGATTATATCGAACAGTTTGGGTCAACTGATAATATGTGAGTGAAGCTGTTTATTATGTTAGGAGTCATGTCACTACAAAGAAAAAATGCTGAAGCTCTGTGCGAAGAGTCTTCGACTGGCAAATAAACCTTCGTCAACACATAAATGCATATTTTTTTATCAATGGGAAATATTCATCGAAACGAGTTATCATTAACGGAACAAATGTCTAGATTAATGAATTTCATTCAATTATAATACGTGTTTTTAAAAGGTTGCCTAAATAATTCTCAGTGAAACGTAACTTCATTAATGCTTGTAACAAATAACTTTTTAAAGCCAGGGTTATCACTAAACCGAAATTTAACAGAAATTTCAAAGCCTAATTTAGCTATCAGGCATTCAGAATTACCTTGAGGTTGTTTATTTATTAATGCGAAAGTGTATCATTCAAAATTACCATCAGATAGTTTATTTATTGAAGCTACAATGTGTCAGTCATTGCTACAACGCAGGTTTCCAGGAGGTCACTGTCCGCAAGCGAACTCGCCAAAACTTTGTCATTTCGGACGGCTTTGACGCACCTAGTCTGATGCTTGACTTCCGCTTCAACCCTGCGTTTTTCAAGTCAACAATTTCTTTCGATTTTCTGTTAGGCTGATAAGACAAAACTAAACTAGTTTGTTTATTTTTCTGCAAAATCGTTTTTACGAGTAAAAATTTTTAAAATTATACCATACTATGGAGATGTATCCACTAAAGCTAAAAATTTAATTGTCGTTCCTGTTTCCTAACTTTACGGAAATAATTGCTTTCCTATCAGAAAACTATGTTACGTTATCCACAGTCCACGGCACTCGGTTGTGTTCCTCAATTGACCCCGCCTTAGCCAGGGCACTTGTAGTAACATAATTTAATAAATGAGTATTGTAATAACATAAGCGCACTTTTGTAATATCATAGTTATCATGGCACGTAATTGTAGTGCACGTGTAGCAATAGAAATTAAATTTGGCTTGAAGTTGTTTTAGTTATTGCCCTTTTTGGTTACATGGTGTCGGTGTTTTCTTTTGTAATTACTAGACTTGAGCTGTCTGTTGACAGTGTATCAGAAATTAAGGTGAGTTACCAATCAGCGGTAGCTAGCTAAAAAACTTGAGTTTTTTCTTAATTCATTTCAGCCCAGGGCCAGGATTAACTAAACACTTTGTGTGCACGTAACGAAGAGCAGGCACCGTAACCCGGCTTGGCGCTAATACGTGTGACCACCAAAACATTTTGGATTAAAGATTTTACGTAGCTTGCTGACTCTATTTCACGACACCCCATGGTAGCCTTCACTTGAAATACGCCGATCAGCTGACCGTGGAA
Source organism: Morinoia aosen (assembly GCA_030386875.1). Lineage (NCBI taxonomy): Eukaryota > Metazoa > Arthropoda > Malacostraca > Amphipoda > Talitridae > Morinoia > Morinoia aosen. Next base: position 49,162,458 of record CM059560.1, read on the forward strand.
ACTTAGATTAAATGTTTTAAAATACATGAATAGGGAAAAATTTATTTCATGATTTAACATGTAGGATTTGTTCTGAAAAAGTTGCATAAAATGAATATGATAAATTCTATCCTCTCTTTAGACAGTCGTGTTCTTGTCGATATTTTCCCAAAAAAGTGCTTATCCCCAGCTTCTGGATAATGAATACTTTATGATATTTTTCAGATCTTGCGATGAAGAGTCTCTATAGCCATAAAAAACTTTTTTATTTTGGACAATCAACATTTCTCTCGCTCTTCACGAAAATGGTCTCAGAGCCCCTTGAATCTGTGAGCCATTTAAATCTTATGTTTCTATTCTGGCTTTTTATGTACTAAACATTCATACTTCAACCCATTTTGAATATCTACTATCTAGGGCGGAGGTGAAAGAGCACAAGGAGAATCCCAAATCAAACCGAAAGCTTGAGTAGCGAAAGCGAACATTTTTGCAATGCATCTAATGCAAATATTACAAAACGCTCGTTACAAAAAAGCACAGCGGGAGCCCACAAAACTTTGGTTCCTTAACACTTTTTCAAGAAGTTTCCCATGGTCTTACCCGAATAAATGAAACTAGTGCTTCCAAATTCTGGTAAAATTCTGGTTGCAATGAAAAGTCTTGTGCCACATAAAAAAATTATTTGGTGAGGCCCAAGAACGTAACTTAGAGTGCATCTCTTTAAAAACTTTTATTCTGAGAAAAGGATTAATGTGAAGTATGCATGAGCAATATGCCATCTAATTGTAAAAAGATACTTTTATAAATAAAATGTTGTGCTTGTTACGACTCATGAGCCCCACCATACCAATTTAATAGTTGATTTATGATTTATGTGAATGGGTTTGGGCCACGCATGACACGCAGTACAAGGAAGGGCTTACGAGACTGGTTTCATTTTACTGCCCAGCTACCGCGGGTAGAGTTACATCTTGGTTGTAGACGGTACTTTTAAGCAACTTAAACGAGCTGAAATTAAGAAGCAAAATTAAATGTGAATTTCGATATGAATGTTCAGCTGTATATTTGATTGATTTTATAGCTTTCGTGCTCTCAAACATGTAAACACGAAGCATTCTGTCATCTCTAAAAGAAAAATTTATCACCGGTTTGCATCATCTTCAGTAAGCAAAAATCACCAAACCCAACCAAAAATAACCTTCGAAATTGAAAATGATGTGTCCTTTTCAGTTGTGTTCGATTCAACACAGCTTTCACATGATGGCACAAATTCTCACTATATTGAGCGACGAAACGGGTTGGGATTTATCAACGTGAAGTTAATTAATTAGTATTCGTTAGGTGTTTCATTTAAGTTATTTTATGAATAATTTAATTATGTACTTTGGTTAATTACTTTAATTAATCTAACTTGACTAATTTCATTAACGCACTAAATAACATTGCTTTCTAAAGAGCAGAAGTTTCGTAAACGTAATAGACGTATTTCATTTTGTGAATGATATCTAGGCTAAGCAACGTAAAAAAATCTGAAGTCATTTTCATGTGTTAAAAAGCAAATTAGTTTTCAAAATATTCAAGAACATCAAGTTGAGTGAATTACTCGATACTATCCATCACCCCTTCACTCAGAATTGGAACAAATTTCTTTTAAAAATCACGTCACTGCGTTGTCTAGAAACATGGTCCACCAAATAAATATAATATTCTTCTCTTCCCAGCAGGTTAACAAAAAAATGTTTCGTTCAATATTTACTAAAAGGAAGTTTACAGCATTGAAGCTCCAATATCTAGAAAATTATGATAACAGTCACTCATCAAAAATATCATCTGAGATAAATGTCAGAACTTCAGACAAGAATAACATCCCGAGCTCAAAACTTTTGACTGAAACCTGTTGTGATCAAATCGATTTGATACAAAAGAAAAGACTATTTGCAGTGAACTGCATTATTTTCTGTTTTATGTTCATGGTCCTAGCTGGAACAGTGCATAGAATTTCATTTGGGACAACGAGTGAGTCAGATCTCAACAACAAAACTTGGAGTTCTGGACACAGTGTTTTAATTCCAAAAACGGTTAGTCTCCTCTTTGGTATACCTAGAAACTCCAAACTAAGTAAAAATGATTCCGTTTCTTTGATGAACAACAGCGTTCAGAATACTAATACTCGAGTTAACTGGAGTGGTTTCTTTGTGCAACTATTCTCCGTTGGTTCATTGCAAAACACTTCCGTGCCGCTCCATGAGAAACAAGCCACACCGCCTGCGAAAAATGACGGACTGCAAAACTACCAGAAGCAGATCGGTGATTTGGAGAAAAAATCTCAACTTCTGCGGCAAGAAGGTGAGTGAGAGGGGTCGCCACAGAGTAGAAAGAACGAGTCCGTGATTGCAGTGCTTTACCACTACGACGAAGATAAGCACTGATGGAAGATAAGCTACGAGGATTACAACATTTAAAATTTCGGCCATAAGTTATTTGAATTGTTTCGTGTCCTACATTATTCTTACTTCAAAGAAGTTTTCATATCTATGCAGTACTATTGACATATCACGTTGTACACCGTATTATGGCTACTTTGAAATATTTTGAGCAAAAAATAGTCTATTAATAAAGAACTGAATCAAACCTACTTTTTGTGCGCAATCACATAATTATATGGTATTCATGATATTTACGTTTCTAGGGGCATTTCGATGCGAAAATTTGAATAAATTTCAATGTATTCATTCAACAGTTACCTCATGTAAACTCTACGTTAGTCATCTACAGTCACCGTAACCGGTGTGCTCAAAGGATTATTTATCCCACAATGGGATCTTTTCCAGATAGATAAGCCCCGCCACCAGTGCAACACATAAGTTCACCCACTTGTAACTTTCGAACTAATGCATATATCGAATTCAAATTATTCTCAAACGAAAGAATGTTTTGATCTTTCGTTTGAGAGAAATTTGAAGTCGAGAAACTCCAAAATCTCGCGTGTTGCATCAGTGGCAGGGCTTTTCTGGAAAAGATCCACGACATGTTCATGGTATAGGAATCAGGTATACAAAGTCTAGTCAATCGCTAGTTCGGAATACATCAACAATCCTGTTCGAACAGTTTCAGTGATTTGTTGTATAGTGATATCGGTGTGAAATAACAGCAAAATGAGCGATCGCAAGAATAAAAAAATCATTTAATCTTGAACTATTGAGCAAAAAAGGGTGAAAACACTTTAGAGACTATCGCAGGGAAACTACGAATTTGACAATACATATTGTGGGTACAGTTATTTTATTATCTAGAGCAGAAGAGTGCTTACGTTCACACCTGCCAGAAAAACGATTCATTGAGCTCACGTATCTCTTGAAAGCAAAAAACCTTAGAAGCACTAGTAGGGACTGGTAATCGTTACGTAGCCAAAATCACATTATTATTGACACTTTCTTCTTACCAGCGACACGCTAACCATTGCTTTGTTGGGTTTCAGAGCCAATGTCAGCCGCTGAGAGTTCCGGACAAGTCAACAAGAACTCGAGTCACGAAAAAGCTGAGCCCACAGTCGATGAAATACCCCGAATCGTTGATTTTTTACAAACGCAGCAGATGAATTTGAGAAATCTTTTGCAGTTTCTCTCCCAAGACATCGTGGATGATTTTGAAAAGAAATCCATTAAAAAATTTCGAAGTTTCAACAAATCTCTTGATCTGGAAAATAATAGCGCCGTAAAATTGCCTGGAAAACAAAAGTTGCTTTCACGTTACATAAACGACTCATCGCTAGATGATTTTGAGCAGCCGTTCATAAATTCTAATGACTATTCGGGAGACTACAATTTGATTAGCACAAATTACACTAACGTCTTACTTGAGCTTCAAAATACTCTCAGGGAATTTGATATCGAATCATTAATTCCTAGTGGTGCAAAACAAAGAGCCTTGAAAGACTCGAATATTCTCTTACACAGTGCAGCTAGGATTCGTTCGAAACCACAGCGGAAATGGCACAAAATCATAAGAGAATTGTCAGGGAATGCCAGCTCATCGTCCGGGCCTAACAAATTGAATCTCCTCACATCCCAGAATTTTCAAAGCCTCGTAATACCGTTGATGAGCATACTGAAATGGGTTGCTGGAAGCGAACTACAGACAAACTTGTTTTCGATGAAGCCTATAAAGCAACGGAGGTCCCGTGAAGTATGTGAAATGAGTCGTCTGCAACTACTTCTTCACGAACTTTCCACAATTGGGAACAAAACAATCGGAGTGCCTTTACTTATCTCATCCATAGTTTTACCATTTACCAACAACTTGTTATTCGGACTGAAGTGTGGAAGTAAGGAATTTAAGAATTTAAAGGTGATTCCTCGATATGCAATTGAAGTGTGCTTTGATTCAAACTGTCGTGTCAAACCTTCCAAAAAGCGAACCAAGAGATCATTATACCGTCAAATGCGAAGGGATAAAGTCTCAAAATTGCCATTCTACAAAACTATGCAACGACAAGACATTCCGAAGAACTTCGGATTGAACCGTCTGTCTCCTCCAGAAAGAAAAGCAAACCTCCTGACAGTGCTTCCGGAAACGTTCAATTGCTATGGATCTACGTCCCTATGTTTCTTTTGCTATCTTTTCTTATTTTACTCGGAAACAGACCTAGATCCCGGCGTGTGTCAGGGAGCATGCGCCGTCGCGGTGGGCGGATCATGCGGACTACTCTTTGGTAGAGGCATTCAACGGATGGGACAGCAAACCGTGATCTGCACCGAGCTGTACAGGCAAGGGCTCATGTCACTCGAGGCTTACGAGGCAGATGCGAAGTTTGGTATGCGGCTGGAAATGGATCATCCTGAAGCCATGATTATGTACAGACAGTTGGCGAAGCCTGTCGTGAAACTCATGCAAAAATCTCACCTGTTTACAGCGATGGTCGAAGTCTTGTCTCGCCCGTGTAGGCAGCACATGGAGTACGTTGAAGGACTTAATGATAGTGATCCCGTCGCGGGTAGAATATTCGTCTTCATAAGCCTACGAGTACTTACTGTATTATGGTTCTTTACTAAAGTCAAGAATCAGTTGTATCTAGCCAGCCTTATTGCTCTTGTAACCATAGTTGGCTTTAAACGCATGAAACGTAACCTTGCCATTTCATCAGCATAACACAGTAGAATTCTTTTAAAACCTCAAAAGGTAAAACAGCTAGAGTAAAAGATGAAAGCGGGCATTTTTGACGATGGCACGGGCAAAAAGTTGAATCATGAGCTTAGCCGTAGCTAAAAGCACTCACTGTAGTGATGGTTTGGATGTTAGTTCGGTATCGTATTGTGTTTTCTAGTTGAACTCTTCACGAAATTAGCACTATTTATTCACTTGTAGCTCACATACATCAGACAAATTTGGAGACACTTGGCTCATGTACGAGCAAACTTATCTTATACTTCATAAACGTGCTGCATGCTAAGCTATAAAAAAAGAGTTACTTTCCTTCATTCCATACAAACCAAACAACAGGAAACTATGAATTTCAGCAAGGCATTAGAATTAGATTAATAACTGACAATTTTACCGATGCATACTTTTACGAAAGCGTAGTGTGAAGCCTGTCAGTTACCTTCAAATACCACTGCCACGGTCATACGTGTGATAGTCGGGTATGGGTCCATAAAAGAATAATAAAACCTTGAAAATGTCAACCTTTTATTGGCTCCTTCACTTGAGGTCTCTCGAACACATTTGATTCTTATTTTACACAGAATTTCTATTTTCATTCTTACGAGTACTTTGAAATGAATCCGATAATTAGCCCATTCCAAGCGGCAGGGCATCTACCAGAGCGCACAAATTTTGAAATGATCTATATGTAGTAGCTGCTGCTGTTCACGACACTCACTTCTCCTTGCTTTAAATAGTCGCGCCGCCAAATGGAAGGAATGAGCTTGTGACTATATATAGTTTCTGCCGCTTGATAGGGTCAAGTCGGACCTAATTTTTTGAAATAGATGAATGAAAACGGCACATTTGCTACCTCTCCTGCCCCGCAATCAAGCACCACCCATATTGACGTCTGCTAAGGCACTGAACTCGTTGTTCAACTTGCTAAAATTGTCTGAGGAACTGAAAAGGATGCCAGACAACACTTATATGCATGCAGTCTTCATACTGTAGTCACCGCTTATGTGTAGCACGCGGAATGAAACAGCGACTATATGTAGACGCGCCACTGAATGGGACCACTTTTGGGATGAACTATATATAGTTCCGCCGCTTGGAATGGGTTAGAGAAGTGCTTGGATCTAACTGCACCACATGTGAATGAAACAGAATCTCGGGTGGTAGAACTTTCTTTGCGTTTAAAAACAGCTATGAAGCAAAATGTTGACAGAGAGCCCACAAACATTAATGAAGGCACTAAAGCGAAAATTCAGCTGTAGACGCGTCAGCCTCCCTCACGAGAAACTAGAAAAATAGCACGCACATCTCTACAAACCTAGAACAAAATTGCATTCGTAAACGAAGCTGGCTTACTGCCACTGGCATTATTAGAGTGTTGGATACTGATGAGAAAAAACAGTATAAGCATGCCTCCATTTGAGGCTAAGGAATCCTACATTCTTCTGAAATAGCCAAATGTCCATAATACCCTGAAGTCCAATCTCATTCGGTTCAAATAACACCCAACTTTTATTTTAACAGAAGTTTAAATTTTCAAACTGGACAACTTATACTAAGAAAAATCTCCACAGGTGAAAAATTCGAGGCTAACATCAAACATTAAAAATAGCCAATACATGAATCATTACGCAAAATGCTCGGCAGCAATCAGCAACACTCAGCTCCAAGATAAAAATGAAATATGGTCAACAACAAAATGCATTTAGAAGGAATGAAACTACTGTAATATCACAATAACAAATCTTCGAGGTATTCCTCGAACTGATCATCACGAGTCTTCTCATCCTGGACGATGATTGGCTTCTTCCAGCACTCTGCCTCCTCGCTCTGCGGGGTACCCTCGCTGTCAGTGCGGGCCTGGCTATCACTGGAGGAGGACGTGCTTGAGTCCTTAGCACTACTTGACGTCTGAGCTTCATCACCATTGTCATCATGATCTGAAATATGAATCCAGAGGGTAATTAAATGTGAAATAAGGGATTGAAAGACAACCTAAAGTATGTAAGAAAGATTTTAGATCCTTGAATAAGAGAAGCAAGAATCCTAAAAATCTTGAAAATACTCCCAAAAATCTTGTTTGCATCAGGGCTTGTTCAATCCAATAAAGACGCACTTACTAACAAGGGAAAATAAAAAATTAATAAGTGCCTCCTCCTTATGCAGCAAGATATCAAACCCATCAAATTCCAAGAAAAAATACAAAGCTATCTGAAGTTGCAAAATCCCTGAAGAATTTTGCATATACTTGTAATGTATCACTCCAAATCTCAGATTTTACATTTTTCTCATTTGTCAATGCATACCAAGTGTCGAACAACCATTTAATAAATTCTATGAATACCATTTTCAACATTTAACTCTTACCATTCTAGAACCCAACGTTCAAATCTTCACATCAGGATCGATAATTTAATATGGTTGAGTTGCCACACCTCCTTCCTACAGCCCTTTCATTTAACTTCCTATTAGCTTCGGGGAATCACTAAGTAACGCCGACCAATAACAGGCTCACGGTTACCAGAAGAGCGCTGCTGCTGTGAGGCGGAGGATCTCTTGAGGCGCTTCCGCTTGCTGGCAGCCTTAGGCCGCTGCTTGCAGTGGTTCAGCTTGAGTGAACATGGGGAGCACAATCCTGAGCACAAAAACAAATAAACCTTGTTCAATACAAATGGTTTTGAATACTGCCTTTGTTAAGGTGTTATGAAATGCGATGTGATTTATATGCGAAAACGGAGTAGCTTGTATGGCCAAATGAACAAAATTTTCTGTTTTCAGCTCATCTTATCAAGAAGTAATGCATCTTTCAGCATTAATTTTAACCTCGTGTGCTGATTTTTGAGAATCTATAAACACGTAAAAAAACTACACCTCGAGTGCTTACAGACAGGCCTATGCCCTTTGTTAAGTAAGGTACTTAGTCTTTTAATAATAAAAGAATGTGGGGATGAATCTTCGAACCCCTCAAAACGGAGTTCCTTTTTTTCTTATGACAGCACTTTCATATTGTCAAACAAAATGTTAATGTCAGGGTGTCATATAATAAGTAACCAAGTAACATAATAAAAAGTAAGAGATAAAATCGCACAACTGCAGACTATATTTGCTAGCAGTTGGCATCACAAGCAGAAATCGCATATGCATAATGAGTAAATCATGAATTGCACATCCTAATTGATACGAAGATCAATAACGAAAGCTTTTGTGAAAACTAGAACATATTTATTGAATTTTCACGAAGAAGAAAGGTACCTTGATCGTACACAACTACGGATAAGATTCGCAAGACACGCAGTCATTCAATCCAGTCAAGAGTATAAAGCAATCTATTTAGGGGAAAAATTCCAGTTAATGCGGGTAACACTAAAACAACTGAATCTCCTGTAGTTAAATCAACAAACAAAACAAAAATATGCCTCTGAAATGCTAGAAACTAACTTAAAATACTAAAATAAACTCCATAAGGTTTATTTTGTTCTAAAACCAGAAAACAAAACAGTGTTAGTACTCAACAAATATTCATTGTGTGTACTAAAGCAGAATTCTCACTGTGAAAAGCTAGAAACTTACTTAAATACTAAAATAAACCCCATAAGGTTTACTTTGTTCTAAAACCAGAAAAAACATGGTGTACACTCAAGAGATATATATTCTTACTTAGTTTAACAAGAGCATTTTTCTTGAGTCCATGCTCTTTGTAGGCAAAGTTCATCTCCCAGGAGGTGAGGCCAGAGGCGCCAGGGCAGTGCTTCTCCCCGCACCTGAACTGGCCCTTGCCTTCCTGCACCTCCGCTTCCGTGCGCCACCGCAGCCCCACCTGCACAAAGCGGCACGCAATGAAGTCGGGCATTGATCTCTTGCTCAGTATTGCACAGTGAAATGATCAGATTTTATAAGTTAGTTCAAGCCTCCCCCACCACAATAAAGGCGTTTCAAAGGGACGAAGGATAAAGGCACCATTTAGTATGGAGTTAAGAAAAGAGAATCACACTAAGAAAATATCTAATAAGTAAGTTTATGCCTCCCTAACCGCAATAAAGGCGTTTCAAAGGGAGGATGGATAAAGGCACCATTTGGTATAGAGTTAAAGGGAACTCGTATCTAAGCACAAAATGCATACAAATAGTAAGTTGAAAAATGAATCTATGAAACAAAGTAAAAGCTGACAAAGTAGTAGGTGCTGGAAAACAAGACAACAGTGAAACGAAAAAAATATTGTTCATAACAAAACAAAAAATGTGTTTTTAGCAGAAAAGGCCTATCTAACCTTTAGCTCGGAACCCCACAATTTTCTCCCAGGAGTCCTAATGACAAAAGATACACACAACGAAAGACCAAGCATTGTTCAGCAGGGCTGTGTTGAGGTGAAGAGGGCTATAACAACCTTTTCAACTCATTTATATTTATCATTAAAAAACGCATCAAAAATTTTGAAAAGCCCACCATGGGAGTGTTTTCTTTTATTTCTAAATATCATTTCAATTTTTAATGCAAAATGATATCCTTAGTCAATTAGAATTAATAAAATTTTCAAAGATTTAGTTGTAAACGGGTAACCTAAATATATAAGTCCCAAACATGGCTAACTAGGTGCAAGTCCACAATACTTTCTAACTTGTGCATAACCAAGAAATATGACCAGCTTTTCTGATTCCAAGTGCAAAGAAATTTTGATAAGATGGGCAACTGTTTTGGTGGTTGATTCTCTTGTTTTAGTCAAATTGGCTTCCTCTGGTTTTCTGGTATTATGAAGAGAAAGTCTAACACTGAACATATGATAAACATCAAAATATATAACATTCATTCATAATTCTGTTATTATGATACCCTTGAATTAGTCTGTTTTTTTTCTGGTTTTGATTAAAATATAACAAAATAGAAAACATAAAATACAAAATATACTTGTTTTTCAAAGCATAAACCTGGAGAAAAATATACTTGTTAAATACAATTAGAAAATAGTAAATAATTCAATATATTGTTTTTTCTCACAGAATTTTGATTTTATTAACTTTTGTAGCCAGGGTCAGTTACATTATCAAAAAATTAGAACATTTCCAGAATATAAAATAAAACAACGAGAGCCAAAAATATTTTTAGAAACAAAATGACCACTTCAATAGCAAAAAACGTGATGAACACATGTATGTTAAATGTTGTACAGAAATTACTGCCATGTGTAACTGTCTCAACACCTCAAATGAGAAAGATTCATTAACAAGAAAATTGCGTGTGGAGACCATTGAACAATAAAATATGTTTCTTGGAGAAGCCATAACAAAAGTTCTAGGGGTAAAATTGTAATGCAGTCTTTGAATGCATTGAGGTATAATAAGTGGAGAGCTGCAAGAAGCTTTGCAAAGAATATGTGTGGGCATATAACTGCAGTACAGATATGAACGAGATAAGGAGAACATCAAAAAAAGATTAATGAAATTCAAAAAGTTATAATGATGAAATGAAGAAAACAACATGCTTTGCAACACTAAGTTTCATAATAGCCATTGCTATAATATTTTGGGAGAAAATTCATGAATTTATTGAAAACCCCATCAACTGCCGGGGTTGGGAGAATTTCACTTAATTTTATGACTAAAATTGCCACTACTGTTCCACAATCAAAAAAAAAAAAAAAAAAAAAAAAAAAAAACATTCAAAACACTTCACAATGAGGGGTGCAAGCACCATAAATTCTCCCAATATAAATACACATAAACCATTCATAATACTTTCCCTCATGCTTGAACTTACCTTGTTTTCCTTATAGCGACTGAGATCACAAATGCAGTACTCTTTGAAAAGCTTGTCGTAATACTTCTTGGCAAGAGCTTTCTGCCAGGAGTCGGTGTCATCATTTGCGTCCCAGAGGAATTGGTGGTGGGCCCTCACCACGTCCATGTCCCGCACGTCTCGCGAGCTGCAAATGGGGCACCACTACACAGGGGGTGAGTTTGTTTGAGACCTCTTCATTTAGATGTCCTTAGAACTTCTAAAATGAAGCAACTGAAATCCAAAAATGATGAATTCCAAAATTTCCAAGAATGGGGAACAATTCATTTGACAATTTTGAAGAATTGAGATCAACTGGTTTTCAAGCAATTAATAATGTAAATTGCAGAAAAATGAATCCTATGCAATAAAAACAATATGGAACATCCATTTCTAACATTTTAAATAATATAACTTAACATCAATATAAAAAAAAAACACATTCAACTTCAAAATTTCTAAAATCACTTCAGATTATTAGCATTTCTAATATGATAATTCACAACTGTAAAAAAATCTCTCAAATGAATAAGAATAGTCCATGAACACAGTGTAAATTTTAAAAAACAGACCTGTCACGCTGGAGGTGGGACGTGGCACCAGGGTGGTACAGCAGGTACTGGTTGACAAGCATTTTATGCCTGTCATAGGCGGTGAGAGATGACTGATGGTAACGCAGGACTTGGCCCATACTCACACACGACAGGTCATTTAAAGTAGCTCGAGATGGGACACCTTCCAAAGATTATACCAGTTAATGGCTATCTAGATTGCACACCTTCCAAAAATTATACCAGTTAATGGCTACCTAGAAGGCATACCTTCCAAAAATTATACCAGTTAATAGCTATCTCATACATTCAAAAAATTATACCAGTTAATGGCTATCTAGATTGCACACCTTCCAAAAATTATACCAGTTAATGGCTACCTAGAAGGCATATCTTCCAAAAATTATACCAGTTAATGGCTCTCTACATTAGACGGCATACCTTCCAAAAATTATACTAGTTAATGGCTGTGAGGTGGCATACCTTCCAAAATTATGCCAGTTAATGGCTATCAAGATAGCACACCTTCCAAAAATTACACCAGCTAATATCTATCTTTTTGATGTTCCAAACAGAAAGAACATATTGCTATAACACACATGAATGTGTAATACAGGAGTTAATGCAAGTTTCTAAACAGAAATTTAGCATCAAATAAGAAATGCATTTTTAATGTGATCAGTACAAAAATACTACTAAAACTCCATGAACACCATTTACTCTATGTAGTATTATTTATTCAGCAATAAGAACATAGTTATGCCTAAATAGCACAAGTAACTAAAAACACATAAATACAAACTCCTACCAAGACTCAAAAATCTTCCAAGTAAAAGCACAGTCTTAACAGTAAAATTAACAATGAAGACTGTTAGGTGGTACAGCTCAAAAGAATTCTGTAAAATACCTGAACTATTAGAAGGCCCTCCAATTTTAGGTTTAAAAATTGGATCCTTGCTCCATGCTGCAAAGTTTGAGCCTTGCTTCCGGGAAGCTGGAGGAACAAAGGAGTCGCCTTCAAAGGCTGAGTCATATTCATCTCCCATGGTCTCTTGGTGTGCAAACTGGAATGAAAATTGACCTGAGTAAAATGTTATTGAAAAACAATACTTATCACTTTTAAATAAATTAATCCACTGGCTTTGGCATTCAATTAAAGCCAATAGTGAGTAAAAAATGAACACTAAATAGATCTAACTAGCAATAATGAAATGGTAGAAAACATACAAGTCAATGAAATTAATTTGCATGTTTATGCAGCAAACTTGTAACCAATAATCTTTTTTTTAAAACAAGAGTGTTGGCTAACTTACTTATAAGGGAAGAGTAAATAGAATACAAGAAAAAATTTGAAGTGAAAACTTGGAGACACTTCATTTCCCCAAAAAATTTTACCTTGAAATCTCCATGATATCTACTCACAATCTAAAATATAGTTTGTATTTTTTGTTCTGACTCACTAACCACAATATTATCTGCTGTTATACAATAACTCAGTCCATTCTCAGGTAAAATAATAAAAATTATAAGAATTTAAGACAACAGATATGAAGCATTTATCAAAATTAGCATCAGGAGCTTAACAATCATATTGATTAGTAGGCTAAAGTTCTTTGAAAATGATAGGATGCAGGTGATAACAGTATACTGGTAAAGGTAATTCATACTCAGAATATTTCTGTATAAAAACTGAGAAAGCAAATGACATACTGATGGAATTTAAAAAAAAAATTACAAAATTAACAACATCAAAAGTGATATACAGTAAAATTTAGGCTATAGAAGAGTCTTTGAAATATAATTGAATACTTAAATAAATGCCAGGCCAAGATTAATACAAAAATACTATTGAAATAGAATAAAAGCCTAAACCCAAATTTCGTATAAAAAATTTGACAAACTAAATAGCCCAACAGAACCTACAATAATTTATGTATAGTGTAGATGATACAAGGAAATTAAGATTGGCAATGGAAAGTTTGAACTTCAAAGTGAGGGCCAATGGAATTCAGGATATTTCTTATACCTACAACTTCTTCTGATACACTAAAAATATAATGGAAGGGGAATTGATATTTTGTTTCAAAATATTTTAATAACCCTGTTTTTATTAACACACCGATACTTATTCATGGAGTTCTAATTCACTACATGCTAACATGACTGACTATTTCGAAGAAACACAATCGGGATCAATTTTTTTCCGTTTGTTTGCACTCTGGGGGGAGGGTATAATTTAATTTTCACAAGTTCATTGCCAGTGTATTAAACTTGTCAACAAGTAAAAATTCACAGATCATTCCATGCAACGTCAACTACGAGGGTATAACTGGGAGACGCAGTTTGTGATAGGTAAACCCACATTGGTTGTAGATCATAAAAACCATCTCCAGATGACAGACAGCTTAAAGTCAGCATCTCTTATTCCGCTTATGTACTAAAAAGTTTTTTCCCCACAATGCCATTTAGATTGCCTTCTTTAATTAATGTTGCAAGGTGACTCACACTAGAGTCACATTCAAAACATGTTAAGCAATAGGCTACTGGTTTTCTTCATATTTCTCAACAACCACATACATCATGATTTCCCATTCTCTAGCTTATATGTAGTGCCTTCCATAACTGATGCCGTTTTATTATTTTTTTTCCTCTCTGTTAGACAGCCTACATAACCTATTATTTCCTTCAATCCACCTCTAAATGCCTGTGCATATCTTAGACTTTATACCTTGCTACTAAAAAGGAATTATTTTCAAAGCTTTTATCCATAAAGTATCTGTTACTTTATATTTTAGATATTCTTTCTAACACACAAGTCAACATAAGATCAACCTATATGGCTCATGATAAGTTTATATTTATTCAGCCAATGTTTGCTTGCTGGTCTTAGATGACTAGAATATTACTTAGTTTAAGCCTCCCTATCCACAACAAAGGCTATCCACAACAAAGGCAATCCAAAGAGAAGAAGGAAGAAAGCACCATTTAGTATTGAGTTAAGGGAATGCAGAATCTATGCAGAAAGGGCATAGAAACAGTAAGATAAGAAAGAAGTTTAAGAAACAAGTTCAAATTTGATGAAGAAAGTAGTAGGTGCCAAAAAACAGAACAGCAGTAAACTAAAAAAAGATGTTTTATCACATAATGAAAGCATTTTATTTGGTAAATGAGTAGGAAAGGTTAGTAATTGATTTTCCACTCTTCATTGCCTAATCATAGTTAATTGGATTGCAATAAACAAGTTTTCTTCTATGCACTTTCCATCTTGAATAAATATTTTATTAGTTATACCGGTAAATACCACAACTCCAGTGTTTGAAGCGGGAAGAGTTAATCGAGCGCGCTGCATGGCAACACTACAATGGAGTCTTGCTTTGGACGCGTTTGTCATTAAAGACGAAACTAAACCTACCGCTATAACTTGTTGAATACTCATTTGCAGCCAAAAGTGTAAAGAAGAAAAGAAGTTGATTTTGATGTTATTACCATGATTCAAGCAAAAAATTCAAAAATCGATTAGTAGCTGTTTATTCGATTGCAATAATTATCAAAGCATCAGAGACAAAAATTAACATACCGCTATAACTTGTCAAATACTTTTTAAGATGGAAAGTGCATCAAGGAAAACTTGTTTATTCCAATCCAATTAACTATATTTAGGCAACCAAAAATGTATGTATTACTGACCTTTTCTACATATTTACCTTTTATTTTAACAAAAAGAAGGCCTACTTAACTCTTAGCTCAGGCCTCACATTGTCCTCCTAACTTAGGAGTGCCAATTTCCAAAGACACAATAGTCGTAACCCACTGAGTGGGCTAATCTTTCAATTTGCCTCTTACTAGTTTTCTTTCAGATCAAGTTTTTCCAGAACTTTCAACACAAATGAACTTGAGGACAATTATCTTTTAAACATGTTGCTTGAACTCTGGGATTCTAATAAAATATTTATTTTCATTTATATGCTCAATTGTAATATATTAATTCAAAAAAGATATCCTTTGCCCAAAAAGCAGACTCTATACTCTATCCTAGTTTAATAGCTTCCATTGCTATTTTTCTTGAGGCTCTAAATGCTAGACCACCCCCTTGTTCAACAGCTACTCTAGCTTTGGTAAATCTGAAGGAGATGACAGTTGTCGATTTTCCACTTTTTGGTGCCTGAACCTAATTAATTGAATCAAAATAAACAAGTTTTCTTCTATTCTTTTTTCGTCTCAAATGAGTATTTTACGATTTATAGCGGTAAGTTTAGTCTCGTCATTGATGACGAATGCGCTCGAATAAACAGCTACTCATCGGTTTTCGAATTTTTGTTGCTTGAAACATGGTAATAACATAGAAATAAACAACTTTTATTCTATACACTTTTTTCGTCAAATGAGTATTTAACGAGGTATAGCGGTAGGTTTGGTTTCGTCTTTCAAGACAGAGCGCTGGAAGCGAGACGCCATTGCAGTATTGCCATACAACTCGATCAAAGAATTTCTTTCCGCTTCAAAGACTGGAGTTGCGGTAAGTCATTTACCGCTATAACTAATAAAATACTCATTTGAGACAAAAAGTGCATAGAAGAAAACTTGTGTATTTCGATCTAATTAACTATGCTAAGGCATCAAAATTTACAAAATTGACAACTGTCATCTCCTTCAGATTTACCCTAGCTTTTCCAGTCAAGTCCACTTGTACCATGCAATAGACAATCCCCTGCAACCACACTTTGACATTCCCTTGATATATTAATAATTTTTGCTATATTCTTGGCCTTATTGCTAAACCATCCATATCACTGCATGGCTTATGTCCCTTGTGCACCTCATGTTCTTGCATATCCATCTTGCCCCAAAATGTGTGCAAAATCCTTGTGCATCATTTTACTGCACCTAGGCTATTTGAAGTTTTGGTCAATGTGAAGTTTCACGCAATCACGGAAATTGATAATGATATTCCAAACAATCACTAAAGGAACCCATTTAAGAACGTTTTTCAAAAACGACATTCTGCTCGCTGATGCGTTATTTTCGAATTATTGAACTTTGAAGTTGGCCGTCGCGCGCCCAAGGAAGCGAGCGTAATTTAATTAAAAACGGAAGCTAACCCCCTATTACAAACGTAAAGAGGTTGGGTCGTGAGGGGTAGCCACAGTTCTTTTAGTGAAAAGTATAAATAAAGCTTCTAAACCACCTATTAGGGTGACGACCGCAATCTTGTTTACATCGGGTCTAACATGGCGACCACCATGGGCGCCGCCATTTTGGACCCGATGTCAACAAGATTGCGGTCGTCACCCTAATGGGTGGGTTAAAAGCTTTATTTATACTTTTTACTAGAAGAACTGTGCCTCCCCCTCACGACCCAACCTCTTTACGTTTGTAATAGCTTCCGTTATTAATTAAATTACATTTCACGCGCTCGCTTCTTTTGCCGCCAAGGCCAACTTCAAAGTTCAATTATTCGAAAATAACGCATCAGCGAGCAGAATGTCATTCTTGTAAAACGTTCTGAAATGTGTTCCTTTAGTGATTCCTGGGATCGGCGTTATTATTTTCCGTGATTGCATGAAACTTCACATTGACCGAAGTTTTAATATTTCATAGGTAGTACCTAACTTAGATTGGTCTCAGTAATAACCAAAACTGCACTTTAATTTCTACCACATTTAAATTTGAAATTTATAGTACCTATATCCATTCAAAATCTGATTTATAGTTCATAGTTCTTGCTATAATTTACTAACCACCAAAATTTCTGCAAACAACTCAGTTTATCTCATTCACTCTCAAGCAACATATTTGCAAGCAAACAATTAATTCTCCCACACAAACCAAACACCAAGACAGAAAAAATAAAGCATTGGCTCACTCACCAGTCCTATATCCAAATTGTCCAACTGGTATATTGTAATAGCGTTCTTGACTTGATTTTGAGTTAATTGGAACTTCAAAGGAGGGTCCGGGTACACGTAGCCTTGCTAGTTGTGTTTCTTGTGCTGAGGAACAATATTGTCGGCCGGAAATGGGATACTTTATCGAACTTGAACTTGAAATTGAGGGCCGACAGCGTCGGGGCCTTTGTAACGGCCTACAATTCCCTCCACAGTTTTCACACAAAGAGTTCAGCGCCTGGAACCAGACTTGTCCACTAAACTACTCAGGATTTACCAATCCTTGTCACAAGCTGCCATTGGATGGCGTCACTGGGATAGCCAGTGCGTCAAAACACCATCCCCAGGCATATTGGGTCATTACTGACCATTCTACCTGACTGGCTCATTCCAGTCACTGTCTCTTACTCCAGGCACGCACAAGAAACAATTTCATAGCTTCAATGATACTCAAATTGCACTCCTGATCCAATCCAGCAAGACAGCTCATACCGCAATCATCTTCAGCACATCTGGCATACCACTCATTCTCTCCATACTGCTCAAGCACCACATTCATAAAACTTTCTCTCTCTTGCTCATACTTACTACATTCCAGCACAAAATGCTCAATTGTTTCCTCCACTCCACTAATACACTGCCGACATAATCTGTTATTATTCTCATTCCACCTCCATGTACGTCTGTTCACACTCAATGACTTACATCTCACAGCAAACAAGAGTTGACTTCCAAAACTACCATCATAGAACATCTCAAACTTAGGTGCTTCTTTTTTCATATACCAGTCAAGTGTAGGCTTCCGCACCATGCTAAGCCTCCACTTATTCAATCCATACTCTTTTGTTTTCCTCTCAATCTCTTTCTTCCACCTCTTGCAGTCCCACTCAGGCCCTACACCTCCAGGATTTATTAAACTCCAGTCATCCACAGGTCTCCCAATTCTAACATGAATAATCTTTTGCATACTAAGCTTCCTTGCATGCCCCCAACACACTTTCTCCCAATAGCTTACACTCAGATTCCATTCAAAAATTCGCTTTACCCATCTGCTATTCTGCATTCTTTCAATTCTCACCTTATAATTCAGCACTGCCTTCATCATTCTTTCTGAAAATAGGCTCCACCCAAGGTCACCTCTAATGGCTTCTGTAGCTGTCCATTTTGGAGCACCCAATGCTAACCGTCCTACCTTATTTTGTATTACATCCAGCTTTTCAAGATCACTTCCATTCCAGGCAAGAGCACTCATACCATACATGACACTAGGTACAGCAACATACTTCCACATTCCTCTCACACATTCATACTTGTTTGCTCTGTATCTGGCCACGCTACTTAATCGTCCACTCCACTGCATAGCTTTTGCCACTTTCTCACCCTTAGTTCTAGTGCATCCATCTTCACTTATCATACAACCTAGATATTTGTATTCTTTTGTTCTACCTATTCTGATTTCTCCAATATTCCACAGTCTGTCTCTATCAGTCTCATCACTATTTATAACCATAACCTTGCTTTTGTCGGCACCGAAGTTCATCTTGAAATCTGTACTATATCCGTTCACAATGTCAAGCATCCTTTGCAGTTCATGTCCACATCCACTTACCACAACCACATCATCAGCATACAACAAACAGCTCAGCCTCTCATTACCAACTTTCAGTCCTAAGCCACTCCTTCTCAGTCGAACTGCTAATTCTTCTGTGTACAATCCAAACAACAGGGGAGACAGAGTACAGCCCTGTCTCATGACAAGGCCCGTCCACACTATCAATCTTTCGGCCGAAGTTCGTGTTTTTCGGCAGTCCGCGAACACGAACACAGATGAAAAGTTCGCAGATTTCGGTGTGTTTGTGTTTTCCATCGTGTTGGAAAACACGAACACAAACTTTCGGTCAAACAGCGAACACTCGCTTGTTTATGTGTTGTAGAAGGTGGTTCTGCGAGTGCATTACTAGGTTTTTATGTCTTTTTTCCTATTTTATCGATTTAATTCTGTTTTTGGTGCAAATTTAGTTAATTGTAGGGTGGCACGAACATTTATATACCAAAATGAACTTCGTTACGTTGTTATTTAATTTTATTCAGATATGGCTGAATATGTAAGTAGGTTTGGATTTAATGGATGTGAATATAATTGAAATATTTACTGTCTGAACTGAATGTGAATATGCATAAAATTATCAAAGTTTAGTGATTTTGACATCTAAATAATATATTGGAAATATTTCAGTAGTATTTCAACAATGGTGGCTACTAATATGCTGATAAAATTGCCACAAAAATTTATTTGCACTATATGTGGCCTTTATTTATTGTATTTCTTGGTAAATTTTATTTAATTTTTATTAAATATTTTATTTCCCTCATAGCCTGATGCTTACATTAGAATCAAGTCCCCAGAATCAAAATTGTATTATAGAAGAATTATCAGGGAGAAATAGACAATCTTTTACAAACTTATGATTGTAGTTTTAAAAAACATAATTGTAACTTATTTTAAAAATTTACCCGCCCTGTTGACTCAATTAGTTGGTACAAAAGCACTAGCTGTATGTGGTCATTCACATATTTCTTTATAATTTGAATATTTATGTTTAGGCACAAATATTTGGACTCTTATTATTTATGTTTCTCTTTGTGCAGTTCTAGAAACTGCTTGTTGGGACTTGGGTAAATGTGTAGCATTTGGTAGTAATTAATTTTCCCATTTTCGGTGCCTAATCATAGTTATTTAAGTTAAAATAAACAAGTTTTGTTCCGTACACTTTCTGTCACGAATGAGTATATAATGATCTATAGCAGTAGGTTTTGTTTCATCTTTGATGACGAATGCGCTTGAATAAACAGCTACTCATCAAATTTTTAATTTTTGTTGCTTGAAACACAGTAAAAACATCAAAATAAATTACTTTTCTTCTGTACACTTTTTACGGCTGATGAGTATTTTAAAAGTTAGAGCCGTAGGTTTAGTTTTGTCTTTGATGACGAGCGTGTTGGAAGCAAGACTCCATTGCAGTGTTGCCATTTGACGCGGTCAATAAATTACTTACCGCTTCAAACACTTGAGTTGCCGTAACTAATTTACCGCTATAACACGTAAAATACTCATTTGCGACGGAAAATTATAGAAGAAAACTTGTTTAGGTAAATGTTGAGGACTTGACCATAATCGATTTTCCACTTTTTGATCAACAAAGATTGTTGATCAGACCAAAATAAACAAGTTTTCTTCAATGCACTTTCCGGCGGAAATGAGTATTTTAAAATTTATGGCGTTAAATGAGTTACCGGAACTCCAGTGTGCATCACCCTATTACAAACGTAAAGAGGTTGGGTCGTGAGGGGTAGCCACAGTTCTTTTAGTTTTATAGTTTTCACTAAAAGAACTGTTGCTACCCCTCACGACCCAACCTCTTTACGTTTGTAATAGGGGGTTTGCTCTTCGTCGGCTTGATTGGCGTGCGGGAACGCCTGTTTACTTTCACGTCGGACCGCGCGGTGTATTTTTCCCCGCCTCAAACACTGGAGTTACGGTAACTCATTTAATGCCATAACTTTTAAAATACTTATTTCCGCCGGAAAGTGCATTGGAGAAAATTTGTTTATTTTGGTCTCATCAACAATCTTTATTCATCAAAGAGTGGAAAATCGATTATGGTCAAGTCCTCAACATTTACCCTTGTTTATTTTGACATAATTAAGGATGATTAGGCCCCAAAAGAAGAAAATTGATTACTACCTAACGCTACACATTTACCGGAACTTGTCACTGCTTTTCTTTCTGGATCCAAAAGTGGATTGCTTAATATTAAGCCTTCTCTACAATTGTAATAACAGCTAATCCTATTTAAACCTTGCTTAGTATTTATGCTCTAGCTAATGTATAGTTTTTGTTTGTTTTATGCTTTTATATGGTCGTATTGAAGTGTAATAAATTAGCTGTTCCAAATTTTTATGTCTTACTTTTAATCAAAAAGATTTCTGTTATCTAGAAAAGTAGATTTGGGCATAACAGCATCCTAATGGTAAAGTGTGTGGTGTAGTAAAAGCATAAATTGGAATTGGATTGATACCTGTTTATAAAGGCTGTTTGTTGTACCTGAGTGATAATTATCATTCAATGCTGTTTGTAAACTATCATTTGTCCAGCCTTTGAAATAAGACTAAATTTTGTACAAATTTCTGTGTATTTTTCAGATTTTTTGCAAATATTTGGCTATTCTGTTAGTAAGCAATGAATGAAAAAGAATGGACTAAAGAGAATGTCCTGTTTTTAATTGAAAATCTAAGAAATTTTCCTTGCCTTTGGAATGTTAAATGTAATGAATATAAGTTAAAGTCTAGAAAAATTCAGGCATACAATGTTTTAACATTGCAACTGCAAGAAGCGTGTCCATCAATGACTGTTGAAAAAGTCAAAAATAAAATTAATATACTCCGCACACAATTTCGGAGAGAAATTCGTCAGCAGCAAAATAGCCATCGAAGCGGGGCAGGAGCAGACGATATATATATACCTCGCCTATAGTGCTTCAAAGAACTTCAGTTCTTGAGCAGTGGTGACACAATGGCTCCAGGTGTCTCTACTATGGAACTGCCAGCTGGGCCTTCGGTCTCTTCGCAAGTGGTTAGTCTTTTATTTCATTGCATAATTTTTCTCCAAAAATTCATTGTTGAATATTGAGATCAGTGATCTAATGACGGTTGATAATGCAGTATCATGTAAACAGGAAATTTTTTATTTGCACCTTCATTTCCAGACTTCAATTATAATGAAGACGTCAGAAGAGATGTCCTACATAATTATTTCCTCAGATAAAAAGTCTAGTCTTTAGAATAAAATATGGTTTATTATGGATGCAGAAATAAGTTCCTTGAACTGTTGTAAAGTTGCCACCCAAACCCATGTCATGACAGACCAGTAACCTATGCCACCCATGAAGTAACCCATGTCATGGCAGACCCAAGACCCATGTCATGACAGTCACTCATATTTGTAACTCATGCACAGGCATCATTACAATCATTCTATTTAATTGAATTTTTAAATGCACAAATTTTACATTTGTGAAAAGTTTATTTATATTGTATTCTTTTTGTGATTAGGAAGGCTTAAACTAATATCTAATGTATATTTTATGGTAAAATTGAAGGCGTATCTATAGTTATTATTCCTAGTCCATGGCTGTAATTAATACTGTTTCAATTTCTTAATTTTGTAATTTTATTTCATGTATGATATAAGGAAAAGACCCAAGATTATAAATGCTTTTTGTTTCATTAGGGTTAAAATGAACCACCAGCATGGTATGAAAGACTGTACATCTTGAGCATTTGGTTTTCATGGCATTTATTGATCAAAAATAAGTAGTGGATAAGTGTGAATTAAAATTAATTTCTCCATTTATTCGCTCCCAAGGGGGACTATGTGAGGGCCCGAGGTAAAGGTTAGGTAGGCTTTCTTTTTGTTAGAATAGAAGGTCAATGTGAATTTTAATGCAATCACGGAAAATAATAATTCCGATCCCAGGAATCACTAAATGAACCCATTTAAGAACGTTTTACACGAATGACATTCTGCTCGCTGATGGGTTATTTTCGAATTATTGAACTTTGAAGTTGGCCTTCACGCACGAAAGGAAGCAACGGAATTTAATTAATAACGGAAGCTAACCCCCTATTACAAACGTAAAGAGGTTGGGTCGTGAGGGGGAGGCACAGTTCTTCTAGTGAAAATTATAAATAAAGCTTCTTACCCACCCATTAGGATGACGACCGCAATCTTGTTTACAACGGCTCCAAGATGGCGACCACTATGGGCGCCGCCATCTTGGAACCGATGTAAACAAGATTGCGGTCGTCACCCTGATGGGTGGGTTAGAAGCTTTATTTATAATTTTCACTAGAAGAACTGTGCCTCCCCCTCACGACCCAACCTCTTTACGTTTGCAATAGCTTCCGTTATTAATTAAATTCCGTTTCGCGCGCTCGTTTCCTTTGGGCGCAAAGGCCAATTTCAAAGTTCAATAATTCGAAAATAACGTATCAGCGAGCAGAATGTCATTCCTGTAAAACGTTCTTAAATGGGTTCCTTTAGTGATATTTTTGAATTAAATTATTATTTTCCGTGATTGCATTAAACTTCACATTGACATAATAGAATTAGTTTTTGTTTTGTTACGGGCCTTTTTTTTTTGGTTCACTGCTGTCCTGTTTTTTAGCACCTATTACTTTCTTCAACTTTTCTTGTTCTATGCACTTAGTGCATAGATTCTGCGTTCCCTCAACTCCATCCTAATGTGCCTTCATCCTTCCTCTCTTGGAACATCTTTGTTGTGGTAAAGAGAGGCAAAAAGTTTTCTTATATATAATAATTCTCCTTTTATATGTGAAATTAAATTTTAGTAGTTTAATGAGCAACCCCTCAGGGGGATACAACTATTGTATCTATGGGAATTGGCACTCCCAGGGGGACTATGTGAGGGCCTGAGCTAAAGGTTAGGTAGGCTTCCTTTTTGTTGTAATAGAATAGGTTTTTGTTTTGTTACGGACCACCTTTTTTCGGTTCACTGCTGTCCTGTTTTTCAGCATCTACTACTTTCTTCTTCAACTTTTTTCTTGTTTCATGAACTTCTTTCCTAGCTTACTGTTTCTGTGCACCTTGTGCATAGATTCCGCGTTCCCTCAACTCCATACTAAATGGTGCCTTCCTCTTTCCTCTCTTGGAACATCTTTGTCGTGGTTAATGGATGCTAAAACTTTCTTATATAATATAATAAGTTTAATGAGCAAACTTTCAATGCAGATTATAAATTGAAGAAATTATTTCTTAATCAAGATTATTAGTTTCAAATTACATAAGTAATTTTTATTGACTTTGAATGCTACATGAGAGTTCCAAAGTCTGCCAAAGCTTTAGCTTTGTCAAAACTCTGGCTTTGTCACATCTCCAACAAAAACTATTTTGATGAACTTCATCTCTTTAATTCAAATGTTACAAAATCACCCCTCAGTTTGCTTAAACGTGTAATTCTAATGTAACATGTCTTGGCATTTTTTTAAACTTTTGTTCATTTGTAGAAAGACATGTATTGTTATTAAAACATAATTTTCTTCTCTTCCATCAGGTTGATGATGACCTTCAGTCCATTGCCGCCGAAGCAAGAATTGAAGTGACTGAAGGCCACCCACAGGCCTTCTTAGAATTGGTTACCTCTGAGGAATCCCTACCACCATCAAGGCCATCCTCTTCTGTGCTGGTGTCATCCCCACAGTTTGATCTTCCTTCTTCTCAGTCCCTGTCAGCAATTTCATCACATTTGCTGCAGTCTTCTACGCCATTGCCACAAGAATCTGTTGTTCAATCTGGGTCATTGTCAGCAATTTCAATGTCTTGCCAAAATTTCTCAGCAACAGCATCCCAACCATCCACTTCGTCTGTTGGAGATGATTCTGCCCCAAAGCGGAAGAAGCCAAGAAAGCAGTTGGGTGAAGCTCACCAGCTCATTTCTGCAGCTACTGAAGCTTTGGGAAGAATTCAGGCAGGCAATAAAAATCCCATTGAATTTGCAGGCATTGCTCAAGGTATTATTGAATTACTCCAGAAAATGAACCCAGATCAGGCTATTGAAGCACAACGAATCATATTTGATGCCTTGTACAGGGGACAGAGAGGAACTCTAAGTGAAAACTCTCGCATAATTTCAACGTAGGGTTATTGTGGTGAGTCATCTAGAATGTCACATATTGGAAATATTCACGATAGTGATGAATGCTTAACATCCACGCTTAATACATATCTTATGCTAATACCTGATATCATGCACTTCGGAACTTTGTGTCAGGTCAGACTGAATACGAATCAATGTGTTCCACAGTGTTGGCAGCCAAGATGCTTACTGGTTATTCGCTCAGTATAGTTCTTTGAAGCACCATGTGCGATGGGAAGGTATTTGCTATCGTCTGGTCGTTCATCCCTATACAAAAAATAGATTTATCATAGTTGGAATCATTCTAAGCGGACTTGCATCAGGTATGCCATTGATCAGACCTACAATAATGGAAAGGTAATGGTAAAGAATTTTTAATGGAATGGAGTAGGATGCCTTCTCTTCATCGTGAGTCTAACTGATTTGGCTGTTGTATTCTTTCCTCTTATTATTTTGCAAAGGAATTTTTCTGCCCATGAACGGAAACCAAACAGTCAACGACTTTGTAGGCATTAGCACTGTGATGTACTTAGAGCAAAGTGTATGTATTTACTTTAGTAGTATAGATGTTGTAAAGTAATTATATATGAAGGATAGGTAAAATTTTCCTGCAATGCTGGAAACAATGTTAGGAGAATAGAATGAGTGAAGTGCATATTGATGCCATTCTAGTCTTTGTTTATCTTACTCATCATGTGCTTGATCAGTAATTCGAAATTTTATTTTGTTATGCTATAGCTGTTCGTGATTACCTTGTTTGCTGTTGTCTGTTCGATTTGAAGGTAATCTGATGTACAATAGGGCTTTCATGAGAAAGTTATGAATACGTAAAAATGCACTGTCATAGGTCACTTCAAGCCTTGCTTCGTTGTACTTTTTATATTGGTCACCAACAACAAATTTGAACATTAAAATTATCTGTATTTGATATGTAAAATATAAAATGCTATAGTTCTTAGAGATATTTATTTATAATGTTTAAGATTTCACAAAATTATTTACATTAGTGTCATCTCGAATAGCAATGATTGATGATCTACATATGAAACATGTATTCACAAAATACATTTTATCAGTATGGTTTCAGAATTGGATGGCTTGTGATGAATTATTTTTAGAAATTCGCATTGCATTTTGTTGAATGCTGGTTTTTGCCAATGCATGATTATATATTCATGAACTGTGCCTGCAATAAGTCACCTGTGCAACTTTTCACCTTTCAAGGTATTTCTATAACTTCAACCTTAGCCTCAGCCTTTGGCGATGTGTTCTTTATTCATGCTTCTTTATTTTTGCTATAAAATTTGAAAGAAAAATAAATATGCATGCTCAGTTTTTAGAAAAATACAGCTATTACATGGAGAGAAGTGTGGTACATTTATAAAGGTTACATATACGTTCTTGTCATTCAAAGGAATTATTGTTTGTTAATGAACACCTTTTTGCATTCAATGTTATCCCCTTGTTAATCATTTATTTGAACATGCATTCATAAACTAACATGGTAGTAGGCACCGGGACTAAAAATTTTATTCGGAATAGGTTCATATTCTTTCATGTGAACTATAAATGTCCTGAACAATTGGGATAATAAATACATTGAATATTCAACTGTTTATTCCCCTTGCTTAGATTCAGGATTACATGATATTGAAAACTTGATTAGAAGAATAGTTTACATAAGTATGTCGAAAGGACATTATTTTCTGCCACTGCACACCATCACAAGACATCATTTTGCCAAGAGACTGCACCTTCTTCTACAAAGTACTTGGCAAAGGAGTCTCTCACTGTCTTAGCATCACCAGCCACATTGCGAGGATGTGTTTGGAGGCCCAACATCTGAGTTGGCATCCGCCAAGGTTCTCCAATTGAGACACCAGAACTTTGGTCAACATTCCATGAATCTGGGCATGTGCGGCGTAGCATGTTGTGCATTGCTAAACAGGCAAGAACTATTTTCTCAACTTTCTTGGGATGCAAATTGATAGGAGAAAGAAAAACTCTAAACTTATTGGCAAGAATCCCAAACGCATTTTCAGCAGTTCTTCGTGCACGTGACAATCGATAGTTGAAAATGCGTTGTTGGTGCGACAAATCACGCAATGAATAGGGTTTCATCAAGTAACTTTTCATAGGGAATGCATCATCTGCTACAATAGCGTGTGGCGCGATCACATCACTGTTAGGAAGTGCTCGAGGAGAAGGAATGCCTAATTTATTTGTTTCAATGTAGTGCTTCAAATTGGACATTTCCCAGGCACTGGCATCCGATACCCTGCCATTCATTCCCACGTCTGCGTACAGAAATTCATAATTAGCATTCACAAGAGCGAGCAATATTATGGAGTGTGAGCCCTTGTAGTTGAAGTAGTAAGATCCACTCTCTCTCGGGGGTTGTATGAGTACATGTTTGCCATCGAGTGCTCCGATGCAGTGCGGGAAGTTCCACTTCAGGTAAAAATCACTGGCTACTGATTCCCACTCTGCTTGAGTTTCCGGAGTCTGTAAAAGAGTAAAACAGAAGGAATTACAGATTGAAGTCCACCACAATTTTATTTGATGATTAATACAGCATCTTTTCATGAGTTCTGAACAATTTTATTGGAAGAAGACAGTGATTACATAAATTCCACCAGTATCCATGCATTAATTTATTGCCAAAATAATCATTTACCTCATGCAACTAAAAGTTCACTGATAATGGAACTAGTCGTAGGTTACAATGAACTGGAGAACAATCTAAGAAATCTTATATGTACTTTGCACACGGCTAACTTTCTGACCAATTGTTCATCAATTCAAGTAGCACCCCAAGATCAGACTGCATCTGAAGAACATTGTGCACTTATTATATTCATCCCCATTGTACCAAGTCAATGCTGTATTCATGATGAATCGTGAGTCACTTAACTCATATCATTGCCCTATTTTGAGGGATTTCAACGTACTTCAAATTTTAAACTGGCTGCCATATTTCAAAACATTTATTTTTCCAGTTGAATTACATTATAAAACTCTTTACAAAGTAATGTTTGAACGCAGCACTATAACGAGATCCTTACCTTCATGTATTCATCCTTAAGAACAGTATAGATGGCCTCACAAGTTTCAGGTATGATGATGGAGAGCGACTGCTTAGATATTCTTGTCAAATATTGTAGAGAAGTGTATGAACCACCTGCTGCTAGCCACCTGTAAAAAATAATCCATACATTAGAAACACAAACATGGTTGTGCACTAGCATCAGAATTTCTGAGATATTTCTATGAGGTCCAGAGCAACAGCAAATTTTTACTAATGAACATAAGTTATGAGTTCTCTTACAATAATTAAGAACTGTAAAATCACCAGGAAAAAACATTTTACTCTCGCATTTCCCATAAAATATGCATAAGAAAATGAACACAGCCAAAAAAGATCATCCATAAGAAGCAATATCTATTTCAGCTAATTCATGGCGTGCTTAACATTTAGCATTGGGTTCTCACATGCTTTCTTTAAAAGATCTAATTCTCATAGATATGTTCAGTAGTTAAAACAGCTCTACGTAAAAGAACAAACAAAATTGTAAAGCATTATATTAGAAATAAGGTCTGATTTGCTGGGCCACCCAATGGATGCCTCAAAAACGTGCAGCAAAAAGTATAGGTAAAGCATAGAGCACACATGGAAAATTACTGTGTATTGATGTAATTGTTGTTTTATAACTGCATTTTATTTAAACACAATTGAAATGTATTTGCCCAATTGCAAATTGAGACACAAGCTGTGAGTCATTTGTCAACTTTCTAACTTCCAATTATTTATGCACATGTACTACAGTTCAAGCTTGCTCTTTTCTGACTGCTCATAGGTGATTACATAAAATATGAAATAAAAACAAAACATTTCTTTAATAGATTAATATTGATGAAACAAGGAAAAATGGATAAAACCTTATAATGAATGTGAAGATACAATAAAATAAAAAAAAACAATAAATTTGTCATAAGAGCATAATTTCGCCCTCTGGGGGTAAATGATTTGGCACTCTGAGGAGCCACTCTCTTCAACACAAATAAGGAACCCAAAATAAAAAACTATGCTCATATCCATTGCAAATAGAAACTAGATAACAATTTTGTGAACTTCATTTTTGTGGCACATTCTCATTTTTGTTTTTGAGATCTCTTTTAATGACTGTCGACATTTTTTTCTTTTTTATTGCAGACATAATGACTTATTTTTCAACTGATGAAGGAGGTGGACTCCCAAACATTTTTGAATTAAATCTGATCAAGTTCTTTTAAATTTTCCTCATTTTTAAATTCATAAATTTCAAAGAAACTATGTTACATTGATTATTAGCATCAAGTACCTATATAACCTTTTCGTGTTACACATTGGAAATGCTTATCAAGGAAAACAACATTCATAAATAAAATTTTCATGGAAGACGGTGCACAATGAAGAAAATATAAAATTACTTGCCTCAGAGTAGCTTCCAGTCGAGCACCCACAGGGATACTTTCACGAAGATGAGTGTTTTCCTTCTGAACGAGTGGAGTTATCTTCTGCAGTAGGATGCCAAATATTTCTTCACTCATCCTGGTATAGTTTTGAAAGTCTGCTTTTTCTTTGTACAATAATTCTGGCAGCAGTTGATTATAACTGCCTTGATGATATTTCAACCACGGCTTTGTCCATCGTGACCTCCCAGCACTTTCTTTCTGGTTTTCATCACAGAGAAGCTTAGATGCCCCACAAATTAGGGCAGCACATGCACTTTCTAAAGCAACTTGAGTTTCTGGAACACTCATTGTGTTTTCAACTACATCTGCAACAAGAGTTATTAATGATTTTAAATATTTTTTTGTAAAATGCTGATGACCATTTAAAAAAATCAATTTAATTTTCTACACCACTACCTACAGGGTGGGTCAAAATTTTTCACACAAGAGCAAACTAAACATTCCATTTTGAACAAATATTTATTCATATGATAAGACCTATATGATCACCAATGTTTCCGATACTCTTATCAACTTGGGTATTCAAAATAATGATAATCAGGTAAAGCACATATGAATATAACATTGTTCAATATGTAACATTTATTCTACATATGTATGGAAACTTATGGCCCACTCTGTAGTCTTTTACATGATCTAACTAGGCACTGTATGATTTGGATCAATAGAAATTAGAATAATTGTTTTATGTGCATAGAGGCACTAGGTCTGTTAACTATCAGCATTATGATATTTATGATATTAATAGTCAAAATTTATGTATTCTACCTAGTACTGTATCAACTTAAGATTCACAACCAATGAAAAGAAAACCATCAGAATATGGTTTTAACCCACATGCATGTAAATGAAATTGACAAATTTTACAGCAGTTAATTATTCTGTAAAAGACCTGACAAAATAATTGCACATAGCAATTTAAAAATTTTTATATTAGCTCAAACATAAAAAAGGGGAGAAAAATATAAGTAAATTTCAAGATTTGAAATAAAAGTTATCATCAATTTTTTAATCACTTCAATCAATGTGATTTTTTTTCTAGTACACTGCACCTAGGTTTCAGTTCTGTTCACATATGCACGCACACACACTTCAGTTATGTTTACTACCATCCAAAGAAATTCATTTAACAATAATATGTATGAATTGACTAAACGCACTCGAGGAGCAGCCTTGTTTGTTTACATATTGTTTGCGAACTTCACACCGACGAACACGTAGTCTGGACGTCTGGACACGCTTCGGAGAAGTTCGTGTTTTTGTTCGCGTTTTGGTGTGTTCGTGATTGACGAAAAGTTTGATAGTGTAGACGGGGCTAAGACACTATTGCTTCTAGAACATATATATATGATCTTCCAGTATTTAAGCTTAAAGGCTTAAATGCAAAGGCCAAACAAGCGGAGGTACACGGCCGTCTTCGTAAAATGACTGTACCTTGTTTCCACTAATGGTCAGCTCTCCAGCTACAAGACTGGCTCGCCCTGCATTATTTTGGGAGGTTGTGTTTCAGGGCCCTCCCCACTTATTGGAGGTTCAGGGGAACAATTTTTCTAAAAAATATCTCAATTTAATAAATTAAGATGAGGGGTTCGTAAATTCGGTTTCGTTGAAGCATAAATAATTCATTCTTTTTAATTTATTCCTACGTTTTGCATTCTAGGAAAATAACCAGAAACTTCGGTTTGCTGCGAGTTGGCATGCATGTGGCGCTTCGTACACCAGTAATTCCCTTAGTGGTTCATTGTAAACTTTAAGGTATGTATTTCGAATGCTTAATCGTTTTTTCTATCTAATTCGTTTGTCCATCTGTAACTTTTCATTTCTATTATGTACACTGAATTATGCAGTAGTCAGTTCGGTTTAGCAGAATAGAGTATTCCATTTTAATGCAAAAATGAAAATAATTATTACATTCACTGAACTCCTAGCGACCATTTAGGATTAAATTTCTCATTAGAAGTAATTATGTATCTCAGGAAATAAAATGAGTACACTAGTTCACTGCTTTAAAAAAAGAGGTATCGCTACCCAAGTGAGCATCGTACGTTTTTGCATCCCGAAATATAGACAAATGAAAAATAAGTACATTCTGACTTCAAGATTTACAAACCAATCACTCGCGCATCTTTTGCACATCGTAATTTGAACAAGGATTAAAATTTATTTTGCGTATTTGTTTTCATTGAAGATGCGCGCGTGATGCAATCTTCTCTGAAAATTGTGTAGCCAACCCTTTCTCATTAATTGAAACTATTAGGGTCAGTTCCTTAGAGCATTCATGATTTTTTTCCTAGAACATAACATTTCAAATATATCCCTCGCATTTGATTTTCAACCACTGCAATAGGCATTAGAATACGTTTTATGTATCTTATGCAAATTATATATACGTAATTCTATATGGTTTTTTAAAATCCAATATGCTAACTCTTCTTTCTTTCATATATGATTTCTGGAACTATTCCGCTTGTATCTGATATGGCAAACTATTTGTGTTAGTCCCAAGTGGGTATACTAACAGAACCTTTTCGATACGGCATGGGTAGGCTGGAATACCGTACACTATAAGAACAAAAAATCCTTGTCCAAAGACTCTTCCCTTCACGATGCATGTTTAAGGACAAGGCAGATCCACAGCAGTAGAACGTGATAAAGGGAACTGTAAAAATCAGAGTGCACAAACCTGGTCTGACGACTAAGTTCTTTCCACCGTGCACGTCTATCATGTCAATTTTATACCGGTAAAATGTGGCAAAAAAAAAACGGCAAAATTTTCCATCATCATGTTCTTAATTCAAACGCACTGTCTGAAATTTCAAACATTTTACAAGAAGGATTCTATAAAATAATGGGAACTTAGATGCATCAGGTCAACAATCTACATACATTGTATATCACAGGCAGCTTAGAAAGAGTACTATCAAACCGAGGGTTTATGATGTCAACAAATTTAGTTTGCTGCATAGAATCCAACAATGTAAAGCACTTTGAATTACATGAATGGCAGCTGAGATACAAAATTCACGAGAATTTATCACAATTTTTCTCCCGAGTTTTACAATGCTATCGGTCGATACAGTTCAAAACGACCACTTATCAAAGGACCAGTCTTCTGTACAGTGGTAACGTTACGTGACCATCAACATGTGGCCAAAACTGAACCACAATGTGTGCAGCAGCTATACCAAAAAATAACCGCATGAACGATATGCAGGCTTCCCACTTTTTGTCCCGGAAAAAATACAGAATAATGAGATCAATCGAAGAACGGAGTTAAGTTCACGACAGTGTCCTGCAAAACATATCTATTATAGTTTTATGGTGGGCGAATAGGAGAAAGGTTAAATTATATGAGATCTCTTTACGATAATCCAGACATAAGTCTCCTCAGAGGCTCACGAATCCTACAATTTCAAACGAGTCTGAGCCGGCGAATCTGAATTGAAAAACTTATTTATTCCAGACTCGAATACATTTTAGAGAATTATATCCCCTCTTGAAAAGCTAGATGTAGCTTAAGCATCAAAATAAACTGAAGTTAACATAATTTGGAAAAATTATCCAACATCTTTTAACAAGGGAGACATGAACATGAATTTCAGAGTGACGCATCCTAGTTAAAATACCTAATAACCTCCTTGGGTCTCTTCTTCGTCTTTGGTAACTGGTTTTTCAGGAGAGTCAAATAAGCTTTTCTTCTTCTTGGCCCTTTCGTTGATAAACTTCTTCCTCTTCTTCGTTATTTTTTTATCAGCTGCAAAGCAGAAAATTTGGTAAGTCAAACACAAGAATTGGCACACAAAAGCTCACGAAAATCAGATAATGAAGTTCATAGCATGCCGTACAATATCAAAATGATTAAATTATGTTGAACAAAATGTTATCACCACAAGAACTCGTCTCCCTTTTAACTCGTCTCACGTCACACATATAAAAGAAAAACTGATCACGGCCGTGAACAAATTGTTAAACATTATTTGTGCAGGTTTCATTAACTCAAGAAGCAAAGAACCAAAGGTGGTCTTACGATTAGCCATGGGGAAGGTGGCGGGAATCTTGCTATGTGCGAGATGGAACGAAGTCGGCACCAAAGTGTCGATGGCTAGCCAAGGCGGAGACGCAAATTTCCTGCTGTCCATCACGAACTGCTGAGCGTCAGGTGGTGTCGCGCTCTCAGACCCCTGCTTGGTGCTGTCATAGCCGTACGAGCGGTGCAAGTCAAATACGGACTGGTGACCCGTGAACAGACTGGAAACGAAATTAAGTATGCGTTACTTCAATAGTTTAAGCTAGCGAACAACGTCACTTTAAGAGACATGTTCACAAAAAAAGGCTTCACTCGAAAGAACCGAGAAAAATCTCAAATCAACTATCATACAGTACAATATACAATAACTAAACTATTATACAATACGATATACAATGCCTAATCTATTATACAATACGATATACAATGCCTAATCTATTATACAATACAATATACAATACCTAAACTATTATAGAATACAATATACAATACCTAAACTATTATAGAATACAATATAAAATACCTAAACTATTATACAATACAATATACAATACCTAAACTATTATATAATACAATATACAATAACTGAACAATTATACAATACAATAAACAATACCTAAACTGTTATACAATAAAATATACAATACCTAAACTATTATACAATACAATATACAATAACTAAACTATTATACAATACAATATACAATAACTTAACTATTATACAATACAATATACAATAACTAAACTATTATACAATACAATATACAACAACTAAACTATCATACAATACGATATATAATAAGCAAACTTTTATACAATATGTAACAATATACAAGTCGTATAGTACCATAGGTTCACTTAATCGAGCAGAAAAAATTTAGACACCCAGCATCTCCAGACTAAATTAGATGGAAACAAACGATTTAATGTGAATACCCCGGAATACGAAACGATTTATTGATACCAAGTTTATTCTGCTGCTCCTGCCCATATCGACTTGTCAATACGTTTACTTTGGCGACTCGCCGATCATACCCAACTACTTTGACGTAAGAAACACAGGTTTTACTCCCTGGGTTGTTTTGTAGTTTCGCTTGACATGGAACCACTTGAAAAACTCATCAGATAAGATTGGCGTCAACGCAACTTTTGAGTAGAAGCTATAATCCTGTCACAGCTAGCTGTGTTAACACGTTCACAGCGTTTCCATGGTTGTTAACGGTTGGTTTGGTTAGGTTGTAAGTAGCAGAATTGGGAAATCGACTTTACTGCTCGAATACATTTTTATTTTTCCAAGGATACAAGAAAATACAATTATTATTATTATTATTATTATTATATAAGAAAGTTTTAGCCTCCCTTAACCACGATAAAGATGTTCCAAGAGAGGAAAGAGGAAGGCACCATTTAGTATGGAGTTGAGGGAACGCGGAATCTATGCACAAGGTGCACAGAAACAGTAAGCTAGGAAAGAAGTTCATGAAACAAGGAAAAAGTTGAAGAAGAAAGTAGTAGGTGCTGAAAAACAGGACAGCAGTGAACCGAAAAAAGATGGTCCGTAACAAAACGAAAACCTACTTTATTACAACAAAAAGGAAGCCTACCTAACCTTTAGCTCAGGCCCTCACATAGTCCCCCTGGGAGCGCCAATTCCCATAAATACAATAGTTGTATCCCCACGAGGGAAAGAAAATACAATTGCACGATTACTTTTCACCTCGTATGATAACAGTTATTCATTAAAAAGGGCGCGAAACAGATAAAACGTCATTTATTTGTATCAGAAGGTGAATTATAAATTTACCAAATAGGACACATATGGCCCAAAACGCGGGGAACGTGGTAAGTACATTTCGGCAAGTAAATAATTTCTAACGACCAAGTAAAACACTTACTCGCGTACAATGCAAACTAACCAAGCATTCCTTAGAACAACCAGAAATGCGCATTAAACATTCCACCACGAGCTACCTGTCTTCCTTAGAACAACCGGAAATGCGCATTAAACACTTCACCACGAACTACCTGTCTTCCTTCGCTTCCTTGAGGAGATGAACGAAAGCTTCGCTCCGGTTGTGGTGGTGCAGCAGGTACTGGCCAGGAGGCTTGCGCCTCAATGTGTCCAGCGTGACGTAGAGACTGGTGATCAGAGGGCCAGGGTGGAACTTGATGTGAGGTTGGGCTCCCTCGCGCAGCACCTCCGACAGGTCTCTCTTCTCTGCCTGCACCACCTCACCGCTCTCGCTGCAAACGCGCACTGCAACCAACGATCATCAGCGGTTACACACCCTGAACACGGATGGTACTGGCAATATATGTCTGCAAAAAGTCTTGTGGGATATGAAGGGTGTTTTGATAAATAAATGAAGTTTTGACAAACAAAGGATGTTTCTATTAACAAAACATGTTTTAATTAATGAAGAATGTTTCCATATATCATACACAACTGTTCTTTTGATAAATGAGAGTTTCGACCAATCAAGGATGCTTTAATGAATAAAAGATGTTTCATAAGGATTGATGTTTCATAAGGATTGTCAGTAAATAATGAAGTGATACAAATTTAACATGATATTGCTGACTTTGCCACACAAATAGCCGCCGTTTATGCGAGAAATGGTATAAACTGTTTACATAACGCATTTTTAAACATCTCTAGTCAGTTCTTCCAGAAAATCATTCTTGCTCTGCGGTAGCTAGCTGGAGACTTATTGTAAAACATGGCCATTTAATGAAATTAAACCTAAGACATTGCCGTTGTTCACTTCAGCATATTTTGGTCATGCAAACACTAACATTTCGTATTTCATGGTTATATTATCATAAATACATTGACACGTCAATACATTGGCGTCGATCATGTGACCATAAGAAATTTCTACCTGAAATGTTGCCAAGTTTTTCAGACGAATGCCAGAGGCAGGAGTTAACTCACCTTGCAGGAGCTCTGTGTTGGGTCTGGCGAGAAGCTGCACCCACTGATGCACGATTTCAGAGTGCGAGTTTACCTCACAACCAAAGAACAACTGGTTCTCCAGCTTGGGAAATACTACGTACGATGACGACTTGAATGATTTATCCTGCGGAATTTCAAAAAGACTCTTGTTGACATCATGCTACATACGATGAAAACTTGAAAGATTTATCCTGCGGAATGCCAAGCAACTTATATTGACATCAGTCCAGTTATACATAAAATAGGCCAATTTCTAGGTCAGTCATTGCTTGCAATATGTTCAAGTGTCACATGCAGTTCTTACCAATGTACTGAAATTACAAGAGACAAGGAAAAATAAAGTAGATGATAAAGGATTCTATTCAATCGAACACTTTGAAATGTTGAATCTTTCAAAATAAACTCATAGAAATAGCACTGTAGAATGTTTAATAGGAGTGCACATACAAGTTTTTCAAGCAGTAATTACTCCTGAAAGGTACGTTTTGACAAGGTTGCGCTCGTCAGATCTTACACGTACAGGAGAATGTTCCATAAAATTACTTACCACAAAGCATACAGAATTTCCTGCAAATATGCCAAGTAAAAGCCTTATGATTAACAATTTGAGAACAAATTGGCCACTAACAAGAGGTAGATATATTACTTTCCTGTGACTGAAGTAAAAATACACACGCCAAATGAACGAATTCTCAGTCTACTGTCACTAATTATAAAGTTAGGACACTGGTCTCTATCAATATCTTTCTCATCAAGTACAAAAAGGCGTCATTAAAGATTTAATTTTACCTGGATGCACACAGCTGCAGTGGCAGCTACAGGTGGTGAAAATTGGTGGCGTAAAGAGACGAAATAATATCGCAAATAGAAAGCTAGAGTAGGTACACCTGTAATAGGTTGGTTGTACGGCCTCTCCCAAGATACAACCTCAGCTAGAGAAGAACTTAATGTTTCCAATCATAAAAAAATCAATCAAAACGCAATGCTCATTTTGCCATGAAAGTGATACCTCCCTCAAAAGAGCAAATTACTCAAGTGAAGCTCACCAGCACAGGGACTACTAACACACTTCACGAGTGGAACACAAGAACTCTACATATCTACTA
Organism: Morinoia aosen; assembly: GCA_030386875.1. Lineage (NCBI taxonomy): Eukaryota > Metazoa > Arthropoda > Malacostraca > Amphipoda > Talitridae > Morinoia > Morinoia aosen. Next base: position 49,200,118 of record CM059560.1, read on the forward strand.
AGAAGCTCTGGAAGATTTGCTAAAAGAAAATTCATTCCAGCACACCTATCCAGCTCAGCATACGCTAATATTACGAAGGCTGCACTGAACAGCTTTTACGATACTCGAGCAGCAGGTGGGAGTGAAAGAGCAAACACCCATTCTCAAAAATGATATGCGGGACACAGGGACATCTTTTCGCATTCCTTTAAAACCAACTTCACTATTAGAGTTCTAGCCACGTAAGCCAAGTTCCCAAGACGGACACTGAAGACAATTGTACCACTCGAAAGATTATTTTGAAAATGGCAAGCAAATTACACAGAGTCGAACTCTACATTGTTTACATCCGCCATTTCTAGTTCAGCACCAGAAGTACCGAAACTGTGTTAGTTGTGCTACATCTTTTTTTAAAAATTTTGATATGATACTCTTAAACCGAAAAAAGATGGTCCGTAACAAAACATAAACCTTTTCTATTTCAACAAAAGGAAGCCTACCTAACCTTTAGCTCAGGCCCTCACATAGTCCCCCTGGGAGTTATCAAACCTACACATGCAGGGATTAAAGTGCGAGCATTTTCACAAGCCAGAGCTCAAGTGAGTACTGACGGCTTTATTGAAGTGCTCCATGGAGATAACCCGAGATAAATGTAAATGGTTTACTTCAGATTATTTCTAAGTTCTAGAGAGTGAAGCCATTTTAGATCTGCAGATCCCCATGCAGGGATCAAACAGCGAACATTTGCCCAAGCTAGATCTCCAGAGAGTACTGACGGTTTTATTGAAGTGCTCCACTGAGATAAATGTGAATAGTTTACTTCAGATTATTCTAATTTCTAGAGCAGTAGTTCTTAACCTTTTTACTCCGACGCTCCATTAAGAATTGTCAGGGGAAATTGTGTGCAGATGGACTGGTAAATAAGAGCTCACAACGAAGAATATTGTAAATAGGTCCTCAAACATACCCAACAGGGAAAGTTCACTCTTTTGTTGAAAACATTACTGAGAAAATCAGGCTTTGTGGGGGCTCACGCCACCCAGGTTGAGAACCACTGGTCTAGAGAGTGAAGCCATTTTTTTGTTCTTAAGATCCCTTCAAACAGCGAGCATTTTCCCAAGCATGATCTCAAGCGAGTACTGACGACTTCATTGAAGTGCTCCATGGAGATGCCGTGAAGGTGGCTCCTGATGACGATGGAGAGAGGAGCTGGAGCAGGCACCCCTGGGATGGGTGGTGCGGTGGAGAGGAGCCTGAAGAGGTGGTAGTGGTAGTTGACCTGCGTGCCGGGGGGCGGTGCCCGTACCTGATGGCAACACTCTCGGTCACTACTGTGGTCACTTCACACTGCTACGCTCGAATTTCATGTTCATGCTTCTTATTGGAAGGAATATATTTTAGCAGTCTAATTCAACCCAGGCTTATGTAACTCTAGTTAGTCTGTAGAGAACTGCTGTGCTCCAATTTCATGTCGGTCTAATTCAATCCAGACTTCTATAGCTCTAGTTAGTCTGTAGAGACCTGCTGTGCTCGAATTTCATGTTGGTCTAATTCAACCCAGACTTTTATAAATCTTCTAATAAGAAATAGCAAAATGAAAGAAATGGAGAAGAAGTACTTTAAAAACATTTACTCTGAACGTTTCGAGCCTAAGCTCATTCTCAACAAAAAGTCTGCAAATAATATAATAAACAAGTTAGTACACCCAAAAATTACAGAAGTGCAGAATATAATCACAATAAAAACAAACAAACAAAAATAATAATAATTTATCGGTTGACTATTTTCAGAGGGTATGCACTCTGCATTTCGTTGAGGGAAGGTTTAAGTTTATGAATGAATAATGACTCTAAAATACGTAGGTCTAAGCTGGCGGTACAAGTATCTAATATTTTAAATTTGCTAATGTCAATTATCTGCTCACAGGAATTATTACTACAATGTTGTCTGATGCTAGAATGACTAGGAGAGGTAAGCAAGCGACCTGTTCGATGACTCCGACCTGCATGTTCAGCAACCCTGACGTAAAGTGCTCGGTGGGTGGAACCCACATACTGCGATGCGCAATGCGCACAACTGAAATTATAGACGAGGGAAGATCGCATGCCGGTCGGGAGCACATCTTTAAATCTAAAAAATGATCCAATGGTACGCTTGTTCACTAAAATAATACGAAAGGAAATGTCTGGGAAAAATTTAGTCAAAAGCATTAAAAGATCTTTTCTCAACTTTTCCGATTGATATCCAAAATATGGCAACACACAATAACTATAGTTTAGAGCTTGAAGACGAGATTTCGGAATAAATTTACTGTTCAGGAATTTATTAATGGCACGAAAAATAACAGAACGTGGATAACCATTAGCTGTAAAATAAGACTGCAAAAAAGTAAATTCCTTATGGAGGTCAGTGTAATTTGAACAAATATTATAGGCACGAGTAATAAGGGTGGAGATGCTATTCAGTTTGAATCTCTTGCAACAGAAACTAAAGTAACTTAGACCTAACCCGGAGAATGTTTGTTTTCTGTAGACCGAGGTTATGAATTTATTACCCGATCGGTGAACATTGACATCAAGATAATTTAATTGGCCATTATTTTCCAGATCTAGAGTGAATTTGATATTGGGATGCCTGGAATTGAAATATTGAAGAAAGGAATGGGCATCACATTTGTTTTTGAAAAGAATTTGCCCATTCCTTTCTTCAATATTTCAATTCCAGGCATCCCAATATCAAATTCACTCTAGATCTGGAAAATAATGGCCAATTAAATTATCTTGATGTCAATGTTCACCGATCGGGTAATAAATTCATAACCTCGGTCTACAGAAAACAAACATTCTCCGGGTTAGGTCTAAGTTACTTTAGTTTCTGTTGCAAGAGATTCAAACTGAATAGCATCTCCACCCTTATTACTCGTGCCTATAATATTTGTTCAAATTACACTGACCTCCATAAGGAATTTACTTTTTTGCAGTCTTATTTTACAGCTAATGGTTATCCACGTTCTGTTATTTTTCGTGCCATTAATAAATTCCTGAACAGTAAATTTATTCCGAAATCTCGTCTTCAAGCTCTAAACTATAGTTATTGTGTGTTGCCATATTTTGGATATCAATCGGAAAAGTTGAGAAAAGATCTTTTAATGCTTTTGACTAAATTTTTCCCAGACATTTCCTTTCGTATTATTTTAGTGAACAAGCGTACCATTGGATCATTTTTTAGATTTAAAGATGTGCTCCCGACCGGCATGCGATCTTCCCTCGTCTATAATTTCAGTTGTGCGCATTGCGCATCGCAGTATGTGGGTTCCACCCACCGAGCACTTTACGTCAGGGTTGCTGAACATGCAGGTCGGAGTCATCGAACAGGTCGCTTGCTTACCTCTCCTAGTCATTCTAGCATCAGACAACATTGTAGTAATAATTCCTGTGAACAGATAATTGACATTAGCAAATTTAAAATATTAGATACTTGTACCGCCAGCTTAGACCTACGTATTTTAGAGTCATTATTCATTCATAAACTTAAACCTTCCCTCAACGAAATGCAGAGTGCATACCCTCTGAAAATAGTCAACCGATAAATTATTATTATTTTTGTTTGTTTGTTTTTATTGTGATTATATTCTGCGCTTCTGTAATTTTTGGGTGTACTAACTTGTTTATTATATTATTTGCAGACTTTTTGTTGAGAATGAGCTTAGGCTCGAAACGTTCAGAGTAAATGTTTTTAAAGTACTTCTTCTCCATTTCTTTCATTGTGAATTTGCTTCGCAAAATCGATTTTCCTTTGAAATAGCAAAACAGGCAAGACACAAGGAAAGTGGGAAGTGGGCACATAAGATGGAAATCCCAAAGGTCCCTCTACAGCCGAGGTCACCTAACAGCATCCCCCTTGGGGCGCCAGTCTTCGTAGCACAGGATAGGCCAGGGCTTCTCAACCGAGGGTACATGTGCCTTTAGGGGTACATTCAACATGCTTCATATTAAAATGTACAATATATATCTACATACAACCGTACAAACATGTATAATTAATAATTATTAAGTGTTATTTTATAGCTTATAAAACCTTAAACTGTGCTGGGGGCACATGAAGATACATCATTAAGCAAAAGGGGGTACACGACAATAGAAATGTTGGGAAGCCCTGGGATGAGCAATCATAACTAGCCTAAACCTGTCCCTATCGTACTGCCCCTGAGGGAGATGGAACTTTCAACAATTCATAGCTTTGAAAAGCCGTTCACATTTATATTCTTATGCATCTTGATATTAAACGAATCACGAGTTTCAGAAAGAAATAGTAAAATTTAATAATGCTCCAACACAAAAAAAATCGGTGATTCTTTTCATAAATATAAAAACTCCTAAGTATCCCAAAAAGCTCAGAAATATCTTTTTGAAATAGGAAGTTAGCCTGTATTAATACAACAAAAACAAACCCACAACCCCAGAAGAGAAAAACTGAGTTGTTGATGCGTGCCAAATGCAAAGACACCAGGAAACTAAGAATTTTCCATCGAGAACCCATTCATGGCTAAATCAATCCATACAAAAACTTGACACTTCCTCAATTTTCCTCTATGCGAATAATTTCATTTAACTGCCAAATGCTCTGAATTCTTTGAAGTAACTCCTTACCTTAGTGTGATTGCCCCAATCAGTACGGAGGCTATTATTCCATGGGGTTTTACGATTCTTCCAACTCTCTTCATCTAGCTTTCCATCCACTCGTCTGCTTTTGAACAAACATTTCCGTGCGCTTGAAGTTCCTTCTGCCAAATTTTTCTTGCCGGGGGATGATGTTGATTTGTCAACTTCGTTTAGGCTTGAGTGAGACGCGCTGCTTCCAGGGTTATTGGTCGAGGACTCCATCGTCTGGCAGCCCTTTTGCTTTCCCACCATTCCAGATTGTGGGCCACCAAAGTTTTTTTTAGTTTTCGCTGATGGCACAGGGCCACTGTCCCTTGAATTAAAGGCATCAACTTCATCCTCTTCAGATATGGGACCAAAGGGATTCTCCTCAAAAGCATCCAAGGCACGACTCGGCGACTCGCATTTTTCTGTGTCGTCGTAGGCAACGCTCGGCTCATATGAAAACTTACAAGCGTTGTAATTACCACGATCTTCGTGGGAGTTTACGTTAGCGTAGTAGAACACAGGAGGCGTTTTCATCCTGAAAATCATATTGTACACAGAAGCTTTAGAAGTAATACTCCCACTCAATGAGAAAAAGGCTACAAGCACCTTCTACTAAAAGGATACTCGAGATCTGACTCGACTCATGTCAATTTCTATTCCTATGCAATAAATGTCATCTAGCTTAAATTTATTTGGGCAATACCTACCATAGAGCAACATGTTTGGCACCGATTATAACTTTCTGAAGTACTCGAGTAAGACAAGGCAATAGCTGAAAACATAATTTTCAATCGAGGAGGCACAGAAATATTTAATTCTCCATTGCATCATGTTGGATACTAAGATATCGAAAATCAGGTGCTAATGTCTTTCCATCATAAAGCCAAGCAATAATTTTTGCTAAATCAAACTACTCAACGCAGAGGTTGAACTGGGTGAAGGAATAAGATGTGTACATATTTAGAGAATTTACTCAACATTTAGAATCTCATATATGAAAAAACTTCAAAATTATTGAAAGTAACCTAAACCGTTAAAGGTTGCCCAGATTATGAATGGTAGTAACAGAGAAAGTAGCCAAGGATTAGATTATAAGTTAGTTTAAGCCTCCCTAACCGCTAAAAAAAGAGCGCATCAAAGAGAGAAAGGAGAAAGGCACCTTTTAGCATGGAGATACGGGAATGCAGAATCTACGCAGAAGGGGCATAGAAACAGTTAGTTGAAAAAGTGAAAAAGAAGTTCATGAAACAAGATAAAAGTTGAAGAGTGTAGTGAGTGCTGAAAAACAGGATAGCAGTGGTCCTTAACATAACAAAAAAAAAAACTTTTCATTTCAACAAGAAGAAGGTCTACCTAACTCTCAGCTCGGGCTCACACACATTTTCCCCCTGGGAGCGCTAATTCCTATAGATACAATAGTTGTATCCCCCTGAGGGGTAGATGGTAGCCAAGGGAAACTTGGCACAGTCATCACCAAAAATGCAATGCACGAAGGCAAAAAGAGACATTACGACACGAAGTGTCCTGGCATTATCTCCTAACATTGAGTGGGTTTTGAAAGCAAGTTAGATCACTAATGGGCATCAGACTTAGGCAAAACAAAAGCCGCAGAATTGCATGCAACCATCTTCTAAGCAGTGTAATGCGTCGCTCACCACAAAAGAAATGAGAAGGAACAAGGAATTTCTTCGGAACATATTATTGAAAACACACCAAATTAAACCTAGAGAGAGACTGAAATTATTGCGTTGTTGTTACAAAGAGACTTGAGAAACCTTTAGCCCTCAGAAATAATGACGTGGTTTTGAGTGCTAACAAAATTCATGCTGCTACTTTGACAAATTAGGAATGAATTAAACAAAGATTTACAGCACAGAATCGCAGAGGTAGATGAAGAGTCGAAATGCATGTCAGACAGAGACAACCAAAGAAAAATATCAAATCGTAGGGCCCATTACCTGAAAATTTTTCCAGGTCTATAAGAAGTCATGGTGGCCAAGCCTGACTTCTTGAAGAACAGGGATTTTTTTTCTAATGGAGTCCACAGCTTTCTTTTGATGGGTTTATCTATAAAGACAACCCGATGTTGCGTCGTTAGCCCGTCCTTTTCTGTAAGTGGAAGCAATAAGAGAAGGCTAGCACACAAAAAGGCTATGACAGACACCAAACTGCACAAGTAGTCTATCGCTATGAGGTGAGGAATTCGAGGTCAACGTTCATAGAGACTGGAAGAACACAGATTTAAAATCTGCCAAATAAATCTAAGATAATTTAAAACAATAAAAAGCTGATTCACTGACATGCATTAAATGATGAAAGCAACTCCAGCCTAGAAACAGTCACTCAAAATATTTAGAATGGGCGTAATATGAAAATAAATGAACATGACTAAGAGACTAACAGCATTAAAAACAATATTCTACTACACAAGGAGCCTCAAGAAAGACTACACGCAAAATAATGAGCAATAGAGGTCAGACGACGTCATTACCTTAGATTAGATTATTAGTTAGTTTAAGCCTCCCTATCCGCAACAAAGGCGATCCAAAGAGAGGAAGGAAGAAGGTACCTTTTAGTATGGAGTTAAGGGTACGTGGAATCTATGCAGAAAGGGGATAGAAACAGTATGATAAGAAAGAAGTTCATGAAACAAGATACACGTTGTTGAATAAGAAAGTAGTAGGTGCCGAAAAAACAGGACAGCAGTGAACCAAAAAAAGATGGTTCTCAACATAACAAAAGCATTTTATTTCAACAAAAAAAAGGCCTACCTTAACTCTCAGCTTGGGCCCTCACATTGTCCCCCTGGGAGTGCTAATTCCCATAGATACAATAGTTGTATCTCCCTGAGGGGAGATGTCATTACCTTTCACTGGGAAGGAGCGAATAACTTTAAGCCATCGCCAAGATAGGTTGACTGGTGCCTCTGTACTACGGAGTAAAATAATGCTTCCCTAGGATAAACTGAGCTCGCGTATCATAGATACTCGCGAATCGGACTTCTGTTACGATTTCCAAATATTTTGTTGACTTGTTTGCTGATCGCTTTTTCATTTTTTTATCTGGACTTATTTTGCGGAAATTTTGCTAATTGGCTAGAGCATAAGCTTCTTTTACGCAGTAACCTGGAATTTCAAAAATATTGGAAGCTATTTGCAGCAACGGAAAAGCTGCTGACAAATCTTAACTTGCCCTTACAGAACCAGCAAAGTTTTCTGGTTATTTTACCATCTTCCTAAAAATTAAATAAAAGTCAGCAAATCTGACTTTCTCTCCTATCCCTGAACATCAGGAAGATTCCACGGAATAAATCAGACTTAGAAAATACGGCTTTATCAGTGATCTAACTTTGATTGAAAACTGAATAAAACTTCAACCAGACGAATTTCCTGATCATAGAGAAAATTACGTAATCGCTCTCAAGAGGCAAGCGACGTAGAAATACATGTCTAATTTATGCCTGACAGAAGTCTGCCGTAGAGTCAACGACAAGGAACTCCGCCTCTAATGAAAGTGCTGCTAACCTGGTTGCAAAAGCCACATTCTTCCCAAGAAAATTTGCTATCTTAAAAACATTAAATTATCCATTCAAGAAGAACCAAACAAAGGATGAATTACGCACTGATAAACTTGCACATCAATTTGACGGGCCTGAACAAGAGTAAAGTTTCTCGTCAACAAAGAAAAATGTCATCCGACATCCATCCTCAGGGAAACTATTGATCCTCTCAAAACCTGGGAAGCAAGAACCCAAGGTCTCTAGCTTCAGCAACTAACTGCCCTCAGGTATCCTCAAGACAGGGACATTATTAACCTCCAAAATAAAACTTTAAAAAAAATTGGTGCCCAAACAGGGACCATCCATATTATCTATCAATAACGATGGGAATGTCGAGTAAAAGAGGTGAGGTCATACCATTACCTTTGACTGGGACGGAGCGAATGACGACGGGAATGTCGAACTCCTTGTCGAAGTTGGGAGCAGGGTTGTCCAGGAGCACCTTGAGGGCAGAAGGAGTGATGACGATGTTGGCTCGGTGCTGCACTGCCAAATACTCACAATTCGGGTCCTCGCTCACTGCACACCGCATCATGATCAAATCTACTCTCTTGATAATGTTGACAGAGGTAAAACTTTACATACTAACATAAAAATAAACAGTCTCATGATTTAAGATTGATAATATTAAAGACTAAAGAGTAACTTTACAGTACCTTACAAATCTTTCCCATTTTCCTATAAAAATCAGCCATCACCCCAAATCCTGAATAAGAAAATTTGCAGAGAGTTGTCTACTGAAAATTTACTCACTTTACATAAACTATCATATATTATTGATACTTTAACCCAGGATAAGCACAGCAAAGCTTTCAAAGTGAAAATATTCAATCACCTAATTTCCATAAACCAACATCCGAAGGCAAATAATTCAAACGTAAATCACGCAATGGATCCGCGAAACATTTTTTCACACTTGAATAATAAGCAATGTGATTTGATAAACACTTGCGTGCACGTGAAGTCAAATATGAAGGCACATTGTAGCGCACAAGTGCCCATCAAATAAAGTGGAAGGAGGAAAGTACCATTAAGTATGGAGTTAATGGAATGCAGAATTTGTGCACAAGGTGCAGAGAAACAGTAAATTGAGGAAGAACTTCATGAAACAAGATAAAAGTTGAGGAAGAAAGTAGTAGGTGCTGAAAAACAGAGCAGCAGCGAGGAGAAGAATTATTGGGAGGAAGCTTCAAGGCAATTCTGTTCTTCAGGGACATTCAGGGTAGTTGGCTACATTTAGCTATCAGCAAGAAGAAAGTATCTGAAAATTTTTTTTTGAGAGAGGAGAAAAAGGGAAAAACTTTGGATTCAGCACGATGAAGATTACCTTAAAATCTTAATTACCGCCAGGCATAACTGCGATGTATATAATGAACGAAAGGAACTATATTTGTACAGTAGATTAGAAGATTATGAGAAAGTTCAAGCCTCCCCAACCACAACAAAAGTGTTTCAAAAAGAGGAAAAATGAAAACATATCATACGGAATTGAGGGAATGGGAAATCTATGCACAAGATATGAGCTGACACAAAATCCCCTGCGCATCAAAACAGTAAATTAGGAAGGCAGTTCATGCGACAAGATGATAGTTGAAGAGTTTCAGTAAGTGCTGAAAAACAAGACAGCAGTAAACCAAAAAAAGAGGTCTCCAACAAAACAAAAAACATTCTATTTCATCAAAATGAATGCCTACTTATCCTTTAGCTCGAGACCTCAGATCTTTTGCCTGAGAGTGTTAGTTCCCATGGATCCAACAGTCATATTCCTCGGAGTGGACAATTTGTAACATCTGCAATTGCTTGGTCAACTGTGCATTTTCTGCAACCTCACTTTTAGCATTGGGGATATGATGCAGAAAAAACGGAACAAGAGAGAATATAGAGTAATAAGGAAATGCGATATCACTGCTTTTTCTAGTAACGATGATTTACTCATAACATGTAACATATGTCATGCACAAGATAATCAAAACATAAATACACCAACTGAGGTAATCTAAACAACATGACTGAATCGTGGATGCTAACACAATGAAACAAACACATGGGCAAAAACCAATAAAAAACCAGTGAAATGACTAGTCCTAAAAAATCATACTGAACCTCATCAGATGCTTTGTTGAGTTAACGCAAAAACACGTGGGTTAAGACAAATATAAAACCAGTGATGTGACGAGTCCTAAAAACTAAACTAGACCTCACCTGTAGTTTTGCTGAGGTAATGTAAAAGTATGTGGAGTAAAGGCATATATAAAGCCGGTGATATGAAACCTAAAAAAATATAAAACCTAGAAACTCAAACTAAACCTCACCCGTAGTTTTGTTGAGGTACCGGGAGGAACCAAGTTTGCCCGAGTTGCTGGCGTCAGGAGGATGCGAAGTGAGGAAGGCAGGGTCGCTGGGCAGCGTGACGCGCCGGTGCGGGTATGGCAGCTTCACCCACGGCACCACGCCCTGTCGCATACGGTCGTGTTCAGGTTACTGGGCTGAGTTCAGCACTGCGCTGGTCTGCCAGGTAACTGGGGCTGAGGTCAAGTAATGATATCGAAAAGGACAAGTTCATTGATAACAAACTCAAGCTAATAATATACGAGGTTAAATGTCCTCAAAAATTTCAACTTGAAGCAGGGGTTACTCTTGCACAACCCAGATTCCAAGAGCTATCCACAAGGCTCAGCAAGGATCTAGCATTAAGGCAACGATTCTCACGAGACTGAGCAGGTGTCCGAGATGCTGGAAGGTGAGACTCGTGAAGACATTGTGGGGGTCCTGAGGGCGGAGCGGGATCTCCTGCTCCGTGTGGTACAGACGGGGGTGCTGCAGCACACGCGAATACCTCACCTGACGGATGGGTTGTTTGATTGATTATAAAGTAATTTTAGCCTCCCTTTACCACAACAAAGATGTTCAAAGAGAGGAAGGATGAAGGCACCATTTAGTATGGTGCTAAGGGAACGGGGAATCTATGCACAAAGGGTGTTCCTGCAAAGGATTCCGTGTGCATAGAAACAGTACGATAGAAGGAAGGTTATAAAACAAGATAGAAGTTGAAGAAGAAAAGAGAGTCAGAGGTGCTGCAAAATAAGACAGCAAAGAACCAAAAAAGATGGTCCTTAAACAAAACAAATTTACTTCAACAAAAAGAAGGGCTCCCAACTCTCAGCTTAGGACCTCATATTTTCCCTCTGGGAGCACTAATTCCCACAGATACAACAGTTGTATCCCCTGAGGGAACACATCAGCTCAGTGAACTTGGTGAACAAACCGCACCAGTGAAAGGATGTTTTAGTCTAATCAAGCTTCTGATACATATCATCTTGCACATTGTTTTTTCAAAATGCCTTATAACTTACACCAGGACGTCATGACGGTCACCTCCGCTCAAGCCGGTACCCATTTCAGACATCTGATTAGAGTGGGAAATTGTGTTTGACTTTTCCCTTTTCCCAACGGGGAGAAACACCGGGCGGCACGGCCGGAAGATTAGATTATATGTTAGTTTAAGCCTCCCTAACCACTACAAAAAAAGAGCGTATCAAAGAGAGGAAGGAGGAAGGCACCATTCAGTATGGAGATGAAGGAATGGGGAATCTATGCAGAAAGGTCATAGAAACAGTAAGATGAGAAAGAAGTTCATTTAACAAGATCAAAGTTGAAGAAGAAAGAAGTAGGAGCTGAAAAAACAGGACAGCCGTGAACCAAAAAAAGATGGTCCGTAACAAAACAAAAATCTATTCTATTTTAACAAAAAAGAAAGCCTATCCAACCTTTAGCTTGGGCCCTCACATTGTCCCCCTGGGAGAGCTAATTCCCATAGATACAATAGTTGTAACCCATGAGGGGGCACGGCCGGAATTTGAACTGCCGACACCTTCCCGTGAAGATCGCGCTCTTATCCACTCGGCCACGGTCATCACACAAACCAAGGTCATTGCTTTCAAGGCAAGAAAGTTTTATAGGGACCTAAGATTTGACTATCATTGAGTGTATAAACATCCTTTTGGTAACTTAAATTCACAGACAAAGATAACAAAGAAAATTGTCCATGATTTGGAATTGCAAGGTTCTCGCATCAGAGATTTCTCCTTTCACGGGAGAAATTGTTCCATGACTTATGTCACAAAATTTAATGTCATTTTCAATTTAGTACTTTGCTTGCCCAGAATATCGCAAAAATTGGGTGTAAAAAAGCAGGAAAAAATGCGGCTTGCAGTTACATGGTTTGCAAACATGATTATATAAGTGATTTTTTTCAGGTCTGTAGTAAAAAAGATAGCCATATCGTTATTTTGTACACACAAACTTCTCACGATGTATTATTTTCATTCAGGCAATGAATAAACAAATAAATGAACAAAATTTGAACAATTAATAAATGAATCATGTTCCATCCAATCTCTGATTTCACATCTGACACTTTACAATAATACAAACATCAGATTTTAAAGCCTCAAAACTATGTCAAAGAAGAGACAGAACTCGGATCTCACTTTCAGGTATCTACGGACGTACTCCTCGATGACAGGCTTCACTTGGTTGTAGTCGTCCAGCCTCCTGAGCGCCACTTGTTGAGAGAACTCCAACAGTGCTTTTTGTTCCTCCAGCACCCGACTCTGCAGGCACTGTGACACACACGGTCAGTGACACATAGCGCCGCAACTGCTTTCTAGGTAACAAACTATAACAAAGGTGTCTCCAAGAAACGAAGGAAGAAAGCTAGGCACGTCTACTGGTTATGGCTGAAGCAGTATTGCTATAGCATATCTACCTCTAACTAGTACTATAGCGTGAGGTTATGTTACGAATGCATAATACTTATTTCCATACATTTAACTTAGCAAAAAACACTTAAATTGTACTTCCCAAACTGCACCTGAGTAGGCGATATATAGAGATATACTTCATGCAGTAGCCCAAGTGAAGCACCAATGCAAGAGCAGCAGCAGGGGGAGTATTAAGAAAATGAAAAATTTGTAGTTGGGCAAATGAATAACTTTTTTGCACAACTGGAATTAACATGAAAAGTTTCACAGATGTTAAACTTTATTCATGTCTGGCAATTATTTCATCAACTGACTTACACACAAATTGATAGAAAAATTTGCTTTAAATTTTGACGATTTTTCACTCAATGCTAGGATAGTTCTACATTATTGTGAGGTGTTCTTGAGAATAACTTTATTTCAAACAAATTTCTACAAGAAATGCACATTCACACAATGGTAATTTGTTGCAAGCTAAAGCGCACAAGAGATTTTACACAATTACTGCATAGATCCAAATTCCCCCAGTCTTAAATGCCCTGGAAACAAAACCTACAGCAGATTTCATGCCTCAAAAGTAAGATGCATAACAGAAACCATCATTCTATTTGAAAATGAGATTTAAAAAAACTGAGAAGTATGCATAACGCACATCAGATTAGGACAGATTACAAGTTTAAGACTCCCTAACCACAACACAGGTGTTCTCGGGAGATGAAGGAAGACGACACCACTAAAAATAGAATCAAGAAAATGTGGCATCTGTGTTCCATACCCTGCCCTTAGATGCAGTACCATTGAAAGTACTGAAAATGATAAAACTTAACACGTCCACTATGTATTGGGCCATATGTGTCCCAATAGGTAAATTGCTCATTCAAGTATTGGTATAAATAAATGACAATTGCACCTGTTTTACATATAATTTGTTATCATACGGAGTGAAATAATGTTCAATTGCATTTTTCTCACTGTTTAGAAAAATAAAAATGTATTTGAGCCATGAAGTCAATTTCCCTATTCTGCAACTTACAAACTAAACAACCCAACCATTAACAACCGCGGAAACGTAGTGAACGTGTTAAAGAAAAAAAGTAATAGGTAGCAAAAAATAAGATAGTGGTAAAATGAAAAAAATATGGTTTTAACAAAACAAAAAATCGACTCTATTTCAACAAAAGGCCTCCCTAACCTTTAGCTAGGGATTTCACTTTTCACTGAAGACACAAATACGTACAGACAATACTTTTATCCCCAGAAGATTATTATTATATAAGAAAGTTTTAGCCTCCCGTAATTGCACGACAAAGATGTTCTAAGAGAGGAAGGAGGAAGGCACCATTTAGTATGGAGTTGAGGGAACGTGGAATCTATGCACAAGGTACACAGAAACAGGAAGCTAAGAAAGAAGTTCATGAAACAAGAAAAAGTTGAAGAAGAAAGTAGTAGGTGCTGAAAAACAGGACAGCAGTGAACCGAAAAAAGATGGCCCGTAACAAAACAAAAACCTATTCTATTTCAACAAAAGGAAGCCTACCTAACCTTTAGCTCAGGCCCTCACATAGTACCCCTGGGAGCGCTAATTCCCATAGATACAATACCTGTATCCCCCTGAGGGGATCCCCAGAAGATCTACATTTTGCAATTTTGTCTAGCAGAGGAAGCACTACTTACAGGTAACTTTGGACTAGCCTAAAAAACTAAATTCTAAACCGCCTCACAGAAGTATGTGCACAACATTTAGAAGCCCAGCAAATGCTTATGAGACCAAATCAGTCAAATCAAAGGCCAATACTTCTAGCATTCAGGAGACCTTAAAAATTTTAATGGACCATGAAACACTGTAAAAATGTGTATGAGTGTGAACAATGAAGTGTAATAGATTAGATTTTATGTTAGTTTAAGCCTCCCTAACCGCTAAAAAAAGGCATTTCAAAAAGAGGAAGGCACTATTTATAAAAATTTTAATGGACCATGAAACACTGTAAAAATGTGTATGAGTGTGTGCAATGATGTGTAACAGATTAGATCATATGTTAGTTTGAACCTCCCTAACCGCTTAAAAAAAGGCATTTCAAAAAGAGGAAGGCACTATTTATAAAAATTTTAATGGACCATGAAACACTGTAAAAATGTGTATGAGTGTGTACAATGAAGTGTAATAGATTAGATTTTATGTTAGTTTAAGCCTCCCTAATAGCTGAAAAAAGGCGTGTCAAAGAGAAACTGCACTATTTAGTATGGAGATAAGGGAACACAAGATCTTGTGCAGAAGGGGCATAAAAACAGTAAATTGAGAAAAAAGTTCATGAAACATGATCAAAGTTGAAGAAGGAAATATTAGGTGCTGAAAAACGGGACAGCAGTGAACCAAAAAAGGTGGTCCTTAACGTGACAAAAACATCGTATTTCAGCAAAAAAAGAAGGCCTACCTAACTCTCAGCTTGGGCCTTACACATTTTGCCCCTGGGAGTGCTAATTACCATAAATATCATAGTTGTATCCCCTCAAGGGGATGAAGTGTAATATTTACCATATAATTGTCATATTCCTGTTTTTCGAGCACCGTACGCGGTGCCCGGCCTTGGAACTTGAGGGAGGCGGAGAGGTAAAGACTGTGTTCTTCATGGGTGAGCTGCGACTTGTACGGGATTTTCACTGGACACGAGCGCTTCAGGAAGTGCTTGTGGGTGGCCAACATCGTCTTGAACTGCGGAGGGAGATTTTAGCACAACTTGCACTTTTGGAATTTATTATTCAAGGTGAGAGTTACATTCTTATGTTTTAACCCTTTAATGTCCACACTTTGTACTCTTTGTTACCGTTATCACAACCACCATCAATAAACTAGCACCGGCATCAGATATTCATCAATTTCAGGATAAGGAAAGAACTGGCACTTGATAGTGCAGTCCAAAAAACACTTCAGGGAACTAATTTTATGAGAAATACTATGTATTGAGGCTATTTTTGAAGGAGGACCATACAGTCCACTTGGGCTTTAAAGGGTTAAATGTTGCTATGCCTAACACATTTGTTCAAAGATATTTTAACAAAAAATGTCACTAAAATAGGAAATTAATCTCAGAAAATTAGGCAAAAACTCATGTTATATGGAACACATTCTAATAATGAACAACTTCTAAACAATCACAAACAAAGTGGCTTTGAAATTAACAATACCTTCTTGTCAAACTGGTCCTTCACAACAGCTTCTTTTTTCATTTCTTCTTCATTCTTCTTGGCAGCAGCTGCTTCTTCAGCCTGGATTTTCTGTTCTCGCTCCTTGTGGAACTAAAAGCCAAAGGAATTGTAAAAGACAAATACTCAAGAACTGGTATACAAATGGGTTCATGCTCACTCAAATTATTTCACAGCTAGATGCATGTTAACTTGGTTACTTTTTTGTGGTAACTCCATTTAACCATGACATAACCCTCATGTATAATTGTACACACTCATTCCCTACCAAACAATTTACAACACTGGTTCCTGCATCACATTTCATTACACATGTCTCATGCTTCATGTTTCATGAAACTCGTTCCGTACCAAACATTTTATTACTCTAGTCCCGTGCTTCACATTTTAAAAAACTGCAACTCATTCTGCAAAGAACACTTCACAACACTCCTTCACTACCTCACATTTCATTACACTCACACCATGCTTCACATTTTACAAAGCTTGTTCTGTACCTCGCATCTCACGATACTTGTTCCTAATCTCACATTTCAATACACACTTCTTTCCCATTTTGCCCTTATTTTAAAAGGTTTCTGTTTTTTTGACCATTTTAATTTTTTCATTACATAACTGACCATTGCTACATAGAGGTGTAGAAGATGTAAGCCAAGAAAAATGCTATGCATCGAAGTATGTGGAAGCCCTTAAACATATTTTCTACAAAAAGAACTACATTTCCTTTACACAATTTCAGTGATTCAGTTCAATTTTCTCAAATGCAAAAAGTAGGGAAACTAATACAACACATACATATATTGCAACTGAAACTGCAGTTGACTTTTAAGCTAAAGTAGTTTACACCAACATACTAACTCGTTTGTATCTTCGTATATGTGAATTTTATCTCTGCATATCGTAGTTTTGTATTTACTATAAAAGCAAAAATTTTCCCACATAGTAATAATAATGATAATTAGCATGATACCATATAGTTCTCAGATATCAACTCAATTTCAAGGCAAACATATCTAGCTAAACACTAACCTTCATTGATCTTTCGAAGAACTTAGGACCAAGTGTTTCAACTGTATCAATTCCAACATGTGGACCAACACAGCCAGGCTTGAATAATGACTGGCAATGAAGGTCTAAGTCCTCTTCAGTTAAAAATGGGTCATTTGGATCCACTTTCTCTTTTTTGGAGTCTTCTGTAGCTCTGAAATAACAAGGGAATATGTAAGTACTTACAATACTTCAAATTTCTGCTCCCACCAATGTTAAAATATATTCTTTCCTTACCATGGTTATAGGTAATGCTACCCATCAATAAAATGGGATTTTTGTTAAACCCCACAAGCAGAAAATGTAGTACAGTTGCTCTTTTTCACTAGAGCCTATTTTTACTGTGAAGGGGGGTAGGGGGTAGGGTTGGGGGTTACAATTGGGATGAAATTTTTATCATTAAGATTGCTAATCATTGACGGATTACAAGAGTTCATTTAGATTGGAGGACAGAATTTATTTCCAACATGTGTTAAGATTAAGAAGTGATCAAGTTCATGGGTGTTCAAATTACAAGAACACCACTGCATATCCAGAAGAACATCATTGAAATGCCAAAGTAGCCACAGAGAATCTTGAAATCTTTTGCTAAGATGCTCAAGTGATCACACATTATCACAAAACTTATTACCAAGACACTGGAATAAATTTTGACTTCATGTGAAATCTAAAAGGAGAATGTCAACAGAAGATTCAATGATCTTCAGCTAGAGACACCCATGAAATAAAGACATTATTACAATATTTGCTGGTTTAAGATTTTGTAGCTCCATGAAAAACATTTCAGGAGAGCAAAACAGAAGAAAATTTAGCAGTAGGAAATAGAAAATTCATGCATAAATCTATTCCCATATAGGATTCCTTACACAAAGAAATAGCAAGGTAGTAAGAAAGAAAGGATAAAGAGATGGCTAAGAAGCTATAAAAACTGAAAGAAAAACAAAGTAGTCACAAAAATTGAAATCTTTTGGTATTTCAATTTTTTGTTTAATTGCTAAAATAACCAAAATTAATCCTCCTGGGGGACAGCATTTCCTGTAGTATTCAGTGGACAAACGTAACTAGCTTAGTGTTATGGATGTTACTTTAAAATTTAATCTCCACTATATAAATGTATTCACAGATGAAAGAGAAGCAACGATTTAGAATGAACTAACAAAAGCATGGAATCTATGCATAAGGTATGCTTCACATAAAGCCCTGCATATAGAATCTATAAATTGGAAATAAAAAAATATAAAGAAAGGATAGCAAAAAAAGCATGAAAACTTGAGCCATTAGAGTACCCTGGGGTACTTTGTAATTTATTATTTGCCAGCCCCGCAGAGCCTGAACTCACTTCTAGGATGTTTTAGTTAATAACACAATAAAGGTTATCACTCAAAAATATTATGTTATAAAAATATTATGATATTAAATCTACGGTATTCACTCCTACGGTTTTGCTAATGTTCTACAGTGGCCACCATATTGAAACTGATGTCAACAGCATATCGATTTAAGTCTTCACTATTCCAGTCCTACTAATATTTTATAGATGATAACCTTTATTGTATTAACTAAAGCATCCTAGAAGTGGGTTTAGGCTCTGCAGATTCCGTGGGATAGGCTAATAATAAATTACGCCATATATTGCAAAAACAATAACTTTTATTGTGCTCCGCGCAGTTGCGGCATTATTGGAACACGCTCTGCTTTTGCGCTGGAAAGCCATTTGATGAGCGCTGTTCCTATAACTTCAAAATTGAATAACTCAAAAATAATGCATCAGCAAGCAGAATGTCATTCATATAAAACATTTTAAAATGTGTTCCTTTAGTGATTCTTTGGAATGGAATTCTTAATTTCTGTGAGCCCATTAAACTCCAGATTGACCAAAATAGGAGTTCCAAAAGCTTAGCTATAGCCAAGCCAATCTAATGGTATTTTTCCTAGGTGCTTCAAGTCTTACAACATTGCATAGAAAATCCTAACTAGCCAAAAATTACATCCTGTCCTGTACCATATAAAGAATTAAATATAATTTAGGCCTCTGATTTTATATTATACTATGCATGGTATTTTAAATATCATAAAACAGTGCCAAAGTTTGGCAATAAGTCATGAATGTAAGAGCTACCTCAACTTACATTAATTTTTGTCCAAATTGCGACCATCTTTCAGTACCTATGACTCACTCTCTAGACATGAACCTTTAGGAATGACATATTTGGTGCTTAGTACTCTATAATTTTAAGAGCCTCAATTATACTTTGCAGTTTAAAGCATAAAATTAATTACATATTAATTATAGCAGACTACAGACCTTGATACCAACTTGAAAGCGATTAATTGAGGCAAATTGCACTATTAACTCTTGCCCTTCTCAAAAACATGATAAATTTTTAAACTCTGCATCTGTACATTCTGTAGTTTCTTAGACTAAGAAACAAGTACTGGCATTTTAAAGACTATGTGAGCCATTTAAAAATTTTTAATTTTAACTAGAAAAAAATTACTTTCAGCAATTTTTGCATATGAAATGTGGTACCCCAACACATTAGTTTTACAACACTTGAAACCTAAATAATAAAAACAAAATAACCATACAAATGGCTAACAATTTTCTAAATGCATAATTTATGGGTTTAGCAGATACTCACTTGAACAAACCTGGAATAAAGAATATAAAATCCTTTTCATTTTTAGTCTTGGAAACGCGCATCTCCATGACTAGTATAATATCGGAGAATTGATAAGCACAACTATTTCTCAACCGAGCGTAAAGTTTTGGTAACTGTAACTTAAATTCATAACACAATAAAAAATTACTGCATGACCTATAACAACACTTCAAAATAACAATTCCTGAAAACTTGAACTTGAGGGCCGACAGTGTCGAGGCCTTTGTAACGGCCTACAATTCCTTCCACAATTTTCACACAGAGTTCAGCGCCTGGTACCAGACTTGTCCACTAAACTACTCAGGATCTACGATCCTTGTCACAAGCCTCCATTGGAAGGCATCACCAGGACAACCAGTGTGTCAAAACACCATCCCCCGGCACATTGAGTCATTACAGCCCATTCTACCAGACTGGCTCATTCCAGTCACTGTCTCTTACTCCAGGCACGCACAAGAAACACTTTCATAGCCTCAGTGATACTCGCATTACACTCCTGATCCAATCCAGCAAGACAGCTCATACCGCAATCATCTTCAGCACATCTGGCATTCCACTCATTCTCTCCATACTGGTCAGACACCACATTCATAAAACTCTCTCTCTCTTGCTCATACTTACTACATTCCAGCACAAAATGCTCAATTGTTTCCTCTACTGCACTATAACACTGCTGACATAATCTGTTATTATTCTCATTCCATCTCCATGTACGTCTGTTCACACTCAATGACTTACATCTCACAGCAAACAAGAGTTGACTTCCAAAACTACCATCATAGAACAGCTCAAACTTAGGTGCTTTCTTTTTCATATACCAGTTAAGTGTAGGCTTCCGCATCATGCTAAGCTTCCACTTATTCAATCCATACTCTTTTGTTTGTCTCTCAATCTCTTTCTTCCACCTATTGCAGTCCCACTCAGGCCCTACACCTCCTACATTTATTAAACTCCAGTCATCCACAGGTCTCCCAATTCTAACATGAATAATCTTTTGCATACTGAGTTTCCTTGCATGCCCCCAACATACTTTCTCCCAATAGCTTACACTCGGATTCCATTCAAAGATTCGCCTTACCCACCTGCTATTCTGCATTCTTTCAATTCTCACCTTATAATTCAGCACAGCTTTCATCATTCTTTCTGAAAATAGGCTCCACCCTAGGTCACCTCTAATGGCTTCTATAGCTGTCCATTTCGGAGCACCCAATGCTACACGTCCTACCTTATTTTGTATCACATCCAGCTTTTCAAGATCACTTCCATTCCAAGCAAGAGCACTCATACCATACATGACACTAGGTACAGCAACATACTTCCACATTCCTCTCACACATTCGTACTTGTTTGCTCTGTATCTGGCCACACTACCTAACCGTCCACTCCACTGCATTGCTTTAGCCACTTTCTCACCTTTAGTTCTAGTACATCCATCTTCACTCATCATACAACCTAGATATTTGTATTCTTTTGTTCTACCTATTCTGATTTCTCCAATATTCCACAGTCTGTCTCTATCAGTTTCATCACTATTTATAACCATGACCTTACTTTTATCGGCACCAAAGTTTATCTAGAAATCTGTACTATATCCATTCACAATGTCAAACATCCTTTGTAGTTCATGACCACATTCACTAACCACAACCACATCATCAGCATACAACAAACAGCTCAGTCTCTCATTACCAACTTTCAGTCCTAAACCACTCCCTCTCAGTTGAACTGCTAATTCTTCTGTGTACAATCCAAACAACAGGGGGGACAGAGTACAGCCCTGTCTCACTCCTCACTTGCCCTGTTTCCAAATTTCCTAACCTGTAGATAGCACTTGTGTTCTCATACAGACTCTGTACAATGTTTACTATTTTTCTGCTAAAACCAACTTTTCTCAAAATTTCAAACAGCCTAACCCGATCCACTCTGTCATACGCCTTTTCAATATCCAGGAATGCTAAATATACCTTCTTGTTATCCTTCTTCATTTGCTCAATTATTTCACTCACTACAAACAGATTATCCTCCCTCCGTCTATCTTGCCTAAAACCATTCTGTTCTTCTCCCAGGACTCCTAATTCCTCAACTAAATTTTTCATTCTCTCATTCAAAATACCACAAAAGATCTTACATACGGTGTCACCCAGTGCAATTGGTCTGTAATTTTTAAGTTCTTTCATACTCTTATGTCCACCCTTATGCACCACACATTAGCAGGACGTCGCAGCATAACAACCCGGTCCGGAAAACGTGCATTACTCCACACCACGGTATATCGTGCTCGACACAGGACAGGTTTGGATCTTGATTGTAAACACTGGGCTCCTCACGATTAAGTTGATCTTATCCCCAAGTTGAATATACATTACCCTAAGGTAATATGATCACATCAAAGTAAATTCAATCGTCTCTAAAAAGTGTCACCGAGAAAGGATGACACCACATGCTATGCAATTATTAACAAAACAAACACGGAAACCGGCGAAAAAAGCGTATAACAAAAAAATTCACATAAAATTGTAGCACAGCGGCATTTGAGAAAATCATAATTAAAAGGTTTGTCCACCTATTTCGTGGGAAGGAATTGATGGAAAAAAATAAAATTAAATAGCTGTTTGGTTATCATTCGAAAATTTGATGCAGTAGAAATAATTGACAATAGGCATCAAAGGTCTCTGTTGTTTTATGTTTAATTGAGTAATATAATTTAAACAATTCATTTACCTCAATTATATTGAAGTAGATTGTTTCTCAAGTATAGTACAATAGTCAAATTTGAGTGTAGCTTTTTAATGTTCTTATTCCTCTCATACAATGTTCTTGTTAGTCGTGTGTGGCAATTTTTTGTTTCTTACGCTTCTAAGTATATTATGACACTATTTTTGGTAGTAAACTTTTTATGCTGTTCCAGCTGTGTTGAAAATGTTACAGTAAGCATTTTATAGCAACCCTTCTAATTTCTTTGAATCTGGTGAACTCTTTTGTACCAGTATTATTAGCATAAGTAGAAAATATCGTAAATTTGTGGTATGGTAAATATTTTATTTCCTCCGAACTCATCGTTTGGCATACTAGTTGATGCGTTAGAATGAAAAATTGCCCCAAGTCCCGAATGTCGACCTCATAGTCTTAGTCGCAAAATATGTCAAATCTGCCCATTTTACTTTTAACATCAATTCAAAAACTTTTAACATCACAGAAAAAGTTAAAAATCTAGGGATCTGGTTCGATAGAAATATGTCCTTCAAATCTCACGTTGAGACTTGTCGGGTTTTCGTGGTCGTTGGGGTAGTTTGAACTTAAATGTTAGTTCTTGACGGCCAAAAACTCGAACAACTCTCGATAGTGTTGTGGGAAATTACAAGAGGGATAATGAAAAACGGATTTTTGGACTCAGCTTAGTTCAGGTGGAGTTTATTGGAAAAGGAAACCAGGAGGTCTTCGATGAGCTTGACTGGAAATCCCAGTGAGGTCCGGAGTGCCGGTGGTGAGCTTCGGTGAGCGCTGGCGTCGCTCCGGCCGGTGGATGAGATTTTTAAGTGTATCGAGTTCAGAATATTCAATTTACAGTGGGCAAATTTTAAACAAGCACAACAATCGGTGTGTAGCTATTTGTGTGGGCAAAGCATGCTTAATTTTGGAGCAGGTGAGTTTGATCAAGGTGCCGAGCCGGATGGCGATGAGGACTCTTGGTTTGACTAGTACTTAAGATCCAGGCACGCGGAATTCAGCGAATGCAAAGCTAATTCAATGGTGCCCGTACTTTTAGGCAGTTGAGAATTAAGGCCCGTAATTAGAGAATATATCCGGCTAAAGGCCCAGAGCATAGCCAAATCCAATCCAAGTAGAAAAACCAAAAGCGGCCCAGAAGCGGCCCAGAAGCGGCCCAGGGAGAATGTTGTAAGTGGTGTGTGTGATGACGTTGAGGTCCTGTAAGGGCAGAGGCGCTGGATGAAACGTTCCAGGAGAGACATGTCGGGTTTTCGTGACCGTTGGGGTAGTTTGAACTTAAATGTTAGTTCTTGACGGCCAAAAACTCGAACAATTCTCGATAGTGATCTGGGAAAATTATGAGAGGGATAATGAAAAACGGATTTGGACTCAGCTTATTTCAGGTGGAGTTTATTGGAAGAGGAAACCAGGAGGTCTTCGATGAGCTTGACTGGAAATCCCAGTGAGGTCCGGAGTGCCGGTGGTGAGCTTCGGTGAGCGCTGGCGTCGCTCCGGCCGGTGGATGAGATTTGTAAGTGTATCGAGTTCAGAATATTCAATTTACAGTGGGCAATTTTTAAACAAGCACAACAATCGGTGCGTAGCTATTTGTGTGGGCAAAGCATGCTTAATTTTGGAGCAGGTGAGTTTGATCAAGGTCCCGAGCCTGAGGGCGAGGATGACTCTTGGTTTGAATAGTACTTAAGATTCAGGCACCCGGAATTCAGCGAATGCAAAGCTAATTCAATGGTGCCCGTACTTTTAGGCAGTTGAGAATTAAGGCCCGTACTTAGAGAATATATCCGGCTAAAGGCCCAGAGCAGAGCCTAATCCAATCCAAGTAGAGAAAAAACCAAAAGCGGCCCAGGAAGCGGCCCAGAAGCGGCCCAGGAAGCGGCCCAGAAAGCGGCCCAGGAAGCGGCCCAGGAGCGGCCCAGGGAGAATGTTGTAAATGGTGTGTGTGTGATGACGTTGAGGTCGGGAAAAATGCTGTGCGCGGGCTAGTCAAACGCCAAAGTAAGAGTGCTCTATTTGAAACAGAGACGCGCATTGCGCAGTATTGCCACCAGAGGGCTTCTCTCTCGAAAAATGTAAATTGTTATTTTATCGTCTCATGTATTTACACAAAAACTTCAATGATTACGAATTAGAGGTAGAAAATAATTAATAATAAATTAGAGTAAGATTTTTAATGCTACTAATTAATTTATTTAAGTACGAATGGCAAATTTCTAATTTTTACGCTTATGTAGCGGTATGCTACATTACCCCCCAAGGCGCAGACCGAAAGGTCCACCCGCTGCAATCATCTGTAGCGGGAAGGAGGGCGAACTACACGACCCTGCCGAGTTCGGCAATTGGCAAATGATACTGAGCGGGGAAGTTTCACCAAACGGGTCTGCAAGTTTAGATCGGCAAGAGTCCTAGGAACAGGAGTTACTGCAGCGGGCTCGTCTGGTCTCTCCAGACTTGTCGCTGTGTCAGTAAGAGGGCTAGAATTAGAGTCTACGATAGGCTTAGGGATAGGGTTTGAATGTACAGACACGTAGAAAGGGTTACACTCAAGTTGACTAGGCAACAAGGCAGCCAACTGAGGACGCTGAGATGGTAGATTTGATCGAGTCTCAGTGGGAAGGGAAATCTGCGGAGAGGATGATGAGTTATAAGTTACACTATGATCAGAAGTGTATGCGACTTTTAATCGATCAATGCTCACAGGGTCGTGTGAACCGACTCTTTCGAGGATGAAATATTTTTGCTTGCGTTTAAGTACTTTGAATGGGCCATCATAAGGGCGCGTGAGTGTAGGTTTTATAGCATCATTGCGGACATACACATGTGTGCAGTCTTGCAGGGCAGAATCCAGTTTGTCGTGAGTCTGAGGCATTCGGGGAGCCACATACTTGATCTTACGCATGCAATCTTTGAGACAGGTCACATAAGCGGAACGGTCAGCGGATGAAAATTCAGGCAAAGGTTTTGGGTCAACAATGTCGCCGGGGAGACGAAGCGTTTTCCCGTACAACATTTCAGCCGCTGTGCATTGCTGATCCTGTCTGTGTAAATTTCGGATGCTAAGTAGTACTACTGGAAGTCTATCAGTCCAATCGTGACTGCAATTAAGGCAGCGCAATGCAACCTTGAGGTCTCTGTGGACTCTTTCAATAAGTCCATTTGACTGCGGATGATACGCTGTAGTTGATGTATTTGCACACCCTAAAGCGGTGCTAAGCTCATTCCAGAATTTGGAGGTGAATTGTGATCCCCGGTCATGTGTGACACTTAAGGGAACCCCAAATCTAGAGATCCAGTTTGACAAGAAGGCGCGCGCTACAGTTTCAGTTTGGGTATCAGGAAGAGGGACAGCCTCAACCCAACGCGTGAACCTATCGATGATGGTCAACAAATAAGAATAACCGCGCGATAAAGGCAAAGGACCCACCAAATCTAGGTGGACCGAGTCGAACTTGTGACCTGTGAATGCACAACTCTGCAGCGCTGCACGATTATGTTTCACCACCTTACTACTCTGACACGCATGGCAATTTTGCACAATTTGCTTGACCTCCTTGCGCATCGCTGGCCAGACGAAACGATCAGAAATCAAACGCACTGTACGGTTAATACCTGGATGAGAGAGGGAATGGTAGTGGAGGACAGCTACTCTGCGGAGCGTCGCAGGAAGATACAAACGAGAAGGTCGCTCGGCATCACGGTACACGCCGTCAACCAAGGTTAGTTTCGGAGAGGAAGTGTTAGAAGGTTTGAGAAGGTCCTGAAGTTCAGGATCCTCCTTTTGCGCTCTTTCAATGTTGCCGAAGGTGATTTCACCACTGGTTTGGACAGTGTTGATTCTGGAAAGACAATCAGCAGCAGTATTGTCCAACCCTTTTATGAAACGGATGTCAGTGGTAAACTGACTTATAAACGACAAGTGTCGAGCTTCCCTAGGGGAATGTCTTTCAAAAGGCATTTTGATCGCTGAGGTCAGAGGTTTGTGATCTGTGTAGATCACAAACTCCCTCGCCTCTAGAGCATAGCGGAAGTGTCTCACAGACAAGTAGATTGCAAGAAGTTCCCTACCGAACGCGCTATAACCACGCTCAGTGGGCGACAGCTTTTTGGAAAAGAAAGCAAGAGGAGAGATATTAGTACCTACTTGTTGTTGCAACACAGCACCTACGGCGGTACTGGATGCGTCCACAACGAGGCTGAAGTCAGCATTAGCAATAGGGTAGGATAATTCAGTCGCGGAAGCTAACTTGTGCTTGATTGTCTCAAAAGCTTTGCGCGCTTCTTCTGTCCATTTTACCTCAATAGATTTACCTTTTCGTTTCGGTTCGAGGAGGTCAGACAAGGGCGCTAAAGTTTGAGCACAGTTGCGCATGAAACGATGGTAGAAGTTAACAGAACCTAGGAACCTTCTTAGTTCCTTCTGGGTCTGTGGAAGAGGAAAGTTTTTGATCACTTCTACTTTGGAAGGTAAAGGTTTTAGACCTAGGCTAGAGATTTCATGACCTAAGTAAATCAGTGATGGCTTTCCGAGCTCACATTTTGCAGGATTTACGAGGAGTCCATTGTCGGACAATCTTTGAAAAACGACCCTAAGATGGTCTTTGTGCAACTCCGGGGTTGTGGATGCCACTAGGATGTCGTCTAAATAGACATAAGCGAAAGTGAGATCAGAGAAAATTTCAGCCATGTGCCTTTGGAACGTTTGAGGAGCATTCCTCAAGCCATATGGCATCTTGAGGAACTCAAAGAGACCAAACGGAGTGATTACCGCGGTCTTAGGAATCGCAGACTCATCCAAGGGGATTTGATGGAAGGCAGACTGCAGGTCTATCTTAGAGAAAATTTGTGCTCCCTCTAAATTTGCACTGAAATCATGAAGGTAGGGAATAGGGTATCGATCAGGTAAAGTAACGGCGTTCAACCTGCGGAAATCCCCGCACGGTCTGAATTCACCGTTAGCCTTGGGTACTAGCAAAAGAGGGCTAGCCCAAGGGCTTTTGGAAGTGCGAATGATGCCACTTTCGAGCATCCTAGCGAATTCTTTCTTAGCTAACGCCAATCGATCAGGCGGCAGTCGCCTAGCACGGGAGAAAACTGGCGGACCTTGCGTCTCTATGAAGTGCTTTGTGCATGTTTGCATGTTATTAGAAGCTAAGTTAGGGTTTGTTAATGCTGGGAAATTTTTAAGTTCTTGTTCAAACATGCACTCCTCCTTGAAAGCAATCGAGAAGGAATGCAAGACATTTGCTCTAGTTGTGCTACCAGCGGGAACTGAGATCTGTGTCTCCTCGTCCCTAATTCTACGGTTTTTAACATCTACAATAATCCCATACTTCTCTAGGAAATCCGCGCCAATGATAGGCTCTTGGACTTCCGCGATTAAGAAGGTGAAAGGGAAAGATCTCCTCAATCCCAGACTGCACTCTAAATTTCGTTCACCGTAACAAGGAATTGGCGTGCCGTTTGCGGCGCGTAATGTCGCCAACAATGGGTTGTTTTTGTCTTTTGCCGTGGCTGGGATAATTGACACACTGGAGCCAGTGTCTATTAAAAATCGATACTTGGTGACGGGATCGTGAATGGTCAAGAGGCGAGTAGTCTGGGAATGAGGCAACGCAGTACTCGCTACTATGCGTCGCTGTTGACGTTTCCCGAAGTCATTTCGGTATAACGAGGACAGTATCTAGAGGCACATTTGCGAGCTTGGTCACCAAATTTCATGTGGTACCAGCATAAATTGCTACTAGCATCACGAGAGCGCGACCTGAAGCGGCGGTCTTGATTTGACCTATCATAAGATCTACCTCTATCGAAGCGTTGAGGAGGAGGAGAAGGATAGTTTGAGTGATAGTCATAGGGATAGTCGTAGGCATTTTGGTGGCTTTGGAATCTCCCTGGGCCTTGCTGAATGTGAGCTACACTTTGACCTATTTGAAAATTTTGGAGAGCTTGCTTTATTTCAGCGATGTCCTGCTGCATCTTATCTATTGTGGCTGAGGATTGATTTTGCGCCGTATTTGACGGGCTAAAATTTGTAGCTGCTACATTCAGGGAAGCAACTTGTGGTTCTCGTGACGAATTAATATTTCGCATCACCGTCTCTGCGGACTCCGCTAATTTTTCTAACGTTTGCTCGGGCCCTGCTAGCGATAGAAATGGACGCACATTCGGAGGAAGCTTAGTCATGAAAACTTCCTTCAGAAATCCCTCAGCTACGCCAACACCCGTAGCGAGTTTCCGCAGTTCTTTCACTTGCGAAGTGGGAGAGAAAGAGACAGAGACAGATGGAATTGCTGAGGCGTCTACAAGACTTCGGAATTTGTCCGCATCGGACATCTGAAGCCTTGCCAAAATTTTGCCTTTCAAGATTCCGTAAGGATTGAGAGCTGGAGGGTTTTCTAATATTTGGTTTGAGTCATTCAATAGTTTTGTGGGCGCGGCGGAAACAAGAGCATAGAATTTGTCTATGTCATTTATTATTTTATGATACCTAAACACGGCTTCACACTGTTGAAACCAGGTGTGAGCGTCCTCCGGAATAAAGGGCGGGAGCCTAATGGGTTTTGAGGGGGCTCGCTCTTCATTATCTGATTCAGTCATGCTAGCGATCACTTTTGGGGATGCACAATTAATGATATCAGTGCCTAAGACTTGGGATTAAGTGGCAAGGGTTTGCGTTAATTCTTTACCTACTCAATCATTCAAATTAAGTTGAAACAGAAGGAAGGAAATATGAAATTGGAAACGAGAAAAATTTCTGCGGTATGCGGCAATTTGCGTAGGCACAAAAATAAAGCAGGTGAGAATAATTATTTTCCTACCTACTCAATCAATCAATAACGTTGAAGAAAACGGAGGGAAAATGGAGAATGGAAACGCGAATTTTACGGTAGTCAGAATGAACGTAAGCACGGAAATAGGAAAAAAAAAATATTTTCCCTACCTACTGTGGCACATGAAACAAACAAACAAGGACAGGATAGCGCTGAAAAAAAATATTTTGTTAGAGCTGCTCAGAGAACAATTAGCACGGTCAAAATCCACAGGAATCTCTCAAACCACTACGACATGGGAAAATTTATCACTACAATGATACGCCAACATTATCCTCTCACAATCTCTCAAACACTTCGAGTTGAGTTTTTATTTTTACGAGTTTCCCGGCCGATGCACCAGTGTCGGGTTTTCGTGACCGTTGGGGTAGTTTGAACTTAAATGTTAGTTCTTGACGGCCAAAAACTCGAACAATTCTCGATAGTGATCTGGGAAAATTATGAGAGGGATAATGAAAAACGGATTTGGACTCAGCTTATTTCAGGTGGAGTTTATTGGAAGAGGAAACCAGGAGGTCTTCGATGAGCTTGACTGGAAATCCCAGTGAGGTCCGGAGTGCCGGTGGTGAGCTTCGGTGAGCGCTGGCGTCGCTCCGGCCGGTGGATGAGATTTGTAAGTGTATCGAGTTCAGAATATTCAATTTACAGTGGGCAATTTTTAAACAAGCACAACAATCGGTGCGTAGCTATTTGTGTCGGCAAAGCATGCTTAATTTTCGAGCAGGTGAGTTTGATCAAGGTCCCGAGCCTGAGGGCGAGGATGACTCTTGGTTTGAATAGTACTTAAGATTCAGGCACGCGGAATTCAGCGAATGCAAAGCTAATTCAATGGTGCCCGTACTTTTAGGCAGTTGAGAATTAAGGCCCGTACTTAGAGAATATATCCGGCTAAAGGCCCAGAGCAGAGCCTAATCCAATCCAAGTAGAGAAAAAACCAAAAGCGGCCCAGGAAGCGGCCCAGAAGCGGCCCAGGAAGCGGCCCAGAAAGCGGCCCAGGAAGCGGCCCAGGAGCGGCCCAGGGAGAATGTTGCAAATGGTGTGTGTGTGATGACGTTGAGGTCGGGAAAAATGCTGTGCGCGGGCTAGTCAAACGCCAAAGTAAGAGTGCTCTATTTGAAACAGAGACGCGCATTGCGCAGTATTGCCACCAGAGGGCTTCTCTCTCGAAAAATGTAAATTGTTATTTTATCGTCTCATGTATTTACACAAAAACTTCAATGATTACGAATTAGAGGTAGAAAATAATTAATAATAAATTAGAGTAAGATTTTTAATGCTACTAATTAATTTATTTAAGTACGAATGGCAAATTTCTAATTTTTACGCTTATGTAGCGGTATGCTACAGACATCAAGACATTCCACCACTGGCAATCCAACATATAATGACAACTCTTCCCACACGGAGAACTCCGAGAAACTCCTACAGGTTTGACACCAGCTACTTTAAGGATTCTCACTTTGGGCAAACTCAAAGAGATAGAACAGATTTTTGGTTGACAGATTTTAACAATAAATAAATTGTTTAAACTGTTTAGCTTTCAACACTGTTCACTAATGCCTCTGGCTTTAAAAAATCTGAGTATTAGGTTTAAGAACTTCCGGTAATAAAGATCGTGATTCCTTACAGAGACTACGGGCAAGTAAACACGAGATCTACGGAATATCGTGAAAATATCAAGTGACTGCACTTTTGAAAGCAGTAAGAACAAACATAAAAATCCCAAAGTTCATGGATATAAATCCTACTGAAAAATCCTGGTAGATATCATTTGCAATAATAAAGGAATTAAGGAATAATATATATCCCCAATGATAAAAGGAAAAGGAAAACCTAAGCGTTGATTTCACAGGCGGCAAATACGCGAAGAAAGAAAAAACGAAAGCATGAAGGTTCCGTGTGGCGATTTAGCCGGGCGGCTTTACACGTCGGCCTCAGCCAAAGCCGCCAGCAATTTGCACACCCTAAGATAGGCAGATGGTAGTGGGTGTTTGTCACAAGAATGCGACGAGTTAAATTAAATTTTATTGAAATGTTTTATATTGAAATAAGTGCGGTTACGTAAAGGTTTCAAAGAGTATGGAATTAAGAAATGAAATTCCATAACTTAGCAAGCATAGACATGAATACTTTTCGTAATTTAAACTACCGCAAGTCGGTTTGTAAAAAAAGAATAAATGCTACTATAACACATGCCTATAGTATTTATAGTCACAGAGTAGTGACAAGAGACGACGGTGTGAGGTTCCGCCATTACACAAAGACGCTATCGACAACGAACGCCGGCAAATTTCGCCGCGTTCGTTCCGAGTATCGAATCATGAATGAAAACTGCAGGTATCTACTATTGTAGTGAAGAAAGGAACGAAACATGATTATGTTTTGATTATAAAATCATGACACGGAAATGCAATGCACCTCTGACGCAATATTTTAACGCTGAGTCACGTTGAGAGAAAAACAAAACAAAACACTGAATGAGAACATGCTACATCACAATTCCTACGCATAACTACGTATCCAAGTAACACTGCCTGTCAACTATTAATACTCACTGAACACGAAGAAAGAACACGATTATTTTCTAACACTGATTACTCACGAGGACGAAGAAAGAACACGATTATTTTCTAACACTGGTTACTCACGGGAAAAATGCTGTGAGCAGGCTAGTCAACCGCCAAAGTAAGAGTGCTCTATTTGAAACAGAGACGCGCATTGCGCAGTATTGCCACCAGAGGGCTTCTCTCTCGAAAAATGTAAATTGTTATTTTATCGTCTCATGTATTTACACAAAAACTTCAATGATTACGAATTAGAAGTAGAAAATAATTAATAATAAATTAGAGTAAGATTTTTAATGCTACTAATTAATTTATTTAAGTACGAATGGCAAATTTCTAATTTTTACGCTTATGTAGCGGTATGCTACATTACCCCCCAAGGCGCAGACCGAAAGGTCCACCCGCTGCAATCATCTGTAGCGGGAAGGAGGGCGAACTACACGACCCTGCCGAGTTCGGCAATTGGCAAATGATACTGAGCGGGGAAGTTTCACCAAACGGGTCTGCAAGTTTAGATCGGCAAGAGTCCTAGGAACAGGAGTTACTGCAGCGGGCTCGTCTGGTCTCTCCAGACTTGTCGCTGTGTCAGTAAGAGGGCTAGAATTAGAGTCTACGATAGGCTTAGGGATAGGGTTTGAATGTACAGACACGTAGAAAGGGTTACACTCAAGTTGACTAGGCAACAAGGCAGCCAACTGAGGACGCTGAGATGGTAGATTTGATCGAGTCTCAGTGGGAAGGGAAATCTGCGGAGAGGATGATGAGTTATAAGTTACACTATGATCAGAAGTGTATGCGACTTTTAATCGATCAATGCTCACAGGGTCGTGTGAACCGACTCTTTCAAGGATGAAATATTTTTGCTTGCGTTTAAGTACTTTGAATGGGCCATCATATGGGCGCGTGAGTGTAGGTTTTATAGCATCATTGCGGACATACACATGTGTGCAGTCTTGCAGGGCGGAATCCAGTTTGTCCTGAGTCTGAGGCATTCGTGGAGCCACATACTTGATCTTACGCATGCAATCTTTGAGACAGGTTACATAAGCGGAACGGTCAGCGGATGAAAATTCAGGCAAAGGTTTTGGGTCAACAATGTCGCCGGGGAGACGAAGCGTTTTCCCGTACAACATTTCAGCCGCTGTGCATTGCTGATCCTGTCTGTGTAAATTTCGGATGCTAAGTAGTACTACTGGAAGTCTATCAGTCCAATCGTGACTGCAATTAAGGCAGCGCAATGCAACCTTGAGGTCTCTGTGGACTCTCTCAATAAGTCCATTTGACTGCGGATGATACGCTGTAGTTGATGTATTTGCACACCCTAAAGCGGTGCTAAGCTCACTCCAGAATTTGGAGGTGAATTGTGATCCCCGGTCATGTGTGACACTTAAGGGAACCCCAAATCTAGAGATCCAGTTTGACAAGAAAGCGCGCGCTACAGTCTCAGTTTGGGTATCAGGAAGAGGGACAGCCTCAACCCAACGTGTGAACCTATCGATGATGGTCAACAAATAAGAATGCCCGCGCGATAAAGGCAAAGGACCCACCAAATCTAGGTGTACAGAGTCGAACTTGTGACCTGTGAATGCACAACTCTGCAGCGCTGCACGATTATGTTTCACCACTTTACTACTCTGACATGCATGGCAATTCTGTACAATTTGCTTGACCTCCTTACGCATCGCTGGCCAGACGTAACGATCAGAAATCAAACGCAATGTACGGTTAATACCAGGGTGAGAGAGAGAATGGTAATGCAGGATAGCTACTCTGCGGAGAGTTGCAGGAAGGTACAAACGAGAAAGTCGCTCGGCATCACGGTACACGCCGTCAACCAAGGTTAACTTCAGAGAGGAAGCGTTAGAAGGTTTGAGAAGGTCCTGAAGTTCAGGATCCTCCTTCTGCGCTCTTTCAATGTTGCCGAAGGTGATTTCACCACTGGTTTGGACAGTGTTGATTCTGGAAAGACAGTCAGCGACAGTATTGTCCAACCCTTTTATGAAACGGATGTCAGTGGTAAACTGACTTATAAACGACAAATGTCGCGCCTCTCTCGGGGAATGTCTTTCAGAAGGCATCTTGATCGCTGAGGTCAGAGGTTTGTGATCTGTGTAGATCACAAACTCCCTCGCCTCTAGAGCATAGCGAAAGTGTCTTACAGACAAGTAGATAGCAAGAAGTTCCCTACCGAACGCGCTATAAGCACGCTCAGTGGGCGACAGCTTTTTGGAAAAGAAGGCAAGAGGAGAGATGTTAGTCCCTACTTGTTGTTGCAAAACAGCACCTACGGCGGTACTGGATGCGTCCACAACGAGGCTGAAATCAGCATTAGCAATAGGGTAGGATAATTCAGTCGCGGAAGCTAACTTGTGCTTGATTGTCTCAAAAGCCTTGCGCGCTTCTTCTGTCCATTTTACCTCAATAGATTTGCCTTTTCGTTTCGGTTCGAGGAGGTCAGACAAGGGCGCTAAAGTTTGGGCACAGTTGCGTATGAAACGATGATAGAAGTTAACAGAACCTAGGAACCTTCTTAGTTCCTTCTGGGTCTGTGGAAGAGGAAAGTTTTTGATCACTCCTACTTTGGAAGGCAAAGGTTTTAGACCTAGGCTAGAAATTTCATGACCTAAGTAAATCAGTGATGACTTTCCGAACTCACATTTCTCAGGATTTACGAGGAGTCCATTGTCGGACAGTCTTTGAAAAACGACCCTAAGATGGTCTTTGTGCAACTCTGGGGTTGTGGATGCCACTAGGATGTCGTCTAGGTAGACATAGGCGAAAGTGAGATCAGAGAAAATTTCAGCCATGTGCCTTTGGAACGTTTGAGGAGCGTTCCTCAAGCCATATGGCATCTTGAGGAACTCAAAGAGACCAAACGGAGTGATTACCGCGGTCTTAGGAATCGCAGACTCATCCAAGGGAATTTGATGGAAGGCAGACTGCAGGTCTATCTTAGAGAAAATTTGTGCTCCCTCTAAATTTGCACTGAAATCATGAAGGTAGGGAATAGGGTATCGATCAGGTAAAGTAACGGCGTTCAACCTGCGGAAATCCCCGCACGGTCTGAATTCACCATTAGCCTTGGGTACTAGCAAAAGAGGACTAGCCCAAGGACTTTTGGAGGTGCGGATGATGCCATTCTCTTGCATGCGCGCAAACTCTTTCTTGGCTAACGCCAATCGATCAGGCGGCAATCGCCTAGCACGGGAGAAAACTGGCGGACCTTGCGTCTCTATGAAGTGCTTTGTGCATGTTTGCATGTTATTAGAAGCTAAGTTAGGGTTTGTTAATGCTGGGAAATTTTTAAGTTCTTGTTCAAACATGCACTCCACCTTGAAAGCAATCGAGAAGGAATGCAAGACATTTGCTCTAGTTATGCTACCAGCGGGAATTTAGATCTGTGTCTCCTCGTCCCTAATTCTACGGTTCTTAATATCTACAATTATGCCAAACTTGGCTAGAAAATCAGCACCTATTATGGGCTCTTGGACTTCAGCTACCAAGAAAGTAAATGCTAAT
The DNA here is from genome assembly GCA_030386875.1 of Morinoia aosen. Classification (NCBI taxonomy): domain Eukaryota; kingdom Metazoa; phylum Arthropoda; class Malacostraca; order Amphipoda; family Talitridae; genus Morinoia; species Morinoia aosen. The sequence continues at coordinate 49,235,619 of CM059560.1, forward strand.
TTTCTCCTCAATCCCAGACCGCACTCTAAAATTCTTTCACCGTAACAAGGAATTGGCGTGCCGTTTGCGGCGCGTAATGTCGCCAACAATGGATTGTTTCTGTCTTTCACCGTGGCTGGGATAATTGACACACTGGAGCCAGTGTCTATTAAAAATCGATACTTGGTGACGGGATCGTGAATGGTCAAGAGGCGAGTAGTCTGGGAATGAGGCAACGCAGTACTCGCTACTATGCGTCGCTGTTGACGTTTCCCGAAGTCATTTCGGTATAACGAGGACAGTATCTAGAGGCACATTTGCGAGCTTGGTCACCAAATTTCATGTGGTACCAGCATAAATTGCTACTAGCATCACGAGAGCGCGACCTGAAGCGGCGGTCTTGATTTGACCTATCATAAGATCTACCTCTATCAAAGCGTTGAGGAGGAGGAGAAGGATAGTTTGAGTGATAGTCATAGGGATAGTCGTAGGCATTTTGGTGGCTTTGGAATCTCCCTGGGCCTTGCTGAATGTGAGCCACACTTTGACCTATTTGAAAATTTTGGAGAGCTTGCTTTATTTCAGCGATGTCCTGCTGCATCTTATCTATTGTGGCTGAGGATTGATTTTGCGCCGTATTTGACAGGCTAAAATTTGTAGCTGCTACATTCAGGGAAGCAACTTGTGGTTCTCGTGACAAATTAATATTTCGCATCACCGTCTCTGCGGACTCCGCTAATTTTTCTAACGTTTGCTCGGGCCCTGCTAACGATAGAAATGGACGCACATTCGGGGGAAGCTTAGTCATGAAAACTTCCTTCAGAAATCCCTCAGCTACGGCAACACCCGTAGCGAGCTTCCGCAGTTCTTTCACTAGCGAAGTGGGAGAGAAAGAGACAGAGACAGATGGAATTGCTGAGGCGTCTACAAGACTTCGGAATTTGTCCGCATCGGACATCTGAAGCCTTGCCAAAATTTTGCCTTTCAAGATTCCGTAAGGATTGAGAGCTGGAGGGTTTTCTAATATTTGGTTTGAGTCATTCAATAGTTTTGTGGGCGCGGCTGAAACAAGCGCATAGAATTTGTCTATGTCATTTATTATTTTATGATACCTAAACACGGCTTCACACTGTTGAAACCAGGTGTGAGCGTCCTCCGGAATAAAAGGCGGGAGCCTAATGGGTTTTGAGGGGGCTCGATCTTCATTATCTGATTCAGTCATGCTAGCGATCACTTTTGGGGATGCACAATTAATGATATCAGTGCCTAAGACTTGGGATTAAGTGGCAATGGTTTGCGTTAATTCTTTACCTACTCAATCATTCAAATTAAGTTGAAACAGAAGGAAGGAAATATGAAATTGGAAACGAGAAAAATTTTTGCGGTATGCGGCAATTTGCGTAGGCACAAAAATAAAGCAGGTGAGAAAAATTATTTTCCTACCTACCCAATCAATCAATAACGTTGAAGAAAACGGAGGGAAAATGGAGAATGGAAACGCGAATTTTACGGTAGTCAGAATGAACGTAAGCACGGAAATAGAAAAAAAAAATATTTTTCCTACCTACTGTGGCACATGAAACAAACAACAAGGACAGGATAGCGCTGAAAAAAAAAATTTTGTTAGAGCTGCTCAGAGAACAATTAGCACGGTCAAAATCCACAGGAATCTCTCAAACTACTACGACATGGAAAAATTTATCACTACAATGATACGCCAACATTATCCTCTCACAATCTCTCAAACACTTCGAGTTGAGTTTTTATTTTTACGAGGTTCCCGGCCAATGCACCAGTGTCGGGTTTTCGTGGTCGTTGGGGTAGTTTGAACTTAAATGTTAGTTCTTGACGGCCAAAAACTCGAACAACTCTCGATAGTGTTGTGGGAAATTACATGAGGGATAATGAAAAACGGATTTTTGGACTCAGCTTAGTTCAGGTGGAGTTTATTGGAAAAGGAAACCAGGAGGTCTTCGATGAGCTTGACTGGAAATCCCAGTGAGGTCCGGAGTGCCGGTGGTGAGCTTCGGTGAGCGCTGGCGTCGCTCCGGCCGGTGGATGAGATTTTTAAGTGTATCGAGTTCAGAATATTCAATTTACAGTGGGCAAATTTTAAACAAGCACAACAATCGGTGTGTAGCTATTTGTGTGGGCAAAGCATGCTTAATTTTGGAGCAGGTGAGTTTGATCAAGGTGCCGAGCCGGATGGCGATGAGGACTCTTGGTTTGACTAGTACTTAAGATCCAGGCACGCGGAATTCAGCGAATGCAAAGCTAATTCAATGGTGCCCGTACTTTTAGGCAGTTGAGAATTAAGGCCCGTAATTAGAGAATATATCCGGCTAAAGGCCCAGAGCATAGCCAAATCCAATCCAAGTAGAAAAACCAAAAGCGGCCCAGAAGCGGCCCAGGGAGAATGTTGTAAGTGGTGTGTGTGATGACGTTGAGGTCCTGTAAGGGCAGAGGCGCTGGATGAAACGTTCCAGGAGAGACATCAAGACATTCCACCACTGGCAATCCAACATATAATGACAACTCTTCCCACACGGAGAACTCCGAGAAACTCCTACAGGTTTGACACCAGCTACTTTAAGGATTCTCACTTTTGGCAAACTCAAAGAGATAGAACAGATTTTTGGTTGACAGATTTTAACAATAAATAAATTGTTTAAACTGTTTAGCTTTCAACACTGTTCACTAATGCCTCTGGCTTTAAAAAATCTGAGTATTAGGTTTAAGAACTTCCGGTAATAAAGATCGTGATTCCTTACAGAGACTACGGGCAAGTAAACACGAGATCTACGGAATATCGTGAAAATATCAAGTGACTGCACTTTTGAAAGCAGTAAGAACAAACATAAAAATCCCAAAGTTCATGGATATAAATCCTACTGAAAAATCCTGGTAGATATCATTTGCAATAATAAAGGAATTAAGGAATAATATATATCCCCAATGATAAAAGGAAAAGGAAAACCTAAGCGTTGATTTCACAGGCGGCAAATACGCGAAGAAAGAAAAAACGAAAGCATGAAGGTTCCGTGCGGCGATTTAGCCGGGCGGCTTTACACGTCGGCCTCAGCCAAAGCCGCCAGCAATTTGCACACCCTAAGATAGGCAGATGGTAGTGGGTGTTTGTCACAAGAATGCGACGAGTCAAAATAAATTTTATTGAAATGTTTTATATTGAAATAAGTGCGGTTACGTAAAGGTTTCACAGAGTATGGAATTAAGAAATGAAATTCCATAACTTAGCAAGCATAGACATGAATACTTTTCGTAATTTAAACTACCGCAAGTCGGTTTGTAAAAAAAGAATAAATGCTACTATAACACAGACTGTAGCATACCGCTACATAAGCGTAAAAATTAGAAATTTGCCATTCGTACTTAAATAAATTAATTAGTAGCATTAAAAATCTTACTCTAATTTATTATTAATTATTTTCTACTTCTAATTCGTAATCATTGAAGTTTTTGTGTAAATAAATGAGACGATAAAATAACAATTTACATTTTTCGAGAGAGAAGCCCTCTGGTGGCAATACTGCGCAATGCGCGTCTCTGTTTCAAATAGAGCACTCTTACTTTGGCGGTTGACTAGCCCGCTCACAGCATTTTTCTCGTGAGTAATCAGTGTTAGAAAATAATCGTGTTCTTTCTTCGTTCTCGTGAGTAATCAGTGTTAGAAAATAATCGTGTTCTTTCTTCGTGTTCAGTGAGTATTAATAGTTGACAGGTAGTGTTATTTGGATACGTAGTTATGCGTAGGAATTGTGATGTAGCATGTTCTCATTCAGTGCTTTGCTTTGTTTTTTTCTCAACGTGACTTAGCGTAAAAATATTGCGTCAGATGTGCATTGCATTTCCGTGTCATGATTTTATTATCAAAACATAATCATGTTTCGTTCCTTTCTTCACTACAATAGTAGATACCTGCAGTTTTCATTCATGATTCGATACTCGGAACGAACGCGGCGAAATTTGCCGGCGTTCGTTGTCGATAGCGTCTTTGTGTAATGGCGGAACCTCACACCGTCGTCTCTTGTCACTACTCTGTGACTATAAATACTATAGGCATGTGTTATAGTAGCATTTATTCTTTTTTTTTACAAACCGACTTGCAGTAGTTTTAAATTACGAAAAGTATTCATGTCTATGCTTGCTAAGTTATGGAATTTCATTTCTTAATTCCATACTCTTTGAAACCTTTACGTAACCGCACTTATTTCAATATAAAACATTTCAATAAAATTTAATTTAACTCATCGCATTCTTGTGACAAACACCCACTACCATCTGCCTATCTTGAGTGTGTGCAAATTGCTGGCGGCTTGGCTGAGGCCGACGTGTAAAGCCGCCCGGCTAAATCGCCACACGGAACTTTCATGCTTTCGTTTTTTCTTTCTTCGCGTATTTTCCGCCTGTGAAATCAACGCTTAGATTTTCCTTTTCCTTTTATCATTGGGGATATATATTATTCCTTAATTCCTTTATTATTGCAAATGATATCTACCAGGATTTTTCAGTAGGATTTATATCCATGAACTTTGGGATTTTTATGTTTGTTCTTACTGCTTTCAAAAGTGCAGTCACTTGATATTTTCACGATATTCCGTAGATCTCGTGTTTACTTGCCCGTAGTCTCTGTAAGGAATCACGATCTTTATTACCGGAAGTTCTTAAACCTAATACTCAGATTTTTTAAAGCCAGAGGCATATGTGAACAGTGTTGAAAGCTAAACAGTTTAAACAATTTATTTGTTATTAAAATCTGTCAACCAAAAATCTGTTCTATCTCTTTGAGTTTGCCAAAAGTGAGAATCCTTAAAGTAGCTGGTGTCAAACCTGTAGGAGTTTCTCGGAGTTCTCCGTGTGGGAAGAGTTGTCATTATATGTTGGATTGCCAGTGGTGGAATGTCTTGATGTCTCTCCTGGAACGTTTCATCCAGCGCCTCTGCCCTTACAGGACCTCAACGTCATCACACACACCACTTACAACATTCTCCCTGGGCCGCTTTTGGTTTTTCTATTTGGATTGGATTTGGCTATGCTCTGGGGCCTTTAGCCGGATATATTCTCTAATTACGGGCCTTAATTCTCAACTGCCTAAAAGTACGGGCACCATTGAATTAGCTTTGCCTTCGCGGAATTCCGCGTACCTGGATCTTAATTAAGTACTATTCAAACCAAGAGTCCTCATCGCCATCCGGCTCGGCACCTTGATCAAACTCACCTGCTCCAAAAATTAAGCATGCTTTGCCCACACAAATAGCTACGCACCGATTGTTGTGCTTGTTTAAAAATTGCCCACAGTAAATTGAATATTCTGAACTCGATACACTTAAAATTCTCATCCACCGGCCGGAGCGACGCCAGCGCTCACCGAAGCTCACCACCGGCACTCCGGACCTCACTGGGATTTCCAGTCAAGCTCATCGAAGTCCTCCTGGTTCCTCTTCAAATAAAAACCACCTGAAATAAGCTGAGTCCAAATCCGTTTTTCATTATCCCTCTTGTAATTTCCCACAACACTATCGAGAGTTGTTCGAGTTTTTGGCCGTCAAGAACTAACATTTAAGTTCAAACTACCCCAACGGTCACGAAAACCCGACAAGACTACTTGCAACAAAATCTACGGAACTTTAATGTTTTTTCATCGTATAAAAAGTATGCTAGACGAAAAATCCAGATTATTAGCAATTCAATCCCTTGTGTTATCGCGCATTGACTACTGTAGCCTAGTATGGGGAGACTTACCTAAATACCTTCAAAGGGACTTACAAAAGTGCATGAATTTTGCAGCGAAGGTGGTATGCAACGGTAATTTCAAAAGAAGTGACCACGTAACCCCTCTCCTCAATAAACTCGGCTGGATTCCTATCCAAGAAAGGCTCCTCATGCAGAAGGCCCAATACGTATTCTCCTCGATATATCTTCCTCAGAGCAATGCTGAGATAGTGTGTTTCCATCCACCCACTGTAACCAATCAAAAACCGAATAGAAACAATAATGTCTTAGTCAACTATCGTTCATCTCACTTAGGGCAGAAGGCTCTGTCCATATCAGGCGCTTTACTGTGGAACAAACTTCCCCTGAGTATTAAAGTCCCTCAAAGACCGAGAGAATTTAAAGCCAAAATAACTCGTCATCTAGTGTCTCAAGAATAATTCTTAGTTACAGAACACACAAAATAAGTACTGTCGAATCTCATTTGCCTGGTATCTCCATTGCTCAATAACCTCCCTCGCTTATTGTTTTATAATACAAGATATCACAAAACAGTTTTAGAGTATGCGTAGGTAGTGTGATTTGATCGCCTATACGCTACCGTTTGCAAACATGCTTACTTGAATATGGGTGTAGGTTTTTCGAAGTCCTTTTCTATTCCTTATCTTTCCTCAGGTTATTTCTTACGATTCATCAGAGCTTGGACTGTCATTTTAAATATTGAAAGAGTAAGATTATTTTTCATGTCTATTAGCATTTTTCTTATATTCGTTTTCAATACGTATATATATGAATATGTGTGTTAGTGTGTGCGTGAGTATGTACGTGTGCGCACGCAAACATAAATGTTTATGTATCAGTGTAAACATGCACACGTTTCGCACACATATATGCGCACATGTACATATATCGGTTTCTATTTCTACTTTTTGCATAAAAAGCAAAACCTCAAGACACATTACATTTTACCTAAAGCTCTGCGATCAGTTAACACTGCACCAAATTTCAGAAATAAACAAATTGATTGCGCTTGCTTTATGATTTATAAATCGATCTATCACGACCCCGAAGGGCATTTCTGTGAACAGAAGAAATTAAAAAGTATAAACAGACAAAGGAAATAAAGCACTCGTGCAAAAATTATCTCTATATTTGTATGCCGAACAAGCCATGCATTTCAATTTTGAGTGTAAGTTTGTTTACGCATTCCTAGATGTGCGTGCTGTGTTGCGCGATGTTCTTTACAAATTATTTCGAGACTATCTTTTTCTCAATACTTGATTGTCATTTACGGTGTTGTTTCAATCTAGTACGGTGTAGCGTTTTTTTGTATTTTTCCTACTTCGATGATCTTATAAATAATTCGAAAAATACTAAAGAATTCTTCGAAACTGCCAAGTTCTTAGTTGAAATTATCGAAGTAGGAAAAAGGCAAGAAGCGCTGTACCGGAATCTCTTGGAATATAAAATATCCAAGAGATAATATTTCTCATTTCTCATTCAACTACCCTTGACAGAGTTAAACTATTAGCACGACCCGTATGGTTTGTCTATTAGTACGCCTCGTATATTTTTTCTATTGATATGCCTCGTATGGTCTATCTATCTGTACACCTATGATAGTATTGTCTAATATTACATCTCGTATAGTTTGTCTATTATTATGCCTCGTACGGCTTATCTATTTGTACACCTCGTATGGTTTGTCAATTAGTATTCCTCGTATGGAACTTTGTTAGACTATTAGCACACCACGTGTGGTTTGTCTATTATAGTACGCCTCGTATATTATGTCTATTAATATGCCTCGTATGGTCTATCTATTTGTACACCTCTGATAGTTTATCTATTAGCACACCTCATATAGTTTGTCGATTATTATGCCTCGTATGGCTTATCTATTTTTACACCTCGGATGGTTTGTCAATTAATACTCCTCGTATGGATCTTTTGTTTTAGGACGTCTTATATTAAGGAACTTTTAAAAGCCAATATGTTGGCATATGTATCTCATGTGACAACTTGGAAATAAACGGTTTTGTTTTTTTTGTTTTTGTTTTGTTGTGTACGTATATAGGTGTATGTGGGCATATGGGTGTGCATATGTGCACGTACACCTGTGTGCACTAGAGTAGATAAACCAGTCGAAGGTTGCATTTTATGTCATTCCTCTCCATTTCTGTGCAAGCATCAAACTAGACCGTCATGGTACCTACGTGTGTGTGTGTGTGTTTATCAATTGCAGACATTCTGCACCATATTACAAAGATAATGTGATTTTCTTTCTAATATGAAATTGTAAAGCAACCATGTAAAAAAAGCAAGAAATTCGTTGTGTGATCACCCATTTATACTGCAGTATTACGCTTATAGTTATATGCTTATAATAATGTGATACCTATGTCTGTTTATCAATTGCCGACAATTTGCGCCATATTTCAAAGATAATGTGATTTGTTTTTTTTCTTCTAATATGAAACCTTCATAGGACATTAATGTTTTCTTTCTTATTCACGTCCCACAATCGTTTTCATGTTTCAGACTTAGGTAGACTGTTTTGTGCCACTATTTGTAGTACGAAATTTTATAAAATTCATGCGATAATAAAAGATATTTTCTCCGTTTCCCTCGATTGGAATTTCTGGTTTATACTGGCTGCTTTACGCTGATATTCGCGCACATGCTTACTTGTAGATATCTGTACGTGTGGACGCTGTGCGTATGACACTAAATAGAATGCGTATGTATTGCCTCGATGCATAGAAATGCATTTGTGTATCCTTACGAGTTTGGTGTAATTATGTGCGTGCATGTGTATATGTATATATTTGCGTGTATATGTGCACACATGTGTGTACTAGACTGACAACTAGCATTTTACTAGAGATAATGGTCTTTTTTCTGTTCACTCTCAACTTGTAACATTACCTAACTCGTCATCTCTAAATTATTGTAAAGCATTCATGTAAAAACTATACATTTGTTGTGCGATCATCCACTTTTTGTTTAAATAAAATGCTTATCAACTAATGACCGCTATGTTAAAATTGTTGGATTAGAAACACAAAACTTATTATCTTCTTGGTCCTCATGCTTATGTGTACGTGTATACATGTATATGTATGTGTGTATATGTACATGTATATATATGTATGAATATATATATGTGTGTATATGTATACGGATGTATATTTATATATATATATTTTTCATGCTTCCTCAAAATGACACTTTTGAACATTGGCCGAAACAAGCGATTCATGTATTATTTCCTGGCATCAAGAATTGCGAAGTTTTATGTCATGTACATGTAAACTGTCAAAAGTGTTTTCACCTCACAATGAAAATGCATCGTCCATGAAATTGTGTTGTCTATGATAATTATCATTACATGTATTATAATTATCAAATGTAGATTAAGCAAGATTAGGAGTACATTGCCCTCAATCATTTATTTTCGACTAGTGACACGAGTTTTACAATACTCGTGTGTGTGTATCATCTAAGTGTATTAATTTTAAGAGATTTTAAAAACCAATGATGGTACTTTTGTACGATCTATATTGGAAATATACTGCTTTTCTTTTTTTTTCTTTCTTTTCAATCCCTCATGCCACTAGTTCCTATGTTCGTACGCTCATACTTCAATACAAGTAATGGGAGGGTTTACAACAATGCGTCACTAGGATTATGTTTTCTTAGTTATATATATATATATATAAATATATATATATATATAACATAAACTGTTTTTCTTTCTTTTCTTTTTCTTCCTGTGGGCCTGAATAAGTTCAGTGACTTCTAGGGCATCCTACCACCAACGCTATTCTAAGGTGTACAATTATGTTTAACCTAATTAACTGAACCTAGTTAAACACTAGACTGATCAATAAATTAGTTCTCTCAAGATTTGATACATAATTTTAATAAATATTGGATAGATGTTAAAAGTATATTCTATAGACGATTTGATAACAGACTGAATATCAGTGACATTAACCATGGCAAATTACCCTATCAGGATGAGTCATTTAAGAAAAGAGATTTGACTAGGTTATCATACATGCTTAATATTTCGATAGGAAGAGGGATCCAAGATTAATTCTGAAAGCTTTGAAAGAATTTCTTTCATGGATCATCGCAGGGATTAAGTTCCACGCCTTAGCTCCAAAGAAGAGGATACGAGGGTTAGTCAAAAAGTTCTCAGACAAATGCCATAATTTTGAACTGAACAGAGATTTACAAGTTTTTACAATTTAAAACCTGTCTTTATAGCTCCCTTGATAACTTGCAACTGTCTCATCAGTCTGTCAGGTCAGCATTGAGAGAGATTGCATCTCAAATAGTAATTTTCAACCATTCAAATGGCAAATTTTGAGATCAGAGCTAACATCAAATTTTTAAGTAAACTAAATTGGAAACCTGTTAAGATCATCGAAGCTTTACAGCAGGTTTATGGAGACTGCACCATGTAGAGCAGTCGTTTGTGATTGGATTAAACGCTTTATAGAGGGAAGAGTCCAACTTGATGACGACCCACGAGGAGGAAGACCCACCACAGTAACAAATGAAGAAAACATCTCTCTCGTACAGAACCTAATGGAACAAGCCCCCCAATTCTATCAGGAAGGCATTTACAGGTGGAAACATAGATTACAAAAGTGTATAGACAACAATGGAGCTTATCTAGATAAATAAAAGTAGTGAGTCGTTATATAAAGAAATTATGGAATTTGTCTGATAACTTTCTGACTACCCCTCGTACTATGTGAAAATTATATGTATCAGGCTTGATTGATTGGAATATTGCATCCTTTTTACATAACTGCATTATTAAGACGTAATTCCTTTCGCCATATTATCAAGTAAAAACATGAGAATCAAATTTTTCTTTCTCTGAATGTGCAGTGTCAATGTAATGGCTCTATTTAGGTTGTCCGCTTGATACCACCGCCATATCATGAGTTGTTATATTTTTTGGGTGGATTATTTCGGTCCACTCTGGCTAAGCCGCCAGATGTAATATTTTTTACGTTGGTTTTTCTGTTTTCTTGTTGCAGTGTCGCATCGTATATTAGAGTTCATATTTTGCACGATACAAGTTACGTTCTTTTAGGAATCATTCCAATAGGATATTTGGGATCCGCAGCCACCAGCCCCTAAAGAGATAAATACGTAATATGATTGAATTATTCATTTCAGTTTCCGTGATCATGCGATTACTTTAGCAAAGCGTGTCGAGGGCGTCAGTAATACCGTATTTTCAAGGTAATCAATTATCAGTGCCTTTTCAGCATCGTCAGTATTATTTATGAATTTCGTCTCATTTTTTCAGTTTTTCGCTCCCACTCTTTCTAACTAACAAAGTAAATTAAAACATGGAGAAGCGCTAATTTCACTATTGAAACTGATGAACGCTGACAATTATACACTCCAAAGCTGAGAGAAGCATATACATTGAGAGAGAAGCTCCATTGGACATAATAGTATTAATGTAGAGTTATCTTAAGAGTCTCTTTGGGCGTTGGTAATACGTATACGGGGAGGCCGTTCGCACTTTAATTGAAAATAATAGATGCAATCAAGGCGAGTCGGGTCATCTGATTTTTTACGAGTCACAACACTGACCCGAGTCACTGATGACTCACTTCACTGTTATAAATGCTATACCGAAATCACGCGAATCCATCGCCCCCGCTCTACTATGCTTCGCCCTCTCTATGTCTAAAGGCACGTGTCGTTATGCCTAGCAACAAACGCGTAATGACGGCGATTAACAGTTAATTGACGTAAAGCCGTTAACCATAATCAGTCACCGAGAAAATAAATCCTACATTCAATCTCTATTAAATGAATAAGGTTCTACGTGGTTAAAATTATAAAGACATTGATGTATGCATATTTTTTTAAATGGAATAGAAATGAAATTGAATTTCGAAAGCTTAGAACTAATATGAGCAATGTCCTCTTTCAAGATCAGATTTTAATCATTATCTATGATAATGCCCACGAACTTACCTGAATCAGTTTCTTCGATTTCACCTTCGCCAATTTTAATGAGTGGAAAAGATATATGTCTCTTGCATGAGGATATGATATATTATGTTTAATCGATATTAAAGCTTATTTTATTAGCTTTAAGCCACACTGACACCTTTTAGAGCTCGTTATTAATACTCGCCACAATTAGAGCAGGATTTTGATTAGGAAGGACCGTAGAAGTCGTGCTGTCGTCGGCTAAGGATATGAATTTAAAAAAAGTGACGTAGTTTTAATGATATCCCGACTTTTTTCATATAAAGAAAAACGAACTCAACCATCGAAGCATCGCAAACCCTGCTGAGAATGGGTTTTCTAACTTTGACGAGATCCATTGAAGTATTTTGTTTGGAGTATATAACGTGAAAATTATCGGCTAAACATTTTCTGGAGCGGAACCCCATTGATTCACGTTACGGACCGCCTCTGGCAAAAGAAGAACTTGTTTTCGTCCAAAATGTACATCTAGCTGGAAATTTTTCACGCTTGCTTGTTTTACTGGGGCTAAATTTTATTTAGCTTATTATCAGCATTGTTTTTAATTGAGGCCTGCGGAGGCGTGACAGGAAGTGAACCGGACAGACGTGAAAGAGCTCCCGTTCCGTTGACACCACCGAGTACATCTCACGATATCGTCAACTTTCTCCTCCACGTCGAGAAACTTTTGCAAAAATTTCGGTCACTGCAACTTTCGATTGGTGGTGAGATTGAAAAGCAATGAAAGCGGACGATTATGTGCGTCATTTGAGAGTGGTGGCCATACCGACATCTAAAATAAAATACAAGACACATGTTTCAAAAAGTAGCATTTTGGTGATTATGTTTAGACAATTTTCGGGGAGCGATGAACTCTATGCTAGTGATTATGATGAAGAGTTTTTCGTACGGCGGATCTTAAAGGAATCCAATTTTTGCTCTATGTTAGTTTGGCTCTGCTTTTAATTTTCATATGAGACTATAAAGTTCAAAGCTAAGAAAGGCTCAATTGTCGGTGGCTATTTAATTTATAAAGCCGTTCCTGCCAGCACTGTACGGAGTGGGCCCAAGAAAAGTATGCTCTAAATTAAGTATGCTTGCTCTAAAAGTATGCCTTCTCGGTTCAAATAACACAACCATCGGAGAGCTGAAAAAATTTCAATTCAGAATACGTATCCGTTATACAGGCCATTTTAACCCAAATGCTTCCTTCATGTTTCGTATTTAATGCTCCGTTTTTTAACATTCTCACTCTCTTGCCTTAAAATGAGCCAATTTAACGCTTTACCAACGCAAGTTTCTCGTGGATGAAATGATACACACAAAATCAAAGACTGAAACAATATAGAGGTTCCAAAGGTTTTACGGCTTCTCATCGAATTGGATAACTACTGGCAAGATTCTCGATTCTCATATGTGTGTATCATCCAAGTGTATTAACTTTAAGATATTTTAAAAACCAATGATGGTACTATCTTTCTTTGTACGATCTTTATTGGAAATAAACTGTTTTACGACAAGTGGACTGCAGGAGGAACTCTACGTGACTGGAACAAAGCTGATCGAGACGACCTCAAACAGGAAGAAGTGAAGCTAATATCGGGATGGGATTGTGAAGACCATGATAGAAAAAGGAGCCACTTGCTCAACCGGGAAGATTTTAGCTCCCCGATGGTGGTTGTATTTATTTCCTCCGCCGTATAAAAAATAACTTAATGACATTTAAAGACTGTACACTTTTTTTTCTTACCTTGTATAAAGATAGATCTCTCTAACAACTGGCACACGACAGCATGATGTGGAAAACACAAATGACTTTCGTAAAAAGCGTTTCATCATCTTTACCGCAGTGAATAATGAAGTTAACTATGACCGAAATTAACTTCATGATGATCTTAAAACAAAATCGATTTGAAGAATTGTCCATTGGCAAATTTACAAGCTTGGTCTGTTTTTGTGTCATTAGAACAACCTTTTAATCGTTCCCAAGTCCTTTATTCATGCTTGCTTAGTTTCTTCGTTCGACTTTCATGCTCTGTTTCTGAATCCATATCTTCATATAAGTACTCAATCAGCGACATACGCAGTATGTCCCACAAAATTGTTTCCGAATTTTTAATTGATTATATCTTCGCTTTAAATTAACATATTTGAATTGTCTTTTTTCCACAATATAGTAAGTTTTGTTTACTTTTCGAATAATTTAAGTTTTTGAAAATCGTTGAATGCGTTGGTTATAGACATTAAGATCATTCGTGCACGCATAATTTTTTGTCTGATAGAATATTCACAGAGGGAATGTCCTTCTGTCGAGTTTCCCCCAATATTTCAGTCTATGCTCATGACGAGTGCTCTAATCTCCACTGAGAATTTATTATCGAATCACAGGCATTCCGAGCACCGTGCTATAATCCGGACACTATCTGAAAATCAAAGCTGAAATTCGCTAGAGGAAAATTTTGAAAACCTCGCTGATAATTCACTCGAATTCAATATGAGTAGGCTGACCTTTATCGCTGTAGAGCAGAACTATTTACAACAAAAGGCAGAAATGAAAGGAATTTCGTCCTGTGGGATATGTTTACGTGCAGGATTTTAATTCTTTACTTGTCTACCATTAAAATTCGAAGAATATAATGGTAAAAATGAGAATGTAATGGAGTTCGTCAGTTTCTATTTACGATGCTATTTGTGCGGGACGCAGAAGTTTGATTCGTGAAAAATTTTCGTAATTAGAGCCTCAAAACTCTAGATGCGTAAACACATGACACGAAGTAAAACTTGCTTTGGCTTTATGGTTAATACCAAAGTATATATTCGTATTCGTGTATATTCGTAAGTGCCTCCATAATGGTTAGAATTTTAACACTAAGAACAAAATTTCCCATGAATATTATCCTCCTTTCCTCAAGACGCATTCACTGCAAGTCAGAAAAGAGGTCAAACTGAAATAGAAAGATATCGCAGCAGCGACTGCAAGGCTTGTTTTAATAAGAAAAATTCTTAAAAGTTAAGATGTGTCGATGTATATTGAACACAACTGTAAGCCAGATGCGTGTGAAGTTCTTTTAGGCGATGTCACTTTTCCCCGAGTTCCTCGGCACGAATCTCATTGAAAATACAAATCAATATTTCTTTGTTGTTCTATTTAAGAATCCACGACACTAAACATGGAGTCATAAGTGAATAATGATGGCATTTACATGTTTTTAAGGCTGTTGTTTGGTCAAGATTTCCTGGAGAAACACTAGGAAGCCGAGGCCAGTGTCTTTTTATACTCTGTATGTCTACGAGTCACACTAAAGTAATGGAACAAATACACACTTCTGCACGTGTATTCTGGTATCCTGTCATACAATATTCAATTAGCATACCATAAACTGTCGTATGAAGTGTAAACATACAATGCTCCGCAACACTAAGGGAGTTTAACCTATAGCAAATGCCTGCTAATTTAGGAATGATTTGTAGCCTCAACAAAGCGAAGTCACATTCGACGCCTCAATAAACTCACGCGGATGCAAGTAGCAGATGCTCGAGGCCAGCGAACTTTGAAGAGTGAATTTAGAGAGAAACTTACTCTTGAGAAAGCCGGATTCCCAATCGAAGAAAAATAGCAGAAGCTTTCCGCATGGACGGAAGATGCGGTGCGAAAACTTTCTGCGCAGCAGACGACACTGTGGGGCTGACTTCGTTTTGCTCCAGCCAGCCGCGGCCGCATATGCTTCTTGTTCACGTACGAAATTACCCAGGAATCTAACCCACAGAGATTAGCTTTCCTATTTTTATGCTCTTCGTTACATGTTATAACTGATCTCGTTCTGTACCGCAGTCTTCCCTGCTTCCATACTATAGCGTACAATCGGACTACTGAAACTGTATAGCTATGATACCGGGCTCTGTAAAATTTCAATGATAAATCTTCTGGGAAATTCTTAATATTTCATAAAATATAGCGGTTATTTTGATCAACCATTGAGGAGCTTACAAGCGGTTTGTCAGATGCTATAAACCTTTTTTCGATTTTTCGCAGGCGTTAAATAAAAATAGTGGGTGGAAATTTTGAATCTCAATAAATTTGTTGCAAATATACCCGAGCATGAGTGAGTCTTTATATTTGTTTCATGCAAATCAGTCTCGAACAGAAACGACCAGCGTGTATGATCAGGAAGTGCGTAAATACAGAATTTCCAAACCATATTCAGGAAGACTGGTGAATCATGTCGTCTCACTGCATTGGTAACATGGATTATACGTGATAACCTAAGGAGAAATATAATATGATATGGAAGTGGGGAACTTTGGGCTCTAAGCGTACGTGATTGTTTTTAAGTTTAAGAAAAGTTTCAAGAATTTTTCTATGGCATTTGGGAATTATCAGCTTATACGGGACATAATACAACCCAGGGCAGAAAATATTTTACTATTGGGTTTTAATAAACTTTATATAAAGCGTGAACGACTAAAGCAGTAATTTGTTTAAATAATATATCGTGTGAAAAAAACTTCAATTTTAAACGTAGGTACACTTTTTTCTTCTAGAAGTTCAGTGCTGCGCATTTGTGAAATGATCACATTCTTTTGTACAATTCGCGGGCTGAGGGAAATGAACTTTCTGCTTCATTAGCATAGAAATTGCAGCATGAGAGGTTTTTAAGAGTGGGAGTTATTTTCACCTAATAATTATGTACGAATTATGGTTAAAAAAAACTTTATTTCCAATAGAGATGGTACGAAAGTACCATCATTGGTTTTTAAAATATCTTAATACACTTAGGCGATACGCACACATGAGTATTGTAAAAGATCGAGGGATTCACGTTTTACCAAATACCCAAGTCTAACTGAACTGAGAAGGAAAATTGGAAAATTTAAACTGAGGGATAATAATTTTCTTCGGTGTACACCTACGCTTTTGAATTTTTGAACAATTCTTCAAACACGTGTAACTTTGGGTGCACTTAAAGTTTGGTCGTTGAATGTCATCATTATTGAATCCTAGCTATTTGATTGATGAATATAATCTCTAAGGGAAAATTTTCATAAAATTCGTTAGAGGATGATTAACTTCTCAATTCATTCCTTTATAACTGGTTTTAGTCTTGAAGAAGAATACGGGCTCACTCTTAGCAAGGCTCTAAAGTTACGCACTATTTTATTGCTATTTTGCAATGAGATGAAACTGCTGTGAGTCAAAACTATGTCATGTTCCAGACTAATGTAATAAGGCAACATGTCATGAATTATCCCATTGTACTAATCCATAAGCATTTAGCCAAGATCACAATACTGGAAATTGTTACATCTTGATCGTTTATTTTCTCTTTCGTTTTTAACCCAGACCTTAAACCTCATCAGTGAGCAGCGTCTGAACCCTTCTGAAGGAGAGGATGCTCCCCACCTCCGCAGGTACGGAAAAGAACGCAGCGGACGACCGCATCACAAAACAAAGAGGCCGCGCAGGCTTATGGGGGAATTGTGTAGAGCAAACAGAGCAGCACGAGCCAGAGCACGGCTCTCCCGTCATCCAATGTTTGTTCCACATGCGATCGTCCTGACACCGTTCATGTAGCACCCTAGTTTGATTATTGTTCATGCAGCACCCTAGTTTGGTTATTGTCCATGTAACGCCCTAGTTTGATTATTGTTCATATTGTTCATGTAGCACCCTAGCTTGATTTTTGTTCAAGAAGCACCCTAGTTTGGTTATTGTTCACGTAGCATTCTTGTTTGATTATTGTTCATGTAGCACCCTAGTTTGATTATTGTTCATGTAGCACCCTAGTTTGATTATTGTCTATGTAGCACCCTAGTTTGATTATTGTTCATGTAGCCCCTAGTTTGATTATTGTCCATGTAGCACCCTAGTTTGATTATTGTCCATGTAGCACAATAGTTTGATTATTGTTCATGTAGCACCCTAGTTTGATTATTGTTCATGTAGCACCCTAGTTTGATTATTGTCCATGTAGCACCCTAGTTTGATTATTGTTCATGTAGCACCCTAGTTTGATTATTGTTCATGTAGTGCCCTAGTTTGATTATTGTCCATGTAGCACCCTAGTTTGATTATTGTCCATGTAGCACCCTAGTTTGATTATTGTTCATGTAGCACCCTAGTTTGATTATTGTCCACGTAGCACAATAGTTTGATTATTGTCCATTTAGCACAATAGTTTGATTACAGTTCGAGAATAGACTGCCCGCCTCAATTCTTTAATATCTGATGTGATTTTCACTTTGTGGGAAAGTCAAAATTTACAAATGTGGGATTCGATGAGTCATAAACAAACAAACAAAAAAAAAACATCGGCATCTTTGGGATGCTTTATTTCCAATCAAGCCTGATACATATGATCTTGAGCACTGGTTTTTCAAATGTTTTATAACTAACCCTATATATAGGACACCATGACGGTTCCCCCGTAAAGCCGGTACCCATTTCCGACACCTGAGTTGAGTGGGGTATTGTGCTTGAGCTTTCCCTTATACCGAACGGGGAAAATCGCCGCGCCAGCGCCGGGATACAAACCCTCGTCTCCAACATACAAGGCCGATCCCTTAACCACTGTGCCACGGCGAGAATTGTTCGCCATAATTATCCAGAATCTCCCTTTTGATCTTAGGTTTGTCAGATTCAGTTTGAATTTTGTATTCCAGCGTCTCTATGGCGCAGAGAAGTTTTGTCGTGGGTGAAAGCTATGGAGATAATATCATATATTTATTGCAAATAGATTTTGAATTGATCTAAATATCGTTTTCGTGTATTTCTGTTTTGATTTTACTCACTAATGCAGTATGGGTATGAAGACGATTTTCAGCATCAAAAGTACAGACATGTGTTATCCAGGAACGGTTAACGAGTAATACAATTCATCTATGGAACATAGTAACTCAAAAATATTGCGATCGGCGATAACGGAAAAATCAGTAATTCTCCCCATTTGTCATTTAACTTTTAACATTGCAGAAATTAACATTATGTCTAGACATGGTGCATAGTTTCTAGTTTTCTAGTTTTCAACACTCTGACAGATGTGCAAAAAACTTGAAGACATGTCGGGCTTGGGACATTTTTTTCATGCTCCAGACACCATATTCATATCGAATTGCTCTACTCTCATCCCAAGTATTCATGCTGTTTATACGTAACTACGATAGATTATTTGTCTGAATACAAATCTGTTTTGCAATCAAATGCGTCGAAGTAATGTGGTGAGGCATTCACGTTCGCTTTCTATAAATGTTACAGTTTCAAGTTGGTTCGAAAGAGCTTAGTAAGTCTAAAAAACACACCAAAAATATAAAATCTGCGCGTGTATAATTTTCTAAAAAAACACAATTCGTGACTCGCATGAACTTCTAAAGCTATCCTTCAGAATTTCTCAACTGTTTTTCTTATATTTTAAAAATGAATTCCCTCGAACATCAACGCAACATTAATTTTGTTGCTGACAAAAACTGAATGAGTTTTCTATTTTATTTTCACACAAAGATTCTCTTTGGTGACGAACTTCACTCGCTTAACCAAAGATGATACATCAAAAATATTAGCCATATTACTTGATTTGACTGCTATAACGACGATGAATACAAAAGAGTAAATGAACGTACAACGTCCTTAATCGATCACGAGCATGATGATGAATTTGCTTGTTTTTTTTCAGTGGTACGGGAAACAACAACAATTTACTTTACATCACGAATAAACTCAATGTACTCAACTTCCGTTTGAATTTCTTCGTCTGTTTTATGAATGCTGATAATAGACGTAAGAATTATTTACACTGGGATAATGGAAAAAATGTTTTGCAGTAATTACGCTTGTAACACATCATTCATAGTATTACTGTCGGCATTAATAACTAGAGAAACAAATAGTTTACTTGTTTGTAATCAACATAAATGAATGTGATATGTTATATACAATACTTTTAAAGCAAAAGGCCAGCTTGGGGTGATAGCTGTATGCGCCTCAGAAATATATGTATATATATATACGTTTGTGTAGTATATCAGTAGTGCACCTCAGCTTCCCTGTGGAGTTGTACTCTACTTTCTAAATTATGGCAAGGAGTGAAATGATTGGATATAACTCAAGAGTCGCAGCACGAAATAAATGAGAAACGTTACGGATTATTTGTCGCAAGCGTAGGTGTAAGTGAGAGGGCGATGTTGTAGAAATTTAATATCTCCATGGAGTCGTCATGATGTTTGCGATAGAGTTGAAACTCGACGGGAATTTTGTTTTTTGAGAACTGAAATTGAAAAATGCTGATTTGAAAGGCTGAAAGGGTGTACCAATTCCAAAGCTTGTTTTTAAAGTTTTTTTCTCCATTTTCGTTTTGAAGTTTTGCTCATGCTGCTTTGGTGACTGCTGGGAAGTCGGATGGGCAAACAATTTAAACAAATAAAATACCTGAGGATGCATTATTAGTTGAACAATCATAAATTTTACGAAAGTTTCAACGTTCTAAAGCAAATTCCCTTCAAAATTTACGGCCATTATCGCACTCAAATGGTTATCATTACGGTAAATTAAAACATTATAAATTAAAATACATTATTTTCTGAGTATCTAGACGACAGTTGAGCAAGCCTTTCTCATACACAGTGAGCAAAACACACACAATGGAAAACATACACATTTTTGTTTGAATTTGCATCGTCTACACGCTGAACGATGAAAAGAAAAATTACGTCACCGTATGCTTGTTCCAGGGGGAATGTTGAAGAGTTCATTGCAAGTTATAAATTCATCTATGCGTAATTGTGAACAGATTTACACTGGGCTGCTAGGCCTCATCATAATTCTAATTTATAGAAGTAAATACCTTAAAAGTATAACGACTTCGTGCAGTTTTTACAAAAATTCTTAAACGGTTATTACTACCTAACTATAACGATTATAACATTACTAGCACATTTTAAAACGATTATTACTATCTAACTCTTACGATTATAACATTACTAGCACATTTTAAAACGATTATTACTATCTAACTCTTACGATTATAACATTACTAGCACATTTTAAAACGATTATTACTATCTAACTCTTACGATTATAACATTACTAGCACATTTTAAAACGATTATTACACTCTAACTATAACGATTATAACATTACTAGCACACTTTAAAACACTTATTACTATCTAACTATTACGATTATAACATTACTAGCACATTTTAAAACAATTATTACTATCTAACTCTTACGATTATAACATTACTAGCACATTTTAAAACGATTGTTGCTATCTAACTATAACGATTATAACATTACTAGCACATTTTAAAACGATTATTACTATCTAACTATAACGATTATAACATTACTAGCACATTTTAAAACGATTATTACACTCTAACTATAACGATTATAACATTACTAGCACATTTTAAAACGATTATTACTATCTAACTATAACGATTATAACATTACTAGCACATTTTAAAACGATTATTACACTCTAACTATAACGATTATAACATTACTAGCACATTTTAAAACGATAATTACTATCTAACTATAACGATTATAACATTACTAGCACATTTTAAAACGATTATTACTATCTAACTATAACGATTATAACATTACTAGCACATTTTAAAACGATTATTACACTCTAACTATAACGATTATAACATTACTAGCACATTTTAAAACGATAATTACTATCTAACTATAACGATTATAACATTACTAGCACATTTTAAAACGATTATTACACTCTAACTATAACGATTATAACATTACTAGCACATTTTAAAACGATAATTACTATCTAACTATAACGATTATAACATTACTAGCACATTTTAAAACAATTATTACCATCTAACTATAACGATTATAACATTACTAGCACATTTTAAAACAATTATTACCATCTAACTATAACGATTATAACATTACTAGCACATTTTAAAACGATTATTACTATCTAACTATAACGATTATAACATTACTAGCACATTTTAAAACAATTATTACCATCTAACTATAACGATTATAACATTACTAGCACATTTTAAAACAATTATTACCATCTAACTATAACGATTATAACATTACTAGCACATTTTAAAACAATTATTACCATCTAACTATAACGATTATAACATAAGTAGCACATTTTAAAACAATTATTACCATCTAACTCTAACGATTATAACATTACTAGCACATTTTAAAACAACTATTACCATCTAACTATAACGATTATAACATTAGTAGCTCATTTTAAAACAATTATTACTATCTAACTATAACAATTATAATATTACTAGCACATTCTCGCAGCGAAAGTCAACTTGAGCGGCTCTACGTTCGCTGCTTTCCCTGGGGCTACGCCTCTCGTTGCACAATTGCACACGACGGGCTTGCATCCGTGATGCTCAGGCTCAGAATTACGGCGAATATTACGGAGATGACTTTACTCGGCGCTGGTGTCAGGTTGTCATTTGCGCTGCACTGAGATATGAAAGTTGCATAACCCTGGCGAAAGCTTGTAAATATGCTATAGTGGAGTTTATTGACTTGTGCCATTCGGTAAACTAATTCACTGAATTTATCTTCATGCGCTCTATGTCGATGCCTCTAAGGTGCTGTGATTGTAATTCCTGTTATGATGAACTTTTTTTTAATGCGTCAATGTTTGAATTTTTTTCGAGTTCTCTTCAAAATTGAATATCCTGACCCACAATTTGGTGGAGCGCTGCTTAATAAATCGTATTGAAGAAATTAAAAGGTTTCAAACTCAGATATTTCCGTACTTGTTTTGATAATTATAATTAATATAATGAATAATAAGAGCGAATCAAGTGTAAAAAATGGCATTAGAAGAAACTCGTGATGTATACACCTCTTTTTGATTACACATGGTCCTTCACTAGTTCAAATTAATCAGGAAGTCATGTGTAAGGAACAGAAAGTCAGACAGCAACATGTTACAACTAAACAAGAAAAATAAATTTCCTTCCTGAACCACGCTATTATTTAGAATAACGAGGGATATATTCGGAATATTGAGTATCAAGTACAACATGAACATGTTACATGTCATGCGAATTATGCCTAAACATGAACCTGTTCTCAGAGTATAGGTATAGATGAATTGACAGTTTTATAGATGGGCATAGATGAATTGACAAGTGATTTTCTTCCAAGTGATAATATTCTCCTTTTCTCGCTGTTTAAAGAACTATCTTAGCTGTGTGTTGTATACAACTTTCAAGCTGCTCGGTGAAACGTGGATAAGGATAGACAAACTTTATTAATGTTTGTGAACAAGAACGCCGCAATAAGATTTAAAGATCGCTGAATATAAGAATGGAAATATAGTTAAGTAGCTCATGGTGTTAGACTATTCGGTGATTTTCCTTCCGAATCGCAATGAAAACATTTGGATCAGTGTGTTAGAAAACGCTTCCGTGCTTCATAGAAAGAGTATCTCTTTGAAGAACAGCTACTTGTAGAATAAAATTCCATTTTGATTGCCTCGAAATGGACGTAATGGCCATAAGGGCGGATTTCCTGTATGGTAACCACGCAAAAGCTCCTGTCGTACTTGCGCCATTTCTTCCGCTGACTGAAACGTATCTTTTTCACAGCAAATTTCTCCGGAGCGAATATTCCACACATTGACACGCACCACCGACCGATGGAAGACCGATGAATTCGACTCCGACCGATAGAAGATTCTACCGCAGGAATTCTATCAAAAAATCTGACTAAGAAAACTCAAGTTTGAGCGAAGTGTCACGATCCCGATTGCTGTGATATTTCCACCTATGGTAAATGTGGTACCAATTAATGTACGTTCTGCGAAATGACGTGACTGAAGTGCGGGTGAAATGGTCAAACCATGAAATGCGTGCCGACTCTATATTATTTTTGATGTGTCTCTAGCGACTTTTCAATAAAGAGTTACATTTACAAAAATTAATCAAGACATTATCATCACGACTCTGAACAAAAATCAATTTAGAAATTATCATCATGACTGTAAACAAAAATCAATCAAAAAATTATCATCACGACTCTAAAAAGTCTGAAAGGCAGTTGTGGTGGGAAATAAAACGAATGAGGATAACTGTTACGTTGATAAAAATGTCGTTTTCCACAGCTATTACTTTGTATCCTCCCAAGAGTTCCCATGTCCCATACGGAAATGGGTTCCTGTCTTATGTCTCATTTAATTTTTGTTCTAATATCTCAATTGCTCTTTCAGAAATAACAGTTAGAAGTTACAGATAACTTTGATTGGCTTAACCCACTTTAAACAGATGTTAATGAGGAACATCTAAACACTGTAATGTGTGAGTTCGAAAAGGCCCTTTATGAGCTGCAGAAGTTGGACTATCGGTTCCCATGATTTTAATGATACTCAAGGCAATACAAGATTGACTCATCTTAGCGTTCAAATTGAGCCGTAGAGATCCGGTAAAGAAAAGAAGTTTTACTTTAATCAGATTATTAACCTGATTTTGCTCCAAAAAATTGTCTTTTTTACCTTTTTACTGTATGAATTCTAAGCAATTATATTTCTAAAAATAATAAACGACCAAAAATTGGCATTTTTTTATTTTCCTCGGAGCTTATGACTTTTCAATTCAGGCACCTAAGAACAAGTGGAACTTCAGAGAAAGGTCATTAAGAATGAGAAAAACTATTGCCAGATACACATGCACTTTTATGGGATTATTCTGAAAAAAATAAATGTTGTGAAAGAAACGACGTTGATTTTTTTCTAATCTAATATATATACGAAAGAGTATTGCTTTAAGTTGTGTTAAAAATAAATGGCATTATATTTCTGACACTCAATGGCATCATAGAGAATATAGAATTTTGGGAAAATCTGTGGGAGTGAGGGAGAGTCAGTGGGAGTGAGGAAGAGTCAGTAGGAATGAGGGAGAGTCAGTGGGAGTGAGGGAAAGTCAGTGGGAGAGAGGGAGAGTCAGTGGGAGTGAGGGAGAGTCAGTGAGAGAGAGAGAGAGGGTCAGTGGAAGTGAGGGAGAGTCAGTGGGAGTGAGGGAGAGTCAGTGTGAGTTAGGGAAAGTCAGTGGGAGAGAGGGAGAGTCAGTGGGAGTGAGGGAGAGTCAGTGAGAGAGAGAGAGGGTCAGTGGAAGTGAGGGAGAGTCAGTGGGAGTGAGGGAGAGTCAGTGGAAGTGAGGGAGAGTCAGTGGGAGTAAGGGAGAGTCAGTGGGAGTGAGGGAGAGTCAGTGGAAGTGAGGGAGAGTCAGTGGAAGTGAGGGAAAGTCAGTAGGAGTGAGGGAGAGTCAGTGGGAGTGAGGGAGAGTCAGTGGAAGTGAGGGAGAGTCAGTGGGAGTAAGGGAGAGTCAGTGGGAGTGAGGGAGAGTCAGTGGAAGTGAGGGAGAGTCAGTGGAAGTGAGGGAGAGTCAGTGGGAGTAAGGGAGAGTCAGTGGGAGTGAGGGAGAGTCAGTGGAAGTGAGGGAGAGTCAGTGGAAGTGAGGGAGAGTCAGTGGGAGTAAGGGAGAGTCAGTGGGAGTGAGGGAGAGTCAGTGGAAGTGAGGGAGAGTCAGTGGAAGTGAGGGAAAGTCAGTAGGAGTGAGGGAGAGTCAGTGGGAGTGAGGGAGAGTCAGTGGGAGGTAGGGAAAGTCAGTGGAAGTGAGGGAAAGTCAGTAGGAGTGAGGGAGAGTCAGTGGGAGGTAGGGAAAGTCAGTGGAAGTGAGGGAGAGTCAGTGGGAGTGAGGGAGAGTCAGTGGGAGTGAGGGAGAGTCAGTGGAAGTGAGGGAGAGTCAGTGGGAGTGAGGGAGAGTCAGTGGGAGAGAGGGAGAGTCAGTGGAAATGAGGGAGAGTCAGTGGGAGTGAGAGAGAGTCAGTGGGAGTGAGGGAGAGTCAGTGGAAGTGAGGGAGAGTCAGTGGGAGTGAGGGAGAGTCAGTGGGAGTGAGGGAGAGTCAGTGGGAGTGAGGCAGAGTCAGTGGGAGTGAGGGAGAGTCAGTGGAAGTGAGGGAGAGTCAGTGGGAGTGAGGGAGAGTCAGTGGGAGTGAGGCAGAGTCAGTGGGAGTGAGGGAGAGTCAGTGGGAGTGAGGGAGAGTCAGTGGAAGTGAGGGAGAGTCAGTGGGAGTGAGGGAGAGTCAGCGGAAGTGAGGGAGAGTCAGTGGGAATGACACAAAGGCAGTTGGTCAGTAGGTCACCTGAGTGTCACAGACCACATCGCTCCACACGTCCACAGTCGCGGCTCAGGAAATTCCTCGAAGATTCAGGTGCATCGCGCCAGGTTGCTACGTTGGCTTCCATCGAACATCAAGAGAAATTAGCAGCGATTTGCGCTGCGACTTGCAGTGTTTCCATGCACCGCGGGCCACTGCAGCTAGGTAACTGCTGCCTTCCTATTTCATTCATGCATGTAGTTTCTCCGTCTAAGCTAGGGTGGATCCGAAATTTTCCTCGAGTGCATGAACTTGGTTGAAGTATTTATGGAAGTTCGCTATGCAATTACTTTTTGAAGATTCCGTTTTCTGGTCATCTCAGTTGATTAAACTTAGCGTGTTTGTTCGCATTTTATTCTTTCTGTAGTGTCATAACTTGTTATTCCTGAATGACTATTCCAAGTTTGTGCATTGCCCGAGTATGTGGTTGAGTAGCATTCAATTCGCTGAACTATGATCTCTGTAAATTTTCTTACCACCGTGTACCACCGTGTACCACCATTGTGTACCACCGTGTACCACCACCGTGTACCACCGAGTACCACCGTGTACATTACAAATAACAGGTATTTCATTTTGTATTTCCTTGATTTTTGCTATACTTGGCAAAATTTCTAGCTATTCGTTCAGTAACTAAGATGAAGGGTAATTTTAGGCTTTTTTAAAGCTAATGTCCTAATGAAATCTAAAAGTCTCGATGAAATACGATGAATTCAGAAACTGTATCAAAATTCAACGAGACAGAGTACATCTCAGTTCGAATAATCATATATCAAAGTGCAGTCAAGCGAACAACAAGACATTTTTCCATGCCCATACTTTCCAGTCATGAGCCCTCATTTATTGCGACACACAGACGTTACTGTCAGGTCGAACAAGACTCCTGCCGTACTCGCGAGAGTAGGTTACGAATTGAAATAAAATACAGAGCACTAGTTAGATATTAAGCCCTTGGTTAGTCCACCACTTTTCTCATTCGTAAATCAAACTGCATGCTGAGGTGTTCTTTACCTTCACGATCTGCAAACCACAAGCAGACGTTAGCATGAAGCGCCAAGAACTCGTGATTGCGTGTGTGCGAGAGATAAAATGCAGACACACAATTTCTCGACTGCCAATTAAAATAAAAAGGAGAGAATGTTCCATGTACTCTTGAAACAGCGACGACGTCGAAAGGAACTCAAATTTCCAAAGCTGAACTTAAAACCTGGTAGTACTATGTTCACCTCAATTTCAGTGAGTGAACTAGAATGAGAAAACTCAATGAATTACTCGGCATGCGGAGATTCCTCCGCGTGCGGAGACGACGTGAGATCTGAAGATATGGCCGGTGGCGGAGCGAGGAGGAGCTCTCCGGCGAAATGGACGGCCTGCTGAGTGCATGTAGAGTGTGTATCTGTCGACCACATTTAGTCACGCCTAGCATTAATGCCTTCAGAAAGTAGACCACGCGGTGCCGGCTCTGAGTGCGTGTGGTTGCTTATTTGTCCCACGAGGAAGATACTCCGTTATTATGCCTCGCTGCTGTCGAAATACTCGAGCTATCGATGAAAGTTGGGAACGAAGCACGAAATGAAACGCTCGGAAATTGTTGTAGGCACTTTAAAAATGACACGTACTAATTTTTGGTTAATCTTGAATCAATTACCGATGATAAAGTGTATGTATTATTATTGTATGTATGTGTATTAAATTGTATGTATGTGTATTATATGTATTAAAGTGTATGTAAGTGTATATGTATTATTTTAACAGTAAACATACAAAATAATTATTTTTTAATATGGTGAGTGTAATTGTTATGATACACAAAACAATAATATAATATGTACTGTAAATTACATACATTTTTCATTAAATTGAATTTGGCCTCGATCGATGAGCTGAAGAAAAACTATCAACAAGCATCGGTTTCAGGTTAGAAAAAAGAAGCGATTCAATTTACATCCCTGTGAAACATGAGAAAAATGTTAAAGTTTTAAATCCATATTTTTTAGCGGTAAAGACACAAGTTGTGAAGTTGTTTCGAGTAAGCTATTATTACACGCCCTTCCCTCTGCTCTCTCAGATTGCATCCGATTGACCTCTTTTGTTTGGCGATTGTGTGTGCGCGTCCCTCTCTTGACGTCAGGAGCACTCATGATGTAGAGAAACGTGACGGGGCAACGTTTTAATTTGTGATCTTTGTTTCTTTTTCAAAAATCCTTGATTATTTCTTGATAATGTTACCGTAAGTGAATAGAAGATGATGTCTCTAAATAACCATTGACCGTTGGTCCTGGTAGATCATAAACCTCAGATCGAAATTCTCACTAAAAATAAAACGGGTAGAATTATGTCACTAATTTTAGACTTTTCGTTTAGGTTATATTTTTATACTTACTTCTCATTTGCTGCCTTCAGTAATTGAAGATTAACCTGTTTCATTATTTGCTTCAGGGTACCAACGGTAATTTTTTTCCAAAATTCTCCACTTCGCCCCAAACTTAATCAATTTAGGAGGCACAACTCAAATAAATATTGAAATTTGACAATTTAGGTCACCAGCAGCGGAGGACACCGTTACGGGAAGCTTAAATGACACGTCTGCAAAACCCAAATCGCGGTCGCGTAAGCGGGAGAATTGCATTACTTCGACTGCCGAGGACCATCTGTTGGTGCACCCAAAAAGCAGACACGCTGGAGCGGGAACATGGCGGCTCTCCAGCGGCTCACTGGTACAAGCACCATATGTCTTCCTCTCTGCCGGGAGTTGCTCTCAAACGGCAAGCAGTTCATAAACAATGGTTCAATTTAAATGCTACTCTTGATTCGTGAGGTGGCACAAATCTGTTTTTATTTAAAATGAGGGGTTAGGAAGGAAGATTTTTTTGGAGTTTCCAGAGTCATTTCGTCATTTTTAACACTTATTTCATGTTTAGCTTGTCTGAAACATATCAACGCATTTCAATTTCTTTGAACTTTTCTTTCCTTATTGTCTGCGTCTTTTAACAATTTTTGCGGCTTCCAGCATTAATTTTATATTTCTATGTAACACTTTCACCAAATTTTAAAAATCTTCTGATATTTGAAATGCTTTACAGCAGTTCATTCATAATCCAAAATATATTTATACAATTCATCAATATTAACTGCCAAGACTTTTAAGCAATTCTCTCATTATTTTTCACATTATTTTCCACTTACTCAACAAGTACGATATTCTCATATTTTAGTAAAAGCCTTCTTTATACTGCGTAGTGAACAGCACCAAATGTACGAGGAGTTCGCTAGACTCGAACTCAGGACTATAAATCACCGCGCTAGCACGCTATCGACCGCGCTATCGATCACCTTAAAAGGTGATCGAAGCCCTACGAAAGCAATGCAGCACCAAGTTTAACACAACGTTAATGCATTTTTGAATGATACTATAATGTTCTCGGTGTATAGCTATCTAAACACTATAACATTTTTAACCCTTCAAGAATTGAGTACAACACTCACTAAAGCAGTGTTCTCAGTTCTTTCAACCTTGAGATATTGCTACAATAATTTTAAAGCGATAGACCAACTATACTAGAATAATTATATAGATCGACTACTTATACCCCGACATATGTCAGAGATCAAAACCTGAGTGCACTACTCTAGAACCAGTCGGTCAACCGGCATTCTGCATTCTTATATACTGAAAGGCAATGAGGTTTCAATATGTAAAAAAATATTATCAACTCAACATTTATGTTAAAGATAGATCACTCAAGCTTTGATGAACTTCACAGGGCAGATTTAATACATCTGAGTTTAAACATCCGTAGTATGCGGTTGCACGTCTCTAACCAACATTTGCACAGGTCTGTAGAGATTGGCTGATGACACTCATCATTGTAAACCATTTTATGCGTGGGAATGGTTTAGCTAGTTATTGGTATAAGTGTTTTGAGAAACTATCTATATTTAAACATTTTTGCACTGTAATATTTCTACATTATTTTTCCTTGCAATAACATTTTGTTATTTCGTTATTTCCATAACATGATTGACATGATCATGACGCTTTGATATCTCCACAACACGGCGCTCTTTCGCTGAATTTCTATAATCCATGCTGTTTTCCGTAGTAGATCGTGTCCAATCCGTTGTATTATAATTATTAGTGGACTTTGGTCTTTTCGTGAGGGTCAATTTAAAATGCTCACTACAGTTGTAAAATATAACTCATGTTGGAGGATAAATCAGGTGACAAGTTTGCCTATCATCCTCTGTAATAGACAAACTACAATTCAATTAAAGTGGAATGCGATTTCATGTGACTATCTCATTGATCAGCCTTATGCGTAACTAGGTTAAGTGAATCAATTAGATTAAACATTATTGAACACCCTAGAATAACGTTGATGTTACGATGCCCAAGAAGTCGCTGAACTTATTTGGGCTCACAGGTACCTATACTCATTTTTGACCATTGTACTAGACTTAAGAAACAATCTACCTCTGTATCACCTGTGGTAAATAAATTGTTTAAAGTTGTTTAAATGTACGGGGATAGTTTTCTTTCAGAACATTGTTGGGACCAACGCGAGTCACAAATTGTACACAAATGGACTTAAGGACTTATTTTATACCAAAAGATGAGCAATTCAATTTTGTGATATGTATCACAATTTATGTATTTGCAGCAAGCGATACATCAATAGAATCTTTAGTAGCTGCATTATAATGTAAAAATTTCATTAAATAATCATCAGCGCTGATCCTAAAGATTGACTAGACTGATTAAGTAGATATTTCACTCGACAAAATATTCTCTAAAATCCTTCAGTGTGTTATGTTCAGAGGAAATATCGTATATTCTAGGAGCACCTTAGAATTTGTTCTACTTTAAAACTTTGGCGGATTATGAGCTGTCTAAAGGACAGCAGACAATTTTTTTTCAAGAACTGTGTACCTAGAAAAGAAATAATATCTTAGCTTCATTTTAAAACCCGAAGAGGTATTTCCTCACTTCAAGATCCAACCCATAATTTCAATGACGGGGAAACTGAAATCAGAATGCGTTTTTGGCATTGTGTGGGAGAATGAATTTAGTTCGGCTACTAACTGAATGATCGTGACCGCCAGTTTGACTAGATACTAATTGCATAACATCTATATAGCTAATAATACTCATACTTCTTATAGTGAAACTACATAGATGGAATCCATAGAGATCAGAAAACTAAAGTATTCATGAGTATTTGAATGAATCATTGAATGGGCATTGTTTTCTAACTCAGTATTGCAACGATAATTCTTAGTTACAGAACATACTGAACACGTATTGACGAATCTCATTTTGCCTGGTATCTCCATTGCTTAATACTCTCCCTTGCTCATTTTCTTTATAATTCAAGACATCACAAAACAGTCTCGAAGTATGCGCAGGTATTATGATTTGATCGCCTATACGCTGGGATTTGCAAGCATGCTTACTTGTATATGTGTGTACGTATATGGGTGTGCATGAGTGCACAATACACCTGTGTGCACTGGACTAGCAACTGGTATATAAACTATAAATCCCAGACTTTTTTCTCACTCCCAATTTCTAACACTACAAAACGCATCATTTCATTTTATATTATTATTGTAACTCAATCCAAAGCTTAAATGTCTTTTACATGTAAAATGTGGAACCTATGTATGTTTATCAATTGCAGACATTTTTTTATTTTATTTCAAATATAATGTGACTTTTTTCCTAATATGACACCCTTATAGAACATTCATGTTTCTTTCTTCTTCACGTCCAAAAATGCTCTTGGTAGGCTAGTGCAGTGCAAATTATCATATCATCGCTTACGCTCTAGAGTATATTAAAACAACCGTACCTAAGCCTCGCGTACTTCTGGAAACATTTCTGTACTTGGGAACCGTTGTAGAACAATCGTTTTCATGTTTCTGACTAAGGTAGACTGTTTTGAGCCAATATTTTTAGTACGGAAATTTTATAAAATTCATGCCATAATAAAAGATATCTTCTCCGATTCCCTCGATTGGAATGCTAGTTTATACTGATTAGTCTACGCTGATATTTGCGCACATGCTTACTTATGTATGTGTGTACTTGTGCACGCTGTGCGTACGTAGATATAGGTGAATGTGTCACTACGTAATACTTCATTTTACTTGATTATTGTACAGCATTTATAAAGTATATATGCAAATACATTTGTTGCGCGATCACCCACATATGATAAGTAAGACGCTTATCAACCAATGATCTGTTCGATACAATATTTAATAGAACATCGTTTCAATATTCAATATTTCATTAGAAATTGTAAGCAGCAACACATACTGAAAGAGTTGTCCCGAATCTTCCTTTGCTCATTATCCTATATTTCAGAACATCGCGCAGCATTTTTAAAGAACGCGCATATATTGTGATTGCCTCGATGCATAGAAATGTATTTGTGTATGTTTACGTGTTAGGTGTATGTATGTCCGTAGGTATGTATGTGCGTGTATATGTGTATATATTTACATGTATATATGCACATATGTACTAAACTGACAACTGGCATTTTAACTAGAGATAATTTTTTTTCTGTTCACTCTTAACTCGTAACATTAGCTAAATCGTCATCTCTTTATTATTGTAAAGCGTTCAAGTAAAAAAACTATACATTTGTTGTGCGATCATCCATTTGTATTTAAATAATATGCTTATCAACTAATGACCGTTATGTTAAAATTGCTTAATTAGAAATACAAATCTTGTAATTTTCGTGGTCCCCATGCTTATATATATTTATACTTATTTTTTTCCGTGCTTCCCTAAAATGACATTTTTTAACATCTTCCGAAACAAACAATTCTAATATTATTTCCTGGCGTCAAGAATTGCGAAGTTTCATATCATGTATACGTAAATTGTCAAAGATGTTCTCAACCCACAATGAAAATGCATCGTCCATGAAATTGTGTTGTCTCTAATAATTATCATTATGTGCATCGTCAAATGTAGATTAAACAAGATTAGGAGTACATAGCCCTCAATCATTTCTTTTCGACTAGTGACATGAGTATTGCAATAACTCATGTGCGTGTATCACCTAAGTGTATTAACTTTAAGATATTTTAAAAACCAATGATGGTACTTTTGTACCATCTCTATTGGAAATAAAATGTTTTTCTTTTCTTTTTTCCTAATGACTTTTTTCTGTCACGAAAAAAGAATTTTGTTTTTAAATTTGTCTGTCCCTTGCCATTGTTCTATTCCTTATTTCAGAAGTGGATAGAATAAATCGTTCCAGAATATTTCACATAACCTCAAAATTATTGCAACATTACCAAACTGCCATATGGGCGTTAAATTTTCATGGTAGTGCTAACCAATTTTTTTTAACAATACTGAGACACGATTGAGAAGACTTAAATGTGCTTTATTTAAAGGCAATTCATAACAAAAAACTTCTTTCAGAATCCCTTTCTGCCAAAAATCCTTGGAAAAAATTCATTCAAAGGTCTATGCACAATGGGTACACTTGATTTCCACTCGAAGAAATTGACTACTCGAAAAAGTAGAGAGTATTCTAATCACAAACGTGGCTCATACGTACTCATAAACCAGCATTGATTTATGGACCATAAAAGGCGAACGTGTCACTGCACATTTACGCTATATCACCAGTTAAATTGTGCGTAGAACTTGGAATGAGCCTATCTTGTGCAAGGAAGTTCTGATGATACATTTGCTCAAAAATTATGGCTGCTTCTAGACTAGTGAGGGCGCAGGACACGTACACGTACTTCTTCATGATTCGTGCCTTTGCACCAAAAAACTGAATAAACTTGCTAGGAAATTGGTATCCATGATTTTACATCCATTCCAACGCCTTTACTTTTAGTAGTGAGCTAATTTCTTCCCATTGATATTACTGAGACAATCGTTTTTCTCCCCTTTTCTTCTTGGATTCCCATTATGATTTTTCCTTCGTAGTTTTTGTTTGCATCGCGCGAAGTTCATTTTTATGACCTCAACATCACAACGACAGCAAATGAAAAAGGAAAGTTGTCCGAGAGTTTCCCTTGTTCTGAAAATGTTTGAACTAAGCAGTTTTTCCAATTTTGAGTCAGAAATAGGACTCATACTTCCATAATTATGTCGTCTCATCAGAAATGGTACACATACGTTTAATTATTGTATATTCAGCTGCATCAATTACCAGAGTGCACTCCTTAAGAATATTGTATTTCCATAACACATCCGCCGTTTAATCTCTTTCGATGATGTTTCGAGTAATGTAAAAAATTTACTCCATTCTAATGGCTGATGGTAACTCTTTGGATTTAAGTGAAAATATTATTAAAATGAAATTATTAAATTAATCATAATTTTAGTAAAGTACGATAGCTTTCTAGCTGAGCAGCGGTATTGGTTTTTATCACGATAAATATAGCCCTCCAAAAAACAATAACCGAAATGGGGCAGTTTATCCTGACACAACTTATTCTTTGTCATTATTTAAACTCTAATATGAGTCCCAAATTAGTGATATATTCAATTGCGTAAATGAAAAAGAAAAATGACAAATACTCTGATCGAGTTAAATCTAGGTCTTATCGTGCATGATAAATTCCTTACGTTTGTCATGGCTTTTATCTGAAAAAATTTACCTATAAGAATTTTCAAGCTCCTTGATAAGAGAATGTATATCAATGTAACCACGTACGATGTAACCTTGCGTGACAACGGTATTCTACTACGTGTGTGTCAAATGGCCGCTTTTAACTCATGTCTGGCCTCATCATGATAGTGAATTACAACTCGATCATCAAATGAGCAATTTTTTGGTCATTAATTGTATTTTTTAAAAGACGTGAAAATTGGCGAGCTCTAATCCAACATCTGTTGGTGAGTAATGTTCTCAAAACCCATGAACCAATATATCATCGTGCCTTCGCTTTCACGCGTGAAATTCTTACAAATTAAGTCGAGACTTGCTGCATCATTCATCGCTAATAAAATATCCTTCAATTCCTTCAATCTTAGTTTATAGTGTTCAACGGATGTTGAGTTTCAAAGATCGGTGTCAATTCAAGTGTTAGCTATACTGTGTCCTGTCATCCTTTCAGGCATTTTCAAGCGATTCATTCTTGGGGAATGACCCACGTATATAGCACTCTCGCATGATGGCCTACAGCTTCATTTGCCGTTGTCATGCATGTTTAGAAAACACGTTCAGTTATCTCATAATTATTTTCTTTTGGTTGCTTTGAGCAGGAATTATTTGTCACCGGAAGTTACGTTTAATGAAACTACTGTAGAATAGGACGAATTGAAGTATGAATATTTATGATCACAGCATTTCATGAGCATTTTATATGGGCAAAGACGCATAAGCACAGAAATGAATGTTATTAAATTTCATTTTTGACTTAGGTACAACATGTGTTAATGAATCTTCATAGTGACTTGGTTCATGAAGGAGACTCTAGGCAAACGTCGAGTATAAACTGCGTCTGCTCTGGACTTCGTCTTCGATCATCCAAGTACAGCCCATGAACTGGATCTATATATTTTCAGAAATATCAGATCAATTGTCTTCTGCATATTTTCAGTGATTACACCCAAATGAGCAAGCTTAGGTATTCAATGATTATTTCCAACAATTCCTATTCCATGACCAATATCAATTGCCAAATGCGATTTTTGGTATTTCACAGAAGGGGTTTAAAACAAATTATATTGTACAGAAAAGTTTATGCGAAGAAGACACCAACAGATACACAAAGCAAACACAATTACATTCAGAGGCTTGTTTCACTAGAACGATTTGAAGAAGATGGACATGAATTTCGATGCAGACATGGAGTATCAATAATGAATGAAGGCAGAGAAATTCTTATAACATAAGTCGAGACTTGCTGCATCATTCATCGCTAACGAACTATTGTAATAATAACAAATCAACACATAACATTCATCAAATACATTAATAATGGGATCTTATTTAAATTATTTATATGCTAAAACAGTAACAATCAACAGCTCTATAACAATGCGAGTCTACAATAAATAATTCAACGAAATAAATAACACCTTTGAGAAATTTTGATACATTATAAATGCCGTCTCGAGATATTCATATCATTGTCTTTGAAAAAATAAGTTAAGTCTTGAGTGTCAAATCACTTGAAGATAAAGGAAAAGTCAGCGTCTCGGTCCAATGTCAGTCTTGCTGGAATATTTTCTGCAGAGTTGTAGCTGTTGCGCAGCGCACCAGACAACATTTATTCTAATACTGTTTTTACTTTAATGAAAATAAGAAACAATTGTTGCACCTGGAAAATAGCTACGAAAAGAAAGTAGAGTCGCAGAACGTCAAATTTGCAACCTCAATCAAACCAGCAGTAAAACTGAAAGGAAAATATTTATCTCTCATCACGTACACGCAAAACAGTGAAGATCATGTATCTAAATAACCAGTCATTATTTACAGTCTAGAGTACAGTCATCTTTGTAGGCTTTGGTTTACATAGGATCTCTCTGGAATGCAGTCCACCGTGTAGCTGGGAAGATGAGCTCAAATTTTGAAATTGAAAAAGTGACAACCAATTCGATATTTTGAATTAATACGCATTCTGTTCTCCAAATACAACTTCTGCTCCTCACAATTCACAATTTCTCACTGAAATTAATTTTCGCAGAATAAATATTTCAATTGCATTCCATATTTCAAGTTTTGCAAAAAAGAGTCTAAGCACTACGTGTTCTTGAGGTATGTGAGGTATGGACCACACGGCGAGTCTCTCAGAGGTGCCATAATCCAGTCTAACTTCGACGCCAGATTATCTCAAACTTCGATACATTTCCAGCGATTATCGTACATTCTATGGTAGTTGATGAGAAGCATCGTCAATCTGACGAAGAAGTTAACTTGAAAATTTTCGTATGTACAGTCTTAATGAATAAATAACTAGAGGCGTCAAAGGAAGCGTCGTCGTACGTTGGTGTAATGCTCATAGTATCTGGTGCTACGTCTACGTGTCCAACACAGCAGTTGTCGTACTGTTAGTCCTAAATCTCGCTATTTTCGAGCGTTGAGTATATTTTTTTTGTTGCACACTTTTTCTTCTGAACTTTTTACTATGGTTCGTGGTCACTTATTGCAAATACTTAAAACGCTCAAGAAATAAATACAATCATAATACAAAGCTTCTTATGCTACTGCGTAAAAAATCTCACGCTGAAAGCTAAAAGCAATCGCACATAAAGTCATCACTTCTCAAGCAGACAGTCATTTCAATACTTCGCAGTCATCTGAAGTCGAAGCGTCTCTTGTCCATTCCGTCGAATTCCTTGTCATTTATTAGTCTTTGGGTAGTCTATGTCTGTAATACGAATGAGTAATTATTTTGCCTAGCTTACGAGTAGGAAAATCTCACAGCTTGAGCACTGCTGAATTCTCTGGACTGAAAGAAGCACATTTTGAACTTCCAATCCAACGACCGAATTAGAATCAATCCACTCGATCGACCGAATAATCCACGAACATGGAATGCAACACGGTAGGATGGCGCCTATGTTTTCAGCCGCAGAGAAGCAGCAGGACGGGCCGCTGGAGTTCAGTTTCAAGACAATCTTCATTTCAAGTCATGGAACTTCACGGCCAATCATTCACGTAATCGGGCTAGATCTCGTTATGATTGTACTTGTCAACCATTTTCTTCACTGAAAATTCACAAGAACTGTATATCTCTCCGCATTCTTTTTGTAAGTTTCTCCCCCGGTCCGCAGCGTCCAAGTACTCTTCGATTAGTGCTTTGAATTCGTCCGGCAGACTGAGCACCTCCGCGTATTGCAGGTAACTGTAAGGAGGAAAATTGCTATTAATAGGATATTATGCAACGTATGAGTAAAAAATTAGCGTTAATGACATATTATTATTGGTGGGAGTTTGTGAGTGTGTCATTTCTTTAATTAAGTTAAGGAATGTTAAATATTGATGAGTTTTAAGTTTCATGTTTGATTTTTAAGCGGAACAGCAGATCAGACGTCAGGTCGAAAGAGATGTAAGTGCATGTTTCTAGGCCAATAAATGAGCTAGATGAAAAACCCTAAGACGTTTGTTGAGCACAAAAAGTTTCTAAAACCAGACAATAAAATCCAATCCAACTCGAAGTTCATTTAGCAAAATGCAACATCGTGTTCGCTTCCAGATACTTCAAAAGAACACCAAATCGTGGAAGAGCAGTAGTGAGAAATTTCAAATCCATGACCTAGAAATGAAGTGTGGTACATGATGGAGCAATGGAATTCTGTGTTTAATGCGGTAAGAGAAGCGACAGCGCATGCGCACAACCCGTCGCGGTGGCACACCTTCACCGGTAGCCG
Source organism: Morinoia aosen (assembly GCA_030386875.1). Taxonomy (NCBI): domain Eukaryota; kingdom Metazoa; phylum Arthropoda; class Malacostraca; order Amphipoda; family Talitridae; genus Morinoia; species Morinoia aosen. The sequence continues at coordinate 49,273,895 of CM059560.1, forward strand.
TCGACGGCGACCAAAAAGAGAGCGAAGAAAGTTCGATTGTTTCAGGTAAAGAAATTTGGGCCGTGAGATCTGAGCATCTCATGAGAGGCGCAAATAATCACAGAGAAAGCCTCCAAAGAGGGAAACTTTCCGTGCTCTCAGTGTCTCACAAGAACTCTCGTTTGTTTTCTATTCCCATGAGAGACGCACGAGCGCGCAGCCCCTTAAAATTAAATGATCGTGTGTGGGAAATGAGTTACATGGAGAAATTTAAAACCTAACGCCCTCGTGGCTATGCTGATCTTAGGTTTCATAGCTAATTTTAAATAGAAAGTATTTCCGTACATGTATTCATAATTGTCATGCTAGTTCTGTTTACATGAAAAGAATATCTTACAACGAAATTAAACAATGGAACACATGAAATTAGGAAAACGTACAGTACGTGCATCAATGGTGCATTTGTGCCATTTCGTCATTAAGAGTATGATCTGTAAAAATGAAATATGATTTTAAAATAGAGTTTTTTAATTCACAGATGATAACAGGAATCTCTGTCCAACTTCTGGTGACAGTTTGATTTACCAGAAGTGATTACTTTTGTTTATAAGGATTTCCTATTACTCAATGTCCTGAATACTAATGACAAAATCAAGGAACTACTTAGTGAGCGTACTAGTTTATACAACTAGTAACAACAATAATAAAAATAATAAACTTTGTCCCTCGAAGTAAACAATTTTTGAAGCGTAATTTACTCACAACTTATTTGTTGGCTGGTTCATTCATTAAAAACAGGAATAGTACGAAACTCGCAGCCATCATTACCTGAAGAGGTCAACCATCTTAGAAGCAGCAGCGCCGAATCGAGTTGTATTCTGATGAATCTCGCATATGAGCCTCTTCTGGCAGTCCAAATCGGCGGGATCGAACTTCCTCCAGGCTTCTTCTCCAATGCTGATCCAGTCCAAGATCGAGAACTTCTCCCAGTCGATCGCGTAGGGGTCGAAAGACCTGTTCGTGTAACCCCAGCCCCGTTTCGTGTCATATGTTTGGCAAGGTCGAGAAGGTCCACAATGGATGATATAATGTGCGTGCAAAGGTTAGATGTTTTCATGTTGGTTTGGGTGTTGTTCAATGTTTAAAAGTTATGTGAAAAAAATTATTTGATAATTTTGGCAATATGCAACGTACATTGAACGTGATTGATTTCACGATGCAGTATGAGTTGTTAGTTGTGTGGCAGTCGTTTGTGAAGATGAGAGGGTGGTCGAAACATACACGATTAGATTCATAGACCAAATATCATAAATTTGAGGCCCATTATTATTTTCAAATATAGCAGTATTTGGTAAATATTCATGATCTCATATTCAAGGGTCATTATTAAAATACCAAAAAAACATACAATTACACTTACGGGATCGATGTACGTACAAAAGACCGTGATCACTTGCTTAATATTATAGGAGTTCTCTGTAAAGTTATTACCTTCCAGCAAAAATGACTCAAACTGGTTCGGAAGAATAAAGTATTTACTAATGGGTAGAAAAGCTAAAAATGTAGCTTTGCAGTTAACTCATTACCTCAAAGTGATCGTTATTTGGATTGAATTGCAAATTTGCTTTAAAATTTGAGTCATGTTTGCTGAAAAAAGGAAGTAACACTACTTACCCAGTTCATTGATGACAATTCTACAATAAGTAATGAATGAAATATGAAAAAGAGACGCAAAGAGTGAGGAAGCTTCAAAAATTGAAAGGGCTAATACATTTAAATAAACCTTTAGCTGATATTTGTTGTAAACTAAACTGAAAGAAAAGCTGTCTTTTTAAAAACCAGCCACTGGCAGGATGTGTTTGTGTCTGCACGTGTCATCCGAATTTATCGTCACAATTTAAAAAAAAATTAACTTTCAGCAAATTCCTTACTGGTTTCTGATAAACATTGTTATAATCAGTTATAACAATCTTTAATCAGTTAATACAGTAAGAGCCAATCGTTAGTTCTTTGGAAATAACGTAATAACGTCGTAGTCAATAGGCAGGTCCCAAAATACAGCAACGTTGGCAATCGTCAGTTCTTGGTAAGTAGCTTCCAGTCAACTGTTGGCTAGTCATAAAGCTTTAGTGAGGCGTAAAATCAACTTGTTCGACTGAAATCACATTTTTATATTGAGGCATCGCACAAAATATTCTGGCTAAGAATGACTGCTAGGACTAAACATCCATTTCTAAAACGGGTTGGCAGCGTGAGTGAGTAGTGAAGGATAGTTTTCATCTATAGGATATCTTAATCTGGGTGAGAGACTTTATTATGCAGAATGATAGCATTTGATGTAATTCATATGTACAGAAGTGATTTGCTTTATTTTTGCTACTTTCTGCTTTTGATATTTTCATCAAAAAAAATGCAGCATCTTAGAGAAATGTCTTGAACGTGTGAGAATCCTTTAACTATTTCTGAATGGATCTTCAATTTTCGCATTATTAGACTTTTATCATTTCTTAAGAAGTAGTTTGCGATTATCGAAATAATTTTTTGAATGTTTACTTAAGTTCATACTCTGTAAAAGATACCCACTCTAACACTACTTCGCTGATCACCAAGTGATCTCAATATTTCCCGAATAAGAACATTCGATCGAACTGAAACAAATATATCGCTCTCGCAACGAACACGAAATAGACTCTTACCGTCTGTAGGAGGAGTAAGTAGTGTATCCACCACCTCCCCCATATCCACTTCCTGATCCGTATCCCGAGTCGCCCCGATCCGACAGGAGAGAGAAGAGGAGGAAGCCGAGAGCGGCAAGACCTAGAAGGGTGAGCAAGCCAGAGGACAGCAGCGCAGCTATTGCCGCTAACTGAGTGATGTTCAAGTTCAGGCCACCCGCGCTGCCAATCACTATTGGGAAAAATAACCTTCCTTCTTCGTCCACTGCTTCTTCAGTCAAATAATCATCGATCGCTCGGACTCGAGTCACTAAAGCGAAGAGGTAAAACACTAAAAATAAGCACGTTTTGGACGTCATTTTGACAGGGTGAGTTTTTCTCGACTACGGAAAATTAGCGCGGCACTGTAATTTGGAGCGCCTGCTGATCTTGCAGATGCAAAGGACGGAGTGGTTCGATCGACTAGGAAAGCGCTTATATATCGGCCGCAGAACGTGACCGAACTAAACTCATTCAAAAGAAGAAGCTCCAAGCGTCAGGTGCGGAAAAAACAGGGCGGAGGCTGTGAAAATGCAGGTGTCGCTTCAACGGAGGCGCTATTCTGCCAGGCTCCGCCTACGAAGATTTTTGAAATTTTTCGATTTCATAGCGAGATGGAGAAGTAATAGGAAGAATACCCTTCTGAGAAATGAAAGCGATCTATCAAAACTAAGACATATTTGACCTTATTAAAAAAATACGACTACAAATGCTTAAGAGCGACTTTAACCATCCTAAGTAGGTGAATATGAAACATAGTTTGCCATGAGTCTTAATCGTGTAAACAATAAAGGCATTTCATTCAAATCAACGTTTTTCTTCCCTTAAACAAGCGTAATTTCGAACTAGTTCATGATCAAGTTCAACGGAGGAATTAATCTCAAAACACTTGCCCAAAGGTTGGAATGATAAAATATTTTGAGGTCTAGTCGCAATTTCCGTGAATGGCTACTGACCTGAAATAAACTCAACGTCGTAAAGGAAGTAAAGTATTAACTCCTAGTTAAGAGTGAATGGCTAGTAAAACTTTTTTAGTACCTGTAACTAGTCAAATTTTTCTAAACGACTATTTCAAAAATTCATTATATGATTGCTCTGCTTCATGATCTGTTACTGTTAACTAGTTAGTTACTTCAAGGTATAAGAAATGGATGATCGACCTATTTTCAAAGACTACCGAATATTAGTACATTTCTTTAAGAAAGTTTCTGTTTCAGAATTTAATTGAAGTTAACTGAAGCCTTTGTCATAATTCCTAGTGTTTAATGATGGTTTTCATTATTATCGCCGGAGTGAATCCCAAAATTTCCATTGAAGGGTAATCTTTATTGTGAATGTCAATTAGCTTTCATTATTATTGGCAAAACACATCCAAACCTATTATCTTTCTGGCTATGAGATATTGCAATTACTTGTTACAGAGGGCTATCACGCTGTGGAAACGATACTTGCAAACGAGTGATACTCGAAAGATACTGTAACCAACGCATTATCTCCCTGAGGCTCCAATTAGTTTTATATCAGTTAGTTCAACGCTCCATAGCCACGCCACAGGCGATCTCAAAACAGCGAAGAGACGAAAAACCATTTAGTAAGTTCTAAAGAAAATGGGGAATCTATGCACTTGGCGTATTCTCACACACAGTTCCCTTTGCATAGACTCAGCATGTTAGAAAGAAAAATAATGAAAAGACAAAGAGGAGATAGTAAAAAAAGTATAAAAAACTGAAAGAAGTAAAGTGACTGAAACAAAAACTCCATAAACCCTACCTATAGCAGAGGTAACCTTACAGTAGTAGCCCCTTGGGGACGCCAGCCCCATAGTAAAGGATAGAAAAACTTAACAAACTTATGCCTATTTCCCTTCCTAAGCCATCTGAGAGGTCTTAGATAATGAAATTAAGCAAAAATAATAATTACTGTGTTGAAGCAACTTTCATTGCTTGTTTCGGTATAATTTATGTTTGTGTTGATTTAAGATAAATGAGGTCTCACTGACAATTTTTTTCCTTCATAGATCGGCTGATGAATCTGAGGCGGGTGACATCTTTGCGCGCGTGCTGAGAGAAAGCTGCCGCCGCCACTGCTACTTGTGTTAGTGGTGCTGAGCAGTGTGTTCTATCTGACCATTACTTTCTTTCGAAACACTCCGAGAAATTGTCTACTTTTCCACAGCCATGAGAGAAACTGCTTCAATAAGCAAGTGTGATGGGTTTTGTGTCATGCATTTACAAATAATCACGTAGATCGGTTAGATCCGCTTTCTCTGCTTACATGTACTTGTAAACTCGGTTTCGTATTGCTTAGTTGAAATTGATAGTGACTCGGTTTGGATCAGTTTGGTGTACAATAAGATGATTGAAATTAACCCTGGCTTCTTTAATCAATTTACAAGCAATTAGGTGTAGAATAAAGCTCAGATGTCAGTTGTTGTGCTTCTGGCTTAGTATATCAGATGGGAATAAAATAAAGCAAACGAGTGTTTACTTGACTGACGAAGCAAGCCAAGATGTTAGACGCGCAGTGGGTGGTAAAACAGAGTTTAAAATGATGACTGAATGAAAAGATAGAGAATCTGAGAATGATGAGTGATGGATGTTTTGGTTCACTTACCTTAGCCATTTCAGAGACGTTGAAAACCTGGCGTCTTTTTAATACTAGTATAGTTAAGGGCATTGCTAACCACCCACAGAAAGACGACCATGATTGTTTTCTAGTGTGTTCTAATGTAATAGTCGTGGTGTCTTCTGTGAGATACATAGTTTTAAGCAACTGATGTGCACAGGCTTATCCTGAATTTAGGGGTAATAACTATGGAGCACTTTATGCCGTCGGTTTGGCCATCATGCAAGGCTAAATTTAAAGCTTCTGGTGAAGCTTACTGAGATGATGGATTTATGAAATAAAATTTTATTTCTTTAATAGAGAAAACGGAACTCGAGTACAACTGTGTTCGATAACCTGTGCATGGACATATTTTTCATTATTGTCTAGAAAATATTGCTTCTAGAAAATAAGGAATAACAGAAAAAGAAAATTAGTGCATCCAAATTGAAGGACAATTGAGCTACTGACCCGCGTCTTTTTCTACCGTATCCTGATGATCCGTAACCAGAATCATAACCAGAGTCGTAACCAGACCCGCCATACTGGAGGTGAGGAGCAGTCAGAAGGTAATACAGCGCTAATCCACCAGCAATTCCCCAGAGCAAAATGCCCGCAGAGAATAACAAGAGGGTTGTGTTGAATGTTACAAAGGAACCCGTAGTAGAGGCATTCGAGTAGACGAAGAATATACGCCCTTCTGCATCCGTGTATGAGGGTGCATTTCCAACCGCTTTGTCTTCTTTAACTGTTCCCGGGTATGGCATGAATTCATGGGCGAAGACGCAAGTAGTCGTCAGGAGGACCCCAACGACTTGCAGGAGCATGCGGTTCATTGCGAAGTTTTCCGTAAAGGCTCTAACGCACTGCAAGGCGGACACAAGAGAAGGCATCGTGAGAGGTGGTTCCGAATTGCCAGCGCTCGAAACCTCGCTCACTTCATGATATCTAAGTCTCTTCTGCTTAGAACTATATGAGCTGACAGACATTCGAAGGAAAAGTGTCAGTTAGGCTAAAAGGCGTAAGAAGTGAGAGAGTCCATAAGTCACGGAGATAATGCAAGTCGAATGAACCGCACGCTCGCTCGGTGCGCGTCGCTGGGGTCGTCCGGTCACGCCGGCAAGAGCAAAACAGTGAAACAGAAGGGCGGTTCATTGAAAAATGAAATGAATCAGCTTAGAGCAGCACCTTTACAGCCAATGCAAAAGCTTAAGAGTTAGAAGCAGAACTGGTCAAAACGTACGATTTTCTAGCATATCCACTGCCGTAGTCAGAGTAGCCCGATTGGCCATAGCCAGATTGATCGTGGTGAGCGCCTGCTGCCCAAATCAGTGCCAGACAGAGCAGGGCTAACAGACCGAGCACTGCTGCCACCCCCAGTGCGAAGGAGCCGTAACCAATAGTGACCGAAGTACTATTGTTGTTAACTAGCAAAAACCGGGAGTCAGCAGGATCTTCATCGTAATCAGCATCACTCATGAGATAGTCGTCTAATTTAATGGCTTGAGAACCATCGCAGAAGGCGGCCAGCAAGGCCAGAGCTAGGAGCGTGCGGTTCATTCTGTGCATTGCGTATTGACGATCTGAAATTATCAACGAAGATTTTCGTGACAAAATCTTAACTTCTGTGGAATTTACTGGAAGTCACAGGTTATAACGACAGAAATTGAAAGAAAACTGTCCGTAAAATTCAGGAGATTTTTTTATAGATAGTAAAGAAGACATGATCAGCAGCCCAGACTGTTTACACCATGGAATCGGGGCTTGAAAAACTTTCGCAATTACTATATTATCCATACGGACATAGCTCATAACATTAGCAAAAAGAACACCGATCCCATAGTGTAGATAATCTGGTCTCTTGTTTGAAACATTCATAAGAAGATTATTCATGTCGGCAAACAACCAAGCTCTTTCAGCACCTCAGTTAAACATTTCGGTAAACCCAAAATCGTTAAATTCTTTTCATAACTTCAAAGCAGCTCGGATCAATTGGCTTAGCGCTGGTGATATGGTGTCAGGGGTTGACTAATCATAGAACGACTATCGCAAACGCTTCGTATAAGTTCTTGGCATTGGAAAAGTGCTGGGAGGAATTGAACAAATTCATTAAGGTACATTGCGAGCCCCATTCGAATCTGATGTAACCCCAATAAGGAACAGAAGGGTGCATCCACAGTAATTTACAGGAACATTTGAGTACACATGACTCTATGCATGCGTGCACAGAGAAATAGAGCAGGGAGACAAAAGTTGGTGCGAGCAGAAAGTTTTATTTACACCACAATAATATACCTGAGAAAACCAATTTATTGATGTAAGATTGAGAACTGCCGAAAATATAGCATGGCTAATACTACTAAATGTAAGTGTCGGAGCACAAAACGAGGCATGCATAAACACAATTAGTCGACTCGTGCTATAAATTTGTTTACGAGTATAGATGCTTCATGTATTAAGTTAAAGCGGTGCTGAGATGACGTTTCAGGTGCACACTAAGTTTTTAATTGGCGAGTTAGAGAGGTGCAGCATTTACAATTTATTGTAAAGAAGACTGTTTTTATGTAGTGATTTCTGTTGATGCAGAAATAGTGTTTCTGAGTAGCGAATGTCAGTACAAGTTATGTTTTACAGTACAATCCATGCGTTGATGTAATGAATGGCTACGGTGCACGTATCTTACTTTGGAATGCAAACCATGTTAAAATATGAAGAATTTTATGTAGAGGTGCAGGGAAACCGTTAATGAAAGCAGAAATGTTTCCTAATGGAGAAATTTTAGTTTTGTGACTGATGGGTCATAATTTTAGATACCATGTTGTGCACAGAGACTATGCTGTTAGATGACATTACATTGCAACATCACGCTCGAAGCCAAGAGTTCATATGTAAATTAGGAGTAAATTAATGTTTTATTGAGAATTTATTTGTCAGACAAGTATTTATCCTGCAAAATGTTGCAACGTCTTTTCACACTTTGATTATCAAGTAAATATTCTTATAACTTGCATTACAAATTGAAATCAAGGCCCCAGAAATTTTGCTTATTGAAAGTGGCAATTTAAATGAATTCAATTTGAAATTATATTTTTAGGAGGTGCAGTAAAATAGGTTATATTTAAAAAACAAAGTTTTATTGCTGTTATGATTGAGCGTGAGTTATTCTTTTAAATTAGATGTTAATGATGAGTTACTTGTTAGAAGTTGTGATTTCCTGATGTACCTACATTGTCACAGATCTTAGTTGTCGGTAGTAGCCTTGATCGGAGCTGTCTTCATACTCGCATCCCACCCAGTAGCAGATCACCATGCTCGCTACAATTGACACCGCCAACATCCACAGCAGCGAGAAGATCAGACCATAAACTGATATCATCGTCGTCACGTTAGCATCACTCGTTATGAGAATCTTCTCGTCAAGTGGGTAATCTTCAATGTCGTTTGTGAGGGGAATGAACTGTTGTTTAAATATTTTTAGAAGCTTGGGCACTACGATTTGGATGAATGGTTCCAGCATTTGTGTCTGTGGAAATTGTCTCAAGAGTGGTTCTAGAATGCTGTCGAGTTCCAAAGAGGAAGGAGGGGAGGTTGCTGAGACAACGCGAGCCCATAACAGAAGAGTAGCGAAGCTTGCAATATGTACAAAGCCTTCCATTCTGCTATAACAGCACCCTGCAGAAGCATTTCAGAGATTAGAAAACTTTATTCTTTAATTCCATTTACATATTAAATGCTCAACACCACTCGCAATCGCCCTTGGAAACTGAGAGTTCAATTCCCGTATTAAAGTACTCCGATGATGCTTCTGACTAACTCTCTGCCGCCAAGATGCACAAACACATCCAATGTTAAAACTAACTGAGGGTGCGAAGAAATCCTGATTGTTGGCCGACATCTCAAATAGCCATTACACCGATTAATTCTCCAAAGAGTTATATGGAAACAACCCAGAAGACGTAGAAATGGAAGTGTGTCAGGCACTCGGGTACATAACGAAAGAAAATACACTGGACGCCTGTGCACATTGAGAGAATTTTCATGAAAGAATTCGGCTCGCAATGCCCTTATGAAGTCTTCAAGTGTACTTGCCTTTAGATTTCTCTGAATGGATCCTTCACCCGATAATTTATACAATGTACAAAAGAATGGGAACAAACCTAGCGTAATTGCCGTAGGTTGTACCCGTGGACCCGTAGGAATCTTGCACTGCATAACCACCTCCGCTACCTCCGTAGCGATCCCCGTGCCCTCCAATAAGGTAGAAAAGCAATGCCAGTCCAATAATGAGAGGGACTAGAATGTAGGCACCCAACACCACATAACCAGCGTTGCCAATGGTTACACTTGTTGCTGCGTTGCTGTTGCCGCCAAAATTAAGAGCATTGCTTGAAAAGTAAAATCTTTCTGACGGATCTTCCAGATCATACTTGTCGGGAGACGACATTTTTGATTCAGTTATGGTGTTGTCATCGGTCAAAGAGTGAACTAAGTTCACGTACACAATTATTAGGGAAAAGAAGAGGAATACTTGTCGAGTCATAATTTTTCTTTTAATTAAAAAGTCTCCTGCAATAAAAAAACATTGGTAAATAAAATATGTAACAGCCAAAGAAAATAATAAATTCGATCGGTATCCTAAATTTTTCAGCAGTATTATGAGACTTGGTTAAATGAATTGTTCTCCAAGAAAATCATCAAAAATATGTATCATTTAAAAATATAAAAGTTTACTATCTTAATTTTCACACTTTTTCAAAATTTTATAGAAAACGATACAACGTTGGTTGAAAGGGCAAGCAATTCTAAACATTGTCTTTTATTTACTCTATGTGAAACAAAATCGTGTAATCACAATCTAAAATGAAGCTTCAATGAAACCACGCTAAATTATTTTAATAGCAATATATTTATTCCTCTTGAATATTGAACACCCCTAAATTTACACTTACAAAATTATCAAATGGGATATCAAATACCAATGAAATTTAGAAAATGAGTGTTCTAGGCTACTTGATGGTCTGAGTTTTCAATTATCTTTCATTTTGTTTCCCTCATTTCGTTATGAAATTACTGAATAACTAACCTGGTTACATTTAAATCAATTTTTGAAGCTGCTGCAGCAAAATCTTCAAAATTTAAATATCTATTGAACTCATTATTAAATTTAGTGAAGCATTAAACTTGACATATGTTCCATCATCCCCGTCAGTTTTCATTTCGACATTATTAGTCGTGTCTTAAATTGAATATGTTTGATACAAATGTAAAAACAAATTATGTGTCGCAGCAAATGAGTGTAATAGGGAATTATAAAATGGTTCAAATTTATAGCATGTATTTACCCATATGAGAAATGATTACGAAAATTTTTTAACTCTATCTGGTGAATGATTGTAATCTTGGCCAAATATGCAACTTATTTTGAGGGAATAAATGGGACAAATCAACGTTATTAAAACGTCGCTATTTTATCATTCATAACCCATTTACTTGGTCAATCGTGCTCAATTCATTTAGCAAACTTGATAATAAGAAAAACGTACTAATTTTGGATCCATTTCATTCAGTAGGTGAATAGGTCTCTGCATGAGTAATTTTAATTAAGAGTTATAGGTTGCTTTTTAAACTAAAGCGAGTCCTAGGAGGAATGTTTCAGGAGCTTTCGGAAAAAATTTCCACCCAATCGATAAGCTAGAACAAAGACTTTCTCGTTAGCAGATAAAGTTCGCGTGTATGCGCGAGACGCGAGTGACCGTCAGCTTTACCTTATCTGGCCACTATTCCTTGGCCAGAACGGCTACTGAGTCAACTGCGATTCAACGCCTTTACCACTCTCATATCACACTAATGATGCGACCTTAATACAACCAAGCTCTTCTATCAACTATGGTGGACGCCTGGTTTCACTTAATAATGACCCAGCTCGTTATGTTTGTCAATGAGAGAGTATAGTAAACCCTTGTGTTGGTCTCGTTGCTTTCCCTCTTGAGCGAAATCCATGTCAGAAGAAATTGAAGCCGAATTGCTGCCTTCCGGTCCCGGTAAGTAACCAACCTATCAGCGAGAATGTCGTGCATGACTTCTCTTCAGACGACTATAGGACAGTCGTCTGAGACAGTGAAGTATTCCATCAGGCTGACTGCCGTCATCGAATCTGTTTATAAACCCCAATCTATTCAATTTGTTCAAGCAAGGGGCATCTTTCATGCCGCTGGTCTCATTAAGAAGCTTGGCAGAGATAGACTCCAGGCTGACTAATTAGTTAGCAAATATTTTACTGGGGATGAATGCATGCGAGAAGAAAATTCCTACACTCAGGGGGCATTATTGATTTTTAAATAACTTTTATCTTTTCAATAACCGCTTAGATTCCAGGGATTTTGTTCACAACTACTAATTAAAACATTTATTGCAATGACAATCAAAATCTGTCTAAAAAAGGCAACATTCTTAAAACAGTCCATCCCCTTTTGAATATAACGCGTTCGCTTCGCCCATTTACCGTATTTCACATTTTTTTTCAAAAATGTCATAAAAAATGTCATAACTCCATTACAACGAGTAGATTCTGAAACATAAGTCCTACAAGTCGAGCAAGTTACTGAGCAGTCACGAATTATTCAAGTGGAGCGATGACGGGCCCTTAATCATCGTCTTTATGACAGAACGCGGAGCTATGTGGCCTCTGATCAGGCCATTAACCGAGTCTCCCTCGAAAGTAACCGCTGAGACTATAATTATTTTCAGATGACCGTTGAAACTGAAGAAACTTGGTCATTGGGTTATGAGAGGAAACAAAGTTTATCCGACTCGCTTTTAATGATGCATTAATCCAACAGTAAATCATTTTAAGCATTAGCCCCATCCTATTTATTTCAGTGGGTTTAGAATATGATAAAAATTCAATACACTTTGAAAAAACTTAGATCTGAAAAAGTAGTAGCAGTTTAGGAGATAACTTCAGCTTTGACCATACCATGGCTTTAACGGGGTGGATGTTTGAATAAAAAACATTTAGATACTCAAAATTCAAATAAGATAAATTTGAGTAATTCACAGTTTAATTTATAGTTCATGGGCTGCATCTGTGAATTCAAGCATTAACATTGAAGTGATTAGCGAAATTTTGTACACAAACGCTTGCTTCAATCCAAATAAACTATACTCAGTAAATTCTTTCAAATGAATCCATTAATTTCGTAATTTTACCGCTAAATCTTCTGGTTTCTTTGAGCTAATTTGTCATCTTTCGGTAAGGGTGCCAGGGTTGAATATCTATTATGATGGCTTTACCTTATGTTTTGCAGCCAATATTTAACGTTGATCTCACGCAACTAACTTTCCTAGTAAGAATTTTTCACCAACCTTCATCGAAACTGATTTTAAAATTATTTGATGGTACATGAATTAATTATTTGATGGTACATAAATTTGATGGTACATGGTACTACGTTCACAGTTTTATTGATATTATTTCAAATGGAAGGTTGCAGTAGTAACGACAAATGGAACGCTCAGAAGTAAACTCATTTCACCATGGGAACAAGAGTGAGGTTCGTCATTGCATTAGTAATGCAACTTCACCGAATTTATTTCTCGTTAAATAATCTTTATACTTTGCTTTTCCACCAGGTTTATACCTATTTTTACCGTAATAGAAAGAGTTAAGTTAGACTTGGTTAAATACGACTGGGTTTTATAAGCTATTCAATTTTATATATATATATATATATATATATATATATATATATATATATATATATATATATTTATATATATATATATATATATATATATTATGATGGCTTTACCATATGTTTTGCAGCCAATATTTAACGTTGATCTCACGCAACTAACTTTCCTAGTAAGACTTTTTCACCAACCTTCATATATTTTGGCATCGAAATACATGACAACGGGATATTGATGCTGTTACCATGAGTGTCAGGTTCACTAGAAGAAAATCTTTAAAATGCTCTGAAGCCAACTCACTTCAATATCACTTTAACTTACATCATAACGCATGAACGCAATCATGTTATCTCTTATACGCAAGAGCGTAATTGAATTTGAGACTGACTCGTCACTCATATCCGGTCACTGATTAACTCGCTCCTGCACAACTTACGGACTGCTACTGCCGAGTGCCGAGTCAAGAACACCTGCGTCCTGCGCACGATTGCAGGCTGCAGTACCTGGGCCCAATGTCAAGCTAAACGCTTCGAATAGGCTTAAACAAACTATACTTCTCAAGTACTGTAAATAGGACTCTACATATAGTTTTTATCCACATGATATTGTAGTGATATTGTTAAAATTTACTAGGTTGTATTGAGATTTTTTTTTAAAGAAATATGACAGTTATTACTTTTTTATTTAGGGTCATCCTATGAATGTGAACTTGTTGAACATCTATTTGCTCATGGCATGCCTTCATATTATGTTATCTACGAGTACATTACTTTTTCAGCAATACTTTCCAGACTCTCGATAAACATTGAAAAACAACAAGTGATGAACAAGTCTTGCGAGATCTTTTAATAAAAATTGAATAAGCAAAAATGTTACGTAGAATTATTGGAAATATTTTTATCTGATCAATTTTGCTCACCTAATTTCTCACCAAAGAACGAAACAACATTCCAACGTCTATATATTTCAAAAATTCAATTTGTTCTGATTTTCTCTACAAAAAAAATTTTACTGTTGTGAGCATTCATAAGGGAAAGTACGAATCTGAAGTTCATGAAGAGTGAATGTGATAGCTTTTTTAAAACAGTAATTTACGTTAGAAGGACTCGGAATTTTACAATTTCCTACTTTTAGCCCACTTATATTCCCCCATTCTCATGAAACAGGCTTCAATTGTTAATTCTCACTCAATCTTAGAACAAAAACTTCGTGATTTACAAGCAACCTTGGATGTATAGAAGTGTGTTGTCCTCGTTTTGAACAAGGGCACAGAAAGGAGGCTTCGAGTGTTCCTCCTCTATTAGTTTTAGGACAAAAACTTTGCGGTTTGCACAAGATCATCGGTGCACTGGAATATGGTGTCCCCGATAGGATCAGGACTGACAATTATGACAAAGGAGCTCAACCGCGGGAACTGTGTCTAACGGTTCCTGAGCACTCGTACGTACGGCGCGATGCACGCATCTTCCTAACGCTCGTTGACGTGACACAGAACAGGTATTACATGAGTAGCTTCTCAGCTGAGTAAATTACATATTTTAATTTTTCACTCATTCTCTGCAGAACGTTTTCCAAGCCTTATCAAAATATATGTTTACTATTATCTTTCGGAAAAAATCATGATACTGAGAACTGTCTCTGAGGGTTAATGCGTGTTGCTAAGAAATTCCTAATCGAAAAATCTATTTGCTTTCATACGTCATGATTTAAAAGGCGCTGTTGGCACTTTTTTAAACGTTTTCATACCAAGATGTTTAGAGCTAACGAAGTTTTCAACCCTCACGCAGAGGTATATTCAATGTGGCGTAAATGAGACACTCGTCATCTCCATTAAGAGCTCAGTGGTTTGAAATGACGAATTCAAACCGAACCCAATTGAGGGGGAACACGTGTGTTAGATACGCACAGCAGCCCGTGTCCTACACCAGGTCTGGGCTGGCGTATGCGCGGGAAAGGCGGTGTGCTTGATAAGCCTCACGCAAAGAAAGCGAGGCATGAAAGCAAAACAGCACCCGCGATAGACTAGATTGTAATCTGAAGTATTCGGCAAGGTGAGCTACCATCTACTTTCTACTCTGAGAGAGGGAAGAGATTATTTTTGTCCTGCTAATGCGAGGATGTTTTTTCTACAAAAATACGAATCGATTGCTAATTATTTCTAAAGCTCAGAAAAGAAGATGTGCAATACAATGGAGAGTGTGTTCTTTTAGTAGTTTAGAGTACCTGAAGGTTTTGTGTAACCTGAACTGTTATTAATTTTGTTTAAGCAGGCAGTGAAAAGCAAGTAAAGTATAGGAATTTTGTCCTAGCGCAGCAACAGTATTAACATGAGAAATATTGTTACATGCCATTATAAACGGCAATTCACCTATTCTCATAACTTACACAGTTCGATATTACCGCCTAAATACTCAGCAGTTCCTTCATGAATTCTGTATTCAAGTCGGTATTCAAGTGACTTATCGGCGTGTCCTCACTATTCCAACAGGCAAATGAAAATGAATTCGGATTACCGCGAAATCGTATTTTGAAATCCGCAAGGACCTTGACAAGCCAGTAATTCGCTACAAAATCTGTGGACTCCGGCCAGTCCTTCTTTTCAACGTCCTCAATTGTTCGCTAAGCTTTTGATAAGAATTTTCCATGCGTAACTGTCTACTTGCTTTTGCCCGGATACAATAAATCTGTAATTGACTGCTGCGTGTGACGAGTGATGGTCCTGTGTTTGCAGTCAGCCATAGCATTTTATTCATACGTTGGCAAAGCTTGTGTAGTTGCAACGGATGTTTAGTTTAGGTTAGAAGTGGTAAAACTGAAAATCCGACTTTATGGCTCGAATACGTTTTTCTTCTTTCTAAGAAGAGTAAAAAATATAACTGCACGCTAAAATCTTAACTTGCACGTTAAAATCTACTTTAAAAGAGAAAGAAATAATTGAAATGCTAACCATTTATACCAGCAAGTAAATGGGCAATTAGCGTAGTGGTACGCACATGTACCGCTACGTACTTAAAGGCAATTTCATATCAAGTTTTAGTTAATTTGAGTCTCCGTAGATAAGAAGCTCATCAACGCGTGTCTGCGTTGTTCGTAAAACCGCTGACCCAAACTACCTCGGAACTCAGTATCGTGTGCACGCTGTGGGATGTGCGCTCGGTAATTCCTGGGAATAAGGAGCGTTGTACTGCTGGAAAGCCGAGAACTCAATTGAAAGCCGACACGCTTTTTGAACATGGTAACCATCCCCACTTACGTGGTATCTCTTCGTAACTGAACGATGGTTACGCATTGAAATAACTATCGCTAGAACTGATAACA
This sequence comes from Morinoia aosen, assembly GCA_030386875.1. NCBI lineage: Eukaryota > Metazoa > Arthropoda > Malacostraca > Amphipoda > Talitridae > Morinoia > Morinoia aosen. The sequence goes on from CM059560.1 coordinate 49,290,202, forward strand.
TTTTAAATTGGTTATTTATTGTGTGAATACACTGAAGACCGGTAAGTACTTCATCGTACATAAAAAAATTTTAACTGAATTCTGTGATTGGTCGTAAATTTGGACCTATCGGTTAGTTGGTAGTTCTTTCAATTCGTGGTTATTTCGAAAGAGATTTTTGAGAGTGGACAAAGAATCCAAGCGTGACGGGACACGTGAATCAAGTAATGGCCAGAATTTTCGGGCTGAAATGGGATTTTGCTTTTTTGAATTTCCCCTTAAGCAATTACTTGTTACTCAGGTGCGTGCTCAGTACAGTTTGTAATACGTTTAAACCTCGAAAAATATTATACTCGTTTAAATAATCAAGGCCATAGATAGTGTTTAAGTTTTTCCAATTGAATTTTGTCTCTTTTGATCATTTTATGAATGTAAATTAGCTGTTGGATGAGAATTTTGAAACATAGTATTTTGTTTGTAGAATCAAATAGCATTCATTGCATGAATGCTTCGACGTTCTTCTTCAGTAGAATTGCGTTTTCTAGATCTGTAAAATTCATCTCCTGAAATATGATATTAAAAAAAAGCAACGCCTGATTGATACAACTATTTCACTTGATATAATTTCCGAGTTTTTGCCACTTCGAATAATTTTCCAATTGAAGTTAACATTGTGGTTTCTGAAGCTTCATTTCAGAATGTTAATCAACATTGAGTGTTTAGTGACAATTGTGTTACTGATCACAGAAGCGCGCAAACATACGTACCTCAGAAGTCGATTATATTCGAACACAAGAGCAAGACTGGTTGCGTTTCCAAGTCCAAATGGACGTACGAAGGCACACCAGCAAGTAGGATGGAAGAGGGAGCTTGATGTTGACTAAACGAGTGTCAGAGGATCACTGATACTTTCGACAGCCCTCACGCCGGTTTTATACCGCTAACTATGGCGCTTGCCGCTAACACGCGCTATGGTGGGACTCAGCATGAGTGATTCTCAGAGAGGGTGGTGATCAGTACAAGCTTTCTGGAGTAATTCGTAAGCACGTGGGACATTGGGGACAAATTTTAACTTGAAGAGTCATGTGGCTTTCGAGGAGCAACAGCTGCTTGCTATGGATCCGCGCCATGAACGCTATGGGCTTACTGTGCAGGGAAAACCTGTACCTATTTAATGGCCCTGCCTCAAAAGAGCCTCGCGCTCGGATGGAGAGAATAAAGACGTTATCATTCAATGAAACTTAATGCCAAGCATGCGACACGTTACCTCATTTATCAGTGAAATTAATCCATTATAGAAGGCGAGAAGGGAATTTCGTTTCGTCGTTCTCTACGTTCGTGGTCCTAATTAAATATCTGACGTAGGAACTGTGATATTCAAAGAGAATATAATGATGCAAAAGGTAATTTTAAACAGTATAATTTCATTGTTTCGCTTTTTGACTGTTTTGTGTTCTACGTAAAAAGTTTGTCAATCTGTTTCATTCCAACGACTGTTTGTGTTTTTGTTTGTTTCAATCAATTCGTTTCAAAAACAAACGCACTTGACTAGTAACAAATGGAACATTTTTTTGATCAATGAGGCAGATATAGAAGACTAATCTAGTTATTCCAATTGAAGACAACGCCATTCAGTGACAATAAGAGCCCTCGAGAAAAAGTTTCGCTGGCGCCGCGTAGGAGAGGGTGTAGTTCGATCAGCAACGCTTCCGCTAGAACACACAAATTATAAGGACGCACAAATCATATCCCGCACACAAATCGTATGAACGATAAACTATCATGAATGTAAGCATACTCATAACAATTGAATTCCATTCATGAAAGAATGTGATTTTCCTTTTTTCTTTTTGACAATTAGTAAGAAGTGTCTGCAGAAAAAAAGTGTTAACGTTTTTTGAGGTATTCGGTAGCTAGTGATATTTCCTTATTGTGGAGGCACGATACTGGACGAAATAGAATGAGGAGGAAGGTAATTTAGACAGTCGCACTTAGGTCGAACACACAACATGATTGCTGGGCATATGCACTTCAAGGTGTGTCGAATGATACGAGTGCTCTCTGCTTGATTTCATTACAATTCAAATTGAAAGGATTCGATTTCATGCACAGTTGATCTTCGAGGTACACGACATCATTTTACGCAAAACTCAACTCATACAGCCATGAAATAATTCCAGTTATTGAACTAATGCGATACTTTATTCAGATTAGAAATGACTGAGACAATCAAAACAAAAAACAAAACCGTTTATTTCCAAGTTGCCACATGAGATACATGCCAACATATTGGCTCTTAAAAGTTTCTTAATATAAGACGTCCTAAAACAAAAGTTCCATCCAAGGAGTATTAATTGACAAACCATCCGAGGTGTACAAATAGATAAGCCATACGAGGCATAATAATAGACAAACTATACGAGGTGTGCTAATAGATAAACTATCAGAGGTGTACAAATAGATAGACCATACGAGGCATATTAATAGAAATAATATACGAGGCGTACTAATAGACAAACCATACGTGGTGTGCTATTTTACCATTTTTTCCCGTTCAATTTCACGTTCGCATAAGAGGATACGAATATAACTCGAGAACAAACTATATTCTCATGTCAAGTTTGATGGACAATAGATTTTTCAGGAAATTTATTACCATTGCAAGTCTTTAATATAAATGAAGTAATATCACTATTCTAAAATAGTTTAGAGTCACAGTTTATTATTTTGTGCGTATTAGAGTAAACTAGAATAGCATAAGCTTTTTAATAGAAGTACTACGTCACTCTAATATTTTTCTTTGTGATATATATGGTGGGAAACATAAAAAGAAATTTGATGCTTCAGGAGCATCTGTTAAAGGTTATTCCTTCACTTCCTAGGGTATGCACAGGACGTTGATATGCAGAAACCGACTGACGATAGATATTGATTTCCATCAGAGCTCATGCAATACAATGTAAACGATGTAACATGAAACTCTCCCATGTCAGTAGAAAAAGTAGTTTTGAGCTTTAGGATCGGAATTTGACTCTCCAAAATATATTAACGAAGTGACTAGATCGAAGCCATGTTTACATATGTTTGCTATAGTTACAGAGTTTATATTTCGTTCAAAAAACCAACTTCCTAAACCATACGTCATCACAAGGAAATTCTTGTGTATTTATATGGGCAGGCCGTTTCAGCGGAAGAAAAGCGAACTCTAATCATTATCCGTTACGCTGGAAATAATTACCTCAGTCTGCAGTTCATATGTGTATATATAATATATAATATATATATATATATATATATATAAAATATCTACATTAAATAATACCTGTATATATATACGTAGGTATTTATATGCACATATATATCCAAATATATAAGAACTGCAGACTGAGGTAATTACTTCGAGCGTAACGGCTAATGATTAGAGTTTGCTTATCTTCCTCTGAAATTGCCTGCCCTTGTAACTACACATCTATTGCCATATGGTTTAGGAAGTTAGTTTTTTGAACACAATATATATTTTGTAACTATAGCAAATACGTGCAATGCCAAGAAAACCTGTACGATGAGTGTTGTTCATTGAAAATGAAGTTTTGGTTGGAAAATGTACTGAACTTCATCTATATGTTCAGTAACTTGTGTGTGCCTCTTAATTGGGCATGCGTTATTGGTGAACTTCATCGTCAATTCTTTGTATACAAACCCACAAATAATGTCCTATGAGGACAAGTAAAACATTTGAATTTGAATGGCACGAACTTTTTTCATGGCTGAGGTACTTGTGTCATGAAAATTTATCGTGCTTCTTGAAAAGTTTTCAAAGACGGTTAGAGCCATGATTTAGATAAATTTTAGATAATATATTATCCTTGCATGGAAAATAGTTATTAACATACCATTTAGATAACAAACTCAATAATATTTGTGAACTATTTTCGAAGTCATAATGAATTAACTTATTTCAATGGTCACTTTTACATTTGATATTTCAAACGGAGAAGATCACTTCGTGTGTGGAAATGTACTTTGTGCACCGAACTGGGGTTAATGCGCAATATGGTTAACAATACATCAACAAGGGAAAATTTAAAATGACCAAAACTATATTTATCACGGCAACTATGAACAAAATTTGTCTTACTTAAGCAGCTCAAATATATTCGATACTAAATGGATACTGTATAGGTACTGAGGAGGGGGAGGGTTCCAGTCTACTGCGAATTGTACTCATGCAGAAGCTAAGACGGAACCTCGCAGTACTTCGCCTAACCATCATTAGCTCAAACGAGTGAACACCAAATGTTGCTCAGGAATGCTTTGCTCTCTAATGAGAGAAATTCCGACCTACATACAAACAAGGTTCTGCTACAATAACAAAACCTATCAATTACTCTGAACGAATACTTTATCTTGGGTTGGGATATTAATTTTTAGGAGCTTTCATGTCTTCCTGAAAACAATAACAACTAAAAGATACTTTTGAACACTCAGTACTTTCATGGTAACGAAAGCTATAAATGAGTGAAGGAAGATTGAAGACAATACGTATAATCTAGCCGTGCTAACAGGATTACTGTTACTCTAGAAATAACGATAGCAAGAAAGAAAGAGAGAAAAAAAGTTTATCTTATTCTAAGTTGATGCATTAGGTGTTCAACATTAGTTTTAGAATTGTCCCATCATAAAGATCTTAGTTGGAAAACGTCCATGAGGATCATGATAGCAATGTTAATTTTTAAAAATAAATTGAGAGATAAACATGAAAATGTATTCCCTTAGTTAAGTTATTCTTAGTTTAATAAGGATCATAAAATTACAAGTAAGAAAAAAAGGAGGCAGTGACACGTTTATGAAGAACGTATAGCAGAACAATCTCCATTGACATTGATGTGTGAGCTTAGGCTTCTGCAGTATCCGTTGATATCGTGGAAAGTACAATGCGAGAAAGTAAATGATACCGCATCCAAAACTAATGCGATTTCAAGCTGAGTGAACAGAAGAACACGCGCAATGCTCCGCTGCTAGTATACGGAAGTTAGTGAATAGAGAGGGAGATTTAAAACCTGTACAAAGGATACATATAGAATGAGTTCAAAATATTTTTGTTGAACGAGACAAACTTGATCTCGTTACCGTTGGTTCACTATTAACACTTTGACTGCGACTTGAGCTACCGATGGTACACGGAGAGGATTTTCGTAATGCTGCTAATCGACCATTAGTCAAAAACCCGTTTTCATAAATACTTTATGAAAATTAAATGACGGCATGATCCAGTTGATGTTCGTAATTTTCAACATTTTTCACGACAATTGACTTTAAATTTGAGTTGAATATTAAACTTCAGTTTTACCGCCGCAGTCAAAGTGTTGAGCACGTCGACACCATCAAAAGTGCACCAGGCCTAGCCACGAGCAGACACGTGCGCTCATGTCAGTTCAGTAATGTTCTAGGCCAGAGGTTCTCAACCAGGGGTAAATTTACCCAAAAGGGGGAAAAGAATTATATAATCGGGGGTGAATAATTGAAGTATCTGATAATTTAAAAAGCAATTCAATTAGATTTAATTTTATAAAATGAAAGAGAGAGAGAGAGAATGCAAAAAAGTGTGTGTTTTGTATGGGAGTAGGGGGTAATTGAGAAATACATGAAGCCGAGGGGTTCAATGGTGGAGACAATACATCAACAAGGAAAAATTTAAAATGACCAAAACCATATTTATCACGGCAACTATCAACAAAATTTGTTTTACTTAAGCAGCTCAAATATATTCGGTACTAGATGAATACTGTATAGATTCATTTAGTGACTCGTGTGGCAGTGACTCGTGTGGCAGTGACTCGTGTGGCAGTGACTCGTGTGGCAGTGACTCGTGTGGCAGTGACTCGTGATGCAGTGACTCGTGTGGCAGTGACTCGTGTAGCAGTGACTCGTGTGGCAGTGACTCGTGTGGCAGTGACTCGTGTTGCAGTGACTCGTGTGGCAGTGACTCGTGTGGCAGTGACTCGTGTGGCAGTGACTCGTGTGGCAGTGACTCGTGTGGCAGTGACTCGTGTGGCAGTGACTCGTGTGGCAGTGACTCGTGTGGCAGTGACTCGTGTGGCAGTGACTCGTGTTGCAGTGACTCGTGATGCAGTGACTCGTAAGGCAGTGACTCGTGTGGCAGTGACTCGTGTGGCAGTGACTCGTGTGGCAGTGACTCGTGTGGCAGTGAATCGCGTGGCAGTGACTCGTGTTGCAGTGACTCGTGTGGCAGTGACTCGTGTGGCAGTGACTCGTGTTGCAGTGACTCGTGTTGCAGTGACTCGTGTTGCAGTGACTCGTGTGGCAGTGACTCGTGTGGCAGTGACTCGTGTGGCAGTGACTCGTGTTGCAGTGACTCTTGTTGCAGTGACTCGTGTTGCAGTGACTCGTGTGGCAGTGACTCGTGTGGCAGTGACTCGTGTGGCAGTGACTCGTGTTGCAGTGACTCATGATGCAGTGACTCGTGTTGCAGTGACTCGTGTTGCAGTGACTCGTGTGGCAGTGACTCGTGTTGCAGTGACTCGTGTGGCAGTGACTCGTGTTGCAGTGACTCGTGTTGCAGTGACTCGTGTGGCAGTGACTCGTGTGGCAGTGACTCGTGTGGCAGTGACTCGTGTGGCAGTGACTCGTGTGGCAGTGACTCGTGTTGCAGTGACTCGTGTGGCAGTGACTCGTGTGGCAGTGACTCGTGTTGCAGTGACTCGTGTGGCAGTGACTCGTGTGGCAGTGACTCGTGTGGCAGTGACTCGTGTGGCAGTGACTCGTGTGGCAGTGACTCGTGTGGCAGTGACTCGTGTGGCAGTGACTCGTGTGGCAGTGACTCGTGTGGCAGTGACTCGTGTTGCAGTGACTCGTGTGGCAGTGACTCGTGTGGCAGTGACTCGTGTTGCAGTGACTCGTGATGCAGTGACTCGTTTTGCAGTGACTCGTGTGGCAGTGACTCGTGTGGCAGTGACTCGTGTGGCAGTGACTCGTGTGGCAGTGACTCGTGTTGCAGTGACTCGTGATGCAGTGACTCGTGTTGCAGTGATTCGTGTGGCAGTGACTCGTATGGCAGTGACTCGTGTGGCAGTGACTCGTGTGGCAGTGACTCGTATGGCAGTGACTCGTGTGGCAGTGACTCGTGTTGCAGTGACTCGTGTGGCAGTGACTCGTATGGCAGTGACTCGTGTTGCAGTGACTCGTGTGGCAGTGACTCGTGTGGCAGTGACTCGTGTTGCAGTGACTCGTGTGGCAGTGACTCGTGTTGCAGTGACTCGTGTGGCAGTGACTCGTGTTGCAGTGACTCGTGTTGCAGTGACTCGTGTGGCAGTGACTCGTGTTGCAGTGACTCTTGTGGCAGTGACTCGTATGGCAGTGACTCGTGTGGCAGTGACTCGTGTGGCAGTGACTCGTGTGGCAGTGACTCGTGTGGCAGTGACTCGTGTGGCAGTGACTCGTGTTGCAGTGACTCGTGTTGCAGTGACTCGTGTTGCAGTGACTCGTGTGGCAGTGACTCATGTGGCAGTGACTCGTGTGGCAGTGACTCGTGTGGCAGTGACTCGTGTTGCAGTGACTCGTGTTGCAGTGACTCGTGTGGCAGTGACTCGTGTGGCAGTGGCTCGTGTTGCAGTGACTCGTGTTGCAGTGACTCGTGTGGCAGTGACTCGTGTGGCAGTGACTCGTGTTGCAGTGACTCGTGTGGCAGTGACTCGTGTGGCAGTGACTCGTGTTGCAGTGACTCGTGTGGCAGTGACTCGTGTGGCAGTGACTCGTGTGGCAGTGACTCTTGTGGCAGTGACTCGTGCGGCAGTGACTCGTGTGGCAGTGACTCGTGTTGCAGTGACTCGTGTGGCAGTGACTCGTGTGGCAGTGACTCGTGTGGCAGTGACTCGTGTGGCAGTGACTCGTGTGGCAGTGACTCGTGTGGCAGTGACTAGTGCGGCAGTGACTCGTGTGGCAGTGACTCGTGTTGCAGTGACTCGTGTGGCAGTGACTCGTGTGGCAGTGACTCGTGTGGCAGTGACTCGTGCGGCAGTGACTCGTGTGGCAGTGACTCGTGTGGCAGTGACTCGTGTGGCAGTGACTCGTGTTGCAGTGACTCGTGTGGCAGTGACTCGTGTTGCAGTGACTCGTGTGGCAGTGACTCGTGTGGCAGTGACTCGTGTGGCAGTGACTCGTGCGGCAGTGACTCGTGTGGCAGTGACTCGTGTGGCAGTGACTCGTGTGGCAGTGACTCGTGTGGCAGTGACTCGTGTGGCAGTGACTCGTGTGGCAGTGACTAGTATGGCAGTTCACGATCACGGCCTCAGGACAAGACGATGAGGCGCCTGGAAAAGGGAGCACACCTTCACGCTCCCTGGCCGCAGCCTAACAAATAATAACGTAAAATGCTCTTGAGAAAGCCAGCCATGACATGACCGAACACATTCTTTCTCCCCCTCTATATGGCTCCGAGACCGTAGCTTTTAGAGCCCGTCTGAGCTACGTCATCGTGAATGGCCGAGAGTGAGGTCTTTCGATCGCCCTGAACTTCAACAGAGATAACAGTCATAAATCTCTGATTATAGTGTTACGTTAAGTTAATTTGTTCAAAGAAATAATTATGGTTGTGATTGCATAAATACTTACTGAGGTTCAAAACTGGACCGCGTACTTTTGAAAATCAAATAAAACTCTAAGACGTAAACGAAAAGCTAAGGGGTCAATATTTTACATTAAGATCCACCTACTTCTGATTATGTAAAATATTTTTCTGTTGCGTATAGTGCAGTACGTGTATAACATGCGGGTCAGAAGTGAGTTTTGTGCTAAACAATGTTGTATTTTGATGCCACAGTAATTACTTCGTTACATTAATTTTAAATAAGATTCAATCTAAGGAATGTTTAGTTGGTTTCAGGACTGTACGTCGTAGTACCTACAACCGTCACGACGACGTCTGCCGTCAACCCGAACTGTTTTTCGCTGGAATGCATTCGAGCCTCTGTTGTTATTAATCAGTTACTAAATAAAATATATCTCGGGCATATTATCTAAAAACTGAAAGGAAGCTACAACACTTGCTCAGCAGATGTGTAAGTCCACTCCTGGACGCGAGCGAGCTTTCACGCAAGACCGGAACAAGATGATAGCCGTCCGCATTTCCGGTTTATAATCCCTATTGAATGGCATGCGAAGTAGAGTAACGAATGACTGTGTCAGAGGAAATATCGAGATATTCTCACGTTCCATATCAAAAGAAATAAGTCGTAAATTTTTCAAATTTAAAGAAGTGCAGAGCTGGATGTGCATTGCCTATAGAATGTGGTGTCATTTGTGATTGTTAATAATGGTCGCCTTAATTAAAGTAGACGAGAATTATGGTTTGAAATAGTTTAGAGCAATTGCTCGAATCTCTTTCTTGGCGATGATCGGAGGGAGAGCTAGAGTATTTGCTCCCGATTCTATATACTGGAAGCCCAGTATTCTTCTCGAACTCTGAAACTACACAAATCGGTTTTGGAAATTTCATTGCTTTTAAATTAGTAAAAATTCACGAGTACGAGAATATTTTTACCTGGAAGCTTCAAAAAGAACTTCCAATAAAATTCCTTTGTACTAGAAATATTGTGCATTGAACTCTATGCAGGAAATGACTTTTACTCTAATTATAAATTTTAATAGCATCCTTAATAGCTGTCTTGTACTTATCTCTGTATTTATCTGCATTTGTGCACGTTGATTATGCGGCTTAATTAACACTTCAACTGCGACGTGAGCCACTGGTGGTACAAGAAGGAAATTTTCTTAATGCTGCTGATCGACCAGTAGTCATAAATTGAATTTAATTTAATACTCTATGAAAACCAAATGGAGGCGTGATCCAGTTAGTGTTTGCTATTTTCAAGATTATTTACGACAGTTGACTTTAAACTCGAATTGAGTGTTAAACTATAGTTTTACATACCGCAGTCGAAGTGTTAAGATTTCGATTCATGCATGAATTATGTAAGGTAAGATTATTAAAAACTCTCCTGCTAAAAAAATGCTAATTCCCATAGAAATAAAAGTTGTGTTGCCATGAGGAGAGTTTGTCAAACATTATAAATTTTTTATGAGTTATTCTAAAATCAGCTCATAAGGGTGGTCATTTTTCATGTAGACCTATTTCTGTGTGCTCAGAACACTTATATAGTAGTTTTTACTTGTCTGTATGGCCATTTAGTCGTCATCGTCTTAGTACTACTGTCAGAAATAAGATGGGGCAAAATTCAGCTTCCGGTTTGCAGTATAGTGAGGCAAGGCTATATTTAATTTCCTTTTCACACACATGATAATACAAATCATCTACTCAGAGGTAGAGAGAACTTTGCCTTCTTCTGAGTTCAACTTGTCAAGTTAAAGAAAGAAAGAAAAATCGAAGAAAAACAGTTTATTTCCAATGAAGATAATACAAAAAACACATCATTAGTTTTTAAAATATCTTGAAGTAAGGATCCTTAATTGACACACACACACACACACATGGGTGTCATAATAACCTAGTCACTACATAGCCGAAACAAATGGTTGAGGGCAAAGTATTCCTGTTGTTGCTTAATCTATGTAGGTCCCAAATGAGTGTATATGAAACTGCGATAAATATTTAGTTTGCGAAAAATGCTTCCTAATATTTTATGACACTTTTTCACATAAAAATTTATTTCTATAGAAATAATTTCAGCCATGAAAGTGTCGGCTACAGCAGCCAGAAGCACTTGATGAGCACATATGTATGATACAGATTTTGCTCCCTCACGGTATTTAAAAAAATAATTCGAACAACATTTATTATAATAGACATGCTTATTTGGTGTCCGTACGTGAAGGATTGTAACAGGGAAAATTCAAGAGATAATAAAGTCTCTATCACAGATACGCGCATCACGCCCTTCCCATTGTTCAAGGGTACAGATAGTAATGCTGCTATACTTATTCTATTGATCATTATCGAATACTGACATTTTTGTCGAGGCTTGTATACCTGCTACCTTCTGGTCAGGTTACATCAATTGACTGCGATGGTGTGGTGTGACATCAATCGACCGCTTCGATAACATCATAGCAGGAAATACTAATGTTGGAATCTGTCTGAAAAAGTGTTTCTGTTATTAAATCATCATTAACCTTTTAGAGTGTATTTTTTGGATATATCATATTATCGTTACTACAACCACCGTAATAAGACTAAAACTATCGTCAGGCTGTCACCAACATCAGAATGAGGATGAAACTACAACTCTAGCTTTCATCCAAGAACACATTCTGCATGAGATGAAATCTTTAAATATTGTTGATGCAAGTGAAATTTTAAATCCACCCGGTCAATTTAAGAGTTGAATGCTTGGTTCAGGCAAATGGCTCAGCAACGAAAACGAAGTCTTTCATTAAAGTTTTCCTCAGACGAGAGACCACAATTACCCACCCGCGGGGAGAGGCGGAGGCAACCCATTTCTTATCCGACCCGCCCATTGCCTATCGGCCAAATCCAAGCCTACAGAAAGTATAACGGATCAAATGGGCGCTCACGGTGACTTCAACTGCAGGAGTCACGCTGACCGTTGCTATGTTTTAGGCAAACGACACAGCAGCAGAGGTTAGTAAAAATATATCACATAGCAACTTGGTGCTCCATATGGCGGTCTCGAGAGCACTTTCCACACGTAAACGTTTATGAAGATACTCAGCCGTGAGCTGCGAGGTCGGTTCTGCGCTCCCAGCTCATGCAGCACTCGGTTCATAAGATGTGAGGGCGGTCAGCTGGTGCAAAATGCGTGCTCATAATGCTTCTGATCGACCAGTAGTCAGAAACTCAATTTTCTTAAATACTCAATGAAAACTAAATGTAACTTTTATTGTTGTTTGAACATGAACGGCTTGTGAGAACTTAGACATCCGGCGGACATATTTTTGCAAGCCACATGACCTGCTATATTCACTGATGTTACGTTGACAAATGTTGCATTGGGTGATTGACATTTACTTTTAAGTTCCAAATAATTGAATTAATGAAATCATTAATAATTGAATTTCATTAATTTTTAAGTGAATTACTTTTATAATTGTTCGGAAGTAAGAAACAATTGGGTTTCACTGAAAGATCAGGAATGGAGAGAAAGATACGGTAAACAAGCATCAGGAATTTTATAAAAATATTTTCCAGTCTGGAGCATACAAATGAAATCAGTTGCAAATATTTCATTCTCGTGATCTCAGGTCTTCACTGAACTTAGTATTTAAGTTTCACCAACGTGCGAGAGTAAAAATGAAGTGCACATGGCCGGTCATTCGATGCTAAATCAAATTTATTCCTCAGTCACCATTCTAGACATTCTTTAAAAACTGTATAATACATCAACATAGTAGTACTGTACTTGAGGACCTCAAACGGCAATGCTAGTCTAATAACGTTGAAGAAATAAAAGACAAACGCACCACATACAGCTGGCCCCTCCATTGCTAAAACATCAACAGGTTTACTGGTCACCTCTCACTCGCACGCATGTCGCGTAAAACACAACGGAGGTAAAACACGTGGAAAAGCTCCAGCGTTCTCTCGTGAAAGTGAGCATCTCGTCTTAATATAGGTAGTTTAGAATAGTTCGCTCATTTAGACTCGATGATGTGTTTTGAAAGTCGTGTCGGTTCTATCTCGACGAACTCGCATGCGTTCGTACGTATTGTTATCTAATCTTAAATATTATTGTGGTCCAGTGAGTGGGTAATTTTTCTGCACTGTTATTACTACCTCGCGATCCTTATGTTTTGATACATCCAGTGTTTAATATTGATTCGTTTTGATAGTATTCACAAAACTTTTGAGAATAAATTTGACAAATGCTTGTTTAATCTTTAATTTTGTCCCCATGCACAACTTGCCATAAAATTTCAGTATTAGCGTCTCCGTTGATGATTAGGCTCCTGTAGATGCCTCAAAGTACAACGGGGTTGCAGAGTTGCAGTTAGCAACGAATTTATTCGCTCCAGTATCATTTCTTTCAATTTAATGCTCGTAGGGTTTTTGAATTTTCTGGTAACCACTAAATGAAAAAGAATTCAAAACTCTCTGTATAGAGCGACAGGTATAATTTTTAATACACCAAAGAAAGCTTCAATTCGATCTTAATAAATTTTTGACAAATCAGTTTAATAAATGCAAATAATACCTTGGCAAGAATATTCGTGCATTAAAAAATTCCTCACTTTTAAAAGTATTGGTTTGTGTAGTTTTACGGAATTCACAATTTCATTTCATATACACTGCTATCTGTCATGTATTGATTTAGCACAACACTGAGATCGTTCTGGTGATGAGCATAGCATGGTTATATAATCTTTATAATTGCTGATCTCAATTTGATAGCAGAACGAGTAAAACAAAAAACTTTAACTTTGATTTAACATAAATGTTATCGACTCACACTCATCCAGTAAAAGTCATAGAATTTTTCAGAATGTTTTGATATATTCCCTTAGATCTACCGTACAATATGTATTGTGGCGGTGAGAAATAAAAAGTTTGGTTCGACTGCGACTTCACCTGGGCATGGAAGATATAGTTATAATTGTCAACAAGAGTAACAAGCTATGTAGCGAGAGTGAGATGAACTCAGGCGTCATGTTGCGAGACATCGCCAAAGATTCGGGTACACAAGACATTACCATAAGTACTCGGAACTTGTAATGTTGTTAGACCATGAACGGCATATAAGAACATTGCCCACCGGCGGACACCTTTTCGCAAGCCACATCACCGTTCAGAAAGCTTCCATTATGCTTTCCTGGGTAAAACGACTCTTTTTGGGTAGTCGTACTCTTCATGGGTAGTCATATATTTTACACAACTCTACCCATTTATAATTTCAGGGAGATCTTAAAATGGTTTGGTCTCATCTATTGCATCAAGTAAAGAAAGCTCTGTCCGGTTATCATACTCTGGGATTTGATAGAATTACATTCGTCAGAAACGATGTGTAGGACAAGGTCTGACACATCTGCAGAATAATTCCTCTTGTCATAATACTGAATGTTCTTCTGGAGACCCTGATCTCATCAATTGTTTATTTTAAGGATGATTTTCTTACCCATCCCTTCTTTTAAAGTGAATTACGAGTGAAATTAACATTTAAAAAGAAACTCGTGTTACGAAAATTATGAATTTGTTTAAAAAAAGATTAGGAAATGCGTTGGAAATGATGACAGTCTTGTGTAATAAAATATACATTTCCATCGTTTATGAAATCCAAGTGACTTCCGAGGTTCAATTCTTTAGAAAATATAGCAATAATTTCCTATAATTTTTAACAGCATAAGAAATATTTGCATAGCTGGCCTTTTAACCACATTTATTCAAAACATCTCTCTGAGACAAAAACGCAACCAATATCAACGCCAATGGACGAGGTGATAGAATATTGTACTACCATAAGCTATAATAGAATGCAATATTACCAGGCAATTTATCAGCTAAACTCGATTTTTGAATCTTAATTTTTCAAAGCCATTAACGGTTAAAACTGGCCTTACTTATTTGTGATGTACTCTGTACAGTAATTGAAAAAAAATTGAGTCATTTGGAGTAAATATCATGAGCAACATTTGGCGATTTTAAGATTTTCCCCAAGAACACATTAGTAATAATTCAGGATTGGTAATTTAATTACAAAAGCCATTGAAACGACGACGACAATGAATGCAATTACAAATTTCTTAAACAATTATAGGTTGCAGTAAATGTGAGTATTCATCCTCAACAGAATGGCAAACTTTGTTCTAAACCATGAGTTGAAGAACTCCATAGTGACGTGCACCCATAGTGAAGCATCTTCAGTTACACTCGGGGTGTTATTATGACGATGTTCTATCGTTGCAGACTGTCATCGACATTGAACTTTCTCTCCTTCCATACCAGTGAACGAGTCAACATGCTTCTTTTCTTGCACTCGTTACCGATCGCCGCCCTCCGCCTTAGGCGAGACCAAAGTGTTTCCTCTTCCCTTCCATTGTGTTCCGTCGCGCCATGTATCATACTTACATATAATCCATAACTGCTGAGGAATGAAAGTGTTACACTTACTTGAGAGGGAGTTGAAATTTTAAAGCCAAATCGCGAAACTGTTGGGCGCTTTATGAAGTCGTTGAGTGTGAAAAGAACACGTAACTCGAAGATAAAAGTTGAATTATGGTTTTACTGTGATATTTTGTACTACACTGAGGTGACTGCACGTGAATTGCAAATAGAGGCACCCAAGGCACCCAAATCGCGTCTCTACGATCAATCTAGTACCTATCTCCTATTTCATTCTGCTAACTAAGTCAGTTAATAAAAGTATTTTCAATAAAATTCAAGACATTTGCATAAAAGTGTCCTATAGGCACTCCGACACAAATTGTTCACTAACCAGACAGCGAGCGAGGGAAAATGGAGCATCTACAATGAAGTTTTGCACATTGAAATCCGTACGTAATTGCGTTATTTTTTGTAGTTTTTGAACACCCCATCTGTTGTACCTCTATTAGATAAACTTGAAATTAGTTTTAATTCATTTTCGTTCACTTTGATTTACATTTTCATGAATGTTGCTCAATGTAGGGAAATACCTCCGAAACTACATTAAATCAAAATGTTTCGTGAGTTAGAATACGGACAAGTTCAGCTCACATGTAAATTTCGTTACAAAATGCTTCAAAAATATCTTATTCTTACTGCATTCAATCATAGAATGATGTAAAAAATTTTCAGAGGACCTCTCCCATTCTGAGAATTCGAGTGATGTTTTTGGTCAGTGTGTACACAATAAGTAGCAGCATTTGAATTTTATGTAGAAGCGTAAAGCATAATTTACACCACCTAAATTTGAAATTAAGATCAATTGTAAGCTTCAGTAATGTTTAACTGGGGTATTAACAGAATTTCTCAGAACTAGGCATACATTTCATTTTATGAATTAGATTTGACATATTTACGTTTATCCAGGGATCAAGCGACTGAGAACCCATTTCAAGAGTTTTCTTGAATAACTGGTTAGTATTTTCATTCCTGGGAGGAGGAAGCGCTGGCAAATTTGGATCTCATATTTTCAATAAACAGAGATGTAGATGTCCGATAGCCTATCGTCTCTATCACCAGCGGTTCTACAATCCTTGTCCTGTGATGATTTACCGCCGTCCCAGGCATGAGCGAGGCGACACTCAGCACACTGGAGTGCATTAGAGAGTCCGCTGAGAAAAGCAGGCGCCGAAACTCAAGTACTATTCAATTACGATAAGTTCTCACTGGTGAAGAGAAATGTTCCTTAAGTTCTTCCTGAGACTGTTGATATTACAATTTATAAATCCTGGGCTTGGTAGAGGCTTTACGAACGTTCAAAGTCAGTTTATACTCGGATTGAAATATGAAGTACTGGACAAATGTTCAGTATGTATTTTCGGAAGCAGTTGACACAACGTTTGAGAGTTTCTTTTATGTAGTTGCTCATTGTTATAGCTTTCCTTGAAGTATGCAATTCACAATTGAAATATGTTATGAAAACAATACGTTTTCTGAATATGATCGCTGCATTTAATTTTAATTTAGGATGTTTCTTATTTGTTTTAGTACTCCAAAATAATAGGCTGGTTTAGTGCCTTACATTTTTGAATTAAGAGATCTTTCCCATCAGAATAACTTTGTGATTCCTTTCACTCAATACACACTACAATACTGCCTTCTCCGAACGATCGCTCCACGACTGCGTAACGTGTGTACTGAAGGAGAGAGTAAAGCTGTGCATTTTCTGCTGTTTCAGTAAGTACATTAGTGAGTAGTCTTATTACATGACGAAGCAGGGAATTATGACAATGCTGGGAACTGCTTCTCTTAAAGGAAAGCAATTAAAAAGACACTAGAAATCGTCGAGAGCGAGTGATGCTGGGAGCTGGAGCTAGAGAGAGAGTTGGGGCTTAGGTGCGAGTCTGTCAACGGCCGTCACTAAGAGGATGCTTCCTCTCGTGATCAAACACACCTTCATACTCGTAATTACGATGAGGACTATTACAGTTCTATCGGTCGCCGCATTGAAAAACATTATGCATCTTGAAAATAAAGCACTTTGTTTGTTGTAATGAGTTATTAGCGGGAAGTTATGGTCATTTTCTTTATCGCAAATCACCAACTTGTGTAGAAAAGTGCAAACATGTTATGTGACGTCACTTTTTCAATTTCATATAACAGATCACTGTATCAGGTTACATTGTTCACAGCTTCAATGTATGTGAATGAAAGAAAGAAATGGAAGAACATCGGTACTGCTGTTAAATTATCAAACACGTTAAATGTGGCAGACGTCGAATAAAAGCGCACCGATACTTCACTCCTATCTAGACTTGTTCGTTTTTTATTCTTTGATGTAGGTTTGTAGCACACTTGTGTTATGATCTACTTTCAATGGCTCATCAATCATTGGTCGAGAGGATTCCCTTGCTGATTTTCACCTGTTGCGTGGCCGCGCACTTTGGAAAAGACCCGTAATTTAGTAAGATGGATAGCCTCACTGTATCTTTCACTGCCCACCTTGGACAGAGCCTATGAAAACCTATGCGCTTCCTTAGCCTATTTAGCGAAGTAATTTGACCTCGACTTGAAATCTTTAAAGGGATATATGTGCGACATGATCAAGGCGGTGGCCGAATGAATCTTACTAAGAAATCAGAAAATTCTTGCTATTGCGTTCAAATTTACAACTCATTACAGGACGTTTTTTTTTTGAGCTCAAAGCTCAACACATTTTTCATATTAATGACATCTTCAGCAAGAAAAAACTTCATGAAAACGTGTTTCATGACAAATGAACAATTTATTTTCTCAACTGACAATGTTCTCATTAAAGAGCGCTCTCCAGGCTACAGATATCATCAGTGCGTATGTCAGATATCGTCAATGCTAACTCGAAGTTACATGAGACAAACACTATTTTACTCGTATATTGAAGTTGGCTCCCCTATCCTGCTTCCCTCTCGTAGCTTTATGTTTCGATTTGTGCCAGTTTTCTGCTTTTTATTTATTTCATTCACACTTTCGATTGAATGAAAACTTACCAGTGATGCCGACATTTGTACGCGAAAAAGCTTGTCAAAAATGAATCAGTACTGTAGAACTTCTGATGAAATAGACATTGACTAAGCCATCGACCTGCCTTTTTCCTCAGTTTGATATTAGTATACTGTATGTCTCATTATACTGTGTGTCTCATACGTCGAATTTTACGTTAGCAACCTAAACAAACAGAATTGATACTCATGTTTTACATTAGATTTTGTTTCGGGTCCTGGTATGTTACCACTGAAGCTTTGCAGCATATTTTGGCCACAATGGTAATATTGTTGAAGTTTTAATATGAAATTTATTTTCTATCATAACAATAATCTACTTACTTGTAATGAATAACTATCAAATAGTCAATTTGTGCACCTAGCAGTTTAACACCACATACGGGCTGAAAATTGTCACCTGCTAGGCGCTTTTCGCTCGTAGACTTTTTGAGGTTTTAAAAGATAAGATTTACGTAAAATTGATGTGAAGTTAAAAAATCCCTAAGGAAAATAATTAAATTCTGTTTCATGAGTCACACTTCAATCTCTTTGTTTCTAGCTACTCAGAAATTTTCCTGTAAGCTTAATTATGCTGTTAGTCCAATCAATTTAGATGTTGAGCGACACATTTCCTTAAAGAATATGAACATTTTCCATTGCATTGAATTTGTCTGAAGTTTTTGCATTCAACGGAACTATTGTTTAAATGAGACATTTTTAGTACCAGTGCTTCTTTTCTTCCATTGCCATCACAGTATTCCTACGAGTATCCCTCGAGTTTCGACGGACCCTACAGTTTTCTACTCTTTTCCACTATTATAATTCATTTGCACAATAATGCAAAATTTATCCCAAGGAAAATCTTTGAAGTTATTTTAGCAAATGAACACGCAACTATGCAGCGCTCTTTGATGTGATTCCGTCTCCAGCGATTAATTTGTTCTTATTCTGTTTTTAAGGCTTGCAAACGTAAACAATAATTAGGCGTGAACAGTTGTTGATGACAGACGCAAGTTAGAAATAGCACTCCCATTTTATACGTAATAACTCATATAAACCAAATCTCTTCACCAAACTATTCTAACCTTTTTCCCGTTTTCCTCCCATTCGCTGCCAAGACCGTTCGCAGATTCCCAGTCTTCGAAAACCGCTCATCAGCGCTGAGTAGCAACGTCTGAATTCAGGAGGAAGTCGCTTCTGTGTTCTAGTGCCATCTGCCGCCGGCGTTGGGCTGTTCACCAGCTCTTCGAATGACCCAAAAAACAGAGCACAGTTTGAAGGTCCGTTTAACTACCTTGCTCACAATGTGGCCCGGCAGTCCTCGCACAGAAGGACGTATGGTAAATCTGAACCATGCGCTGCGGCTCTCGCTAACGGCGCTCTGAAGAGGCCCTACATCATAGGCTCTACTTAGTGGTAGCAAAACTTTGGGTTTGCAGGTCCCGATGAGTGCGAGGAAATTTGATGCGAGTGAACTACAGAAATGGAAAATAAGGGAAAGGATAACATAACTTGTCTCATGGAAGCCGCGTCTTAGAAATATTCAGTCCATCATACATTAGGAACAGTTAACTGTTGAGCAATCAAAATTGAACAATAAACTCTTGAAAGGCAAACATATGAAAAACAGACTTTTAAAAGACTGCTGAATTATAGACGCTCGAATTTTAGAACTTTCAATAGATAACACTTTAGTAAAATAATTTTGACATGAGAATGTTAATTACTAAACCTCAAACAGTCAATTTTTGCGGAATAGATGCTTGAACAATAGACTAATGAGACTTTGAGTGAAAGAGCACCTAGTAAAAAATACAGAAAAGTATGAAACACTTCGAAAACAAGAGATATAAAACATGGTATATACCATACAGTTAAAACTCAAAAAGAAACGATTCAGGAAGTAAGGTGAGGGATGTTAGGCTTGTTGGGCAGACCACTTAAACACCATTTGAACGGAATCAAATTTTTTCAGAATTTTTCAATCTTTTCGTGAACATTCTAAGTACTGACAGCTTTAACAAAATGATATGTCATTCTAAACCTTTACATGCAATTTTCTTATCTTTCAGTCAGTCAATTTTCGGAATTGATTCGAAACGTACAAATGAAAGAAATGCATTTTGTAAATTTATAAAATTATAAAATACCATGAAATAAATGGAGCTGTCGAAGAATCATAGTAAGCATATCAAGAAGATTATCAACTTTGACTAAGATATGCACTCATGACGGTCAATTCGCGAAGAACTATTGTGCCAGTGACAAAAATAGTATAATTCTCTGTTCTCAAATCGCATGAGAAGTCAGCGTGTTGCTCGTGAGTGACGAGTATTGACAGAAATTTAAAAGGAAAGTGTAGCAGTTGTCTTTACCCTAAATAATACGATAAAAACGTGAGAAAACTTACCACAGCATCAAAATCCAGTTTATTTTTGGTTCCCATTCATGCCCTAGCACTTTTTCCCCACAATATGATAAATTTAGATATTCCACATTTTTTGTTAATCGTGTTAGAAATGCTTCACTGACATTCCGTAAATAATGTACAAAATCAAATTCAGTTGAATGAAAAATTGAAAAATTTTAATTAGGAATCTCAAATATTCTCGTAATATCTTTTGCAGTGTAAATAATCCGTACATTGTGCATAATTAGAAATGAACTAAAAATTTAAAATATGTATGTAATCGTTAAAAAGCTCTTCTTAGTTCCCAGATTAAGACACTTTCATTTGAACACCGATCGCACTCTTTTTATAATTTTCGATCACCCATACTCTGTAAGTCTAATCTACATTAGATGGTCACGTAAACAAAGGTATGCAAGAAATTTACAACATAATTTATCGATATTGTACTTAGCTATCTAATAGAAAGATACTATGTGGACCACGTGCTCAGTTATGGAAGCAAATCTAGTAAATAAGTAGGCGTCCTACTCGTTTTATACTTACTTCTAAACATATTTTTTTAAGTTTCAAGTCAGTTCTTCGGTACCTAGTACCAGTTCTTCGGTACCTAGTAAATCTAGTAAATAAGTAGGCGTCCTACTCGTTTTATACTTACTTCTAAACATATTTTTTTAAGTTTCAAGTCAGTTCTTCGGTACCTAGTACCAGTTCTTCGGTACCTAGTAAATCTAGTAAATAAGTAGGCGTCCTACTCGTTTTATACTTACTTCTACGCTTTTTTTAAGTTTCCAGTCAGTTCTTCGGTACCACTTCGATCTTTAGCGCACTAGTCCGTCAATGTGCCGATGGGGTCTAGGCTTGAGGTATATAAGTAGATAACTCGGTATGATTGCACATTGTTAAAATCAATGAATGACAATACAACTGACAGTTGCGGATATCATCACATATATTGACGGAACGTGATCCATATAGTTACATTCATATATACCCTTTATTTGTAAGAAAAGTGTGCAAATAAATTGCGAATTAACATCAATGACTTCATTAGTTTACGTAATTAAAAGTTAAACATAAAACTCGTATAAAGGTTTATTTGGAATTTTTAACTAATTGAAGTGGTTTGAATTGCATGACATCAAAATGTGATCGTATAAAGGTTGCAGTTTTAGATTATTTTAATTTAGAATGTAGCATTTTGTAATTTAACTCGGTTGAGTTTGCAAACCAACTTTGTGAATTGTGGAATTCTGAATGGGATGTTCTAAACTGAGGAATTTGAAGTCGAAGTATTTTGAATTAAAATATTTGAACTGTGATGTATTTATTCACAGGATTTTGAATTGTGATACTTGGAATTACAGGCTTTTGAACCGAAATATTTTGAGTTATATTATAAGATTTTGATTTGAGATACTGAATGCTCAATACTGAAGAAACTGAATTGGGATAGTTTGAATTGATCATATCCATATTATATTTTGATAAACAGAATTTCAAATTCTGGAATTTTAGACAGTGATGTACTAAATTGCAGCATTTTGATGACCGTTTGTTAAAACGCTGAATTTGAAATTTTGATGTTCTGAATCTCATTTTAAAAAACGGGAAAACTAAATACATTTTGATGACAAAACAAGGTGATTAAGCGTATACTTCACCAAATTTCAATTGTTCTCAAAAATCCTTGACTTACTCATCTCTTGAACGATAGTAAAAGTTTCGTTTAATTTCTGTCATGTAACTTTGACTTGAAGGTCTCATGTTTTCCCTCGTCATCGCAACGGTGAATTAAGATTAGCTAGTATGTCCACTATCTTCAATCGTGAAAAAATATTCGTTAACATCGTCCGATGAGTTCTGATTTTTAAGTACAAGATCAACATTAAAAACACTGACATTAACATTGTGTTTTTGTACATATAACGTTCACGAATATGTATACTCGGACCAAGCTTGTCAGAACTCTCACTTGCGTTAAGTGTATGAGAACATTACCATAAAAATTGGTGTAGGACATCAGAAGAACTCTGGACTCTCCCTGCCACCACATGCAGTGGAGCAGAAGAAGGAGAAGCTCTTGCTAAAGAAGAGCTAATTGCGACAAGCGCGGCGCACTCGAGACAGGGTGCTGGACTCGGTCGGGTGCGATCACGAGGGAAAGCTCGTACTCGTACATAGAAGTAGGAGTATAGTGACCCGGATCTGAGGTGATTATGGCTTCTTTTGACGGCTTCTTCTCTGGTCTCTTCAAATTGTCGCAAACGCTGAGCTCCGTTAGAAGAAACGTGCTGTGTAGTTTCAGGTAAGAATTAAAAAAGTCAATTAGTGATGAGATTGCTGTGAAAAATATTTTCAAGGTATGAATTATGTGCATAATGACAAAAATTTAGCTGGTTGTATTGATGTTATCAAATAATCGGCAGTTGCATGTTGATAAGAAGCCAATCACTCTTAGGAATTTTGAATTTGTTTGAGCCGGAATTCGCTGATCGCACACTCACCTCTCGTTGCCTAGCACTAATAACACCAGACTAATCCTATTAAGTTATCAGACACTCTACCAAAAGTAATACACACTTTAGGTAAACAAGAGTCATGAGACGTCAGTTTTTCTGGTCGAATATCACAGGACAATTACAGACCCAACGAAGCGCTCGAGAAACTCGTACGTGTGCAACTCTACGAGGGTGTCATCAATTGAGATACAAGGTATCGACAATTCTCATCAGAGGGTTTCATCAATTGAGATACAAGGTATCCGTGATTCTCACCGAACAGTCCACTGCAGGAGCATAATTACTGATAAGCATCGCTCCTCCAGCGCCGGGAAGCAGAAGCCGCTTTTGCGCGCTATGTCACATCATTGAGCTGTGACGTCCTCAGTAGGGTCGCACCCTGCTTGGTCTGCGTACTGTCATTGTTACGGTGCTCGTGTCGCAGTACTCTGATCGCAGTTTATTGTAACTCTGAAAAGTTCTTTAGGATTCATTAGCTCAAAATGGAATGTCCAAACAATTTAAAAACTACAATATTTCACTAGCTATGTTCTTGTTTTATCATGGTCACGTTTTATTCAGGGAAATGTGAAAGTATTAATGTTCTTTGTTTCATATATTGAGAAATAATAATGGTTCGTTTAAAAATGGTTCAAAATAATTGATGGTTTAAAATAACTATCCTGAAGTGAGCAATTTAACCTGGAAGAATTAATTTGCCTGTACAGAAACAACGGTGCTCATTTACCCTCGTTTTTTTATTCAAAATGCCGCCATAAAATTCGGCGATGTTTGCGAGGTAATACCTGCGTAGTTTAAATTTCAAATGCAGTTTTCTCTACAAACTAGTCAAATTTTTCTAAAACCTTTGAACGTTAGTATTTTTGTATACAGCATTATCACATCTCCAGTCAATATACTGACACTGGCACCAGATTGCCACAGAAGTTAGAATAGAGAAGAAGCTTCATAATCACTTTAGGGAAACAGTCTAACGAGATTAATTGCAAAACATCAAGCCTTTTTCAAAAGTGGACCATAAAGTCCTCTGGGACATTAGAGGGTCATTATTTGAGGAAAAACAGGCCGTTCTATTTGTAGTAATTTCATGCTCTAACCACAGTGTCTTAAGTTTTCAAGGTTTTCTAAACAAAGCATATTCTGGCATTCGTTATACCAAGAATTCCAGGCGCCAACGCAGGGGAGAATGAGACTCCAGTCGTCAACAAAGTGCGAGCTCCAAGGTAGAATAATGTGCAGTTTGAGTCCTGCATCTGATGTAGAAAGTCGAGCGTCGATCAATGTGTAGTTAGTGGCGAGAAATCACGACAGCTTGAGTGACCAGTCACACACAGCATGTCCTTCAGCCCTGACGACGCGTTGTGAACGCTGGGAACCTGTTCGCACTACGCTAATGTTTATTTTTACACTAGACTTTTTTCGTCAAAGACTTTCAATTCAATTATTGCTGTATTTTTTCAACGTTTTTTTGTATATTAATCGGGAAATTATAGATTTCATGCACGATTCATAATTACTCAGTTCACTTTTGTACACCGACTTAAGATTTACTGATGGTGAAGCAGTCAAAAGCCGCAATATTCTGATCAAATCAGTTATTAACAAGATGTCGTCACCTAACAATCTACAGCTGGTATATATACACAAGATAGAAAGTCCTGATAATTGAATTTCAAATGAAGGAAGCGCGCAGACCTATAAATTTTCAAGAAAGGAGAAAAGAAAAAACCTTCATTTCCATAAAATTGATGTATTAATTGTGTTACTGCAGATTAGTTTTCAAATATTTCTTAACATAAAGGTCTTAAATTGATAAATCATAGTGCTAAAGCAAGAGAAGAAAACTTTCAAAAATATCGTGCATGGGCACGACATTACGTGAATGTTAATTTTGCATAAGAAAGTGAAGAAAATACTTTGCTAGTTTTGCGCGAGGAATGTGTGCAGACACAGAGCAGGAGGTGACAGGTTACGGAAGCCTCAATGAGAGTCCTGATCGACTTGATGAGAGTCCTGACTTGATGAGGCCCCTCACTTTTGGGAAAATGATTGATGTAGATAACGTTCCTTGCGCT
This sequence comes from Morinoia aosen, assembly GCA_030386875.1. Lineage (NCBI taxonomy): Eukaryota > Metazoa > Arthropoda > Malacostraca > Amphipoda > Talitridae > Morinoia > Morinoia aosen. The sequence goes on from CM059560.1 coordinate 49,315,278, forward strand.
GACAAACAATTTGGACAGAAAAACAGGACTGAATATTACAAGAGGAAAAACCAAGCTAGACAGCGTAAAAATTGTTCTTGATCTTACAGAGGCTAGAATTTTCAATGTCTGATGCTCATATGAAATGGCTTCGAGACGTACAATCTAAACTCAGGCACACACATTGCACGCTACTTGAATTTCAAATATTGTTGCATTTCATTCAAGTGAATTTTCTAACTCAATTTGACGACTTGTAGTAGGAGCGCTGCATGTTCTTGTACTGATGCAGCTATGAGCGTTCCAAAGTTAACTTGCGTGAAACATAAGAGCACAAGTACCATCTCGAGCGATGTTACCCTCCGCAATGGAACGTTCGGCCTACTTTTGCAGCTGTACAATTGAACGTTCCTTCGCGTGTATCTGCAGTATTACGGGGGAGAACAACAACAAAAGTGGTGTCCTGAAATGGGAGTGTATTGCGAAGCAATAATGACAATAGCACTCCTGTACAGCAGCCTGCATGGTTCACTGTACACCAACCAGTCAGCTTTCAAAAAGTGAGAATACGTAAATAATTCTGCATATCATTCCACCTCATGACACGTTCTCCCCTTTTGATCGTTTCCTTTGATTGATGGATGCAGAGGAGCCGCGAGGAATGACTCACGAAAGTCATGAGACTAAAAATTGAGCGCGATGCAACTTGCGCGCGCGAGGAAAACATAAGAGATCACGGATAAATTCAAATCTTGATTTGTAAGTTTGTTTTTATAAAACGCTGTCAAATTTCTGATGAATTTTCAAAGGTATACTCCCAAGCTTTGTGACACATATTCTACATCGGATGAATCGACTCAGATACATGTTTATGGAAGAAGAGTCAATACTATAAATTGCGTTACTACGTCCAGATTACATATCAAGCTGGGTTGATGTATACCACACGACAATGAACTAGCAGGAAATGGCTCCTAGCGGAATATGAAGGAACAGTATGATTGCTCACTCTGTACTTTATACCTTTATTAATAGCAAGCCCACTGCAGATTTGTTTCTGCGCATGTGTGCGAGCTGCAATGCTGAACTCGCATTGCCTCTAAGTGTCCATCACTTGTCATCAGGAGTATTACTGTTCTGAAAATGTGAGCAAACTTTCAGCAGGACAAATCGTTCTGCGGTACGAAAAACATTCAGTTTTTACTGCAGTTGCCTATTTCACTTTGCATTGCAGAAGATCAGGTCACTACGTATTGCAGATTAGATTATATTTTATGCTAGCTCGAGCTTTCCTAACCACAACAAAGGTGTTTTAAAGAGAGAAAGGCACAGTTCAGTTAAGTAAACCAGTAATTTATGCGAATTTATGCGTATCTCACAATAAATATCAATAAAGAGGGAAGTTCATGAAGCAATATAAAACTTGAAAAAGAACGTTATAAATGCTTAAAAAACAGGACAGCAGTGAACAAAATAACATGGTTGGTCACAAAACAAAATACCCATTCTGTTCCAACAAAAAAAAGGCCGCCTTACTTTCAGTTCGGGACCCCACATTTTCCCCAGAGGAGTTCTAATTCCCACAGACACACCAGTTTAATTCCCGTGAGGGAAACTATGTATCGCACAAGAATAGACCACTGTGTACTGCAAAAGAACGAGCCACAATATATAAGCAAAAAAACAGAACATTTCAACGAAATATTCCTTGAAGACAGTCGACCAATGACTAAACAAAAACCGAAAACTCAGAAATGATCATAAATCACTTTGGATTAGAAGCAACAAACCTTCCTGGAGCTCGTTACGTCTAATAATAATATTCTAAGAATGGAGGATCTCCTCAACAGTCCCCCGACGCCCCAGCGTGTGGAATAGAGCACACGGCACTGTAGTTAAGTTCAGAAGTAGAGCGTTGCTCACCACCAGGGGGTGCGCGTGTGCCTATTGTTTTACTGAGCAACTACCATTGCGCAGCGTGTCTTAATTGTATTTGTTTTACTGAGCAAATACCGCTGCTCAGCGTGTCTTTATTGTATTGGTTTTACTGAGCAAATACCGCTGCTCAGCGTGTCTTTATTGTATTGGTTTTACTGAACAAATGCCGCTGCTCAGCGTGTCTTTATTGTATTGGTTTTACTGAGCAACTGCCGCTGCGCAACGTGTCTTTATTGTATTGGTTTTACTGAGCAACTACCGCTGTGCAACGTGTCTTTATTGTATTGGTTCTACTGAACAACTACCGCTGCTCAACGTGTCTTTTTGTATTGGTTTTACTGAACAACTACCGCTGCGCAACGTGTCTTTATTGTTTTGTTACCTATGGAAATGGTCACAACACTGCATGTCTTGAGGAAGGAATGGGAATGCAATGCGCCTAGAACTTGCCGTGGGGATTTATGACAGCATAGAATCTTCTAAATGACAGCTTGAAGCATTTTCACGTCAAATGCGCATGATATACTCCACTGTTGGCTGCTTACCAAAACGTATCACTTCAAAATTTAGTCCAATATACTTTTCCATATGTGATTAACTTCAATACGTTTTTAACTTCCCGCGAATGGTCTCAGCTTTTTTCCACAGAGGTTTCTGGCGAGAAGACTTGTAGTCTGCTACTATCATAGGTAGAGACGTGAGGCGACTAATTGCCCTCTAAAAGAGAGCCTCGCTCCAAGAGTAATGAAGGAAGCTCACGTACTCACGCCGGAGAAAGCACTCGATAATGTTTTTGAGAGGCGGGAGAACCTGACCAGAGAAGGCAGCCAGCGTAGCCCCTTCATCTGTTCGGAGGTTATATTCTCTTGCTTTCAGACTCGTGGATTTCAAGTCGTAGGCTTCTGCATGTTTTTTCTACACGATCGCCTGCGGTGAAACGGTCATTCAAACTTGAAATAAATAAATGTAAGCTAAGTGAATACTGTGTTTTTTTTTCAAACCTGAAATTAATAACTGTAAGCTAAGTGAGCACTGGAGATTTTCAAACTTGAAATAAACATATGTAAGGGAATTGAACACTGGAAATTTAATTTTCAACTCCTGCAAGCTTTACGTTGTAATAAAATCGAATATCTGCTGCACGAAGTCCCCTGTAATTCAAATGCATTGTGATTACAACAGGATGTCAATATAAGAGATCATTCAGACAGCCACCGCTACTGACCGTCGGCAAGTACGACCGAAAGGAAGATAATTCCTCGTGCTGAACAACCTGTAATTGTTCTTTTTTGCCTCTTTCATGAGGTTGCGTGATGGCTGCAATGTGTTCAGATAAGGAACGCGACAAACCGGTTTGTTAGGAACTCCGGTCACAGTAACTAACGTCTTCGTGAATAAAAAACGGCCCCGGATTGCTCCGTGCTCCGGAGATGATAAGAAGACAGCAGGGACAGATGTGATCAATGTTTTATGAACCCAAACCGATGCTAACGTCTTTTTTCCGAGGTGATACTTTCGAAGCTCAAGGCTGATAACTTCTCTCATCGATGAGGGATGGAAGCTTTTGTAATAGCGATTCTTATTTTGAGCCTTTTCACGGGTTATGTCATCAGCAGCTCTCATTTGAATCATTGCCTGCGTATTGTTCATCTCATTTTGGGTTGCTTAATGTGGGAACTGGTGGAAAAATAGTTTTAAATAGCCCTCGTTCTTGCTTAATACATTTACTTGATAACTTCATACAACTTCACGTACTATCGCAAAACTTACTTCTGTAAAGGAAAAAAGAGAACGCCAGCTGGTTATTGGACACCGTTGGTTATTTACGGCTCATTTAAGCAGGAGAAAACTTGAATTTGTGATCCGATTTGAATTTTAGCGGAAAGGATCGTCACTCTTAGGAGGATTGCTCTACCAATCACAAATGCTTGTTTCTTGTTCAATTAAGTAACTATCAATCCACACTTTACTGAAATTTTCAATGTACATCTTCATATTAACAAAAAACAGATTTTTTTTGTAGTTTCCCCAGTAATCGTGGAGTTGATTGGACACAGAAGCATATTTGCGTCCGTCCAATTAAATCCTGTTTCCGATGTGGAATATGATTTCAAAGAGAAGTAAAACAATTCCAAAATGGGTGATGTATGCATAACTCCTCCCTCGTTCTACTCTCCAAAATTTTGGTGACAGTGTTTTTCTTTCCCCGAAAATTTTTGACGCCCATTCACTTGGTAAAATAGCTTACGCTTCTTCTTCGAAATCTTCCTCTCCTCATCCTAATGCCCAGTTCAAGTGTTGTGTGATGGTTAGAAAATTGGTTGGATTATAAAGAATTGACCAGGGGCTATAATAACCTCTCTCAAATCACTGCACATGTTCCGAGAAAAATATCGCTGAAATAGCTTGAAAGAGACTTGGTTTGAGAATATTTCGTTAGGGTCAAACATTGAAAATAGAAAGAAAAATCACAGCCAATGGTACTAATAGCACTCATGGTAGTAGGGAAAAATATAGAGCTGAGAGTCAAAACACGAGAGAAGCAAAATTAAAATACGGACAAAGTGAGATAAAACAGCTAAAGTTAGGACTATGATCTTCTTTGTGTTTTTTTTCACTTGGCTAATGATTGTCCTTCAGTCTTGGGATGCCGGAAGAGGCTTAGCCTCGCGATCTCGCGCCAGAGATCGGGTTTCAGAAGTTTCGCTTGAACGTTCCGGTGATCTTGAAAGCAGTATAATCTGGATGTAGTTCTACCCAGGTGTCGGAAATGAATACCGGCTTGACCGGCGGTAACCGTCATTGCGTCGTGGAATTCGTTATAATGCATTTGAAAAACCAATGTACAAGATGATATATATTACACTTGATTGATTTTAATGAAGCCTTCTTTTTTGCCAATGGTAGGTGCTCGGCGATAACAATTTTTCCTTTGTCACCTAGTTTTTTTATGATAATTCCTATTCTTAGATTCCTGACATAAAGAGCTAAGAAGTTCCCATCCGTATTTGGGACCAAAAAGTTGTTCCTGTTTCCATAAATCATTTTGTTATGGGGTGTTTTTTCTTCTGTCTATCAGTACAAATTTGCGTGAGCTGTCGCATGAGCCTTTATTTATTGCTCTCTTCCGTCTTTATTTCTCTCATTGCTTCGTTACTCTTATCCGTCTGGCGTCTAGTTGCCGATTAGGTGGGTGACGGTTTTAGATCTGATCTCTTTTCGGAGATACTTTTTAATTTCAATTGATTGTTCAATACTGCTAGCTTTGAAGAGTTTTCAATCTTCATTAAGTTAGGCATCTTCCTCGTTGCCTGTGCGTGTTTGTTGTAAAAAAAGAGTGGTTTTGGGCAGTGCTTCCTGTTTTCTTATCTTTTACCGTGGAGGGTTTGTCTAGGGATTTCAGGTCATTAGCGAGGCTTTTATTTACCGAAGAATTTTATGTTTTAAAGGATTCTGGTCGAATTTATTTTTTGGCAACATTTGTCCACATTTCTTGTTAAGTTGATGCTCAACTTAGTGTTCCTACAAATATCATAATATGGATGGTATTGTTGACGAAGCTGATTTCGATAACTTACTAAATCTCCACAAATGAGTGTAAATAAACTAAAAAAAAACTTTAACTAACTCATTCCACGATTTATCAAACATTAGTTACTGCTTGAGAATTATTTTGTAAGCTTTTTATTTTTGTTAGCCAAGTTATCATTTTCTGCATCTCTTACAGAATTTTTATAGAAAACAAATACTGTAGGTTTGAAGGTGTACTTTTTTATTCATATTTTTCCAAAATGTGGGTGACGTTTATTTTAGTACAGTTTGAAAGATCGTTGAAAATTACACTAAAATTAATTAAACGGGTCAATATTGAATTTAATGTTGTCAACGAATTTCATAATTTCGTAGGTATAGATGGGTAATATAGTCGATTATAAGACGTTTTACATGAATGACATTCTGCCCGGCGATGCGTTATTTTCGAATTATTCAACTTTGAAGGTGGCTTGTGCGCGCCATGGAAGCACGCGGGGCTAGCGTAATTTAATTAATAACGGAAGCTAACCCCCTATTACAAACGTAAAGAGGTTGGGTCGTGAGGGGTAGGCACAGTTCTTTTAGTGAAAATTATAAATAAAGGTTTCGAGTGAGGTTTGTTAACATCGACGCCATTTAAGGTGGCTGCCGCCATGGCGCCAACCGGCTGAAGATGGCGGCAGCCATCTTCGAGTCGATGTAAACAAACGTTACTAGAAAGCTTTATTTATAATTTTCACTAAAAGAACTGTTGCTACCCCTCACGACCCAACCTCTTTACGTTTGTAATAGGGGTTGGCTTCCATTTTCATTGCTAAAACAATGACTGTTTTTGCGTTGAAAGGGCCATTCAGGAGCGCCGTTCGTATAACTTCAAACTTAAATAACTCGAAAACTAAGCATTTCCGGGCACATTGTCATTCGTGTAAAACGTCTTAAAATCGACTATATTACCCATCTATACCTACGAAATTATGAAATTCGTTGACAACATTAAATTCAATATTGACCATTAAACGTATATTTTTAGGCATTAACAATTTTTAGGGAGCAAATAAATTTATATCCTTTTGCATACTATGCTACCTTGGGCTACCGGATACCAACTGTTTCATTTAAGACCCAACGCATACGGCAGTCTTTTGGACTGATAAATTTTGTAAAATGCTTACATCCATTGAATGATACCTCTAACGTCTCCATCAATAAACCTTAACACAAACTGTAAAGCTAATAATAGAAACGTGCAGAATTTCATCTCAACTTTTCACTCCATAATTTAATACGCTAAGAAAAGAACTGTACATTCATTCTAAATGCATTTTTTCGCTCAATCTTAAGAGATTTATTTCGACCTGAAAATAGTGTACACTATCAAAGCTCGTTTATATTATTCTCTTCCATCTGTAACGTTAGCTGGACTGTACAGTTAGTAGTCGCCGACACCAGGACATCGCCTGTCACTTTTACTTTGATGCTTGATCTTACCACCTGATAATCATCTACGACGGTGTTTCAGTCTGCTTCGGTAAAGCGTTTTTTTTTTCTTTTTTCATTTCCACTAATAATTATGGAATCTAGAAGAATTCTAGTATTTAAATTATTTATAAGTTGTCAGCCATCTTTTTGTGTATAAAATATCTAAAAGATGATATTTCGACTATTTCTCTCAATAACTTTAGTAGCCCCCGACGCGGTTATAGCGCGCCTCGAATATGTGTCTATCAATTAAGGATCTTTATATTGATAAATTTTTAAGATCCAATGTGTAATACATCTCATGTATTAACTTTTTTGAAAAAAAAATTTACCCGAAAATCAGAAGTGTGACCTCTCACTTTCCTATAACTACTCCACAACTTGGAAAGGAAATTTTGACTTTGAAGTAATTATGTTAAATAAACCCAGAAGTGCTTATAAAAACTATCATATTAACTTCGCAACTATTCGTTACTTCCCGACAAACCATTGGATTTGCCTTCCACGCTGTAAGTGAGGCGTTTTAAGGTGAATGACCTCGTTTGAGCGATCGCCTTCTGAACTTACTCTCTCTCTCTACAAAAAACAAATCCCCCAAATTTGCACAAAACGAACACGCATACGTACGTCCAGCAACGCTGAACGAACATTGACTTTTTAAGTCTGACCTAACTCATGAAGTGTTTTTTTGCATTGGCATGACTTCATTTTTCCATTGAATTCATCCTTAAATCAAAAAGGAGATATTGCACGTTTATTGCTCGTTCACGCCGAGATGCGTAAGTTTGAATCAAGTGGAATATTGATGTGGTATGCGCGAACTACGTAAATTGTTTTCAAATAATTAATTTTTTCCATTTATGAAAGCATTTTAAATTTTTTATTTGAAAAGCCTGCGGTAACCGTATAAATACAAAAAAAATACCTCAATGCATGAAAGAATTCACTTAAAACTTGTAGTATTTGGAATGGGTAATAATAATGTGAGGCAGAACATTGAGAAGCAGTAAAATAAAAAATTTACAATTCCAGAATCCGTAAAGCTGGCTACAATTTTCATCGTATTTATTTATCACAGTATTGTAGGAAATGGCTTAATTTGAACCTTTTAATTTCTAATAATAGCCTTTCCATTCTGGCGTATCATATCCAGGCTAGTCGACTCGTCTTCATTAATTGTAGAGCAAGACATCATTTATTTTTTTTTTGTAGAACTTATTACCTAAACATATAACGTCAAAATCGTATTTAGGCAATACGTGTATAAATTTTCTCATTTTATTACATTTTATGCATATGAAAGTTTCTTATTATAATACTATATAGCTGAGATCTTATAGCAGTTTTTTGCTCATTGATTAACAGCCTTTAGAACCGCTTTAAACTTTGACTCAACTTCTACAGCCAAAACATATTAGGCTAGAAAATTGCATACAAAATGTTTATTATGTATAAAAAAGTTTTGTTTTTTTCAATAAAATTGGGTTAGTATTAACTAATGTTACTAATGTTCTTGAACATTCCAGACATACTAGATTAGGCAGATTCTTTCCAAATTTCAGAAACTAAACATCTATGATTCAAGCCAAAGGATATTTTTTTATTAATATGCTTTGGTATTTGCATCTACAAATCACTGAATGAAATGCTTAATGATGACGCCAAACTAATGAAAATTTTATTTTATTGAGCATCACAATACGCCACCTATATATATATATATATATATATATATATATATATATATATATACATATAGGTGACGCTATATATATATATATATATATATATATATATATTCTTCTCGTCCAGTCCAACAGTACAGTTCTTCTAGGACAAAATTAACACGTCAACTGCGGCGGGTTAAACTGAAGTTTCAATTCAATTGTGGTAGTCAACTTTGAAAATCGCAAATATTAACTGGATGAGGCCTTTATTTAGGTGTCATTAAGTATTAGTAAGAAATTAGTTAGTGACTGCAGGTGGGTCAGCAGCACTAGCAAATCACCTAAGTGACCACCGGTGGGTCACTTCGCAGGAAATGTGTTAAGCAAACGCAAACTCTGCGATTTCAGTGCTTCCAGCTAGTAGACTACGTGAAGTGTTTAACACTTTGACTGCGACGTGAGCCACCGGTGGTACATGGAGGCAGTTTTTATAACGTTGCTGATCGACCAGTAGTCACAAATTCAATTTTCATGAATACTTAATCAAATCTTAAAGCACGATCCAGTTAATGGTTGCTATTTTAAAAATTGTTCACCACAATTTATTTTAAATTTAAGTTGAATATTAAATTAGCTTTAGTTTTACCTGCCGCAGTCAAAGCGTTGAGAGAACCTTTTTGGTCGCCAAGAATACTGAAACTTTAAACGACTATTTCAGCTGAAAACTAAAACCAGCAAAAGATGAAGTTACCTCTTTCTTACGAGTTTAGAGTTATTCAGATTTTAGATTATGCAGAATTACTGTAGTGTCAATAAATCATTAATTCATTAGATCCATTGTCTTTTATGAACAAATTCTACAAATTAGAAATGTGTCCGCAGCTCAAAAACTCACAAGGTTTTTGCGCGTGCAGTTTTTTCAACGCGAGTGTTTATCATCTACGTATGAGTATATGTCAGATGAGTTGTGTCAATATTCAACCCTAACTTGATATGTCATTCACCAACGCTTTTTTATTATACCATCATCTCAATGATATCTACTTGAAAAGTTGTATTAACGAGCAATTTTCATTTTTACCCTAATTTAAATTTAGTGGAAGAGCAAAGAATAAAATTGCGGTGAAAGATTTGTTTCCTAAAAAACTTAAATCTATGTTTTTAAAATAGATTCCAGCACATTTACGCCAATGAAAGAAAAACAGTTTATTTCCAATAAAGTTGATTCATGAAATATGTAACATTGGTTTTTAAACTGTCTTAACATAATGATCCTCAGTTGTTATACATGTTAATTGTCGAAACAAATGATTGAGACAGAAGCATCAAAAAATGCATTCCAAAAATGAATTCCTAATCTAAGTTTGACGTTCCATGTAAATACTAGTAAAAAATAATACCAGATACAATGCACAGTTAAAAACACTTTTATTAATGCGTGCACACATTGAAATACCAGCTTAGGAACTTGTAATGTCAATAATTAACGTTGAAAGTAACATGCGTGGATTTGAATAATTCTGCGTCTAAGATTTTGAGGTCGATACTCGGGACTATCTTTTCACTCCCACGTATCAAATAGTATGCCAATTAACGAGCTTGGAGAAAATTAAATATTTCACCTCAACACAAATTTATATTTCTTACTCTATTGATACTGGCGCTAAAGATTGCTAAACAAAAGAAAGAACCTCCGTGGACGACAATCTCATACAACTCGGTTTGTTCCGGTCTTAACAAGATTTCTTTTTCTCCCTGTCAGCATGAACAAAAAAGTGATCGTTCTAGGAACTTCTACCACGATGACGACAGTTGTATGAGCATCATTATTGTAAGATGAGATTGTGTGGATGTTCGGAGGCGTGTCTACTTGGTGGTTTCTGATTGGCGGGCTGAAGCCAGACACACCCAGACCACGCTTCCTATTGGCTGTCAGATTGTAAGAAGAGCACGTGGTCTGCAGGTAAGATCAAATGATATCCCTATGCCTGAAGGCGAAGCAGAAGTAAAAAGATGCATGTAAAAAGATGCAAGCGCACGCCAACCTGCATTAAAAAACTAAGTTGCCCCACTGACGCAAGTGAATTTAATTAGATCTCTTCATGGTGCGTGATAAAATTCTAGCTTCAGAGAAGCTTTAAAGTTGACGATTTTTTGTGCGCTCAAGATTTAATTACTCTTAACAAATTTGATTCGGAGCACCAAGTTAGTATGGTACATCATGTTATTTATCGAACTTCGGGTCAGTATTCATCATGATAATTTTATCATTATAAGTGATATTGAAATGGCTTGCGTTTATCCAGTAGAATTTACTTCATTACATTCTGTTCATGATGCGATATAGTTGAAAAAATAATAGTTGAAAATTTTCAAATATAACTGCAGTTTTATACATCTTGTATTTTCATTACGAGAGAACCATATATTGAGAGGAACAAATTTGCTAATAAATTCCGGCTTTTATTTATATCATTTAGTTCTTTTAATTATTCATCTTCTACGATGAATGACAAGTATGCACAAAATCATTCGATGCAGTCACTTGTGTTAGATTTTGCTTCTTCAATGCATCACCATATTGAAGGCAAAACATAAGTTTCAGTACAGTGTTCTCTAGTTTTCTTTGAGTTCTTGTACAGTTAGCACATGCCTAATAACTTTTTTAGATGTAGAGATTAGTCTAGAATGACAACATTCATTAAACTTTTATTCCAGCTTTATCACGAAGATTCAAGCTCAATTAATTTCACTCTATCATATGAAATTGCTGTGAGTACTTAATTTCAGAAAGCATGAGATGATCTTTTGGTTACAATTGATTTTATACATAAATTATCTTCTTAACTCTAAAATAACGGTCGTCTAACAACAGCACATTAATCTCAATGTGTTATGCTAATCAAATTGTGGTCTGCCTACCGGCGCCGGTCTTTAAATATTCGGCGAGTTTCCGGAAAATAAAAATCAACAACATAGTTTCAGTAATTTTCCTTTAAGCATTGACGTAAGCAGTTTATCATACTGATTCGCTAGATAGAATTAAATATTATTTATTTATATTAATATAGATCGTTCAAGGTATAAACCGACATTGCTAAGAATTATTGTAAGTCCTCTGTACACTAATTGCGTCGTTTTAGATGATTAAAAGCAACCAGTACGCCGGGTTCAGAGTTCGAACGAACAGCATCGCTCTAAAGTCTCACTCATCACATGCATGCTGAACCTCCGCGCAAACAAACTTTCTGACTCGGAGACTGGGTTTTTGTGTTTTTGACTTTGAACAACCTTCAGCTTCCAACTCACGCAAAAACGGTGGACAAGCAAGCTGTCGCAGCAGCTTGCATTCTCAACACTTATACAAAATGGTGGGCTGTTGTACCCTGCAGGGATTTTCATCATTTATTTTGATTGCAGATATAGCTGCATTTACGGACCGACAAATGACTGTGCTTGTACGGTTGTACCATGGAACTACCATGGTTTGTACCGAGCGGAGCAAAGGTGGCATTGTGTAGGCTAATATAGGCACGTTTTAATTGATGTTTCAACGTGGAATTATGTACATCACCACCCAAAGTAATGAAATAAATAGTCTTACGGACATCACACTTTCAGTATTGCATGTAGCTGAAGAAGTTCTATAGGAAACTGTAAATTATTTTCTCTTCTACGGGAACAAAAAAAATTTCATTCACTCACACGCACCGGTAAATTTAGTGTCACTGTAGGGTACCCCAACAGCAACGATGTATTGTAAAAATTACTCATTTTAAAAGGCGTGTCTTTGAAGATGAAATATGATAGCCATCATTTCCTAAGTATGTACTCGGTCGTGTTTTCATGCCGAATGTAACGGGACGATGATTTCAAATTGTTTTATCTATGTATGATCATTTTCTTGATCTGATTCTCACGTATTCTTTGCCGTTAGAAAATGTATAAATAAAAGTTGAACTTCACATGTATTTCGTAACATAGATTACGTTCTGTTTACCATGAAGATAAAGGGTTTCAGCCTCGCTATACTCATTTGAAACAATTTTTTCCAGTTTTTCGTGAATTCCTAACCATTGTGAGAGAATTCATAGGAAAAAGAATTTAATACAAAAGGTATGAAAATAAATCCTTTATTGTTCACAAAGTATCATCAAACGAGCCCGATGTCTCTCCACATAGGTTGGACAAGAGAGAAATAAGACTAAGAATCACCAACTACTCCGGGGTGCGTAATTACGGTCGCTGAGACGAATTCAGCAGCTACATCGCACACACTTGAAAATGCTTTTCACATAGTTCAAATTTAATACGAGGTTCAATATTTCTGCAAAAATGTTTATAATGCATTTACTTGCGCGTAGAAATGCAAGAAAGACAAGTTCTTTGCAGGTGAATTCAGCAGCTACACCGCACCCAACTGAAAATGTTTTTCAGACTGTTCAAATTTACTACAATGAGGTGAAATATTCATATAAAAATATATATGATGCATTTACTTGCGCGTAGAAATACAAGAACGACGTATTCTCCTCAGAGATTAAGATGTAAATACATATAGTAATTAAAAATTTTTGATATTCATTTGTCTTTCGAGTAATTACGCAGACTGATAATCACCTAATGTATGGGATGCCATCAGAGGTGGACACATTTTTAAAACTTACGGTTGCAACAAATCAAGTCTAAAATATTTCCCAATTAGTACAAATAACGGCGGATTCACAATACACGAACGCCAGGTTATATTCATGATTAACGGTCCTCGGGGTCACGTATGGTAAATAGATGGAAAGCACGCTAATACTTCAAACAAAATAACTTAACAAAGCAGGTTGTCACGAAACAAACATGAAACCATAACGAAAAAATAGGATATTTCATAAATTCGAACCAAATTAGCAAATTAGTTCGTCACAGCCATGGGCAAGTCTTTTGCTTATTCTAACTTGACTAAATTAAAGAAAAAGTATACCATATATGCGTTTATGGGAAATAGTTGAAATGGCTTTAACAGACTTAAAATATAGAAAATTAAATTTCAAGAATGAATTTACTTAGCCTTGACACTAGGCAGTGCCAAGGGCGTGAATGCCGAAGATGCAATAGCTTCATCCATCTCTCGCTGCCTCTCGTCGAGAACGTTGAAAAGTACGGCAATTGCTGATGGAATGGTCACGTAAGACTTCAAGGTTCTATATTTATGAGTTATGCTCGCTTCTGTGACATTCACAATCCTATAACCTGGTTCATCGTCACCGAGCTGGGCGCCGGCCGCCGATGTGACCACCATCTGAAGATCTTTGTACATCCCTCCTGCGTTCCGGTGGTAATGTCCAGCGAATATGTGCCTCACCCCTGCCTCGTAGAACTTGTCCAACATCTTCTGACGTAGATCTTCATTGAAATTGAAGTACTGTTTTTCCTCCTGTGGGTTATTCAAGAATAAAGGAATGTGCTGGAATATAACGGCGTGTTTCGGCTTCTTTCTCTTAATTTTGTTCAACTGATCCTCCAACCACGCTTCTTGGTCAGACGCAAGTTGAGGGACGCGCGAGCTGTCTTCGTAATATTGCGTGTTGAGGACCAAGAAGTAAACTCCGCCGCACCAAAAGCTGTAAAAGTCATCTCCAAAAGACGTGCGGTACCGGCTTACGCTCTCCATTGTAGGTTGGTTGCCGATATCATGATTTCCGCAAACACACACACACGGCACTTGCAAAGAGCTGAAGATGGACTTGAAGTCTTTTTCTTGGCTGGCGCGAGTTTCGGCTTGGGTTTCAGGCCAAGCGTCAAGCAAGTCTCCACAAATAACCAAGAAACGAGGCCTCGGCTGCATCGAATTCACTTGTTGTACCAACTGACGAGACCACTGTTTTTCAGGTTCCCATCCGTAAGGTGACTTCTTCTCAATGTAGTTTTCCTGCATGCCAAACTGAGTGTCTGCTGCTTGCACGAAAGTAAAATCACCTTGCCATTTTTGTTCCGCTTTGGGGTTAAACGGGAGGAACTTCCGTCCCCTCGCACTTGACGAAAACTTATCTTCTACAACCATTGTCGGATCGTTTACTTTCTATGCAATCCGTCAACACAATACTTTCGACGCCAGCAGGACTTGAATGATGGCGCCTTGGTTAAAAGAAAATATTTGTTTCTTGAATTACGACAACTTGTTCCGAATACTTTCAATGCTCAGTCTTCAATGCCGTGGTCACCTGTTGTGAAGAATAAAGGAAGCTGATTAGCCAGTGACTAGTAAATGGAAGTACCACAGCTCTTAACTCCAAGACAGTTGTCAAATGAGTAAAGAGCGACCCAAACCAGAGATCTTATAAATCCAAAGTGGGAGGAGTTCAGAAGAGGGTTGTCTCTATGGAGGCAAGTAAAAAACTATGGAATACAAAACATCCATAGCACTTCCGAAACTAAATGAAAATACCTAGTCTAACGATCAATAAATTTTCCTGATATTGAGGAAAAATTTAAAACAATCTTCTGGAGGATTATTGCCATTGAACTACTTCCTCATTTTACAACGCGAGCCATAAAAACATCATCGTGGACGTGCCATGTCGCCCGTTTATGACCAGTAAGTTGAACGCTGACGGGCATGCAAAACCAGCTGAGCATCACATGGCGCGCTGTGCGTCTGCGCATGGCAGATGAAGCATAGATGGCTGCCAGCGCTCGTGGCGAGAGTGAGAGCATGCCATGTGCTTGTGTTGCTGCCTAAGCTGATGATATGTAAGGGCAAGGCCGGCATGCAATAATAGAGAGCACCACGAGATCAGCAAACGTCATTATTAGGCCTGCTGTCTTAAAATCTAGCTGTTGCCTATATCGGAAAATATAATGCGAGTAGTGAAGAGCAGCGTCAATGTGTATGTTATTTTATGAGTCTCTACATTAATCGCTACGACAAACAGTTTTATATCCTTAGCGATGCATTCTGCTCTCATCTTAAGCTAATATGTAATTATAATCGAGATATTTCATAATATGTGACGCTTATCGTACTCATACTTATTTTGTCCGGATGTGCTTGAGAATTTATTAAAACAGAATTCATCACAAAGTTTAGGTAATAAAACTTTATTTCTCAATTCAAGAATTATCAATTCATACACATTCGAATACAATTTTTTAAGTATAGTCAACATGATTGTTTACTTCATTCTTTGACATGTGGCATTTGCATAAAATTCATATATACGCATACGAAAGCTAATTATCTAAAGCTTCAACAGTACTGTTACGTGTAGGAGAGCGCTAGGGTGATGTCTATAGCAAGGGTTCTCAAAATGGGGTTCACAAAATTTAAGGAATTTTACAGTGGATGCAAATATGTATGTATATGTATGCATACGACTATATATTTTTTCATGAGGAAACACATGTGAGGGGTTCTCAGCTTATTTTTTGTTATGAAAGTGGTCCTTGGTGGAAAAAAGTTTAGGAACCCCTGGTCTATACAGCATAGGGTATCTAGGATACTGGAACATCAGATTGACGTAATGATACACTTTCTTCTAAGCGAAAGATGAAGAAGGAAAGGGAAAGGAAAAGAATATTTCGTAACAAAACAATCTGGTCAAGTGGTTTTCGCTGTTGTTTTTTGGGGTTTGGAATATTCAGAGCAACGTTCATATTCTGATGAAAAAAATCGGTCTTCATTAGTTTGTCGTATTCGTCACGTTTTCATTTCGATAACCAATGCTTCATGTTTAATGTGAAAGTGTCATTTCAGGAAAACGCTAAACCCAATGCACGGGCAGTTATAATTACCATGAATAATTGGATAAGTATTCAACTAATATCTATACATAATGAGACAAATCCGCAAGCAGTGAGAGAGCAGTTCTTGTTATTAGTATTTAGCGGTTCCACGCGATTATTTCAATCCTAATAGACATTAATTCCAAATTTATTCTGTCACGATCGAATTATAGCAAAATTCGTTTTCTAAAATTCTATTCTACTTTTACAGCACTTGCAGCACCACAACATTAGGAAGCACCAATCAGTTCCTTCACAGACATATTTAAAAATTAACATACCGAAACACAGCCATTACATTCTAAAAAAATTCATTTTTCTCAGCCATTGCGAGAATCGCTCAGAAACGATAAAAGAGTGTTAAAAAATTAGTTCACTTGTTACGTACACTTGATTGGACAATAACGCTATTACCTTAAAATCTCTTTCCTTTTCAGACTCGTGCTGTACAACGTGAAGCTGATCCTGATCAAGACTGAGCAACGTAAGGGACACCAAGACGTGCGACTGACACAAACAAGGTTCTGGCAAGTTGTGTGCGGACGCGTGCCAAAAAACAACCGTTGTTGAAGTGCTGGTTTACCGTGAATCTTACCGTAGCAGTGATACGCATCCTAAATATGTTCGAAGCACAACTAGCTCGAGCGGTGCTATTACATTTCAAGTTACCTTGTTTTCATGTAATTCTGCGTTAATTCTAAGTTGAACGTACTTATGTTGAAACACTTGTTGATTGGTCGAGTTCACTTTCATCATTGATAGGATTTCATGCTTCCAGTTTTCATCATATTCGTTGATAAGGCCCAGGGCTGTAAACGTGGTTATAAGTTCTCAGGTAATAGAGTAGAGTAAAAGCATTCCGTCCTTCCGCCCTGGAGTTGCTAGACGACAGTTAAGAAACAAAACTGACTAAAACTCGGATACGGATTTATGTTGAGACTCGTAATAGACCAACTCACAGAATAATGATTTTCTTTAATTTATTTTCAGACCATCACAATAAAAAATTAATTTTACACTAGAATCAAGTGCGTTTAGAGTATTCCGAGAAAAAACAATACTAGGTATATGAGCGACTAAAAATATTCAATTAATTTGAATCATCCAAGCTGAAAAATTACAATTCTACTCATATGACCTGACATGTTCTTCAAAAAAATGCTGAGAAAATGGTTAGCTTCAAAAATGCAATACCTGGGGCACACTCGTAATAATAAACTTAAAGTAACCGCAAGCATATCTCGTTCTCTTAAAACCAGGCACAAGAAGAGATATGCACGATTCGGAAGTTATTTGTTCGACTCCCGCGCTGAATTTTCGATTTAAATGTTATTCCTATTGTTTAATGCATGGTGCAAATTCAACTACGGAGCTCAAGCTTGCCCACTTGAATAAAAGTATTGATGTCGAGTGTGACGTGTTTGTATGACATATACTCAGGACACATATAACCTAAACGACTCACTTTACGGTGAACATTAGTGCTGACATCTTTGGAACCTGAAATTTATCAAACTTCTTAAAATTAATTAGCACCAGACGGATTATTAAATGATGCTAATGAATCTAAAACAAAACTATAACACCCACACACTTACCTCCCTATATCACTCAGATTTGTGTTACGTCCCTCTCTTCTTTACACTGCAGACAATATGCACTGCATTCTGTCTGAGCTAAACAGAGAATATGAAGAGTCTTATCTTTGTATGCAGCTTTGATAATGAAATTCGATATCCATAAAGATAACAAAAAGTGCCTTCCTTTCCTTTTCCTTTCCTTTTTGCGCACGCAACTACAATACAAAACTTGTGAAAAAGCATTTCTTTATTTGATTTAATTTCTTTGTCATACACAATAAGTTTATTTGACAAAAAAACGACGAAAAGCTTCCCCTGTAGAGTTATTTTTCCATGTACTTCATGACTCTCATATTTATATGATAATAAAGTAAAATGTAACCTGGGGGCCTATCGATCATATATATTACCTGGTGAAATACTTTGAAAAAGCATTCAAATATATTTTTGAGAAAACATCAATGATTTTTGTTTCAATTTCCAAACAAGAAATCTCTTAGTAACTAGAAAGCCTATAGTGACTGAATAGCGTATTTACGCTAGGTGTCCTACTAATTCCGGTTCTGTTAAACACGATGTATTCATATTTAAAATGTGCATTTCACTTTGATCTGAATTCAGTTAAATCATGGCTATCGTCTCGATAAGTCAATTAGTTTTTGGTCTCTTTGATTTACATTCAGGTATATCATGGCGATAATTACTATAATACCGATAATTTAATTAATTTTCTGTATGCTGTAATTTGTGAATATGTTGTAAGCTTTGTCTCTTCACGCTTGCTTTCTGGCTACACAAAGGACACGGAAAAAATTCTCAACGTTCTCACTCGCTCATGGACTGAGTTTGTGTGTACTCACGAAATCGCGCTAGATTTTTCTTTTTTACTCTATTCTCTCTTACTTAATAAGCTATTTTTTAGACTGAAATATCCCTTTAAGCTTGACTCTGTATTTCGTCTTAAGCTCTATAGTACCTAATTCTTACTTTTACTTATTTTAAATGACTGATCACCCTGTAATATTTGAGGAAATCGATCCAGATTTCAATCATTTGAACAGAATATATCCAAACCTAAACGACTCTCAAGAGTGTAGGTATACTAATATATCAGAATTCAACGAAACTATACGAATAACTGACCGAGATTTCTCACTCCTGTGTTGGAACTGTAGGTCACTCTATCCAAAATTGGAAGAGATACAATGTACTATTACTGAACTTAAATATAACCTAGACGTGATTAGCTTCACCGAAAGCTGGCTAGATGACTCGACTAAAGACATGATTCGATTTGAAAATTATCATAGTTACCATTCGCTAAGAAAAAACCAGCGGGGCGGAGGCATCAGCACATATATATCTAACCACATAGACTCGAGAACCATAGCAAGTGCAACCATGAATCAGGATCATATAGAATCACTCTTCGTAGAACTTTTTAGAGATGGTAAACGCATTGTGCTTGGAACGGTGTATAGGCCTCCTACAGCCTGTCCTATATCCTTCCTGAATGAATTGAATCGTATTATTTCTCAGTTCAACAGGCCCTTATACAATGACATAATAATATGCGGTGACTTCAATTATGATCTACTGAAACATGAAAGCCATGAACCAATCTCTAATTTCCTAACTACCTTTCAGTCTCAATCCTTCCTTCCGATCATTACAAAGCCTACACGAATAACCTCAGAGTGTGCTACGCTGCTTGACAATATCTTTATGACAGACCCTAGTGATTTTCTTGCTGGAATAATTACTTCTGACTTATCAGATCACTTCCCAGTTTTTCTTATTAAGAAAAATGTCTATATTGCTTGCACCAAGGCACGGGCTGAAACTTACTCATATCGTAAAATAAACGAATCAAATATTGAAGAAATGCGCACCGTTCTAGAAGAATCAATGCCTACATTGCACATCTCTCAACAAAACAATAATACTACGAGCATTGATGAAGCAGTAGTAAAGTTGACTGAAACTATAATGACCGCATACAATCAGTGTTGCCCAATTGTAACTCGTACAGTTACCCCGAAAAAAAAACATAAGCCCTGGATTACCAGAGACATCGTGATAAATATAAAGAAACGTCAAGCGTACCTAGCCCTCCTTTGCGAAGGACGAATATCTAGAGAAACATATAACCGATTTAGAAACTATGTAACAAACCAGATAAGAACATCAAAAAAGAACTACTTTACGCTCAAGTTTACTCAATTCAAAACTGACGTTAAAAAGATTTGGCATCTCCTTAACTCCTGCTGTAAACCGAATAATGCCGATAAAAAGAAAATTGAATATGTTGTTCAAGATAATGTAAAATATCATGAGAAGAAAGAAATTGCTAATCTCTTTAACAACTTCTTCGTAAACGTAGGGAAAACAATAGCTGATGGTATTCCAAGTGAACCTACTGATCACCTGGAATTTATGGATCATATTCGAGAACACAACTCCTTTTTCTTTACGCCTACAAACTCCTCCGATGTAATTACGTGCATAAACAACATGAAAAATAAATCGAGTGGGTTACAAACGTTTCCGACTAAAGTACTTAAAGTTATTGCTGACATTGTAGCCCCACTGATATCAAATATTATTAACCAGTCTCTCTTACTAGGCACTTTCCCGAACTCCCTCAAAGTTGCTAGAGTAACCCCTATCTTTAAAAGTGGTGAAAAAACCTGTGTAAACAATTATCGACCTATCTCCATTCTACCAATTATTAGCAAAGTATTCGAAAAGATTGTGTATAAAAAAGTGTACTCTTATTTTGAACAAAAATCATTTCTTTACGATAAACAATACGGTTTTCGCTCTAAAAAATCAACAACACAGGCTATATTAAATCATTTACAATTCCTCTATTCTAATATAGATGAAGGAAAGCCTGTCTTCTCTGTATTTCTTGACTTCCGAAAAGCATTTGATTGTGTGGACCATAAAATACTATTATCGAAACTACACTGTTATGGCATTCGAGGGATTGCCCATGATTGGTTCAGATCATACCTAACAAATCGGAAACAATACGTTGTCATTGACGACGCAAAATCAGACCCACAGACAATTAGCCATGGAGTTCCACAAGGATCTGTTCTCGGGCCTCTCTTGTTTCTGATTTTTATCAATGATATTGTAAAATCTACATCATTCTTCAAATTCATACTTTTTGCCGATGACAGTACGCTTTCTGCGGTCCTTCCGAACCAAAATCCTGCTATGATTGTGGAGAGTATAAATACTGAACTTCACAAGGTTTCATCGTGGCTCAAAGCTAATAAAATAAGCCTAAATATCGATAAAACCAATTATATTACTTTCTCATACAAGAAAGATGTATCTCTCCCATGCATTAAAATTGGCGAAGGTGAAATCGAAGAAACCAACTCATGTAAGTTTCTGGGCATCATAATAGATAAACATCTGACCTTCAAAGAGCACATCACTCATATTAGTTCTAAATTATCAAAATCAATCGGAATCCTAAATAAAGTTAAAAATTTTCTGCCTGAAACAGCTTTACAAATGCTCTACCGAACGCTCATTTCTCCATACTTGCAATACGGAATAGAAGCATGGCACGGAACTGATAAAAATAAAACCAACAAAATTTTTACTCTGCAGAAAAGGGCTGTCAGAGCGGTAAAGAACCTAGAATATAATGCTCACACAAATGATTCTTTCAAAAATTTACAAATACTTAAACTTTCGGATCTATACAAAATCTCCATCTGTAATTTCATTTACAAAACATTAAGAAATGATGGCGACAATAGCCTAAGACAATTATTGACTGCGCAAACTGGTCATCACGACCATTTAACCCGAAATAGAAGTAAATTCATGCTTCCTTATTATTCAAAGGCCAGGTCGCAACACAGTATTCTCTTCGTTGGAACCAAAACTTGGAACTCTATACCTGCAGAGATCCGTGAATGTAATTCGTACAAAGTATTCAAAAGACATCTTGAGTCTCACTTCCTATCAGAATACTAGTAGTGTAAGATCACCGTGTCGAAATCTTGCCTCCTACATGTAACTAATGATAATGTCATAATGTAACTTGCCTTGTGTACCATAACCAATCTTCTCTCTGCTCTTGAATCGTTTTATCGAACATACTGTTAAATATAGCCGACTTGTAAAATATCGAGTTAATCATCTCAATGATCAGTCTAATGCGAAACTAGGTTAAGTGAACTAGGTTAAACTTTTGTACACCCTAGAATAGCGTGATGGTAGGATGCCCTAGAAGTCGCTGAACTTATTCGGGCCCACAGGTAGCTATACTCAAATTTGACCATTGTACTAGACTTAAGTAAAACTCTACCTCTGTATCACCTACCTCTGTATCTCCTGTGGTAAATAAATTGTTTAAATTGTTTAAACGTGCTTGCCGTCCCTATTTCTATCATGCGTGTACCTATGCTACAGGGTAGCAAATAAACAGCAAGTTATTTCATATTTT
Source organism: Morinoia aosen (assembly GCA_030386875.1). Classification (NCBI taxonomy): domain Eukaryota; kingdom Metazoa; phylum Arthropoda; class Malacostraca; order Amphipoda; family Talitridae; genus Morinoia; species Morinoia aosen. The sequence continues at coordinate 49,337,708 of CM059560.1, forward strand.
TCGAACGATTTACAGAATGAGAAAAGTATATCACGAGTCTATCATACTCGGGAGGCAAATGAATGAAGTATTCTAACGTCTTTAAATATTAATTATGAATTAAATACCAAATATCTTGATTGCTACATTATACGTTCTGGTATCTCATTCATAGTGTTAGAAGTCAAACCCTCAGGCGTGAAAAACGCGATTTTTGTACATTTTGCCTCGAAAATATTATCATATTCAAAATTTAAAACTCGAGAATTATTTGCTCGATTGGAGAGATAAAATGCCTGATTGGACTTTCACTGTTTTAAAAGTTACCTTGTGCAATGGGAACACATTTTAAGGGTTTTAAGTGACTTGTGGCACAGTTTTTTTTAGAGGATACTCAAATTTGAGCTTGATAAGTACTAATGATCTACTGAATTTCTCTGGTCCATGTTTTTTAACAATTGCAGACAGCGCCTGAGACATTTATAGAGTCAAATTTGTTTACCACAAATAGTACATAGCTGCACAGTGTTTTTGAAAGTCAAGATCAGCTAACTTTTCCTTCGATTTGCTTGACAAGTACCATTAAACTATGATTACTGACCTGCTTGTTGAGACAGCTTCGGAAAAGTGGTAGAGAAGACCAAACGAGCTGATCACTCTCGTAGTGAAGACCAAACGAGCTGATCACTCTCGTAGTGAAGACCAAACGAGCTGATCACTCTCGTAGTGAAGACCAAACGAGCTGATCACTCTCGTAGTGAAGACCAAACGAGCTGATCACTCTCGTAGTGAAGACCAAACGAGCTGGTCACTCTCGTAGTGAAGACCAAACGAGCTGATCACTCTCGTAGTGAAGACCAAACGAGCTGATCACTCTCGTAGTGAAGACCAAACGAGCTGATCACTCACGGAAGCACGAGCTACAAGGAATATTTTGGACCACAGGAATGGACCGGCGTTGGGCAGAATTCCTTATCGCCGGATAAGAACTTTTCTCGCAATGAAGCTTCCTTCAATATCGAGTTCAAAGTAGCCCAAATTTCCCTGGGAAACTGACGCAATGAAGAGATTCTTCAATATCGTCAGGCACAAGACAGTGATGCGTCCCGTTGCGTAGCTCGCGCGTGATGCCCCTAATGACGACTACCTCCTTCTTGCTCGTATATATATGTATGTTTGCAGGCGCGCAACTCCAAGAACCTTCGCGTAGGGCGTAACTCGCGCCCCCACCTCCCTTGCGCCTCCCGCCGTGCAGGCAAAACTAGGGTACACGCAATTTTTCTGGCTGCATCCTCCGCCGAACTTCAGCGCCTCTTTCCGTAAGTCCGGACGTAGAAGGATGTTTTATTCCAATCAAGCCTGGTACATATCATTGTAAACATTGTTTTTTTTTAAATGCGTTATAACTAACCCCAGGACGCAATGACGGTTACCCCCGGTCAAGCCGGTACCCATTTCCGACACCTGGGTGGAGAGGGGAATTGAGGCTAAGGCCCACTGATGCGATGCGATAGGTTCGACGCCTTAATTGCGAAACCGCACGGTTCACTTGTAGCACCGTAGGAATAGCATTGTGTTGGCTAGCTCACCTACGACTGAGGCGAATCGCATCGCATCGAATCGCATCAGTAAGCGGGCTGCCTGAGTCGCACGATCATAACGTCTTAAAGTCATTATTTCGGGAAGATGAGAAAATCCAGCGGGGCAACTGAGCCAGAGGATGTTAGTTCATAGTTCAGCGAGGCGAGTTGGTTGTTACTCAACTGGAAGTTCAGGAAAATATAGCTAATACAAATTATATAACAACCTATATCAAGATCTATAAATTTAGCGATTGAGCGTGCTGGAAGTTCAGGAAAATACAGCTAATACAAATTATAAAACAATCTAAACCATAATCTTTCAATTTAAGGGCTAGTTCAGCTTTCTCCAGCACAAAAAATTGGTATTTTCTCTCCTTTCTTTCGAAGACTGCGATGTAAATAAAGGAGGATATTTTCTTAGACTGAAGTCATCGTGTCCTGAAAACACTGCGCAGTACCCGTTTCGAATATAAACGACAGCGTAAAGATGAATGTATACAAAAGAATTTGTTGTACAAAATTTCATAAATATATAAGCGATGGCTTGTTAGTTTTTCAATTCATTTACAGTACTGCATGCAATAAATTTCCTCCCGCTACCAACAAGTTTTGAAATCTTGTATCTTCGTTTTTCTTACCAAGTAAACTCCAGCAGCGCAATTGTCACTTGATGGGGCAGAAATCATATTAATCAAAATAGTTTTCTGCCTTTGCTCTCAATTCATACTCGAAAACAATTTTGCAACTATTAGAACAATTGCTCAACGGGATCTTCCTTTCCTGAGTCGTTTAAATACATTTAGAAAACAACAGAGAAACAATCTAACATCAAACATGGCCGGGTTTTCAGTGGTTTGTGTCCCTAGGTTCGCCACCATTTTTTCTGATCTTCGAGATCGGTTGTCTAGAACAGCTGACGTCATGACAACTCCATCTGAGTCGGGTCGCTGTCGAGAAATTCCTGCGACAGCCCTGCCCGTTGCTGCGCCTCGAGCTAAAATTCGCGCCGCTGCGCAATTTCATTCAAGATCTCCAAAGTTCAGCCCGCGCGTTAGCCGACATCCCGGAAATTGCTGAAAATTTAGGCCCTCGTAGTTCATGTTCATCCTATGTCAGTGTTCGACTGGAATGCACTTACCATAAAACATTTAATTTGTAGACAAACGCATCTGATATTACGTTTAAGTGCGTACGTGCTATCGTTGGAGCTTACGTTCTTCATTGCTTTATTGGGATGCACAAGGCGTTCGCCAGATATAAGGTGTTGATATTGATTGCAAACATCATCCTTATCAGACTTAATTGCTTGAAGAACATTTTCTAAATTTAAAGAATTTACCTGCTGCCCTAATTGGAACATTGACGTGCAGCGGAGGACGTACGCTACATTTTGCAACTTGAGTTACGATTGAGGGCGTCGCAAGCTTAAAATAATTGGCATCCCTGAAAATCTTCAAAGAGATAGAGCATATGATAGCGGCGCTCGCTCTGCAACACACCCATACAAGGCTTAGCTATTTTTGTTACCTTATACCCGTGGAGTAAATACTCGTCTCTACGATTTGCTAAAAATATTCTAAAAAGCTTCCTATTCTTAGAAGCTGCAATAGCATTCTAAATGCTTGCAAATTTTACACAAACACCATTAAATAAATTGCCCACCCACTGGTAGGTGACTGCAAGATGGACGTCACAAAACGTCACCATGACGTCACTTTCGCGAATCACGCCTTGATGACTCGTCTCGCTGTAGGAATGCTGATGAAAACGGCATCACTGAGTCTACGCAGCGTCTCCTCCAGAAACAAACCTTGAGTTGAATGCAGCGGCTGCAGTTCCCTATTCGACCAGAACAAAAAGATCACACAGTTCACCGTGGACATCAGAACCACCCCCGAGCGGTACCGTTTCAAGGACGTAGCTGGGAAATGCACTTACTTGCAGCCCTGTTTCTCTCGACATTTTTCGCGTGAGGCAACGTTTCGAAACTCTAACTAATTACGTCGCTTCCAGGCACACATCACTGAACACTTACACTCAGTATGTGGTCTGTGGGACACGTAACCTTAGAGTTGGTCTTAGAGTTATACGACCTTGAATTGTGCATTAAAAATTAACCCTATTTATTCAGGATTTTAATTAATCATCGGATTAGTTAAATAACTGTGGCTATTTAACTTTTGTCTGTGTGAGTTGATCATAAAAGATGATGTATAACATAAATATTGCTTTTGTGTTCTTTCAAAATACCGGAGGGCAAAATAATATTTACGCAATACTTTGAGCAGGAATACACAAAAAAGCACATTGAGTCATTAATTTCATTTGAATAAATTCTTTATCCAGGCAAGGATATTAACAGAATTATTCAATGTCCGTTGATGTTTACTGAATAGAATAAATGAAATTTGGCAATATATTTCTCAACTCATTAACAATGTTACTAATTTCAAAATATAATTCTCGAATTTTCTTTTTTTAAATTCATCAAAATCTGCCAAAACTCTTAATTTGGAAGTAAACCTCATAAGGGGAATATAATTTTATATAAACAATCTACGTGTAATGACAAACATTATGGCTATACCTGTTTCAAAATGTAGCTAAAGAAAATATTTTTGAAAATATTTTAAGCATTGTAACACACACTGCTCAAAAGATATATTAATATGAATGTGAATAAATTCAAAAGACTGGATTTTGCTGAAAAATTCTTCCCTCAAGGGACAGTTGCATTGAAATCAAATTCCATTCCACTGAATATTTTGTGAACCCTAAATTTCCCCAGAGCTTTAAAGAAACAATTTTTTCGTGATTATTTATTATTAACTTGTCAAACGAAAAGTTATCAAAGACGATTTCAGCAAAGTATTTTGTTGACGCGAATATTAAAAACAACTTTTTTTCAAACGATAATGCACACTTAGAGTTCATATTCTAAATGCTCTGAGTAGAAATTCTTTTTCTATCATTCATGGTTCAGCAGTGGAGGCTTTGCTGATCTTGTTGAACGAAAGCTTTTGGTCAGTGCAAACAAGTTAAGAGCTGCCAAAACGAAAATTTTTCTTTTTCTTTCTTTTCTACCATCAGCCAAAGCTGTACAATAATCTATTCTAACTTTCCTTCAACATTTGTCTAAAATTTATCCACTTAACCGCGAACATTAACAATTAGAGTTACTAGGATCATTAAAATGATGGAAAGCTACTCAATAACATTTGATTCAAGTTAGCTACCTTAGAGGTAGTCCCAGTAGCCGTTACTGTGTAAAGTCTGTTTTAGTTTTAAAGTAATTTTTTTAAGTTAAAGAGAAGAAATGTAAAACAGTAATTTTACAATGATATTGACTCATAAATTATAAACAGCTATCATTTTCCAAAATATCTTAGCAAAAAAAAGTTATTTGTGGGTAGATTTGCAATAGTTGGTAGATAATAGCTAAGCCGGAGGCTAGAAGTGGAGACAGACGCAAAAAATGTGGTTTCCTAGATAATTTACTTCATGTATGAGCTCGCTTAGAAATACCGGTGACAAAAAAGCGGAGAAGAATAAGACAACGGAACGTTGATAAAGACTTTGGAGAAGACATTCTCCATTTACGTTGACACACAAAAGCCTCATGATTATGGTGTAATAACCGATGTTACTGACTGCATCAGTGGAAAAAATTACCATACGCCTAAAAAAACGCCGACTGCTCAGCAATTTAAAATAACTTTTTTGTGCTTACATGAGGAGAATTATACAGTATATTAACAAACAAGCGCGTACCAATCAGGAAGAGCTTGCTTTCCGCATGTTCATTTTTGAAAAAGATCCCCGCAGGTATAATGCTGGATTTATCGAATTTTGGGTTATGGAAAATGAAAAAGGATTGAGAAAACATAACGCCTCATTTAGTTTCACCAACATGGCACGGGAAAAACTTTTACGGTGAGATAAATCTATGTTCTTGCAGGATTCAAATGTTTTACGGTGAGATAAATATATGAGATTTCAAGGTATGAGGATGGGTAAGGCCCATCTTAGTAGACCCATGAATCTTAGACCCACGAATACCTTAGTTTTGATAGCATTGAGTGTCCAGTGCAATTTTTTCTAGTACTGGCTCGTCCTGTGATTTTCATTGATGATTTCCCTCCAATGCCTTCTAACACACGGATCTCAATGTATGCAGATGATGTTCAAATTGCAATAACAAGTTCTGTATCGGAAATACCACAGACGCAAGTTAAAGCCGAAACTTTACTGACTAGCCTGAAATCATGGTACGACCGAAATGGTCTCAAATTAAATGCTAATAAAACACAATGCATTATTTTTGGATCCAAAGATGCAATTAAAAAACTTCAGATCTTACTCTTGCAGTTGGAAATGATAAAATTAATGCATCAGAAAAAGTTAAAAATCTAGGTATCTGGTTCGATAGAAATATGTCCTTCAAATCTCACGTTGAGACTACTTGCAACAAAATCTACGGAACTTTAATGTTTTTTCATCGTATAAAAAGTATGCTAGACGAAAAATCCAGATTATTAGCCATTCAATCCCTTGTGTTATCACGCATTGACTACTGCAGCCTAGTATGGGGAGACTTACCTCAATACCTTCAAAGGGACTTTATGCAACGGTAATTTCAAAAGAAGTGATCACGTAACCCCTCTCCTCAATAAACTCGGCTGGATCCCTATCCAAGAAAGGCTCCTCATGCAGAAGGCCCAATACGTATTCTCCTCGTTATATCTTCCTCAGAGCAATGCTGAGATAGTGCGTTTCCATCCACCCACTGTAACCAATCAAAAACCGAACAGAAACAATAATGTCTAAGTCAACTATCGTTCATCTCACTTAGGGCAGAAGGCTCTGTCCATATCAGGCGCCTTACTGTGGAACAAACTTCCCCTGAGTATTAAAGTCCCTCAAAGACCGAGAGAATTTAAAGCCAAATTAACTCGTCATCTTGTGTCTCAATAATAATCCTTAGTTACAGAACATACTGAATGAGTACTGACGAATCTCATTTACCTGGTATCTCCATTGCTGAACAATCTCCCTCGCTCATTGTTTTATAATTCAAGACATCACACAACAGTTTTGAAGTATGCGTAGGTATTATGATTTGACCGCCTATACGTTGTCATTTGCGGACATGCTTACTTGTATATGTGTGTACGTATATAGGTGTGTGTGCGCATATGGGTGTGTATATGTGCACGTACACCTGTGTGCACTAGAGTAGATGAACTAGTCGAAGGTGCATTTTATGTCATTCCTCTCCGTTTCTGTGCAAGCATCAAACTAGACCGTCATGGTACCTATGTGTGTGTGTGTTGATCAATTACATGCATAAGAAAGAAAACATTAATGTCCTATAAAGGTTTCATATTAGAAAAAAAAATCACATTATTTGAAATATGGCGCAAATTGTCGTCAATTGATAAACAAACATAGGTATCACATTATTATAAGCATATAACTATAAGCCGAATAAGTATATTACTGCAGTATAAATGGATGATCACACAACGAGTTTATTTTTTTTACATGGATGCTTTACAATTTCATATTATAAAAAATACATTATGCATATATATGCATAATGTATTTTTTATAATATGAAATTGTAAAGCATCCATGTAAAAAAAATAAACTCGTTGTGTGATCATCCATTTATACTGCAGTAATATACTTATTCGGCTTATAGTTATATGCTTATAATAATGTGATACCTATGTTTGTTTATCAATTGACGACAATTTGCGCCATATTTCAAATAATGTGATTTTTTTTTCTAATATGAAACCTTTATAGGACATTAATGTTTTCTTTCTTATTCACGTCCCACAATCGTTTTCATGTTTCTGACTTAAGTAGACTGTTTTGTGCCACTATTTTTAGTACGAAATTTTGTAAAATTCATGCTATAATAAAAGATATTTTCTCCGTTTCCCTCGATTGGAATTCTGGTTTATACTGACTAGTTTACGCTGATATTTGCGCACATGCTTACTTGTGTAATGTGTACGTGTCCACGCTATGCGTATGACACTCTGTAGAATGCGTATGTATTGCCTCGATGCATAGAAATGCATTTGTATATGCTTACGAGTTAGGTGTAAATATGTGCGTGGGTATATGTGTGCATGTGTATGTGTAAATATTTACATGTATACGTGCACATATATGTGTACTAAACTGACAACTAGCATTTTACTAGAGATAATGGTCTTTTTTCTGTGCACTCTCAACTTGTAACATTACCTAACTCGTCATATCTTTAGTATTGTAAAGCATTCATGTAAAAACTATACATTTGTTGTGCGATCATCCATTTATATTTAAATAAAATGCTTGTTAACTAATGACCGTTATGTTAAAATTGTTGAATCAGAAATACAAAACCCATAATCTTCTTGGTCCTCATGCTTATATGTACACATATGGATATATGTGTGCGTGTGTGTGTGTATGTGTGTGTGTGTATGGATATACACACACATGCATACGTATGTGTACATATGTGTGTATATGGATATATATTTATATATATATTTTTTTCTTTTTTTCATGCTTCCTTAAAATGACACTTGTGAACATTGACCGAAACAAGCGATTTCATATATTATTTCCTGGCGTCAAGAATTGCGAAGTTTTATGTCATGTACATGTAAACTGTCAAAAGTGTTTTCACCCCACAGTGAAAATGCATCGTCCATGAAATTGTGTTATCTCTTACAATTATCATTACATGTATTATCAAATGTAGACTAAGCTAGATTAGGAGTTCATTGCCCTCAATCATTTCTTTTGACTAGTGACACGAGTTTTTCAATACTCGTGTGTGTGTATCATCTAAGTGTATTAATTTTAAGATATTTTAAAAACCAATGATGGTACTCTTGTACCATCTCTATTGGAAATAAACCGTTTTTCTTTTTCTTTTCTTTCTTTTCTGTGCTGTCGAGCGGAAATGTACGACGCTTTTGGAATTAATGAATTTTTTATTTTGCTTTATAAAATCGCTGAATTAAAATGCACACCTATCTCCAAGTTATTCCGGAATCTATAGTTTTTCTTTAATTTATCAATTTTTAGTTCTCTCGTCTTGGATAAAATATATTAGAGAACATATTTTTGTTTCTCTCACTTAAATAATTGACCTCAACACGGCTACTATCTACTTCTTAGGCGGCGTTCACACCAGAGTGATAAGATACATGTCTGTAGGTCGTAAGCGACAGGCGACAATAATTGTCTTGTGAGATACGACGCGCTCAGATCCGTTAAAAATATGGAGAGACGACAAAACTGGTTCACACCAGTACGATGGCGATATCTGTCGTATAGATACGTGTATCAAGAGACAAAGCGTGCATGTCCAGTGTTTCCACGAGCAGGGTAATTACCCTAGTTTAGGGTAATCGGGGGTACCTTAGGGTAATGTTTAGGGTGATGGAAAATATGGGGCAAATCTAGGGTAATCAGAGCTCCGTGAAAGAAGTGCCCGTCTAATCTACGAAAAATAAAAAATTGAAAGCCAATATGAAAGCACCCTACTGGTCGCCACTTGAAGAAAATGCATGAAACGAGCCAGAACTTAGTGTTAACAAAACTACCCTGCTGCAGTGATAAATGTCGCACATTTGAATGTTATCAGGTATCGATCACGAAAGACGGCGTCAAGATACGAAGCCATAATATCTCTGGTCCACTCCGTTTTGGAAAATGATTCTGAGTTGCATTTCGCTAATAAAAACTCGATCGGTGTCAGCAACAGCCAGTCGACGAAAGTCACTGTCCTGTTCTGATTGCGCGCGTGCTTACAAGCTTCAACAGAATAATGACAGGTATGTTTATTGTATTCTTAAATTCCACAGTTAAAAGATTTCGTCGTAGATATAATAAATAGGTGCATTTTTGCCATAGTCATCGAATTAACAGTAGAGTTATCTCACAGCGCCGGTATTTTGCCAGCTAATTAGAAGGCGTCCTTTTTCTTAGCCATGTTGCACGCCAACGAAGCATGTTATTGTAGCGATGCAAAAAAAAAAAATAGACAGGGTTCTTTGTCACTTCGAGTTACAAAAGGTGCTAAAGGGGAAAGGAAAAAGCTATAAAATTAGTTTCAAAAATTTATATGAACAAAAGAGTACAGTTATTCACTTAAAACTTCCGAGATATGATTGTGTACTCACTGACTTTCTTAGGCGCTGTAACATGGACGTAGAATTTGATATAGCTGCGATCATGCCTAGAATTCCGTCAACCGAAATTGAAGCACTAGGGCTTGTAGTAACCGAGTGTTGAGGAAAGTTTATACATATTAAACAAGGCAATGTAGTTTTTTCCCAAAACCTCTGAAATTCCTCACTCGCCCTCTAGGAAATGAATAAATTTGTATACTTTACAATCAACTTTAAGAGTTAATGAGTGAATGTGATTGCAACGAAGTTTCTGAGAACCATTTGTGATGTAACAAGATTGGATAAAATCCGTAATGAAAAGATATGACGAAGGTCATGTGTGGGGATAGCCAGAAAGTCATCAGAGAGAGTGGATCAAAGTGTTAGGTTAGAATGAGCAGGTGGAAAGAATGGCTGAAGCGCGTGAATGGATGGGAAATGAAATGAAAAATAGATAATTATACTAGGGATAGTTACACATATTATTGCATACCTTGCAGCATGGCAGAAGATAGTGCACCGAGTGAGGAAGAGCCAACGACACCACCGCGAAAAAAAGAAAGCTCCACGTGAAAGTTAAAAACTACCAGCAGCAATTTGAAGATTTGTGCACATCGGAACCCGAGTTTAAGGGATGGTTAGCCAAGTCCTCAAAATCAACAGAGCAAAAGGATGTGGCATATTGTAAGGTTTGTTGAACCGATATTACTTGTGGGAAATCGGAGATCAAGCGTCACGTGCTCTCAGAAAGACTCGAGCAACGATCCATGGTGGCAAAGAAAGCCCCATCAATTGCCAGCAACGTGCTGTTCAATGATCCTCTCGAAAATGGTGCTCGTACAGTGGAACTGCAAGTTTGTGCATTTTTAGATAAGCACCACCTATCTATCTCATTGTGTGAGCCTCTTTTAGTTCGATGAAAACAATGTTCCCAGATCAGGAGTCGCTGAAAAAGGTGCGCCTTGGAAAACAGCGGGCATCAAACATAATTCGACAGATATATTGGAAAATATCTTGAACGTGATATCGCCTGGGATACCAAACCAGCATTCTAAAGTCTTTCAACTGGCCATCCCTCCTGACGCTCATGCAGTGTGTGACACAGTGCTAATTCATCCTGACGGAGCTCTGAAAACCAGTCCATTTACCTTTAAGTTAATTTATAGATCATAGGTCAGGATTAGCTGTTTTAGGGTAATCTGGGGGTAATCAACACCCTCCAGCTAGGGTAATTAGAGTCGCCTCGCGTGGAAACCCTGTGAGTGTCTCTTCCTTGAACAGTGCTTCCACTTTAGGGTAAAATACCCCATTTTAGGGTAATCAGGGGTTGTCTAGGGTAGAGCTTAGGGTAAAGCAAATTTCCATGGTTTTTAGGGTAATTTGACTTTTGACGGGGTAGCGCAGCAAAATTGTAGGGTAATTGCTTGTTTTCAATACTGATTTCAAGTTTGCTTTCATGTACGACAATATGCTTTGTGCAAGGTACTTTGCAGAACAAAGCATTGATGAAAATGTTCAATTTGAGAGATGTTTGGAACAAGCGCAAATCTTGCCCGAACTCGCTATTAATTTAGTCTTTCTTGCACACGACGATAAGGCGCAAATTGATGTGCTCATCGCTGCATCTCCCTCAGATCTCTCTTCAGTATAATGTTGCCAGATTTGATGCATGAATAATACCTTGGTTAATTAATATTAATGACAATAATTAAAATGATAGGGAACTTGATACGAGTGTAATGTTTGGAATTTCATATTTTCTTGCCTTACATAACTAACTCGTAAATGTATCATGATTTACACCAAAACATCGGTCATCGTCGTATACTGGAATTGAACAGCTACATAACGTGTACAAAACGACACTGCCAGAGCCGAGGGCAGATAGTTTTGTTTCAGTCGAGTGCAATTAAATGTGAAAGGTGCTGTCACGTACAGTACTGCATTGTGACAAAATATTTGGTTACTTGCGTCTCAGTAAAATTTTTACTATTAAATAGATTCTGTGTCCGATGAAGCTGCTACACCACCTATGAAGGAAAGCAAAATTTTAATGTCTGATAACCTTTTTTCATGAAAATGAAAAGAAGGATGGAGATGCGAACAACTGTTTCGAGGCTAGAAAAAGAAAGGTTAGAGAGGTCTCAGTCTTCTACCTCAACTAAGGATATGGCATACTGTACTATATGCTCTACTACTATTACGTTAGGTAAATCTGAGATTATTCTTCATGCTAAGAGTCAACGCCATAAAAATCTCTCAGTGCAGTGAAGGAAAACAGAAACTAGAACTTTGTTCATTCTATCACACGATCCAATTGACAAGTCAGGTATAAAAACTGAATTACGGATATTTGCATACCTTTCTGGGCATAATTTGCCTATTTCGTTAAGTGACTCATTAATAAAACTACTGAAACAAATGTTTCTTAAAAGAAAGTTCGCTTAGGGAAACAAAGAGCTTCAAACATTATTAGACAATGTTTCGGTGAACATCTACTAAGTGATCTTGTCGTTGTCCTTAATGAACATTTATATTCTGTAATAATTGGTGAAACAACAGTTACTGATCGCAGTAAAGCTAAACAGCTCGGCGTCATCGCCCAATAACGGAGTGAGAGTGCGATTAAGAGCTTCTCTGTTTATCATGTTGAAAAAGAGGATAGCACAGCCAATGGATTGTTTACTACTCATAAAAAAGATTTCAGTGATAAAAATATTAAATTGAGCGACATTATAGGATTCTGTTTTGACACGACTAATGTTATGATGGGATCCAAACATTCTGTGGCTTCTTTGTTAAAAAAAAATTGTCTTCTTCATAGAAGAAATGTTGGCTTGGTGGAAATACATATATTGAGAGTGAATAAAAAGCTTGTGAGATAGAAATCTAGGTTTTAGTCCATTATTCTTGGCACTAGGGCTTACTAACGTAAGACTCCGATTCTTGGAGGTGCTACAAGTATTCAACGATACGCTTTTGGCTTTTTTGACATGTAGGCTTCTGTCAAAAAATAATCCGGCCATGGGCCGAGATTCTTAATTGTAACGAGGCTCTTATTTGTAATTCAATGGGGCATTGAGCCTTGAGTAACATCTGCTTCGCATTACTCAACGTAAATTATTTCTATAGGCAGTTAAATTCGAGCAAATTGAGTATAATGATTACAAAAATTTTGGGAAAGTAATAAATCTTCATTCAGTGCATTACATTCTTTTCCCCGTTCTTTGCAATTGCACCGAGAATTAGGGTGTACATGAACTTATTCACATCTAAATTCCTCTAATTTTTTTGCGCAAAAATTGTGAAACTCTGTTTGTGTTGTGTTATGAAGTTCTGCCTGACGGGCGTAATTCAAGTTTTTACTTTGGACAGGGTCACCAGCATTCCTATGCCTATGGCTAGGCACATGAACACAATTTTTTTGGAGTGTTTTATTGAATGTTTGCTTGGCCCTTTTGACTCTGAAGGAGTAGGTAATCGGGTGCTCTACTGGCACCTGGTTTTTCTGATCAGCTTGCATGAAATCTACCTCTGTAGGGCAATAATACACGACATCTTTCTCTCGCCTTTGGTTTTTATTAGGTTGACCCTGGGTACCGTGACTACGGCCGGTCGTGGGGTGGATCCGCTTCTTGTGGAAGGAGGTCCGGGTCCCTTAAGGCGACGTACTCCAGCTGCGTGCCGTGGTTCGCGGGAATCCGTTGTGGGTCCAGGCGAGGACGTGTATTTTGTGTAGATAAACCGCCGATGCGGGTGATACGTGTGATTTAATTAGGGTGTCTCAAAAGAGGCAGCACCCACCTGATGTGGTTGCTGCGTGGGGAGCCGTGTGGCTGAGTGGGTTTGAATGTGAGCCGTGTGGCTGAGTGAGTTTGCATGTGAGCCGTGTGGCTGGGTGAGTTTGAATGTGTGAGCCGTGTGGCTGAGTGAGTTCTTCTGTATGGGAGAGAAGGGCTGGATCATTTGTTCAAGCACAGTTACAGAGAGAGAACAGTCGCTGCACAGGCCAGGCTGCGAGCTGACTGCTGATTTACAGAGTTGCCTCGAATCGAGGAGTCTCTTTGCTGGTACCTCGGTCGTAATTCTGGCGCCCGAATACGGCCGAGGCAGTCGCAATATTAAGTACATCGTATGGACAATCATGAAATCTCCCTAAGTGCCATTTTCCCCATTTCTCTAACCCAAGAGTATGCTCAGAGTACTACAAGGAGTGAGCGGAGGTTTGGGTGATTTAAATCACGGGCGTTGCATCCCAATACTTAACAGAACACACAAGTGCCTTAGGATTGGCAGTTGTTATATTAGAGCAATTTACACTAAGCAAAATAGTCAAGGACTTTCTGCACTAGCCACACTAAATCTAAGGTTAACCGGATCACTGCTAGCCTCACCCCTTGCAAAATATCAGGGGGCAACCACAGAGCTTCAACAGCTAAATTATGAGAATCTAAGCCTGAATTAAGTGATTCTCTTACGCTACAATTGAGTGATACGAGAACCATAAGGTTGTTCTCGGTTATCCAGAGGGGAATTAATTTACCTAGCCAATCAGCAAAACCTGAAGGCACAATGCCAAAAATCGTAATCATGAGGGCACACTCGAACTTAATTAAAAACTAGCGGCAAGAAAAGGGAACACATATCACAAGGATGGGGCAGAATATTTTGACCCCATAATAATTATGTTTGAACAACACTACTTCTGGCAATCGACCCTGAAAATAACCATGTGGTCGAGGAGAACATGCAGCACATGACAACAGGAATTTGCAGGTTGAACTATCACTCCAACCCAGGGAACCAGGGTAATTTGGAGTGAAACTTGAGGAATTGGTACTCGTGAATATTCAGACAATTTTCAGAAATGAACTACCAATCATAAATTTAGACAAGAACTCATGAGGCAATAAAAATCCTGTTACGCTAAAAACACAACACTCTTAGAATTTTGGCACAAGAGACATGACAGCAATTAAGACAGGGTTTCTCATCAACTAACCTCCATGTGAGCTAGAATTGCTCCGAAATATTTAATAAAATTGGGTTAATTGAGGGCATTTTGGAAAACCAGATCTTGACTAATAACTGCAAAAACATGAAGGACAGAACTAAAAATGACTCAGGCGACATGGAAACATTTCTTGGTAAGCTAGGTCAATAACTAAAAGGACTATCAATTATTCCAGCATGACTTGGCGTGCTAGGACGCCTAATTTGGCCGTCAATTCGAAAGGTTGAATTTAGAGTCGGCCAACTAAGGAGAAATTCTTGACCTTGAATTTATTTAAAAAAAAACTAACTAACTTGATTTTGGAACGGTGCCCAAAATCTACCTAAATTAAGCGCTAATTGTATGTGTAAGGTTCCCAAAAAATCTATGATTAACCTTTACACTAAATTATTTTCTTTGCAAGGCACTAAAATTTTCATTGATTCTAGCAAGAATCTAGACAACGATTTACTGAGAAATCTTATTGATTTTTAAACAACACAGCACCTACATTTGCTCAATACTTCATATGCTATCTAAATTGATAACAATAAAACCTAACTTCTCTTACACAAAACACACAGAGTTATTACACAAAACTATCTAAAAATATTACTACTAGGCACACAATCACAAAAATGAATTGTCCGATCAATCTAGACAAGAATGGACATTAGGATACTTTAACTAAATAATTTACCGTTACGTAGAAAAGAACACGCCTAAACCAAAAATCTCACCCGAGGAAGCAATGCACTAGTGACGCACACACAAGCAGTGATTTTTAAAAAGTGAGCGTTGGGTGGCGACGAGTGTTGCCACGGTGCGTCTCTGAGGAGTCTCTAAATAATATTTTGAACTGAATTCTACAGAGACATATTTTTTTGGTGCACAATTTTAATAGATTATGGGTAAAGTTGAGTAATTTTCTTATTCAAAAATTAATGAGAGTGATTATTATGCGATACTTGGATTTTTAGATGGACGTTTTAAAAATTCGTAAATTTTGGTTGGTAAGGGGCTGGAAACGTCCACTACAGTGTTCCATAAATAAATGTTCCGAGCATTACTTTGTCGTTCATTTCTTCTTACTATGTCTTTGCTTCTTTCTGCCAGTCAGGAATAGATCACCTGGCCTCACACTTTGTGCTCATGGAACAGAGCTTGTAACTAGGTAACCATACAGAGATGATAAACCATAATGAAAGCAACATAAAATGTTGCACGTAACTTGACAAATATGACTCCGTAAAGTCAGAGAATTCCATTTTCAAATACCTGCATGACCCTGGTGTTGTGTCATTTCTACACTTATAAACATGGAAACATTGAATATTTTCATGTAATATCAGCAATGGGCATATATCATATTTTAGGGTAATTTATGTATTTTTAGGGTAATCTTGAGCAAAGTTTTAGGGTAGGAACTTTCGCACTCGTGGAAGCCCTGTCCTTGAACCTTCTGTCAAGTTCAGTGTCGTACGATATTGGCTAGGGTGAGGATGTCAAACGCAAAGGGAGAGAACAGTGGTTTTGTGATTTCTTTTATCCAGGAAGTTGAATCACGTCAGTGCTTATGGAATTATTCATTAAAATCCTACAGCAAATGTGACGAAACCAGCTTGGCATGGAAGGAGATCGCTAAGAAGCTCGAGGACACAGGTAATTAATCCCATAAAATGCAATTTTTATTTTTATTATTCACTCTAATTTCAATTTTGTAATCATTGTATAATCGCTTACATATAGATTACTAAAATACAAAACATTTTCATGTTCCATTAGGCAGTCTTGCATATTTCCATTGTATTGCTATTGCCACTCGCAGTTGCAAAAACTAAATAAGTACTTTGTCACGTATGCGAACAGCTTGTGACGTTAAAGTATTATTCATATCCTCACACTCAACATCGATCACTTCTGGAATGGTATCACAGGGAGCAAATCTCCCAGGCTCATACATTTTTTCTTCTCGAATTCCAATAAAGGTATGCTAGACCCAAGCAGTTTTTATGCTGTTTATGACTAAATCCTTGTTACAAGCCATTGAGCGTTCAAACACTCGAAACTTGCATGGAGCTAAGCATGCCATGGCAAAAGCGCATTCCTCCCTTTTTCGCCTCCAACTAAGCCTAAAATTACAGATTCTTTTTCGTCACTTGGCATTTTTTTGATAAGGTCCAATTAAGTATGACAAAAGAGGAAATGCCTCGTGACGTATAAGATAGTAGGGGAATGGCTCGTTGTTCGTATCACCAGGCAATGGCGTAGCTTAATTGTGGGATATAAGCCTATCGCGGCTTAGCAATTGACCTACCGCTGACCTACAAAATACTACACCATCACTTTTTCTTCCAAAGTCCCCAACATCAATACCAGTGAACAAGCCATCTGCATCAGCCACAGCTATTAGAACAACTGAAAAATAACCTTTATAATTGAAATAGATAGACCCCGTGTTGTTGAAGCACCGGACACGCACGTGTTTTCCATCGATGGAGCCGATGCACTTGGGCAAATTCCACAATTCCATGTAGCGTTCACAAATACCCTTCCAAGTCACCTCTGTAGGTTCAGGCATAAATTTTGGTTGTAATTGTGACCAGATGACTTCGCACGTTGATCGAATTACTTCACTCACAGTAGATTTTCCTCTGTAGAACTGCGAAGCCAAGTCTTGAAAACTGCTCCCTTTTGCCAAGTATCTGAAACAATAAAACAATCCCAAGTATCAATCAATCCCTGAAACAATAAAACAATCCCAAGTATCAATCAATCCCTGAAACAATCCCAAGTATCTGAAACAATAAAACAATCCCAAGTATCAATCAATCCCTGAAACAATCCCAAGTATCTGAAACAATAAATAACTATTTGTAAATAAATAAAAGGTTTGAGCTTTTAGATTTTAATTATAAATAAGCTAGTCGATAAATTAACTATCTAATATGTATAACATAGAGTCAGTCTGCCTGTTTGTTGGTATGTTTGTTCCCTATAAGTAAAACTGAAGGGGTAACCCGGCTACCCATAATAATTATAATCCGGCAATGTAACTCATGGTGATGCTCCTTCTTTGGAAAAAGTTGCCCTGTTAATGATTGATGACACTTTTGTATATCTATGTGATCACCCGAAGAATACATAAGTCAGAATTAGATTTTTCACGGAAGATATGACCTTTATTTATATAAACTAGTGCACACGTGCTCGTCGGCATTAATCTGAAGAATTTCACCCCTTCTTTCTTGAGTTGAATTCTCTCGTGCCACTCGATGTTGTCCAGCGCTATGCCGAAGAGTTTCCTCGCTTCTTTCGTGTGTTAAGCTCTCTCTAGCTTCTCGGTGTTGCTCTGCATTATTCCGTAGAATTTCCAAACGCCGGTCAAGGGTCAATTTAGCTCTAGCTTCTCGTTGGCGAACAGCATTGCTTCGTCTTGCCATTTCGCGTTGTTCATCCGATCGTCTTCGGCGTTTTTCGTGCTGTCGAAGTCTTGCTACTTAACTCCCTCGCGGTTAGACACATTTCCATCTTTGGTGGCTTTTTTTGTCGGAATTTTATTCTGAAATGTCGTCTATTATCTTTTCGAAGCTTTTCAAGAAAATCACAATTTTGAAAACCACTCAAGTTCCAAAATCTTGGGCTTTATACCCAGTGGTAGCCAGGTTACTGGTCTAACGAATTTAAAACATTTCTTTTCGCATAATCAATTACAAATATCGAAGCGACATGAAGAATTTCAACAGAGAAAGCTCCATAGTAAATTTCTATTTGTAAAAATAAGCCGATTGCGTATTCTGGATCCCATATTCAAGAGGGGGTCACACGGACGGACGGACGGACGGACGGAGGGACGGACGGACGGACGGACGGACGGACGGACGGACGCGGCTCCTTTTATAATAGTGATAACTTTAAAATCATAAAACAGTATTCAGATATAATTATTCTTTTAATTTCACCTGATCAGCGAAGGCTATTTCTGCTAATTAGTATATAAAGTTTATGATACATTTATTAATAATACATTCATATATTACGATCCCATTATTTAGGAACTAATTCCTTTGTTGTTTTTTTGTGTTTCAGAATCAAATTGCCGAGAAAGGTGGAAGAACATCCGCTGTGCATTTGTGAGGTCTCTGCGACCACCTAAATTCGGATCAGGAATCAAAGCAAAGAAAAAGTACTACCTTGCTGATAACCTGTCATTCCTGCTTCCTTACTTGAAAGGGAGTGCTACATCAGGTAATTTAAGTATACCGGCACAACAGGACAACTGTGAAGAGGATATCCCTCCATCGGTTCACAGCTCAGAACTTCAAGGTGAAAATAATGATCACAATTCTTCGCATGCAATTTTCTTCGAAAAGCCATCTGAACATGTTCCCAGTAATGAGTTGCATCCCGACGAACAAATACATCCTCACCCACAAAAACCTATTAAAAAAAGGGCTAATCCCACAACTGACGTAGATACTGCTTTTGTGGAATGGTTAAATTTGAAAAAATGCAATTTACGTTCAATGGAAAGCGATGCAGATTTGTTGTTCTTTGAATCACTACTGCCTGATGTAAAACAACTCGATAACAAACGTAAAAGACGTTTCAAAGCTGATGTGCTTCACCTGCTGAATAATGCTTTGGAAGAGTGCGAGAGACAAACACCAACACCATGTACCTTATCAAGCAACACCGAGAATTGTTATACTAATTAAGTTTTCCAACAACCCACCCATCAACCCTCACCGAATGAGACTACACATAAAGGGCCTGCATGGAAATGCTGCAGGAGATTCTATACAAGATACTTACGCCTTTCTTTCGTTTTAATTTCTCATTAGTGTCATTAGTTTTTTCCACTTTAATTAAAGATTTTTCAAAATGAATGTGTTTTTACTTCCCTACAAGTAATGAGCAATTTTTTTCTGGTGAAATGGCCTGTCTGAAGTGAGTGTCCTCCTTCGCTAGGTGACTTGATATGAGTTGACATAAAAACTTGAAAGATTCTGGATTCATCCGATGTACTTTATGACATTTAGTTGGATGCTGTGAGTATTACTTAGTTAAGGGCTGTTTACACTAGGGGATATTTCGGCCGCGAGGCAAGACACGTGTTTACGAGGCCCACCACTGAGGCTCTTATTTGTGTGTTTGTACGAAGTCCCCTATTCTCTCTGATCGAATTCGAATTGCACGACACTCAAGAGCCTCGTAACTACAGTGGCGAATAGGAAACTTCGTATAAACACACACAAATTTGAGACTCATGGTGAGCCTGTAAACTTCAAGTTTGGTGGCTTAACTCAAGTTTTACTTAGACCGGTTTGAATTCTATGATTATCTAGATTTCTGAAGGTTAAAGGTTGAATATTGAGGAATTTAACGATTTCCCAAGATGTTCTTTTAATAATGGCGAGGTCACCAGTGCCTTTTCAAGCACACTTAATTGCTACTTGAATGATTTACGGCCTCTGACTCCGAAGAAGTTAAGTGTAGGGGGGTTCGGACGCACTATTTCTGGCGTCTTTAATCAAAATCAAAACACTATAATTTTCACCTCGGAACTAGACCATCAGAAGGATAAGAAAGTAGATTTGTTTATTTATATCTGGCCTTTTTTTATTGGGGTGGCTGGCAGATTGTCTCTTCAGGATGGGCTGATGTTGAGGTCCGATCTTGAGTAGGAACTGCAACAGGCCCACAGCTGCGTTGGTGATGTGGTGAGTGTATTTGTGGAGAAGGTCGTGTGCAATGTAACCCAATGGTTAGAGACGGCAACTAGCGTCACTGATAAGTGAGGACGATAAGGCGCTATTCCTCTAGTTTTAGGTGAATATAGACTTGCAGGTTAAGCAGCAGTTGGGTTAGCTGTAACCAAAAGGGTCTCAATTCAGAGTGATGGTGGAAGAGGAATGCGGTACTTGCGCTTGCCGTCCAGTAATTGATTGTTTGGTAAAAAGTAAAAAAGAAACCAAGGAAGAAGGTAGTTTTTGTAAATCTGCCGAGTTTGGCTACCGGGTTATTTTACCCTTTTGATTTGTTAGGCAAGGTAGGTGGCTTGGCAGTGGAATGTGAAAGTGTCTCGTGGCTTCCAGCCAGAAACACCTAGATATGCACGCTCTGTATGATATGAGACAATGGGCGCTAGATCGCATACGATGTTGCTGTCGCGCGTCCGTGGGAGGTTCCGTAAAGACGCAAATGTGAATTCTTAGAGATTGAATTTTTTTCGTTACACAATTTTGATAAAATTGAGGACAGAGATTAGTGAATTTCGTAATGTGATTTTATGCTAATGGTTGAATTTATTTTACTGAATTTTTAGATGATCATTCTGAGAATTTCGAAATTTCGACTGGGTTGCGGGTTAGAGATTGACTACAGCTACCCCCCAACGCATGTGGACCGAAAGGTCTGGTAACAGTGAAGCTGTTACCTGTAAATGCCCGAAATGGTCATAAAAGGAAAATCCTAACAGAAGGTTTGACAGGAGAGAATAGAATAAAAAATTTTTTGACAGAACAGAAGTCACCACCCTAAGTCTGCGCGTAACGAGCTGGCGGACGACTAGGTCTGCCAAAACTGCTAACGCGCTCGGGGGCAATAGAAGGAGTAGGCTGTGGAGCTGTGAAAGTTGACGTTCGGATTCCCAACTGGGACAACGAACGGGTCTCTGAGGTTTTTTCGTGATGAGGAACAACAGCAACAGAAACATCAGCCGAATTGGAGGCACCCGAATTACGAGGTTCCGACGACGTTCTTAGAAAGGTCTTCAAGGGAACGACGAACTCGTTACACTCCATAGTGGGAGGAAGGTTCCTAGCCAAGACAGAAAGGTGCAACCCGGTGGCCTCGACAGGTGTTGACCTGGGGGTAATTTGCAACCTGGGTTGCGGCTCATGAGTGTTGGAAGAAAGATCATCAGGGAAGGACACATATGCTGCCTTAAGTCTATCTATGCTAACACTGTCGCTCTTGGTACCCCTTTCGATTAGAAAATATTTCGGCGTCCTCTTTAGGACCCTGTAGGGGCCATCATAGGGACGTCGTAAGGGGGTTTTCACACCGTCCACCCGAACGTAAACATGTGTGCACGTGTTCAACAATGGATCAAGGCTTTCGGATGGTAAAGGCAGGCGAGGCGGTTGGTAAACCAATTCGCGCATGGCGCGTTTGAGACGTGCCGCGTAATCAGTGATTCTACTGAAGGAGTCGTCAATTTTGTACACGGGATCAATAACATCTCCGGGCAATCTTAAGGACTTCCCGTACAGCAATTCGGAGGACGTGCACTTTTGGTCCTGACGGAACAGGTTACGTAGGGTAAGTAATACGACAGGCAATCGGTCCGCCCAATCGTCGTGGCATTTTAAACAGCGAAGTGCCGCTTTTAGGTCTCGGTGAACTCTCTCGATGAGTCCATTTGATTGGGGGTGAAAAGAGGTGGTTGTGATGTTTGCACTACCAAGGATTTTGGAGATTTATAACCACAAGGAGGAGGTAAACTGAGCCCCACGATCATGAGTGATGCTCAGAGGGACCCCAAAACGGGAGATCCACGTCTCTACGAAGGTTCGAGCTACGGTTTCTGCCGTTATGTTAGCAATGGGAACAGCCTCGACCCACCTAGAGAAGCGGTCGATCATAGTGAGTAAATACGAGAACCCGCGAGAGTTTGGAAGCGGGCCTACCAAATCTATATTGACTGCGTCAAATTTACCGCCAGAGAAAACACAAGGTTGAATTGCGGCTTTGTTGTGTCGAGTTACTTTGCTAGCTTGACAATCTGGGCAACTGCGAACGTACTCTCTTATGGCCCTACGCATCCCGGGCCAGACAAAACGATCTGCAATTAGGCGGAAAGTTCTCTCTGTCCCAGGATGAGATAGCGCATGATAGTGTTTAATGGCGGGCAAACGCAAATTGTTAGGTAGGTAGTATCGGTTAGGCCGGTCAGCGTCACAGTAAACGCCTTCTCTGAGAGACAACTTTAGAGACGAGCTAGGAGACTCAATCAAAGATTGGATCTCCGTGTCGTTTTTCTGTTCGGTGATGATATCAGCCAACGAAATCATGTGCACAGAAGGTCGGAACTCGGGCGCCAACGGGTTTAATACCACGTTGTGCACACGCGATAAGCAGTCGGCGACCGTGTTCTCGTCCCCCTTAATGTGCCTGAGATCGTTAGTGAACTGTGCTATGTAACTCAGGTGCCGACTTTCTCGAGGGGAATGGCGGTCAGGAGGCATTCTTATTGCGTTGATCAGAGGTTTATGGTCGGTGAATACCGTGAACTGACGTGCTTCCAAGGTATATCGGAAGTGTTTAATGGCGAGGTATATCGCCAGGAGCTCTCTCCCGAACGTGCTATAACGCTGTTCGGTGGGAGAAAGTTTCCGACTAAAGAACGCCAAAGGGGACGTGTTGTTGTCCACGGTTTGCTGTAGTACCGCGCCGACAGCAAGGTCTGACGCATCTACTACGAGATTAAGTTTTGCGTTCGGGTGTGGGTAAGCCAACTCCGTCGCATTCGCAAGTTCTTCTTTAATTACTGTGAATGCCTCCTCAGCCTCACTGTTCCACTCGATCAGTACAGACTTCCCTCGTTTCTTCGCTCTAATGAGTGAGGAGAGTGGTGCCAGAGTCGCCGCACAGTTCCTTAGGAATCGGTGGTAAAAATTCACCGATCCCAAGAACCTGCGCAACTCTCTCTGTGTAGAGGGTTTCGGGAAATTTCGGATAGCCTCTACCTTGTCGGGAAGTGGCCTAATGCCTTTATCTGAGATGTAGTGACCTAGAAAAGTCAGTTCCTTCTTTCCCAGTACACACTTCGCTGGATTGATCAGCAGAGCGTGCGACGCTAGTCGTTTGCACAGTTCCCTCAAATGATGCACGTGCTCCTCAGGCGTCCCCGAAGCCACAAGCACATCATCGAGGTAACAATACAAAAACGGGAGGTCGGAAAGGACTTCAGTCATGTGCCGCTGAAAGGTTTGTGGAGCATTTCGCAAGCCATACGGCATACGAAGATACTCGTACAAGCCAAACGGCGTACAGACTGCGGTCTTCTGAATAGAGCTTTCCTCCATTGGAATCTGATGAAAAGCTCTCTTCAGGTCTATTGTAGAGAAGATTTTTGCCCCTGACAGATTTGCAGTAAAATCATGAAGGTGTGGGATGGGAAATCTGTCGGGTACAGTTACGGAATTGAGTTGGCGATAATCGCCGCAAATACGCAACTCGCCGTTGCTTTTTGGAACAATCAACAAGGGACTGGCCCAGGGACTTTTCGAGATGCGAACTGTCCCTTCCTGGACCATTTTTGCAAACTCGGCTTTTACTTCCTGCAATCGATCATGGGGCAAACGTCTTACTTTCGCGTAAACAGGAGGGCCGCTCGTCGATATGTGGTGTTGCGTCAGCGTGTTATTTTGCAACGTTACATTAGGTTGAAAGAGTGAGGGGAATTCGAGCAACACCCGTTGGTAGGGACATGTACTCTCTAGGTTAGAGGAGACGCTTGACGTAACGTTCACCATATCGACGGCACTAAGGGGTCTTTGCACTCTGGTTTCGCTATCATAAAGGCATCCATTTCTCACATCCACCACCAATGCAAACTTCTGAAGAAAATCGGCACCAATGATGGGCGTGTCCACATCAGCCACTATGAATTCGAAGCTCAAGGTAAGTTTGAAATTTAGGGAACACGACAGCGTTCGCGTGCCGTAACAGAGTATAGGAGTGCCATTAGCAGCACGCAAGTTTGGAATGCCCGTGGTATTTTTGTCTTTGTCAGTTGCGGGGATTAGGCTTACCGAACTCCCGGTATCGATCAGAAATCGAATACCGGTAGCCGGATCACTTATGAATAAGCAGCGAGTAGCGTTTGTTTTCGTATGCGCTGGTGTTCGACTCGCATTTACGCCGCGCTGTTCCCGTTTTTTGGGTAAAGTAGTACATAAAGCGGACACATTGGCGACTCACATTTACGAGCCTTGTGCAAGTACTTTCTGTGATACCAGCACCATTCCTCCTCCAGATTGTCTCGTGAACCCTGGCCCTGAACGGTATTTGAACTACCAGCCCTCTGATGTTTAAATGAACGATTCCCATTTTTATGCCTGTCAAACGGAACGGTGTGTGTGGAATTATCGGCTTGCTGATACGCCGCAGTTTGGTGTGCAACCCCATGAACTCTATCTGCGTGTTCGGCTTGCTGGGTAGCAACTTCTAGTGCTCCAACTCGCTGAACTAACTCGCGCAATAATCTTTCCACTTCGTTTGGGCTGGTTTGATTGACCACTGGAGTAGCGGCAGAGCCATTCGGTGTCTGGTTTTCACAGGCAAGAATTTGCTCGGCTAATTCTGCGAGAACGTCCAGGTTCACAGAGGAATCTTGTGTATGGAGGAATGGTTGAAGGCGTAAGGGCAAGCGTTGGATGTACAATGTCTTAAGGGTATCGTCATCCATCACCCCCTTCGCCAATTTCCTCATCTCTTTAAGTAGCGCTAGAGGTGTTTGGCTATTGTAGGTGGTGAGATTACTCGTCAAAGCCTGGATTCTTTGGGCTCTATCCTTGCTGTAACGTTTTAAAACATGATCTTTGAGGGTGGAATAAGGTTCGGTTGAGTTAGCGTTACAGACCCCAGAGAGGTCGTCTAGGCAAGTCGTGGGCAGGGCCCTTAATAAGGAGTAGTATTTAATTTTTTCACACGTGATGGGTAGGCTTTCGAAGTGTTCTTCAGTTTGGAAGAACCAAGAGTCCAGACTTTGAATCGCGAACGGTGTTAATTTTACGGACACCGCCTGACTGTCGTTACTCTCGTTACCATCGTTTGGCGCCATAATGCTTCTAATGTTCCCCAAGAATGAATGATAACGCGCGTTGCAATAGCTTTTTGTTTCGTACCAGTTTTTTATGTTACTTTTGTGCTTCAGTAGCAATGGTGCTGCAGTAGCAATGGAATTTGCGAAGGTTATTAGTAAGGAGCTTCAGTAGCAATGGAAATGATCCTAGAAGTTCTCCTATAGTTTGCTTCAGTAGCAATGGAAATGCATGAAGAGTTTTGTAAAAGGTGGCTTCAGTAGCAATGGATAAACATGAAGAATTTGTTAGAATAGGCTGCAGTAGCAATAGCTTATTATTAGGGAAGAGTTTGGAGAGGAAATACTCTGTTTAGCTACTGAGAGTAGGGAAAGAAACTACCTCCTTTCAGGTCAGCCATGCACAGAAGTTGACAGCACTAGACATGCGCTCCTAATCCTTCCGATGGTGGTCCGGGTGAGTATTTATATCTGATTAAACTACTCTGGGTAATCACCAGTGTAAACTTCAAGTTTGGTGGCTTAACTCAAGTTTTACTTAGACCGGTTTGAATTCTATGATTATCTAGATTTCTGAAGGTTAAAGGTTGAATATTGAGGAATTTAACGACTTCCCAAGATGTTCTTTTAATAATGGCGAGGTCACCAGTGCCTTTTCAAGCACACTTAATTGCTACTTGAATGATTTACGGCCTCTGACTCCGAAGAAGTTAAGTGTAGGGGGGTTCGGACGCACTATTTCTGGCGTCTTTAATCAAAATCAAAACACTATAATTTTCACCTCGGAACTAGACCATCAGAAGGATAAGAAAGTAGATTTGTTTATTTATATCTGGCCTTTTTTTATTGGGGTGGCTGGCAGATTGTCTCTTCAGGATGGGCTGATGTTGAGGTCCGATCTTGAGTAGGAACTGCAACAGGCCCACAGCTGCGTTGGTGATGTGGTGAGTGTATTTGTGGAGAAGGTCGTGTGCAATGTAACCCAATGGTTAGAGACGGCAACTAGCGTCACTGAGGACGATAAGGCGCTATTCCTCTAGTTTTAGGTGAATATAGACTTGCAGGTTAAGCAGCAGTTGGGTTAGCTGTAACCAAAAGGGTCTCAATTCAGAGTGATGGTGGAAGAGGAATGCGGTACTTGCGCTTGCCGTCCAGTAATTGATTGTTTGGTAAAAAGTAAAAAAGAAACCAAGGAAGAAGGTAGTTTTTGTAAATCTGCCGAGTTTGGCTACCGGGTTATTTTACCCTTTTGATTTGTTAGGCAAGGTAGGTGGCTTGGCAGTGGAATGTGAAAGTGTCTCGTGGCTTCCAGCCAGAAACACCTAGATATGCACGCTCTGTATGATATGAGACAATGGGCGCTAGATCGCATACGATGTTGCTGTCGCGCGTCCGTGGGAGGTTCCGTAAAGACGCAAATGTGAATTCTTAGAGATTGAATTTTTTTCGTTACACAA
This sequence comes from Morinoia aosen, assembly GCA_030386875.1. Classification (NCBI taxonomy): domain Eukaryota; kingdom Metazoa; phylum Arthropoda; class Malacostraca; order Amphipoda; family Talitridae; genus Morinoia; species Morinoia aosen. Next base: position 49,364,734 of record CM059560.1, read on the forward strand.
TTTTGATAAAATTGAGGACAGAGATTAGTGAATTTCGTAATGTGATTTTATGCTAATGGTTGAATTTATTTTACTGAATTTTTAGATGATCATTCTGAGAATTTCGAAATTTCGACTGGGTTGCGGGATAGAGATTCACTACAAGCCTCGCATACACGTGTCGCGCCTCACGGTCGAAATGTCCCCTAGTGTAAACGGCCCTTTACTCCTGTAACTACGGCTGAACTATGTTCCACGTGAATTAAATTATATGGATGCACCCAATGTTTCCTCCTCCACCGGATTTTCTTCAAATACAAAAAGCTCGCTATAACCTCATCCTCGATAAAGAACTCATGATTACTGACTAATTAAGAGCCGTTTACACTAGGGGACATTTCGGCCGTGAGGCGTGACACGTGTTTACGAGGCTCACCACTGAGATTCATATTTGTGTGTGTTTATACGAAGTTCCCTATTCGCCACTGTAGTTACGAGGCTCTTGAGTGTTGCGGTTTACGAATTCGATCAGAGCGAATAGGGAACTTCGTATACACACACACAAATATGAGCCTCAGTGGTGAGCCTCGTACACACGTGTCGCGCCTCATGGCCGAAATGTCCCCTAATGTAAAGGCCTTAAATTCCTCCTGCCACACTTTTACGCTGACTCATGTCTTGTCGCTTCGGTATGAACCTTACTCATATTAAGGATAATTATCGTGTATTGCATGTTTCTGAGATAAATATCTTATTACTCTGGTGTGAACGCCACCTTATGGTTTGTCCATAAATTTGGGACATTTTTGTGTAGAGGAATATATAAAATTTAATGATTTGCAATACATTTAAAGTATCAACTTCTTGACACTAAACTGTTTTTCTTTTTCTTTCTTCTTTTCCCTTATTCGTTGACTTGAAAACCAAACATTTTTTTAGTCCTCGAGTTCCATTATCTTAATTGAGGTCACCACTGGATTAATGAAAAGTGCGACTAGAAACGAAAATTCTGTGCTTAGAATAAAGTTATTAAGATTTCCCTAGGAGTCATTGAATTTATTGGGGTCCAGCGGTAATTTTATATATTACTGTTCATTACAATGGAATTAAATAAAGATTTTTCTGATGAATCACTTGCAGAATAAGAATTTTTAAATTATTAGTTAAAACGCCTAAGATTTATGGTACTAATATTTGGTTCCGTCTACTATTAGACAATCAAATGAATTACGCCAGTGTCAGAACTGCTGGAAGGGTGGAGTCTGCCAGAAGGTTCAATTCAAAGGAAACAGGTAGAAAATGGATACCTTTTGTCTCTTGATTACCTTTCGACATTATTGCGCGTGATTCGTTCAAATCAGATACAACAAACGTAAAGCAGTGTGTTGCCACGGACGATATACAAGGTAGTGACTGAAAAATAACCATGCAGTTCCACAAAGGTCTTCCTTTAGATATTTCCTATTTTAAATTTTCAACTATGATATAGTTAAATCTACTGTATTTTCAAATTCATACCTTTTGTCTACGAGAATACGTCTCATTCAACTCTTCCTAATGAATACCCCATAGTTATTTTGAAAAGAAAACTATGAATTGTAAAAAGTTTTAATCTGGCTCAAAACTAATGAAGTACACATTGATCTCGATAAAACATAATATATTTTGCGTCACTAATAAACGGAAGGCGTCACTTCCGTGTATCAAAATTGGTAAAAAAAATTAACACCTCTTAATTTCTTTGGAACATTTTAAGTAAAAATCTATCATAAAAATATTGCCTGTATTAGCAATAAATAATCTAAATCCGTAGGAAGCAATCAACAGAGTTAATGTAGTCGTATTTCATGAGAAGACACTCAAAAATACTACGCATAATTTTTATACTCATTGAAAAATTCAAAGGCCGTCGGACATAATAGTATAAGCCTTCAATTCGTTGAAGACAATTCGTCAATTGCAGCATCACAGATTTATTTGATTATTAATACACTAATTGTAATTAATAAATTATCCGATCGATGGAAGCACTCCATAACTAGACCGTTGCATGAAACTAGTGACATAAATACAGCATCAAACTCCAGGCCCATAAGTCTTTCGTCTGTTATATTTAAAATATTATTATTGAACACCCATTTATTCACGCTTGCAATGTAGACAGAAGCATAGCTTAGAACTGATAAAAAAAATGATGCTCATTTTGGCTTTAAAAATATCACATCGATTTTAAAATCGGAATACCATGCCCCATTTCAAAAGTCTGAAAATACTAGAACTTTTTGACTGTCAACTCTCCGGGTGAAATTTCATGTATATAACATTAACTAATTAAGGCGGCAAGGATTTTAAGGAATTTTACCCACACAAATTAACCATGGTAAAAATCTAAACAGAAATCGAAGTAAATTCAAATCTCCTAATTTTTTTGAAGATCTTTGCACAGTTTCTATTTTATTGCAACCAAAACTTGGATCTTGGACTAAAAAATCATGCAAAGCTTCACAGCGAATCTTCAATCTTTATTTAAGTCAAAATGTCAGTGACACCTAAGCAATAAAATTGGAAATTTCTACTCGATAGTTAAAATTAATAGGATGGTTTACTGAACAATGAAATTGCCCATATGTCTTTTCTAGATTGTACGGTTCTGATTTAGGTGGCTTATAATATCGTTAATAGGCCTTATTTGAGTTTAAATTTTTTTAGAAAATCAATATTTAATTAGTTTACTGTAAGACGAGGTTAAGTGTAGCAGGTCAAACATACAGTAATTGCATAGGCCTACCTTAGAATAGCGTTTTAGCAGGATGCTCTTAAAACGACTGGACAAATTCTGGACAAGTGACTTCATTGATATATGTTCGTTGAAATAGTCTTGAGGAACAATATTCCTAATGTATTACTTGCAGAAAAAAATTGGTAAATTTTCAAATTGAATGGACATTGATTTTAGTTAGAGAAGCAACAATTGAAAAGTAATATTAAACACATATATTGATGGACTAAACAATCCTTTAACTTATTCGTCTTGAATGCTTTCATATAGAATAAAAATTATCATATGTTCAACGTCAAATGTCATGCATTCAATGCTTAACACTCTAAAGAAATTAACATTCAAAATTATATGAAAAGAGTGAATAACTTCTCCTTTAAAGAGCTCTAGCTGATACGTTCGTAGACTTTAAGCCTGCCAACGTTTCGTCAACGTGCTTTAACATGTTTGGCATCGTTTTCTTATTTCTTAACATTTCTATCTATCAGCATATATCCTAATTTTGATCTCTATCGTTTTTTAGATGATTCTTTTTCAACACTGTCGTTCTTCGTTTTCGTTAGTGTCTTAAGTTGTTCGAATTTTTCGACACGTTGCAAGAAACGCTCAAGATTTTTGAGTCGAAAAAATGTTGTCTGCAAAAATTTGTAGATTGAGTGTATTCTAGAAAATCTTTTATACTGAGTGCCAATTCATGTCTCTCATTGATGAAAGTTCAATCAAAAAATACGATAACTGAGCTGCGGGAACGCCAACTTTATCATTGAGCTGTCCTAAAAAATTATGACTCCGAATATTTTTTATTGCCAATATATTGGGTTTTATTCACTTTTATGCGCAATAATATAAATGGTTTCATCATAAAACATAAAGAAAAGAATTTCATGATTTTCATTTCTACGTTTGCAATATTTTGAACATTGCTGGAACGCGTCAACGATAACTAAGAAAATGGCGAGGGATGCGGGGTTCTGTGTCAATTATGTGATATAATGTGAAGAATCCTTTTTTTGAGGCCACTTTCTGGTAAAATTGATGTGTTGGTTCATTTTGAAATTATAATTTACAAGATGACGACCAATATGTACCGCGTTGGAGGTAAATACATCTCAAGTGCATAAGTGATTTGGTTAATCTGCCGGTAGTGTTTATTTACATTCTGCAGCTTATATGTTTAATTTTTATTGTTTGCGTTTGTCTTCTATCTACGGGATGAGGTGAAATTTAAATTCGTTTTTAGTTGTTCAATAACGTTAAGGGTTAGCCTACGACCAATTGTTGCATCAAAGCGTTAATTGAAATTCTGTTGTATCATCTGAGAAAGTATCTTACTTCGGTTGTTTCGTGATGCATTTGTATTTCTTGGTAAAAGTTGCTTTTTTTTACCTTGCTGTGGTATGTAATAGCAGTATTAAAGTATTCATTAAGTCAAAATTTTAATATAATGTTCATTTTGTGGCAAGTTCAATTGCCTTACTTATTAATTTGAGTCAATTGTAGGATATACACAATTGGCTCATGTGAGTAGTATAAAGCTAAATGGTTTACTTGACTAATTACTAAGGTCAGTTTTTTTTAAATGAAGAATCTAAATGCCACATTTCTGAGCCTGTCTTCCAATTGGTAGTGTTCTGCTTAGTAAATGTTAGGGATGGACTATAATAAATTTTCCACTTTTTAGTGCCTAAACATTGTTGATTAGGTCTAAATAAACAATTTCTATTCCATGTACTTTCCATTGAAAATCAGTATTCAACAAGTTAAAGTGGTAAATTATATACCGCAACTCTAGTGTTTGAAGGGGAAAGTAATTGATCGAGCTCGTTGGACGGGAAGACTATGAGGGACTCTCCCTTCCGACGCTCTTGAAATCAAGCGCATTCCCGCCATCTAAGTCCAAAATTGACATACTGCTATAATTCATTATTTTTAGATGATAACCTTTATTATGTTGTTAACTAAAAGATCCTAGAAGTGGATTGAGGCTCCATGGGGTCAGCTAATAATAAATTAGTTACAAGTACTCAAACGTACTGTAACAGTTCAATCGTGCAACAACTAAACCTACCCCTCTAACTCATAAAATATTCATTTGCCGCAAAAAGTGTATAAAAGAAAAGTAGTTTATTTTGATATTATTACTGGAATTCAAGCAACAAAAATTAAACAATTGATGAGAAGCTGTTTATTTGAGAGCATTTGGCATCAAAGACAAAACTAAACCTACCGCTATAACCCGTTAAATACTCATTTGAGACGGAAAGTGCATAGAAGCAAATTTTTTATATAGATCTAATTAACTATGTTAAGGCATCAAAAAGGGGAAAATCAATTATGGTCCACCCCTTAACCTTTACCAAAAAGTTTTATTTTTGCTCATGAATTTTGCGATATAATCACTGTTATTTTTGGTCTAGAAAGCTTACTTAGATCAACTATATATTTACATGCGTGCATTTAAATTAATCAATAAAGAGAAAATGTTCTTTTTATGCTAAAAAAGGGTCAATATTGAATATAATGTTGTCAACAAATTTCATAATTTCGTAGGTATAGATAGGTAATATAGTCGATTTTAAGACGTTTTACATGAATGGCAATGTGCCCGGAAATGCTTATTTTTGGAGATATTTAACTTTGAAGTTAAAGGAACGTCGTTTATAAAATTGAACAAACGGAGAGGTAAATAAGCAGAAATCAGGTTCTGACGTAACGATAGGTAAGGTTAGGTTTGGTAAAGTTAATTTAGTTAAGTATCCTAACCTAAGTAAGCCTAAAATATCTTAATTTAACTCAACCATACCGAGGCCGATGACTCCCGCCAAAAAACTTGGCGTGGTCCGCGTCCGCAAAACGCCGGAAGAGCCATATCGAAACTGCCGTTAATGCTATTCTTACCTGGCGTTATTTATCCTATATCTCCTAAACTAAGCATTTCCGGGCACATTGTCATTCATGTAAAACATCTTAAAATCGACTCTATTACCTATCTATACCTACGAAATTAGGAAATTTGTTGACAACATTATATTCAATATTGACCAAAAAAAGTTTACAATATTAGACCCCACTACATAGAAAGAGAGAGATATTGAATTTTCTAAGAATTATTCAAATGTTACAAACCAACTTTGGGTAGAATTTATAACAAACACATCCAACTTGTGATAAATTATGTGTATAGGGTGAGAACTGGTAGATAAATACAGGAAAGTATAAGAAAAGGTTTAAATGAAGGCACAATCCAGTTTATGTTTGCTATTTTCAAAATTGCTCACTATAATTGACTCAAAATTTGAGCTGAATATTGAACTTCAGTTAGACCCATTGTTTTCAACATGTCAAAATTAAAAAAAATCATTATTTATTTGAAAGTTTGAGGCTATCCTTATTTGGTATAGTCTGTGTACTGGGTTTAAGGGGATCTACTACCCTGGACTTAACCTCATTGTTCAAACTTCACTGAACACATATCTATTGCACCTATGGGAACAAAAATTTACATGTGTATGTAAAATTGAATTCCAAACATATATACTGAAATGAAATTTTTTGATTTTTGCAAGAAAATAAAATTATTTTGCAATTATTAGAAAAATATATATACTTGCGCAAAACCCTACCCACTTTACAATTTTCAACGTAGAAGCGTGATTTTAGTCTTATTCCACGCGGAAAGACGGTACCAAGGTCGTAACGTAGGAGTTTTTTGAATTTCGGATTAGAAAAAAATTTATGGGTACGTATGTCCAAAAAATTTATTAAAAAGAAAAATACGATATACTTTTTCTAATCTCAGATTGCAGGATTTTATTGCAACTAGGTGAACGAAAATGAATAACGACATGTAAAATTGAATTCTAAACACATTTGATTCCTAGGAAAATTTTGAAATTCGTGTTGGAAAAAGTTATTGGGCGAACATACACATATATATAAATATGGTCAATATTGAATATAATGTTGTCAACGAATTTCATAATTTCGTAGGTATAGATGGGTAATATAGTCGATTTTAAGACGTTTTACACGAATGACAATATGCCCGGAAATGTTTAGTTTTCGAGTTATTTAAGTTTGAAGTTATACGAACGGTGCTCCTGAATGGCCCTTTTTACGCAAAAACAGTCATTGTTTTAGCAATGAAAATGGAAGCTAACCCCTATTACAAACGTAAAGAGGTTGTGTTGTGAGGGGTAGCAACAGTTCTTTTAGTGAAAATTATAAATAAAGCTTTCTAGTGACGTTTGTTTACATCGACTCGAAGATGGCTGCCGCCATCTTCAGCCGGTTGGCGCCATGGCGGCAGCCACCTTGGCGTCGATGTAAACAAACGTCACTCGAAACCTTTATTTATAATTTTCACTAAAAGAACTTTGCTTACCCCTCACGACCCAACCTCTTTACGTTTGTAATAAGGGGTTAGCTTCCGTTATTAATTAAATTACGCTAGCCCCGCGTTCTTCCATGGCGCGCACAAGCCAGCTTCAAAGTTGAATAATTCGAAAATAACGCATCGCCGGGCAGAATGTCATTCATGTAAAACGTCTTATAATCGACTATATTACCCATCTATACCTACGAAATTATGAAATTCGTTGACAACATTATATTCAATATTGACCATAAATATATATATATATATATATATACAGACACACACACATATATATTTATATATACATATATATTTTCTGCGCAAAACTGCAAACCTTCTACAATTTTCAATGTAGAAGCGTGATTTTGGTCTCATTCAATGCGGTTCTACAGTGGAAACAGCTTACCGAAGTGAAATTCTATTCGAGTTCCAAATTAAATTTTTATTGGGAAAAAACTGAAATGAAAATAAAAGTTCAGTGTTGGAATTGTGTAACAATAACTTTTTCTCTAGTTTGAAATGTACAAAAATCCTACATGAAGAGGTTTCTACCGTCTTTTCGCGTTGGATGAGACTAAAATCACGCTTCTACGGTGAAAATTGTAGAGTGAGCAGGGTTTTGCACAAATATATACATTTTTTGTGTTCACACAACTTTTTTTCTATAGAAAAAATTAAAAACATTTATAGAAGCAATTTTATATACCTGTATGAATTTTCTTTACCCTAGTTGCAATGGAAATGAGAAAAAAGAAGTTTTTAAAATTTGGTACATTAGGTCAAGTCCAGGGTAGTAGATCCCCTTAACTCTTAAGTAGCAAATTATTTCCTGCTTAAACAAGGAATTTTTTAACATGTTTTAGAGTTGTGTTGAATGCTATTAGATGAGCTTTACTGAGTTTTCTTCCAATTTTGTTACTTTCAAAATTGGGATGTATTTGTCTCATTAGTAATCAAGGATATTTGGCTATTGAGATAAACAGATTCCATTTGTAAATCAATGAAATTATTGGGACGTATGTGTCCCAGTCTCTACAAAAGGTTTTTGTTTACTACCAGACACTAATCGGTTTACCAATTTTTGTTGCTGGTATAGTAGTAATGAGATCAAAATAAACAACTTTTGTTCTATACACTTTCCTTTGTAAATCATTATTTATTGAGTTAAAGTGGTGTTTTAATTTTTGTTTTCCATGGCGGGAATGAATGTTACAATACATTAGGTAGGTTAGCTTAGGTAATCTTATTTACACAAATGTACTCACCTGCAAATGCAATTGCTTCACCATTTTTTTTCTATAAATTTACCGATTGTTCTAAAATACTTCGATGACACGAATGATAAGTACACACCAGGGCAGCCATGATGCCACTTTTGGCATTTGAATTGCTTGCAGTTTTATACTGCTATAACTCATTAAATCTTAATTCAATGAAAATTGTTTATAAGAAAAGTTGTTTATTTTGATCTTATTACCATTAAAAAAGCATCTAAAGATGAAAAATTGATTCTTTGAGCACATTCTAGCCATCAAGACAAAAATTTACATACTACTATTTTAACTCCTTAAATACTCATTTATGACAAAAAGTGCATGTAAGAAAAGTTGCTTACTTTCACCTAATTACCTTACTACAAGCAAGAAATACATGAAAATCTATTAAGTGTCCAGTCGTAAACATTTACTCTACAAAAGGATGAAGGCTCCAGCTCAAGGAGATCGTCCCAGGCCGGCCCAGGCCCCTGTCACTCAGGTGGTAATATTTTATGTTTTTGTTGGAAAAGAACCCTTAGGTGGTGTACTATTCGGTCCTAAAATTTTATGGCGCTACGGACAATAGATCCCATCCCCCCAGGGGGGGAGGGGATAAGGGGACCAAAATCTTTTACTTTGAGCCCATTTCAATCCCATATAAAAAGAGAAAAGATATGAAATAGGAAAAAAGCCCATTTGAGCTTGTTAGGAATGTTCCAAAGATTCTAAAACTGTCTTTGTTGTTGTTCTAGCATCAAAACTCGATGACGAGTAGCATTTTGAAATATCAATATCAGTGAAAAAGCAACAAAATCTTTAATTTTTGAGCCCATTTCAACCCCATTTAAAAAAAAACAAATGAGAAATGGAAAAAAAGCCCATTTGAGTTTGTTAGGAATGTTCAAAGGATTCTAAAACTGTCTTTGTTTTTGTTCTAGCATCAAAACTGAATGAGGAGAGACGTCTTGAAATATCAATATCAGTGAAAAATCAATACCTAAAAACCAATATGTCAAATTTTTTCAAAAACTAAGGCCTAAATCGAAAAAAATGAATGGATGAAATTGTGTTTCTTTTCAAAAGTTACATATCATAGTCAAATTTTATAAGAATCAGACTGAAAATAAAAAATTTCATATATGTGAAAAAAGAGAAAAATTTTTTTTCCATTTTTTTGGTTAGGAAATCACAATTCACAATGTGAATATGAAGTTATGTATGGATGTTATCAAAATAAAATTAAAACTGCATTCAATTACATAGATTTTTCATTATATTACACTCTAACAAAAAATTTCATTTTATCCTTATACCCAACACTTCTAACTTTCAACATTCAAAATGCTACTCGTCTTCGAGTTTTGATGCTAGAACAAAACCAAAGACAGTTTTAGAATCCATGGAACATTCCTAATACACTCAAATGGTTTTTTTTTCAAATACAAATTTTTTGAAAAAATATATAGTTCTAAACTCAAAAAATTACTGTCGTTTTTAAAAATTTTGAAAAATTTGAGAAAAATAGAAAAAAATTTGAATTTTTAAAAAAGCCCATTTGAGTGTGTTAGGAATGTTATAAGGATTCTTAAACTGTCTTTGGTTTTGTTCTAGCATCAAAACTCAAAGACGAGTAGCATTTTGAAATATCCATAAAATATACCAAAAAACTAATTTTTCAAAAAAAATAAAAACTAAGACCTAAATTGAAAAAGTGACACGAGTAAAAAAGGGTTACTTTTACAAAATACATATACTGGCCAATTTTCAAACGAATCGGACAAAAAAAGTTGAAAAAGGGGGACGATCTCCTTAACATAGAGGCTGATCTTACTTCTATAGTTATTCTGTACACTTAACTGCTTTAAAAAACTTGTATTGAGAGTGTAGATTATAATAAAGAGGCCTTTAATGTTAGATATTGTTAATACAAATGAAATTAAGTGTAGAGCACCCTTGATTATTTGAATATTTCTTCAAAGCATGTAACAGCTGTAAACTTTTAGAGTAAGAAGATGTTTAAGAATTACATTAACATATTTAGAAGTTTGCAAAAGTTAGCTATGTTTTTGTACTTTGTCTATAATTTGTAGTATAAACAATTATTGAAGATTTCTGATATTTGATTTTACAATTTTTGGAGAACAGAATGAACATTTTCTGTCCACATTTTGAGTTTAACACGTAATGATGAATTTTTAAACTAACAAAACACCTTTTAATTTTTTAAAATTTAAATCTTCAGATATTCATACAGAAGCCTAACAGCATCATGGTAAAAAAAATGTAACTTGCACTTCAAAGCCTATGTTGGGCTGCATATATGACCTACAATAAACTGAAATTTTTCACCTTATACAGTTGTGTCCTATAGCTTGGACAAGAAATACAAGAATTACTTTAGAGACTCAAATGATTAATGCTATAGAGTGAATGTTTTACTCAAAAGTTAGTAAACTAGCAAAAATCTGGCTGTCACAAGAGTTAATAACCAAATAACCTATATTTCCTTCATAGCCAATAATACAAAGTCCCTTTAACTGCTTAGCACACAATAATAGCTTAATATTTTCAAGGTATAAAGTTGAACATAAGCAGGTCACTTTTGGAAGTAAGTAGGGGTTGTCTCGATAACTTTTTCCCACTTTCCACATAATTTTGGAGACAATGGGTGAAAGTGCGTACCTTTCAAGAGGCCTCATCTCAAGAAGTACTTATCGTAGAGCAATGATGTAGATGTCATTGGATGCGCAAAAAGTTGCTGCATGACGAATCGGAGGTTAATTTTGGGAAGAAGGATTTTTCAGACTTTTTTCAAGTTTTATAAAAAATAAACTTGCAAAATTCAAAATAATCCTCTGACTTGTCATGCATCAACTCATTGAACATGCATGGCACCTATATCTGTGCTCTATGATAAGTACTTTCTGAGAAGACATCTATTGAAAAGTACCCACTTTTTCCCCCATTTTCCTCCATTAGCTCTGTAATTATGGCCAAAATAGGAAAAACTTAGAGATGACCCCTATTTATTTTCAAAAGACATATGTATGCCAATTTTCATAGATCTACGTTCTGTAGAAAGAACGGTACAGCCATTTCATTGATTAAGCTGAATTCTGAGTGTACGTCTGCCGTAAATGGTGTTGAAGGATATGTAATATGTACGAGTCAACACAATCCCTGTGCTTGTTGCTTTAGAACCATTAGCTTAGCTGACTATTTAGACTCTGAATTACCTTTTGGGCTGTTATCTTCTATCTTTTGGATGAAAGATTTGAATGTATTCAATAACTTTTCAACTGCATATAGAAATTCTCAAACTAATATGGATTTAAAGGTTATTGGTTTAATTTCATATTGATAAAATGTAATAGAACTATATTTGTTTTTCACAGTTTATTTTGTACTCTGTTATATTAAGAAAATGTATTTTTTCATTGCATTGTCCTTTCAGGGAGATACAGCTTTTGTGTCTATAAGAATTAACACTCCCAGGGGAATGTGTGAGGTATCAAGCTTAAGGTTATATAGACCTTCCTTTTGTTGAAATACAACATTTTTTTATTTTGACAAGGACTGTCATTGTTTTAGTTCACTGTCCTCCTGTTTTTTTAGCATTTAATACTTTATTCTTCAACTTATGTTACATAAACTTCTTTTTCAATTTACTGTTTCTTTGCACCTTGTGCGTATATTCTGCATTCCCTCAAGCCCATACCAAATGGGGTCTTCCTCCTTCATCTCTTTGGAATGCCTTTCTTGTGGTAAGAGCAGCTTAAACTAATGCTAATCTAATCTTCTAATTGTGGGATTTTTCTAATTATTCATGTAAGTGATGATTTATTATTTTCTATTTTTCATGCTTCATTGTAAATTCTAATGTTACTTTTGTTCTGGATCATGATTTTAATACCAGTCTTCTTTTCAGACTATGTCTACTTTGAGACATCGTCCAGCTCACCATATCAAATCAGAAGAATAGAAGAACTTATCAAAGTAAGTCCTTTAGGTAGTTAATGTGTGCAATTAAAATTTGACTTGTAACTTTATTTTAAGATGAAATTTGAATCAGGAGTGTTTAACTCGTTTAATTAAATAGTGCATTTATTTGTGTCTTACAAGGAATGTGAGTGTGTGTGTGAAGCCTTTGCTCTTAGTTTTTTTATGAGTTGCCTGCTACTTTTGTTCTAAAATACTTGAATATCTAGTTAGTGAGAAAATTTATTGATTCATATGTGACAAGTACTTGAGCTATGCTCAACAAAATGCCCAAGCTGAGAGTTACGTGAGCCTTCTTTTTGTTGAAATAAAAAGTTTTATTGTAATTTTAAGGACCATCTTTTATTGGCTCCCTGCTGTCTTGTTTTCCAGCACCTACTACTTTCTTTCACTTTTATCTTGTTTCATGAACTTCTTTCTCAACTTACTGTTTCTATGCTCTTTCTGCATAGATTCCACATTCCTTCATCTCCATACTAAATGGTGCCTTCTTCCTTCCTCTCTTTTATATGCTCATTTCTTTTTAGCGGTTAGGGAGGCTCAAAGGGAATGAATGGTACCCCTTTCAGAAAATTTTTATCATCGAATCTAGAACAGTGAAATCAAGTTTTTAAAAATTCCCACTCTGAAAATTTAAAAGAATTTTTTCCAAAACATTAAATTTTTTGGAGAGTTTCATACATGTGACATCACAACTTTTTATCAAAGACAAAATTCGAAATGCTTGAATTTTGAGTCTTTCCACGTCAAATGGTAGCCATATCCCTGTAGCTGAAAAGCTGATGGAGAAGGAGCATTTTTAAACCCCAAAATTGGTACTTGGTACATGATACACAATTAGTACAAAAGACAAAATAAAGGAAGAAAAACATCCTTATTTTTGTAATTTTATTCGTGGGGCCAGCTAGGGCCCATGCAATTATTATACAGTAATAAAGAGACAAAAGAGCTTACATGGCGACTAAGCATATCAGCTGATCCGTCTAATTAACTAATCAATTTAATTACAACTAATTTTAATTAGGCAACTAATTTTTTACCTACTGTGACAAATATTAATAAATTTTGACTAGACAGATTGAAATATAAATATATGTATATTTTTTTAAGAAATAGACTTTTTAGAGTAGAGATAAAAGTGATGCATTGGAAAATTTTTGTTCAAAATTAATACATGGAAAGATGTTGGAGTGTTGGAGTAGATAAGAAACTGAAATATTCAGCATTTGTAAAGATTACTCTCAGTTTACAGAACTTGTATGTACTGGTGCAAAAGTTTACTTAATAAAGGTGTATAAAGTTTCTAGGAGAAACGCTGGCATTATTCTTACATTGCTTTATAAACTCAAAAACAATGATCGATTATCATCAAACATTTGTCCACTTTGATGCTCTTGATTTGGTGACATTTTCCATTGAATAGTTTTTAGTTTTATTTGGATGACGTAATTTTGAAGTCTGATCTAAAGTTCCAGCACATTTATGGCTTCAAACCATTGTTTTGTTATCTTGTGGTGTCTAGAGAAGCATTGTCTGTGTGAAAACATAACTTTGTTCTCAACGTGGAGGTTGAAAATAGCAAGTCTTTCTAGACCGACCCTTTTGCCCTTCTAGCTCATCTGACATCCTTCTATCAAAGCAAAATATTGAGTGACAATTTTTTGGGTTTGAAATATTTTTAGTTTAAGAACAAATGGTAAAGAACCGTTAGTTCTTTATCTTGAATTGAGCATTGTTGTTTTTGAATTATATTCTGAAACTTGAATCTCAACAGGTTACCTTCAATGTTCAATTATTTCTGCACTAAGGTTTACCTGCCACTTTTCCTAGAGCAAGGTACGTTTGTCGTTTACTGAAGTGTACCCGTTCCTTTCCAGACCCCTGCAGGCAACGTTGAAGCTAAAGTGATGTGTTACTACAGACGGAGGGACATTCCGAGTCATTTATTGGCAGTGGCGAGCCTTAAGCACCACAGTGAGTAGACAGTTTTCTAACCGTTTCTCTTCTCTTTGTTAAGATGATCTGGTGGTTTAATTTTGAGTTTTTTTTATGCTGATTGAGGAAATATGTTCACTGAAAAGCCATTGGAATTCTCTAAGGTTTAATGTTTCGAATTATTGTGAAATTTGTCCCCTTTGAGATTTAAACAAGAATATATTTAATGGCTTGTATGCATTTCCAGTGAATTACATCTTGGTCCGAGTCTTTTCATAAATAGCTAATGTGCATGCTTATTATTATTTTTATTAGTTTTTACAATGTTTATCAGTTATGTAGGAATGTAGTATGTTCAGCATTGACTAGGCAATGTTAAAAAAGTTGAATAAAAACAGCTAAAGCTTAACCAATTCTACTATAATTATTATTTGCCTCTTTTCTGTTACAATAACAATAATTAGTAAATATTTGTAATGATAACAGTAGTGCAGATAATTTGATTTTATATGCTCTCAACAGTAGGATGTCAATGCATATATTTACTGAAAATGTGTATGCAGTTTTGTTTTTTACATTGTGCGTGTATTTTCCAATTAGTTTGGTCTTATTCTTAATGCTTAAATAGGTAGGTATTAGTAGGTACAAAATATCCCAGATTATGGCAACAAATATCACAAATGGAACATTGTCAACAATTAAAATTGAAGTATCAAAATGAAATTAGAGCAAATAATACAGGTGCTAAAGTGCCTATAGTGAATCAAATGTATGCTAAAGTGTAAAAGTAACTGTTAGATCCTGAATAGAAGAGGAAGAGGCACAAAATATAGAAGAGGCACAAAAAGATGTGCCAAAGTGTTGAATAAAATTATTACTTTTGTTCTTGAATTAAATTTTTGTAGATAGCAGTATGAGCTGCATTATTTTTCATGTATAATTTTATATTCTGTTTAGAATATAGTCTTCTTCACCAGCTTATCTGTATTTTTGTTATTTTGAAGCACTCAAATCATTTCATAGCTTATTTACCTTCGTTTTTTTTGCGTGCTTAGTTGTTATATCGTATTTGTTAGTGTACTTAGCCATCGTTTTAGCTTGTTTGTTACCTTGTTATCGTTTTTATGTTCACGGTTTTTGCACATAACCCATTTTGGGCCTCCATCATTCCATGTGTATTTATATGACTGGGTCAATATGTTCAGGTGCCTTTGATGATGACCCTGACGTAGAAGACGTGGATCCAACGTTAGGCCTGAGTCAAAGCAACCACGCACCGCACACAAGGCTGCTGGGCAGTCTCCCCACCCAAATCTCGTCAAATCGTTCCACAAATAGCTCGAGTTTAAGCAGCTCGTCCGCTTCTACCACTGCCGCCTCGGCCACAGCTGCTGCCGCTACCGCTGCTGCTTCTCCTTTACCTTCTTCCATCGGTATCTCATCGAGCGGGGCCTCCAGCAAACCTGTGCCTGTCACCGCTAATAGCACACATAGTTCTTTTCCCCCTTATTCTGAATATAATACTGGCTCCTCTACTGCCAACGGTACCTGTGCCTCTGCTGTTGCCAGTGCAAATAATTGTGGTAATAATAAATCTACTGCATCTGACAGAGTCATCTCTGCACCTAAGAAATTGTCTCCTGTATCTGACGAGCGTAATTCCCTATCGGAAGGTAAATGATCATAAGCTTTTTATTGAAATTTGAGATTCTCATTTCAAGGATGTTTTTATTTTACTCTTGTTTACTGATATTGCCTATGTCCAGTGGATTTCTAATCACTAAAGTTCTTATATTTATGGTTGTCAAATAGATTTGTAACCAGTAAATTTCTTATATTCACTGAATTTTAAGCTGCCATGCTTTTTCACTCACGGATTTTGTACTCTCACCATAAATTTGATTACGTAATTCTTGCTTCTGTTCTTCTTTGGCAGAATTGAATTAAGCATCCGGTTGTGTAGAACAATTTCCTATTATGACCTTATTCCTGCAGATGAAAGGCATCAATTGGGACATCGCGAATTATTCCTAAGCCGACAAATCGAGACGCTGCCTGCGACTCACATTAGGGGCAAATGTACAGTCACTTTGCTCAATGAAACTGAATCTTTAGCTTCCTATATGGCAAAAGAGGTGAGTACTGTTGAGTGTCAAGTTCTTCAAAACTGTATGGAGTATAATTTCTTTCATTATCTGCTATTTTGTCTACTTTTGCATCATGAAAACTATTTTATTTATCATGAGACAATTTTGAAGGTGTGTGAAATAAACCGTTAGTCGTTGACTTGCATTCTGGAAAGTTCAACGTTGAGCTCAGTGTTTCTTCAGAACAAACTCTGAGAATATTATTTACTTCTTCTGTTTTAATATACCAAAATCTTGCCTAATGATTTGCAAAAAACTTTTTTGCAATAATTTCTAAGAACGTAACCTATTTTCGCTTGTATTATTGTAAGCTGACAGAATGAGATGCGGTCCACACAGTGGAAACAATAAATGCTTTTGAGCATAGCTGGCAAAGGTGGACGAAAATTTATTCCAATTTGATTTCCCAATTACTAGATCTATGCTAGTGTAATATTTTTAACTGGCCTTCTCAACTATATTTCTTTTTGTGCAGGACACATTTTTTTACTCGCTGGTGTATGACCCGTTGGCAAAGACGCTGCTGGCTGACAAGGGCGAGATAAGAATAGGGTCTCACTACCAAGCTGAGGTCTCCAAGTTGTTGAAGGAAGGTCAGTTTTACTATGGCATCAATGTTTTCTCTATTTTTCTAATGGCGTGATACGAGCTATGAGGTTTTTATAATGCTTAAAAACCAAATGAGCCATGGGGGCCAGTTTATGCTCGATCGTTTTGGTTAGTTTAAATCCTTTTAGACTAACTATAAAATTACAACGATGCACTGATGTGCATTAGGGATGTCGTGAAGTTAACATTTATATCGTAGTTTAAATCCTTTTAAACTAACTTTCCTCAATATGAATAAGATGTTTTTTTTGACCTGCTGTTTACCTGGCCGTGGAACGGGGAAGTTGATTTGTTCAGATGAGTACTATTGATTGAACACCATGGTTTTTTAATTGCACGTTCATTTACTGAAAAATTGACATCGAGAATTTTAAATCAGCTAAATGTTCCGAAGTGAAACAGGAGTTACGATTAAATCGTTCTTATTAATTTTTTAAAAATCTGTTCATACTTTGAAATTACCTGAACTCATGAGAAAATAGCTAAAACAGTGAAATCGAGAGATTTTTATTGTCTTTATAAAGAACACATGGAAGCCTCAAACCTAAAATTTTCCTTTGCTTTTGAATTGCAGAGGCTGAATTTGTGGTTTTGATTGTCCCTAAATTTTCAAGTTTTACTGCCATGAATGAGTAAAAATATTTAATCAAACAGTATTAGTAATGAGTCGATAACATTACATAAAATGTCCCTGTTTGATTTTGCAAAAAATTTCAAAATAACAAAGAATATCTCTGTTCTCAATTTGAACCCCTCAGGGGGATACAAGTATTGTATCTATGGGAATTGGCGCTCCCAGGGGGACTATGTAAGGGCCTGAGCTAAAGGTTAAGTAGGCTTTCTTTTTGTTAAAATAGAATAGGTTTTTGTTTCGTTACGGACCATCTTTTTTTGGTTCACTGCTGTCCTGTTTTCCAGCACCTACTTCTTTCTTCTTCAACTTTTTCTTGTTTCGTAATCTTCTTTCTTGGCTTTCTGTTTCTGCGCCCTTTCTGCATAGATTCCGCGTTTCCTTAACTCCATACTAAATGGTGCCTTCTTCCTTCCTCTTTTTGGATAGCCTTTGTTGCGGATAGGGAGGCTTAAACTAACTAATAATCTAATCTAATCTTCTCAATTCGAAGTTAGTTTGATAAGTAATTTATAATTATAAGTTAATAAGTACTGGGGTTAAGAAAATCATGCACATTTTTTACAATTATTTGTATACTGTCAGAAAATATCACTGAACATGCGTGACGGAAACACTGGCGTCTTTCTTAGTATAAAATGCTTTTGAATACTCATAGATACTGTTATGAATTGTATTTTCTCTGAGAATTTACTTTATTGACCTATGTAAAAAGGGTCAGTCATGTTGTGAAGATTTTGAAACTATTTCACAATAACAAATCAAACAAAAACTCAAAAGCTTCTTAATACCCACGTGGATTAGGCTTTCTTTGAAACAGCCGTTTTTCTGCCAACTCTACATTCAATGGATTAGTTTTCAATTTCGTGGTTCAACTGTAACTCACAGAACTATGAATAAAGTAAACATCTCAGTTATGTCACTACAAACTTTTTTTGAATGCCACTTGTGTTTTGTTGGAGTTGGTCTCCCATGAGGTATTTTAGAATCGAAATTTGTCAGTGCCATCCAAGTAAAGTTTACATGCAGAATATACTCCTTGACCTAATTTCCTTCAAAGGCAAAAAATTATTTTGTAAGGATGTGCACTGTGAATGGTCATTATAACATTAAAAACTTTGCTACGTGAGCATTGCTGCATGGTGGCGATTGAAGGCGTTCGTGAGAGAACAAGCATCTCCAGAAATGTTAACTTCACGACATCCCTAATGCACATTAGTGCATCGACGTTATTGTATGCTTGATCGCTGTAAATCGGATTATGGAGTGAAACCGAGACTTGATGTAAATACTTAGCTAATGTATTTACAGCTAATGTTATTCAACTACGGCAATGGCCTAAGACTGCAATTACTGGAATTTGATATAGTGCATTGGTTATTAATGAACGTGCTTTGGGAGGGATGATTTAGTTGATGACATGTACCATTCTGCATTTGGGTTATTGAATCCATTGATACCATCTTCTAAATTTGGTCCACAGAAGAATCCGACGGGCGTGTGATGAATGAGCTGGAGACGCTGGTGTGGACGCCGGACCATGGACTGACTGACCGCCAGATAGACCAGTTCTTGGTGGTTGCTCGCTCTGTGGGAACCTTTGCTCGGGCCTTAGACTGCTCTTCCAGCGTGAAGCAACCCTCACTGCACATGAGTGCTGCCGCTGCTTCCAGAGATGTCACTCTTGTTAGTGTTCCTTTTTTAATTCTTTTTTTTTATTTGGAGACGGGACTTGCTTTCTTTTGCAAGTACGGCTAAACTGTCTTCTGCAAACCGATCTTGCTTTATTTGCAAATGCGACTTTAAATTGCGAGTTTGTTATGAAAACTGAAAATCGGCTATTTCAGAGATGTATACACGTTAAAATGCATCTTCTCTTATATTTTAACAAGTTTCAAATGAAATGGTAAATTTTGATATAGTTAGACATCAAATTTTGAAATTGATGTGACAATTGTGTGGCTTCTTCAAAGATCCTTTATATCAATGAAACACAGCTCAAATATTGTAGCATATTAAAGCACCCTGTTTTCATTTTTTAATATTCTGGAAGAAGTGCATTATCATGGCAATTTCAGTTGAGATGGGAAATAAACATCATTCTTGTTTTGTAGACTTCTCAGCAACAAAACAATATTGGTTTACTCCTTTTTCCTCTTTTCTAATGTACTTCGTAACTTCTCGTTGATCCTTTTCATCATAGCCTTGAATGTTGTGAATATTTAGAGAATTAGGGGAAAATTTGATGTCTCTGGTTATTGTATTGTGCATAGATAATTGATTGCAGTTGTTTTTATATCAGTGATAAATTACCCACGTCAGGGACTTGCTCTTATTTGGAAGCTTGGGTTCTTTGTTTCATTTTGAAATTTATACCTGATTTCTCTGATATAGGGGACAATAATGAAGGGGAATGTTGAATCGGAAGTTCTCGCTCACACTATATTGCCTCCTGACCGTGGTATTGCACGTGTTTTTGTAGAAATAATTTTGAGAAAATGTCATGGGTGTGTAAAGTAAGCAAAATTTCACGAGTAAAGTTCATTTTCTTATAGATATTATGTTTTCAGCAATAGTGTAACTTTACCCTTGATTTTCTATTGCTATCATTGCTAAGCTTCTCAAACTTATTCCATAATAACTCTTTCTGTCAGTGTCACTGGTATGTGAAATGAATAACGATGATTAGTTCAGTATCATTACGTTTGTTGTGATTTGTTGTATTGCTTTTTGTTTATTGTCATCTGTTGTATTATTACGTTCATTGTCATCTGTTGTCTCGTTTCAGTTTGAGGCAATGTCGCTGCTGCACGAGCAGAACTACGACTTGTCCAAAGCCCTGTCATGTTTAGTGCCAGGCTCTGGTCCTCTGCTCTGTAGAGACCAGATGGAGGAGTGGGCTGCTTCAGAGGCTAATCTCTTTGAAGAAGCACTCGACAAGTATGGAAAAGATTTCAACGATATCCGGCAAGACTTCGTGAGTGAATCTTTTATAATACTGTATTACTTGAATTTATTAGGTTATTCTTTATGTACCATATGTCAATTTAACACTAATTCTGGCTCTACGTTTTTTGTCATCTAGCTAGTTGTTGACTCCTACTGTTGATGCCTGTATTTATGTGAAAGTTTTTATCACACATGATTGGAATACAGCTTTTTCATTGGCGTTGATATCAGAAGCATGTGGCTGATGTCCAGTGTTGTTCATTGCAGTTACCGTGGAAGACTCTGAAGAACATCATCGAGTACTACTACATGTGGAAGACTACTGACAGATATGTGCAGCAGAAGAGAGTGAAAGCTGTGGAGGCAGAATCAAAACTAAAACAAGTCTACATTCCTAATTAGTACGGAATCCAACTCTGCCTCTGGTTATTTGTGCTTGCTAACATATGAAATTTTCATTCAGAATTGCTCTATGACTAATGCTTTAATTGTGTGCTGAAGTTGGTAATAAAATCTTCAGAATGGCTAGATAGTTAAAAAAAAAGTTGCATTTTGGAGGGCTTCTTTTAAACCTCAGCGTTGTATGTTAATTTTAGATTTTATCAAAGAAAATCTGAGGTGTGATAGAGACGGTTCCGCAATGAATGACGTGCTCTTAATCATGATTTTTGGATGTATAATCACTTCATGATACTTGAGCAGAACACAAAGCTTTTTGTTACCCTGAAATTTGGTTGGGTTTCTTATCTGTTTAAAATTTAGCACAAATAGACTTGTCAAAACGTTCGATGTCACCTAGTGATTATTTAACTAAGTACAAGACTCATGAAATGCTAGTACAATGTACTGCAATTTGGAGGATGTTTCATAGACGTTACTCAATAAACTGGGTAATTGATGTTACATTTTTGAGCTGTTTGACGAGATATTTCTGTGGAATATATCTTTCACTTGTTCCTCATTTTAGCATGAATTTGAATTTAAATATCTTGCAACAGAAGATATTTAAGTGACCAAAAATTATTCATTTTAAAATAACTGGGATTCCTTTGGTGTGAATTGTATTTTTTGGAGCGACTGAAGGACATTTACATTTGCAGCAATAAGACCAATCCTGCCGCTCTGTCGAACGGCAGCGCGATCGTGAAGCCACTTGGCCTTCTGAACGGCAGCACGACAACCAGCGCTGCCTCCCAGGGCTTCTCGTGCGAGGGCTGCTCAGGTTTGTGCCTAGAGTATTTAACTAAATTTATTTCTGGGATATGCAGGGTGGGGCAAATCAAATGCCCGCGTTTTGAAAGGCCGTTAATTAATTAAATGCCCGCCTTTTGAAAGGCTATTAGTAAAAATCAAATGTCTACGTTTTGAAAGGCTATTGGGAAAAGTAAAAAAATACTTACAAAATTATTGGTTGTTTTATTTGATCAGTATACAATGTCTTTTGTGTGCTCACTTTTTGGAGATAGCATCAGAAAGAAGGTGGTGACCACACACATCTTGCCATCACCACCATAGCCGTTGCGCGCGCCATTCAAAACTCGGGCATTGCATTTGCCCCACCCAGTATTTCATGAAACCTTCAGTTCAAAGTTATACTCTCGTTTCAATTCCAAGAAAAATTACTGCCTAGTTGCTTCAAGGAAAATCTCCATGTCCTAATACTTCGTGCATGTGTAAAATTTCAGTGGATATGTTGTTTAGCTCAATTTGGTTGTTCAGAATTGTTTTCCCTACTAATTCTTGGTTTAATATCGGAGAGGCAAGTAAAGAGTTCTTCATTAAGGGTAAACTATTGCTGTCCTATTTTTCAGCGCCTCTAACTTTCTTCTTCAACTTTTATATTGTTTCATAGTCTTCCTTCTTAATTTGCTGTTTCTATGCACTGTGGATCTTGGGAATACGCCTTGTGCATAGACTCCGTGTTCCCATAACTCCCTACTAATTAGTGCTTTCATCCTTCCTCTCTTGGAAACGTCATGGTTGCAGTTAGCGAGATTTGAAATAACTTACCTAAGTGTCAACGGTGGACTTCCCTGTGAAGGTGAACATTTTGCATCTTTGACTAAAGAAACGAATTTATAGTACTTGAAAACGTTATGGAGAATCACCCATGTACTTGGATAATGAGCAAACATTTTAGGTTGTTTTAAAGCTTGAATCTTAGCCTTAATTTTTATTGAAATAATTGATTCATAATTTGACCGTGAATAGTTTTAGGCTGATCCCTATTTACTGCATGGTTGTAAAACCGTAAGGAGCGTAAAAGACCTTGCCAATCTTAGACCATCACTTGTACTTGATCTCTTACAAAATAATAGCCATCAAATTTAATGAAAATAACATTGGACTACTCATAAAATAAGTTTTATGCGGCGGTTACTGGAGTAAACAAAATTGCTTATGATTGTTTTTATTTCACAGTGACGACTAGTAGCCAGTGGTACTCGTGGGGTCCGGCTCAGAAACCTGGCAAGCTGTGCTCAGAATGCTGGCTGTATTGGAAGAAGTTAGGCGGCCTCAAGAAGGCTTCTCGAAGCGCCAAAGAAGAAGGTAAGACCTGCTTGTCTGATGAGCATAACTTAGCTTGTAGGATTTCTGCTCTTGTTAATCAAGGTTTAACCTGCGGATGCGCGATATTATTTCAAACAAACTTACCCCCAGGGATCAATGACCCCAATCTTTTTTTCACGTAACAAAGCACATAATGGTTAACCATTTTCAGTTATTTAAGAAAAGTCAGTAAGTGATGTTCAAATATATGGATGTAACCAACAGTTATTTGAGTATAAATTCAGTTAGGGTCATTTTGACCCCAAAATACAATTCTAATAAATACTAATTTATCTGCTTCGCTTTTGAGTTTGCATTCAATTTCTTCCTCGTATATTTACCACGGGTTAGTCATAGCTGCTAATAATTTATTTAGCTTGTCGTTCGTTTTCGATAAGTTCATGCAAAGGTGAGATATCCATCTTAGTGTATGCACACTGGTCGCGCATTTCAGAAGAGGCTGGCATGCGACCAGTAGTGAAGACACGGAACGCCTTCTACCTGCACTCAAGCCCGGCACTGAGGGTGATGAGGCGCCTCGCGCGGGACGCTCTCAAGAGACGAAAAGCGGCTCGCAACCCCACCACTCCCATCAACGGAGCGCAAGTGCGCCACGAGAGTGAGTCCCTCTGCAACTTTGGTTGAGCTATCTAGCCGTTCTGTAAATTAGAGTCTCAATTTTTCATTCGAATTAGACATAAAGTTTTAGTGTGTTTCCATGTCAAGGAGGTATTTTTCGAGGTGAGCCATTGCAGTTATCTCCCTGTTTGTTGAACCAATTTTTTCATACTGAGAACCATTGTGTCTTAGCTCTCCTATGAGCCTGACACGAGTGGAAACTTCGAGTATTAAAGCATTAGATCAAAAGCACGCATTTTTCTGCTTGTAGCCTCCATATTATATTCAAATTTCTTAAAAAATTGTGTAAGCATCCGGGTTACATTCAAAGAGTAGAGGACTTAGTTTTTCTCAAATAGAGTTATTGAGAGGAGCCTCGTCTAATGTGAGTGGTTGTTAATTATTGCCGAGACTTGGCGGAATGGACATTGCGCTTTATATTCAATTGAAAAGGAAGCTGGAAAAATCGTTTTGAGTCAGTGGAGGCTGTAGTACATGAATCAAGTCTCCTCGTTAAGACTTGCAGTTGGCTTGTATACGGACTGTCAGAATCGCCATAAGATGTGCCATGATGTCTTTTTAAGAATTCTGACAAATTTCAGTATCTGAAATGAATTTTTTAATCAAATCAGTCCTACTATTTCTGAAATACACCATACATAAAGAAATTATTGCAAGAAGCTTGCGGCTTCTGTCTCAATAACTTTTCAGTTTTGGCAATTGGTAGTAGTTAAACTTGCATAAGGTTCTGAAATTCTTTTTAAGTTCTAATAATTGCTTTTTTCATAAAATATCTGTAATCTGGTCAGTGGAAAGCATTTTTACTTGGCGAAAATCTCAATAATGAACGGTGTTCAAAAATATTTGTATACAGTATTGGCAATAATGTTGCTCAGTGAGACGAAACTTGCCACTGTCCAACGTTGAGCTTACGCTAAGTTCTAATGCTTTTTTAAATATTCACGGAAAGTACATTTGTAACCCAATTTGAGATTTTTTAATCCAATATACCAACACTGTGGTTAAGTTTCATATTTCTCGTCAGGTCTAGTTCGACTAGAAGGTCGGACACTGGAGTCGCTCATCCCGTGGTTGCAGCAGATCAAAAGTTCAGGAAGAGGGGCGGGCTCGTCTACGCTCAAGGATGTAACGCTGAAACTTGGGCAGCTGGACACTTACTGTCCGTCCTGGCTGGTCATAGCCCCAGCTCTGGTCAGCAAAAGAAGACCACAGCCTCTGCAGCCCGTGCCCATTACTGCATTCTCCCCCACTGTCACTTCTGCTCCAGGTTAGATTTGCTGCTCTTGTGGCCTTCTAGTACAGGGTTACAACATTTCTTCTTGATTTTTCTAGAAACACTCTGATCAACTAGGTCAAAGTCAATTGTAAAAAGTAAAGAGTGTAAATTATTATCGTAATCTTAAAAGTTAATAGCCCAAGTCAGTATGCGTAAATTTGAAGTTAAATTTTTGTTCAACAATTACTTCAAATTCCTCTTGAGTCATTATTGCAGTAAGATAAATGCTGGCTATTGAGCGTAGATCTGGATACATAATTTGTTTCAACGTCGTTTTCTTTCTTTATTTTTCTTATTCAATGACATGTTAGGGGAATACAGTAACGTTTTATGGAAATTTTATTTTTGTGTAGGTATGTTTTCCAACTTGGTTCTAATGGTTCCATGTATCAGCTCTGCTTTTGAGTTTGCTCTAAGTTTCTTCCTCATAATTTGTTAAAAAAAATTATTTAATATTTTATATAGTTGGTGAACTAGTTGTAAGAAAATTCATAGAATCTGGACAGCAGATTGTAGTGTAACACAATTAGGGTGTCCAATTTGTAGCCACGTTCATAGTAGCCTATTCAAATTTTTTACGTCAATATGAGATAGATAAAGTTTCATTTTTTCAGAAGTTGTATAATATTTTTCCACATAGCTCGTTCCCTATTTAGGTAGAGCTTCTATCCAATGTCTCTAGACAATCCACTATTTGGTCAAGATGAAAAGGGGAAAGAAAGTGTACTCCTGAAGTGTTCTTTTTTTTAACTTGAGCGATCCATATGTCCTATTACGTACGTTTCAGTGCCATATTAATGTCTTTGAAGCTTTAGTGGGGTTATATAACTTGTTGTAAACATGATGTCGCATTTTTTAACATGATTACCAGTATTCAAACTACCGTTATGCATGTGAAGTAATGTTAACCAGTGGTTTGTATTTCTTAGTGTGGAAATTTTGCTTGAAATCAAAGTTTTTCTGTTATTGATGTACATTCTTGCTTACAGATATTGTACCCTACACAAAGGATGCCCACGTTGCTCCCCATCAGCAGTTACTGAAGCGCAAACCTTACCAGGAAACTAATGGTATTGATGGTAAGACTTCATGGTTAGAAAAAGTTTTATTATTATTCGCGTCTATTACTTCACTTGCCTCCGTGAAATGCATTTATTAAAGGTCAAAAACTCCGTGATGATAACCTAAATGATGATGTAGTTTGTTGTTCATGAGTGCATTAGATGTTGGTACATCATTTGCTTGACACTTTTGTTGGTGCAGGCGCTCCGCCTGCAAAACGCGCAAAAGAGTCGTCGGATCCTCCCCTGGATCCTTATCGACTCAGCCAGCTTGGCCTCAACCCACCTCCTGGCCTCACAGTGACACCCATCGGCATGAATGGAGGCACTCCGCCTCCTCCTCCCCTTGTATCTTCTTCCTCTTTACCCTCACCTTCTCCGCGGTTAACAACGACGACCACTACGGCCGCCACCACCACTACCTCGACACCCCCACCTCCATATCACTCGTCTCATATCACCACCACGTCTCCCGTACCTGTCCCTCCTCCCGCTCCAGCCTCCAGCACGCGTGTTGTGTCACAGCTGCAACACGCCGGGGCAGGCCGCACTAAAATGGCCACAATGACGCGAATGAGCGGCCGTCCCAGGATTATCTCGTGGATGGATGCCCCTGATGACGTCTATTTTTATTCTACTGCTGCTATCAAGTAAGGATATTGCTTAAATGGGTTCGTTTAGCAGAATCGGGTTTGTTTAGCAGAATCGTATTCTAACACTGGGGCTTCGTGTGTTTCTTTCTTTGTGGAGTCAGCTAGGTACAGCTCAATCTTTTCACGTGTATCATGTTTTTACCTTCAATATTTGTAATGTCGCAGCTTTAGCGTACTTACAATTCGCTGGTGTCTTAGCGCACGTAGTCGCACGAACCAAGTCTGTTATGTTTTTAGCTGAATTTTTTTCATCTCGCGGTTTGAGTTGGTCTTCTGTTTTGAAAATTTTCAAGAATGTTCAATGTGTTCGTAACAGAAAGTAATTAATTGAATGCGGGAGCTTATTAAAATTACAAATGTTAAACTTTCATGTATGCTGCTGGTTGTTTCGTGTAATGTACACGCAGCATCACTGTGTGAAAAGTTCATAAATACTAGAGATACTGCATCAGGCTATCGTGTGTATTCTCAAAATGTAAAATTGAGTTCTTGATCAATTATATCGTGTATGTACAATGTGACAGATGCGGAGCGATAAGGCTATAGATAGAATTTTAGGTGAATGATTTAGGCGTTTCAGTTCGAAAATAAAAAAAATTATGAGCGTCCAGTAAAAGAAAATACGTGTTGTATTCTTTTATGGATTTCATTCAAAGTCAGGTACTATTTTTTGCATATATTAAGATAACAGATATTAAAGGCAAAATAAAAAAAAACACTTTTAAATTTAAAAAATTAAGAGTGACTCACAACAGGTAAAAACATCTTTTTTAAAGGTTAATTTGAGATTAAAGTAAAGTAAGAAATGAAAATAGAAGTATCAACAAGCACTTGTATGTAGTTCCAGAGGGTATACGTTGTGCATTGGCTACGGTATACCTGGCTCATAGCTTAAAAGAATAGTAATGAAAGCGAAGGATTTCGAGAGGAAATGCGACACGGAGTTTTGAGCACAATTTATTCATACCCTAAGGCTTCTGGCCTGTTCCCTTCACCGAGGAAGGCTAGCGAACTAACGAGAATCTGATTCTCTCCCACAATTAGAGTTGTTGAAAAGTTAATCTATAATTTAAAATTAGTAGGCCACTGATTTCTCGAGAAAAACGGTGGGTGATACGTCAATATAGAAAGAATAAATATTGTCCTGAGTTGGAATTGAGAAAACAAGAACCAAGTAATATCTAAAGCGTAGCTTAACCGGTTTTTATTTCCCATTTTCAAAGTCCGAGAAAAAGAAAACTTGGGTAATAACGACTAACCTACATTCGTTGAAGTAGTTTTACTGTGCTTGCTGTGATGAGTCAAGAATCGGCAATGGGATTGAATTATACCCTCAAGACCTAACTCCACTTAGGCTCGCCTTGTTTGGAAATTTTCAGGTTGCTGTGAGTGCATTTATTTTCCAGAACCCAACGCCGAACTCTGACGATCACTGAACTGAGGAGAGCGGCTCGTCGACCATGGCGCCGCTTACTACAGTTGCCGCTGTCGCTGCAGCAACAGCAGCTGCAGCAGATGGTGCACGCTGCGCAGGTTGTAGCTCCAACTGCCGCCAAGAGCGCTACAGCTGTACCTGGTCCTTTGCCTTCCTCAGATTGATCGTACGAGCCTCGTCTCAAGGGAGGCCTCGTTTATGTTCTTCACCTTCTTTTGCGCCTCATTTAAAGCTGTAACGACGTTTAAACGTTGTTCTCGTTTTTTATTCTTTTAGTTACTTATTATTTTTTTTTTAAATTTAATGTATTTATTCAACTCTTCCCTTCTTATAAGCAGCATTCCTCAACACAAGCAGATCTTCCCCAACTGCTGCCGTGTAACCCGTAAGAAATTGCTTACTTAGTTTTATTTTTGGAAGTGATACTTTTCAAAAATTTAGGATCTCTTTTTTTTTAAATGCATCTTAACTCGTGGCAACTTGTATTTTTCTTTCACTAAGATCGAAGACGGTCGGATGTCTCCTGGAAGGGAGTATGTAGACTGGGTTTAATGGAGTTCATTTCACTTGTTTAGTGAGAAATCCACTCCACGCTATTGCTGTAAATTAATATTTATTTCATTCCTTAGGCTTTCTTTTGGAATGTTAGAGTGCGTAAACTAGATAGAGCCATTCGGTGTTATAATTTAATTGAAATTTTTGTTACTAATGTAGAGAGATCAAAGGTAAGGATGATGCAGTTATTTTTGTGCGTGCTTCCTCTTCGACTTGTATTTATTGTGCAAACTTCTAAACTTTGTTTGATATATATAAATCATTTAATGGCAATGCATTGGTTAATCCGTGATAAATTGCACGTAGGATTTACAATACCTAATTTTGCATTTGCATTAATAAATATTCTTAGATCGAAATTTAGCATGGGCTTTCCATTAAATTAGGAATATTTTAACGATTGACTGAAAGTTCTGTTATGCATTTCTCATCGGACGTATAGCTCTCAAGCAAAGGATTCGGCAGCACATTCTCAGTGCCATGAAATGTTGCTGCACTCGCAACAAGTCTCGTGTGCTCGTGGCCTAACGAGTGTGTTCGCTTCTTTGACAGTAATATTTTCTGACGCTAGAAGTATTTTGACCGAACGACTCGTATTCGAATTTGATCGGACTCCCTAGTTTTTTAATGTGCTTACGAACAGAGAGTCTTATTTTTTTGTAAAGAAAGAAGTGAACGTCACCTGAGGCGTCAGCTAATAGTTGATTAATATTGGTGATCTTCCAGTAATCGCTCGTACACACATGGTCGTCGTACGTTCTCTCTTATTGATCAAGTTTACTGAAGGTCACTTGCATTCATAAATAATCATTGAAAATAGTGTGAAGTTTTGGCTGTTATTCATTTCATGTTTTGTATTAGTGTGACTTGCAAAAATCAAACTTATCGTAAAAATGCAAAAGCTCTTGATCTTAGTATTTTGCACTTGTTACTTGTGAAACATCAGGAAAGATGAGGTTTTGAACCATTCCATTCGTAACCGTGATGATAATGAACGCTGAATTTTTACACTGTCTTTGAGACAGTTGGTGCGCCTCGTTGTTGTCGACAAAAATGGTTCGGTGGTGCTAAAGTTTTTAAGTAAAGGAGTTGTGTTTTCCGTAGCATCAGTGGTAGCAGTAAGCAAAAATGGATACATCTTTCAATATTTGACCGAGTTCAGTATTAGCGTATGATTCAATTTCGTACAGGAATTTGACCCGTGAAAACATTTGCTCCTTTAAATTTTTTATTGCTCCATTTAAAATGATTTAGTACATATAGTAACTTTTAGTTGAATAACTTAAAAATAAACATTTCTACGTTCAAAGTTTTTAATAAGCGTTTTTTGACTTCTGAGTTAGAGGTCACCTTTTTACATGTGTGTTTAATTTATGTTACATTCTCCTGTGTAATTACTATCTAATAACTGGGCCTGTTTATTGCTTGACATTACCGAGTGGAGTTGTGTGTTTTGCATGCTTGAGTTTTTATGTTCCTGCTAATGGAGAAAATTTGGTGGTAGAGTAGGGGAGGTTCATCGTGTACATACATATGACAAGGTATTTCTGCGGTTGTGGGGCTTCATATGCAGAAAGTATGTAAATAAAATAACTATCGCTTGTAAATAGCTGCGATTAGTTGTGCTTGTACAGCTTTGCTTATCGTGCAGAGGTGTGTTGGACTGTTCTTTTTAGGTCGCCAACCCTTTATTTATGCCGACGTTGAATCATTAGTGTTAGGACTTGTGGCTTCGTCTTGTTTTTCGGTGAACCGTATTTACATCCTTTGCGGCACTGATAAAGGTGAGCAATCGATACTGATTTTGTTTGGATCTGCATTTATGTAGCTCGAGAATGAATTTTCAAATTCGGAATGTGTGGGACTTGGTGAGTCGTTATGTGAGCGTTAACTCGAGTCGTGCTTCCAAAATGTTTATGAAATATCATGTACTCTAAATTATTAGTTGAGTCCTTACTCTTGACCATGTTGGGATGTCAGTCAACGCAGGTGCGCATTTAACGTATAGGTTGACTGAACGTACCCTATTCAAAGGTAAATCAACACGTTTGCTGTATCTTCTGTGGGAATTTCGAAAATATTTCAGTTTAGATATTGGTACTGTCTTTGATATATTTTGATGCTTTGGACGTTTTGTGTCCACGTTAGGCGAAGTGGCTTTCTTCTCTTAATACTGTAAAAGAATTAGTCTGGAAACGAAGTATTTTTTACCCCTTCACGTTAGCCTAGCAATAATACTTGGGTGTAACCGGCGACGCTCCTAGTGACTAAGTGTGGTGATTGTGGCCTGCTGTCGGCTACCCTCCCATAGGGAGGATAAGCCCGGTAAATGTATGTATGTATGTAACCGGCGGCGCAACTTCATTTTAGTCATAAAATCTATGGTTCACCATAACAGAGGTGCCTGGTCTCCAGTATTGGTAAATTATCAAGCATTGCAAGCAACTTCTTGAAATTCGCGATTGATAGCAGCAAGGAATGCTCGACATATCCCGGGAAATAATGTTCTCGAATACTCGTATTTCACGATATTCAAGTCACTAAATGGCGTTACTGTAACTTCAAAATGGGCATTCGACGAGTTTGCGGTTATAAAAAGTTTACGGGCAAGCCGGTTTATATCGCTGCTTACTCCTACCTTGTTGCTAATTTTTACGAGACAGCAAAGCACAAGACAAGCATTTAAGCTGACCTACAACTATTCGTGTCCATTTATGCTTTTATTTTGATTTGAACACGTTACGTATATATGATTTATGCAATGCCTTACAAGCATTCTGTAAAGTCTGAATAATGAACATAATATTGATGAAATGAACGGGAATGAGATGACGCGTGTGCAGAAGTAGAAAAGGACATCCAAGTTGAATTTTAAATTGCTGAATAAATTATTCACAGTCGATTCCTACTGGGGTCACAAGTTCTCTGCCACTAAATGAGAAATTTTTGTTAATTACATATCGAAGAGTTGCTATATAATTAATCTCCTTGCGATCGTTTAGTTCTCAACTTATGAAATGAAAATGCAACTACATACACTGAGGGGTGAACAATTGATTCTGAGTGAAGCCATTAATACCGACAAATTTTGTAGATGTCCTCACTGTAGCACCTACAAACTCGCATCGCGCTAAGCAGAAATCAATGCAATATAGGAAATCAGCAACTAAAATCTAATGACGAACTTAAGGGGCTCAGGTAAACACAGGAAATTCAATCCAATGTACCATGATAAAATGAAAGGGTTCATTCTTTTATAAGCGCCGAAACATAAATTGTCGAATTGAAAAGGAGAGAAATGTTTGGCATTGAAGCTTGACCGATTTAATCGACTGAACAAAGCCAGCTCGAGCACACTCCGACAATATCGTGGTGTCCTTCAAACAAGCGACTGCTGACACATGCTATTCTTACACGAATACTTGAACTTGCCACAGTAACAGTTTTATTTCAGTAACGCTAATTCAGTGTCTGTCACAGCTCTTTCCTTACGACAGCATTAACAACCTCGTCTCTTCATACAAAACAGTAATCTATAAAACAATAAGAACTGAAATAAGACGATCCATTCAAGCGTTTGAACAATATTGCAAATAAAACTTAATAACGACCATTTAGCAACACAGCAACGAAGCAGTGGGAAGCCACTGATTAATAGAATCTTTCCGACATTCTCAACACATAAAACGAAACAGCTACGATTAGGACCTGAACCAAATCATAGAGAGGCAGCAAAAACATTCAGTAAAATCTAATCTCTTCAACCTAAGAGTCCTTCCACGCGAGAGAGGGCTTCGAATGAGCTTTTCTCAAGTGTAATCCTTCCACTGTTGACAACGATAGAATAACATAGGTTTTACACGGTTTGTGATACTTCATAAGGTGGATTTCAATTGATATTCAATTTCCTTCTAGAGTCATGGTAACTCATAAATAAAATGCCCCTTCATGGAGCGTGCTCCTTCCATTAGGTATCGCTGACTTAGAGAAACGAACAATGACTCGACGCTCATTTGGCTGAGAAACAATCAACGACTTCCATATAAAATGACAGTTTCCTGAAGTGATAGCAAAGAAGATATTGTAAGGTACACGATAACTCAGTAAATATATGAAAAGAAATGGTATAACAGCCACGTATATAAATAATTGTCCGTTTGGTAGACGAGGTTCCCTAACGCATACTCCAGTATACGGAGAAAACGCTTTGGTTTATTATTAATTTACGTAGCTTTATGTTATCTCAAGATCACGGCGGCATGCTTATTACGTTCGTCTAATAGTTTAACTTCACCAAGTAACTCAAGTTTGACTTGAAGTGTACTCGCATTTTACAAAGGTCTTAGGCCTAGTACACGACTTTTACCACCTTAAACGCGTGAGATTTTCTTAATTGGCAGTCTCGAGTGAAGCTTCATTCTTGAAAAGAAACGTAGGCACTCATTGATAGCCGCTGTTCTACAGTTGAACAGCTTTTAGTCTTTAAAAGCAGTGTGAAATAGAATACTTGGTAGAAGCAGCTATCTCGCTTCTTTTTCGAGCTATCCCACAGAAGTGAAATAGCCACTCCTGAAAACGACAAAGCTCTTTCCAACCAATTATCCTACGAGTGGAGATGCTAACTTTCACCATAAACTATATTTTTAACGACAGAGTAAAGGCTTTTCCATTACGTTCGATTCAGTTCGCAAATCTTGTTCGAATAGGCCGCCGATATCAGTCATTGTTGAAGTAGATCTTCAGCCCCTTCTCTCTCGCAGGTTTAGACGGCGCGGCAGTAGTTGTGAAAGGCAAGTCTTTGTTCAGGCGCTTATTTTCCGCCGCCTCGACCTCGCTCCTCTCGCTCTCTGTCAGTACTCCTAGAGGTTCTTCCTTATCCCTGAAAGAAATAAATTGAAGAAAATGAAAAAACAAAGTTTCGGGTAAAAAAAAGAAAACTAACTACTGACAAATTGAATAAGGCACTAGAAAATTTTTCCAACAGTACTAATAATACACGTATGATAAATTATTCAGTGGCAAAATCGCGCAAGCATAAATTAGAAATCCGTCTGCTTATTCAAGAAGCCCATTTTCCGGTCAAGTCCGATGTACAAAGGCGAACCGCCTAAATCCATTCACTAGTATGCTCTTACTTGAAAATTCATCAATGTATTTTTTAATTTTTATAAATTCAAGTCCCCATACATATATACCTAAATTTTGGTACATTTTCACATGGGCATTAATAAAGGTTCACACAAATTTTAAATTGATCTTTGTTTTCACGCTGTGGTTCATAGTAGTAGTAGTAGTAGTAGTAGTAGTAACAACATCAATTTGCTAGCGCTTCAGTGCCTGCATTATGTCGCGCCGAAGGTCTCGCAATTCAGGTTGTCTCCACTTCTCAAATTTCGAGGTCTTACTGCCACAAACATCGCACCGCAAGTCACAGCAACTATTAAACAAACAAAGACGCGACAGCCACGAGCGTGATCTGAACAACACTTGATTTCATTGGTGACAGTAGTAGTAGTAGCAGCGGCAGTAATAAAGGAGCTGCTAGTTCAATACCATACTCCTCATGCTTAGGGTTCAATCAGTTCATACAATCATCTTAAGGTACATGCACAGTTTGCACATTGAGCAACAGCCTAACCCCCTAATGGGGGTCTCAGCTGCCCACCCAATTATGGCCGGGCGCCTTACCCGCGCTGAAACCCCCAGGGGCATTGCGCAGCGCGCCCGGCCATTTTACAGTTCAGTGTTTACATCGCATTACCATGCGTAGAATCTTCAGGCTAGATTTTTGAAGACAGATTACACGCTCCAATAAACGACTGCAGCGCTGTCACATTATAAGTTGACCGCTCAGCCTCCCCAAGTATTCCAGTCAAAACATCCTGTGCACACCCGCGAAGGTGCGGAAAATGCAGATTCCTGGCAACAGCATTCAGGGGACACTCCGCGAGGAAGTGCTTTACAGTCAAAGGCACACGACACCGTTCGCACTGCGGCTGTGGTAGCCGCTCCATCAGGTGCCCGTGTGTTAGCCGCGTATGGCCAATACGGAGGCGACAAAGCATCACCTCTAACCGGCGACCACGACAACTGGACGATATCCACTCACGTATAGTGGGTTTAATGCTTCTTAATTTATTGTTATCGTTAGCAGCGCTGTCCCATTCATGCTGCCATCGTTCTCTCACTGCCGCTTTGATCCGAGGGTAATAATCTCGGAAAGGAACCATCAGATTTAGAGTCTCCTCGTTTGCCTCTGCGGCCCGTTTAGCCTCCTGGTCAGCTCTTTCATTGCCAGACACTCCTACGTGGCCGGGCACCCAGCACAACGTCACAGATTTACGCTCACGTATTAAATTTATTAAGTTCATGACAATCTCACCAACGAGCGGATGGGTGCTATTATGCTCTCGAGTGGCCTCCACCACACTTTTTGAATCCACAAAAATAGCAAAAGTATCATACACACAATGTTTAATTAGTCGGAGGGCCTCCAACACACCGTAAAGTTCCGCAGTGAAAATGGACGACTCTGGGAGCAATCTCTTGGCGCTCACCAGCTCCCCCGACACAGCGGCACACCCTACAGCGTCTCCCACCTTTGAGCCGTCGGTATAGAACTTCATCGCACGGGCATGTTTTTCGACAATATGGTCCAAAAAGATCCCCTTTAGTATGTGTGTGGGCATAGAATCCTTCTTAGGCATTTGACATCCCGGACAAAAACTCCCGATTGGGACACGCCACGTGGGAAAACTTTCCAAGAACACTGGTTGTATTCTCATTGGCCTCAGCTGCATTGCAGCCACGACTGCCGAATAATCTTCCGATGAGGGCAGAAAGTAAGGGAAAGGCAGATGTCGGCCTAGTGGCGCATGCACGCTGGTCCATGCAGGAGACAAGGGGACTTGTTCCAACCGCGCCAAGTACTGAAGGGTCAGCTGCACACGTCGGTGCCGTAAAGGAGGTTCACCGCTCTCCACACACAAGCTGCTGGAAGGGGACGACCTAAACGCGCCAGTGCAGATTCTGATAGCAGCATGATGCACAGGGTCCAGCTTCGAAAGTGAAGTCGCCTTAGCATATTGATACACTATGCAGCCGTAGTCTATTTTGCTTCTAATAAGAGTACGATATAGTCTCAGTAGGGTCATTCTGTCAGCCCCCCACGTCAGGCCGGCCAGGCTTTTTAGCAAGTTCAGCCTTCTGACGCAGTCAGCCTTGAGGGTGGCTAGGTAGGGCTTCCAAGAGAGCCTGTCATCAAGCGTCACCCCCAGAAACTTGGCGCTGTGTGAGAAACTCACTTGTCTTCCCTGCAGTGTGAGCTGTGGGGGATCACTACGGCCACGGCCCTGGAAGTAAAGTCCAACGGTTTTTTCGGGTGAAAAGTTGAAGCCATGTTCCTGAGCCCACTTATTAGCGTTATTGATGGCTAATTGCATTCTTCGCGTCAGAGCCGGAAGATGTGTTGATGAAGAGTATACCATAAAGTCGTCCACATATAAGGAGGCAACTGTTCCGGGAGGCAAGGTGGAGGTGATACCATTTAAGGCGACACTAAACAGTGTGCAGCTCATAACACTGCCCTGCGGTAAACCTTCGCACTGCAACTGCGAGGAAGAGAGGGTGCCACCGACCTTAACGCGGAAAGTTCTTTCACCAAGAAATTCTCGAATATACAGGGCCATGTTACCACGGAGTCCATACTCATGTAGTGTCTTAAGTATTCCATATCTCCACACGGTGTCATAAGCTTTATGCATATCAAAGAAAAGACACATGGTTCGGCGACGCTCGGCAAGGTTGGCCACCAGGTGGTTCTGTAAGCGGAGCAGAGCGTCTGTGGTCCCTCGAAGCTGCCGACTGCCAAATTGGACAGGGTTCAGTAGCTCCTCCGCCTCTAACCATCTGGTGAGTCGCGCATTGACCATTTTCTCCATCAATTTTCCAAGGCAACTAGTTAGGGCAATGGGTCGGTAGTTGTCAGGGTTGGATGGAGGTTTGTTGGGTTTTTCAAAAGCCATGATTGATGATGTGCGCCATTGTTGAGGATATGTATGCGTGATCCAGATTTTATTGAAAATATATAGCAAGAATTTAATGGCTGTAGTATGCATTTTCTTCAACATCCGGTAATGGATACCATCTGGTCCGGGAGCGGTATTTTTACATTTCTTCAGGGCGTTGTAAAATTCAACCATTGTAAGGGGGTCATTATAAGACTGTGGTTCATAAAACTGAAGCTTATACAGCGAGCAAAATCCACCTCACCCAAGAAGTCTACATAAAGTTAAGCGTCAGAAAAATGCAGGAGCAGTCAAATGAAATTAGAGAAACATTGGCTGAAATAGACAAAAAATTAGCAGAAATATGAATAGAGAATAGGTATAACGAACCGCAAGATCGGGTTCGGGTACCGCAAGATCGGATACCTACCTACACAAAAAAGTAAAAGTGAAACATTTTTAATATAAAACCGGCCAGGAAACTGAGCGGGTAGCCATCCAAGATAACGCTACCTTAACTCTTTCCTTCCCGACGGGAACTCCAGTTCCCGTCGTGAACTCGTCTTCCAGTTTAGGGAAATTGACGAAATTTCAGGGTAATTCAACTAGTAGGGAAATAATTTGAGGTAAATGACAAAATTAGGACAATTAATAATATTCCTGCATTTATGTTTTAGACACTCCAGAAGTTTGACACGTGCAATTTGCTAATGATATCCACTCAATGTAAGCTTCATGGTCTATGCAATACATTTAATACTTTTTCATTTAACTTGAGGAAGTTTTTCATAAGAACATGTATTTACAGATGAAATAAAGCAAAATCTAAATTGACATCATTCTCAGATTTTTCGGCTAGTTTTTTGGCGTGGAAGCACACATTTTTGAAGTACAATTTTTTTTTTCAATATAATACTTTGACCACAGAGTGGGACAAATGTGTACCACTAGGTAAATTGTTCATACAAGCACCAATGTAAATGTATAAAATTTCAAACCATTTTGCGACCTTTTTTGAGGGAATTTTATCATACCATAAAAATATTATTGAGCTTTTACATTTTGTACATTTCTTACAAAGGACGGAAACTTATTCCAGCAAATACATCGATATTACCAGTCTGTTTTTCACAACCTAGCCAACTCAACTTTACAACACGTGCAATCGTAGTCAACGTGTTACAAAGGAAGTAAGCACCTGCTTATGCAGAAAAAAAAACACGCTAGGGCAATTTTGCTGATATTTCAGGGTAATGACTGAAATTACCTTAGAAAATTTTTCCCTTAACAATTAAAGTGATGGGAAGGAAAGGGTTAAACACTTCAGGAGTTGAAGGAAATGACGCGAACGAAACTTTATGAAATTATTCGCTTCAGCATAGCTTCGTATGTCTCATCAAAGTTGAAGCTGAAAATAACAAGTTTTTAGAAACCGCGTTGTAATAAACACAATATTTATGTACAAATTCGAAGTCTAAGCTTATAACAAAGTAGTACGTCTCACTGCCCTTCAACACTTTGACTGCGACGTGAGCCACCGGTGGTACACGGAGGGAATTTTCATAATGCTGCTGACCGACCAGCAGTCACTGACTCAATTCCTACAAATACTTGATCAAAACGAAGTGAAGGCACGATCCAGTTAATGCTTGCTATTTTTAACATTTCTTACTAAAATTGACTGTATATTTGAGCTGAATATTGAACTCCACTCAGTTTTACCTGCCGCAGCCAACGTGTTAAATGCTACACAGAACAATTTTAATAATCTAGTTCAACTTGGTCGTGAAATCGCCTAACCTGTAGTACAGCAGGACGCCATCGTACAGCACATTGTAGGGCCTGTCATCGAGAGGCCCGTCACCGGAGTGCCACGTCAGAGTGGTTGTGATGTCGAGCACGGACACGTCGTGCGGGAAGGGGCCCGTGCCTCGGGCGAACTCAATGTTCTCAGCGCTCACGCCGCTCAGCTCA
Organism: Morinoia aosen; assembly: GCA_030386875.1. NCBI lineage: Eukaryota > Metazoa > Arthropoda > Malacostraca > Amphipoda > Talitridae > Morinoia > Morinoia aosen. The sequence continues at coordinate 49,403,545 of CM059560.1, forward strand.
CCCAGCTGAATTAAGAATTCATCCATTTATTCAGCACAGTCGTGGAAAATATAAGTTAGTTCAAGTACCGGAACAAAGGCATTTATTTCAAAGAAAGGAAGGAACCATTTAGTATGGAGTAACGGGAACGCGGTATCTATGCACAAGGTGTGTTCCCACTCAAGATCCGCGCGCATAGAAACAAGTTTAAAAGAAGGCTATGAAACAAGGATAATAGTTGAAGAAGAAACTAGAGGTGCTGAAACACAAGACAACAGTGAACCGAAAAAAAGCTCATCCTCAACAAAACAAACATTTCATTTCAATAAAAAGGCCTACCTAACTCTCAGCTCGGAACCTTAGATTTTTCCCTAGGAGCACTTAAGCTGCTCAGTTACCAGACATAACTTATCACAATTGTGCCATCCCTACAAAGCATCATAATTATTATTATTATTATTATTATTATTATTATTATTATTGTAATTGTTTAACCACCGTTACCACTAACAAGTGATCCGCACAGTGAGTCGCAGTAGCGTATTACATTTGAAGCACAATTCAACCTAAAATTGTAACTGGCATCACTATTAATTTACATGGTCTTTATAATTTACAACTCGTGGTAGATTAGATTACATAGAATAAGTCAGCTTCTTGGAGAAACCTATAGAGGGCTCCCCCCAATTCAACCGGGCCAGAGTCTCCCAGTAACTCGCTCATCACCACCTCGCTCTGACCGAAGTAACGGCGTCTTAGTGCAGCATATCGTTGGCACTTTGTGAGAATGTGTTTTACACTCACAGTAACTTGACACTGGTGACATTGCGGCGGCGCAGTCCTGTTCATCAAATACTCATGCGTTAGAAGTGTATGTCCACTACGGAGGCGACACAGCTTTATCTCCTACTCCCGGTTGGTCCAGCAGCTTGTTCGGAGGGGTTGTGTCGTGTCCTTAATTTCTCGGAGTTTGTTCTCAGTCACTTCACGCCAGTCATGATTCCAGTTTTGATGGACGAGTCTTTTAAAGGCACATGCGAAGTCTCCGCGAGGCATTCCTTTGCGTATCTGGCGCTCTCGTTGGGTGGCAGACTGTGCAGCCTCGTCAGCTCTCTCGTTTCCCGCCACACCCACATGGCTAGGCACCCAGCACAATGTATAATTTTTTCCGATCTCAGTCATCAGCGTTAAGATCTGCGTTATTATAGGATGGGTGTTGCAGGGTTTTATGATACTTTGTAGGGCGCTACGACAGTCTGAGACGATTGTGATCATACTCGTATCCACCGCTCGAGACGCGCGCACCGCGGACAGTATTGCACACAACTCAGCTGTGAACACCGAAGCCACTGATGAGAGTTTGACCGCTAGTATGTTTAACCCATGGACGGCTGCATATGCTGTGCCATGTTCAGTTTTAGATCCATCGGTAAAAAAGACAGCTGTTTCAGAGTGACGTACGAAGTGATCGAGGAAGAGGGCTCTGGATGGGGCCGCTCCAAGCAGTCGCTTACGCAGGTCAGCCAGTTCACTGCACACAGCTACTGGGGGAGAGACCCACGGCGCGATGGGGGAGACGCTCTCCGGAGCCACGCACTCCAGTGAGATGTCATAGTTCCTTAGTATAGTTTGCAGGCGAACATAAAATGGTTTGGGATTTCTTTCGTTTGCACGCAGGCGTCCCGAAGTACAGCGAATTTTTGAGAGAATTTGTTGAGCAGGATCAGTGAGCAGTCTAAGGTAGTAGTTTACGATCTTTATTTCCAGGTAATACGCTAAAGGTTTTATTCCGGTTTCTGCATGGAGTGATAAGATAGGTGAACTTTTGAACGCACCAGTGGCCACACGAAGGGCAGAATTCTGCACAGTGTGCAATGAGTTCATTAGGGTAGCACATGCAGAGCTATAAGCTTCTGAGCCATAGTCCAATTTTGGCTTTAGTAGACCCATATAAAGACGGAGCAAGGTTTGCCGATCTGCTCCATACTGGGTATGGGATATGACTTTCATTAGGTTTATGTGTTGTGAACATGCTCGTTTGAGGGATTGGATGTGGGGCCGCCAGGTAAGGCTTGAGTCAAAGATTAATCCTAGATACTTGAATTGCTCAACATGTGGTAACACTGCATTGTTTAGATGAAGTTCGGGAGAGGCTTTCAGACAGCCACGAGTACGGCAGAAATGCATAGTCACTGTTTTGGATGGGGAGAATTGAAATCCAGTGGATGCTGTCCATTGCGTGAGGTGGTTAATAGCGATCTGCAATTGTCGTTTTAGGCACTCCGGTTTTTTGCCCGACACATAGATGACAAAGTCATCTACGTATAGAAGCCGCTGGACACTCTGCGGAATTTCATCAGCGATATCATTTATGGCAATAAGGAAACACACGCAGCTGAGGATACTTCCTTGAGGGACTCCTCCTTGGAGGCTTTTGGTTGACGAGTGGACATTCTGGAGACGGACTCTAATTTTTCTATTATTCATGAAGTTGCTTAGGAAAGCAAGAAGGTGCCCATGTATACCATATTTCTGAAGTTTCAGTAGGATTCCGTATGTCCATGCGGTGTCATATGCTTTCTGTAGATCAAAGAAGACGGCAATAAGATGATTCTTTGAAGTAATACTCGAAGCGATGTGTGATAACAGCGTCACCAAATGGTCGGTGGTACTTCGGTTCTTCCGGAAGCCAGATTGGATATTTACTATTTTTCTAGTTGATTCCAAAAACCAGACTAGTCTCCTGTTAACAATTTTTTCAAGCAGTTTGCTTAAGCATGAGGTGAGAGCAATTGGACGGTAACTATTTGGAGATGTCGGATCTTTACCAGTTTTTAAAATTGCTATTATAATCGTCAGTGACCAAGTTGCTGGAAATACCTGCTGGGACCATATTTTGTTGATGAGAGAGTGTCTCTCATCAACAAAATATGGAGGAAGGTTTCGTGGGCTTTTTTAATCATGCTTACGAGATGTCAACATGGCCAGCAGCGCTATCGCTGGTTGTGCGTAAGGCAGTTTTAAGTTCTGACATGGTTAAGGGGCTATTGTATGCTTCTTTGTCTCCCCCCAAGCGCAGCGGTCTTCCTTCCCACCTTTCCTTATATCGCGTGAAGGACGCGTCGACGGTTGCGTTTTCACTCACTGATGAGAAGTGTCCCGCCAGCATCTCTGCAGCTTCCAGCAATGTTTCAGTCAGGTTGTTCGTACGGGGATCTCTCAATTTTGGGGTTGGAGTCAATTTAAATTTTCCGGACAGCTTTTGGACTTTTTTCCATACTAAGTTTAGGCTGGTTTTAGTATTTATACTACTGATGAAAGCTTTCCAGGATGTTTGTTTACTTGTCAGGAAGGTCTTCCGGCAGATTGCCTTTGCTCTATTGTATCGGATCCTGTTATACGCATTGTTACATCTTTCCAAGGCTCTTTCAGCTCGCGTACGCTCTCGTTTTGCAATTTCGCACTCAGAGTTCCACCACGGTACCGGAGGTCGCGGTAGAGAGCCGCTCTTGCGAGGTATGGATGTATCAGCAGCTTGCTGTAAGATGTTGGTCAAAGTAGCTGTGTGATCAACATTCTTTCCATTCAGCTGGTCGATATCCTCACTTGACAACTGGGTCAGTCTGCTAAACAGAGTCCAATTTCCTTTGTTTAGGTCATACCGTTCATATCTGGCTTGCATATTTTGAGGATGGACAGGATCGAGATGGATAGGGTAGTGATCGCTGTCATAAAGGTTTGCATTAACATGGTATTTAAAATCCAGATAGCAGTCAGGAGAGCATAGTGTTAAATCGATGACAGAGAGGGATCCCGTCTGCCTGTGAAAATGTGTAGGTTATCCGTCGTTCATGATACAGATGTTATTTTCTCTTACTATTCTTTCCATGAGTTGTCCTTTATCATTTACCACGTTGTCATTCCATAGTTGGTTTCGAGCATTGAAGTCCCCCATTATAATATACGGGGTAGGCAACTGGGAAATCAAATTTTCAACTTCTTGGTGTTGTACATTGATGTGCGGCAAGTAGACCGAGCATATGGTGTATGTCCGGTGCAGATTAATACGTAGTGCTGCTGCTTGCAATGTGGTACGCAAGTCAATCCGGTGATGCGGTATTGTCCTGTGGATCAATATCGCAGCGCCCCGCTCGTGATCATCAGCGCGGGTCACACCAGAGGTATAGAGAGAGTACTGAGTGGGTGGTGTCACCGTTCTGTCCCGGAGCATGGTCTCTTGAAGGCAGACACATGCAGGGTGGTATAGATTGAGGAGTTGTTTAAGTTCACAGAATTTGGTTCGGTACGATTCTAAATTCCATTGAATAAATGAATCAAAATTCATTTACAAATAGAGGTACTGGTTTGTTTTCTGTCAGGTTCCGATCACTTGAATTTTTTGGCTTTCTGCTGATCTCGATGCTCGGTCTCGGCTTCTTGATGGTGGCGATGTCGTCCGCTGTTTCTTGGTTGGCGCAGTAGGCTTTGGTTTGTAGGTCATTGAGTTTCTACTGGAGTTGCCATCGTCATCGTCGCTTCCATAGCCTTGGAGGTTTGTAAGGCTGGAAGTTGCCTCCCTCCGCTTGAAAGAGTATTTGGTGAGAGAAGCTGGCGTAGGTTTTTGGCCTTTCACTGTTTTAGGGGGTTCTCCGTTTGGCTCCAGTTGTTTTTGTTGTCGGTTGTAGACTGTAGGCACCTTGGGCTTAGAGAGTGTGGCGTTATTTATTTCTTTTTGCGTCGTCCTTTTCGGTGAAATGATGGGTTGGGATACGGCAACTGTTGGAGTTCCTGAGCTTGTACTAATTGAATCGGTGGCCTTCGATTTTACATCAGCTGTAGCTGGAGTGGATTTAGCGTTGCGAGGAGTAGAATCAGTGCACGCAGTGGTTTGGTTAGGAGGTTGTTCATTGTTGTTTTTTGCCTGAACTGGCCTTATTTCTGGTTTAGCAGGTTCTTGTTCAGTGTGAGTCGGCTGTTGTGGCATATATTCCTGAGGAGCAGCAGGGTTGGGTTCTTCCGCAGGGGTACTCGTATCTCCCCTAACTACCGCGCTATCCATCCACTCATGCTCCGGATGTTTCTCCAAAACGAGGTCCATGGCTTCTGAGCGAGAGGTCTTCAATCTCTGTTGAGTGGCTAAAATTTCACTTTCAATTTGATATTTTGGGCATTGTTTATCATTTGAGTAATGAGGCTGCCCGCAATGATAGCATCGGACGGCATTAGGACAGGAGCTCTTTTGATGCCCTTCCTGCCCACATCGGGAGCACGTGTCTGCTTCTCTGCGGCAGTATTTTGCAACGTGGCCATAGCGTTGGCATTTAAAGCATTGTTGCGGTCTTTCTTTATATTCTTCTACGAGCTCACTGTGCCAAGATGACAATTTCACAGCTCTTGGCACCGTGTGCTTTTGGAATGTCAGGATGTATGTGTCGGTAACAACTTTCTCGCCATCTCTCCTCAGCTCTATTCGCCGCAGGTCTATCACTCCCTGGTCAGCTAGGTGGTCCTTCAGTTCTGTCCGAAAGTCTTACTTCGGACTACACCACGAACAGTGTTGAGTGACCGGTAGGGCTCTATTACTACTCCCTTTCCGCCAATGCGGTCCAGTTTCATCAGTTTATCTGATTGGGTCACACTATTTGTCTCTATGAGGAGACTGTTATAGCCAGATTTTACAATTTTCTTTGGAGTACCAATCGTCTTAGTAATGTCGCGTTCTGCCAGCAACACGTTCAAATCTCTGGAGATATTGACCCCAGGGAATCGTACAGTATAATATTTGACATAGTATGGTATGGAGTTCTCGAACATTCCTTCCAGTCTCAGCATCTGACGCGCTCGCCGGTCATCTCGTCGTCTCCTCTTCACCTGTCGACGGTTCATCGTTTTCCAGATGCTCTGTTCATCTCCGGTCACAGCTTCCTCATCATTGTTAGGCTCTCGGGTTGCCTCAGCTTCCACTGTTTTGGTCTTTGAAGCGTCTTCGTTACACAAGTTTCTCTCATTCGTCTGATTTTTTCCATTATTCAACTCAGTCTCGGCACTCGCTCCTTGTGTGGGGTCCACACTTAGAGGAGGCAAATCGTTAGTCTGCATTAGAGCAGAACTAACAGTATCCATTTGAGTTTCAAGGTCGTCAGCGGCAGGTAGGGATTGATGGGTTTCCATCGCGTACTGGGGAGACCCCGGTTGGCTCCCCCTAGCACAATCGCTAGGGGGCACCTTGTAACTGCTTACAAGCTCCTCAGATGATATTGGTTTAATAATCTACATAAAAGAACAAAATAATACAAAACCCCGATGGAGGGGGAGCCGCCTGCGTTGGTTCTACCTACAACAAGCTATCAAGAATAATTAAATGAGGTCAGCCTGTTATTTTACATTAATTATCTAATGTATATCAAAGACAAGTAGGTATACTAATAGTACCACCACGTAAAGGTGCAGGTCGACTAGATACACTCTAGTTAGAATGTACCTTCTATCAAATCCTTGTCAATATTCAGCAATGTTCCCTCCACACATATAAACAAATACACTTGGTACCAGTAAAACGTGGTAAAGGGAACAGTGAAAATTCCACAAAGCATCATAAAGTATAACACCCAGTTGCCTAGCTACAAATTTAATGTACAGCTCTTAACTATGCTACTAGAATGTTTACAGGTTATATTACAGTCTGTCATGAACAACAATGCTTCTGAGAAAGATTAAATAATCAAAATATAGTAAGTAATGACATTTAATAACAAAATTGAAAGGAGTAAGGAATTCAACGGGTTCTCAGGTGAACGTCAGGAACACACAACAAAAACTTTTGCCTTAGAAGATGATTACTCTGAAACTGTATTGTTCGTATACTGGAAAGTCTTACCTTTTCTCTGAGTGCCTCGGCAGTTTGGATGGTGAGAACGATTTCTTCCAGGGGCTCGAGCTGATAAAGCGAGGGGCGCCACCGCCGCACAAACAGAACAAGGTCATCCTCGCATACCTTCGGCTCCGCACCTTTACGCTCCTTCACAGAATGAAAAAATTAGCGCAGGTACAGCGTATAGAAGACACCATTTAGTATGGAGTTAAGAGAACGCGGAACCTATGCAGAAGGGGCGTAGAAACAGTAAGTTGAGAAAGAAGTTTATGACACAAGATAAAAGTTGAAGAAGAAAGGAGTAGGTGCTGAAAACCAGAACAGCAGTGAACCGAAAATAGGCGGTCCTTAACATAACAAAAAAAAAAAACATTCTATTCAATAAAAAGGCCTACTTAACTCACAGCTCGGGCCTTCACACGTTTTTCCTCAACTTTACCATCATGTTTTTGATGCATTCCGAAGTCTTATCGAAATGTTTTTTAACATGGCCTGGCTGTACTGTTTCATGGCGAACTTCTATCTCATTGCCGCGAAAAAACTACTCTCACTTTATGGAGGGAGAGACAGTATGTCGATACATTACCATATAAAGATTTAGCATTTTAAATATAACAAAAAAAAATCATAAACTTTAAAAAAATTATAAAATAATGATGTAAGTTATTACTATTATTAGTTAATTAGTTTAAGACTCCCAAGCCGTACAAAATGCCATCACAAGAGAGTGAAGAGAAAGATCATTTAGTATGAACTGCAGAAAACGGGGAATTTATGCACAAGGTGAGTTCCCTCGCAGAATAACTTGCACATTGAAGTAGTGAATTAGGAATGAAAAGATAGAAAAGACTATGAAATATGAGCACTGATAGAAAAACTCAACTTGAACCAATTGCGTAGCTTAAGTTTTATGAGGAAGTTAAACTCAAACTCTGCTGTAAAAGTTCATGAATATCAACATTTTTTCTTCCCAATTTTGGTGCACCCTGTACAAATGTTATTTCAGTGAAGAGGCGTCAGAATGAATAATCATATCGAACTTTATAAAAGCTAAACAACCTTTTTTGTTGCAAAAAGTAACATCATTTTTCAAAAAATGTAAGTAATGACTCGAAAATTTACCCAGGACGAAAGCATCAACTAGTCAGACTTGGTAAAAGATTAACATGCAAAAATTTTCAAGTTTTTTCTCGACAATCAGGAAATTAACAAGTTAACCGAGATGGGTTAAACTGAAGTCTAGCATTCAACTGAAATTCAAAGTCGAAAGTGATTAGCAAATTTATAAACACCAAACAATAACTGGGTCCATTAAATCCCATTAATTTAAAAAATATTGATAGAATTTCCCAAACGACCCATCGAAGGGTAGTTTCGCAGCAGGAAAAACCTAAGCACGACCCACCGGCGGATCATATCGCAAGCAACATGTTGAAAAACGTACCTGCAGATAAAGCTCCCAGCTGTTGTGCAGGGCGATATCCCTCTCGCAGAACACCTGGTGGTCGAGGTAGACACTCTGTGGGTTCTTCCAACTCTTGCGCCGCAGCCTGACGTCTTCCACGCGCAGAGTAAGTCCTAATCGCGCCTCCACCTCCGCCACGATGGCCGCTTTGGCTTGGCCAACAGTATCATTCTCCCGCAAGACAAACTCGATCAAAAATTTGGCGGGCTGTTAAGAGAAATTTGCAATTAAACCGTGGTCACACGAGCTCAGATCTTCCTATGTGGGGCCCGAAGTTGGCTCTACTAAGAATCACAATCAGACAAAAATTGAGCTGTAACAAATGAGGTTGAAGAATCAAAACAATCAAAAATTATGTAACTCACGAATCATAATTTCGATTTTTGGACCATAAACAGAAGGATCACTCCCCGCAACTAATACTTAAGAGGATTTTGAAACATGTATGGCGGTACCAACAATCAAGAAATCGGTATGTAACAGCGTAATATAAAAACATCCAAGTATCTGCTATCGTCATCTTGTACCAATAGTGAACAAAAATTCATTAGATTGCAGCGTGTCAGATCGCATGCAATTCAATTTTACATAAGTTAAAGAAAACCATAACATTTCATGTCTGCTAATACTGAATGCAATAACAAACCTTCAGTGGAGGCAGAAAATTTCACCATAAAATTTTACGTATAGATTTCACTAGCGTTCTCATCTCACGAGAATTCAGAAACCCAACGATGACGCAGTTCACTACACCTCGCCTCCTACACTGTTCTCCAGCAGATTATGCTTTTAGTGAGTCCCAGGAGCTTAGTGAGCATTTTCTATACCCCTTCTCACTAATTTCCTGCACATCACCCAAGTTATAACGCCCATCACAGCAATTGTGAGGGGGGACTTCCGTGGATACAAGAGCAGAGGTGGCCTAATTCGAGTATTTTTGTTCCAACTTTCTATCGCTTCGATTTTTTACGCCCACTAAATAGCCATGTAACCAAAATATCACTGGAATCAGTATACAGCCGTCACATATATGGCGCGCAGAGCTGCTGACCTCTTCGCTGTTGGTAAGGTCGAGCATGTAGACCTTGCCGCGATATTCGCCGACTTGCAGCGCCCTGTCGAGCTTGGCAACAAGCTTGCAGCTATCACCAAAGTTCAGCTGCTCGCCCCCTCTGCTGCACTCAAACTCCTGACTGGAATGGGTAATGAAATTCCGTTGAATTAGCACAATAAAAACTTGATTTTGCAGTTACATATCTCAGCCCATTACAAAGAGACGTGAATGGCTGAACGCGTATATTCATTATCCAAGTTATGGCTTCCTACAAACAGAAACGCTAGAAAGAAAGAATGCGTCTCGTGAACGGTATCTTCTCAGTATTCCTCGAAAAAGATTTGACACCGACTCGTCAGAGATATGTTTAACTCAGACGATAAAGCATCTAAACTATTTTCTTTACAATTCTTCCAATGTACAAATTCTTACTTCAAAAAGAGCAACGATCAATACAAGAAGAAATTTTTCTCATCGTAAAGGTTGTGACATCGATATCTGAATTTTTAAGAATCCTATTAAGAAACCCGTATCAACCTCGTACTACCAAAGTCGCCAGCGCTGCTAAGCCCCTTCTTCAGTCTCCCCTCTCTACCAAAAGTAACTACAAGCATCATCTTCAAAAAAATAACTTTTCTCCCTTTCTTCATATCATTCGAGTTCTTCACTACCTTATAAGAGAATCTTCTATAAGGGAGAAGTTATAGGCAGCATAGGTGTATTTTGATAACATAGTCTAAATCTTGAAATATGTAGGTTTTGATTTCTTGAAATACTGACAGGACGCGTTGGCAACAATCACGCACGAGGCTTAGAAATGATTACCTTCACTTCAACCGAGACAAGCTACGAAGCGCATCAGTAAAGGGATTTAATGCTAAGAGAGACTGCTAACACATGCAGTCTCTATCCCATTCCTATCTCTAAACACATTTGGAACACCTATCTCAAATGAATAGGTCACTGAATGCTCTTCATAGGTTCCTGCATAAGCAATGATGCAGATTACGGCAGAGAGAGAAAGTGTACGAAGCGCCTCCACCGAGTAGTGCGTCTGTTAAGGCGTACATCTACCATAATAGTAAGCCAATCAATATTGAAGATTCGGTCTCGCCCAAAATGATTTTCATCACTCATCACCATCATATCATCAGCGTGTATCTTCAATATATCACGCACTCACTCTCATCATCGAACAGTGATTTGAAGAAGCATCGCAATGACACTTTGTTATAAAGTTTCACGACATCGACAAAATAGAGATTACTACCTCAATCAGCTACATCATTGTTGATCCCCGGGACCTGTGAAGAGCATTCGACGTTCTGTCCATTCAAGATGAGCGTTTCCAATATGTTTAGAGATAGGACCGTGTTCCTTCTAGCTATTATCTTGAAATCACGCGTTAGCAGTTTCTTTTAGCAATAAATCACTTGAGCTTTTCCCGAGGGCCTTAATTACCTGTTTACTACAAGAAATACGGATATGGCTGTCTAATATTACTAATAATCGCTATCTGAAAACATGATCTTGTAAATAATGCTACTGAAACCTAAATTAAAATATCTCCATGTATTTAGGCAATCTGGATGGTGGCAGCAGATTCGTTAGTTGATTAATATTGAAAACCTGACATAGCAAAATAAGATATAAAGTAATTTACGACTTTTTTCTTTGATGAAAAATACCATCGTGATGTTAATAAACAGGACGTCAAATAGCAACCCGAACAATTATGATAACCCAAAATCCATATTTTCATACGAATTTTTGGGCTTCTCCCACGTTTGTTTCAATACTCAAGTTCTTTAGCTGAATACACACTACTAGTTTCGATACCAATAGCAACGCTAAACAAGTACAAAATTTGTGCCCACTTTTTTATGGAAAATTGATTAGAGAGATTGCTGGAGAATAAAATTAATTTTTTACTCAATAATTTTCTGTAATGAAATAGGTTTTTACCATAGAATCAAAGATTTTCAATAGTATTAATGTTACTCACATGCATTTCTTGTAATTTCGTAATAGTATAAATGTTACATTTATGTCTTGGAATTTCGTAATAGTACTAATGTTACTCACATGTATTTCTTGTATAGTTTGAAATGCTGTACCGCAACCCCGACGTACGGCTGAAGCTCCAGCTTCAATTGGTCCACAGTCATTCTCTTATCCACTCGGATCTGCAGTACTGGATACAAAAATTTATTTGTTGTAAAAACGAGAAACAATTTACCAGGAAAATAGAGAATATTCTAAAATAACCATCGGGTATAATTTTTCAGAAAATGGCCATGACATTGCAAAGTAGGTTATTGGAAAATGACAACTTGTAACATTTCATAATCCAGTTCACCACGATGGTGAAATCAAGGGTTTTTGAAGAACTGTGGCCATCATCATGCACAGAGCGCTACTAGCCAGTGACGTCCACTGCAGCTTTATTTGTCAAGTTCACTTCATAGATCAATGAAGAGAACAAGGAGATAGAACTTACATGATCGACATCTAAGTCTGAGGTGAAAAGATTTAACTAAGCAAGCCTGTATCTAACGCCACTTGGTCCATTCAAATAGGAAACCCGCTACACACCCAGCTAATTATGGGATAACAATGCAAACAGGTGAGGACACGCATGGCGCTCATCAGAGTTCGGTTAATCATCTCATAAAAAAATATTTCATATGTAAAGGAACATGACGAATACAGGTATTAGAATCTTGCGAGGACTCGTGAGAAGGGCGGCAAATTTGTAGGTTGATTTAGCGCTAATTTAGAGAACAGAGACCAACACACCTCTATTGTCCCCCTCCTCTGGCATGACTTGCGCCTTGAAATATCGACGCACGGGCGAATCCTCTTCGTTCCACCAGCCGCGCGCGCTTGCTTCCTCTGAAGACCAGCAGCTCCCGCCACTTGCTGACCAACCGCACGCACCCACCTCCTGAAATAATCATATTCTTTATTCTAAAACTCTTCGCATCTCGCATATTCTTTATTCCACAATTCTACGCATCTCAAGATGAGATTTTTTGCCACCTTCACCCCCTGATTAATCATATTCTACAATCCTGCGCATCTCAAGATGAGTTGTTGCCACCTTCGCCTCCTGAATAATCATATTCTTTATTCTACAATCCTGCGCATCTTACGGTGTGAGTTATCTTAACCCCTTAACGTCAGGATTTTACCACTCATAATACTGTTATTATAACCATCATCATTAGACTTACTCTGGCCTCAAGTAGCGACCTACTAATTCAAAGAGCTAGGTTAAAATATTAAAAAATGGATACCAATCGTGAAAACTTGTTAACTAAACTGAGAAGTCCCTTGGGCAACAATGCAGGTCTAACTTTTTGAGCGCACGCCACTCAGACTAGCAACGTCTCTTTTGGTAGCAATAGGATAGATAGCATTAGCTATTAATGGCAGTCAATGAATGCAGCCCTATGTAGCAGGTGTATTCACCCAACTGTTACAACCACTTTAGCACCTTGGAATTCTTTATTAGATTAGATTATTAGTTGGTCTAAGCCTTCTTATCCGCAACAAATGCAATCCAAAGAAAGGAAGAAGGATGGCACCATTTAGTATGGAATTATTCATTACTTACTTCCGTAAGCGACATTGGTTTTATTTTTTCCTCGGGATAATTTTGAACTCCTAAGCTTATTACAGCTCATTATGAAATTAACCATTGCAACAGGGCTACTTACAGTACGTAGGAGCAAACAAATATTTGCACGCCATGAAATTTTCTCTCAGACCGACAAAACCAGTTGACATTTGTGTTAGAATGCATAAAATATGCAAGGAAAATAAAAAAACTATTGAAGTGAGAATTTAAAATGTTTCTTCAAAAGGTGAAAGTGAAAAAGTATTCGTACAATACAAAATCAATACAGAATAAAGTTTGGGGACTATCTTGGCCACTCAAGTCGTTTTACATAATCCCTTAGTCATTTTCTCCGTAGATTTTCATTGTATGTTCAAGATCTTAATCTCGCTGTAGGATCCAACCTACTGGGAGCTTCAATTTTGGTAATGAACCACGCAAGTTGGTGTTCATAATATCCTGGAATGGTTTGCGCATTAATTATGTATATATTACCACTTCCGATAGTAGAAAACATCTCCAGACCATGATGCTACTTTCGGCAACTTAACTTTACAGTAGGAATTGTGTTCTACGATGTATAGGTAGAATTGTCATTCCTCTAACAATAATTTTGCATATTTTGAATAACTAATTCCATTTTGTACCGAACTGTGATACAGTGATGAAATACTGCACTTTTCAGCTACTGAGACCATTCCAGGAACAATTTAGAAAGCCCTGTACTAAGCGACATCAATAAGAAACAATTTAAGCCTTTTAAACGAAGAAACCCATTTTATACGGATTCTTTTACATCCCTAAATACACAAAAACAAGCATACTTTCTTTAATCGTCAAACTCTCCTAATTTTCCAACATATCATCCTTTCCTACATTTTATCAATTAGTTTCACTTGAGTTCGCCAGAAATTTGTTTAATGAAGAACTTTTGACGCACGAATATTGGTCTGCATGAGGGAAGTGACAAAGTAGCCATGGGCACGAGTCTCACCACCTTAGCAGCGCCGTTGTTTTCCTCCGGCGAGGAGACGTTGTGGTAGTCGGGCGAGTTGCCGCCCTCTGACAGCCGGTCGTCATCTGGAGGGTCGCCCACCAACGTCCTGTGGGTGTGGGTAGTGATAACAACGTACATTTGAATGGAAACATGACGGGATCCATCAAAATGTCAATTTTACAGCTCTCATTTCATTTCAGAATCAAACGTGGCTACTAAATTGATATCAAAATCACCATTGTCTATGTGTAAAACGCGCGGTTCAGCCTAATTATCGGCAAAAAGCGAGTTCACATCAAATGCTTATGAAATCACAAAGTGCACAATGAAATCACAAAGTGCACAATGAAATCACAAATTGCACAATGAAATCACAAAGTGCACAATGAAATCACAAAGTGCACAATGAAATCACAAAGTGCACAATGAAATCACAAATTGCACAATGGGATCACAAATTGCACAATGGGATCACAAATTGCACAATGGGATCACAAATTGCACAATGGGATCACAAATTGCACAATGGGATCACAAATTGCACAATGGGATCACAAATTGCACAATGGGATCACAAATTGCACAATGGGATCACAAATTGCACAATGGGATCACAAATTGCACAATGGGATCACAAATTGCACAATGGGATCACAAATTACACAACGGGATCACAGAATACACAACGGGATCACAGAATACACAACGGGATCACAGAATACACAACGGGACCTCATAAGTGAAGGTTTGACCACTGTGCTAGAAATAACTCACCGATCCGAGTCGCTGGTGAGCGAGGAGTCCTCACTGGTGCTCTGATCGCTGCTGAGGGCAGAGTACGGTCCCCCCGACACGTCGCCGCCGTCCTCATCATCACTGAGGTTGGCTGTGGAACACACGTCAGCTGCGGGTGGTGCCGAGGGAGCATCGCCATACGGAGCACACGCCGCCTGAACGTGGGCACGATGTTCATTTAGTATCGTATCGTGACCGCTCACTCGAGGTTAGGAATTTAACACGTTGACTGCAATGGGTTAAGCTGAAGTCCAATATTCAACTCAAATTTAAAGTTAAAAGTGATCAGCAAATTTATAAATACCAAATATTAAGTGAATCCATTAAATACCATTAATTTTAATAAGATTGTTAAAATTTTTCCAACAACCAATCGATGGGTCGTTTCGTAGCAGGAAAAACCTAAGCAGGACCCACTTATGGGCCGTATCGCAAGCAACGTGTGAACCATTGCAACAAGGTTACTATCAGTAGGAGCAAACAAATATTTGAACACCGCAAATTTTTTTGGCCCACGCGTTCTTGGGGCTGCGTTGTGAGGGCGTGAACGAAATTTTAGCAGGGCGGGCAAGCAACAACCTTTCATTTTGCAACTGCTGCAAAAAAGTTTATTTCATTCCAAACGAATTCAAAACTAAACAGGCTGTATGCCAAATCAGGAATTTTTATCGTTCTCAATTTTGTCTCCAAGAAAGTTTAGAACAAAAATTGTGTAAAATTTGATTATAAGAAGGCCTCTTGCAAGGCCTTCAAAGAGTAGAAATTATATAGATTTTTGAGACAGTAAGCTCCATTAATGAAAAGTACAGATTAAAATAACTACAAATCTGACATTTACAAGATGAATAATTGGGTTGACCACCACCAGCCCTAAATTTACAAGGATTTTGATGAATAGATTCTGCTCAAACGCAAAATTGAGACTACATCACACCGTATGAAGCACTTTCTCTTTAGCCCTATATTGAATTTGGAGAACTGCCCATCGTGCTTATCCCCAAAATTGAGACTACATCACACCGTACGAAGCACTTTCTCTTTAGCCCTATATTGAATTTGGAGAACTGCCCATGGTGCTTATCCCCAAAATTGCTCCTCTGTTCTTAATTTTTGACATAAATAAACACTAAACAGTACAATTTTGTCCCATAAACAGTACAAATTTCGAGCTCTACCAAATGCGTAGTCACAAATGCTGTCTGAAGGTCACCGCATTTGATGATTTAATAAAAATAATTACTAATTGTTATCAAAAAATATTACACACCTTAAATTATCATTTAAACACGAAAGTAACCCCTAAATACACTATTGCACAACTCCTTTTAAAAAATGAAATAAACAACAGTCCCAGGGACAAAAAATGAAATAGTGGAACAAGCACCAACCAAGTGACAAACAATTGTCGGTCGTCCAAAATATGGTAGTTACGTCTTACGTAAAAAAATCAAAAACAAAAAACACAAAACTTGCGTTACAAAGAGTTAGTGCACATAAATGATGACAATATAAACTTAGGAGACGATTACATTGGACACAGGGATCCTTGTGGCGTAGCCTACAGGCTTCTGAGCAGTGCCACTGGAGATGCCATTCTGACAGGCAGCTGAGTTCGAGATGCTACTTTTAGTGGTCGATCCGGAGGGTGGAGAAGACGTAGCGGAAGACACTTGGCCAGTCTTACTAGAGGCTGCGGTATGAACTGGCTGGGAGGCGCTAGATACTGCACTAGTGATGCTCACAACTGTAGAAGTTGTCGGAGTATTGACGGCAGCAGAGCTCAGAGAAGCGGTATTGGGAAGCGATTCTTTAGCAGAGGTTGATTGAGAGGAACTAAATACTGTATCTGTGGTAATTACTGAAGTAGGAACCATAGGCGCGCTACACACAGAAGGTGTGCCAAAGGAGGATGTTTCAGACATAGAAGAGGAGTCAGAAGACAGTTTAACGCTATCACAGACGGTCGAACCGGATGAAGCGATGATAGCAGTGGAAGTGGTAACGTCGTCTGTTGCACTATTTACTGAGCAGTTTTGGGTCATAAGCAGCGGAGAAGTCCCGGAGGATCTTGCAGGACTTTGTGATAGCATGGCAGAAGTGGACACCGAGGTAGGAGTATTTGTTGGGATAAGATCAGGCAGAGATGAAGAGAGGTTTGTCGTAGAAGCAGCCGTAGCAGCATCAGGATGAGTAGAAGCAGAAACAGCAGGAGAAGTTGCAGTAGAAGTAGAAGAAATAGTAAGAGAAGAAGTAGTAGAATGAGAAGAAGAAGTAGTAGGAAGAGAAGTAGCAGAAGTAAAAGAAGAAGTAATGGTAGGAGAAGTAAAAGTAGGTGCAGGAAGAGAAGCAGCAGCACTAAGAGAAGGAGAAGCAACAGGAGAAGGCCGAAGAGAAGGTTCAGAACTAAACGAAGGGGCAGAAACAGAAGTATTGACCATGTCACTGGAAATGGCCGCAGCCAAATGGAGGTCTGTGTTAGGCGAGCTTACAACCACACCTACAGAGCTTCCTTCACACTCAGAACGAGGCTCTTCGGCCTGAAATCAAAGAAATAAAAGAAAACGTAAAATATACAAATTAAAATAAATGCAAATTGTAAACCATTAAAAAAAAAATCTGCTTGGGTCAACATAAAACCAAATTCAACAACTATAAAATCAGGAATGAGCTAAACAAGGCTATTTATACATAGAATGCAGAGACAACACAGATACAGACAATACAGTATGGCATTCCATGTTCATATTATGCGAAACACTCACGTGCGCTGTAACAAATACAATTTAAAACTTAGCCTGTATCTAGCAAAGGAAACTGGACCTGTATCCAGAGAAGGAAACGGACAAGGAACAAATACGAGCTTGACAAAAATGAACGCAGCTAATTTCCCAATCAACATGAATCTCTATGAACCTCTATCATAACGCCTAAATCATTCATGTAAAATCATTATTAAAGCTCTGCTTGTTCAAGAAAGATAACTGAATTTGTTTCAGACTGAACTCATGCAAACATGCCCCAGCTCCAGCCAGAAAATGAACATAAATCAACAAATAATAAAATTAAAACCGATGATGAGTCTCAGAACTTTGATCATGCACGAAAATAGGGTTTACACGTGGAAAGCAAAACTCAATTTTTGCACAGTTGTGCATTACAACGCACGCTAGCATACAAACATGGGTGACATCAAAAGCTCTGTACACTACCACAAACGAATCAGAGAGTATATTGGATAAGTTTCCTTTGAACTGACATTAACAATACAGTAATAGCGAGCAAATTGCCCCTGAAAATATGCTTTCAATTTAGCAGACAGCGACTTGGCGAGTGTCGTAAGCTTCAAAAATCACTTGTACGTTGAAGAAAGTGCTTTCGGCAGATATGAAATTTACGGAGACGGTTAGTAGAGCATAACGTGATGATACTCGTGCATGAAATTAACCAACAGTTCGTGGAGTCGCATTGGACTGCTCAGGAGCCCACAATTTTTCCCTTGCTATTAACCCATGCTTCCTTTCACACCACAAGCAGCATGCGGTGGCTTCCACGCATTCAACTTGTGGAGAAATTCAATCGGTGAACTTATCCGAGTAAATGAAAGGCAACAGAAACAAACCGTAGGTTAACTTTTAAAAGCATAAATGACTTAGATGTAAATACCACAAAAGCCCCACAGACCTGAACTCCTGAGTTTGCTTGCGCAGGTGCAGGGCGGTCTTCCACATACGGCGGGATGTTGAGCTCTTCTAAGATTGCTGTATGCGAGAAAAAGAATGCACGAATTGTTAATAAAACCTCTGAATTTGAAATGGAAAACAATTTTGCTGCGTTCGGGTTGACACAACAATTACTCTAATCTAGAAAACCGTACAAATCTAATTTATGGGCTTGAAGAAAGATGTAAGTTTTATTTTGGCTTGACAGAGCAGATCAGATAAATGCGCAAAGGGGCAACCACGTACCTAAGGTAATATTTATGACATTAACCAGGAAAAATTGGCATGAAGTGTGAATGTGGTACTGACCCGGAGTTACAACAGGTAGGGTGCAGTAAAGCGTGATGGTGTTGTGGTAGCGCTCAATGATGTTTGCCATCTGAGACCCAACGTAGAAGTTGGTGCTCTCCTCACCAGAGGCCTCCACAAACAGCTGGGAAGATTAGATTATTAGTTAGTTTAAGCTCCCTACCCGCAACAAATGCGAACAGCTGGAAAGCATGAGACCGATGTCACTGGCGCGACAATGTTTAGCGCACACAATGTTTCGCAATACTAAAGACTGCACAGAAAAAATTACACTCACACATGATTTAACTGATAAATCAGGTTTTAGTTTCGACCTCTGACAAATGGCGTACACCAACTTTCTTAATTAATATAAACTATCGAAAAAAAGTTGTACATGTTTTAACAAAGCGAAGGCGTTTCCAAAAGTTCAGCATGACTTAACAAGGATAAAAACCCGTATCAATAGAACATGCATCGTATTGGAGATTTAATCAGATGTTGATCGCTCATCAAAAGTAAGTAGATAACTGGGCATTAGGTTAGAAGTTGGTTGAAGCCCCCCCCCCCCCCCCTAACCACAACAATGGAGAGGAGGAATGCACCATTTATGCAGGAATTAAGAGAACGGGGAATTCATACACGTAGAGTGACCCCACATCCTGAACATAGACACAAAACGCTTGCAAGTTCAGCAACAGGTCAGCAGTGAACAGAAAAGATGGTCCGTAACAAAAGAAAAAACGTATTCTATTACAACAAACTGAAAGTCTACCTGAACTCAAGCAGGAAATCTCGCACCCTCCCCCTAAGAGCGATAATTTCCCTTTGATACAACAGGTGTATCCCTCTGATGGGCGAAAAACTGGAGATAAAACAGCGTATCATACAAATATAGACACCTTACCGATTATAATACTTACCATGCGGGAGCTCGGAGCTCTCACAGAGAACGCTAATGCCCAGACGAGTACGTAACTGGATCAATGCGTGGTCACGTTTATAGTTAGTTTAAGCCTCCCTATCCGCCACAAAGGCGATCCCAAAGAGAGGAAGGCACCATTTAGTATGGAGTTAAGAGAATGCAAAATCTATGCAGAAAGGGCATAGAAACAGTCAGTTGAGAAAGAAGATTATGGAACAAGATCAAAGTTGAAGAAGAAAGTAGTAAGTGCAGAAAAACAGGACAGCAGTGATCCGAAAAAAGGTCCATAACATAACAAAAACATTTTATTTCAACAAAAAGATGGGCACCTAACTCTCAGCTCGGCCCTCATACATTTTCCCCTGGGAATGCTAATTCCCATAGATACAATAGTTGTCTCCCCCCTGAGGGAATGCATGGTCACGTTTAAAGTTCATAAGTATCTCTACCTTCATGGCAATCCAGAATGTGTAACGGTAAAATTTTGACCATCAAGTTAACTACCACACGTATACCCGCGTAAAATACGATTTAACGAGCACCGAAGCTTCCTTTCCTTTCCTTTTCTCAAAATTTTTAGGATGAGAAAATACACTCAGAAAATAGACACTAAGTAAAAATATAATGGAATGTGTTTGCAAAATTCACACAATGGCCTTGATCGAAATACACAGTATTTCTACATTTTCACAAAACAAAAAGTTTCAGAGAATGTAAAAGTATTAACGCCAAAAAATTGCTGAAAGTGCTTCTTTTATATTACTTTCAGTGAACGAAAAAGCTTTTCCTAAAATCCCGTGAACTGGTATTAGCCTCTTCACGGCAGGTGTTTTACTGATGACCCCTCTGTAAGAGAACGTATACATATATGACGGCGTAGCAAAGAGATTGAATGAGAAACAAGTAAACATGATCCAAGATGAAAAAAAATTGGCACGATTCAGTACAAAGAAAGTCACACAGACGATTATAATGAAAGAATAATGAAAGCAGTAAGCGGACAGAACAATTAATGATGATACCAAATCAAACACAGTACAGATATTATTAAAGAATCTGAAATCACACCCTGACCTTGTTGGATTTATAGAAGCCCTCAGAGCGCAGTAGTGCAGCATCATCAGACAGGAACTTCATCTCCTCATAGAAGCCTTCAGATGCCACCCTCATGGTGTCACTGTTGAGGTTGAGGGAGGCAGCAATAGCTTTCTTGAGGTCTGCCACGGTCATGGAGAGCAGCCCTCGCGTGATGAACGGTCCATCCACCTCGCCCTGTCCTGCTAAACTCACAATGAAGACCTTGAAACTTACGCCGCCCGGCTGGTATGACTCAAACTGCTGGTGTTCCTCCCGAACTTCCATGAGCAAATCGAACTTGTAAGATGATTTGACACCACCTAGAACTTCACTCATCGGTTTGTCGTCCTGGTCTTCAAACGAACTCTCTATGGAGTCATGGTATTCTTCATACTTGACCAGTCTGCAACGCTCAAGGGGCACGGACTTGTGCAGGTCAAGCAGCTCATGTGCTATTTTCGTAGCTTCTGCAAGCGTTGCGTCTTTGTGCACTCGCAGCTTCAAGTCAGAATGTTGAATTGCAGAAGGGTGCTGACAGAACAGTTTGATTGCACACGTGCATTTCTCTCTTTCTCGCGCTTCCTTTTCTAACTCTTCCTCCAAGATCAAATTCTCACAGAGCTTTTGGATATGTGAGGGGAAATTATCTTTGGCAAAAGGAAGAACGTTTCTCTGCTCGTTACACTGTCTGTACATGAGCATATAAGCGTTGGCACTAGCACCATAGCCACTACCACCACGCCCACCTCCTCCATATGTTCTCTTTATTTCTTCATCACCAATACGAGTCACACTCTGATCATTGAAGCAAAACCAGTCACCAGAGAGAAAGTCTCTAATATAAGCATAGTAATGGCCACCGGTGGCACTTCCTGAATGAATCATGATAGAAAATAACTGATAATTAGTATACACATCGTGATTGCTAGATTCGCTCTTGGTCACTGAATCGAGGCTCGTTTCTTCCCCAGGTGACTGAACAGACGCCTTAGGCCCATTCAAATCTAGTTTGGCAGAGGCAACTTTAGCGGTCGCACTCTTCAAACCCTCAGGCAACGCGCTCTTTTCCGTGTCCGAAGCACTAAGTTCAATACCCTCATCGTCCTCACAATTGTGAGTAGGAGCAAAGTCAACAGAGCTGTCTTCTGTGTCGAGCGCAGAGCCAGAATCGTCAGTAGCAGAGTCGTCTAAGGCACTCACAGCGGAGTCGCTTTTTGTACTCGAGCTGCTTACTTTCGTCTCTGCAACTTTTTCGTCCTTGTCTTCCAAAAACTCACTTAAATCTAAAACGTTGGGGAAAATTACACGATCATTGAGTTTTATTCTGTGGAAAGTCTGATAATCAAAGTCGAACCTCTTGAGGTGTATTGTCAGTAGGTAAGGATATTTGGTGAACTTGAGGCCTTTGTGAGCATCACACATGGCATTGCACTTGGAACACTGGTACTGATTATTGCCGCTGAGCAGCTCAGGAGCAACGAACGCCCGGAGAGCTTCCTCCAAAGACTGATATGCAGTAGATGACCCGAATGGTCGGATTGGTAACGGAATATCTAAGAAAGAGTCCATCCTAGCATTTTCATTACCACAGACAAGGCACTTAACGTAATCTTTCATTTTGCCTTGATAAAGCGTGTCAATAAGGTTAGCTTGGTCAGTGTTAGCGAATGACTGCTCTAAAGCCTCAAACATGACCCTACAGAGCTCCTGTATGTCATGCTGCTGCCACGCTTCGCTGCTGTCCCATCCAAAGCTCTTTGTAAGGCTCGTGGTCTCGATGGCGCTGCGGTCCGCCGTCTGTAGAAGCAGGAAGAGTTTCTGCAGCTGATATGGAATGCTCTTGCTGGCCTCTTCTTTGGAGCCCTTGAACTCCCACCTGTAGAGAGCGTTTCGGAACTCTGGAGTCATGAAGAGCGTTTGCAAGAGGCTGTTGAGGTAACAGGTCATGGCCTGGTTGACGAGACCCACGTACCCCGTGTCGTGCTTGGAAGAGAGTGAGCTGGTGCTGCTATAGCTCGTGTACTCGTGAGTGACCTCGCTGTCCACCGGCAGTCGCTTGCTGCGCGCGCTGTAGCTGCTGCAGCTGTCCTCTTTTGTGGCCGTGCTGCTGCTGCTGTACATGCCGCTGTCTTCGCCCCCGCACGAGGAGGGAGAGGCTGACGCTCCCAATGCAAGGTCGTCGTCGCGCACCGATGTGCCTGCGTGACAATCAACTCGTTTCTAAAATAAATTTCTTCTTCTTCAAGTGCGCGGGAAATATTGTGTCAAGAGTAATTTAGGTTGCTCTTAGGTTGTCTCCATCACCCTCTATTGATTTAAGATAAAATGACAGTTATTTTATGTGAAAAATAAAGGTCACAGAGGCAGCGTAAAACTGCACGCATTAACGATGATTTTATCATCAACCATAAAACAATCAGTGAAGATAAAGCATACCATATTTCTTGAGCAAAAACATTTGTTCAACTTTCAGTAATTTAGGGAGACTGAGAGCATATACATCTGATAGATTCTTTACATAGGGGCTAAGAAAAATTTCTAAAATTAAAAAGAAAACTAACTTCAATGAACCCAAAAAGAGCGTCTCTAAACCACGAAAACTCCCATTCAAACAACACTGGAAAGTTTCAGGCTTAAAATGACTTATTCAGACACTGAAGAAGTTCTTATTAAGTCAAAGACATTGTAATTAGATTCTCTGGTCAGTTTATATCGCTCGATTAAAATTTTGTAATATGCTAGCCGTCTCTCAAACTCAATAGCGGCGGTAATAAGAGGTTATCTTAGAACGACGCAAACGAAAAGGAGCCAAGTTCTTTCCGTCAGGTTAAACAGTAAAATATGATGCAAACACATGGGTCTCTCTTCATCTCACAATATTTGTACTACTTCACCAGATCGATCACCTTTGGAATTTCTGTAGCATCTCTTAGAGGTTACCTACGTTCTGAAGATTTCCGTGCATAAATACCATTATGCTACACCTAAAAAATTGCGTTCAAATGGGTTAATATCATTGTAACTCTTTGCAGCAATATCTAAACTGTATCAAATCGCCAATACCTAAACTGAAATTAGAAATGCAACGTAAGCCTAACAATTAGACCATAGTTCTTCATCAAAAAAGTATATTTCAAATCGCTCACTGAGAATAAAAGCTGTTCGTTGACTCAGTCCTAAAACCTGCAAGAGAAGTAGCCAAATTGTACACAAATGGTTGCCACACAAAGGCACAGCAGAGAAGTTCTATAATGACAGCTAATACCAGAGAAAGCAACGAGTAAGAGCGCGTCTTACCAGAAGCATCAGTCCTCTTGGGCGGTCCATGTTTCAAGTCCATAAGAAGGAGGCTGTTGCGAGACACACCATCGATCTGAAAGCCGGCTTCTTCCAGCGTGGACCACGGACTTAACCGCTCCAGCTGTGGGGACAAAAACAATAGTGACTATTAAGCCTTGCTACCATGAACGTCGTCAACTGATGTTACATAGGAGTATCTAGCAATGTGGAAAACGTTACGCCAAAAGGTATTATATTTCATTATGTATATTTAAGCCATACATATTCTTCAGAGAAAAGACCAAACCTGCAATGCTAACGAAAAAATTATGAGAGACAGCGTGTGATAGAGCGTTTGTGTTTCACTCAAAATTTTAGGTCTTTAGCTTGCTAGCTACGCTGCATTCTTCGAAGGTTAGCTAAAAAGCCACTCTGGCTGACTTGTCTTTTGTGTTGACTCAAGCTAAGCTTACTTTTCAGTTGAATTAGGTATATTAAGTTAAAATCAGGAAACTGGCACGCTCAACACCACCTCGTATAAAAAGCATTTAAATGAGAAAGAATAATTATACAAAGACCACCATCAAACACACTCCCCGACAAGACTATTTTTCCGATCGTCGTCACAATCTTGACTGGAGTGACCCAGTTAGTTAACTTCAAGACTGAACATCAAAAATACGGACACTTCAATAGCTACAACCTGGGTAATTGAGCACTTCTTATAACCTGTTTATCACAGTCGACTATTACGACATAAACTCCAGGAGATGATGTCAAGAAAGAATAAATTCCAGAGCCATTAGGTAAATTTGAGCCATGGTAAGGAACGCAATTTTCCTCGTAAACGAGCTGTAAAAAATAAGAAATTAGGAAACAGAGTTAACTTAATTTTTATTATTACGCAAATTGATGAAGCACATTCCATTTAAGCACTATGTTTTAAAATAATAACTACAGCAAAACATCTTCAATGTAGAGACTCGAATCGATACCTACCGAAGTTCCCCACACAAAATGTGGGAAACGTTTCGCTAAAACCTCGCCTAAAATTAAAAACACACAAGCCATAACCAATAACTTACTGGGTCTGTGATTGTAGAACTCTGCAATACCAAAGAGAATGAGTCAGGCTCGTATCCAAACTTGTGTCCGACCTCAGCAAAAAGTGCCCCGATAGTCGATGACCCTGGGGCTTTGATTGTGGTCCTGTTTATGTTCGCGGCAATGGAACTCATGTCTCTGATGATAATAATCGCAGGATCGCCACAAATGCTCGTACTGATGGGTGGCAAAGCTGAGGTAGTGGTAGTAGAGGCGGCCGACGGGGATGTGCTGGCAGTGACGAAGCTAGTCGAGGTCTCTGGCGCAGCAGCGGCAGCGACCACGGAGGTGAGAGGGAGGGTTACGGTAGGAGGGGGCGACACGGATAAGTCAGAGGCCGATGTTGATATAGACGTAGAAAGCGTATCAGTGGCATTAGAAAGACTACAAACAGACTGCGATGATGATGAGGCGGCGGATAAACTACAAACAGGAGATGATGAGGCGGTCGATACACTACATACAGACGAAGATATGTTCGAAAGACTGCTAACTGATGTTGAAGGCGATGAAGGCTGCACTGAGCGGGCTCGAGCGTCGGCGTCAGTCACGGTTTCGGTGAGGCCCGATGAAGAGCTTGATGCACAAACGTCAGGCGGCGCATGCGTAGGAGAGAACGCTACCTCTCCAGGTAACGAGCGCTTTAGGATGTCCGGCAGACTTTCAGGTGAGCCCCGAGATGCTGGTGTCTGGCCAGCCGCCATCTCGGCGGGTTTGTCCGTCATGCTCGTCGATTTCTGATTCCTTTTTGGTGGAATCGCGCGACACTTAACAACTGATTGAGTATCTACATTAGCACCATTATCCAGACTCTGGATATCTTTTGCAACCTCATTCTGAACTGATAGTAGTTTGCTCGTATCATTGGTGACGCTAGAACTGCAATTCTTCTTGGTTTTATCAGGAGCACGATCTGCCAAATTCTTCTCTTTTGCGTCGACAGAAACTTCTGCAACCTCGGAGGATTCAGAAGCACTTTCCAATATGATTGGAATTTCTATAACCTCTCCCTTAGGCTTCGTCTTTTTCTTTTTAACAGTGCCGTCTGATAGTTTTTTGGTCTTCTTTCCACTTGAAGTGAGCTTAGCTTCTTGAACACTATCAGTTTGAGAAGCAATTGTGGGAATTTCAGTACTTTTGATGGTGGCTGATCTACAAAGGGAATTGCTAATCGCAAATGAAGGACTCTCCGAAGTATAAGTTTTTGAAAAGGAACTCACTACGGTCGTGGTACTGGTCACAGAATTACAGGCACTTTCTGCAACAGGAGTTTTTGATGATAATTTCAAGCAAGGGACTTGGTCTGACGATTCCGCAACTTTCTTTTTTACTTTTACCTTCGATGTTACACTCATTGACGTGAGTTTTGACTTGGTAGTTTCAGAACGGTCTTTTGTATCCAAACTTTTATCCCGTTTCCTACTATCGGGGTCATTTTCCGTTTCTCTTTCCACAGGTATACGTCGAACGCGAGACTCCGTTTTACCAACAGAACTCAAAGAAGCTTTCTTCCCTTCACCATTAAGTTTACTTCCTAAAGGCTGACTCTCATTGCTGGTGGTCTCAACACCTTTGGTAGAAGAGTTAGAGTCAAGAGAAGAATCGCCTACCTTGGGCCCGTTTTCACTTAGCGATCTCGATTCTTTAGTTTCACTTTTCCCTTCCTCAGATTTTATTTCATCTGAAACAACCGTTTTACCGCCAGTATTTTTAGCTTTATCTTCCTGAACTGACGAGGAAGACACTTTCGAAACTTTCTTCAGTTTAATAGCTGTAAACTCAACACCAGTCGAAGCTGAATTATTTTCGAATTTCTTCAAGGACACAGAGCCGATTGAATCGCGACGCGGGCCAACGGAATCACGACGTGGACCGACGGAATCCCTACGGGGAGTGATCGAATCTTTCGAATCCCGACGTGCAGCGCTGAAGGGAGCGGGCTTCGGGAACACTGGGGTTGTGCCGCCGAATTTGGAAGCGATGGAGGTGGTGAAGGAGCCTTTGAGTTTGAGGACAGGAGCTCGAGCAACGTTGGGAGTGCCTTTGGAGGGGGAGGGCGAGGACCTGCCCACTGAGGAGCTCGAGTTGCTGCTCCGACCCTCGCTCGTGCTGCCGCTTTCTGTGCCCTGCATAAAAAAAATCATGTTACATAATCGATCAAATCACACGGGAATTTAACACATTTATTGCAGTACGACCCGCCGGTGGGTCGTGCTTGAGTTTTTCCAGCTGTGAAACGACCCATCGATGGGTCGTTCGAAAAATTTTTAACAATCTTTTTAAATTGATGGTATTATTTCCCCAGTTTATGGTAGCTATTTTTGAAATTTTCAACTTTTGACTTTAAATTTGAGTTGGATATTGGACTTCAGTTTAACCCATCGCAGTGAATGTGTTGATGACATGACAATTCCAAGTTCATTATAAAGCCTCCGTTGTAAGATACTAGTACTCTGAGCGCCCCTGAGAGCTGAAAACGAAGAATTGATGAGTCAAATAGCTAGTGATTTTTCATTAAAACATTTCTTGCGAAGTGACCCACCGGTGGTCACTTTAGGTGATTTTCATAGTGCTGCTAACCGACCTGCAGTCCGTATCTTGTTTTTTATTATATTTAATGAAAGCTAAATGAAGGCCAGATCCAGTTAAAGTTTGCTATTTTAAAAATTGACTACCACAAATGACATTAAATTTGAATTGAATGTTGAACTTCAGTTTGACCCATCGCAGTTAATGCGGTAAGTAAAGCCTGAGCGTGCTGCGCACGGTTGTGAGACGAATCGACGCCAAGTAAAGCTTAACCCTTTAACGTCCGAATTTTTGTACTCATATTACCGTTGACACAACCACCGTCACTAAACTGGCGCCGGCATCAGGCAGTCACCAAGGTCAGGATGGGATAGGAACTGCCACCCGGCAGAGAACTTGAAAGATCACATTAGGGAACTAATTGAACAAGAAATACAATATATTGAGGGTATTTTTGAAAGAGGACACTGGTGTCCTCTGGGACGTTAAAGGGTTAAGATTAGTTTAACGGGAGGTACATAATTAGTCAAGACTCTTGTATGTCTCGCTTAGTGAGTGAACAAAACAAAAGGAATACTTGGTGCATTATTGAGATGTGAATAGTTACATTGTAACAACTGGTGAGAATAGAGACGCCATCTTGAATCATTCCGAAGGCAGGGACTTCGTTCAAGCTTTCACTTAATGCAGTTTTTTTCTCATTAATTTGCATCAAGTGGGAATGAATTTATCTTCAGTCGTAATTTACTGCTTTTTCGAAGAGGCAAACAGGAGTTAAAAAGAAACTAAAATTAAATTCCGTAATAAACCAGAACGGAATCTTATTCCAAATCGAACACGTAAATTAGTGAAAACATTACATTTTGAGCATTTTCAGCAAATCAGCTCAACTATTTTAAATTTAATAATTACAGGAGATTAAATTATTCATGAATAAGCAGTAACGAGGAAATATTGTTCGCCGGCAGGGTGCAGCAAGAAAACCCGAAAGCGTAGCACGAAAATACCGCAAAAGCCCGAAGTCGTACCGCAAAACAACAAAAACAACATAGGGAGCATGAACAAGAAGATGCAGTAGCTCAAAAATCAGAGGAAGGGACGTTCAACTCAGCAATTCCCAGGAGCAAATTTGAAGAGGATGATCATTGTGAACATCGCCCTTTCTGTTTTGATGAGGATGAAACTACGCAGTTAGAAATACGTGACTTGACACGTTCACTGCGTATTGGTGCATGAACACCACTTGCTAAATAGTTCATTTACGTACCAGTAGTAATGTATACCATTTCACTGCCTTTATTTAAATTAGGCTATGGCGTAAAGTTAAAATGTTATCGTGCAATTACTTGTTTCCGCTTGTTAGGAAGGATAAGAATGTAAGCATGCAGTAAAGATGACTTTTCAATTCTGTTTCTTGCAACCTAACCAAACCGACCGTGGCAACCGCGGAAGCGTAGTGAACGAGTTAAAACATCGTGCGAAAAGAGGGCCGGGGTAACAGCAGCAAGCAGGGCGTGCCAACTGACCACCGTAAAATTTTTCTATAGTGATGATAGTGTAAAATTGTTTTGGGATCTTTTCCAGATAAGCCCCGCCATTAATGCCACACATAAGTTCACCACTTGTAACTTGCGAAATAATGCACCTATCGACTTTAAATTACTCTTATACAAAATATAAAAACTTTCTTTCGCTTGAGAGTAATTTGAAGTCGATAAATGCATTATTTCGAAAGTTACAAGTGGGTGAACTTATGTGTTGCAATAGTGGCGGGGCTTATCTGGTAGTGGCGGGGCTTATCTGGAAAAGATCCTTGTTCTGTTTTACATGATGGGTGTGCAGTGCTACTCAAACGTAGTTTTCTGAGTGCTCAGCATCTAAATGCTTTGGTTGCGAGGCTACGCAAGAAAAATGCGTACGTCAAGCACTCAATCATAGAGCGTGAAAAAATTAATCATTTGGTTACCCATGTAGCGCGCTCATTCACATTGTTTTAAATAAACTCGCGTGTTTAATTTAAATCAAATAATTGAACCTCAGCAAGTCGTTATCAACCCCAGATCAGATTAGATGTTAGTTTAAGCCTCCTTAACCGCAGTTCCAAAGAGAACAAAGAGGAAGGCACCATTTACTATGGAGTTAAGGTAACGCGAAATCTATGCAGAAGGGACATAGAAACAGTAAGTTGAGATAGATGTTCATGAAACAAGATAAAAGTTGAAGAGATTTGTAGGGGCTGAAAAATAGGACAACGATGCTCCGTAATGAAACAAAAAGATGGTCCGTAACAAAAAGATGGTCCGTAACAAAACGAAGGAAAATCTATTCTATTCTAACTAAAGGAAATCGTACCTAACCGTTAGCTCAGGACCTCACATACTCCTCCTGAGAGCGCTGATTCCAATAGAAACAATAGTTGTATCCCCCTGAGGGGCGTAATTAACCCCATGTTGATCAAGCAAATCCAGTATGGGAAGATCTCTTTTTTATTTTTCAAATCCCTTAATCTCTTATTTCTCTCTCTCTCTCTGCGTACCTTTCCT
The DNA here is from genome assembly GCA_030386875.1 of Morinoia aosen. Taxonomy (NCBI): domain Eukaryota; kingdom Metazoa; phylum Arthropoda; class Malacostraca; order Amphipoda; family Talitridae; genus Morinoia; species Morinoia aosen. The sequence continues at coordinate 49,433,792 of CM059560.1, forward strand.
CTCTAATTTCCCTACTTCTCTTTCCTTCCCTTATCGAGGATTTAAATCCTCTTGCTGTCAGCAGCCCCGGTATATTATGTGTTGCCGCGCTCTCAGCGCCGCATTTTGTCAAACTCTCCAGCATCAAGTACCATTAAACGCCGCAGCTCTCCAGTGCATCAATATCCTTCGGTTCGCACATTGGTATTGGTGCACACATCCACACCTGACGCTATCTTTACACCAGTAAGGATGGACGTTAAGGCGCCGTGACTAAAGTCTCTCACTGCTTTCAATCAGAACAAAAAGGATGTTCAGGAATGAAGTTTGTGGGCCTGAAGCTTCCATTCAGCATGAAGCTTCCATTCAGCAGCCCCGAATGAGCACGATACAGAAATTATCTTGGGTCTATTGGAAGTAAACAATTAGAAATCCTCAACGTCAAGGTGAGCAGCATTGACAGAGTTGACAATGTCAACGCATGCTGTTCACTCAACATCAAACGTCGATATTCTCACCACCGGTGAGTTCTTGTACCATTTTCATTTAATTTAAAGTATGAAGATATCGAGCATTACGAACGCATGTACTAAAGGATATTCCAGTACACTCCGACAACCAAACGATTAAATCGACAACCAAACGAACATTAATCTTCAACATTTCTCTACATACCAAGTAGCTCTTCGTGGCTCTGGTGATTTTTATGAATAATTAGAGTTCTGATATCTCCAACTGCTGTAGTAGTAACAAACTACATCTATGGATAATCTTTTCTTACGGTAGGTTTATTGCCTCGGATAACCTACACCGACAGCCGTTGCAACGGAAACCACACGCGTTTCAACGTTTCGCTCAGCACATTCCACTACCTCTTTCTAAACACGTCAGTAAATATAAGAACACGGTATTTCTATTGCAATTATTTCTGTTTTCTATGTCAAAACTCTCCATGAAAATTCCATAGTTAACACGATGGTCGGGATATGAGCCGCCGGTGTACTAGGATGGAATTTCTATAATGCTGATGACCTACCAGTAGTCACAAACTCAATTTTTATAAATACTTAAACATAGCTAAATAGAGGCACGATCCAGATGTTTGCTCTTTTCATAATTACTTACTACAAATGACTTTATATTAGAGTTGAATATTGAACTTCAGCTTAACCCATCGCAGCCAACATGTTAAAGCAATCTGTCACAAAATTAGGATGTCCCCTACAAACAAAATGGTAGGCATAATTCGTTCCGAGAGTAAGTTCACTACGGGACACTCAGGCCCGGGCTCAAAACACAGTCTCTTTTAGTCTCAACGGAGCATAAGACCATGAGCGGATTATAAATTTAGCAAAAATATATTACCAGAACGCAGGTGGTCCTTTTTAAATGAAAATTTCCAACTATAATACACTAAAGATTATTCTAATTATGGTTATTACGCTTCAATAACCATAAACGCTTGCCAAGCGACTTGATAATGGAACTCAGAATTTCTTGAATGAACTTAGATGGGGAATCTAAAACACAAGAGTTTTAATCAAAACAACTAGTGTGAAAGAGGATTAATAAGTGCAGTATTTTATCACGGCTAGCTAGGACCCCAATGCGAGGGTAACAGTTCAGAGTGTTAAGTTTAGGAATCCTGGAATTATTTTATTCTTAGATAATCTTCTTACAGAAATAGCGTAGATCTAACAAACAATTTTCTTCACTCATAAAAAATTGACGATGTAATGAAAAAGTTTTCTGATTTATCTAGTTTTTTATTAGATCGCGAGCTGTGCCGAAAATGAGCTCTGGTTAATTGTCTTCCAGAAGACGAACACTAAAGAGAGAAGAAGAATCAAAAGGAGACATTCTTGCAGAAAAGATGTCATCAGAAAAGGTCTAATACAATAAAAAAAAAGCAAGAAAATTCCGCCAAAAAAGCGCTAAGGAGGCTCACACCACCTACAATGGAGCCAGTCTTCAACGCGTTGGTTGACGCATTGGTACAAATGTGTACCACAAAGTAAATTGTTCATTCATACACAAATGTAAACTAACAACATTTTAACCATTTTACGACTTTTTAAAATTAATTTTATCGTAGGAGGGAAATATTATTGTATACTTATACGTTGTATATTTCTTAAAAATGATAGAAACATATTCGAGCAGCAAAGTCGATTTTCCAATTCTGTTTCATACAACCCAGCCACATCAAGCGTACGATCCGCGCAAACGTGGTCAACGTGTTGATAGCAGCGATAGCCCCATCAGACACCGACTCTCCTCGACAGAATTTCTGCAAGAGAGAAGCTCGCCGCTCAACTAAAGGCTAAACGAGACGTTCGTAGATGCAGTAACTCAAATCAGAAAAATTCAAATACCATCATAATATGTAAGAAAACCTCCGCTAAAAACGCGCTCAGGAAGCTCACAACACCCACAATGAACCCAGTCTTTAATAGCAGCGATAGCCCTATCAGACACCGACTCTCCTCGCCAGAATTTCTGCAAGAAGCTCGCAGCTCAACTAAAGGCTAAACGAGACGTTCGTTCCTGCTGCCCTAAATTCCGGGGCGCTGTTTAGGTGCGATAGCGACACATGCACCAAAACGCGCCGTACTCGTCCAAACGGAGGGCACCTGCGTAAACCAGCACTCAGGGACACCCTGGGCAACCGAACGCTCAAAATGGCGCACCTTGAAATGTGAGGTAACCGGAAGCTCTGAATTCTTCTTACCACGTGAAGCCCGTGAATCTAGGATACGACAATGAAGACCGTTTTGAGGAAATGTGAAAACCGATACAAAAAATTGCACCCATTGTTTACGAGAAGCCCGTGAATCCAGGAAGAGAACATCAAGACCGTTTTAAGGAAAGGAGAAACCGACATAAAAAATTACACCCATTGCTTACGTGAAGTCAGCGAATCTAACAAAATAAAGACCGTTTTGAGGAAAGAACAAAGTGAAACCCGACATAAAAAATTGCACCCGTTGTTTTTTTCACGCGATGACCGACAGATGGGAAAGAAATGCGTAGCATTCAATGTGGCGGCTTACGGCACTGCGTGGGAGTGTCTCTATTTAAGATGTTCAAGTTGAGTAACAGAGTCGTAGTACTTGTGAAAAGATAAAATATAAGACGAAGAGCTGAGACAAATATGAAGACCTAACGTAATCGAATACACAGGTACAGGGATTCTGAAGTGACAATTTTAGAGCTAGGGATGAGATATTAGGTCAAAGCTGCGCACAATTGCCTCAAATGCACGCACGCCGACTAAGCCTTGCCAAATGTAGAGCTGCCAAATACATGGAGCCGCGCCAAGTGAGCTCACACACACACACAGGCACAACTTAGTCACTCGGCTACGACCCCAACATTAATTAGCATGTCGCCTCGCAAACGCTTCACAACTCTACACTCGCGCGCATGTGTCTCAAACTTAAAGAAGCCTCATTGCGCTGTAAATTTCAAGCTCACTCGTTACTGATGATAACATAATACTATCGCGACAAAAATGATAAAGTTTTTACCACTCTAAGTAGGAAACCTAAAAAACACATTCCTACACTGCAGCACGCACATAGCAGCATCAAAGATTAGATTAGATTAGATTATACGTTAGTTTTAAGCCTCCCTAACCGCAAAAAAAAACGTTCCGTAGAGGGGAAGGAGGAAGGCACCATGTAATATGGAGATATGGGAATGCGTAATCCATGCAGAGAAACAGTAAGTTGAGACAGAAGCTTATGAAATAAGCTAAAAGTTGAAGTAGAAAGTAGTAGGTGCTGATAAACAGAACAGCAGTGAACCAAAAAGAGTTGGTCCTTAACATAACAAAAAAAAATTTATTTCAACAAAAAGAAGGTCTACCTAACTCTCAGCTCGGGCCCTCGCAGCATCAAAGCTGAGACCGCATTCGTTTTTCCCACTACAAGCGAATAGACGTCATTGCCTGACTACTTCGCCACTATGTAGCACGAGCGGCGTCCAACAACCCACACCCTGACCCATTCATCCCTTTGGCCCAAGCGCGCGCGAGTGAAGGGAGGGAGAGTAGAGATATTAATATCGCAACCCTCTTTCGGCAAGCAGTGCCAGTTCAGTAATGGAACGTAATATCGCCTGTTTTTCACAACTGTGGAATCATCCAAGAGAGGATTTGATTTACTATTTAACATTTCTGTTGATCAGAAAAAATGAGCCAAGTCCATTTTACAAGATTTTTCAGAAGAGCTTTTTCTATGGAGTTTTCTGGAGTTGGAGCTTTTTTCATTACGTGAATAGCACCTCCTACTACCACAACGGAACGGCAACTGTAAGTTTGAAGGGTGTCTTGCGCCTAAGAGAACCCAAATCTGTTACAAAATAAAAATTGATATTTCGCGAGTTGGCGCTTTTTTGTGTGCCGCAACAAAGAGGGTTCGAAAAAAGAGATGAATGAGGAAGGTTATTATTATTATTATATAAGAAAGTTTTAGCCTCCCTTAACCACGACAAAGATGTTCCAAGAGAGGAAAGAGGAAGGCACCATTTAGTATGGAGTTAAAGTGAAAGCGGAATCTATGCACAAGGTGCACAGAAACATCAAGTCGAGAAAGAAGTTCATGAAACAAGATAGAAGTTGAAGAAGGAAGTAGTAGGTACTAAAAAACAGAGCAGCAGTGAACCAAAAATAGGTGGTCCGTAAAGAAACAAAAAACATATTATATTTCAACAAAAAAGGCCTACCTAACCTTATTTTTAGACATTATTATTATTATTATTATTATTATTATTATTATTATTATTATTATTATATAAGAAAGTTTTAGCCTCCCTTAACCACGACAAAGATGTTCCAAGAGAGGAAAAAGGAAGGCACCATTTAGTATGGAGTTGAGGGAACGTGGAATCTATGCACAAGGTGCACAGAAACAGTAAGCTAGGAAAGAAGTTCATGAAACAAGAAAAAAGTTGAAGAAGAAAGTAGTAGGTGCTGAAAAACAGGACAGCAGTGAACCGAAAAAAGATGGTCCGTAACAAAACAAAAACCTATTTTATTACAACAAAAAGGAAGCCTACCTAACCTTCAGCTCGGGCCCACACATGGTTCCCCTGGGAGCGCTAATTCCCATAGATACAATAGTTGTATCCCTCCTGGGAGACCAGTACAAAGATAATCAAAAGATGAACAAACAAGCAACGCTCCAAGATATACAGCGAGCATTGGAGACACAAAGAAAACTATTAACAAGACAATGCAATGAAAGAGAGTTTAGTTTATTAGTTTATTAGTTAGTTTAAGCCTCCCTATCCTCAACAATGAGATGTAAAGAGAGGAAGGAAGAAGGCACCATTTAGTATGGAGTTAAGGGAACGTGGAATCTATGCAGAAAGGGCACAGAAACAGAAAGCTAAGAAAGAAGTTCATGAAACAAGAAAAAGTTGAAGAAGAAAGTGGTAGGCGGTGAAAAACAGGACAGCAGTGAACCGAAAAAAAGATGGTCCGTAACACAACAAAACCTATTCTATTTTAACAAAAGAAAGCCTACCTAACCTTTAGCTCGGGCCCTCACATTGTCCCCCTGGGAGCGCTAGTTCCCATAGATACAATAATTGTATCCCCCTGAGGGGTGCAATGAAAGAGATAAAGAGTTTGAATGCGATGAGTCCAATAACTCCCAAGTTTCACACAGAGGGCACTAAATTTGGCGACCATAAGCGTATCCAAAATGAGAATGGCAGCAACGTTAGATAATTCCCGTCTCAGAAACACACGCCATATACTAAATTAACTTTTAACACCTGACTAATACTTACGCTACCAACAACTCTCGTCTCCTTCAAGACAGGGGCTAACTTTAAAATTCGCGTATGTAGCCAAGTTCTCACAACGGGGATGCTATGGGACGCAAAGGTCTTGTATCCACAATACGATTGCTGGAACTCGGCACTACCTACTTTCTTACAAAAAAAAAAGGACAAGAACGTCCGATAAAACTACATATTGTATTTTTCAAGTGAACTACACAGATTGGCTCCCTCATCACACGATCTACCGCAGAACATGACGAACGTATGAAATTAAAAACACATATTCCTATGGTTAACTTTTGAACAACCCTTACCAGAACTTGCCCCTACGACCCATGTGTTCTTCCCACGGTGGAAGAAACAAGGTATGGTCAAACAAGTCTTTTTTTTTCGTCGACCGTGTGGCAATACTGACGTCATGTCAACGAACCAATAGCAGCGCTCACACTGCATCACGTAACACTGCTAGCCCCCAAATCGGGCACCGCTATTGGCCTAACAACATGTCGCAATGGTGACGTCATTAGGGTAGTTTGAAATAAAGCCATTCTATTGGCTAGCCGAACAACAGGTGTTTTTCCCATTGAAATGACCCTACCTTGTTTCCTCTACCGTGGTTTTTCCCCAGGGTTGCCCGCCCCCACTCACCCGCTGATTAGAGGGCGCACCGCCCCCAGCGTCGTCCCTCTTAGGTGTGAGGCACATTGTAACTCTAATGGCACGGCTCACATGTCATCTTTCCGAACGACTAAACGCCACACCATTTTTTTCGTATGCACTAGTAATTTGGTTATATTCAAAGACACCAATGCTCAGTTTTCACTAAACGAGTTGTTCGGATCTAAGGGAATGGGGAGGAATGTTTTATTTTTAGGTCATCACAATGCATGGTATGGTGGTGAATGAGGTGCTTTTTTTGTATTATTAGAAAGTATATCAAAGTGTAAATTGAAGACGTTGTGATACCACCGTTTGAACGCGTATTTAATGATGGGCCTTATGTAACACTTCAAATGTTGCCACCTAAAAAATTTGAGTCTTTCGTTTGGAAGAACTTAGTCTGCAGCGTGCGCTTGATACGAGTAGTTCCACCATATTAGGGTGATAAAATGATTTATGGAAAAAATAGATACTTTTCATTGATAAGGTCTATTAAATTTCACTAACTTTTAACTTCCCACATTGACATGAATTACACTTTCGAGCAATTGCATTTTACGAGCGTGCGTTAAACACGAAAAAATATCTACGTGTTACGTGAAGTACTAAACGCTCTCAACAGAAGAAATAATAAATTTGACCAAAATTCACACCTCGGTCACAAACAAGGATCAAAACTACAAATATAGCAAATACAATGAGGATATATGAAGCCAAATGAAACAGGGTGCATTTTATATGAAAACGTGCGATGCAAAACCAGGGTAAGACTTTTTCAACAAAACTTTTCTTAGCCGAAGTGAAAAACTATTTGACAGGAGGGTGATCATACAAATTTTAAAATAAAATAATCTTCAGCGCATTCACTTCATAAAAACATTTAGGAAGAACTCATGCAAGAATGATGATTTGCTACTATAAATGCAAATTAAACCGCGTCATAATTAATATAACAGCTTCTGCATTTCGATCACTAATATGAACAGAATCGAAGATGAATTTTTTCAAACCTTTATGTTATTTCGGAATAACTAAACTCAAAGAAACTAATCTGAAAGCACTCAACTCATTCGCCAAAAGGAATACGCATAAAATAAAATTAAAACGTTCGTTCAGACGCATAGAGAGGCTAAGAGAGCTGTCAATCAACACCACAGGAAACGTTTGAATAACAAGTACGAATCTTTTATATAAACGGCGAAATCACAGGCTCTGTTTCTCCCTATACTGAACGCACCTTCAAGCCAGAAAACATCTCTTGAAATTGAACAGCTTCTTTATAGCCGCTCTGATAATGGATCCATGACTACTGTGACATTTCATCGGTTCCAATCTAACTTTGTCTCTTACATGCAATATGACTTCTATTGATTGCTAGAGACTTCTAACAATCTATGACTTCTATTGACGCACAATAGTTACTAAGCCACAATGGACGTTGTCCGTAGCTCGTTTCTAAGCGTTTATGTTTCACAGGACTCGGTGCTTTTGATAGACATCACTACCCACAATCCGAGGCTACAGGGAGTTATAAAAAAAGTAACGCCCGACCATGCGCCTTTATTATATAATAGGTATCAGTAAGTAAGGCAACAGAAGAATGTTGCGTGCTGCAATTCAAATACTTTACGTAATTCAATTTTGCAATTCGAAGAGCAACGTCCTAAATAAGCCTGTACTTCTACCGATACGCTAGCTCGTTTAGATACAAACAGCGTCTGCAGCAAGCAGATGTGCTGTATTGAGGCTATCCATTATTGCTACGAAGTCTTAGATATAGTGATGCCTTCGCAAGCCCCGACTATGGGTTGAGGTAATTTTTCCTATCCATGAATTCAACATGCATGTTTTTATAGAATTTAACGTTATCCTGGCATTTATAATAAAAATTTTCACTTTCACACACATTTATTCAAATACTACTACAAGACAGACGCTAAGTCCCACACAAGTTGCGTAGAACGCGTTGACTACGCATTGGGACACATGTGTGCCACTAGGTAAATTGCGTATTTGTATACCGGCATAAATGAATGGCATTTCAATTATTTCACTCCTTTTTTCAAAATTGATTTCAGCGTACTAGATTAGATTATAAGTTAGTTTAAGCCTCCCTAACCGCTACAAAAAAAGAGCGTATCGAAGAGAGGAAGAAATCAGGCACCAATTAGTATGGAGTTTAAGAGAATGCAAAATCTATGCAGAAAGGGCATAGAAACAGTCAGTTGAGAAAGAAGTTCATGAAATAAGATCAAAGATGAAGAAGTAGTAGGTGCTGAAAAACAGGACAGCAATGAACCGAAAAAAAGTGGTCCGTAGCATAACAAAAAATACATTATATTTCAACAAAAAGAAGGCATACCTAACTCTCAGCTCGGGCTGAGAGTTAGGAGTGCTAATTTTCCCCCTAGAAGTGCTAATTCCCATAAATACAATAGTTGTATCCCCCTGAGGGGTTTCAGCGTACGAGGTAAATATTACCGTGCAATAATACTTCTCCCGCTTTTTAGAAAGGATAAGAATGGATTCAACACGTTGACTGCGACTACTAAATATTAAGTTCAATACTAAACTGAAATTTAAAGTCAATTGTAGCAAGCTATTTTGAGAATACCAAACACGAACTGGATCGTGCCTTCATTTAGCTTTGATTAAGTACTTATGAAAATTGAGTTTGCGACTACTGGTCGGTCAGCAGAATTATGAAAATTACCTCCGTGTACCACCGGTGGTGCACGTCGCAGTCAAAGTGTTAAGCAGTAGTCAGTTTTTAAATTTTGCTACTCACAACCTAAAGGCCCCGATACACTGGCGTTCATGACTCGAGAAATTGCGGCAGTGGATCCGTCCGCCAGTTGAAGTGAGAACTGGCGACATGATACACTCAGCACACAAGATGAAGCACCGCGGAATGCAATGCAAGGCGTCAGTCTGCCTCAGATTGTCGTACGGGTAGGTGCGCGCTAGCGACCAGCCGTATGGAGCGCAGGATCCAAACGAAGCGCACATTGCGCTGTGCTATAGCCTTCTGTAAGCGCTGCTTATCACATTCTGCAAGCGTCGAATTTTTTAAATGCGTCAATACAATTCAGTGTTCGAGTTTTGTCCACTCAATTGCGGAGCAAGACATTACTGCGCACCACTCCCGTCAACGTTTAAACCTGTACTGCTCATCGCAGTGACGACCGTCCTAATCCAGACATGCTCGGATCGCTGAAAGCTCGGTGGCCACTCTGCCAACTGGCTGGTGTGCAGGGATGGGAGGCACATTGAGAGGCGTGCTGACGGTTATCACCGCGATTTTTGCCTAGTGTATCGGGGCCTTAACCGAACCAACCGTAGCAGCCGCACAAACGTAGTGAACGTTTTCAGGCACTTGAAGAGCCTACACCTACGTCATTCAGGCAAACGGCAGTACATGCGCCTACCAAGACCCTGACAATGAGCGCTAAGTGAGAAACCGAAAACTGAAAACCTGAGAAGGTGTGCTTTCTCCTGTCCATCACGAATCGCTGGTTAGGAACTGTTCATTTTCATACTATCGAATTTCGACGCATGAGTTCGAGCTCCAGCAAATACTCGAGCTCAAGGTGGTCAAAAGGTTCTATAGTATGCATGCTTTTATGCTTACCAATTTAATTACAAGAATTTAAGCGGAAATAACATGCTTAAAAATGAATATCTTAGCTATCTTACTGAGTAAGAATATAAAATTCCCAGACTTAATACTCCCTCAAAGTGATAATTTTCAGGACACACGGATGCTATGCGAGCTAAAATGACGAGTGTTCTATCGACAAGGGTATTAACTCAAGTAATTGTACCAATTCTAACCCATTTAGTACATTTAGAAGCGAACCAGCAGGAATTTAAGTTGAGCTTCACTCGACTACCACACACATCACAGAAACATTACATGGAAGTATCCCCGAAAGTTGTCGAGAAGCCGAAGTAAGCACAACAAAAAGGAGAATGCCAAGTATGCAACTTTCATCATTTCTGTTCAATTTTTGAGCCACAGCAAACCGAATCTGATGTGCACGGGAATTTTCTAACCACTATGGCCATTACCACTGAGCCAATAAGGGAAACCTGGAAAATATAGGATTATGTAACGAGAACTTATCTATTACACCTGTTTTAACCTCAACAGTATATCGAAATACCAAAAAATTATCTTCTCAAAAGTATACCACAAACGACGCCACAAAATGTTCGTAAATTTATTATGAAATTTCGAATGACCTTTGAAAAGTCAACTTGCTTTCACTATGGAAAATTAAAATTAAGATTAAAATATTTCAAGAAGTATTTCGACACTAATTCCAACATCAACGTTCGACACAGTTAAAAATTGAATATCTGCCAAGTCCTTTGTAATCATTTAGTATCCAAACCAAGTTGGAAATATTCGAGCAGACGCTGGCTTGTTGGCTTAGTTATCTAAAACCAGAGTGCGCACAATACTGGAAAAGATTTCAAGAGAAAAAGTCCGGAGACCTTTACACTACTGGCTATCCTTGATTTAGAGCAAAATATAATTCTTTCTCCCTCATCGTAAATTTTACGCGTAACACATTTCAACAACATTAAATTTGTATGCAAGCGAAGTTGATCAAGCACGTTATTGAAGATGTAATGTTGTTCAAGACCCTGCGCTTTTCTTTCATGGAAATGAAATAGACTACACTCTTAGCACTGAGAGCGAAGCCAAGACCTCCGCTATCACATTACTTGATATTAGTTGTAAGGAGACACTACGCGTGATATTTAAATCTTCTCACTTCTAAATATGAAATAGCTGCAATTTACCTTAAGTAATTTTTGCCAATTCAATGAAGAATACAAACTTATCAGATCAGTAGCAATAGAGATGTCACCTAACAAACTATATCGTCCCCTAAAGGCAGCAACACAACTCTTTGCTAGCACAACATGGGGAAAATCACTCCACTAAAACGATTTATAGAAATTCTTAACGTTGTATTACAACAGAAAAGTGATTCCGGCTTGGAAATTCTCCATATGCCAACAAGTCGTCGTCCCTTCCCAAACTACACTGACTAAAAATGCAAATTACCAGTCATCTACTGGAAACAAAATAAACGTTTTTCACGGTCTCTAAAATAAATTCTTATTAACAGAAAAAGGTGAGGGTGTATAAAAAGCCTAAATACAAAAACCTTTAATTGTTGAAATACGTTTTTCGGTAGCATAAAATCAATCAGCATGAATATAGAATTACTTCCTCTGTTGACTCCAAAACTCAACCTCGACACAAAACATCTGATTACTTGTTCTGCGACCGTCTGAACAATTAAACATCATTCAGATATTTTTTATGCCGCGAGTTTGGTTAAACAAAACTGTCATGCAATCATTTCAGGGCAAATGATCAACGTACGCAAGCTAGATGGTATCGAAAAAGTACCTCATTTCAGGTTAAGATAGAGTAGGAAGATCGGAAAAGTTTCACGAGGTTCACTCTCTCTAATAGCCACCCTTCATCGCTACCCACTTCGCTTCGTTCTCCACACTGAATCAAAACATGTCAACCATCTCTAAATGTGCAAATAATAGTGGGCTTCTGCGTTCCCTTTCCAAGTCCTAAAAATCTTCACGACTACCTCAGTCGCAGGACGAATTTTTGTCGGTAATTTATCAAGTGATGTGAACAAATTTTAGCGGTACATCAGCCATTCGAAAACGCGATATTTAGTGACAGGAATCACGACAAATTTCATTTCAGATAATTTCATGGCATATCACCCAGTTGAAAATGCGATATTTTATTGCAGTGATAACCAATAATTTCATAAGCGGTGGGGAATCTACCTAGAGTATTACAAAAAGGGGACACAAATAGAACAGTGCAACGCTAACAGGAAAGTGATAAGAAATCTATGCACAATTAAAACAAGCAAAGATCAACGTGTAGTTCAATCCAGGATTTCAATTTCAGCATTTCTTCTCGTGAATCTAGCACATTCAACTATAGTTTCCGATCACATTCCTAGTCACTTGAAACAAGGATGTCGTTCGCACATTTTTCATAAGCAGTAATCTCGGAACTTTCTCATAAGCAGTAATCTGGGAGCTCCCGGACATGCCATCCCCAAATAAACACACGACATCAGAGACCGCGAGAACGGGAAGGAAGGCAGCGGCACACAACCGCGGCAGGCAGCGAGACGGAGCAACACTGCCAGCAGCAGACGCAGGTACGTCACTCCGCCCCATGGCTGCGGGCTGGGGCACTTTCAAACCATGGATGATTTAAACCTAAATAGGCACCATTCACGATATAAACACAAATACATTGACAATATAAACCTGCATAAGAGCCATGAACAATATAAACCTAAATAAGAGTCATTGGTAATATAAACCTAAATAAGAGCCATGAACAATATAAACCTAAATAAGAATCATTGGTAATATAAACCTAAATAAGAGTCATTGGTAATATAAACCTAAATAAGAGACAGTGTTCGATTAAAATGGGCATTTAATAAGGAGTCGGTTGTAGAATTCCGTTAATTGAGGCCTGAAATTTTGCAGCGAGTTTGCGTGATTGAACATGTCTAAGTTAAGGCACATAAAACAGGATAACATTAGCAACACTACGCAAGTATTGCCAGGGAAAAGGTATATCTTAGAACATATATTTACTTAATTTGACATGAGGTGACACAACGTTAACGAGACTAAATCCCACTAACTGAGAGAAATCATTGAATGCTAACGCCAATTCTACAAACTAACAAAAACAAAACAAATGATCGGCGAGATTTACTAGGGGTACCTAGGTATATTAGGGTAGAATTTAATTTAAAAAAAAGCATAATCAGCGATACGCAAAGCGCCGTTTCCAGTTTCGTACAACAGCAGCACGAAGTCCATGACATTCAATGAGAAGTGGTACAATTTTAGCCCACATTTAATTAGACACCCCCTTATGTTGGGAGAAACATGTTTAAAGTAAAAATAAGTTAAAGGTAGAAATAAGTTACACCGAAGAATTATCTAGCATTTAGCTTGAGAAGCAATTCAAGGAAAGCAGCGGCCGTCATTTGAAGAGCGCCGCGGCATTTGAGGACAGACACCAGCGACGACAGCACCACCACCACCAACACGCCACACCGCCGTAAAAATAGCCGGCACCCGCACGCCGTCGTCGTCGCGTTGCTCCCCTCACAACTCGCCGTTGGAGACAGCATGTAGTATTTTGTTTGCAGCCGCTACGGTGACGGAATATTCACTTACTTCGATTCATTTAGGACTTTGGTGTTTTGCTTCGTTTCACTTACGACTTTGGTATTTTACATCGATTCGCTTCCAACTTTTCACACTTTTTAGAAAGGATATAAATGAATTTGAGCAATACAGTCGATTTTTCAATTCTAATACAACACAACCGAACCAACCATAGAAACGGCACCAACGTCGTCAACGTGTTGCGAGTGGGATAGCTGGATTTGAATTTTACCATTTGCCGTTCCTGTGTAACGTAGTTATGGTAACGCCATTGGTATTTTGCAGCAGCTACGATGACGAAAATTAAAAAACACGAGGGTGACAGCGACCGTGTCATAAAATATGACAACGGTAATTCAAAGTTATGCACGAGGAGAGCAAGAGATTATTTTTATACAACTATTCTAAATAGAATTACCACATGAAATTGGTTGTAATTCGTCGACATATGAAATACTATACTCTAAAGAAAAACTTATAATGAGTGCTATTCGAAAGTAAATTAATCAACTGATAAATTAGAAAATTATAACACAAATTTTGTGTAAAGCAGTGAAGACTTACTCGGATAATAACAGCGTAGCTTAGTTGAGATGTTAGATTGAGCTTTCCTAACCGCAGCAAAGGCGTTGCAACGGTAAGTAGGAGGCACTATTTAATTTTGAGCTAGGGAAACGTGGAATGTATGCACAAGGTGCATATAAACAAAAAGTTGAGAAAGATTACTATTATTATTATATAAGAAAGTTTTAGCCTCCCTTAACCACGACAAAGATGTTCTAAGAGAGGAAAGAGGAAGGCACCATTTAGTATGAAGTTGAGGGAACGCGGAATCTATGCACAAGGTGCACAGAAACAGTAAGCTAGGAAAGAAGTTCATGAAACAAGAAAAAGGTTGAAGAAGAAAGTAGTAGGTGCTTAAAAACAAGACAGCGGTAAATCGAAAAAAGATGGTCCATACACACAAAACAAAAACATATTTTATTACAACAAAAAGGAAGCCTACCTAACATTTAGCTCGGACCCTCACATGTTCCTCCAGGGAGTGCTAATTCCCATAGAAACATTAGTTGCATCCCCCCCGAGGTAGAATAATAATATTACCAAAACTACGTTACACAGGAACGGCAAATGGTAAAATTCTAATCCAGCAATCCCACTCGCAACATTGGCATCAATGTTAACCCGTTGCTGCCGTTACTACGGTTGGTTCGGTTGTGTTGTGAGTAGAACTGAAAAGCCGACTGTACTGCTCAAATCCATTTTGATCCTTTTTAAAAAGTGAGAAAAATTTAATTACACGATATTTTAACCCGTATGCTAAAATCAATTTTGAAAAAGGTAGTGAAACAATTGAAACGCTATTCATTTACACCGGAATGGAAATAAGCAATTTACCTAGTGGTACACGTGTCCCAATACGGAGTCAACGTGTTAAAATCATGCACCCTAAATTTCGCCCCTTTATTGAACGTTTACCACGTTCACTGCCGATTTTCCACTAAGTAAATTGATCATTTACGTCTCGGTGTAAAAAAACAGCATTGCAATTATTTTGACATATTTTTCATAAGAGATTTAAGCATTCGAGGTAAAACATGATCAAGCTATTACCCTGTCACACTTCTAAGGAAAGATACATTTTTTTTTCGAGCAGTAAAGTCGTTTTTTTAACTCTGCTTCTTACAACCGTTCTCAACATGAGACCACTGGACACAAATGTGCGTAAAGCTGCAGCGAACGTGTTAACCATAGTAAAAGTACATAGTGCTGGGGAGGAGTTTTTACCCGTAATTAAGCACTCTTGCGTGCAAGGTCTGGCTGGGCATCATCACGTAGAGCGCCAGGGTCTACAGCGTCTACGGCCTTCGCATTTTTGTGAAGAAGCTCTAACGTAGCTCAGCTGTTCTGAATTGTGCGACTCGCAACCTGTTTCCCATAGGAGCTCACGTGACACATGAGCAGAAGTGAGGCAACAAAGTAAAATTTCGCCTGTAAACAGCGTCAAAGTGTAAGGCAATACTTGCGTAATTAACTCCGAGGGTCGACCTAAGCAATTCCAACGACGTTCTGTTTAGCCAAACGTAAACGTAGGCATCTTGTTTTAAAATAAAAATGACATTAGAAGAAAGCCGGCCCTGAGTGATTCGCTTAATATGTCATCAAAGAGACGTGGACACTATCAACGAAATTTTTACACGAACGATCTGAACACAATTGAAGGTTGATCTTAGAGACGTCGCTTGCGATACGACCCATCGGTAGGTCGTGCTTAGAGGAGATCGTCCCACTTTTTCAACCTTTTTCGTCCGATTCGTTTGAAAATTGGCCAGTATATGTATTTTGAGAAAGAAAACCTTTTTTACATCTGTCACTTTTTCGATTTAGGGCTTAGTTTTTTTTCGAAAAATTAGTTTTTTTGGTATATTTTATGGATATTTCAAGATGTATCTCCTCATTCAGTTTTGATGCTAGAACAAAACCAAAGAGTTTTAGAATCCTTGGAACATTCCTAACAAACTCAAATGGGCTTTTTTCAAATTCAAGTTTTGTCTATATTTTCAATTTTTTTAAAATTTCTAAAAACAGTAATTTTGTGGGTTTAGAGCTATATATTTTTTTGAAAAATTTGAATTTGTAAAAAAGCTCATTTGAGTTTGTTAGGAATGTTCCAAGGATTCTAAAACTGTCTTTGGTTTTGTTCTAGCATCAAAACTCGATGACTAGTCCCATTTTGAACGTTGAAAGTTAGAAGCGTTGGGCATAAGCATAAAACGAAATTTTTTGTTGAAGTGTAATATAATGAATTTACGTAATTGAATGCAGTTTTCATTTTATTTCGATAATTTCCATACATAACTTCATATTCACGCTGTGAATTGTGATTTCCAAACCCCCACAAAAAAAGTTATATTTTCAAAAATATGAACTTTTTATTTTCAGTCTGATTCTTACAAAATTTGACTATGATATGTAACTTCTGAAAAGAAACACAATTTATTCTATTAATTTTTTTGATTTAGGACTTAGTTTTTGAAAAAATTTGACACTGGTTTTTAGGTATTGATATTTCACTGGTATTGATATTTCAAAATATATCTCCTCATTCAGTTCTAATGCTAGAACAAAAAAAAAGACAGTTTTAGAATCCTTGGAACATTCCTAACAAACTCAAAAGTTTTTTTCTAATTCCTATTTGTTTTCCTTTTATATGGGGTTGAAATGGGCTCAAAATTAAAGATTTTGGTGCTTTTTCATTGACATTGATATTTCAAAATGGGACTTGTCATCGAGTTTTAATGTTAGAACAAAAACAAAGACAGTTTTAGAATCCTTTGAACATTTCTACCTAACTCAATGGGCTTTTTTCCCATTTCCCATTTGTTCTCTTTTTATATGGGGTTGAAATGGGCTCAAAGTTGAAGATTTTGGTCCCTTACCCCCACCCTGGGGGGGGGGGATCTATTGTCTGTAGCGCCATAAAATTTTAAGACCAAATAGTCCACCACCTAAGGGTTCTTTTCCAACAATAACATGTAAAATGACCACCTGAGCCACAGGGGCCTGGGACGATCTCCTTAAGGTTTTCCTGCTACGAAACGACCTATCGATGGGTCATTTGAAAAAATTAAATAATCTTACAAAATTAAAGGTATTTAATGAACCCAGTTAATGTAGGCAATTTATAAAGTTTCAACTTTAAATTTGGGTTGAATATTGAATTTCAGTTTCACTCATTGCGGTCAACGTGTTAAACCTATCGGACAAACATGAGAGGTGAAACACAACCCTTCGCAATGGTTAAAACTCAACAATTCAAACGGAAAAGCTGAAGAACACAACAAGGAAGAGATAGCAAATGAAATGAGATGACACTGGGAATCGGTTAACAAGCGGAGTAGAACAATTTCAAGGCTGGATGTAGATCTCCAACTTTCAGTGTGAAAAGTAAAATTGTTATCTAAAGAAAAAAAGTTTAATACTCAACTGAATTGTTCTCATTCCTTTACGGCTATATAAATGGACACTTAACTAAGCTAACACACGAGGAACAAAACATTTCATAGAAAATCTGAAACTGATTGATACTCTTAGCAAACTTTTCCATGGGATAGCATACAAACTCTACCTTCTGATTTGATAAGTTTATAAGTTAGTTTAAATCTTCCAGACCAAAACAAAGGTCTTCTCAAAAAGAAAAAGAATGCATCTAGCGTGGAATTACAAGAATAAGGGATCTATGCATAAGATGTATTCCCACACCAATCCCCTAAAAAACAGATTGGAAGAAGCTTATGAAACAAGATAAAAGTTAAGACAAAAATAATAGGTGTTGAAAGAAAGACAGCAGGAAACTGAAAAAAATATGTTCTGTAACAAAACTAAAAACCTATTCTATTTCAACAAAACGCCTAACTAACCTCAAACTCTTATTTTTTCCCTGAAAGCACAAATTTCCATGGGTACAATAGTTGCATCCTCTTCTAAGGAGACTACTTTCATATCAGAGTCACACTTTCCCTTTAAACCAACTTTTGAGATCGATTATTTCAAATATACATATAAGCGAGCCAGCATGAAAGAGAACAGGAGCTATGATTTTATCCTCAGATCAAATGTTATAAGGTGTTAAATATTCTATGTTATTTCCTTCAATATAAGGAGATACATATTTTGCAAGTTGAGTAATAAGTGAAAATCAGGAGAGCATAGATTGGGATATCTATAACAATAAAAAACTTGAATTTTGGTAGCAACTATATTACTTTTGTTTCCTCATAAAACCACCAGCTACCTACAAAGAACAATGCATGTGCAGTGTCACAGACCGTAAACATACATAGAATCAAACCATTAAAACGTATGACAAATACTACAAGATATATTCTATCCATGACCAAAAAATCAATCAATGCCCATTGAACAACAAGTGTATTGGATTAAACACGCACACACAAAAAAAAAGAGGTATAATAAAAAGCCAATTCATGGAGATGCAAAGAGATACAGAGCATGAGGAGGTTAGCACAGCTAGGGTAGGTACTTACAGCAGGGATGCCACTCTGAGTGCTGCAGTGAGTGTTAAGTTCCTTCACAAAGTGTGAGATGTAAGCACCTTAGGATCTGTGAACTGTAAAGCTTGTTAGTTGCCACTCATAACACAGCAAAAATCCTGCCCAGCCACAAGCATTATTGTGTTAATTAAGATACTTGAAGATTAACAGAAAAAAATGTTTTTAGGAGATTTTAGGCATAATTTTAATTTAGTGACATTTTACAAGGTTGATAACACACAAAAACTGCAGGCAATTTGACATGTAAGATTATTACTCTCAACATCAAGTTTACATTGAAGTATTAAAAGTTAGCCCACATATCGGACAAAAATCATTGGCCGTGACTGTGAGTCAAATGCAAAGCTTTTAGAAATAAAAAATTGATTACTCATGGAGTACGGTATAATGCCAGTCATTCAAGGCAAACTTTCATAAAATAAGATATAATTTATTCACATTAGTCAGGCAACTACAACCCCAGACTTTATTTTTAGACAAAAGTAAATTTACTTAAGCACATTTATTTTCAAAAAATCAAGCTTTTAAATCTCTCAAAGAGCAATAACAATAGAAAAAAATACAGCATTTCCACTCTCACTGTAAGGTGAACATGCAACTCAACTCATGTTTTGTTATAAATTCAACAGTAATGTTACTCTCTTTTCTTGAACACATACACAACACTGTACAACACTCTTTGTCCAGCCCAGCATGAGTGAATGCCTACTTAAAAAGAGTTCAAGGCTATCCACCAGCATCCAAGAAAAATGGCACAAAGCAAGTAATGAGAAAGGTGTGATGAAAGAACTGTCTCGGATTTGTTGCTACATGGGAGACCAGGCAGTTACATTCAGGGGCATGAGCTTTCTTATTTCAAACTGAGACGGATAGACTTATCTTCAGTAATGCCAGCAGTTCTTGATGGATTATAAGAAATCATCACATCCCAATGGGAAATACCATGGTTCTGAGCAAGATTTTGTAAAATACTGTATGTGCTTTATCATCAACAGGAGTTTCAATAAAAATACTTAAGATAAAAGTTGCACATAGCACCTTTCATTATTTCTTTACTATAAAGCCAACTTTTAACCAATCTAAAAAGATCTAACTTCTCCATTGTTTTTTTATAAGTGAAAAGAATGAGCCTGCACTAAAGTCACACAAAATTTTGTCGCCACTCATTAAAACTTCTCATAGTCTAAGGTTATCTATAATATTTTCTATAGCATGATATATTGAGCAGAAGATTTACATGAAACAATGCAACAAATGGCTAAGGAGTAATGTCAAATGTTTTGTGTTACTTAACTAACAAATCAGAAATATTCAAGTTATAGATCCTCTTGCACATAATATCCAAACATCTTAATACTAGGGTGCAAAGTTTGCTGATTGTTGAATTTGAATTTAAGTACACAACAGAATAATTTATAAAACCACTTCCATGTTAAGGACAGCGTCCCCCATACGGACTTTTTTTTATTATTGAACCTAAAGCAATGAAATTTGGTATACTGAGAGCAAATGCAATTTAGAATCGTTTATCTTCTATCAAAAAATGCAATTTTCTTCAGGAAAACGAGATAGTCATAGAAAATGAAATTTTTGGGGGAGTTATTCAAAATGCTTCTAGTCAGACAAATTTTAAGCTATAGTCATGATTTTGGTATCATTGGATGCAGAAAGACGTGGAAATTCCAAAAATCTATATGCTGTACCCTAACTTTCCAGTTTTAAATAAAAAAATTAAAAAAATTGAAAGCAAATTTAGTTTTCCAAAAAATGTTGATTTATGTCATAAATTTTGAACAAAAATTAAATTATCACATTTATATAGATTTCAGAAAAGCCCTTGTTATTCCGCATTTAATGATACCAAAATCATCACTGTAGCTCAAAAACTGTTGGAGATGAATCATTTTGAAATCCTAAAGTCCGAGGTGTTCAGTATAGGCAAAACCAAGATATGTGAACAATTTTCATTAAAAATTTTGGTTTATGTTAGACCCCTGAAATCATTATAGAGTAATACAGAGACATAGGAGATGATGTAGCAACGTCAAGCTGTGAAGAAAGTGCCATGAGGGAGGTGTAGCAGGAAAAAACACCACTTCCCCCTCCCCTCCCTCCCATTCTTCAAACCCCCGTAGCGGACGAACGAGTGAATGTACGAGTCTCATTTTTTCACAGGATGTACCTGACACTTCCTATTGCAGCAATAATCCCTACTTCTCCAGTGGTCGCCCAATCCTGTAACCCTATGGGGGACACTGTCCTTAAACAACGTCAATGAAATACAAAAATTATCTCAGGATTCAAGTAAAATTTAAATAATTGAAGTTTTTTGTGTCTCCCAAGCCCCATCAATGAGGTAGAAGTTAACAGAAATGCTGCCCCACAATTAAGAGAATGAGATGAGAATGAAGCAGCCAATTGCATATGAGCCACAATGGCGCAGGGAGAGAGGGCCACAATGGCGCAGGGAGAGAGGGCCACAATGGCGCAGGGAGAGAGGGCCACAATGGCGCAGGGAGAGAGGGCCACAATGGCACAGGGAGAGAGGGCCACAATGGCGCAGGGAGAGAGGGCCACAATGGCGCAGGGAGAGAGGGCCACAATGGCGCAGGGAGAGAGGGCCACAATGGCGCAGGGAGAGAGGGCCACAATGGCGCAGGGAGAGAGGGCCACAATGGCGCAGGGAGAGAGGGCCACAATGGCGCAGGGAGAGAGGGCCACAATGGCGCAGGGAGAGAGGGCCACAATGGCGCAGGGAGAGAGGGCCACAATGGCGCAGGGAGAGAGGGCCACAATGGCGCAGGGAGAGAGGGCCACAATGGCGCAGGGAGAGAGGGCCACAATGGCGCAGGGAGAGAGGGCCACAATGGCGCAGGGAGAGAGGGCCACAATGGCGCAGGGAGAGAGGGCCACAATGGTGCAGGGAGAGAGGGCCACTACGGCGCAGGGAGGGCCACAATGGCACAGGGGGAGAAAGGCACTATGGCACAGGGGGAGAAAGGCACTATGGCACAGGGGGAGAAAGGCACTATGGCTGGAAGAAAGGACCACAATAACAAGTTACACCACAATAAATGCACACATGTTGTGATGGAATGGACGACCAAAATGGTTTACTTGTCCTGTAATAGCATATGACGCTAAACTATACACCCATGGTGGAATGGATGCTTTATGGAATTATGATCATATTATTGAGTTAAAAACTCCCCAACTGCAAAAATGGCAACCTTCAGAGAGCAAAGTGAAGGAACCATTAAGTATAAACTCCATGAGCAAGAAGAAGAAAAAACAAAGAAGACATAAAAACTGGAAAAGCATAGTGGGCACAAAAGACACAAGTTCTGAAGATATGTCTATAGCTGCTATACTTAACAGTTTATCCCCCTTAAGACACCAGCCCCTATAGCATAAGATAGACAATCCTAACTAACCTATACCTGTGCCTATCCTATGCCTCCTGAGATGGATGCTTGATGGAAAAGAAAAGTCATTGTGGTACCAGAAGACAAAACAAAATTAAAGTTGTAATGATGCTTTGGGTCATGATGGAAACAGGAAATAACAGCCAGACAGAAGTTTTCGTAAATAAAGAAGGCTATCACTTCTGGACAGCCCACAAAGTAGGCCAATATGTGATGAAAATTTTGGGTCTACAAAATGCAATACCAATTGAAATGTCAGTATTCTAATTTGGGAATATTCTCTTTTAAGGAGATCATCCCACTTTTTCAACTTTTTTTGTCCGATTCGTTTGAAAATTGGCCAGTATATGTATTTTGTGAAAGTAAATCTTTTTTACTCGTGTCATTTTTTCGATTTAGGCCTTAGTTTTTTTTTTCAAGAAAAATTAGTTTTTTGGTATATTTTGTGGATACTTCAAAATGGGACTCGTCATCGAGTTTTGATGCTAGAACAAAACCAAAGACAGTTTTAGAGTTCTTGAAACATTTCTAACAAACTCTCATGGAATTTTTTTCAAATTCAAATTTTTTCTTTTTTTTTTTATTTCTTAAAATTTCTAAAAACAGTATTTTTTTGGATTTAGAGCTCTAGATTTTTTCAAAAAATTTGAATTTGAAAAAAAGCCTGTGATAGTTTGTTAGAAATGTTAGGGGCTCAAATAGGGGGCTCAATTTTTAGAAAAAAGTTCAAGGGACTAAAAAATTTGCAAAAATATTTCCAGAGCGTTACAGCAAAGAGTCTTTCAATGCTACAAACTAATGCAACAAGCACAACAAAAATGATGCACAAATTTCATAATTTTTTTTTGAAGCTTCTAACATACTCAGCAGTTAAACCCATATAAATATTACATACATGAATATTGCATATTAAAATTTTCATAATCAATATTAACAAACTGTCAATTAGACAAAAAGTATCAACTCTCAAAAAAAATTATTTTTCAACAGATTTGGGATCCCTTAGATGCAAGACACCCTCTAAACTTTCAGTTGCTGTTCTGATTTAGTGGTAGGAAATGCTAGTCATGTAATAAAAAACTCTAACTCCATAAAAAGAGCTCTCCTGAAAAATCCTGTGAAATGGACTTGGCACTTTTTTATCTGATCAACAAAACTAAGAACAACGCAAACTTCAAGTAGGTACTGAAGTTTGCTTTCAAAATTTCATCACCTACTAGATACACATATTTAACTATAATTTGGATGCCAGCCATTATCCAAAACAAAATTTGGCCACAAGGTTTTAATTCACTTGAAAAGAATATTTGGAATGCTAAAATAAAAACAATAAAAGCAACAACTTGAATTTTAATTCACTTCACTAACAAATCAACATAACTACGGTATTTTATGATCAAAGTGTGGTACCAGACGTACTACTGAATAAAAGACGTGTGTTTGGCAAACATAAAAATAATTCTGAAGTGTTGCACTAGTTTGTACTATAGGGACTTGGCCAACTCAAAAAAAAGATCTCATTTTTCATATCTAAGCCTGCACACAATACAATATTCTAGATCTCTCTCTATGACAGACTATTCTGGCTACAAAAAATTGGAAAAGCAATAAATGCACATTGCATTTGAGGCTATATATTAGATAATAAGTTAATTTAAGCCCCTCTTACCACAAAAAAGTGTCCCAAAGAGAGGAAGGTAACATGAAGTATGGATTTGTAATGCCCTACCTTAGTTACCCCTAGAATCTCATTTCTAGTCATACAACTGTTCAGTAATTCTAAAATGTGCCAATGTAAATTTATTCAACAAAAAATTCCCACTTCTCCGACACGTATCACCGATACCTAGAGCCGGAGAAGTATAAGAAAGGCCGCTGCTTCACTCGCCTCAGACGGAACTCAATGGCTAAAGCAGCAACACCTGGCCTTACAGATTAATTGAAACGGAATCTTTGCATGAGGTGTTTACAGGCAATAGTTTCTTGTACATGCAACAAGTTGGGAAAGAGGTTAATGAAACAAGATAATTGTTCCAAAAGGAAGAAGTAGGTGATGAAAATTAGGACAGCAATTAATTGAAATAGATTGGTCCTAAAAAACCATTAAACTTCAGCAAAACAATCTTTAGCTCAGGACTTTACATGTGCCTCCTGCAAGTGCCTGTTCCCATAAATAAATAGTTGTATTCAACTAGGAGGCACTTGAGGTAGGAAAATTCCTTGACATGTTTCTTGCAATAGGACCCATTGAAGGGTCATGCTCAAGTTTTTCCTGCTGGTTGTTTAAAAAAGTTTTAACAATCTTTCAAAAATTAGTGGTACTTTATGGACCTAGTTAATGTTTGGCATTTATAAAATTTCTAGCAACTTTTGAATTCCCAAGTGAGTTGAATACTGAACTTCAGTTCAAGCTATTGCAGTCAACGTTTAAAATTACTGGGGCATAACTCTCACAGTTCTAACTTTGAAAAGCTATTACTTCTACAGCTTAGAATCTAGGAAGATAATATAGATGAACAGCTTGTGATAAAATTCCTTTTTGGAAAATATTGCCTGTGTTTAATGATGTTTATGTTACATTTGAACTTATACTGAAATAAATTAGACACTTAAAAACTTAAAAATAAAAAAAAATGATAAAACAAAATAAAATAAAAAAATTTTCAAAACTTTTAAGTTTGAAACATTTTAATACATGCATCCCAAAAAAAAAAACACATGCTCAAAATCAGTGATGAAATCCAATTATATTCAACAAAAAAATACAAAAAACTGATTAAAGCAACTTGTATTATAGTGATTTTTCTTTTTCCACTGCCAAAAAGGAAAATCTTCAAAGTAAACCTGAATTCATTTTAAAAATTCCATATGAATATCAAGTTCTCAAGCTCTAAATTTTATAGGAAGAAAAATGTTTTATTGCTTGACAGTCCTTTATATAATTGAGACCAGAGCATTTTTTGAGCAATTGGACACACTCTGTGCTATCATGGCCAGAAAACTAATGCAAACATTTTTTTTGTAGGAATTTCAAGACGCAAACTTAGCTACCCAATATCCATTTTTCAAATGACTAGTTTCAAATTATCATGGCAAACACACTAAGATGCCATGAAAATAGTAGATAATTGGTGCCAGCCTTAAACCACCTAACCTAACATAACCTGGTAGTTCTGCCAGACGACAAACATAACAGCGCAGCTATGCAAAAACACTAACATGCAAGATGTATGTATGCATTTCTATATATATTCAAGTACTTATACTCAACAGAGCAGGGAAAAGAAGGTACATATAAAAAGTAACAACTTGGGAGTAAACATGTCAATGTTTACAAAAGATGCACAGCCATGCACTAGATAAACTTGTTTGCCATAAGGCCTCAATAATAATGTAGCAGTTTTTCTATTTGCTTCTCAAAGTTGAAACTAAAATACTGCTTTTAATATATTTCAAAACAAGTATCTTATATACATAACCAAGTATATTAGTCCAACTTGATAAAATTGACCCACATTTCCAAAATTTTTCATTAACAGCTATAATCTATACTAAAATAAGAGCCGTATCCTTCTGTCCAAAGCCAGCCAAAACAGTGCAATGACTGCATCTGTGATACAAGCTCCAGTCCTAATATTTTGACAGGCCATGTCACACAGGCTAGCCTCATCAACTCTTGAAAAATTGATCTTTTCATTTTGCTGGTTTTCCTTTCATTTTGTCTTCCTTCTTTTTTCAAATAGAAAGGGGTGGACTAGTAATATATTAACTAGAACTTACAATACATACATTTCAAAGGTTGTATTATACTTTTCATGACCATTAACATCACAATCTTTCAAAATTGAACTAAATAATTTTCTACTGTTAATTAGAAGCAATCCTAATAAATGGTCTCCACAACAATGCAAACATAAATCTATTTTGCAATAAAATTAACATAAATATTCATCCCATCATTTCACATACCGCACATACTTCTGTAAAATGAAGTAAATATTATATCACACATACTATGGTTAATAATAACCCCACGGGACACCTGACACCAAAATTTTTATTCTTTTCTACTCAGTTTATTAAAATATATTCAAAGCCTAACGCAAAATGAATAATAATTCTTGAACGTCTGTCTTCTTCACAGCTTTCAACATGAATCAAACATCCTTATCATTGTTTGATTGGCAAGAAATTTGAGGAAAAAAACAGATTGTGATGTTATTTCTAACTCAAATTTTTTCGAACTGCGCATAAAAAAGATAACGACTGTTTCTTAAGAAAGAACCTGGAAAACATTTATACTATAAGCATTAGGAATTTCGGTTTTCTTGCTTACCTGTGCAGTACGCATCGTATCTGTCAGCGCCTCATGACTCACTACCATTTGTTGCATACAACTGTCGCTCCCCTGGTTATCACACAATGAAGATGACCTCGTTTTTTTATTGTATTGTAAGTAAAATTTTAACATTTTTTAGGTTTCCTAACGTGACATAAATAACAAACTGCCATTATTTTGTAGAAATAGTGATATATTTCATCAGAAAAATTATTTTTTGCATCCTGTGATTGATGGCTGCTGAAATCCGCGTAACTTTACGAGTTAAAGCAGGTATGTAGGAAGCTTATGATTTAGTTTCTTAATCAGTTATGGCACAGAATAATGGTTCATAAAACTTTAAAATTTTTGACGAAAAATCTTTCCGACTTTAGCATGAAAAAGATGCAAAATCGTGGTCGAAAAAGCTGTCAAACTCTGCAAAGAGAAGATTGTCTCTAAATTATACTGTCTACTCAGTGACTTTATCCCATGAGGTACAAATTTTTTTCCATAACGTTTACTGAAAATACATACATATTAAACAGATCATTCACATGTTCTGAGACGCATGGACTGTCCTCATTTAACCATTTATTGAGAGAGAGCCTCGCCCACTCTACCCAGGTGTCTGAAATGGGTACCGGTCTTGACCGGGGGAAAGCGTCATGGCGTCGTGGTGTTAGTTATAAGGCATTTGAAAATCCAATGTACAAGGTGATATGTATCAGGCTTGAATTGAAAATAAAGCATCCGCAGATGTCTTCATTATTTTGAGTGCCCTCTGCATGGCGTAGCACTCTCTTGTAAGCTCTTTTATTATCAATTTTGCGATCTCTTACTTATACTACTCGGGAGAAAACGTACTCTTAAGGAGCGCATACACGTTCAAAAAAAGCATCAAAATTTTGCATCAAAATATTGATATCAAAATTTTGATGCAAAATTTGACTGTGTGTGGGACGTTTTGATGTCAAAAAAAGATTTGAATCAAAATTTTGATAGATCAAATCCGTTTGATATTTTTTGATGAGTCGTCAAATTTTTGATGCGTGTGTGGGCTTTTGTCAAAATTTTGATCAAAATTGTTAGTCCGCAGGTGACTGCCGAGGAGACAGAATCGCCATGTCTGGGAAGAAGGAGACCGAAAAGAAATTTTTGATTGAAGTTTTAGGCGTGTATCAAATTTTGCCAGCCTTGTGGAGAATTAAGTCGGATGATTATAGCAATCGTGCCAAGAAAGCCGAGGCCAACGAAATTTTACTGCGGAAATTTCGTGAGCGTTTTACTTCCGCCACATTATAAAATCTGAAGAAAAAAATAATCTACGAACAAATTTTCGCGATGAGCTTCGAAAAATGGACAAAAGTGCCAAATCAGGTGCCGGCACTGAAGACTTGTACGAGTCCCAGGCGTGGTTCATGGAGGCTATGATGTTTTTAAGAGACCAGGAGACTTCAGCCCAGTCAAGAAGCACCTTGTCCAATAGCGATGATGACCCAAGCGATAAACAAAGAAGAATTCATGTTAGTTCATGATATTTAATTTTTATTGTTATTTTTTCAATTTGCTACGGTTATACATATCGCCATTTATTATCCGTACCTTCTGTACAAACAGATTTTATGACAGTTGGGAATTATTCTAGCAATATTGCAAAAATTTACCAACACAAACATATTTTCGTTTCATGAAATGTTATTTTTTAGCTTCATTTATTAAATATGTTTAAGTTCATACCTTCCAGTGCAACTAATAATATCATGAAAGATATTATATGAATATATGGTAAATTTTACACACTCACGTTAAGTGGCCTAGATTATATAAAGCGTTCGACACAATTTTGACAAGGCTATCGAATTTGTTTATACTTGGGATGATCATTATTTTTAATGAGGTAAATACCCATTTCATTTCCAATAACCAACTTTCCAATCGCTTGCGGAGATCTTGCTGTCAGAAATTTCAAGTCTTCGTAAGAATTTCCAGACGCCAGGTACCTGAGTGTGATGGACAAGCGTTCACTTGGTGGTGTGAATGTACGCATGGTAATGTCTTCTTTCCTTATCAATGGCTCGACAAGGCCGAGTAACTCATCGAACGATGGCGCATCCATTCGAAGGAAGTTACGGAAGTCCTCTAGTTCTTTAAAACGTAATTCTTGGAGGAGGTTGACGTGTCCGTAGGTTTCGCGTTTTAAATACCAGTCTTTTGACCATTTCCGACGTTTAGCAGGAGGTTTATCAGAATCCAATGCGAACACTAGTGCTATGGCCACTGATGCATCCATGTCGAAAATTTTGACGATACTGAATTTTGATGGAAAAACGCCTAAACGTGTGTGGGCAATTAAGCATCAAAATTTTGTATCAAAATTACGTGTCAAAATTTTGATGCAAAATTTTGACGCTTATTTTGAACGTGTATGGGCCCTTTTAGAATCGTCCTGATTCAGCAGAGAGTATTACAACAGTAGGGAAAAATACTTCCCTTCATTCATAATAAGTCGCATGCTCGATATTTTTAGCGAAGATTTATTGATGACATTAATGCAGCATCACACTACAGGCCTATTATTTTTTACCTATCATGTCTAAAATATTGTAGAACGTGGTAACTTCAATTTTTATTCAATTAAATGAATCAAATTCATTTCGTCGAAATCAACGGGCTTATCTGAGGAACACTAGTACTCAAAAAATAAATTCGTTATTGCTGCATTTTTTGCCCTCGCATACTTATTAAAACAAATCTTTACTTCTATATCACAAACTCCGTGAATGATATGAAAATTTATTGTTGCCTGTGCGGCTGTCACAGATATAATCATGCTCATTCTAAATATCAAGTTGATTTTGAAGAATAACTGTATGCTGCAGTGAATACTGAAAGATTATTTACGAAATACTTTCATTCCTCAACATTGCTTTGTTTCCGATCCAAAGCAATGATAATATTGCACTAATGTGGCCTCTTATATTCCATAACGTTTATGTACCAAGAAGGTCCTTCTTTTATGTCCACACATACATATGTACACGAGTTAGTATGGAATTACTAAAACACTCTCGTTCCAAAGTGCTGGATGATTTGCACGCACAAAAAAATAGTTTCGTAGTTTTCCTATCACTCTATTCTAAAACATATTCGTTTATGAAACATCAGTTTAGATGCGTATGTAACTATTACCTGGATATGGCTAGCTAATGCGTATTTTGGGGCAAATTTGACCGTTGTACTAGACTTGAGAAACCATCTACTTTTGTATCGCTTGTGGTGAATAAATTGTTTTAAATTGTTTTAGCTAAGCCTGTGACTTTCATTTTAACTCAAACCCAGTGTCTTTTCATGAACTACTGAACGGCTGCTTGTGAAAAGCATTTCTTAAAACGCTTGTCTATGAACTCAAAAATCAATGTATACATTCATTATGAAAATAAAAAACTATGAAACATCAACGTAGGACAAAGTGCGATTTCTACATGCACTGTCTATTTTAAAAGTTTGAACGTTTCCGTGTCTCGCTTAACTTCAAGTGCCCTCCCTGTTCGTAATCTTTATCTCTCAACTCTACCAGCATTTCAAGTATGAAATATAAATAATTATATAATGTCAATTTTGGCAATCAAAATTCTCTGACGGCACACAATTATAATATTTGCGAGTTAATTGCGCATATTATTAATTTACATCTACAATAAATTATTTCCCCTCACCACTTTTACGAAATTTATTATTTTTGTAAAATCGCTTAGCTTATGCTTTACTGCAGATGGAGAGTAAGTTCCCGAAAAGCGTTTTATCAATATTTACCGTCTTCTTTTTGTTAGCGGTCATTATGAGCTTTTTAAGCATAGGGTAAACTAACCAAGGGAATACTTATTATGTTTTCCCCCAGTATTTAGTTCAACCATTCATATTGCTATTATGATACCTATAAATGTTCACGTACTTACGAATTAAGGAACTCTATGTCAAGAAATATATTAGATCTTCACATAAACTCGCTTCACTCGGTGTACCATTCAGCAATTTAATAGACAAATGTAAAAAGTATTTTCTGACACATGAAAAAAATTTTCATGAATAAAGTGTCGCTACTGTAAAGCAAACACTGAATGGTAATGCACTGATAAGTTCTTGAAGCTGACGTTCCTTTTCCGAAAGTCACTGCGTTTTATAGGTGTAGAATAAAACTAAATAGTTCGGTTCTTTCTTCTCGTCAAGGCTGAAGTCAAACTTGAGCGACCGCTTCAAAAGTAATTCTGTATAACATTTGAAAACGATTGAAGCAGAAAGCGTCTTCGTTTCATTACTTTATTATTGAATTAAGATTATCATGGTTGAGTCATTGTATCACAGTAGTCAGAACTTGGTATTCCATTATGTCATGGGGTATTTTATTAGGAGCGAAGCCCGATTACCTTTTCAACACTTCTATGCTACTCAAGCATTTGAAATTAATCATTAATTAATCAAGCATTTGGCTTTGGATTAGTATCAAACCCTATTCCCTGCGGGAGCATGATCGAGGGTGACGTATTGCAGACTACATATCATACGTCTTGCTAATTAAGAGGACTGACTATAGTTTTCGCCCGAGATGTGATATGCTTGTGACCCCACGAATGGAAATCTAACATGTTCGCTGTCAGTTGCTGTTCCAGACCATTCATGACGTAGTCTGTATCATTTTACGGAAATTAAGGTGGTATTTTAACCCGTTAAACTACATTTGCGCGGTGGTTACGTTTGGTTAAGTTAGACAGTAAGTAGCTGAGCTCAAGAACAGGTTTTACTGCCCAAATGCATTTTTATCCTACCTAAGAAGTGGAAAAATATTGTTGCATGATAATATTTTTCCTCGTACGCTATAACCGATTTTAAAACAGGCAGTGAAGAAATGGAAATGTTATTAATTTATACCGGTACGTAAATGAGCCACTTACCTAGTAGTGTACATATGTATCAATGCGTTTTTAACGAGTTAAAAAGTTGTCATGTAGTGAAAACAAAAACAATACCGTATGGCGGTCACAAGCGCCTATATCAGGGTATAAATATTAGGGAAATGAACATAGGATAAATTTCATTTGTGTATTTCGACTTTGTTTTTGTATAAATACTTCAGGAGGAAATTAATGAAACACAATGAAGTATACAAAATTGAGGACAATTTTACATAATTAATAAAAAACAGGAATGTATAAACTCACAGAGAATGCAGGAGACAGTTTCCCTGCCTTGCAGAACAGCTTTTGGGAACGTTTCATTTCTGCCGCTTAAATATCTTTGAGAATAGTTTTCAAATTTTCGAGTACATGTGAAGACTAGTTAACAAGTATGACTAACCTAGCTGCTTGTTAGTGCTGAACTATGATCACAGTAGAGACAGAAGATTACTGATTTCTGCATTTTCCCAATGTTAGGAAATAGTGTCATTGGTTAAGAAAGAGGGGCTGCAAACTAAGACATTATCAGGCTAACGTTAATTAGTTATCTACTTATACACGGTGTGTTGACGACAAGGCCTCGATCTCGAGATCTCACAATGTTCTGGTAGAATTTCTATTTGTAGTAAACTTGTCACTTTAGTTCGCACCTTCGTCTTAATCGAATCGTTTTAACCCGGGATCGAATCTCGGCGCTGGCAGTGGCGATTTTCTCTGTTGGGTATAGGAGAAAAATTCCAAGCACAATACCCCACTCTACCCAGGTGTCTGAAATGGGTACCGGTCTCGACCGGGGGAAAGCGTCATGGCGTCCTGGCGTTAGTTATAAGGCATTTGAAAATCCAATGTACAAGGTGATATGTATCAGGCTTGATTGGAAATAAAGCATCCGTAGATGCCTTCATTAATAAAATGCTATCGGAAGTGGCGCATTCTTCAGGCCGTACCTCTCTCGTCATAATGAGAAAATGGGTACAAAAGATTTTTGAGAACATAATTGCACTAATGCTATATGTTACGCATAATACACAACAAAGAGTCGACGGTGGTGTTACCAACAAAAAATCTACAATGAAATTTTCACGTCAGAAATCGAGGGTGAAATTCTCCCAGTAAGAAATTTACTGTGAAACTCGAGGATCGGCTATTAGGCTCGGAGCTCCTGAACATAGACGATCTTACTTAAAATCTTTAGAGAATCTCGATGTGGTTACGATAACAAAAACATTTTTCGTTCAAAGGTGCGATATATTCAACTAATAAATAATAGAAACATTTACAGCGATTCATTTCATAAAATATTGAGTGACTCCACTTTTTGCATTGCTGACAGAATTGAAATTTCAAGGGGTCTTAATTTTAGCAAATTTTCGTTTCTTTATTCAAGGTAAGTTTTGTACTTATTGTAACTCTGGTTTAAGATACTAGATTTGTAGAACATGATAGAAAAAACAATTTCATATTGACGTTTTGATCAAAATGCATAGACTCCATAAAGAACTGTGAGTAGACGTAATGAGGTTACCTAATTTCCACAGCGGACATGACAATAGCAGGGTCAAGCCATCATTTCCCCGCCTAGTTCTGGACTCGATTTTATACAATGTTAGTCTCAGTTTTGCAATAGTTCATGTATGTTTTAGCGATTCTGGAACCCCTAACATCGTTCTAAGCGATGACCACAATACGCAGCATTTGTTACATTTAGTGTAGAGATTGTGAAAATTGTGAAAGCTGCCTCAAGTTAAAAAATAAACAGGCCCTTGGTTTTTAATTGGGTTACAGCGCGGTGTTCCAAGAAGCCTGTTTACATGCTTATTTCTGCGTGCATATAAAGTAGCAGGCTTACGTTTTTTATTCATACAGTTTGTTGGTCAAATTAACCCTTTAATTAAAATTTCAAAGTTGTCTTCACCATTAACCATTCAGCATTGCCAGCATTAATACTCGTACATTTCACTTCTTTGGTCTCTAAATTTTTTCTGCGGGCAATACCTTCAAAATCGATGTTGCTCATTTCCTGAGAGAAGCAGTGGATAAAAACGAAACTGTAAAGCCAAGAATGTAATTTCTGTCTAATGTCGAAGAAACGATGCCCTGTTCAACTCCCTCCTGGTCTGCCAACTGCAGGTTGTTACGGGTAAGCTAGAAAACTCAACTAGCGTTTTTATCACATCATGAATTGTTAGTAGTCAAATGGTGCCAAGACAAATTATTTCAATGGGAGTTGCAGCAGCAACGCAAGCCTACATTTTCAAAGGCAAACTATTAAAATATGTTAAAGCAAATTGTTCGCTTATGATTGAAGACTAACATGTGTAATATGAACCAAAGAACACAACAGATATCTGTTATGTTCTAACATGCTATTTATGTGTCAATAGCATAATGCTAAAAATGTAAATTCTTGGAAAAAATTGCTACCTTGTACTTGTCCTCGAGCTTGTTTCACTAAAATTAATTACGTACAGACTCATACTGACACATTTGTCCAGGTGCAAACCAACGTATTTGGTGCTCAAGCATGAATTGAAAATAGCCATTATTTCATTCAGAACTACATGCAGCAATAGGTAATATTTGAATCTAATACACAGACTAACTTTTGAATTGCACGATAAAAATTTTCTGCAAATCGTCGCAGAAATACGTATAACTAAGAATGTTCATTTTTCAGTGAGAAAAAAAAACAGAATTACATTTTAAGCTCAGATCAAAACGACATCGAGCTATCATTAAAGCACCATTAAATCACCTATAACACAGCTCACAAATCTACTGATAACGTACAACGTAAAATTCAGCGAGGATTCTTCCGTATTAAATACGCGTCAACTGATTAACTGGCAGTCTCAACGAAAGCGCATTCTGCGGAATATTTGAAGCAGGCATCACTCAAAAACCTCAACATGTCAATAAACTTCGACTCTGTTTTGCACTGATAACGAGACAAAACACAAACCTTCTCCACAGGTGCGGTACAACAATGTTATAGATCTCCGCTATACACAAGCAACAAAATTCACATGAAACGATCTTTCAGCATTACAGCTTATTAACGAATAGTGACTTAATAATATTTATAGCAGAAACTTAGAAGAATTGATGCGTCAAACCTCAAATTTGTGCACAAAATTTACATTAACTAAAGAGAGCAAGCTTTAAATCTTTGCTGAGACGTTCAACTATAAAAAGTATAAAAGTCGAAAAATTACCTCTAAATATTCTTATCACAATATATACGAAGTTTGCACTTTCAAATTTTGTTAATACTATGAAGGAATTACGGGCGCCAAAATTCCTTAAATCGACAGAGTGAAATTTCGGTATGCGACCATGCACTTTCCATTTGTAATCCAAAGAAACAATGATTCTCGTCAGCTGTAAAAAAGGAATGCAGTGATGAGTGAGTTGCAGAGTAGAACGCATCAGCACAACAGACAGAACTACATTAGGTGTGATGACGGTCGATGGAAATGAACACACCGGGTTACCTGTACCTGTTTCAACTATAGGGGTTAGATCACACCCACTGAGAATTAAACAGGTTATTTTAGAATGAAAAAGAGCTATGCTGTTCAGAGTAGAGAGGCTGAAGAAGTGTAATCGGAGAAAATCTAACTTGTACTCACTTAGAAAAATGAGACCAGAACTACGAAAGCTAGATCAAAGGTGGCATAACTATGAGGGCTAAGTCAGTTCAACACTGACCAATTCAGAGCACATCACCCCTATATTGATATCATTACCTGACAAAGTAAGTCATATCGCAACAAAATAGACCAGGTCATATCACACAAAACCTTTACAGATCTGATTAGATCAGAAAACGAAGTGGCGGTCACTAGTCATATCACACAAAACCTTTACAGATCTCATCAGATCAGAAAACGAAGAGGCTGTCGCTACACCTGCTGCCACTTGCTGGTGCCCACGAGTTTGACCGCCAGGTAGCAGGACAACACGGCCAAGGTGGCGATGATGATCAGCAGCCCAACGAGTGAGAGGAAGATGCTCCACGATAAGCTGCACCCAGTCCGCTTCGTTACACCTACAATAAAACAAAACGCTTAATATAAAAAAACTCGGGATTTCACTGGTATGATATTCCTAGCGATTTTTTATTGTGCAAATATCATAAATTGGATGGCGAGTAAGGAGATCTCGAATGTCTATGTTTGTTGTGATTGATATTACGTATATTTCATTCGAAAATGAAATTATTTTATCGTTCTGTTGGACATGAACTGTGATTCGGTAAATACTATTAAAGGAATCTCCTGGTAAATGTTTGGAATGGTAGAATTTTCAAGCTACACATTACAAATTTCATACGCATTTTAAAGTTAGTACGAGAACAACATCGTCATAACATACGTTCAGTTAAATATAATAGACGGAGCTAATTCAGTTAACTAGATACAAATTTGCATGCTAAAGTTCACTTAAAACTTTAAATTAAAAATTAGTAAAAAAAGAATGTTTACATATCACGCTTGAACTATCACTCTTATTTCTGTTATCACAGGGCTTTTCTGCCTGAACGTCACAAGAAACTTTATCAATTGCTCCATTTTACAGCCAGGTTATGTTTGTAATTACGACGAGGTTTAGGCGTTTAATTTAAGTAGAAGGAAGTGAAATGCAAGCTCATTGGGTCCCACAAATCTTCAACACGATGCATGAATATAAATCCATTATTAATCACAAAATCTTTTACTAAAAATTAACCAGGGAGATGATCTTTTTAAGCCACAAAAGTTAAAAGACTTAGTCCTAGGTACGATTGCCATTAATAATTTCGTACATAACAGTCAACTGAGAAATTATAGGACCCTCACAGACCCCTACAGCGAAGATCAACTTACGCAGTTGGTCTTCTTCGATTACCAGTTCAGCTTCTTCTACTCCTGGATGGTCTTTTGAACGTAAAATTTCCTGGATCTCGACGATATCACTCACAGGCTCATGGCTGAATCGTGAATCTTCTTCCTCTTCTGAATGAGGATGTTGGTTCAGTAGTAAGCTTCTCTTCTGTCTCGACTTGCCGGACCAGCAAGGCTGAGAGCACTGACCTTTGCACAGCTCTACCTCGCACCGGATTACGAAATCTGACGTTTCCGTCGGATCGAAGTTCTGGAATTTAAAATTGAGTGTCAACAGAATGTTTTCATAAGAAAAACACAAAGTTTCATCCATTGAAAACTTTCCGCGAAAAGGAAGGGATGTCTGTCTACACGTCGGACTCGACTCTTCACTTTCAATTGTGCAACTGGACAGCGAGAATACCGGAGGGCTAAAAATGCAGTTCACATTTTTCTATGTTGGTAAAAAATACGAAGTAAATGGTATATTATGGCCTTCATTTTCGTTAGGATAATTCACTATTATTCAATATATCTTCCAGTAGACAATAGCTAAAGTTCGAGTCAACCGCAAAAACTCTCTACTGCTTAACGCTGCATTTATTCAGAAATTTTCTTGCATTCTTATGGGGGAGCGCCATGAGCTTCAGTATAACCAATTGCAGTCAACGTGTTAAAAGCTGAGTGGACATTCAGCGCCGAGCTAGTTTTCCATAAGGGATTTTATTGTTCAATTTATACAAACTATACATTAATTCTTTCAATTAACTAACTGTTGCTTGCAATTCTCAAATGTTCATGTCTCAGATGATTTTATAATTTTTTTCGTAACCATTCACTAATTTCATCCTCCACTGAACAATATATAGGTGCACTACTTACAAGCGAAGAGGAATTAACCAACACTTTTCAAATCTATTCGTATGAATTTCCTCAATCATCCAAAACCAAATCTGATATAAAAATTTAACGAAGCAGACGAACGCTACCCAGGCTATTATTCACACTGGAACCTACGACTACAGCATGTCCAAGCGACTCACTTTGAGGTAGGAGTAGAGCATGAGGTCAGCCTTCACTCTGTTGGTTTTCGTGGTCAGGTCGGAGCGGACACAATCACTTCCTATTCGTATGAATTACCTCAATCAACCAATACCAAATCTGATTTCGAAAAATTAACTAGACACACAAACCCTATCCAGCATATTACTCAGTGCGACTCACCTTGAGGTAGGAGTAGAGCATGAGGTCAGCCTTCACTCCGTTAGTTTTCGTGGTCTTATCAAAGTGCGTCATGAGGTCAGGTCGGAGCGGACACCCCGAGTCGTCCAATAGTCGCACGCCGCCGCTCCCGGCACTGGAGGCAGAGCAGTTCACCACATTGGCATCCATGCTCTTGCCCGGGTCTGCCAACGTAAATGAATAAGCGGGGAGCAGCAGTAAAAACTGCAATGTTCGTCGTTTTTTGATGCCCACTAGTGCACACATGTGGTGTAGCGTGTATGCTGAGTAATATTGACACTTTCATCACGTTTTGGCAAGTATTAAAATTTGGTTTGGTTAAGTTTCAAGTAGCAGAATTATGAGATCGACTTTACTGCTTGTATACATTTTTATCCTTCCTAAGAAATATGAAAAATATAATTGCACGTTAACATTTCACCTCTTATGCTAAGGTTATTTTTTAAAAAGGTTGCAAAACGTGCAATATCATTAATTTATACCGATACGTAAATGAGCAATTTACCTATTGGAAACACAAATGGCGCCCCCCCCCCCTCCCCAAAAAAAAGCGGGGAACGTGTTGAGGAACTAATACATTTTAAATAAAATATATTATGCTTACGCAAGGTGTAACATACCCCATTGTTACAGAGCTGTATAATACACAATGCTTTCTATAACTGTACCTTCTCATATATTTCTTCAAAAATTCAGTGTTGCACTTAGTGTACGAAGTGCGATGTTAAATTGCCATATTTTGCGTAAACCTTTCTTTAACAGGTAGCATATGAACCATATTTCAGTGATGATATGGTAAAGTTTATCACAAGCATGAGCTCGAATCACACACAATCACATTGACAGTTGATGTCAAGTCTTTTATGAAAGCTTGATTGTGCTGTTGTGCACCGGGAAAATTTACGAGAGGAAATAATCCCAGAAATTTCCCGTTTAGCAGTCCACACTACGCCACCATTCGCTAATGCATGACTAGAGAACTACAAATGAAGGTTCGGCATGGATTTACAGTTTTATTAGTCTACACTACGCCACCATTCGCTGGGCATGGTATACATGACTGGCGAGTTACAAATGAAGGTTCAGTGTGAATTTACAGTTTTAGTAGTCCGCAGTACACCACCATACGTTGGGCATGGTATACATGACTGGTGAGTTACGAATGAAGGTTCGGTGTGGATTAACAGTTTTATTAGTCCGCACTACACCACCATACGCTGGGCATGGTATACGTGGCTCGAGAACTACGAATACATGGTGCGAGAATTACGAATACATGACTCGAGAATTACGAATACATGGCTGGGGAATTACGAATGCATGGCTCGAGAATTACGAATACATGACTTGAGAATTACGAATACATGGCTTGAAAACTACGAATACATGGCTTGAGAATTACGAATGAAGGCACGGCGCAGGACAACAGGTAGGCTCACCTTGAATATAGATGACGACGGAGGTGTCAGCACCAGCGTACAAGTACCCTGTGGCTGGGTCGGCCAGGGGTCCAGGTCCCTTCTGCACCTCCATGAGAGTGTTGATGGAGCGCTTGTCCAGCTCCACCGACACCTGCACGCCATGCAACACGCCATGGGTTCCAAAAACTATTTTGCTCGTCTTAACAAATAAAAAACTGTCATAGCTTAGTTCCAGAAACTTTTTTGCTCGTCATAACAAACATAAAACTGATGAAGCTAGGTTTCAGAAATCATTTTGCTCGTCATAACAATTATGTATACTGATGAACCTATTGACGAGGATTGCCTTTTGATTCAAGATGAAGTTCCAAAACATAGAGTTGATATCGGAGGGTATGCCTAAACTTCAGTGATTTGTTTTAGCTGTTACGAAAGATACCGCGGGAACTACCTTCGTAAAGATAAAGAGTTGATATCGGAAGGTATGCCTAAATTTCAGTGATTTGTTTTAGCTGTTACGAAAGATACCGGGGGAACTACCTTCGTAAAGATACATACATATACCAGGCATACATACATATACCAGGCTTCTCCTCCCTATGGGAGGGTAGCCGACAGCAGGCCACTTTAGGGTTTATGTGGTCTTTCGACTCGTCTCACCCCCTTCATTGGCCTGCTGCCTCTCGGGAAAATCACCACAGAGGAGGGGATCCCCAGTCCCCTCGCTCCGTCCACTTTAGTCGCCTCTTACGCCACGCAGCGGACCACGGTGGGGGAATTCTAGCCCCCTCCCACGGGGATCTCTTCTTTTCTCGTCGGGTTTCAATAATGAATAAATCAAGATTTAGTAACTGAAAAATTTGTTTTGAGTCGTCTAGTCAAACTAATCTCAGCCAAGAGTCTAACTAATTTAAGTCAGTCATTAACAGTAAGGGCAAAAGTCAGTCATTATTTTTAGGTATAATTCAATCAGTAGTTATTTGTACTCATATCGTTTAACAAGATTAGTATGAAAAATGAAATAGAACAGCAATTAATCAATAGAATTAAACTCAAACTAGGGAGAAAATAAAGTAAAAAATTTTTATGCCCTCTGAATGTAAGATTAGCGATTTAGCCAGTATCGTATACCTGGATATCATACGAGAATAAATCCTACTTTCACTCTAAGAAATTATGAAAAGCAGATACAAGCGAACACTCGCCTATATAGGCAAAACCCGCCGCAGGTGCTTGAATGAATATCAGTGCGGCTCTGTTAATTGGGACCTTCAATTTAGTTAGAAACCTTCAATTGGGACCTTCAATTAGGACTTTCAATTTAGTTAGGAACCTTCAATTTAGTTAGGGACCTTCAATTTAGTTAGGGACCTTCAATTTAGTTAGGGACCTTCAATTGGGACCTTCAATTAGGACTTTCAATTTAGTTAGGAACCTTCAATTTAGTTAGAAACCTTCAATTGGGACCTTCAATTAGGACTTTCAATTTAGTTAGGAACCTTCAATTTAGTTAGGGACCTTCAATTTAGTTAGGAACCTTCAATTTAGTTAGGGACCTTCAATTTAGTTAGGGACCTTCAATTTAGTTAGGGACCTTCAATTTAGTTTGGGAACCTTTAGTTTAGGCAGTTAGAAACCTTTGATTGGGACCTTCAATTAGGACTTTCAATTTAGTTAGGGACCTTCAATTTAGTTTGGGAACTTCAATTTAGACCTTCGATTTATTGGGATCTATCAGAAAAGAATAACTGAGCCGACTATTTAACAACTTATACATGTTACATAAACAAAAAATTATTCCTCATTAAATTTCACACAAATATTTCCTATTTATTTGAAATCAAATGCCAATTAAAGTACTCGCTAAAATTCCAAAAATACTCTCATCATCCTGCAACCAACGAAGCAACTTTCATGAAACACAACCTGCAGCGCACACCCAGACTCCATTGACATATTGAAGTGAGAGCCCAACATTTAAAGAAGCTTGGCATGTTCGACTTAAGTTGAAATATCTGGAAAATAAATTGTTGTGTGACGTATATTTAACCACCTTGTCAGGTTGGGCCACGAAGAAAGGAGCCGCCATGACTCTCTTGAGGACGGTGTGCGGCCAAGTGCAGCGCAGCAAGCGAGCCTCGTCCCACACCTCGGTGATCAGCGGGTCCGTCTGAGGCGAGGGGTATACTTAGTCGGGCAAATAATCAGGCACCTCGTGTACTGGATCTTCTTTTCTTGTCGGGTTTCAATAAAACGACAAAAAGTTTTGAACAATGAGGGAAAAACACATTTAGTCCGAATAATTGTTGAAATTATTCAAATGAATGAATACTACATTTTTGAATGTTAATTTGCGAGGAATATGAAATGAGCCACCATGCGATGATAGAGTTGACTCATAAGTTTGATGATACACGTATAATCGTGAACGTTGAGCGTGTCCCGTGAAATTGTACTGACCAAAATACGCACGGATACAAAGATCGAGTACACTGTCACTCAAATTAAAAAACATTCTCAATTTTCACACGTAACCATCAGCAATATTCTTTCAAGGGGCAAGCCTCGGCTATGAAACCCATCCAATTTACACTGCTTTACAAACAGTGAATTAAATTATTATCGCCTATATGCAAATGTAATTATAAATGCAATATGTAAATGCAAGGAAGCCACAACATTTTCACTATTCATGGAACGATTGCAACTGATTATCCCAAATAACTCTGGTCATAGATCGCAAGGGTAAGTCATTAGTTTATTTCATTAAACTAAACAATTTTCATTTATGATAAGTATGGTAATTTTGCGAGATACTAATACTCCAAAAACAAACCATGTGAGTACGTAAAAAATTGTGCACCTGAAATGTATTTTCATGGAAGAGTTATTTCAAAATCGACAATTGAAAAATGCAAAAACAGTTCAATTTACGCATTAGTTGAGAGTGATATTGTAAAACACACATTGTGAATTTTCTTGAATTTGTATTCAAAGTTCATGCGAGCAACGTTCACAAATAATATATCAGAGAAAACATGGAACCCGTACGGAAAAGCAGACTATAAAATGAAGCTTAACTTAATGCCTAGGCTAACGCATGGGAGAAAAACTCAATGGCACTCTAAATTTGACGTTAGACTAACACATATTTCCCACGAGATAAAATTTGGTCTCAGGCAGAAAATACAAGGACAGAAATAAGATTCCTCACTTGTATGATGATGGTGTTCTCATAGAACATGTCCTTTTGTGACTGCGACTTGCTGTGGTCTATGTCTCCTTCTGTTCCGCACCCGTCCACCGGAATCAAAAATCTAGGGGAGAAATAGGAAAAACTTAAATGGGCAGATCAGATTAGACGATAACAGCACTCTTTGCAAAAAATATACTTAAGCACTACTCTTGATTTGTATTTTCATAAAGAATTATTTTGAGACACTCTGTTTCATCTAAGGCAAGAATATTTTAATAAGATATATCTTGGTTTGAATACATTTATTCTCATCAATATATTGCAATGGTGTTACTTCAACTCCCAGCAGTGACCCTACGCTGCCATGAAGTTGTTTTCGAAGTTACATACAGACTTACAGCCCTCGTAGATCACTACGTAAATGAAAAATAGAACATAAACAGTAACTTCATTTTATTTTCAACCGTTAGATTTGAAAGATTCAAAGCTCGGAGGTCAGTTCTGATATTAAGTTTTTACAGCAGAAAATAAACATACTCTATGGAACTAACTAAAATTGCTTCGCTACATTTTGAGCGGCCCTATTTCCAGGTGTAGTATACGTACACTTACTGCAGCTCACAAAATTACTACCAACATTGGTTTTGACCGTGGGTTTATAATTTATGACATTTGGTTTGTATTTTAACGGCTATTTTGCTCAAGAAAATCACAAATATTGGAGTTTTTACATCACTACCAGACACTAGTGTTACCCAGTCGCTAACAACAAATTCTTCCCTCGACTCAACCAGGATATATGTACTCACGAATATTCTGAAGCTCCGGAATTTCCCTCGTCAACGTAATTACATTTTCTATCAGCGTAGTAGCCTTTGGAGTAAATTATTCCAGGAAAAGGCTGGTCAAAAGCGACTTTCACGGTCATCCCCCTGCGTCCGCACTTGGCGTCCAGGGTTTTCAGAGCTGGCATGCCGGAGCCCGGCAGTGCTGAGAGTCTCGCACCAAAACACGTCCCAGCGATTGCCAGTGTCTGCCAAAAAGGTAAGCACAAGAAAATATAGTTACGTTTCGGGGTGTATTGTGGCTAGGACACTGATCCAGTTTTCGAACTTTTAACCCGTGGATGCACAGTGGAGTCAAAGTGACCCCCAACTGAACTTCAAACTCCAACCAATGTAGGTTTTACCCTCCTTGGTTTTACCCATATATTTGAACATGGTTTTGTGACTTTTCCAAAGGTAACTGTTACTGCTTAACCTCAATATGTTTTGTTACTTTAATATACAAATTGGGTATCAAATTAACCCTAAGTTATAAGTTTGTTTGGAATAATATCGCACATCTACGGATTAATTACCTTTCACCTAAAGTTAATCGCCTGACATTGCTTCATGAA
Organism: Morinoia aosen; assembly: GCA_030386875.1. NCBI lineage: Eukaryota > Metazoa > Arthropoda > Malacostraca > Amphipoda > Talitridae > Morinoia > Morinoia aosen. Next base: position 49,477,377 of record CM059560.1, read on the forward strand.
TTACCGCCACTGTAAGGAAATCAAGTAGCGTTACCAGCTTCTGTATGGGAAACTTAAGATTGCGTTCCTACGAATGTTCTTTTTTTATGAACACCCTTCTTTAGGGAGGGAATTTCCACTGCTTATTACTCAAATGAAAGTACGACTGTACATAATGAAGAGAAAGTATCTAAAGGCAACAGTTGCTAATAAAATTGTTTTCTAAATGCCCTCAAAATTTAGATCCTGTGCGAAATTAGAGTAAGGATGTTATAAATGCTAAAAATTTTGATAAAAGTAAAAACTCATCCCGAAAAAAAGCTCTCATATTTGGATTTTCATACAGTAACTTATATAATTGTCCATGACACATCGAAAAGTCCAGAAATAATTAAGCGTATTAATTTACTGAGCAGATCTTTGCACGATTTAACAAACATCTAAAACATTTGTGACAAACATTCCTAATATTTCTCATTGGTAGCGTTCACGTATTTCATATTTTTGAAGCTTAGTACATCACGATAATAACTATCTCAATAGGTGAAAAAATGAAACACAAGAATCATCTACTTCAGTAGATAATAAAGTTTTAACGATGTTATTTTCTTACCAAGCACGCGCTGATCAATAGCTGACGAAGCTTCATGGCGGAAGCGGTCGGCTTCGATTTATCGATTTGACACGTGAGGTGATCTGAAAAAAGCGTGTCAAAAGTTAGCAATTCAATATGTTTGTATTATAGTCAATTTAAGAGCAGGCTATTTTTTGGCGTGCATGTCTGGCGATACTAACTTGAATAATGAAGCTACTTATACTTTTTTTGTTAAATCTGAAGCATTCGCTAGGGTTAACTGACAATTTAGTGAACAATGTACTCACGCAGGTCTGTAAGTTGACCAATAAATAACATTGGAACTTTTGAGATAAAAGAATTTTACAAAGGAAAATATCAAAATGTTTAACTTCAAACAAAAGTATTTCAAGGATTATACAATTTTGAACGAAATTTTCAAGAATTTATTTTGACTAACCACAACAATGCGTGAATCCAAATGCATCTTGCATGTGTGAATTAAAAGGTCAAGGATACGCTTTCTGGTCCTATTGATAGACTGGTCGAGTCATCCAACTAATGCCATGTTTTGACGAACCGTCGGAGCGAAGTTCTTTGGTTCCAAATTTGCAATCGGCGTTCAAGAATATCCTTCAACTTTACGACACGGTTATACTAATTTCGAGTCATACGCGTTCAACTCGAACTGCAAATTGTGTTAATGTTCTTACCCACTTTGCACGTAAATTGAGATGCTTTAGATGTACAAGCAAATTGAGTGTAGAGAGTACGACTGAGCATTATGCTCACATTACAAAAGTTCTGTACACGCGTTAGTGTCGTACGCTTTTTATACAGGCAAATAAACTCGATGGCCAAATTTTGAATCTTACTTTCGTTGTACTGGAGCTGCTCGAAATAATTTTTTACCGGTTTTGTCACTCACCAACACTCAGAAATGTAAAGAAATCACCCTCTAAGTTGTAAATAGAAGTTTGAATGAGCCCGAGCAATCCTCACAACCTGTCGTGAATGTGTGTGTGGCGCAGGTTCCACGAGGCAATAAATTACATTCTTCGATCGCGGTAACTCAACGTGATTAACCACGGCTCACCTCATGCTCACTCGACGAGGTCTGCGAACAAAATCGTAAACTGAAAGTCACGGAAGACGAGCCTGTCGACTTAAGGAAGCCAGTACTGTGATCACGCCTATAATGATGTTTTTATCACATGACCGTGACTAATTTCTGCGGCTCTGCTCGAGCGTACTTGTTTCCTTGACTTGTGCACACATTGTTTGGCTATACTGACGTACTGGCGGAAAAAAAATTGTACTTTGGCTGCATTCGATTTTGGGGCTTTTAAATTAGTAATTCTAGAATGGAAATCAAGTATTTAAGTTCTTTAAAATTTGATACAATATTTTCACAGGGCGTATACTTCCGCAGCAAGGGAATTGCGAGAGAAACACAAAATCGCTTTTGTAAAGCCTTTATTTCGACAACAAAAAGTTCAGAACGGTCAAGGCTCAGACGGTAATAAACAAAGTCTTCTCTAGCTTCAATAAAATAATTTGTTCGTAATGCTAAATTTCTTTTCATTGAATTTCTCTAAGATGAATTTAGACGACTGTAATGACACAAAGTGTTTCGTTTGTCGATATTCTCTCCGAAAGGAAAGTAAACGCACCACAACGATGTGGTAACAAATAGTTTAACGCAACATTTTTCTAGTGGAGAAAAACGTGAGCCAGCAACGATGGTCAATCTTTCTGTGTTCCAAATGCTAAACAAGAAAAACTTCCCTTGAAACGTCGAGAATTTCACGCGCTTGTTTACCTACTACAAGCAACCTCGAGTTCAAATTTCTTCGTTAAATTATTCGATACTTTGTCAGGGTAGCGAAGGTCTCAAGAGCTCAAATTTTCCAGCACGTCCTTTCTGTAGTCAACATCTCCCAAAACATCACTTTTTTAATTTTCTAAAGTAACTTACGGAATAACTGAGAAGGAAACCACAAGAAACGAACGACTAAAACATGTGCATGAAGGAAAGTAGGTATCGTCAAAGATTTTTGTAAGCGGTTTTCATCCTCTAACGGCAATAATAACTCAATTTTACTTTCATTTGGGTTATTTCAATTATTCCCAATGAGCAGAAGAACATAAATATCAGATAACCAGGACGGACACTTTTCTGCGTTGCTTAAAATGGTCATCAGCTGACACAGAATGGTTTGTTATGTTCAGAAACTATGAAGTAATTGCGCGTTGGGAATTTTTTTTATAAATTGCGTTGAGTTCTTCAAACACAAGTCGTATTTATAAATTTGCGAATTTTTTACTGTGAATACAGCACCATAAATCTGTCGTGTCCGATGTTAGAAATTTATGGGATGGAGGTATTTTAAAAACTCACCAAAACAAAACAAATTTATTTTTCTTACGTCAAATTATTGTGTTTTGAAGACCTTCAAGATCTGTGAAAACATCGCAAACTCAAGCATAAGTATTTTGTTAGTAATCCTGAATTCATTTCTTGGTGTAATTTTGTTCATAAAAACTTAAATGTTCAATAAAGCGTAAGTATGGAGAGAACATGGTAAAATGAATAGCTGATTTTTAATCATCGAGTGTCATTGATAACAATAATAATATATTCATGCGCTAGCTCAATGGTTACCGAAGTTTACGGATTGGTAAATTTCATACTATGAAGGACACCTGTCTGAACCGATCCGAGCTTGAAGTAATTCGTCTGAATATGTTGAATCGTAACATGTAAAAATGCAAAATTCTAGTTCTAACTGAGGAGAATTTTAGCACGTTAAATAAACAACAATATTTCAGTAAAAAATGTATAGTTTATGAAATTTACTTTGGCTTCCATGACTGCTTTTATTCAGGCTCAAAACCCCTGAAAAACTGAAATTATGTGGTCCTAATTCATTTCAGAAATCACCTGGACAATGGTGACATTCAGTTGAGCTATGATGCAATGAGGGATCGATTAGTTCCTTTCTACGTGTTAGACAAAGGTTAAATTATAGATAAATGAGGAGTTGCACAATATTTGACGTCTATGGAACAAGGGCAGACAGAAATAAAGGACCATGGCTATTTCCGTAGGATTTAAATCTTGTGAGTTTAGGGGCCACACTTTGGGTGTCTCATGATCGTAAAAATTCTCTGATAACCAGTCTTGGTTACTACGGCTCTGTGAGAAGGTGCTGAGTCGAATTGAAAGACGTATGACCTTCCATTGGGTACTTTATCTATCTAGAGCTTAACAACCGTTTTTACAGCACCAACGTATCAAGCAGAATTAACTCTAAGAATACCAGGCTCGTCATTGAAATTTTGTATTAAAATATTCCGTCCGTGTAAATTCTAGTGCTCTTATATCAAAGCATTGAGAATACTTTTTTCTCTTTGCTACAGAGAAAACATTGCCATCACATCCCTTTCGCTTCGAATGAACCCTATGAAGAAATGATGTAGTACCATGTAAAATGTTACTGATTTCTGATTTGCTATGTTTTACAGTTGAAGCAAGAATGATTATACGTCTTTTCGTTTCTTGGGTCAAAATCTTATTTAAATCGGTTATCCTACAGTATATAAAAATTAATATTATAAATGTTTTGACAGTGCAATGAGCTAAAAACATGTCATTAGATATTTCTCGCACCCTGTATGATATTGTCAAGCGCAGGGTTGTCAGAAACATACCTCACATTATTTCTTCCGTCTCAAGAATGCCTCGTAAATGAATTCTACACTATAGAGTGTAACTTTATAACCTTATCTCAATATTAGAATTCAGTTTATAATTAACCTCATGACTCAAATGAATTAACGCTTTCCAGAACATATTACGGAACATAAAATGAATTTATATTGAATCTAAACAGGGTAAATTAGATAAATGAGTAAACGCACAATATTTGACGTTTATTGAACAAGGGCTCACAGCAACAAAAGACCAGATGTGGCATTAAAAATTCCTATGCTCCCTAAAACATCGGATTCAACCTTCTTAAAAAAATTAAAGCGAGAGAGAGCAGGTTGGGAAGCAGCATACCAGCTAAGCGTTGTTGTCATTCAAATCGCGTGGGTGAAAAAATTACCCAAAGATTTCAAAGCTGAAAGACCGAAGACCAGTCTTTTCGCCCGTTGGGATAAAGAGAGTCTGTTAGTAATGAAGTCTAGGGGGAGAAATTGGTTGCATTCCTTTGAATTGAACCCGTTTGGGGTTGATTCTCCAAATTTGCCCATCAATTGTGATGCTCTCCGTTCCAAGGCATGCGGCGTGGTGGGCAGGATGCATGACGTGCAAAAGGAGAAGTGACCGGACTTACCTTGCCCAGTGCCCGCCCGGACCACGAAGGAGAAAGTGGTAACAACTCTCGTTGTTGACGATAAGCTCGTCTACTCCACGCAAACACTCACTGGTTACTCATGGCTAGGATAAATTCGACTATCTAGAGTGTACTGACTTTGAAAATTTGAATCTTTAGGATTTTGTTAAACCAATTTTCGATATCTAATAAAGTAAATATTCAAGGTAGACAATTTAACTTTAAAAAATTCCTGACTAGACCCTTACTTATTTTCGTTTTCTTATGAATTCAAATATTCAAGGTAGAAACTGATTTTTGAGGTTCTAATGTCTAACCATTTTGTGCTTCCGCTAGCCAGCATCAGCTCAATGAATTCTTGTTTGTAAAAGGGCACACCTCTTATTCTGCCAGACAAAGATGACTCAGAAAAACGCACTAGCTCTCCCTGCCTTCCGCTGCATTGCACTTTTCCCTTCTCTTATTGAAAATCTTAACTGAGACACTCCACCGGCTACATGCCAGTGCCAGATAACAAAGCATGGCATGCGTTTACAGTCCTACTTTCAAAGACAATTCACCATTCCAAAAACATTCTTGAGATACGTCAACTTTCTAAGAACTTTCCTGAGTCATGTCAATCTTTTAACAATTTATATGAGACAGGCCAATGAGCAGAGATTTTGTATCATATGTTTCCTCCAGTCAAATGTGAAGTACAAATTTCCACAATTATTCCAAATTTAGTTGCTGAGCTGAAACTCATGTACGATTTTCTGAAAAATTCATCTAGATTATATACGTGTTAAAGGGAAATGTATTATACTCCTAATGTTCAGAGTCTCATGAGGAGGTTAACTTAATGCGTATATAGGCTGTACGCCAGAGATTCTTATTCAGGCGTTATTTTAAAAAAATTAGACGGAGAACGGTATTAGAATCCTTACCAGACATATTTGTATTGCAGAATTACGATTTTAAAACTTTGCCTCCATCATGTGAATTTATGTAGAGGTACATGAAAGAGTGTAGCGGGTGGGTAAACTTTATCGAAATACGGGATGGAATAAAATTGATAATCATTATTTCGACTCTCAAATCGTAATAGATCTATGAAAGGTAAAAAATTAGCGCAAAATATGCTACAACCACATGTCAAAATAAAATATGCTACAACCGCAACGAATGTAGGAATTGAGGTAGAAAAGTTAATGGAAAGCCAATTCTACGGAGAAAATGCTAAGATAGGGAGAATGTCGACAAAATTATTTCCCCGTGTACGGCCGAAACGCACCGTGTGACTTACTACGCAAGAATCGCTCAAATAATTGAAGGCTTAGCGCAGGGAAAGTTCCTACCGCATCTCTGCTGCGACTTCGAGATGCTAATGGAAATCGAAAGTGTTTTCATGTCTGCATTTTCTGGCAATACCATGTCTTTCAACCTGCATACCATTTCTACTTTTTTGGTGTCTCATATCCATTCGCAAATGAAAGTTTTATTATGCATGTTTGCCGGAGCTTTGTCGTCAAGCAATCGTTTCAAAAAGAGAAAATTGCGGAATATTTTTTCTCCTTGCCAAAAGCTCAATATTTTATTTGCGCTGGAATAACCTTAAAATAAAGCATAATATTTGACCGGATGACGAAAAAAATTAATTGAAATTTTCACTTGAATGTTTTACAAATTTCGCCCCATTTCCGATCAATGGAGATGCGGATTTCATGTGAAAAGCACTATCTCATGCCGCGTCTCAACATTAAAATTTTCCCCACACGCCTGTTGTCCAATCCTATATCATAATTATTTCTGTCGAGTCACCATCGCCGCTCAATTGGAATGCTTGCTTTGCATTTGATATAGTAATAATAATAAGTTTAGGGTTACCTTATTTGATATAGTAGATTCAGAAAGAACGTTTCGTAAAGCCTTCAGCACCTCAAATAAAAAATATGTTCTTTTCTGATACACCGGGAAAGAAGAAAGCTTCGTTGACCGCTAATAAGAGCCAGTACATCACCACTATTATCCTGAGACCCTCCTCTCCATATCTTTCTCTTAGAATAGTACTTATTGATTTTATTTATTAATAGTACTTATTGATCACCACTAATTTCCTATGCTAATATCAGACGACCGAACTCACCGAGTTCTTCGATCAGCAAAAATTTTCTGAAAACATTTGAGAACGTACTTCTCATCAGATTAGTCCATGGTACGTGCACGACAAACACTCAAGTCCGCGGTAGATTGCGGGAGTAAAATGGAACGTATGAACAAGAATACAATAATTGATTGAGGTATGATGGCATCGTTGCTAAATTACACGCCATATGGGGCCCTCGTTGAGATCCTTTTTTCTTTGCATAGCATCACCAAAAGAATAAAAAACAAAGACTGTCCAACTAAGAAGACGCCTTATTACAGTGAGAACCTTGACAGAAAGGTGAAAGTAAATTGATATATCAGGCTTGTACTAATCAATTCTATTGCACAGTAACCATCCGGATGAGACCCTTCCTTGACGAAAGTTTTAAATGTACAGAAGAGAGGGGAAACTTTCAGCGAAGAACAGGTTTCAAATGATCTTAAAACACACACATAGGGGTTGGCTTCTCTCTAGGAACAATACGCAATAACAATGTTGCATGAATGCGCTGTTAAGAACAGATAAGAGCGAGGAAATTAGTAGAGAATATGTCTATGATCTTAGAATTGACAGCGAAAATTATAATTTTGCTTTACTTTAACTCTATCTGTTTAATTTCCCTGTTCTTCCTTCTTCAATCCTGAAATATTACGTAATCGACAGCATGGCGCATGCCTTGATGCTGCACATTGCGCTCGTATAAACGCACACGATTCAAGCATTTCTTGAGTGTAACCAATACTCTTAAATCCTTGTGCTTCCACAGATGCAGACATTCATTTCGACAAGTAGAGTTCATCCCTGTCAACTCCTATACAAAATAAGACATCAAAGCTAGTTTTGATCTCGCAATGACTTCATTCTTTTTACTCTGTGCTTGTGTTTCAAAGCTGGAGCAGATTTCAGATCAAATTTAATTTTCAAATTCGCACAAGAAATATATCAATAATGAGCATGTGTTTAAAACAAACAAACTAAGAAATTCGCATTACTGACACGTTCCTTACATATTGATTTGTTTATCTTGTTGCTGGTACAAGATCTATGAGCTTTTTAAGCTCAAGCATTTGAGTTTAAATCTTTGAGCATTTAAGCAAACTTTCAATAGTTCTTTCAAACTTAAATTAAGTCTGTAGAATTTAGAAGAACTTGTGCGAACTACACTTGCCCAAATGTCCACAATAACGGTTTTCATGCCTAAAAGAACCTTGACACACAAAGGAACATGTCTCCAATCAAAACGTCGTGTAGCTTATTCTCCTGTACGCAAGTTCACCGAGATTTAGTCTCCAGACTAAATCTTAACCACTCCCACACTCACTAGCAGCGTTTGTTGCCTGACAGTGCACCGCGGCCTAGCCCACGCAGTTCGTTGACCGGGATTCTCAGGAGCGTAGATACCGAGGCAAAAACTTGAGTTTCTGGAGCTCTGCCTTTTGCCTTCAAGTTCAGGTTCAAGTTCAAGACAAAGAGATGGGTCTATCTTGACCATATTTGGTGAGGCATCCTGGAGCTTTTTTATTGGTAATGATTATGCGTGTGTAGAATGCTCGACGAGTACAGGGTTCCAATACCCATTCCATTGAGGTTTCTTGTATATTGTACAACGTGATTTCTAAAATTGAAACGTCAATTTTTTTTGTAAAGACGCTTGATTACATTTTGCGTATAAACTTGATCTGTTTTCAGTTTCCAAGAGAAAAAATAAACAAAATATTCATCCAGCCTTGCTTGAATTGAAATGATGTAGAACAATACATGATCTATATTGAACTAATTTACTTATTGTGCAAAAAGTTAGTTTTCAGTCATCTAAACAGAAGCAGCGGTTGACCTTGAAAAAAAATTAATCCCTAAAATTGTATTAGTCAAATTTACTTTCAGTCAAAATCACACGAGGTGAAAAGCTCCGTGACGATCATATAACACAACGAGTGTTGAATAATTTCAGGAAGAAATACATTACCTATTTTTTCGACACACGCAAAGAGCTTCAAGGAGCTCGGTGTAGTCTTTCGTTCATTTCCCATCGACGCAACATGAAGAAGTGATTATAATGTTGGTTTGGACACATAAAAAGCATTCATAAACAGTGCCTTGTTAAGTTGTTAGAATGCGAAGGGTCTGAAGTGAGAGGAAAACGTGTCGAAGGTGGCAGAGGTTTCAATGAATGGAAGGGTCGGGACACCGGGCGTCAGTGAGATGCCTTTAGATTGCAAGAATGGGCATTGGAGACCTACATCAATGGTGAATGTTCGTGGGTTCCACATCTTCACCGCAGTCGTGATAAGGTTTGCACCTGTCCTTTTCTTTTGATACTGGAAAGAGAAACCGCCTCAACAATACTGTTCGGGTAAATCAACAACAGTTTGTGATAAAACATACAGTACAGCTTCGAGACTGTTATACATATTGGTACGTGATGGCGACTCGGTGTATACCAAGCTAACACTCAGACATGAGGAAAAATAAATAAGACTCACGAAGGGGCCACGGGTTATTCCTCGGTGAAAGTAAATTATTGTATTCGTGTATTCGAAGTTTAGCAATAGTATTGAAGAACCGAATTCATGCATCTTCTTGCTTGATTTATACCGCGTCATCATTGTAAAAAATATTACGCTCCGCGAATAGCTTTGGTAAGTAGAAAACATACACTACTACTACTACTACGAAATACTGAATTAAAAAAAATGCATAAAAACTTGCACGCGCGACTACATACGTATTCAAAATCAAACTAAGCATCAATTCCTATCGTGTATATCAAACGAAATGATCATGAACGTTAAATAAGGAATCATATATCATGAGGAATCAATGTCTCTTCTTGTCTTCACGTTAGAGTCAAATATTTTTCCAGCAAGGGCGTCACTGACCGGTTCTTAGATAAGCAAGACATGAGGTAAATTCCAACGAATATAATTAAACGAACGGTTCGGAATCGAATAATCTATGGTCATCAAATTTAATGAATATTCGTTGCATCTGCACCTCGAAAATCTTCTCAGGTAACGAGGATCCTAAGGCTAGATCACTAAACGCACAGTAACAATGACTGCAACTTTCAAACCCGATCACAGAATCTCCAGACGAAATCCTCAGATGATTTCTTCACAGTGCAGGGAACTTGAGAATTTCACGCGTTGGGAAACATCTCTACTTGAGTTTCTCAACGCATTGTCCTTTTTGAGCGCGTTCGCGTACGGTTCTCCCGTGAGTGGCCCTTCTCGAACGATGTGACAAAAGACTGGTACCTCGGAGATGCAAAATCTTTGTTTAGAGTAAGGCGAAAGTGACCCTTCGTGCCTAAATAAGGAGTACGCCCAGCAGTCACTTCACGACGCTCCCCTATCGCTCACTCCACTCACGGGTTTCTGTTCAGAAACAAAGCGCGCGCAGCTAGTCGCTCACGTCAACGAAGCTTCAGATAATATAAAATCTTTTTAGGTTACAGTAATGTATCGAGGACAAGTGACGGCACAAGATATGTCTCCTCTGAATCACCCAACATTCCCAGGGTCGCTATTTAATGCTTTTACAAAACGCGAAAATCGATCATTTTGCTTTCAACTACACGAACTATTGATTTCTGATTCCCATTTGTAATTGATTGCCCATCTACTGAGTTTTCCTTACACAGAAGAAAAATCTCTCGGTAAATTTTATTAGAATTATCTAACTTTGATTAGCAATAGTTTACACTACATTTTCCGAGAAAATAAAGGTTGCAAGGTCCTTGCTGGGTCGCAGTGCCTTGTGATTGCTGAGGCACTGCGGAGTTCAATAATGTAAATATTAACTTAAATTAATATCAGCCATTGTGAAACACATAACATGAATCTTGCCTAATTATACCCTTGGTGTGTTTGCTTATTTATTTATATCTTTGTTTTGTGTCCGCTTCTTCCGTGTCTTTGAAACGCTCATAAGGATGCTTAATGACCGTATCTGTGATACAAGTTTTACCAGTGCACAAACACACGAATATTTTTATCGCAGATACTATTAGGATGGATGTATTCGTTTGTCATGAACATCTGAAAAATTTATTCGATAAAAATATTGAATCCCGTCATTTTTGACAGGCCACGTACACTACAGAGTTTGCCAAAAGGACACTAAAAAAACACTGTGGTCCTCACAATTAAAGTTCGATCTCCTGGGTATGCGGCATGTTACAGCTTCGTGTCTCGACCGGAGCCATGAATCCTATCATATGATTCCACATTAGGACACTGCTGCGACAGTTCAATGTTCTCTAAATAATTATTACAAATTTTAGTATCATCAAACATTAAAAAAACTCAACTGCTATTATAGGAACGTAATAATATGTTATAATAACCTCAAAGTACATACAAGTCATCTCACTCACATTGAGCGCATTACTGTTTACGTTTTAGAAGTGGAAGGAATCACACTTCAAGGTATGTATTGCAAATGCGAAGAAAATTGGCACTCCTACATGCATCATTAAGTGTAATCATTAGGTGTGATGAATTTTCTGTATCATGCGAGGAAGGGCGGTCGCATGACTTTTTTCACATCGCACAGTCGTAAATCAATAAAGTAATCAAGGACAAGTTGAAGAACATAGTTGCTCACAAACAACCTTAAAGATGAGCCACCAAGAAAACATAGCTCCCCAGCCGAATAAAATCAAGGCACGTTGTCGCATGTCTATCAGAGGTAAGATGAGCCACCAAGAAAACATAGCTCCACAGCCGAATAAAATCAAGGCACGTTGTCGCATGTCTATCGTAGGTTTTCTTCCCATGGGAAAGACGAACTGCGGCGCGCATCGTCTGCTGCAGCTCGGTGTGAGGAAGACGCTTCCAGTCAAGGGCAGCGGGTTGTGTGTCCTCAAGGTTTTTGGTGCGTGTGCCTGTTCCCTAGCTTCCAAATCAAGGTACCAATAATTATAAGGAGCTCCTCAGTACAAACAGCTTGAAAAGTCGTGATTCAGTCGTGACTTTTTTGCCCTTGGTTCAAATTTACGGGAGTATGGGATGTTTGTTCATTTGAAGCACTACGTAACCTGCTGAATTTTTGCGAAAAACAATCCTCAAACCATTGCTCGAAAGTCAAAGTGTCGTTCATTGATTACGATGGGCTATTTTTAAACTAGGATTAAGTACCCCCATGCGAATTATTTCGTTGTAAAAGCACACTTACACGAATCGTAAATTACTACTTAAAATCTTTGTTAACCTGTTTAGTACTTAGCATTGAGATAGGTATACAGGGCTAGAGGAAAATCAGCTCTACTCTGACTTAATATTTTCATATCTAATGCGTATAATCGACCGTAAAAGGCATTTTGATTCACACAACCACGGATAAGTAACTACAAAATGAAAGAGATTCGGTCACGTTTCGCTTAGGTACGCTGATCGGCAAACCAAGACGATGCGTTCTACACGGCTAGGCTCGGATCTAATAGTAAAGTCGGTCATCCATATTATTATATTATAAGACAATACAACTCATACTTCACTTGGGAGCTGAAGTCATGTTATCGGCACTCAAATTTACAATTTTTAATTCCATGTAACCTAAAAATAAACACGTCCAGTGTCCATTGATAGAGTAGGGACTTTATTTTGAGTCATTTCGACTAATATTTTCCTATGTGTCAACAGCTATTACGCTAAACTTAATGAATTATTTTATGAGTTAATGGAATGTTAAGCTTCGAATAAAATTTACAGCTATAAAATATCCGTTGAATTTCGCTCCTCAATTTTTTTTAGTTCATGAATGAATGAAAAACATGTGTAAGAATCAACACTTCATACTATGTTTCCTTCGTTCTTTTTGTGTAAAGAGAAGTATGATATTATAATACGAGTATTACCCTTATTTTAGTATTACACTTATTGAGTAGCTCAGCGGTATTTCCTCTTTGACTCACTAAACAAAGAACTTTAAGTTTCATATTTCCTGTTCCTTGATGTATTGTATCTACGGGTACATGACTAGCAAAATTTCATTGAATTCTCCACATAGAATCAGCCAACAAGCTTCAAAATAGATGTTTATTTGTTTGCGACTCCCGAGACCGTCAACCAATGAAAGGTTCCTCCAGGACTTGCGAGACGTGCAATGTGAAGAAGAATGATAAGAAACAAAGGGAGAGCCAATTAGGTGTGTTAGGGTTCTCTTATTAGTTACAAATTATAGGATTGAGGGAAGAACATGCCGTCTAACGCAACTCGGTGGCTATCGAGTCGTGTCATGTTTATCACATCCTCGTTGTCAGGTAAAACTTAAAACTGAACGATCTGTGTATGTAGAAAGAACTACGGGACGTAGGGGATATATTTTTAACACGTTCAACGCGTTTCCGCCGTTGTAAACGTTTGGTTTGGTTAGGTTATAAGTAGTAGAAAAGGGAAATCGACTTTAAAGCTCGAATAAATTTTCATCCTACTTAAGAAATATGACAAAAAAATAATTGCACGATACATCTCGCCTGGTATGATATCAGTTATTTCTTAACAGATGAAATGTCCTTCATTTATGCTGGTACGTGAATGGGCAATTTACAGACTGGTAGGTATACACCTATGGCCCAATACGCGGGGAACGATCGAGTTGAACTAGGGTTCTCGTAAACTGTTAATACAGCGTATGGGTAAAAAACATACTTTTACCCTATACTGAATAAAATGCTTCCGAATAGTAGGTATGTGCAGCAACGGATAGTACGCTCTTGAACCTGGAAAATTAAATGCTTCAGGATTAGAAAATTAAATTACCAGTAATATTCCTAAACTTTTGTGAGATCAACCAGTACACATCATTCATTATAATTATAAGTAAAATCAATGCAATTTTTTCGCTACAAAGTTACATTTTTTTAGTACAGTATCTAATATTTTTTATTTTTTCACTTCCCTTTCGAGGCACAGCTCCAAGGCTGAGTCAAAGGTCAACTTATCCTCTCTTCTCAGTCCTTCGGAATTGTGACCACGAAATGCTAAGTACACTAACAACATAGAGAAGCAGAGCATCAGATTACCAATCAGTTCCAAAATCAAAGAGTTCTCTTTTTTCTTCAATAAGATAGTACGCATTCCGAAACACTGCACGAAAGAAGACTCACACGTGAGAAGGATCGGGCCGTTCGAGGCGTTGTAGTCTCCCGTATAGCAGCTCACCGTGCACCCAACCACTTGGCACAGAAGCTAGTACCTCACTGTCACTGAGTCAGCGTCACTGGAACTTCTGAGGTTCCTCCTCGGTAGGTTCCTCGCTTACATCTGCATCTGAGTTCGGATATCTGCAGCGCGTGTTTCCTTTTGAATCATTACAGGTCAGACGAGCTGTTTCACAAGCTTCGATGCATGGTCGCGCTTTTCCCCTACCCACAAGCGTAGAGAGTAGTTGCTCGATGTCAAAATATAGCTAAGAAAGTATCAGGGTTTTTCTTGGTACTGTTCTCACAGTGAAATTCTTAAATTGAACTGTCAACGGTAAAATTCTATCACTATTATTTTTATTCCTGGCAAATTTATTATCCAACGATTTTGTTGTAACACTAAAATTTACCTTTGGCAGTTCTAAGACTGTGAAACTTCTGACCTTTGCAAGAAAATTACCCAAATACGGCACAGTTTGTCTCCGGAAAACATTCACTAATTTGCAGTGGCCCATTGGCTCTTAGGAAATAACTCAGCTCAATAAATGCTGTTTGGATTACCTTCTTTTTTTTTGTCATGTATTTGTTGGCTTGTTAATATTTTTTCGTTGCTCAGCGTGAAAAGTTTTACAACAGTTGGAGATACACTATGCTAATGCTAACTCCCTTAAGAACTTTGTAATTTCTGCATGACGTACGTACACAGTTCGATGTTACTCTTAATCCTCGCTCAAGCAAAGTTTGAAAAGCAAGTTTTAAAGTCAGGTGCGTCTCCTGTAGCAGTGATATGTTCGCAAGCAATCGACAATAATTTATAGTCACATGTTCAAGTCTTCCAGGGTTAATTACCCTATAAATTGTTTTTTCATTGGTCTAGTGTATGAATTATTTTCATTAAGCTAGCGAGAGAATTTCATAACATTCTTCACATGATTGTTTCATAATATTTTCATATGAAAAACTTTGACTGAGTCGAAATTATAAACGGTAGAGAAATAAGGATTTATTTCTAACAACAACTGTATAGAAAGTGTGCTTGGCAGCATGAACACTCAACACAAAGTTTCCAAAAGTTATTTGACAAACTTCAAAATAAGGTTAGTAAAGTAGTAATGAACACGTTTTACACCATAATGATTTTTGAAGCAGTACTTAGTTAAAAAGCAACAAGAATTTGACAACCAAAACTCATTGGATGGAATTTGTGTAAATTTTATAAAGAAAATATGAAATCAGAACAGCATATCAATCGCAAACACAAGATATACGCTTAATTTAGGCATTCACAAAATTAAATCTGAATGTCGATCATCAGTTTTGATGCAGTCATTCAAACACCGGTATGATGATTGCTGCACGCGTTCACATTCACCACGAGTTTCACATGTCGGCGCAGATGATTCATCTATTCTACTTTTGAAGTCTTCTTTCGACTGAATCGTTGTGTGCTTGGTACCTTCGTAGTCATAGACTGCTCTTTGTGGTAAAGAATCTTATTTTTCGACTTTAGCTAACATTAAAACATAAAAAAATAAAAAATAGCCAACAGGATATATGTCAAACTTCGTGTAAAATCCTATTTTACACATATCAATTCTTAGAACGACATTTTATAATCATTATCGGCAAAATAGTTCTGGAGTTAAACGCCTTTACCGGGGAAAGAAGTTCCCGTACTAAATTAATCGTTAATATATTTACAGTAGGTCAGTGAAATGAAACAAAAGTCGTCCTTACATCAGTTCACTAACTTCTATTTTTAATATGCATTCTTTTAGCTGTGATTATCCTCTGAAACTTTCAACAAAGACACGAAGTTTCTCTTACGGTATTTTGTCCCATGCCTTCTTTTTAGGGACGGGCTGTACGAAGACGCTCGCTTCTGGGAAGAGCTTTACCATTGTCAGTATCCCCATCTATGTAGATAACTGTTTCATTAACAGTAGATTCAGCGATCTTTAGCTGCTTGAAGATTGTTGACTGATTCTCGCACTCGATGATGATCAATAATGGCTCAGTTTTTACTCATTTTCAGACTACTTCAGGTTTTAACTACAAATTCTGCATAAAACATGAAAGCAAGACATTAGCAATGAATTGAGCGTATTTTTCTCGCGAAGATAAATATAATCAACTTTTATTTCAAATTGAAAAAAACTCCGGGGATTTTCCACCCCCTGTTTTTATTTATTACGATTGCACACGGCCCGTCAAAAAATGACGGGATTAGATATAGGACCAACTGAGCTTCAACATGGTTTTACCATAACTTCCCATGCTATTCTACGGCTTTCCAATACTTTGCCAAGTCTCAACCGCTGATATTCTATTCAAGCTAATCTAACCTACCAATACACGTCATATTCATTCCGACCCCCAATCTGCTGGGTTAAGGCACCGAAAATTGTGGAGTTGATGAAGCTTGTATCACAGATACGCTCATCTCACACTGCAGGCTGGTGGGCGTGACACACAGACGGACGGACGCGGCTCCTTTTATAATATAGATGTTCATGAACGTGATAGCTGAAGAATAATTTATAACACGAGCAGCAATGACGAAAGGAGATAATTTGCATCTCATGGAATTCATTCAAAAACATAGCCGAGCAAACAAACAAAAACAAGTATCGTAATTAGCTTTCCTGATAAAATAGAAATGATGGTGACTTAGACTAGAAATCATCGTCACAACACTATTTTTGTGGAAATACAGGAGCAAGTTATCAGAACTATTACGGTCTTCAGCTGAAAATAAATATTGCGTATACCAATGCTATGTTCATAAGCGTAATCTAGATACCAATAATCTGAACTAAAATCGTCAACTTTAAATTTTGAGGCTTGAAGACGGCTTGCTACAATAGTCAAGAAAAATCTGCGTACATGATTTAGAAGTGTCTTCAGAAATAAAAATGGATGTTTGCCGAAAATGTGGATTACCGATATTTCCTCCAAATTAAATTGATATCTTCCAAATCTGAAAGAACTCGAGCAGCCCACTTTCCTCATGAGTCCGCAATAAATGGGGGGACGAATAGAGATCGCAGCGAGCACTCGATGTACAGTAAGTCCAGATCTTTGCGATACCTTTGTATGCTTCTCTTTGCGATCAATTAGTGCATTAGCCCAGTATTTCTACGGAGCTTTGCTTCATATTTACTACGTGAGACACCTGTTCTCAGTAATGTTCTTTTGCGGCCAGCTTTTCCACGTACCTCAAAGTTTCCGGTGGAAATTCTAGCATCCAAATAATGGGTCGTTTCCGCTCCGGCGAATTGAATACAAAATGCGTCACTAACCAGTAGGTGACCTGTCAGGTCATGTGACGTGCTAAAACACACTGGTATTGACTTCCAGTTCAAATTATGAGTATACCATGAGCGTTCTGGAGGTTACTTGCTCACCAATAATCGATTACCAGGAAGTGCATTTTCACGTAACCTAGAAGTTTTGCAATTGTACCCTCTAAATAAAATAATTCCCATTATTATTTATTTTTCAGTGTTCATATTGATAAACGCTATCATGTTCCTTAGCCTAGAAAATCTGCACGAGCGCGTAAATTAGGTGGAGTTCCAGTATTTCGCCGATAATTCCTAGGGTCCCTTTCTATACTCATCATCCGGAGTCAACCAGTAACAAAACGTAGAATCAGCGACATCATTTCGAGCATAAGAAAGAAAAGAATAGCTTCAGAGTCTCATGTGAAGAGTAAATGAGCTAGAAGAGTTCATTTCTTTAACTGAATAACATACTGCTGAGTATATGTTAAAGGACTTCACCCTACAAACACAAACACACAATTCGTAATTGAAGCAACAATCTGACATGCAGGTACAAATTTCAGTTGGAAACGCGCACACTCGAGTGATTAGTGATGGAAAAGCTGGATCTGCATTCGGACAAGTTTCCAGATCCTCGCAAAAAACCTTTATTAGGTGAGTTGCAAATCCAAAATCCAACAGCATTCAAAAAAAAATATTTATACACGGGCTATATTCAAATTACTGCAGTCGTTCTGGTACTTTAATTTTTTCTCAGTTCTACCGTTATAGGCACGAAAGCCTGACACTCACATTTTATTCGTATCATGTAGTAAGTATTGTACTTCAATTATCATAAAATTTTCCATATTGCATTGACGACTTCTACCTGAAAGGCACGAAGACGTCAACAAATGCATAATAACCAGCCTTAGTCCAACGCCCCACACATTTCCGTAAAACCTGTCAATCAACGCTGACTTTAACTGCAGTCACATTGGGCTCGCAACGCTAAAGGACGGATTTACCCATTTTACGAATGTATAATTGTGAGTGAAACATGTACTTTATTTTCATAAAATGCTTAGTTATTTTTCGAGGCAGCGTTTTTCGCCCTGGTACAAAATTTTCAAGGTGTGGCTGAAAACGCACAGAAATGAAGTACATATTTTATTATACAAGTCTGAAGCAACATCGCATCGTATCCTCTATTGAATTTCTTTATAACGTTCGGTTAATCTTACATAAATTTCAACTTACGTCGAATCAGACTTTAAAAATAAGAACAAATTTTTAAAAAATTGCTGCTAAAATGGAGTTTAATGCTCATTTGTATTCATAGTAACGATAAAATCATGGCAAAAACTTGAAGCAATAAGCAATGTGTAAACTCTCATCAACAGTAACGGCGCATTACACACTGCGCACAAGCAAGCGAAGTCTTTTAAAGTATTTTACTGATCAACACGTAATGCATACGAAGCAAATATACTGTAGGTTATGTGCTGAAGACGTAAACGGTATCAATCAATCTAGGTAGGCCCACCCATTTTACGAGAAATAATTTTTTTCCGTTCCAACTTTTTTACTCGTATACTCCAATTGAAATTCACCAATGTATTCTTTCATTAAATATGATTTCAAATGGAAATAGCTTCCCTCTGGCACAAAGTACATGTTCTCGTTTAAAAACACACATTATTTAATTCATCCTTCCTACAAACGATACTCAGGCAAAAAATCGCTTTCAGTTTCTTTAAATTCAACTCAAAATCATATTGATTCTGCAGTTTGTATAGTTTGCAGATTCGATACAGAAGTTAAAAGATTTATATTTAACTATATAGAGTAACGCAACTCCCATCAATGTAGAATGCAGAAGTTTTTTCCTATGGGAAATGAAATGATTACTTATAACTAGCTTTTCAAAGCTTTAGAATGCATATACGATTAGTCTCCAATTATTGATCACAGTCTTTTCAAAGAAAACAGGTGGCAATAGTATTCGATTACGTTAGTAAATTTTCAATAATGCCTTAGCCTTTTATGTTTCAGTTTTGAATTTTTCATTATAAATTCTCATCAAACTAACTCATAGGAATGTCTTTATCATATAAGCCTGGAAAAGACTGTAAAAAATAGCAAGTCTTCCTTTCAGCAAGCAAACACTGTATGTATGATTAAAGCAAAATTTGCTTCTCAAAAGCCGCATCACTCTTCAACAGGTTGCAGGGTGTAGATTTTCAGGCTTTTCTTCTTTTTGTGGTTAACTTCAACGACCTTGAAGTTTTGTAGCGGCGACACAATCACTTCTCGCTCCTCCTCTCCCAAAGGAGACAGATGCTTCACCCCCACGCCGGAGACGGAGGGCGCGAATTCCATCTTCACAAGAGTTGGTCGCAGCGCTGCTGTAGGCCCTTCTGATTCGCCCACTTCGTCTTCGTCTTTTCCCTGAGGAAAACGGGGACACTCAGCACACAAATTTTTGTAGCAATCCTCGTATAGCCGGCAGTCTGTGCCCTCTTAGGTGGCCGTCACACGGAGACCGAATGGTAACGTTTCGGTCTGTCCAACGATACCAAACCGTCAGATTTCGGCTTTAGTTTCGGACTAGTTTAGTCATACCATGATTTCAGGTTCTTAAATCATGGTATGGCTATGCTGGTCCCAAACTAAGGCTGAAATCTAACGGCATCATGGTGCTGGACAGACAGATTGGTAACGCTGACTGAAGACGATTATGACGAAGCGTTACTATTTGGCCTCCTTTGGCCCTACAATGCACCTGTCTCCCCTTCAAAAGCCCGTCAACAACAATTAAATTATGTGAAGTGATGAGTATGCTGTTACGGTGTAGTGCGGAAAATAACTTAAGAGCTCCGTATCAGACAACGCAAGATAAAGTCAAATGAGCGTGCACTACGTCAAAGGAAAGAAAAGTTATTTCAAATAGGTTCTTTTTAATTTTCAAACGGATAAATTAAATTAAAAAATGTAAACGTGATAACTTTGTTAAATTCAAAGCAGCATGCCAGTTTTAAAAACAAGTACTTGAAACATTGTATTTGATCATATTTTTATGTTTTTAAGTGTAATTCCGCACGATGTGTCTGAGTTTATTTTGTATTACAAGGCATTGCAACGTAATTTTAAATTTTCTCCGAAAGCCACCTGATAAAGATTGGAAAATTAACGCCTCATCTCTCAAACACCACCCATGATGATTATGAAAATGGAAATTAATATATTTCGCATGATTGCCTTTTTTTTAGATGCACTGTATAGTTTTTATCCCAACTCACTAAAGGAGCACATCATAAGAGCTAAGATATTCAAATTTATTCACGAGAGTAACAACACTATCGCGTCTTTCGCTTATTTATGTTCTCGCTAAAAATAAAGAATCGTTCGCTTACTTAGCTCCCATCTGGAAACCACGAATCATTTACTTAACAATTCAGCTCCCACCTAAAAACAATGTATATCGTTCGCTTATTTAGCTGCTCCCTAAAAACACTAAGTATAATTCGTTTAATTATCTTCCATTTTTAAACGATGTGTCGTTAGCTTATATTAGACTCCCACTTGAACATAAATTATTTTCTTTTTAACTTATTTTAACCTATTTATAATTTACAAACAATGTAAGGTAACATTCGCTTATTTAGCTCGTACCTAAAAACAATGTACCATTCGTTTATTTAACTCCCATCAGAGAAAAATGATTTTTTTTACTTTGTTCCCACCTGGATACCCATGGCGACTGGGCGCCGGACAGTGAAAGAAGCGTAGTAGCCGAAGTTGATAATCTGGTCTTTCTTGACGTCCCAATCGATGGCCACCGACCGGAAGATAACTCTGTTAATATCCCGACTGGGTCGACTGAACAAGTGTCGTTGAGCCAAACTCAAAAGCATGAACAAGCTCCTAAACTTGAAAGAAGACCAATCGCCGCTTTCTAGCATTTTTTGAGTGGCCTCGTTGAATTCCTTGACAAATTCTTGTTCCTCTTGAGTACAGACGATCACAGCAACAGGAACAAACGAAGGTTTGCTTTTCAATGAAGGCGGCAGTTTCTCAGGAATCTCCGTGTTGATGACCTTTGCATCTTTTGGAGGCAGTGCTTGTTTCAACGTAGACTCGTACAATTCTTCAGCTCGAGCCCATGCCTCAGCATAAGAAGAAGATGATGTTTTCTCTTCCTCCATTATGGAATCAATGGAAGAGAAATCTTCTTCCATTTTTTCAACCACTGGTGCCACATTTGCGTTGGTCAGCACTTTGCCTGCCTTGTCCATGAACTTTTCAAATCGAGGCGCCATCTGCGAGAATTGGGAGGGAATAATTCGTTATTTTTTCTGAAAAATATCCATGTATTCAAGAGGCAATCACATGAGACGAAAATTTAATTGGAATATAAAAAGTTTGAAGCATAAATGTTTACTTACATCCAGCCCCTTTTCTAAGTGCTTTAAATCAAGTTCACTCACCATGAGACTTGACAGTAAGAGTCAAGTCACATGAAATTAACGGTTGTTGATTATATAATTATTATTCTAATAAGAATCTGAATTTGTCCAGAACGATAGGAGTTCAGCTTAGACCTCAGGCAATCTTTTTATTGGTCATTCGTTCAAAAGGTAAAAAAGAGAAGAAATGAAAGGGTTGGTTTTGATTTCACTATGGAAAGTTGACGTAACTCCATAGAAGCTTATTTGTGAATAAATCAATGATCGTCACGCTAACAATTTTGTGCAGGTAGCATGTATGAGGTTAGCGTATTTATGTAAGTAGCATTTTACAGTTAAAATGTATACAAGTCTATAACGAAAATGAGCGATAAATTCTACAAGCGCTGAAGTTGTGAGCATGCGTCAATCTGAGAACCTACAACCGTGCCTTCAAGAGTAAAAATGTAAGTTCTCGGACATCGTATTAGGTAGATCATGAAAAACTTTCAAGCAAAATTGCATGCATGGTAGCAAACCAATCTGGGTGAGATATCCCAAAAGAGACGTTGATTCCTTTAATCTACCTTTTTTGAACAGCAACCAGTCCGACGAAGAAGTTTCCAACGCAGTTTGTGTTTCAAACTGCACAGGTAGAGAGAAAGACCAAGATACAGAAGATACAGAGGATTCATAAATTTTTTAACTTCACACTCAGACAACCTGCGTAGCCAAAATCTATTTTACGCTCGAATTATTGGAGTCTAAACGGTCCCGTTGTGTATTTATTACTCCGAGAATTTTTATAACAGAACCTAAAATTTTATCGAACAAATTTTCAACGTTGTACTCGTACTGTGAAAACATCAAATGAACAAAAAATTTCGCCCAATAGGTTTTCTCCCAAAATCACACGCTGTTTCCCAAAAGAAATATCCAAACCAATATTTGATACCTGAGTTTGTGAAGGACACATATCAAGAATTCACTCGAAAATATAATTAATTTCATTTGCAAGAATTGTATAATGATTTCTATGGCGTTCGAAAACGAAAGGAATTCCGAATTCACTGATCTAAGAAAATGGTTCTTTGAAACTTAATTAACCGTCAGTTTCATGCCATGGTGGGTCTGTATGGCAGGAGGAACATAATCGTATCACCGTCGTAAGTCACACTGTAAACTTAACACTATCACACTATCACACTACCGTCACTGGGCTAAACGCAGCAAATGGTTGTTGCAGTCTATCAGTCTCGGTCAAAATACATTAGCCCGGTCAAATTAGTTGAAATGTTCCAAAAATTTCATTTGTCTTATGTTTTTAAATTGACCAGCCAACCAAAGCATCCTTTAATGGCCTGTAGTTCATTTAAGTTATTAACTTTTTATTAGTAATATTGATGTTATGAGTAAATATTAATTTAAATGTAAGTATCAGTAGATCAATTATCCTGAATTTTCGAAGAGCTGCAGAATTAAAGTGACAATTTACAAAACCTCGGCTTGTGAAACCTTGACGCAAGCAAAAATATAAAAATCAAGACCGCTCTGACACTTTGACTGAGGCAAGTAAAACTAAAGTTTAATATTCAACTCAAATTTAAAGTCAATTGTACATAATGTTGAAAATAGCAAACATTAACTGGATCGCGCCTTCATTTAGTTTTCATTAAGTATTTATGAAAATTGAGTTTTTAATTACTGTTCGATCAAGAGCATTATAAAAATTCCCTCTGTGTATCACCGGTGGCTCACGTCGCAGTCAAAGTGTTGAATAAAATAGACATGCAGTGACTGTCTCGTAGAGGGGGAACTCCACGATATCCGACAAGAATTATGGCTGAAATTTATGTACAATTTAAATATCTATCTATAGACCTACGAAAAAAATTAAATATTAGCTTTCAAGAAGGACCAATGTCCTTTTCTAATCCCACGAAATATGACATGAAGTCAAGAATATGCTCTAAAAACTTTTAAAAAATCAATCCTTTCTTAGATTCAATATGACATTGAAACCTGGGAGGGCACAGATAAAAATAAAACTGATGGGGCATTAAAATTACAAGAAAAAAACTATTAAGTATCTTTCCCGCTTAAAATACAATACCCGTACTCACTATATTGTGATCCCTTCAAGAACTTTAAATTTATGAAACCGTCTGATTACAACTGATTCTCTCCAAGAATTTTTATGAGCAACACACTTGAAACTGATGAAAATTTTGGACTCCAGCAATGAATTTACGGTCAAATTGACCACTGTGACTACTGCTTGACGAGCAAAATAAATAAGCTCTTAGACGTGTGTTACTCAAAAGCTAAATTTAGAGAAAACTTTTTTATCCCGATATTAAATTCTGGAATTCCGTGAGTGACAATTTTTGCGATAACCTCCGTGGGAATAGGAAGTAAGCTAAAATCTTGCATGCTCTCAAATTATAACTGGAACAAACCATGCATACTTATAGAATAAATGACAGAAGCGAATTAAAAAACATGCAACAATATATCGTTCCTATAATTTTCCCTCACTATGAGTAATGGGCAGTTAAGAACTTCATTCATTGAGCTACTAAAATATTAAAAATGCATCTGATGGAGAAGAACATTGATTAGAATATCAAACTGAAATATCTCTCAATTTGATTTTAGTATATCTCTCTCATATGCTTAAGTAATTGTAAGTCAGAAACAAACGTACACCAATAGGTTTTCCGCATTTAACTTCAGGATTTGCACCTCCCCCGACAAGTTACCACAGAAGCCATGTAAGTTATTTTGGCCCCATTCTGTACCCGACAGTGCCCAGAGCAAGAAGAAAGCCCCCATTCTGACGTGGAGCTACATGGACCAGACTTCGAAGCTCCAATAACCCCCAAACCAAGAACAAGAACAAGTTATTTTGGCAACGATGCTAATACTGTTGATTATTAGATGCTACGTTTATTTTTGTGCCTTACAAGTAATAACACAGATCTGTTGTATCAAAGATTTATGCATCAAAAGCATGTGGTAAATAAATTTTTTAAACGTTTTAAATTAAAAATAAATTCAAAAGAGACTACTAAAAGAACGCGTTGCAGTGTTCTCTTCGTGGTAGCACGTAATTTGACATTTGTGTTGTTGACATTTTCTTCATCCGAAATATTTATGAGTTCTAAAATGATCAGTTTTGAATTTGAGATAAAAATAAACTATCAACTGAACAATGAACAGCATTCAGACGCTTAAACCCTACTCGGTTCGGTTGTGAATGGATCTAGCGAAACGTTCAGTGACCAAAAAACTACTCTTATTTGCATTGATGGAATATATACTCATTCATAAATGTATTTTTTTCTAGTTGAATGATAAACTGAGTCGTTTGGTTAATAATTTACTGAACAATGCGGTGCCACTTCTCATCGGAGTGGAGCTCCCGCATATACTATTTGATGCCCGCAACGGTGTTGGTAAATTTTACGGTATTCTGGTAGTAGAAAATACAGTCTCAACGTTTCCTCCATTCATATGAAACCAATGGATGTAAAATTTTTATGCATTTTAGAGAAAAAGCGCGAAATTATGCCTGTCATCCGAACTTTGCTTCTCTGAGTGGCTGTTAAAGGAAATATTGAGATAATATTATACTTACGTACAAGGCACACACGGCATAATTGAACGCACATCAAGACTCCGCGGCCTCTTTTCCACTGGACCTAGTTACTTGGATTACTTCAAATTATCAATTGGTATGGAGTCCACGTACCATTATATTTAAACATATCTGAAATATAAATAATATTCAGCTCTCTACACACATCTTAGTGTTCCACCGGGGAAATTCCGAGATAAAAACTAAAAACTCGCCAGCTCTGACAGAAACAGCTTCCACTTTCAACGTGGACAAAATTTCTATGAGTAGTTACGAACCCGCATGAGATTTTGAAATATACCGGGTGTTGTGTAATTCGATTTCAGCAGCGTAACCTCCAATTCATAATCTTCTTTCTCAATTTTAAATATTTTTCCACTTACAAACCAGTTATAAGTAGAAAAATTGTAATTCTCATCTGCCGTATTAATTCACGGGTCTGCATGAGTAATCGAGAACCTTGCATGAATTTTCTGATCCATTTGTTCGATATGCTCCTCAATTACAACCAGCACATGCTCTGCATCAATTGAACACTTGGAGTCACAGCAGCACTAAATCAATCACGTCTAGTTTTTTTGCAGTGTCGCTCCAGAGAAAACTAGCCTCAATCTTTATTTCAAGTCAGAGTAGCTGAAATAAAATCAAACTTCTGATATTGACAGTAATGAAGCTAATGTACTCTATAGCACGAGCGAAGCAAATAGGGAAGAGAAAACTTTAGCTTTCAACTCTTTAGAAAATTAATCTTTTAGATTAATTTAGAAAAGATTAATTAATAAATCTTTTTAAAATCGAAAGTAATCAGCATCTGCTCAAACTGACCCACTGTTCAGACCGGCCACCTGAATAGGCAACGGAATAATTTCACGCTGTTTTAATTTTACTTCATTTGCATTCGGCATGGAATTTGTCACCTTCGAATTTCGTGCACCGCAATAGATTAAAGAATTCATGCATTCACACAAATTTTAAATCTTAATTCGGATCTTTCATACTGTCATTCATATTGAATAATTAATTAATTAGCATCGATAATTACCTTCTACTTATGACTGGTGCTAAAATCGTCACGTTCTTCGCAATTGGATCAAATGAAAGTTTATTATATAATAAAATGAACAAATTTGCCTAACTCCATTAAACCACATTTTTAGAATATATAAGAAAGTCTTTTCTTCTTTAGTTACTGCAATTCAAGATGAAGTGGGAGAACGATGCATAAAAAATAAATTATTTATTTAGTAATAATTCCGTAATATTAAAAAATATTGGTACAATAATTAATGACGTGGTTAATCGAGATGGCTGTGTAAATAAGTAACAAAAGTGATTAAGGCAAGTGCGCTCGTGCTGGAGGAAAGGGAAACAGAAGACCTAATGTGAAATAACCTAATCTTCTAACAAGTTATAAGAATATGTTGCTGAATTTTAAAAAAAAGACATTATACCTACGCATCTCCGACATCACACAAGGAAATTATAGAATAGAGAAAATGGTATTGGAGGTTGAGCAAAGTTGTAGTTAGATGCATGGTTATTTCACGCAGTTGGCGGGTAAAAGCCTGCTCAATGGAAGCGTTATCAATCTCCGCAAAAAAATTGAATTCATGCCTAAATTAAATATTAAATTTCCCAGATAAAAGTTCTAGCCAAATTATCCTTGGCTTTAACGCGGTTCACCATATACTTTTGGCCCTGATGAGTACGCGTGAGAATGACTCACACTTGCGCCCGTGTACAAGTGACCGCATACAGTAGAACTCCTCAATTTATGCTTGTACCAAAACGCCCTAAATACACGCTGTTGATAAACAGGAAAAGAGGTAAAACATCAGCTAATGAGCAAGCAACATTACTTTCCCTCTAATAAGTTTGAAAAGTGGGAGCCGCTATCCAGACTCACAATGGAGAGGTGTGAGCGACGACGATCAGTTGACCATGCGGTGCAGAAGTGCAGCTGAGACTGGTGCGATTTGCAATGCCGCATGCACTGCGCCTGCGCCACATCAGCTCGGCTCACAGCTGCACATCTTTCATTATCTTGCTATGCTCCTGGGTCGCTGAGTACGCTTTTTATCCCTCATGTATTTTCTTGATTCAAGGGCAGCGATTCACAGTCAAGTTAGCGCCTAATATGTTCTACAGTTTTGTCATTGAAAATTTGATTTCTGAAAAAATGTTTCTCTTTCAAATGAGTGTTTCATACATTTATGATGTGTAGTACACACTGATGCGTTATTGCTGTGTATTATTAGAACATGAATCACAATGCTGCTCGTGACAATTACGGAGCTCCAATACCCAGAGCCACGATTGCATCATTTATTAAATTTCACCATGCTTCTCTGTGATCTACGCAACACTTGTTTAAAATGTAAGCCATCAGTACCTGCCGAATAAAATTTTACTTATTGTACAATAGGAAATAAAACCAAATGCTTACATTTTTCATATATATTTTATGCATGTCTTCCGTGACTAAAATATTTTTAGAGCATCAACGATTCATTAGTTTTGTTAACTGTGAATGTAAGCTTGTGCTGTTTGCATTGCCTGCCACGCAACTTACGATTCAGTGCTGAGAATATCGATAGTTGTTTATTTGACGAACTCCTTGTAATTTTTAATACAGAGCGCCCACAAACTTCTGCACAGCAAATATATTCTAAACTAATTTCGCCAGAGGGAGTTAGCATTCAATTCAGTCGTCTCATAAAATTGAAAATAAAAGTTTTTCCTTTCTAAAAAATTTAATGCGTCCCTGAACTTTCACAAATGCTTGACGTTCTTTGTTCTCACTTAAACTGCAAACAGTCATCAATCTGCCAATATGCTTTTCAATAATTTTTCGTAAGGAAAATTAATAAGCAAGTTTTGAAAGTACTTCGCATGTATCCAAAATTTATTAACAAAATGAAATTTTTGCAGATGAATATAAGCTTGATAATCAAGTAAAAACACAATCCCAAGAACTGGTATCAAGCTGTCATAGGGATGCTTGTTATTATGTGTGTAGCTGTTGGATCTGTAAATGATGGATTACCTTTTTACGCTTGAAAGTCGCCAATATTACTCCACTCGTCATATACATCACATTCAGATCAGGATGCTCTTGCATACTGTCATAGCGCTATACGACAAACAGAGTTTTGTCTCTAGCGTAAAAATTTTTCCCGTCGGATTATTTTTCTTTATTTATGTGGGGTGTTAAAAATCGCTCTTGTACCAGAAATTAGGGCCATAAACCCTTTTGCAGAATATTCAGTCAAACTAGACAAGGACCTCTTAAAAAGCCTTTTAAGATCAGGCGGCCCCTAATGCTGCAGTATACGGACAAAAACAACCTTAACTAAATCTAAATAAAATATATCTATAATCTATTTATATGCAAAATATATGTAATATCTATATATACATGTATGTGTGTGCATGTAAATATCTGTATGCATTATATGTATATATATATATATGTAGATATATAATTTTATTTGTATGTTCATACACAGCAATAGTCACTACGGCCATCACTCGTAGACAGTGACGACTTGTTTAAGGCGTAAGCTATGCAGTCTAATGTTGATTATTCTTATGACTGGCTCCCATGCTCCATTTGTGCTCAATGAACTCAGAAATAAAGTGGAGTGAAAAAAATCTTCTGGAAGAGTTAAACCGACCGCGCAACTCGCGCAATTTGGACACGCAGGACGCACGTGTGGATGACTCACACACACATCATGCCCTACTAGTGAAGTACATAGATCGTCGAAAATCCTAACTAAAAACGCTAAAATTAAATTTTATTCGAAGAATTAGGCGAAGATTAAAACGAGGATAGATAGCATGCTAAGTCGAGAACTAACAAAACTCAAAACCATTTATAACTTTCTATATTCGCTCATTTTAGTTTGTTGTTCAATTTACTACCAGGGGACTTACGCTTTTGGCCGATCGTGTTGCACTTATCGGATGGCCTTTCCACAGTGCCTACACAGCGTAACTGGACTGCAGTGCTTTCAATATCTGAATCATTTCACGTGCAAGGTGGGCAAATGGTAAGAATCTAGCAGATGCTCGGCAGTGTCACAGCTGTGTCGGACGGATTATATATATTATAGCTCTATGCTCCCAGACTTCGCACAGCTCCAGAGGACCAATACAGACGGGACCTGAATAATAACGAGCTAAAGGGCTTTAGCAGATATTACCGGAGAGTAAAAAATAAATTCAAGTCATCAGCATCCTAGTTTTTGGAATACTTAAATACTTTCAAATCAAATACGTTATCGAACTCATTCCAATAATTTTGTAACTACGAAAGGGAAAGCATTTCAACGGATGACAGTTATCCTTTAATAATTATCGATCATGGTCATAGAACGTATGAATGACATAGGCTCTTGAATATCCTCTTATTGAATCTCCACATTGAGCCGGCTGCTCGACTCAAAATCTGCGCAACTTGGTGACGGTGCGGGTGACGACGGTGAAGAGCGTGCGGGTGCGAGTGTGGGTGACCACCACGTCCTGCGGCCGCACTTCAGTGTGGAAGTATGTCTCCGTGGACACAGAAGTTACTCTCCTGCAGCACACACTACCGTCAAGGCGAATGCTAGTACAAAAAATGAGAACTTGAGTGAAGAAGTTATGAATTCTACTTGTTTAGGAATTTACTTAAATTTAAGTGTGGGGTTCAAATTTCAGCTGGCGAGTCTCACAAAGGAATTTCTCTAAAATTTTAAACAATTTAAACAATTTATTTACCACAAGAGATACAGAGATACAATGTTTCTTAAGTCTAGTACAATGGTCAAATTTGAGTATAGCTACCTGTGGGCCCGAATAAGTTCAGTGACTTCTAGGGCATCCTACCATCAAGGTTAGTCTTAGGAGTACAATAATGTTTAACCTAATTCACTTAAACTAGAGACGCATTAGACTGATCAATGAGATAAGTAACTCGAAATTAGATACTTCATTTCACAATATAGTTCATATGGACTAGATTTAACAGTATATTCGACAAACGATTCAAGAACAGACTGAAGATCGGCGAAATTAATCAAGGCGAATTACATTATTAGGACCAGTTATGTAGGGGACAAGGTTTGACTCTGTGATCTTACACGACTAGTAATCTGATAGGAAGTGAGACTCAAGACTTTTTTTGAATACCTTATAAGAATTACTTTCACGGATCTCCGCAGGTATTGAGTTCCAAGTTTTAGTTCCAACGAAGAGGATACTGTGTTGTGACCGAGCCTTTGAGTAATAAGGAAGCATGAATTTACTTCTATTTCGGGTTAAATGGTCGTGATGACCAGTTTGCGTAGTTAATAGTTGTTTTAGGCTATTGTCGCCATCATTTGTTAATGTTTTGTAAATGAAATTGCAAATGGAGATTTTGTAGAGATCCGAGAGCTTAGGTATTCGTAAATTTTTGAATGAGTCATTTGTGTGAGCATTATATTCTAGATTCTTTATCGCTCTTATGGCTCTTTTTTGCAGGGTAAAAATTTTGTTGGTTTTATTTTTATCAGTTCCGTGCCATGCTTCTATTCCGTATTGCAAGTATGGTAAAATGAGCGTTCGGTAGAGCATTTGTAAGGCTGTTTCAGGCAGGAAATTCTTAACTTTATTTAGGATTCCGATAGATTTTGATAATTTAGAACTAATATGAGCGATGTGCTCTTTAAAGGTTAGATGTTTGTCTATTATGATGCCGAGGAATTTACTTGAGTTGGTTTCTTCGATTTCACCTCCGCCAATTTTAATGCGTGGGAGAGATATATTTTTCTTGTATGAGAATGTAATATATTTTGTTTTATCGATATTAAGGCTTATTTTATTAGCTTTAAGCCACAATGAAACCTTATGAAGTTCATTATTTATACGCTCCGCCATCCTAGCGGGATTTTGGTCTGGAAGGACCGCAGAAAGGGTACTGTCATCGGCAAAAAGTATGAATTTGAAAAATGATGTAGATTTAGTGATATCATTGATAAAAATTAGAAATAGGAGAGGCCCAAGGACAGATCCTTGTGGAACCCCATGGCTAATTGTCTGTGGGTCTGATTTTGCGTCGTCAATGACAACGTATTGTTTCCGATTTGCTAAGTATGATCTAAACCAATCATGGGCAGCCCCTCGAATGCCATAACAATGTAGTTTCGAGAGTAATACGTTATGGTCCACACAATCGAATGCTTTTCGAAAGTCAAGAAATACGGAGAAAACAAGCTTTCCTTCATCTATATTAGAATAAAGGTATTGCAAATGATTTAATACAGCTTGTGTCGTAGATTTCTTAGAACGAAAACCGTATTGTTTGTCGTAGAGGAAAGATTTTTGTTCAAAATACGAATACACTTTTTTATACACAATTTTCTCGAATACTTTGCTAATAATTGGTAGTACAGAGATAGGTCTATAATTGTTAACGCAGTTTTTATCACCATTTTTAAAAATAGGGGTGACTCTCGCAATTTTGAAAGAGTTGGGGAAGATACCTTGAGAAAGGGATTGGTTGATAATATAAGATATGCACGGTGCTATTATATCAGCTATAGCCTTAAGAACTTTAGCCGAAAAATTTTTCAATCCACTTGATTTATTTTTCAAGTTGTTTATGCACGTAATTACATCGGAGGGATTAGTTGGCGTGAAGAAGAAAGAGTTAGGTTCACGGACATGGTCCATGTATTGCAAGTGGTCTCTGGGTTCACTGAAGACACTATCGGCTATATTTTTTCCTATGTTTACAAAAAAGTTGTTAAACACAGTTGCAATATCTTTTTTCTCGTGGTATTTTACATTTTCGTGAACGACGGACTCAATTGTTTTCGTAGTATTATTATTCGGTTTATAGCATGAATTAAGCAGGCGCCAAGTTTTTTTAATATCAGTTTTGTATTCAGTAAATTTGCGCGTGAAGTAGTCTCGTTTTGAGGTTCGTATTTGATTTGTCACATGATTCCTGAATCTGTTATACGTTACTTTAGATATTCGCCCTTCGTATAGTAAGGCTAGGTACGCTTGACGTTT
Organism: Morinoia aosen; assembly: GCA_030386875.1. Taxonomy (NCBI): domain Eukaryota; kingdom Metazoa; phylum Arthropoda; class Malacostraca; order Amphipoda; family Talitridae; genus Morinoia; species Morinoia aosen. The sequence continues at coordinate 49,509,946 of CM059560.1, forward strand.
CTTTATATTGATCACGATATCTTCAGTAATCCAGGGCTTTTGTCTATTTTTCGGCGTAATTGTGCGGGTGATTATTGGACAGCACTGGTTATATGCGGTCGTTATAATTTCAGTTAAATTTAGTATTGCTTCATCAATGTTAATCGCATTATTGTCCCGTTCATAGACGTCTAATGATGGCATTAATTCTTCTAGAACAGTTCGCATTGTTCCCAAGTTGTATTCGTTTACACAACGAAATGAATAAGTATCAGCCTGTGGACTGGAGCAAGGATTGATTCTAGGATGTTTCTAGTGATTGATTTTCAAGTTTGAAGTTTAAGGTCATTATGGAAGTAAGGACAATTGAGCTCATTGCTCTTCCTCGGCTCACCAACGCACACAAACACACACACAAAAGTGTTTCTGATTTTTAAGTTCAAGCAACGCAGTACGAACTGTGAAGCTGCTGCACCGAGAAGTGAAAACTAATATAGCTCTCTAAGAGGAAATGCTTCAAAACACAAGATCTTACGTATCATTTCATGAGAATTTTTTGAGCAAAGTTTTTGAGAATTTGGAGTACCAAATTGGCCAGACCTATCTTCTCCGTACCTAATAATACCCTTGGTGTGTTTATATATACGTTCGGTGTCCGCTTCTTCCGTCTCTCTGCCATGATCATAAGGAAGCTTAATGAGCGTACAAGTACAAGAATATTCTAATTGTGGGTTCGATTAGGAGGGATGTATTTGTTTGTCATCCACATCTGCAAGATTTGTCTCAAGAACATATGGAATCCCGTCATTTTTGAAGGGCCGTGTGCACAAGTACTACAGTAAAAAAATGAAAGCAATCCGACTCTACATAAAAGCCAGCTCACCCACAACTCGGCGCAATGGAAGAGAGGTGCTCTTTTACGGACGACGGCCACTCGATCGTTGTGGTAGGGAAGTTCTTCTGTCATAAAGAATTATCTTCCTGAACTTCATTATCAAAATTTACATATTTTGTTTCATTGAGAAAATTAATGTTAACGAAAGAGTATGCGAAGAAAAATTGTGCAAGTTGCATGGATTTAATAGTAGCTTCATTTACGACTGATTCACTCGAAGCTACAATTAAGTGCTACAGAAACTGTTTTCACTTCGTTGACAGAAAATAGAATATAAAAATCAATATTTTAAATTTTCAAAATTTGAAAAGAAGAGTAGCGTGTCGTGATATCAAAGTTATTAGTGAAAATACACACAACTCTTATTAATAAAAAATGGATGTATTCACGTGTTTTCGTCAACAAACTAGAATCCCTGCTATATGAACCACGAAATACTCACCCAAGCCGTTCCAAAGTCAAAATTCCTCTTCCTGAACCCATTGAGTCCGTAGGTTCCAATTACTTCATCCTGCCATAACGTACAATAGATCATTAATTTATCACACTAGGATTATGTAGCTTTTATAACAGACTGTTAAAAAGTAAATACATTTTAATATAATGCATTTTAAGCATCTGCGACTATGTTTTTCATCTAATCATATTTTATGTTATTTATTCTGGTCATGGGTTACTCAATGCACGTGCATCGTACGCAACTCACATCCACCACGACGAGTGTCTTGTAGGAGATACGTGGAGAGCAGTCGCAGCGAGTAGGTGGCCCAGTCCCAATCTCGTCAGAACCTTCAAGTTTTCCTCGAGCATGGTTCTCAATGCCAGCAAATCTCGTCGAGCCAGTAAGGGATGAGTTATTAGGTGCATTATTTTGAAGAAGCTTGTTAGAATGGCTCAGTTTTTTTAGACGGTATAGCAGAGACACCCTGTTGTATTCTGGTTCGGTCCCTGGTGATAAGTTAAGCAACGGAGGATGCGATCGTTCTTTTTGCTCGTATCGGTTCACTTCTAAGTTGAGCAGGTGAGAGACCGCGGATTTTGGAACTAGTCCCCCGATAGGTAGAGGATTTTTAGATGCAGTAGGAGTTAGACCAAAGGTTTTAGTGTTTGGCAGACTATCTGGCTCGTACACGACGGTGCCAACAATTTTGCCATCGTTCAATTGAGCTACGTCAGTGGGAGATGATGTATCTTGGGACGGCAGAGGTGGAGTAGGTAGCGTGGTTTCTGATTTTAAGTCGGGAAGATGAGTATAAGATGGTTCAATAGAGAGTAAGCTGCCAATATTTGGGACTGAATGCTGTTTTTCAATAGGAACATATTCAATCGAAGAGAAAGAATTAGTCAGCGATGTCAGGTCGTCTGTTGATGGAACTTCTACGGCGCTACTTTCCAACAGAATTATGTCGTCCATTGTTGGTATCAGAGCGTCATGACCTACCTGTTCTACGGCACTCAATGGAACTTTTTGGTTCCATTCCTCTTCAGATGGAAGAACAGATTCGATCACTGGAGTAACAAGTCGTGTGTTGGTGTTAACGATACTCGAACTGTATAGCTCTCGTGGCAGAACTGGGATTTGCCTGGATGACTGCCTGCTGTCCTTCTCGCCCGAATTTGACTCATGTATTATCTCGGAAATATTGTTTTTTCGGTGGACGTAGGTAGAACTTTGAATATATTCACTGGCTTCAAATTTATCAGCATCTTTTGGGTGGACGTAGGTAGAACCTTGAATATATTCATTGGCTTCAAACTTATCAGCATCTTTTGGGGGGACGTAGGTAGAACCTTGAATATGTTCATTAGCTTCAAATTTATCAGCATCTTTTCTGTTTTCCGGGTGGACGTAGGTAGAACCTTGAATATGTTCATTAGCTTCAAATTTATCAGCATCTTTTTCGTTTTCCGGGTGGACGTAGGTAGAACCTTGAATATGTTCATTAGCTTCAAATTTATCACCATCTTTTTCGTTTTCCGGGTGGACGTAGGTAGAACCTTGAATATATTCATTGACTTCAAATTTATCAGCATCTTTTTCGTTTTTCGGGTGGACGTAGGTAGAACCTTGAATATATTCATTGACTTCAAATTTATCAGCATCTTTTTCGTTTTTCGGGTGGACATAGGTAGAACCTTGATTATATTCATTGACTTCAAATTTATCAGCATCTTTTTCGTTTTCCGGGCTGAAAATATTTTCTCTCTGTTTGCTACTGAACTGAAACTCAGGTTTATTTACAGGTATGTGCTTCTTTGTGGAGTGCCTAGCGACATCGAATGAACGTCGCACTGCAAAATTCTGCGGATTTGGCGGCACTAAATCCGTCAAAAAAGATAGCTGTCCAGGGCTTGCAATAGTTGGGCGTTTGTTTACTATCAGTCGTTCCTTCTCGCTCACATCCTTTTGATTTCTGGTCTCCGCTTTCAAATTAATCGGAACGTCGTGGGTCTTTCCAGCGTTATTCAGCTTCTTCTCACCTGAGACCGAAAAAGAAGCTGGCTGACTACCTTGCGCTGGTAAATTAGCATGTGTACTCGCATCAAACCGCGTGTCTACCTTGTTTTCGATGTTCGGTTTTGACTCCTTCAGAGCATCGCGGTTTTCATCAGGAAGGTAGAAAATATCGGGAACTGGGTACAACGAGCCATCGAACCAAGTAAAACCGGAAGATGGCGCTTGAAAGGAATTTCTCTTTGTTCTTACACTCCCTGCTGGGAGAGTCGGATCATGCGCGTTCGTTGGAACTATCTCCGTAGTTGCGCTTTTTATTTTTCGACCAAGTTCATCGTCAGAAACTGAAAAGGGCTCTCGCGTTCGAGGAAATCCATCACACGTCTCAAAAGACACTAACATCACCAGCAAAAGAAAACTTATTAGAGTTGAACTTTCCATTTCTAGAAGTGAAAATCTTTTTATTAGGAAGAATGTCGTCTTGAATCTAACATCGAGAATAATGTATAATAATTTTGAGCTTGGGCTAATTTCCCAAGTTCCCAACGAAGATAATTTTTGTCATCCCACATCAGCCAATGCTAGACTAGTGTAAATATTATTATAATACAGCACCGCTTTGAAAATTAAAGACAATAATTTTCACGACAGATAGATTTGACTTTCAGAGAGCATGTTCGATTTTATTGAAACTTGAACGAAACTCTAATCGCAAAAATTTCGCAAGATAATTTCAAATTCAAATTATGATAATCATGATAACATAAATTTATTCGTTTAGTCATCTCACTAATGTGCTCCCAGTTTAGGATTAAGCTTTAACTAATACAACCGAGTTTTTACCTCGTTATATTCACAGACATTATATTCAACCATGGACAAGGCTATTATAAAACCAATGCATGTTTACCAATTAAGGATCTTGATTTTCAAAAATATTTAAAAAAATATCGCTAAACATTTTATGTTCACTCTCTATTCGGAATAAACTATTTTTTCTAACTGCAAAATGCTATAAGTTCTGATGTAGGCTTCAAACAGTTTAATGAGTAGAATGTACGAGAGAAAACGTTTTGTTCAGCAAGCCGACAGGTACTGGTGTAGCTACACTATTTTGAGACTCTCTCTTCATGAGATTATTTAAATTACTTTTTTGCATGCCAAAATTACCCAAATACAAATGCCACACCCTAAACAAATGTGCTACGTGGAAGCTATAAAAAATTATTTTGCTAAAAATCATTCAATCAATTTCATTTTCTTGTACAGCTGCACCTTGACCAATATTATAAGAACAATTAACATTTTGACTGCGATGGGTTAAACTGAAGCTCAGCATTCAACTCAAATTCAAACGCCGTTGGAAATTTCATAAATATCAAACATTAACTGGGTATATTAAATCCCATTACTTTTAGGAGATTGCTTAAAGATTTTCAAACGACCCACCGATGGGTCGTTTCGCAGAGGAAAGACAAGCACGACCCACCGGTGTGTCGTTTCGCAGTTATTGTGATATCATGACAATTATTCTTACTCACTGGTCTGTCACCCTTCTACGGCCACACGTGGGACGCAAGTGAGCCTCTGGAACGCTCAACCAACAATATCCAGGCGTTATCAGCTCATCTACCCGAGAGTCAGAGGTGCCTTCTAAGTGTCACTTATCAGAGCACGTTCTCTGGATGGAAGAGGTTCTGGACAAATAGGCTTAACAAGGAAGTTTAAACAGAGCTTCTTCTAGGGTTAGTCCTCATCACTAATTGTCATCACCTGCTAACGTGAGTTACCGTACGTGTCAAGGTACGCCAGATACAGTGTTGTGAGTTGTACTGAATTACGATCCAAGTTGGTTTTCTGACGTTTTTCAGATAAATTCTAGAGTAAAGAGGATTGAATTTCGATAGAAGCATTATTACCTCAGCCCTTGCCATTATTGTAAACAGCACCGCACGCGTACTGTGAGCTTTAGATATATATGATATATTAGATATGCGACCGTGAAATTGTCCACATTCATACTGAAAACAGTATGAAATAGTAGAGCTTTAGGAGATATATGACCGTGAAATTGTCCATATTCATACTGAAACAGAATCCGCATTGACGCGTCTTATTCTTAAAATGAAAAGCAAGGCGAAAATCGCTGTACGAATTGACATTTTATAATTACAAATAGTAAAGTCTAAATGAATAAAATTGAACGTTTCGAACTAAACAGTTCATCTTCAGCAAAGAAAAGAATTCTGCGACAAAACAAAACGAAAATGAGTAAATTGAAACTATACTATGCAAACGAATACTACAACATATACAGAAAAAGTCGTAGATGTAAAACTAAAATATAAAACAAAACAAAAATTAAAAAACCTAAACTAATGGTCATGTATTTGCAACGAGAAGAGGAAAAGCACTTTGAGTATCATTTAGAGGGGGTCTGAGCTTAAAGATGTATAGCGACTCGAGGATGCGTAAATCAATCATATGAGGGGCACCTGCAAGGATTTTAAAATGATTTACGGAAACAGGGACGTTACAGTTTTCGGCATGGGATCGAACAGAGGACAGTGGAGGAGAACCAAGTGGACGACCGGTTCTACAGCTGCGCCCAGCGTGCTCGGCTACTCTGGACATAAGAGTACGACAGGTGGAACCTATGTACTGTGATTCACAACGTGAACAACTTAACTGGTAAACCACAGAGGAGCACATAGCAGTGGGCAGCTTATCCTTAAAGCGGAAAAGGGAACCGATTGTGAAATTGTTGACTAGAATAGAATGAATTTTAAGTTGCGGAAAAAACTTGCTGATTAGGAGTTGAACCTCCTGATTTAACTTGATAGATTGATGACCAAAGAAGGGAAGCTTCAAGAAAAATTTCTGTTGATCACATGATTGGAGTGCCGGCGTTCGATCATAAATCTTAGACAAAAATTTACCAATATGTTTATCGATAGTAAACAGAGGAAATCCATTCTTAAGAAAAAATTGTCGTAAAAAGTCAAATTCTTGATGTAAAATTCGAAAGTTAGAACAAACTTTAAACGCTCTATGGACGAGAGTTCGAATGCCGCAGAGCTTAAAACGGGTCGCACAGAAACTAAAATAACTAGTACCTAAACCCGAGAAAGTGCCTTTCCTAAAAACAGAACATTGGAAAGTATTATCAATTCTGCTAACATTGACGTCCAGAAACGGTAAACGGCTGTTCGTTTCATCTTCCCTGGTAAAATTAATATTCTTATGACGAGAATTCAAATAGTTGAGAAAAAGGTCCGCATGAGATCTCTCTTTGAATAGAACAAATGTATCGTCTACATACCTTCTGTAAAAAACCGGTTTGAAAAGGTTGGGACAGTCATTTAACCAACTTTCCTCATGATGGCACATAAAAATATTGGCGAAAGTTGGACCGAGAGGTAAACCCATGCCCAATCCGTCTATCTGCTGGTAATATTTGTTGTTGAAGATGAAAAAACCATTGCAAACAGCCAGTTCTAACAGTTTCTGCATAATCTTACGGGAAAACCCCATGAATACAGAACAATTTGAGAATAATTTGGCCAAACAGATTTCAATGGTTTCAATCAACGGGACATTTGTAAACAAACTATCTACGTCAAAAGAAGCCATGAACAGGTCATCAGTGTTATCAAAGTCTGATAAGCTCTCTACAAAAGATCTTGAGTTGTCAACGGTATAAGAATTCGTAGTAAGGGGTTTCGTAGTAAGGGGTCTGCAATTTTTTCTAGAGACGATATAGTTCTTTTAAAGAATCTGGCTTCCAATAAGGATATTATTGTTTCTAGGCCTGATAAGGGAAAAGGTGTGGTTTTGGTTGATAGGGTTAGGTACATTGAGAGCATGAATGATATTTTGTCAGGGGATCGAAAATTTAAAGAGATTACAGAGCCAATACAGAAATTTTCCATGCGCATCGAGGATAAAATAAATAATTTTTTACTACGCTTGAAGAATGAGGGTTCTCTTTCTAAAGAGGATTACACCAGACTTCGTGCGACGGGCTCAGGACCCGGTACTTTGTATGGTCTCCCCAAAATACATAAGCCAGATTTCTCCTCTAAATTTCAGTTTAGGCCAATTTTTGCAGCGTTTAACACCCCGAGTTTTAATCTAGCTAAGTTTTTTGTTCCAATCTTAAAACCCCTTACTACGAATTCTTATACCGTTGACAACTCAAGATCTTTTGTAGAGAGCTTATCAGACTTTGATAACACTGATGACCTGTTCATGGCTTCTTTTGACGTAGATAGTTTGTTTACAAATGTCCCGTTGATTGAAACCATTGAAATCTGTTTGGCCAAATTATTCTCAAATTGTTCTGTATTCATGGGGTTTTCCCGTAAGATTATGCAGAAACTGTTAGAACTGGCTGTTTGCAATGGTTTTTTTCATCTTCAACAACAAATATTACCAGCAGATAGATGGATTGGGCATGGGTTTACCTCTCGGTCCAACTTTCGCCAATATTTTTATGTGCCATCATGAGGAAAGTTGGTTAAATGACTGTCCCAACCTTTTCAAACCGGTTTTTTACAGAAGGTATGTAGACGATACATTTGTTCTATTCAAAGAGAGATCTCATGCGGACCTTTTTCTCAACTATTTGAATTCTCGTCATAAGAATATTAATTTTACCAGGGAAGATGAAACGAACAGCCGTTTACCGTTTCTGGACGTCAATGTTAGCAGAATTGATAATACTTTCCAATGTTCTGTTTTTAGGAAAGGCACTTTCTCGGGTTTAGGTACTAGTTATTTTAGTTTCTGTGCGACCCGTTTTAAGCTCTGCGGCATTCGAACTCTCGTCCATAGAGCGTTTAAAGTTTGTTCTAACTTTCGAATTTTACATCAAGAATTTGACTTTTTACGACAATTTTTTCTTAAGAATGGATTTCCTCTGTTTACTATCGATAAACATATTGGTAAATTTTTGTCTAAGATTTATGATCGAACGCCGGCACTCCAATCATGTGATCAACAGAAATTTTTCTTGAAGCTTCCCTTCTTTGGTCATCAATCTATCAAGTTAAATCAGGAGGTTCAACTCCTAATCAGCAAGTTTTTTCCGCAACTTAAAATTCATTCTATTCTAGTCAACAATTTCACAATCGGTTCCCTTTTCCGCTTTAAGGATAAGCTGCCCACTGCTATGTGCTCCTCTGTGGTTTACCAGTTTAGTTGTTCACGTTGTGAATCACAGTACATAGGTTCCACCTGTCGTACTCTTATGTCCAGAGTAGCCGAGCACGCTGGGCGCAGCTGTAGAACCGGTCGTCCACTTGGTTCTCCTCCACTGTCCTCTGTTCGATCCCATGCCGAAAACTGTAACGTCCCTGTTTCCGTAAATCATTTTAAAATCCTTGCAGGTGCCCCTCATATGATTGATTTACGCATCCTCGAGTCGCTATACATCTTTAAGCTCAGACCCCCTCTAAATGATACTCAAAGTGCTTTTCCTCTTCTCGTTGCAAATACATGACCATTAGTTTAGGTTTTTTAATTTTTGTTTTGTTTTATATTTTAGTTTTACATCTACGACTTTTTCTGTATATGTTGTAGTATTCGTTTGCATAGTATAGTTTCAATTTACTCATTTTCGTTTTGTTTTGTCGCAGAATTCTTTTCTTTGCTGAAGATGAACTGTTTAGTTCGAAACGTTCAATTTTATTCATTTAGACTTTACTATTTGTAATTATAAAATGTCAATTCGTACAGCGATTTTCGCCTTGCTTTTCATACTGAAACAGTTGAAAGGGGCAGATTAATTTTATAGTTCACGGATGAAAGAACTTGGCGTTAATTCAAAGTTGAATATACAGGGATGAGTAATTTTATTTTATGGTCACGTAATTAAAGTGATTTTAACGTGTGTGATTGCATAACGAACACATTTACAAAAGAACTATCAAACAACGCTGCAGAAGGAAAAAATCACTCAACCGGCAAGCTCAAAATCCTAATACAATGCTGCCACAGTATGGAATTTTTCGTGACGAAATGACATAAATGAAGTGAAATATAAGAAGTGAAATGTGAAATGTGAAGAAGTGAAAGTGAAATAAATATATAAATGAAATGACGGAGCTCGATGTACCTTGTTTTCAAGACTAAAAATTCAAAATTATTTAAAATGGCTGACAGCCAATTTTGTTAAATTTACACCGAGTGGCAGACGAGAACCCCACAGTAAATGGGAGGGTCCATGAATACTTCCTACACATGAAGCACCATCCATTCCCTTTGCTTAGGTAGCAAACTTGAAATTGTTATTTCATCGTGGCTCAAAGCTAATAAAATAAGCCTAAATATCGATAAAACAAATTATATTACTTTCTCATACAAGAAAGATGTATCTCTCCCATGCATTAAAATTGGCGAAGGTGAAATCGAAGAAACAAACTCATGTAAGTTTCTGGGCATCATAATAGATAAACATCTGACCTTCAAAGAGCACATCACTCATATTAGTTCTAAATTATCAAAATCCATCGGAATCCTAAATAAAGTTAAAAATTTTCTGCCTGAAACAGCTTTACAAATGCTCTACCGAACGCTCATTTCTCCATACTTGCAATACGGAATAGAAGCATGGCACGGAACTGATAAAAATAAAACCAACAAAATTTTTACTCTGCAGAAAAGGGCTGTCAGAGCGGTAAAGAACCTAGAATATAATGCTCACACAAATGATTCTTTCAAAAATTTACAAATACTTGAACTTTCGGATCTCTACAAAATCTCCATCTGTAATTTCATTTACAAAACATTAAGAAATGATGGCGACAATAGCCTAAGACAATTATTGACTGCGCAAACTGGTCATCACGACCATTTAACCCGAAATAGAAGTAAATTCATGCTTCCTTATTATTCAAAGGCCAGGTCGCAACACAGTTTTCTCTTCGTTGGAACCAAAACTTGGAACTCTATACCTGCAGAGATCCGTGAATGTAATTCGTACAAAGTATTCAAAAGACATCTTGAGTCTCACTTCCTATCAGAATACTAGTCGTGTAAGATCACCGTGTCGAAATCTTGCCTCCTACATGTAACTAATGATAATGTCATAATGTAACTTGCCTTGTGTACCATAACCAATCGTCTCTCTGCTCTTGAATCGTTTTATCGAACATACTGTTAAATATAGCCGACTTGACCTATATTGTAAAATACAGCATAAAATATCGAGTTAATTATCTCAATGATCAGTCTAATGCGAAACTAGGTTAAGTGAACTAGGTTAAACTTTTTTGTACACCCTAGAATAACGTGATGGTAGGATGCCCTAGAAGTCGCTGAACTTATTCGGGCCCACAGGTAGCTATACTCAAATTTGACCATTGTACTAGACTTAAGTAAAATTCTACCTCTGTATAACCTGTGGTAAATAAATTGTTTAAATTGTTTGTTTGTATTCTTTGTAGACAAGACTCGTCAACTATGACAGAGGGTCACTGGATTGTCTACTCTATTTGACTTCACACTTCTAATGATGTTACCGGGAGGCCTCCTAAGGTTGTCATCACGCACTATCGGCTGTGGTTTTAGTGGGCTCTGTGACAACATTGCTTGGCATGCTTAATTTGTGTGTTTCTTTTTGCTTGCTTCAGCCTAGATTCTTGCTCTGCTATAAACTATTATTGTGCATAAATTAATCTTAAGCCTGGAAGACCTGGCTTGCTTGAGTCCAACCATCTTGGGAGGTGAGTTGAATGGTTCTTCTAGTTAATTAGCATGTGCCTGGTTGGAATTTTCAGTTCATCAGTTTTAGTTTGCTTCTTTTATTTTTTCCCATTGTGTCTTTTAATTGATTTACTTTATTTTGAATTGAAGTTCTGTTATTTATGTTCATTTTACTTATATAATTTGCATTTTTGATTTATTATGATTTACTTTGCATTTTGAGATTCATTTGCTTCTGATTTCTGTTTAATTTCTGTTCGTTTGTTTTATTTTTTTTGTAAAGCCTGTTCATGGGAGTTGCTTGCGGTTCTTGTACTTATAAGTTGCACTCATTCTTTTCAGCCAGCAAGTCAACACCTCATGTCCATGCTCCCTATGCTCCCTACTCTTGGCTCATCTTATCACACTGGGCTGAACATTTTCTTCTATTTGCTATGCCTCTGGATTAGTTATTTCTCATATTCTGGTTCTGAGTAAGCTATAATAAACACTAAAGTTTCATTTCACCAATAGTTAAAGACTTATTATGCAAGATCAATGATGTATTATTGGAAATTCTGACCCCGCAACAATGACACACTGGAAGAAATACATGTCTTACCATTGACTGTGAACGCGTTTTTCAAGTAAGCAAATAGCAACCCAATCCATGCATGTATAAAGAAACTGCGAATACGCAGAAAATGAACTTCACATATTTTCATCCGTAAACAGGTAAATGAAACACAATCAACTATTTTATCGTCTGCTTCACTCATATACTGATAAGATAGCAAGTTAGTTTTGCAAGCTCAGAGCTAACACGCTGCAGGTAGTGGTGTACCCCAAACCATCACAATCACAATTTGATACAACTCCAAGTGAGCTGAATTTGAAGCACACCAACGCTGGCCCAAAATTTGTGACAACACAATCAGTTTTTCAATCAAAACGCAATGAAAAATTGTCCTTTTTGATAGATAATTTTTCTGCTACAAAGTAACAAACTTTTTTAACAAACAATCAAGTATTTTGAACAGCAATAACGGAAATGAGACGCGCATATAATTTATTTATGAATAAATAAAATCGTAGAAGAATTATAGAAGTAAATAAAGTTCCAATGTACCGCGCATTGAATGCAATAAATACTTGATTTACTACCTCGATAGTCATTGAAAAAACGAAATTCTGCGATATACTGTACTCAAATAACTTTATTTCAAATTCGCCTAGTCTCAAAACTCTATGGTTGAACATTATTGAATTCAAAAACAAATAACTCGCTTATTATGTGTACGTAGAGCAGCTCTGAAACATGACCCCACAGTAACGTGGATGAATTAAGGCTGAAAGACAACCGTAAAATTTACAATTTTGTGTTCACAACAAGGCAACCCAAACCTCATTAGCAAATATTTCGTACAGTAACCTGTGGATGAATTAAACCTGAAAGCCAACCGTAAATTATTATTATTTTTTGTGGTCGCTGTTCCACGGGGGTCGCCAGCTAATAGCAAATGTGGACCCCTTCGCTTTCGCGAAGCAATTAAAAGATACTTGGTATAAGCCAACCGTAAAATTTACAATTTTGTGTTTACAACAAAGCAGCCCAGACCTCATTGGCAAATATTTCGTTGAAGTACATCACACAGGTTATGGTTATGGTCTGTGTCCTCAGAATGCAAAACTGAAACACTGGTCAGGGTTACCAGCGGTGGCACAGATTGAGGCATGCCACACGCTCACCGAATTGGTACACGTGTGAACACAAGGCAAATATTTTTAGTTTAGCGCTAATCAGCTGCTTTCAAATAAAATGAACAATAGGATAATGGACTATAATAATAATAAAAAATTTAGGGATGAGTTTCCACCAGAGTCACCAGCAATTTGCAACAATGGATCCTCCTAGCTGACACTTGGGTAATCATGAATTGCGCTAACTCAACCCCACCCAAGTGGGGGTTCCAGCAGACCTTCCTCTCTTTGGCCGAGCGTCTTACCCGTGCTGTAACCCCCTCAAAAGATGAGAGTAATAATGGACTACTTGGCCCAATTTTCCGTCAAGTATATACATATCTCTCATTTCTACAATAACTATGACTCTCTTCTTACTTTTCAGTTTCTGTTCACGGCCGGAGCAAATTTAATCTTGAGATCAAAATGATCTTGCATCAAATACTAATGCTGCGCAATATCGTACAAACTCGTACATTTAGAGAGTCTATTAGTGAAAAAGCCATTCTAACTCTGAACAAAAAGTAACTAACAAAAAGTTATTATTATTATTATTATTATTTTCAGGTTTTCCCGCCGCTTTCGATACTTTGACGAAATCACAGCGCAATTTGGTAGCATTGTTGCATTTGGGTCTTATAATGGGCAGTTTCGGAGGGTGAGAGTCATCTCAGCTCCGTTTCAGTGCCGTGGTGTGTCAGCTTGGTCTGACGGAGGAGCGACGGTGTTTCTAATCGCGGGCATCCGCGCTGGCGTTGGTTTGGGCCCCATATGAGGCGGAGAAGATTTTCTTTCTAGAGGTTACTTATTTTCAGTTGGTGAGTCAAATTTCATGGAGTAGGCGAATTTCAAGTAAGAAAAGGTTCAGAGGAGAGCGTGGCCCGCAGATGGCGAGGCCGGTCAGTAGTTCAGGGAGGTTCGGCTCCTCGCCGAGGCGAGCTTGCCGCTCTTGTGTGTAGTCGGGACATTCGAGAAGAATGTGGCGGACCGTTAACGGCACAATACAATTTTCGCAGTACGGTTGCGGTCGGCCCTCCAGCAAGTGCTGATGCGTAAGGCGTGTATGGCCTATACGGAGCCTAGCGAGGACTACTTCCCACAGTCGATCCCTCTGCTGGGAGAATGGGAGAGGACGGACATCTGGCTTTATTGCCTTTAGCTTGTTGTTGGCAAGCGCCGACCACTCAGCCTGCCAGCGTTCTCGGATGCTCTTTTTGTAATACCACTTGTGGTCTGTTCGAGGGAGGCGGACCGGATTTATTTGCAAGTGGAGAGCCTCTCGAGCTGCTCGGTCGGCTGCTTCGTTTCCCGGCACTCCAACGTGGCTGGGAACCCAGCAGAAAGTAAATTGTTTACTGCTCGATATGAGGCGACACTGTATGAGTTGAACAATGGGGTGAGGCGAGTTGTATCTCGAGAGCGCTAGAATAGCACTCCGCGAGTCGGTTATTATCGTAGTCTCCAGGTGAGGAAGAGTTTCAGCGTGATTAAGTGCATCGTATATAGCATATAGTTCTGCTGTATACGAGGTTGCATGCGGTTGAATACGCCGCTGATACTTCGTAGAGCCTTGAATATAGGCGTATGCTGCTCCTTCTGGTGCTTTGGCTCCATCCGTATAAATACGGGAAAGAAATTGATGGGTTCGGACATGATCAAGGTAAAGTGCTCGAAGTTGGGATGGAGCGGTCGTAGACTTGGAATATTTGTAAAGTTCGTGACATATGCTAATAGCAGGTAACCGCCACGGTGGAAGTGGAGAAATTTGTTCTAGAAGAACCTGGTCTCGATGGGGAGCATATCGATCTTTGAGGTCCGATACACGTTGGAAGAAGTTTCTCAAGTGTGGGGCCTCCCTTCTAATTCCGCGTCGGTCAGCGGGTGGTTCGTTTGCTATGGTGCTCAATTCGTGCATCGGATTGGAGACGCTTGCCGCTACTCTGGCCGCATAATTAAGACTTTTTATAGTCGCATATAGCCGCAGAGTCAAGAGACCCGAGTCTGAGTGGAGGCTTGTCACAGGGGAGGTACGATATGCTCCCGTTGCGATACGTATGGCAGCATTTTGGATGGGCTGGAGTAGATCCAATACGGACGGTGCTGCGGAGGAGTAAACCTCCACGCCATAATCCAGCTTTGGCTTAAGCAGCATTATGTAGAGACGGAGTAGGGAGATCCTATCTGCGCCCCATGATTTATTTGAGAGTAGCTTCAGCAAATTTAGAGTTGAATTGCATCGCCGCTTCAGGTCTTGGATGTGCGGCCTCCAAGTGAGGGAAGTGTCAAAAGTCAGTCCTAGGTACTTATACTGCTCCACCGCTCGCACAGGTTGACCATTCATTGTCAAAGTATGGGCCATTTTGGGGCAGTGGTGTCGGCGACAGATATGCATGGTTACTGTCTTTTCAGCATTGAATTGGAATCCTGTTTGTTGACTCCAGCGGGTTAGCGAGTTAATCGCAAGTTGAAGTTGCCGTTCGACAACTCGAGTGGAAGCTCCGGCGAAGTAGATCGTGAAGTCGTCCACGTATAGAGATGCTCCAACAGATGGGGGTAGGGTAGCTGCTATGTTATTCACAGCTACAAGAAACAATGTACAGGATAGTACGCTGCCTTGGGGTATGCCTCCTTCGGCGGGGTAGGGTGTCGAGGTGGCTGATCCTATTCTCACTCTGATACAGCGATCACGGAGGAAGTTGTCGACAAAGTATGCTAGATTTCCGCGCAGTCCAAAGGAGTGTAGAGATCGGAGGATGTCGTATCGCCAAGCGGTGTCGTAGGCTTTAGACAGGTCAAAGAAGACTGCTATGAAATGTTGTCTAGCGTTGAAAGATTCACGAATCGCTGTTTCCAGCTGGATCAGGTTATCTGTGGTACTGCGATTGTGGCGGAAACCAGACTGAATGGGAATTATGTGGTTTCCACGCTCCAAAAACCAAGCCAGTCTGGTGTTGAGGATTTTCTCCAACAGTTTGCACAGTGTACTCAACAGAGAGATCGGTCTGTATGAGCTTGGTACGTGGGGGTCTTTGCCTGGTTTGAGGATCGGGATTATTGTAGCGATTCGCCACGAGTTTGGATATGAGTGCGTGATGTATATTTGGTTGTACAGGTGAAGAATTAGCTGCTGTAGTGTTGGATCAGCCAATTTTATCATTGAATAAGTGATGCCGTCTTGGCCCGGACTGCTATCTGTGCAGTGCGATAGGTTGGAGTGGAACTCTTCAGGGGTTATCAGGTCGTTATACGGTTGGTTAGAAGTTGCTGCAAAGTTGAGGGCTTGGTTCTCCGTGGAGGTTTTGTACGCAAGAAAAGCTGGACTTGCTCGGTGAAAACCGAAATCGCGAGAGTAATGGGAGGCAAATTGATCGCTCACTTGGCAAGGATCTGAGACAATTGTGTCCTGAATGCGCAGAGATGGATGGGTAGTCGGGCTGAACTTTCCAGCAATCTTCGCTACTTTTTCCAAATTTCAGAGGGGGAGGTATGAGCGTTTATTGTAGTCAAATAGTTTTGCCAGGAGTTCTTTTTGCTGTTGGAGAATACATATTTACACTGTGCACGTGCTCTGTTGAACGCTATTTTGTTGATTACTGATGGGGAGCGGCGTAGTTTCCTTCCTGCTTGGCGGCGCCGTTGTAGTGCTCGTTGGCACTCTGCTGTCCACCAAGGGACGGGGGGTTTCGAGTATTTGCCTGAGGTTTGTGGGATGGCTGCATTTGCCGCTGTCTTGATCTTGTTTTCTATTAGGTTAAGGAGATCTTCGACCGAGTCATCTGGGTTTCTAGGCCCGTCAATCTTTGTGTGATCTCTGTAGAGTGGCCAGTTCGCTTTATGAATATTATAGTGCCGTCTCGTTTGGAGTGGGGTGGCGCGGCGCAGAGTGACTCTGATTGGGTAGTGGTCGCTGCCATATAGGTCGTCCAAGACTTCAAAGGTGAAGTCCTGTAGGGCCCCTGAGGAGCATATGGCTAAGTCGATTATTGAGAAAGTTCCTGATTGTGAATGGAAATGTGTTGGTGAGTTATTGTTCAAAAGGGAGATGTCATGTGAAATGAGAAGGTCCGCTATCTGTCTACCCCTCCGGTTGGCTCTCGGGGGGTCCCACAAGGGGTCGCTTGCATTCATGTCCCCCATGAGCAGGAATGGTGGTCGCAGCTGCTCGATGAGGTGGGTGAAGTCGCGGGCTGAGACATCCAAGTGGGAGAGGTACAGGGAACATACTGTGTATGTTTTGGCGGGTAGATGGATTTTTATGGCTACTGCCTGGAGATTTGTGTCTAGTGGGAAGAGATCGTATGGGTATCTCTGGTGTACTAAGATTGCTGCTCCTCGTTCGTGGCCATCGTCACGAACAGGGGCCGAGCGTTCGAGGCGATAATGTGAAGGGGGGTTTGCGTAGCGCCCAGTCAGGAGGGTTTCCTGGAGGCACACGCAGATAGGATTTTCATTGCGAAGAAGGACTTTGAGATCATTGAATTTTGTGTGGTAAGACTGCATGTTCCATTGTATGATTTTCGACATTCTTTAGGGGTATTTACGAGTTTATGGTCTGTCATGACGAGAGGAGTGTAGGACAGGAATTGGGGCATTGCATTTGCCGGCCGGCTGGTCGGGTGGACGGGTGTGTTTCTTTTTTGAAGTTGAGGTACTATGCTGCTGGTATGGAGAGAGGTCTCGTTCCCGTTTGTTCAAGAAGGAGACGTCCATTTTCTCTGAGTTGGAGTGGGAGCGAGAGCGCGGCGGAGACTGCGAGGCTATGCGCGCATTTCGGGCGCAGGGCTTGGGCCTTGAGGATTGGGACCGAGAGTGTCGTGGTGGCACCTCGTTACTGCTTGAGATAGGTGAGGGTGTTTCCGAGGATTTATTGAAATGCAGTTGTGGGGGAGGCATCCCCTGCTCAGGCCGTTCCTGATGACTTGTCTTCGAGCCCAAGGGTGTGGAGGGAGGGCACTTTGCTCGTGCATCTTCCGGGTTTGTTTGAGGGAGGCTGTCGCCAGTTCCAGCTGGAAGCTCCGGATCCTGCCCATCCCGAGTGGTCCCTTCCCTGGTACCCAGCCAGGGGTGTGGTACCGGAGACTGAAACTGTCGCGATGTACCGGGGGCCTCCCCCCGAGTAGGCGGCGTAGTCATCCTTGGTCTACACGTGGCCACTTGGGTGTTTGCGGTCGATGGTGTTTTTGCATTTAACGGCCGTATGTGCGGCTGTCGAGTGCTGTTGTTCCCGTCAGTGTGAAACTGCGCGGTGTCTAGAGGGAGTCGCTTAAAGGTGTATTGAGCACGGGTCGTGGTGTCTCGTTGGTCATCACTTGAGCTCTGGGCAGTAGTGGAGTCGAGTTCTTGCTCATCACGGGTCTTCATGCTGGACGCTGGTTTCCTGGGTGGAAGAGCATTCGGCTGAGAAAGTAAAGTTGAGTGTTGTTGGGACTCTAGTTCCGCTGCCGGGGGTGAGGTCACCGACTGGGCCGTACCTGCCTTGTGAGATTCTGAGGGTGCTGGTCCCTGACCAGTAGGGGCTGCCACCGGCACTTCCTTCGGCGGCCGTTGTACTGCAAAACTGTACGTGCGGCCTTGCGACTTGTACCAGTCAGTGACTTGGGCTTTAGCGATTCCGTATGTTGTGTGCTCTTTTATCATGGTGGAGATAATTTCCTTCCGGTATAGGTAATGTGGGCAGGATGGGCTGTATGAAGGGTGAGACTCACCACAATTCACACAGGATGGCGTCTGGATGCATGCACGTGAGTGGTGTCCCATTGTTCCACACCGAGCACAAACTTCAGTCGTCTGTCGGCACCGTTTTTTGGTGTGTCCCAATTTTTGGCATCGAGTACACCGAATGGGGTTCGGGAAATAAGGCCGGACGTACTCCGCATGCCATTCACACAACTGCACTACGGGGGGGAGGGATGTGCGGTTGAATGTGAGCACATACCGTGGAGTAGGTTTAAGTTCCCCATCTATTCGGGCTTTTTGCCTTTCTATCTGGGTGACTCCCTGGCCGCGTAGGGCCTCTAGCAGGTCTGTCTCGGGGATGTTGGTAAAGGTGTGGCTGTGCACTGTGCCCTTCACAGTATTGAGGGTAGAGTGAGGCTGTACTTGGGTGGGATTAGCTCCGAGTTGTGTGATAGTCTGAAGACTATTGAGCTGGTCTTCATTAGCCAGCTGGATAAGTAGAGAGTCTTTGGATATTTTTTGGATTGATTTGGGAGAACCCAGTTTCAATTTTAGATCTCTGTCCACAGAGAGGACATCCACGCCTTTATTTAGGTCAGCTCCTGGGAAGGTGACGACGTGGTAGACAGGAAAGTGAGGTACTTTTTTTCCCTGCTCCAACTGGAGAAGGTGTTTGACAGAAAGGGGTTGTGGGCGTGGGCGAGAATACTTTGACTTCGCTCTTTTAGAACTTTCATAGGGCTCCAGGGTAGCAATTGAGGATGTCCCTGCTCGGTGATTTGTATTTGTGTTGCGTCTCTTATCATTAGATGTTGGATTGGAAGGCTCGAGTGTATATTTATTTTGCTGTTGCAGCTCCTCGCGTTCCTCGCCACTCGCAGACGTGCTCTGCGATGGTTTTGGTGCCGCTGAGGTTGACAGAGAACTGCTTTCCGCATTTCCTGTCTGGGAGATGTCCGTGAAGTCCAGGGGCAGGTTGAAGTCGTCACCATCAATTTGTTTTACGGTTTGGGGGGGGATTGAGTTAGAAGTTTCCATGGTTAGTGAGTTAAGTCTCACCTGTGCTCTGAGCCGGCACCAGCTTTGGGCGGCCGCCAACAAGGGGAACCCTTCTGTCAGGCTCACGTAGTCCCGACGGGCACACTCACTAAGCACAGGCATAGCTCCTGGCGCAAGCAGATGCAGCAGGTTGTTGCGCTTGACTAACCAGCGAGACGCTTCCGCGCCTCACTGGCGTTTAAACCGCCCCCCGCCTTTCCACCCGGCCATCGGCTAACCCTTGCCGCGCACGACTATCAAGCCGGCAGGTCGGGTCTAGGTCCCGGCCGGCCTTGCAATCAAATCCAAGGAGGGGTCAGTGTGTGTCCAGTAGAGTATCCAGTTGTCAGCTCAGTTGTCAGTGTTGCCATCCCAGTTGGTCTGGATCTCGGCCCAAGCCTGTCTGTCATGGTTGAACCTGGGACAGCATAGCCTTGGGCTTCATTGAACACACAAGCCCCCTCCCCACGACAAGGACAGGATGGCGCGAGGGGGACTAACAAAAAGTTCTGCAACATATTTTCAATTTGAACTTCTTTTTTCCTTGTTCTTCACGACACAACAATTTCAACGAAGCGTTGTAAGCATTATTCAAAACCAGTCTCCGAAACATAAACCAAGGAACAAGATAGTTATGCAGTAACGAGATTATATTGAAAACAAATGCTTAGCAAATAAGTGCCTTTCGAAAGCAATGTAAAATAAAGTTAAAAAATTGGAACGGCAACCATAATTATCTGTCCACCAAGAAAATGAATATTTTCCACAGCAATATGCTCTACTGCTCAACGAAACTTAGGAACTCTAAGAGTATCACTGAGAATTACTTCAAACCACTTCAAAAACCATTCCAGCGAACCAAATGACCAGTCACATTCAATAATGTAACTCTCAAGGCTAAGTCAAAGAGTTAACCGTAGATGGTTTTTACACCGGATTAGAATTAAGACCACACAAGTAGAGCGTCCACACATTACTTAACGCCGATTGGAAAAGGACGGCTCAAGCTCTGTCAATTACTATAACGACGGTCGAATCACGTTCTAATTGCTCTGTCAATTAGGAGACGACGGTCGAATCACACTATCATTACTCAGTCAATTAGGGTGACGAAGGTCGAATCAAGATCTCGTTGCTCAGTCAATTAGGGTGACGACGGTCGAATCATGCTCTCATTACTCAGTCAATTAGGATGACGACGGTCGAATCACGTTCTCGTTACTCAGTCAATTAGGGTGACGAAGGTCGAATCATGCTCTCATTACTCAGTCAATTAGGATGATGACGGTCGAATCACGATCTCGTTACTCAGTCAATTAGGGTGATGACGGTCGAATCATGCTCTCATTACTCAGTCAATTAGGATGACAACGGTCGATTCACGTTCTCGATACTCAGTCAATTAGGGTGACGACGGTCGAATCACGCTCTCGTTACTATCAGCTCGCAGGGATCAAAGGCAGAGGCGAAAAAGAAGTTAACAATAACTTGGAAGGCAGCAGATCTAGTGTACACAGTAGCTACGTCACCAGGATCTTGTGAAGAGCACTGGCTAGGTGCTGAATGTCGGGCTGAGCATCCCTGCGTGCCTCCTCCACGGCGGCCAGCACCAACCGCGACACCTTGGCCACCAGTAGCTGGTTGCCTGCATCCAACACATAGGTTACTACATCAAGAAAACTTCTATTCTGTACTAAAAAAACTATATTATTAGCAAAAGTAAAGTAGGTATACTTAGAGTGAAGGTGATAATAGAAAAAGCATATTTGCATGTAAATGTCGATTTCATAGAATGAACAAGATAAACGAATCAAGTTTGGTCCATGGAAAGCACAGACCGTTAGTTAAATACGTTTCCAGTAGTAACCAAACTAAATAAAAACATTATTCATGGTTTAAACAGCATTAGATACCATATACATCGTAGTCTAAAAACACAGTATTTTTTATCAAGTTCAGATATGAATAAAATGCCCCAGAACAACGGCAATTAAGCAA
This sequence comes from Morinoia aosen, assembly GCA_030386875.1. NCBI lineage: Eukaryota > Metazoa > Arthropoda > Malacostraca > Amphipoda > Talitridae > Morinoia > Morinoia aosen. Next base: position 49,531,413 of record CM059560.1, read on the forward strand.
ATTTTTGTTCATCAAGTGTGTTACTAGTTGCATTCAGAACAGAATTACGTTTTAAGGTGGCGCAAAGTTGTGCATTGTACTATGGTCCCTCCCACAGGCCTCTGTAACTTCTTCTGTGGTGAAACGGCGTATATAAAAAATACACATCGATCGCGCTATCGATCACCCTAAAAGGTGATCGAAGCCCAACGAAAGCAATGCTTGGCACAGTGAAAGTAGGCACGCACTTGGCCCGACAGATATATTTTTTACCTATGTATCGAGAGTTCAAAGTCAAGTCACCCCCAGAAACAGTTACGAATCTGGTACGGAAAGCTACTGCTTCCACAAGGTTTTTCAAATAAATAAATGTACGAGGAGCTCAAGAGATTCGAACTCAGGACTTAAATTCACCGCGCCAGAACGCTATCGATCGCGCTATCGACCACCCTAAAGGGTGATCGAAGCCCAACGAAAGCAATGCTTGGCACTGTGCACTGTGGCACCAAGCACTGTGCCAAGCATTGCTTTCGTTGGGCTTCGATCCCCTTTTAGGGTGATCGATAGCGTTCTGGCGCGGTGAATTTAAGTCCTGAGTTCGAATCTCGTGAGCTCCTCGTACATTCATTTATTTGAAAAACCTTGTGGAAGCAGTAGCTTTCCGTACCAGATTCGTAACTGTTTCTGGGGGTGACTTGACTTCGAACTCTCGATACATAAATACACATCCAAAAAATTAATTTATGAATTTGGGCGTGACCAACGGTACCCTGCATGCACTGACTGACCTTTTATTTTTAGTAGCAGCTCCCGCAACACAGTCAGTGCTTCTTTCCTCAAGCTGTAGTACTTTGATATGCCTGAAAACAAGATGTTTTCAGTGAGAGGCATTTGAGAAACTAGTGGTAAATCAATGATTAATACAAATCCGAGGTCTAAATTTGTGCTAGAAATACGCTTTGAGTAGCTTTTCCGGATTTTAATAAAGCTCCAAAGGTTTAAAAACGATTATCTTATGTGCATGCAAAAAAGGCTCAAAATTGAAAGAACAGAGAGAATTTATACAACTAAAATCAAAACAGAATTGTCAAGGAGGGTAAAAACATCTTTCAAGAAGTCATCTTTGTTTAAAAAATAAAGCTTTCGAGTACTACTACACTCATCATCAGTATCTGAAACGGAAAAGAAAAATAAATTTTACATCAGGAATTACAAGAGCAACACATGTTAGTGAACAAAACTTAATTAAGAACTTGAAGAGGAACAGATGAATCAGTTGCGTTTAACGTTGGTTTAATCTGATGAATGAGGATGCTTTCTAATAATCTTAGATCTTGTCTACTACTGTGCCCTATAATTTCAAAGTTATTCTGATTGATTGGGTGACCAGCTAAATGTGCATGATCTCTGATACTACTATGTAATGTTTGGTTGGTAGCTTTACCAGTACGTACGGACATGCCCTTATGCTCTGCTATGCGCGTTACTAAGTGGCGAGTGGTCTCTCCACAATATGTAGCATTACACTGGCTACATGTGTGTTTATAAACGACGCAACTTTGTAGAGACTTAGGCATCCTATCAGTAAACCGGAAGAAACTACCAACACTGAAGCCATTGCGAAAAATAATTCTTGGATTGAGCTGTGGGTAATATTTGGACAGTAGTAATTTTAATTCCTTCATAACATAGCGATTTAATGCATTTGACATATAGTTAACGGATATATATAAAAAAAATTTCTGCACATCATAATTTGGCATCTTATCCTTATGGTTACATTCAATGGTTGCACGGAAAATTTTTTCCACGACAGAGAGCGGGAAACTGTTACGGCAAAAATAAGAACGCAAAAACTCAAGTCGGACTGAAAAAGCGTCATACGTTGAACAGATTTTAAAAGCTCTATTTACAAGACCAGAAACAAGGTTGTACTTAAAGTTAACATTTATTGCACTATTAAACTTCATTCCCAAACCAGTATTGGTTAATTTGTGATAAACACTTGTTTTGAAGGAATTTTCACACTTTTCAATGCAGACATCCAAGAAGTTGAGCTTATTTTTCGTTTCTTTTTCATGGGTAAACTTTAGTTTATTAGTTTATTAGTTAGTTTAAGCCTCCCTATCCTCAACAATGAGATGTAAAGAGAGGAAGGAAGAAGGCACCATTTAGTATGGAGTTAAGGGAACGTGGAATCTATGCAGAAAGGGCACAGAAACAGAAAGCTAAGAAAGAAGTTCATGAAACAAGAAAAAGTTGAAGAAGAAAGTGGTAGGCGGTGAAAAACAGGACAGCAGTGAACCGAAAAAAGATGGTCCGTAACACAACAAAAACCTATTCTATTTTAACAAAAGAAAGCCTACCTAACCTTTAGCTCGGGCAATCACATTGTCCCCCTGGGAGCGCTAGTTCCCATAGATACAATAATTGTATCCCCCTGAGGGGCAGGGGGTAAACTTTATAGACGGATGTTTGCTGTTCAAGTAATTTAGAAATAAAGTAATATGGCTGGCATCACGAAATAAAAGAAAAGTGTCGTCGACATACCTCCTATAATATACTGGTTTAAAAACATCAGGACAATCATTCAACCAAAGGTGTTCGTAGTGCGAGAGGAAAATATTAGCCAGAGTCGGTGAAACGCATCCTCCCATGGGAGCACCATCCTTTTGCAAATACAAGTTTCCATCAAATAAAAATAGATTATCTTTAGTACATATTTGTAGTAGTTTGTTGAAGCTCTGCCTGTCGAAACCATGAAAATCATCATTGTTAGCAAATAATTTCGACAATATTATTTCAATAGTTTCGTCTACCGGGATATTCGTGAAAAGAGACACAACATCAAAACTAGACATTATATAGTTCTTGTTGGGCATTGAACAAATTTCGCGCACGAATGAAAATGAAAAATTTCTATGAAAAATTTCTACCAAAGGAAACTTCTAAGGAACGAAATAGATGCCAAGCTCAAACTTCGGACATCGTTACGCCAACAACTGGGAACTGCACGACAAGAACTAAAGCAATGTACATCGTGGCTGGATTTTAATCACTTTACGACCTACGTAAATTCTAGTTTAGAAAAGAAAAATGTCATGTATGTTAAAACGCTCAATAGGAAATTATTCACTTTAGGCTTAACTTCGCAGTACGATTCTCTTAAACCTGAACAAGTGATTTTTAACAGATCTGATAAACTGCTGACAGATGATGATAAAGATGCACTTATCCTTGGTTTAAAATTTTGTTTTCCTCCTGCGAAACTGTGTTACTCGCAACATTTCCTTGCCTTTGAAAAATTATGCAATTCACTGAAGGATAATTCCATTTATCGTATTAATACTGATTCCGTAAGCCTTGTCTAGTCTACCCTTAGAAATATTGCTTTTACCTCCTATTATAATTTTCGTAGTAATTTATCTGCTTACCAACGCTCAATTATTAGAACTCTCAAAGCTCTGCGGAGTGATAGGAGCGTTATCGTTACGAGACCGGACAAGGGGAAGGGTGTTGTAATTCTTTCTCGTGACTCTTACTTGTCAAAAATGCAAACTATATTAGCAGATTCAACTAAATTTGTCCGTTGTACTGGTGACTTAAAGCAAACGTTGTTCAAGGTAGAAGATAAAGTGAATAGATTCATAGACAAAATTTATTCTAAACGCATTATTTCTGATGAAACTAGGAAGTCCTTGAAGACTACCGGTAGCAAGTTTGGTATCATGAATGGCTTGCCCAAAATTCACAAAAAAGACTTACCTCGGAGACCAATTCTTTCCACAATTGGGACGGCAAACTATAATTTGTCCAAGTTTCTAGTAACTCTTTTAACACCGTTTTCGTTAAGCGCTTTTACTATAAAGGACTCATTTTCATTCGTGCGCGAAATTTGTTCAATGCCCAACAAGAACTATATAATGTCTAGTTTTGATGTTGTCTCTTTTCACGAATATCCCGGTAGACGAAACTATTGAAATAATATTGTCGAAATTATTTGCTAACAATGATGATTTTCATGGTTTCGACAGGCAGAGCTTCAACAAACTACTACAAATATGTACTAAAGATAATCTATTTTTATTTGATGGAAACTTGTATTCGCAAAAGGATGGTGCTCCCATGGGAGGATGCGTTTCACCGACTCTGGCTAATATTTTCCTCTCGCACTACGAACAGCTTTGGTTGAATGATTGTCCTGATATAATAATAATAAACTCAGTTAACGACAACTTCGGTCAGTGACTATTTAGTTGTCGCTTTGGTAAGCTACCAAAGTATTTTTTCACCATCACGACTTGATATTTCCATCCAAGTTCAAACCTCAGTGCTTCCGCCAATAACCAAATTTCGTTCGTCCATGCACGGTACTCCCAATACCCTCACTTTGCTTCTCCACTCAATCCGAACCACTAGGGTTGGCGTACAGCCCAGCTAACTGAAGTCCAAATAATTGAAACATTTCGACCAGTAGAACATTCCGGAACCATGATCCCCTTGCAATGGGTTTACTCTCACAATCACCAACGTATATCACCTTTAGGCGCCCCGAGCGCAACAGACCGATGCAGACCAGAATTACCAAGAGTCGGAGAGATTAATTGCATTTGGAATTGTGGGCGGGGCAATAACTTCTAAGTTATCTTACGGGCAGTAGTTAGAGACTCCCCTGGCAGGGGTTCCAGCTACCCACCCTCACTTTGGCCGAGCGTCTCACCCATGCTGGAACCCCCCTCTCATCAGATCAGAGAGGGTAATATCACAGGACGCTCGGCCATTGTTCTTTAATACTTTCCATCAGAGCACTTCTATCATTCAAGTTCTCGCTATTGTTCAGGTCAACTTGGAAATCAAAGTTCAGAGATAAACCAGACTTTCATGAATTATACTCACTCATATCTGTTAAGATTTACAAATTACCGAATACATTTATTTCCTTCACATATTCAAGCACTTTGTGGATAGGTCTTCCATCCGATAGCACAATCGCCACACTCATGCTTCCTCCAGCCACTGGTCGAAGTAATCTGTCTCTGGCCTGTTGTAGTGAAGTACACTCTTCCAACATGTGCTTCACCGTCAGGACTGCATCGTTACACCACCCGCATATAGGTCTCTGCCCAAGAGTTTCTGGTTCGAAGAGATAGCTGTGGGTCAACGCTGTGTGGTTTAGTCGGAGCCTATTGATGACGACTTCCTCCTGGCGGGTCAACTTGAAGATACACTTTTTCCATTTTCCAGGGCAAGTTTTGACAGCTCTGAGGCCTCTCTCAGCTTCACGCCATTCCCTGTTCCACATTTCATATGTTCTCTTTCTTATTAGCGGGAACCAATCTTTGTAAGGGGTCAATATAAATTCTGCGGGTCTCTGCGCTGCTGCTCTTGCAGCCTCGTCTGCACGCTCATTCTCCGCGACACCCACGTGCGCCGGGACCCAACTGATGGTAATGTTTTTGCCATCTTCTATGAGTTGATGCATTTCTAATAAGATCTTTTTTAGCAGTTCGTTATCTCCGGTATAGTTGTCAATTGCTTGTACCGAGCTCATTGAGTCACTGCAGATGACATAGTTAAGAGACGAAGTTTCCTTAACGATGTTTAGAGCGAGCTTGATTGCGTGGAGTTCAGCTGTAAATATGCTTGCTACGAGCGGTAGTGAGGCCTTCCTGACGATGTTCCCCATCACAGCCGCCGCTCCAACTCCGGTTGGCGACTTGGATCCATCAGTGTAAATTACTTTACTACTGTGGTATTTACTCATAATATCGTTATGCATATGTCTTAGGATAGATGGGATAATTTCCGCCTTTCTTAAATCTGTCATTTGCTGCTCAAACTTGGGTCTGCGGAGAGTCCATGAATATGATGCAGGGGTGAAGTACGGATGGACTGGCTGGGTCGGAATGTTGTACTCCGTGATGGTCCGGCGCAGTCTTTGGATTACTGGTGCTGAGCATTTCCGGCTAGTAAAAAACAGTTCTAGGTTTGAGTTGCAGATTGAGCTGTATGCTGGGTTGATGTAGTGACATTTGAGTTTGAAATAATATCTCAGCAGCAGGTCTTTTCTTCTGAGTTCCAGTCTCGGTTCGTTACATATTACCTGTAAGTCTGTTACTGGCGTCGTCTTGAATGCTCCAGTGCTAATACGCATTGCTTCGTTCGCCACTACGTCCAGTTCCTTTAGCGCAGTTGCGCTCGCCGAGCCATAGACCACACAGCCATAGTCAATTTTGGAGCGAATCAGGGAACGGTACAGTCTCATTAGAATTTCTTGATCCGCACCCCAAGCAAAGGAAGACACGGATTTCAGTAAATTAAGGTCTTTGCTGCATTTAGCTTTTACACTTCTGATGTGGGTAATCCAGTTCAGCTTCTTATCCCAATGCAGGCCGAGGAATTTTGTGCTGTCTACAAAGGGAATACTTTGTTCGTCCATCCGTAATGTTGGAATTACCATTGGTTCATTCCCTCCATAGAATTGCATTGCAACAGTTTTCGTGGGTGAAAATCGGAATCCGTTATGTTTTGCCCACTGGTTGACTCGATCTATTGTCGACTGTATTGTTGTTTGAACTTCGTAGCTATTGTGACCAGCAAAAGCGATAAGAAGGTCGTCTACGAATAAGGAGCTGAAAACTTCACGAGGGATTTCCTTTGCTAATGAGTTAATTTTGATGGCAAACAGAGTGACACTAAGTGTGCTTCCCTGCGGTGTTCCAGTGGCCAGTTCTGTTAAGGGGGACAATTCGCCAGACACTCTCACTCGAAATGTTCGACCCCTGAGGAACTCCTTCACAAACCTTGGTAATCTTCCTCGCATTCCTGCCGCTGCTAGGTCTCGTAATATCCCGTACCGCCAGGTCGTGTCATAGGCCTTTTCTAAATCAAAAAATACAGCGTGGACCACTTTATTTTCCGCGAACGATCTTCTCACATAGGTGTCGAACCTCACGAGATGGTCTACAGTTGCTCGATTCTTCCTGAAACCGCACTGGATGTTAGTAAATATTTTGTTGTTTTCGAGGTATTCCATCAGTCTGCTGTTGATCATTTTTTCGTAGGTCTTGCATAGACAGCTCGTCAATGATATGGGCCTGTAGTTTTTCGGATTGCTGTGATCTTTACCAGGTTTAGGGATAGGTACAATTATGGCTTCTTTCCAACGTGGGTGCACATATTCTTTAACCCATAACTTATTGTACACGTTCAGCAGGTATTGGTGAGCATTGTCCGGCATGTTTTTGATCATCAGGTTGCTGATATCATCTGCTCCTGGTGTTGTAATTCTATTACTTTTGATGGCGGATGTAAGTTCCTGCATTGTGAAAAGTCTGTTATAGGGTTCCTCATTGCTGCTCATGAAGTTGATGGGAGTTTGTTCTGCGAGTTGCTTGTATCGTACAAATTGTTCTGAATAGTTCACGTTGCTGGATATGATTTCGAAGGTCTCTGCGAGCTTCTGTGCTATTTCCTTCGTGGTCGAATAATGATTTTCTCCTTCACTTAGCATTTTTATTTGCCTCTTGGCCCTTCCTCGAATTGTATTTATTGTTTCCCAAATATAACTACTGGGTGTGGTGGTTTTCAGAGTTGATACGAACTCTCTCCAGGTGTTCTGCTTAGCTTCCTTGAATGTCCTCGTTGCTATTGCTCTTGCCCTCTTCCACCGTATTTTGTCCTCCATTTCCCCAGTCCTCTTGTATACCCTGTAGCACTTCTCCCTCTCTCGCCAAGCTACTTTACAGTCCGCTGTCCACCATGGTTTTGCGTAGTGCCGTCTTCTCTTGTACTTAGGCACCCAATTCTCAGCTGCACTATTGAATCTTTGATAGAGTTCATCGATTGCAGCCTCTGGGTCCTCTGGTATTTCCACCTGGTGTACATTTTTCCATATGGTGTCTTCTCGGTACTGCTTCCAGTTACCTTTCTTGAAATTCCATGCTTCGGTCTCTAGTCGTCCATCTGCTTGCAGAACTGTACAGGTGAGCATTATAGGGAAGTGATCACTACTCAGGACCGAGGGTAGAACATTGAACTTTAGATCCGGTGTTATGTCTGAGGATGCGAGTGTGAGGTCTATTATAGTTCCTGATATATGAGTGGGTGAATCATCATTAATGATGTTGAGGTTTTCCACTGCCAGCATGTTCCGCATCATTCGTCCTCTCCCATCTGTTCTCTTATTCCCCCAGTCACTATGGTGAGCGTTAAAATCACCCATTATAACAACAGGTTTGGGCAATTCCCTCAAGGTGGTGAATAATTCTTCGATATTTACTTGCTCTCTGGGTGGTAAGTATATTGATGCAACAGTTATTATCTTGAATTTACTAAGGGATATTCTCGTAGCAATTATCTGAGCCGGTGATTGTGTGTTGATCTCTTGAGTGGGTATTGATGAATGTATGTATAGTGCCACTCCCCCATGAAACCTGTGGTTGTAGTGACCTTGCTTGCAGAAACTAACATATCCTGATACTGGGGACACAAAATTATCACCGTAGAACGTTTCCTGTACAGCTATCACTGCTGGCTTGTAGGTGTCAACAAGGTTTATGAGGTCCTCCTTAGAAGACGCCATTCCTTGTAAATTCCACTGTAGGAATGTAACCTCTTGCTCTGCCATCACCTCCACCTGCGCCTGATGTCCTCAGACCTCCTCCTCTCGTCTTTGCCTCTCGGAGATCTCTTCCTGAGGCTCTCCCTCGATGTTGCACGTGAGCGTTGTTTACGTGTCTCTCCCACTTTCGGACGGTTAGCTTTTTTCAGTTCTTCTTCATATTTATCTCTATCAATTTCTTCAGCTTCTCTTATTTCTTTTGTGTATTCATCATAAATTTTCCTGGTTTCTCTCCTTCTAGATTCCCTTTCTTTTGCAGGTGATATTGCACCGTGGTGCAGGCTTACAGTCGTTGTGAAAAGCCTTCCGGTCTTGGGGCTCTCACACACAACCTCTGTCATCCTCTCTATTTCATCTTCCTTCGCCGACATACTTCTATTCCTGGACTTATTTCTTGTTTCGACTCCTTCAACCTTTTTCTTGCTTTGTTGTGGCTCTGGTGTTGATTATCGGTCATCTGATCGGTTTCTCTTTTTATTGTTTGTAATATCTTCTTTTATGGGGTTAGTGTGTGTCTTAATTGCCTTAGTGAAATTCATAGAGAAGTTCGGGTTGCGGCGGTTGAACATCAATCTGGCTTGCCCTTTTGAAACTCTTTCTTTACTCTGAATGGCCAAGATTTCCTCCTCCAGCACTCTCTGTCTGCAATTTCTTGATCCCGTTGGATGCTCCTCACTGCAGTGGTAGCACTTGGTTTTGCTGGAAGTGCATTCGTCAATTAGATGCCCAGTCGAGCTGCACTTCGAGCACACTTGTTCTCCCTGGCAGTGTTTAATGCCGTGGCCATATTCTTGGCATTTTTTGCAGAGCATAGGTCTGGGCTTAATTTCGTATACCTTGGTTTTAGCCTGCTCTCCAGGGACATCAATGTATTCGGGTAGCACGGGCTGCCTGAAAGACAACAGAATAGGCAGTGCCAGGTGACTTCTCGGTTTAATCCAGGTTGCTCGAACCGCATCTTGAGCTCCACACATTTCCAATAATCCTTGCTTGAATTTTTCAAAGTCACTCAGATCGTATTCATATACATAGATAAGGCCTTTCTGCATAGCAAAATTGAGGTTCTCTTCGACAGTGATGGGCGTTTGGTTTAGTTGCTGCATTTGTTTCATTTTCTGGCTCTGAGCTGCGTCACTCACTTCCACTGTAAACACTGTCTTGCTCCGCGATCTTATGGCTTTGGGTTTACTGCCGAGGTGGTCGGTGATACACTTCTCGAGTACCCATGGAGATATCTTTCGTCTATTAGCTTCATTCATCCTGCAATCAAAATGAGTGATGTACTTGCTAGATGGTGGGGCTCGTACAGTTTCATCCACTCCTTCCCTTATCTGTTTAGCTCTTCTTATGGTCACTTTTTCTCTCTCCACTATTTGCAACAAGCATCTTTCTTCTATTTCTCTGTCACACTGAATGCTGCCTGCTGCGTGTGGACCTCCGCAGTGGGCACACTTCGTCTCGTCAGACGTGCAGTTCAGAGCGGAGTGGCCGACCTCAGCACACTTTCTGCACACTGCAGAGGTATTTCGGCATCGCTTAGTGGTGTGACCATACATCTGACAATTGAAACACATCATTGGTTTGTTGTTAAACGGATATACTTTGGTGTCTTGCCTTTCACCTGGGATATAGATGCTGTATGGTACGGTTTGGTGCTTGAACGTTATAAGAAAGGCTTGTGTTTCGGGATATCTTGGTTTAATGAAACTAGCTCTTGTAACTTCCTGCACATTGTACTGCTCCTGAAGGCCGGTTTTAAATTCGTTCATGTCGGTGATGTCAAAGTCATTGATGTATATCAAGCCAGTCGAGTAATTGAACCTGCTGTATTCTGCAGTCTGACAGGGTACATTTTCCACGTGCGTCAGGCTGACAATCTTCTTCGCTTGCTGCGCACTTCGCACTTCGACCATCATCATTTCAGGGCCCATGCTAAACAGCCTCTTGGGTTTTGTGCCAGTTACAGCCGCGATTTGTTGGAGAACTCCAAACGGGTTAGTTTTCCTCTTTCCTCCATGTTCAAAGGTGATGGAGAAGTACCTGGGAAAGAACTCTTCGTCAGGTAGCACCAGAGGAACATATTTTATTTTCTCCTTTTTTTGCAGTTTTCCACACTTACGTGCTGGCTGTTCCTGCCCTGAAGATGAACCACTTCGGGCCGAAATCACCGCTCTCTCAATTTCTGTTAGATGCTTCACAATCTGGTCCACTTCATTGGTGCTCATATTTCTGCAACTCTCATCACTCACATCACCCGCAATTGTTGCGATGGCTTCTTCAATTCTTCTCTTGATATTTCCGATGTTGTCACGTTGGTCCACCTTCGAGGCGAGGGGGTCATCTCCAGTGTCACCTCGCTGCCGCTGCGGATCCTCCATTTCTTCCATGCTCGAAACTTGGTCACACGAATTCGAACGATTCATTATTTCAGGAGTGGGTCCCCTTGATAAATCAAGGGGGCCTCGCTTGGACACGTCTATTCTACACTCAATATTTCAAAGAAATTTAATTACACAAAACAAAAGAGAAAAGACCCAGATGTTGGTGGGCGCCCCCCACGTTGGTTCTACCCACAGATAACAATACAATAATTAATCTTATAAACACCTTGTTATCAATTTACATATAAACTATGTAATGAGTTACAAGACTCCAAATGGGTATAGTAACGGTACCACCACGGGAAGGTGTGGGTAGGCTAGAATACTTGACAGGTGCAAGTAAACCTTATCAAATCCTTGTCTGTTTAATGTTCCCTTCACAACGCACAAATAATCAATATTCAGTTCGGCACCAGTAAACGTGGTAAAGGGAACACGTAAATTTTCCAACCAGTATATTATAGGAGGTATGTCGACGACACTTTTCTTTTGTTTCGTGATGCCAGCCATATTACTTTATTTCTAAATTACTTGAACAGCAAACATCCGTCTATAAAGTTTACCCATGAAAAAGAAACGAAAAATAAGCTCAACTTCATGGATGTCTGCATTGAAAAGTGTGAAAATTCCTTCAAAACAAGTGTTTATCACAAATTAACCAATACTGGTTTGGGAATGAAGTTTAATAGTGCAATAAATGTTAACTTCAAGTACAACCTTGTTTCTGGTCTTGTAAATAGAGCTTTTAAATCTGTTCAACGTATGACGCTTTTTCAGTCCGACTTGAGTTTTTGCGTTCTTATTTTTGCCGTAACAGTTTCCCGCTCTCTGTCGTGGAAAAAATTTTCCGTGCAACCATTGAATGTAACCGCAAGGATAAGATGCCAAATTATGATGTGCAGAAAAAATTTTTATATATATCCGTTAACTATATGTCAAATGCATTAAATCGCTATGTTATGAAGGAATTAAAATTACTACTGTCCAAATATTACCCACAGCTCAATCCCAGAATTATTTTTCGCAATGGCTTCAGTGTTGGTAGGTTCTTCCGGTTTACTGATAGGATGCCTAAGTCTCTACAAAGTTGCGTCGTTTATAAATACACATGTAGCCAGTGTAATGCTACATATTGTGGAGAGACCACTCGCCACTTAGTAACGCGCATAGCAGAGCATAAGGGCATGTCCGTACGTACTGGTAAAGCTACCAACCAAACATTACATAGTAGTATCAGAGATCATGCACATTTAGCTGGTCACCCAATCAATCAGAATAACTTTGAAATTATAGGGCACAGTAGTAGACAAGATCTAAGATTATTAGAAAGCATCCTCATTCATCAGATTAAACCAACATTAAACGCAACTGATTCATCTGTTCCTCTTCAAGTTCTTAATTAAGTTTTGTTCACTAACATGTGTTGCTCTTGTAATTCCTGATGTAAAATTTATTTTTCTTTTCCGTGTCAGATACTGATGATGAGTGTAGTAGTACTCGAAAGCTTTATTTTTTAAACAAAGATGACTTCTTGAAAGATGTTTTTACCCTCCTTGATAATTCTGTTTTTATGTTGATTACGTTTCCCTAGAAATAAATCTGTAAAATCAAAACCTCTAAGATAAGATTAGAATTACAACAATTGCATAGAATAATTAGAGACTGTATAAGAGAGTTCAAAAATATCGATATCACATTTAAAAAATAATCTAATCGATAATTTTCAAACTCACATCAAAAAAATGTAAACATGTTTTGAATATTCCATCTTTTGAGGATTCTCAACTATTTTCTTCATCTTTTTAACTGGTGAAGACTGACACAAAAATGAAATTTCAAAACCTACAATAAACAATTCGAGAAATTTTCCATTGCTTTCGTTCTCAAAAAATCAAATTTTTAAAATTATCCATAGCTTGAACTTTCATAGCTTACTAATTTACAAAAATTGCAATCCCGGTCATTCAAGCTATAAATGCTAAGAGAAGAGAATCTCCCGCCTCAACACCTCAAACAAATAAAACTTACAATATTCGTCAAAACTATTATTATAACACTAATACTATATTAGTCTAAGACTCCTTGGTCACAAAAAAGGCGATCTCAAGCGAGCAGAGAAGAGGGACTCTTTAGGATGGATTGTAGAAAATGGAAAAACTTTACTCAAGGTGTGTTCCCACACAGGACACTGCGTGCATAAAAATACCAAGTTAATAATAATAATAAACTCAGTTAACGGCAACTTCGGTGAGTGATTATTTTTTTGAATAGCAAGTTAAGAAGGAAAAGGAAGAAAGGCAAAGAAAAGATAGCGAAGAAGAAATGAAAACTAATAGAAGCAAAGTGGACAAGAAAAGTATAAGTCCAGAAGGCCTGCCTATTTATAGCTGAGAGTTTCCATAGAATAGATCGACAAACCCAATTAACCTGGAAATAGCGCCTATCCTATGCCGACTGATGGATGTCCTCAAAACAACTTAACCAGATATGTTGCCTGGACATCGAGTATTCATTGTACGAGTATATGAGGAAGCACGAGTTGACCTGAGGGAATACTTCAAAAATCTTACTAATAAAATCTAATTACGTGCCATGTAGAGAGTTAGCAATACTGTAGCTTATTGAGGTGTTGTTTAGCACCTCTCAAACACCCTAAAGTCAACAACGTTCATATTCGAATACCATAATTTTTTCCATGCAGCCCTATCCACTACGTTGGAAATTGAGAATTTACACAAGTAAAATGCGCCTAAAACATGAAGGTGAAGATTTTCTCCTGAATTATGTAAAATCAGCAACATCATAACTTACAACACTCACGGTAGCTTCCCTTTATTGAGCAACTTGTGAAGCTATAAGAGAAGTACCTAACCAGTATTTAGATCAAAGAGCTGAAACAAACCTAGGCAATAGTTGAACACTTTGCAGGAATGCTGCAGGGCGGGATCAAATTGCGACTCGAGAAGTGGGTCGAAGAGGGGTGAAGAGCCGCGTTCTTTGTTGTCTTGGCCGTCATTGGCGGAGCGGATAACCTGGGACGAGATGGCAGCAGTGTGCAGCAGCAGGTAGTGCCGCTCCCAATACCGACCCAAAGTGGACACCACACTCAGTTGCGTCGTCCGAGGCACCTTCGAGATGCTCCCGCTCAGGAGTTCTACCACACGCACGCTGTACCTCTCTGTAAGGGACTTTGTGGTCATGCACTTGACATGGTGCTGCTGATGAGTTCTACAATGAGTCCTCAAAATTCTGGGAAACATAACATGTAACCAACTATAATATAACTTGAGAATTGAATCATAGATGATAGTCATCTTTGACAGGCTGTGCATTCAAATAATTATTAATTAATAAAGGTGTAAGTTCTACGAGTACTTATGAATTATTAGGGCTAAGTGTATTCACATCGACTATTTTGGTAATAATCGTAATAACTGCACTAGTACATAGAATAATAAATAAAGCCAGCATCTATCTATGCAAAATCGCCATATTTTCATGTGCATTGCAGAAAACCAAGTACATAATTATTCCAAGCAACGCACACTGCTGACGCACATATGATGAAGCTTAAAAGTTCTTAAAAACCAAACTAATATTTTATACAAATTCTAATTACCCTTACTAACAACGAACGAAACACGGCAGATATTAGATGCAAGTATACCACAAAGGATCATTTTAGAAACAATTACCACTACCATAAACTGCTTCTTATTCTGATTAGATGTAAACAGCAACTCTTAACTACCAACGACCAAGATGCCTATTCATTAAAAATGAATCACCCCCATTGCACATGCACACCAATAGTTCTGTCACATTTTATGAGTACAACTTATAACTCAGAGTACAACATAGAATGCTCAAGTCAGAAAATAAGTGGTACGTTAATATAGTTACATCGATAGTTCAACTCACAACCCAGCGAACAACATGGAACGCTCAACTCAGAAAATAAGCGCCAAACAGACACTCACCTTGGGTGTCCCTGCACTTGGCCACAGGCCAGGCTCTGCCGAGACTCACGACAAATTCCTCGAGCAACTTCCACTTTACATTCTCTTCCTGTTGCTCAGCAGCCCGCTCCTCTTCAGTAATCACTCCACTGCTCCCACTGGCGCTGCTTGCGTTTGTCTCGAAGGATTGGCTAATTAACGAGGAACAGATATCAAATACCACATCAAACTTGTCCACTTCATACTCTTGCAAAACGATTGTGAGGGCCCGAACAGCATGCATTTTGTAATCTTTCTTTTCTTTATTAGCTTCTCGTACTAAAACCTTTACAATTTCATCAATAAGGGGTTCATCACCACATTCGGTGGTTTTGATGGATGACAAAACGGACTTGGACTCCACAGCAACAGTGGACAGTGCTAGCAATAAATTTTCTTTGCCTGCCCACGTCCTGCCCTGCAAGCAACTCAATAATAAAGTCACCAAAGCCTGCACTTGATCTTGGACTAGCAACGAACCTACTTTGCTGGAGAGAGCTGCGATGGTTTTGCCTGACTGAGCTTTCATGGCCCAGTTTGGACTGCCTGCTGCTTTCTCACACACTTGCAAAATTTCGCTGAGGTAAAGCTTGAGGCCTGCTTCTGTTCCGGGGGTGTTATCGCTCCAAATTTCCTCCCAAACTTCTGCGCCAGTTGGATCATCATCGATCGTCTTGAGAGCGTGCATCGCCAAGTAGGCTAGAGGCAGAGCAATGGAAGCATGATCTCGCATTATATCTCCACTTTGGCGGTGCATGCTGCGAAGAGCGACAGCGCAACTATACCGCAAGCTGTCTTCTTCTTTCTCAAGGTACCAACTTTCGAGTTTGTTCAATAGTTTTGTCACACTTGAATGTTTGGCAATCTTTATTAGAGTTCCTATAGCATTGGCAAAGACTTTCCTGACCGTCGCATTGCGGTCATTTAGACCATTGACCAGTACACTCAAAATCTTCCCAGTGTGTTTCTCTAGAGGACCTGGACAGGTATGAGTGAGAGTTTCAACGACATGAGCTGCCGCAGTTCTACTCGTAAACCCCACAGACCGTTTAAGAACATCCAAAACTCCAGCAACCACCGCATCCATGACTTCTTCATCAACAAACTGCAGCACGTAGTTCAGAGTATCCATCATGGGCGTGGAGCGAGAAGCTGCAACTCTGAGAGAGTCAAATCTGTCACGATCTTCTTCAGCAGTTGTTCTGACGGCAGTGTAGCTGAGAGATTTGTGCTCTAGTCCTGCTATGGCCTCCAGGAGAGCTGGCACGAGCGTACCTAAATGTAAACGGATCATGGCTCCACCCGACCGGCACACTTGAACGATGGCGTCCAAGGAAATGGAGCGAACTTCAGCAACGCTCGAAGTTATGCCGTCCGTGAGCAGAACAGGCAACACGCTTTCTAGCACGAGCTGGCCATCCTCTCCACCGCTTTCACAAACCTACATACACAACAAACAAAAAATTGCAAAAAATTGTGCAGAATTAATTGCAACAAGCGCTATTTCAATTTACGCAGGAAATCGACAAATGAAACGTGTACAGTGAATAATGAGAATAATAAATTCTACTTTCGTCTCTTAGCTTCAGGCAAAAACGCTGGTCTCGTCTTCTTGTACCAGAGGGTGAGGATTAGTCAGATAATTCATGCACACAACCATCAAAGCTTGAACTACTATTGCAGTATTTTGTAGTCTTTTGCAGGGTCCTCCAGCCCTCGTCCATATACTCGCGTACCTGTACCCACAACTCAACACAAATGTGCTGTACGACACAACACCCATACCAGAGCTACTCCCTAAATGATGGTATAAATTAAATTCTCCGAAGTTGTCACTAGTATAAAAAGTAGAACTTTCAATGATAACAGCTTAAAAGTTGCACCTGTACAAATAAATACCAAATTCTATCTTCAACTCGGCGATTCCTTTTACAGGAGGATGGTCAACATCAAATAACACATTCATCCTTTGTCTTTCCCCTCTCTTCTAACATACAGAATGAAACAACACACTACCTTGATGCAACTTTTGCTGAGCCCTTGGAGAGTCTTGTTGGCGGCGCCGCGGACGGACTCCTTGATGTCGTCGCGCACCTTGAACAGCGTGGTCCACATGGCAGGCAGGTGCGGCACGGCGGGCACCACCGAGTGCTGCCTGATGAGGTCAGCTAGCGCACTGCAGCACGACTCGCGCACACGCCACAAGGTGCTCGTCAAGTTCGACAGCAAGTCCTCTAGTATGGCTGAATAATATTTCTCGGTGGTCTTGTTGGTGTCTGATACGAGACAGCTCCAGATGTGCGCCATGGGTTGCTGTATGCGAGGTGTTGGGTCGTGCTGGTATCGAAACAACTTCGGCACAATTGCTGGCAAGAAAGGCTCAAGTTGTGCTCCTGCTTGCTGTGCCAGACTTCCAAAACCAAATGCTGCTCCCTGGTTTGGTTAGAAAGCCATAAAATTGGAGCATGGTGTATGTTAAATGATGACGAGGCATTCCAAAAACCAAACACATAGCATTTGAAAATGTCGAGAAATTTCGACTTACAGGAGTGCTGCATATTTTATAACCATTACAACACAAATTACAAAATACAAAAAAATTCACCACGTTACATCTACTTTTTCATCCAATTAGCTGAAAATAGCAACCCTCAAACTACCAACTGACGAGAACCTCATTCACTAATTACAAATTATCACCAATGCACAGATGCATCAACAATAAATTCTGCCCAACTAGTAGGGACAGGTACTGTGGACAACATGCGTAGCTGACAGAGTATCAAGCAATGAAGTCACAGCATAAAGTTTTTAGCATCGTAGCACCACGCTAAAAACAACGAAACAAATCTAACTTGCTTGAACATAAGATGCAAAATTCACATCTTTCCAAAATTCACAATCACAAAGATTCATGAAAAAAATCTACGGACAATTTACCTTTCTTGAGTTCCAGATGGCGTTGTGGTTTGCGAGATTCATGAACTTGTACACCAGATCGGGCTGGTTGAGGTCAGAAGCCAGAGAGCAGAGCTCCCTGTAAGTTGAGAGCTGACCGCCAGACGGTGCAGCGCCCAACTCGCCTTCTCTGAACAACTTGGTGTTGCTAGTCACGTTGGTGACGCGGCTCTTGCCTTCAGTGAGAGCATGCACAAGTCCCTCCACCATCGAGCGACGCGTGTCTTCTGAGCAGCACTCGTATACAACACACAGGCCTTTAGAAGCAGCATCCTGCACTAGCTCATTGCTATCAGCGAGCAGGTTCATGAAGGCACTCTGAATGAGCGGCAAGCTGCGCTGTATTTCCGGACACAGACGGCAACGCTTCAACACAGTTAGCAACCAGATACACGAAGCTTGTCGCACGCTAGGTTTAGTCATAGGAACGTAGTGATTCAGAAGTTGCTCCAAAAGCCATGCAAGTGTTCCTTCTTCCAGGGATTTCTCGTCAGAAACAGCATTTTTCTCAGTATCCACATCCATGTGTTCTTGTCTTTCTTTTTGAGGTTCAGATGGATTTACTTGAGCAGAATCACCAGAGTCAGCATTAGGATCAGGATCAGTCCAGAGGTTAAGAGCAGAAGTAGATGCTGGTCCCAACACACAGTCTGCTAAAGCCCCGCCAACACTGAAGTGGATCTCAAGTTCGTCGCTTTCATAAGCGAATCGCAACAGACTCTTGATGATGGCAGGTTTGAGGGGAAGATCATGTTGTCCAACACACATGTGGCCTGCACACTGAATGGCCTGCTCCCGAACCTTAGACGAAAGTTTATTGTTTTCGTAGACAGCCTTCAAAACGCCAAATAGTTCCACCAAGGTGCCATCTTTCCTACTAGCTGAGCGGAGAGGAGGCACTTTGCCTGATGATGAACTTGATTCAAGTTCACCTGCTTTGGTGTCTTCATTACCACCAACAGAAGGTTTTGACTCTTCTAGAGAGCTGAGGTCCCCAACAGGTACAGGCAGACTAGTGAATCTAGCCACATCAGCGATGGCGTTGATGTAAGCCAACTGTAGCCCAGTGTCACAGTTCACTAGATCATTGACAAGTTGTCGAAGTGTCTGAGCGAAGAAAGTCCATTCATCTTCAAGCACAACGTCCTCATCACACTGAAGTCTGTGCTGTGCAAACGCTAGGCTATGCCCTATGGCTAGTATGCAGCACTGTTGGCTGTCTTGTCGTAGCTCCTTGATGTTTCTGATACTTTGCAATGCGCGCTCAAACTCCGACTGGTCTCCCATCTGCCCAGTTACTGCACCAAAGAGTAACGCTGCCATCTGGCCTGCATGTCCGCCTCTTATGAGGAACCGCCGCAACCAGTCAGTCCTCCCAGTATATTGAGAACTAAGAAGTGATGGAACTACACAAATCAGTCGCACCATCGCCTCCACACCGACTGCAGACCAAGCATTAGCTACCATCTCACACAGTCCTAAATACTGAAGATATGGGTTTAGACCTTCACGTGGTCGCTGAAGTTCTTCACTGACGAAGCGCCCTACTGCACAACAGTCAGGCCACATGAGAGTGCCCTCTCTAAACAGGGTCACAGTAGGCTTTAAATTGCCTTTGATACAGTTACTTTTACTCTCAATGGCAAGACAATGTTGTAGATACAGCAACAACTCCTCCATCACCTTGAGGGAGTACGGCAGAGGCGTGTTGGCCACATCTCGCCAGTTGCTGCGGGGATGATCGTTCATTCTTTCAATTATGTAGCCGACCATGGAGCTGAAGCTCGGACTCACATACTCTACACTGTCATCGTCTTTCACAGGACGGTACAACTCGCGCGTTGCTTCCAATCTGATGTCATCTTGGCTATCGCCAGTGGCAAGAAGCAGGATAAATCTGGAGGCAAAATGGGTGCGGGAGAAGACAGAAGCAGCATAATGAACAGCAGTACGTCTCAGAGCAGGGTTGTTGTGTTGCACGTGACTCGATAGGAGAATGCAGAGCTGCTCCTGACTATTGGCAGAGAGATGTTTGCATACAGGCGCTACCATAGACAAGGCTTCCTGAATGGCGAGCAAGACATCGCCAACTTCATGAGTCAAGGCATCCATCAGAGTCTGCAAGTAGTGCAACTGAGAGTCATGAGACAGTAGCAAATTGGGCAGTTTCAACGACAGCTTGGCTAATGCTCCATATGCCAAGGATGTAAGCTTTGAGTCATTTTTTTCTTCATCTATAACTTTCACAATGCCTGAGAAAAGCATGCTGCCCACAGGCTTGATCTTGTCGGTGTTGGCACAGGAAGATATGTGATGCAGGAAGGTGATGCCTTGTTGCTTCAGTCTGCTGTTTGTGTGGCTGCCCCACAGGCACTCGCAAAACACCTTCACCGCCAATGGCGCATAGTTGGTGGCCTCCCTCGATTTCAGGAGACAAGGCATGAGTTTCAGCCGAATGCGCGTGTTAGCAGGGTTTTTGAACTTTTCAAGAGGACCTCGTTGAATAGGAGTCAGGGTACCCAAAAAGAGCACGTACATGGCCGAAATGACGGCGCTGCTGTTCCACTCAATGGTGGCATCAAGACGCCTCAATAGCGACTCTGCAGCATTGGCCACAGAAAATCTAGTATCCGAAAAAGCAATGATAACAGCGAGAGCCATAGAACTGGGTGACAAAATCTGTGCATCCAGAAATTTAAGAACAGTTAGCTTAAGTTTTTCCAGCTGTTCAGGCTCAAGAGGGACTTCTCCTTGAGCTCGTGTGTAGCTGTATATGGACATGCCAGCAGGCACCCCCACGACGGGCACGGACTCTGTATCTGGAGGGCTTGGGCTTGAACCCAGTGAAATTGAAGGAGCTCTACCTTCTTCACTTGAAGCCTGCTGCTGTTGCCCATCTTCTGAAGACACTGAGGCTGCTTCTGCAGCAGCAGCAGCCGCGGCTTCCTGCTGTTGCTGAGCATGTTCCTGACGCCGCTGTTCTTGCTTCAACAGCAGCTGCTGCTGAGTTACGCGCCCACCTCTGAGGAAGAGAACTAAAATCAAATGAAAAATTCAATACACGCAAAATTCATCTACTGAGAAGTTTAAACCACTGCTTCGAACCCCTGATACAAGGCCGGAGAAAAATCTGCAGGAACTTGGTGAATTAAATCTGGACGGTAGATATGATTTGTTTGAAACTGTAGGAACGAATTCAGTGGTCTGTCTCATGCAAAATAGATACCTGCTAACTAAATCAGGCAAAAGAATTCAATCCCCTGAAAAGTTTGATTGTTGCTTTAGTCTTCTCATGAAGTTTAAAAGTCAAAGAGAAACTGCAAACCCAGTGCTCTCTTAAAAAGTTTGATAGGAGCTTTAGTCCTCTTATGAAGCCTTAGTCAAAGAGAAACTGCTAACCTAGAGCAATAGAAACGCCAAGTTCGTAGCCTTACCCGTACGGCAGCAGCAAGATGTCCTGCATGTAGTCCAGGAGCAGCTTGGCAATGGCAGGCTTGTCCTTCAGCTTCATGAGAGGAGAGTCGGGCAAGAGGTGCGCTGATCCTTTGATGTGCCCCAGCACTGGCAACAGCAGCACCAGCACACTGCACCACAAGCCCAGGCATTCATTAATGATAACAAAGGAAAATGAAACGGGTTCTTTTGAGAAAAACGTTCTTCAGTTCACAAATTGATCACTCTTGGCTAGCACTACAATACCACAAGAGCTCTTTCTTTTTGAGCATAGTTGCTCAAGTGCATCACAAAAAAACACCAATAATATCAGGAATTGAGTTTTTATTGAAGAACTCAGGAGCAAAAGGAGAGACCTGAAATACTGGTTGATAGGGTGGTCCCATAAAAAAAATACAAATTTATTGAAATAATTGCAAAAATATTTGAAATTCACTCGCAGCAGTTACCAAAAATGATAAGTAAACAGATAATTTAGGAGAGACTAACCTGTCTTGCTGGTGAGCCGGCTTACCCTCCAGACTTTCCAACAGCTTTGGTAGCAGCTCGACCTGCTTGTTGCTGTCCAGACGTGGGAAGCCCATCCGGATGTACACCAAGGAGAAGTTCTGAAAAAGCATAATTCTGAAGTTGCTTGTGCACAATGTTAATGAGAATATCCAGACGATGGTCATTACCTTGTAAATGTGTGGTGTATTTCAACAAGTATTGCGTTTAGGGTTACAAGCACTTATCTTCTATCAATAATGAAAAATTACATTTAGAACCAACTACTACAACTGTAACCTTCACATATACACAAACATTCACACAGTTTCAGCACAATCCATGTGAAATGAATTTGCCTCATTCCTTCAAGGTACTTTTTTTAGCATGCTTAATGCTCATTTAATGAGCCTTTGCTCAAACCACAATAAAATATAGATGTCATCTAAATCTTTTCTAGACATTCATATTTTCTTCTGCAAAATATTAAAGACAATCACATATTTTAGAGGCTCCATTAAACTGGACTTCCACAAGCACAGAACTTAAGTAAAAAGACAGACACATCAAAAGATGAATTTTAAAGCAAATATTATTATACCTCCAAAAATGTGGACAACTCAAAACCTATTAAAGTAGTCCACTTGATATTTATTCATAATATCTACTTTTGACTTTAATTCAAGATGGTTTTTACACCAAATTTGGAACAAAGCAATTGTGAAACCAACTAACAGGCACCAACCTATCCTTGAAGTTTACTGTGTTATGATTATTCAACTGTACATCTAAAGTTGAGCCCCATACACTTTGATTAATTCAATGAATTTTTTCAATGCAAACGTCACTGTGACTCATTCAATGTACGTCAATGTCACTGTGACTCATTCAATGTACGTCAATGTCACTGTGACTCATTCAATGTACGTCAATGTCACTGTGACTCATTCAATGAACGTCAATGTCACTGTGACTCATTCAATGTACCACAATGTCACTGTGACTCATTCAATGTACCTCAATGTCACTGTGACTCATTCAATGTACGTCAATGTCACTGTGACTCATTCAATGTACGTCAATGTCACTGTGACTCATTCAATGTACGTCAATGTCACTGACTCATTGAATGTACGTCAATGTCACTGTGACTCATTCAATGTACGTCAATGTCACTGTGACTCATTCAATGTACGTCAATGTCACTGTGACTCATTCAATGTACGTCAATGTCACTGTGACTCATTCAATGTACCACAATGTCACTGTGACTCATTCAATGTACGTCAATGTCACTGTGACTCATTCAATGTACCTCAATGTCACTGTGACTCATTCAATGTACGTCAATGTCACTGTGACTCATTCAATGTACGTCAATGTCACTGTGACTCATTCAATGTACGTCAATGTCACTGTGACTCATTCAATGTACGTCAATGTCACTGTGACTCATTCAATGTACGTCAATGTCACTGTGACTCATTCAATGTACGTCAATGTCACTGTGACTCATTCAATGTACTTCAATGTCACTGTGACTCATTGAATGTACGTCAATGTCACTGTGACTCATTCAATGTACGTCAATGTCACTGTGACTCATTCAATGTACGTCAATGTCACTGTGACTCATTCAATGTACCTCAATGTCACTGTGACTCATTCAACGTACGTCAATGTCACTGTGACTCATTCAATGTACGTCAATGTCACTGTGACTCATTCAATGTACGTCAATGTCACTGTGACTCATTCAATGTACGTCAATGTCACTGTGACTCATTCAATAAATTTGTTTCAACATAAATGTCACTGTAACTCTTTCAGTGAATTCATCTACACATGTCCATGCAAATACAGCACCCACCACCACAAATGCTGAGGCCCCAGGTGCGCTGAACTGCCCAAGCAGCGACTCAACAGGCAGCTGGATGTGCTGGTGGTCTTTGATGCGGCGGTTAATGTGCCCCAGCATCTCCACAATCTTGGACAGCATTGATTACAGGTACAAAGTTAGGGCTTTCAAATGCTGGCCTGTTTTCAAGATATTGTAGCTTCAAGGGTCAAACATCATCAAAAGCTCCTCAGCAGCTAGTATTCAACTTACAGCACTTGTATCTTCCTGTCAAATTGATCTTTGATAAAAAATAAAAACTTTAATAATTTACATACAACCATGGGAATTGGCAACAAAAGTCTCGTTCTGGTGATATCCTATAAATGAATGATTAAAAAGATAAGTTGATTAGTTTAGATGAGTTAGTTTAAGCCTCCTTAACCACAACAGAGGTATGTGAAAAAGAGGAAGAATTAAGGCATCATTTAGAATGGAGTTAAGGGTATGCAGAATCTATGCACAAGGTGTGTTCTCACACAAGATCCCCTTTGCATAGAAACAGTAAGTTGAGAAGGAAATTTATGAAATGAGATAAAAGGTGGAGAGAGTAGTGGGTGCTGAAAAACAGGACAGCAGAGAACCAAAAAAAAATAGATGATCAGTAACAAAACAAAAATCTATTTGATTTCAATAAAAGAAGGCCTACACAGCCCTAAGCTTGGGACCTAACCCATAAATACAAAATTTGTATCCACCTGAGAGGGAAAAGATACATAATCACAGCACCGTGATAACAACACACCTTAAAATGCTACATAAATTGAATGGGTAACATCACAAAGTTTGAATAAATGAAAATAGGCCATTAAAAGTGAAACATACTCCCAGCAATCACCATAATTTTACAATTTGAGTGTTTTTCTATTATCATTATCTTAGTTAGTTCAAGACTCCTTAGCCACATCAAGGCCAATCTCAAGAGAGCTAAAAGGAGGGACCATTAGTATGGACTGTGAAAAATAGGGAATCTTAACAAAAGGTGAGCTCCCACACAGGATACACTGCACATAGAAACATTAAGTTAGAAAGGAAAAGATAAATAAAGGAGTAATGAAGGCATGAAAACTGAAAGTAAAGTGAGCACAAAAGGTTAGAACTCCAATAGCTGAGGTAACAAAACAATATCCCCCTGTGGGCACAAAAGGTTAGAACAAAAGGTGGGCACAAAAGGTTAGTGAAGTGGGCACAAAAGGTTAGAACTCCTATAGCTGAGGTAACAAAACAATATCCCCCTGAGGTGCCATCCCACATAACATAGGAATAACAAACCTAACTTGAACTTGAAGTCTATCCTATGCTGCCTGAGAAGTTGAGATGATTAGATAGCCAAAAAAAGTAGCACAAAGAGAAAATTCATAAATATTTATAGCAATTCACACAGAGATTACATGCACTGTATTCCATAGCAATACAGTGAGATGGGAAAAATTGAAAGGGTTATAAGGTAAGAAGAAATCAAGTAGACTGAAATGTTAATTCATTTTTATACGAATGAGATTTTACCTGATAATTTTTGTTTCATACTTGATACTAAAAAGAAATTATGCAAAAATTGTCCTTTTTTACTATCCTAGGCCAACTAAGAATCTGAAAGACACCATTATGATGCATTAAGCTATCCACTTCTAGATACCTTCTCAGATGTTATTAGGATTTCAAAAGGGAGGCCATTATTGTAAAATGAAAATACATACTGTAGTGACATAAGTCATAATGTAACAGCTCACCCACTCTCTTACATTCACCTTGAGGCCTTTATTAAAGAAATTTGTTGGTTATCTGCAAAATATTAGCTAAAATTAAATGCAAAGCAAAACAAGGCATATTTATGAGCAATTAGAATCCAACATGCAAATGGAATTATTTGTACATAAAAGATTTTAATTTGCCACTGTTTTCACACCTAGGCATACTTGTACCCCTATCATATGAAAATGTTAACCTTGAAAATTAGTTAACACAATCATTTTCAGTTACATTTACCTAATAGAAAGTTTAAGTATACACTGTCATTCTGCATAAAAAAATGTTCATCAACAGAATACTTACAGTAGTTCGCACAGCATCATCGCTCGAGTTCAGCTTGTTTATTACCGGAGCCAGGTATTTATCAAGCTCTGCTTGCAGTTCTTCATCTGTACCAGCAGCAGTGATGCGATCAAATACTCGCTGAACCAAAACTGAAAAAAATTACCGACATGAAGTACAATACCTCAATGGAAAATTCAAGATAGGTAAAAAATTATCACTTCATACTACAAGCTTATTAAATAAAAGCAGATGTGTACACTACTGGCATTGTTTGACCTAGTCTGTTCCTTTGGTAAAACACCTTGTCCAGCACACCACAAGATTTTATGTGCTTTTCTTGAAAGTTTTCTGTTAGCCTTAAAAAAATGTTTACATTGCATCCTGAATGAGTGTTTGCAAAGAAGACAGTCAATGAACCACAGAGAAAGAGACATGATTGATGCTCAAAGGAAATGAAACAATATCAATGGACACAAGCTCAACTGACACAATCTGCTCTTTCTTTTTGATCATTGTAATGCAAGGTAGATGTCCTGCTCATTTTTGGTGTTAAGTTGATTTGGCTTCTTCTGAACACACAATGGAGGAAAAAAGCATTTACTTCATGAATCCTGTCCTTACATGGGAAAAAAATTTCACCATCTTCAACACTATCTAACTAAAAATCTAGATGCACCTTATTATTAACTTGATGTAAATGACAGCAGTGCAGACATGTACACTGTAGTAGACAACAAATAATTGGCACAACTACAATAAAATTTCATATGCAAAATCAAAAAAGCACAACCTCTGACCAAGGACGCAGAGACATTTTATTTTTTTAATAGCCTTTTCCAGGTTCAACAAGAAGACACATATCAAGTTTTATCTTGTTTGAGCATGGAATAAAATGAATATACATCAATAATACACTATGATAGCTAAATATACAACTATAACTTGCAATATTTGAACAGATAGTCTGAAGATTCTAAATCTATGGAACAAACAGTAATGTTTAAAAAATATCTCATATTATAGAAATTTCACCATCAATTCTACCCAATCCACTCTAAAACCATGAGTAAATAGTTGAAACTATCACATACATAAATAATAGTAAAAAACAAAAAATGCATGACTAAAATCTACAAGTTATGTTTTTGAAGCCAACTATTTACATCAAGTACATATGAGTTTTGTAAACCCCTCAATACAACTTATCAGGCATGAAAATTTAAATAACAACAAGTGTTAGAATACAACAAGCTAAGCTTCCCACAAGTCCCATTATATCTGGTAGCAAACTTGTACAAAAAATATACTTGTGTCAGCTGTACATGTTAGTAAGCTTTAAGATAATTATACTTAAAGTGTACTTAACAAAAAGCTTTTTTACTAGTTATTTTTGTCAAACTATTTTTATTCCTCTAACTCAAAATGAAGGCAATTCTTCTGATCCTACTACCAAGCTTACAGAGCCTAAAATATGCATTTGATCTTGATATGCTGACAGAAATTTCACTGTACTTTATTTCTTTTCTTCTATTACAAATTTGCTTTAGAAATATTCAGCATCATATCATAATTCTGGACAAGTTAACCAATTAAGCACATATTAAAAAAAAAATTCCACATAACTTACAAAAATTAATACTAGATTTTTACAACTTACAAAGCTCATTATGCTGAGAAGTCATAGCTGATGGTAATTTGAAAGTCAAATGAGACTACTTTTTAATGATGCTTTTCAAGTTGAAAACAGCCATGAAAATCTTGAATTGGATGCTGTTTTCCTTGGTTCAGCTTATTGAAGATTCTGATTTCCACTGGTCTGTACACTTCAGGTTCCAAATGTCCTCTTGTCATATCACACCTGCTGGCATGGAAAAAATGAAGTAAATATGACAAACTACAAACATGAGTCAAGAGATTTAGATTAGCATAAATAAATTAGCTTATACTTTTCTTGTCACAGTAAATTGGTTCCAAGAGAGGCAGGCACCATTTAGATCAAACAAACTGGAAATCTATAAATAAGAATTTTGTGTCCTCATACCATGCTCATAGAGACTAAAAATTAAAAAAAAGCCCATGAAACTAGAATAAAGTTGAAGATAAAATTATTCAGTACAGCAACAGAAGACAGCAGTAAGCCAATTTGAGATTGTTAGTAATAAAACAAAAAATTATTTTGGTCAATGTTAAGTTCAATGCAATCATGGAAAATAATAATTTTGCTACAAAGAATCACTGAAGGAACCCATTTAAGAGCATTTTACATGAATGACATTCAGCTCGCTGATATGTTATTTTTGAATATTTAAACTTTGAAGTTGGCTTTCGCACGCCAAGGAAGCAAGCGCACCAAGCAGAATTTAATTAATAATGGAAGCTAACTTCCTATTACAAACGTAAAGAGGTTGGGTTGTAAGGGGGAGCCGCAGTTCTTCTGTTAAAAATTATAAATAAAGGTTTCTAGTGACGTCCTTTTATATCATCTCCAATGACGGCCACCCAGTACCCAAGATGGCGGCCGCCATCTTGGAGCTGATGTAAACGGACGTCACTAGAAACCTTTATAATTTTCATTAGAAGAACTATGGCTCCCCCTCACGACCCAACTGTTTACGTTTATAATAGGGTTTTAGCTTCTGTTATTAATTAAATTCTACTTGGCGCGCTTGCTTCCATTAGCGCGCAAAAGCCAACTTTGAGGTTTCAAAGTTTGAAAATAATGCATCAGCGAGCAAAATGTCACGGTCAATGTGAAGTTTAATGCAACCACGGAAAATAAGAATTCCGATCTTAGGAATCACTAAAGGAACCCATTTAAGAACGTTTTACACGAATGACATTCTGCTCGCTGATGCGTTATTTTCGAATATTTGAACGTTGAAGTTGGCGTTTGCGCCAAAGGAAGCGAGCGCGTGAAACGGAATTTAATTAAAAACGGAAGCTATTACAAACGTAAAGAGGTTGGGTAGTGAGAGGGAGGCACAGTTCTTCTAGTGAAAATTATAAATAAAGCTTCTAATCCACCCATTAGGGTGACGACCGCAATCTTGTTGACATCGGGTCCAAGATGGCGGCACCCATGGTGGTCGCCATCTTTGACCCAATGTAAACAAGATTGCGGTTGTCACCTAAATGGGTGGGTTAGAAGCTTTATTTATAATTTTCACTAGAAGAACTGTGCCTCCCCCTTACGACCCAACCTCTTTACGTTTGTAATAGGGGGTTAGCTTCCGTTTATAATCGAATTACGATCGCTTCCTTTGGCGCGGGAAGGCCAACTTCAAAGTTCAATAATTCGAAAATAAAGCATCAGCGAGCAGAATGTCATTCGTGTAAAACGTTCTTAAATGGGTTCCTTTGGTGATTCCTAAGATCGGAATTCTTATTTTCCGTGGTTGCATTAAACTTCACATTGACCAATGTCACTCAAGTAAAACATTTTGAAATGTGTTCCTTTAGTGATTCTTGGGATCGGAATTATTATTTTCCGTGATTGCATTAAACTAAACACTGACCATTATTTTATTTTAAAAAAAATCCTGCCTAATCTTTGGTTAGAACCTTGTAGCTCTTCCTAAGCATTGATTTTCATAGATATACTGTCACCTTTGCCTGAAGGGATTCATAATCAGTAAATTCAAGAATTTAGTGCACCATTCGGTCTTTCTGATTGCTTGTTAAATATATTTCTGATATATGTTAGCTTGCATTAAACACTTCAAGGTTTGTAGAAACTGTATAACTACCGACCCAGCTTTTAGTCACTAACAATGGGTGAGCTAACTAATTATCATGCCTGGATGCCGGAATCTGGTGCATCTTAGAAATGCAAAATTGCGTCAAGAGACTACGAAAACTGAAACTTTCCGAAAATAAATTCCTGGGCTTGACTACCTGCTACTGTTGGATAGCTTTCTACCAGTTTAATCGTCTGACTTCCTACTCTTGTAGGGTTCTGTCATTACTTCCCTGATGATTCGGCAAGCTGTTTACAAGTGTATAATGGTTCCGTGGTGAACGTTACTCCTGGGTCTGCAAGAGCTTATGTCTAAACCGCAAATCTAACCTCGTAAACTTTACACTTTAAAATAACCTCGCTTGAAATTTACACTTGAATTTACAAAAAACTTCTAGAACAAAAAATACAATCCCGATGTGGCATTACAAATGAGCTAACAACTTGTATTTACAACTAAATTCGATAGTGACGGAAAATCTTGTCGATTGTCGTGCACATTCGGCTAATAATAATAATAATGATAATAATAATAATGAAGGCATCTACGGATGCTTTATTTCCAATCAAGCCTGATACATATCACCTTGTACATTGGATTTTCAAATCCCTTATAACTAACGCCATGACGCTTTCCCCCGGTCAAGACCGGTACCCATTTCAGACACCTGGGTAGAGTGGGGTATTGTGCTTGGAATTTTTCTCCTATACCCAGGAGAGAAAATCGCCACCAGCGCCGGGACTCGAACCAGGGTCTGCCTGGACGGAGGCAAGTTCGATGGTCGCGCGGCTACGACGAGCTAAAAACTACTGCAGAAAATTGTGTTTCGTTCATTCATAGAAGAAAATAAAACATCTTCTAGACTTTTCTGTTGAACTGACTGTATTTAGTCAAATGCAGCTATCAGCGTGGTTTACATTTGTAATTTACGCAACTGTAAATCAGCCCATCATCAATTAGACTTCCACAAGAAGCACGAGTAAATATTCTCCAGGAAGTATGTTACTTCATCACTCAGGATAATTCAGGGTGAATAGTAATGATTAGTCCATACACGTATTCCATGTATGTATTTCCAAAATTGATTTCAAAATTTGGTATTGTCTGCGAGCTTGTGCTTGAAAAACTGGAAATTTAATTGTTTACTGAATGGAGAGAAATTGCGTTCGACTAGACGGTTGGACAGTGTTAACTTTAAATATTTAAACCCGAATTTACTAACGCTGTAACTTTTGTCTAACCGATGGCTGGAAAAAGTTAATTTCTTATACATGAACACAAATTCACTATATTTTTATTGACAGCGTGACTGTTGCGTCTAGCCGTAAATTTTATTTATAGTACAAGATTGTTAAAATATTTTTTCACCCAGTAAGATTGTATTTGTCGAGTAAACATTGCACCCGTTGTAGCGAATTTTAAACCAAGGCAGAGCTGTTACTAAGGCCAGTTGGGGCAAATTTTTTCCACAGAGATGAGCATTCTTTTCAACATATAGTTGGGGATGATTGGAAAGTAAAATGCGTCCAGATAAAATATTGGGTCTTTAATTAATGGAAGGAAAGAGTAGAAAATGAATACTGACTGTTTGTTTATCATCACTAAAATCATAAAATAAGGTTTACAAGTCATAGGAAATGTATAAATCCTTCCTTGAATCGAACTTTTTTTAGTCTGTCTTGCAACGTGATTTCCTGACGGTTCAAAAACCGTTTCTTCTTTCACTCTTTTTTTTTTTTTGTTCGTTTTGGTGGTAAAAAATTGCAAAAAGCGACTGAACGATCGTTAAAAAAAATTAATTAACTCTTGTTGCCTGAGAACAAATAGTTACCTTGAATGTGCCATAATTGTTACTTGCGGCCTCACTTGCTTGATCTTAGCTGTGTTGAAGGTACTCAGTTTGGAATGAATTCTCATCACGTCTTACCTTACGTTCGTGTATAACATTTTACCTGAAATAAAATTACCCCCAAACCCCCTCACAAAATTAATTGAACCTTCTCGTTATAGAAAAAATTTTCGATGTTGTTTTACTTTAATCTCGATTTTACCGTTTTCATTCCTGCATATCGCTTTTATTCGTGCTGAAAGGAGTGAAGTTGCTAGTGCTTGAGTAATTTGCCTGCTTCCCTTATAACTGTTCGTGCTGTTATTCACAGGATCGTTCAAGATTTTTAGGTTGGAAAGCAGAAAAATATCCCGTCCATTCATTACCTGTTAAATTTGATCATAATAATATCGAATACTTCAACATTTTATGAAATTGAATTCTTATGACGTATTTGTCTAACCTTACAACATGTGACCAGAAAATGTCAGAATAAGACAAAAAATCATAGTCTGTTTCTGTGGAGATAAAATTCAGAAGTCGTAGAGAAGCAGGCAACAAATTAGTCAGAGATGCATTTTTTTTGTTTAGTGGAGAACGAGTTAATTCATAATAAACCTAAAAAGATTTAATGAGACATAGAATTACATTCATGGGAAATTCTCTGAATTCAAGGCTCTACAAACGGACAAATTTGTACATGATATTCCAGCTAGTTCTAGAGATGAGTGGTCTTTTATGTGATGTGTTTGGTCGGAAGTTATACTGATGAGAACGAGTTGAGCGAGCGAGCATTGGAAGTGATGACGACGGAGATGCATCAACAGCTTCGTCCAGACAGAAACATGAAGATGATGTCTACTACAGGTGCATCAAGAGTTTGGAGTTCATACGCACCATGAAATTGCACACACAGTAGTTATTTGTGACTTGAAAAGCCTATGTATAGGCGTGAACGAGAATAATATTTTATCTAATAGCTTGTCAAAAATATAGTACGGTTTAGGGAGTAAAAAATTTATAAAATAAAAGCTGTTGTGTGTTGCATGCTTACATTTACATTGGCTACATGCTTTACCTTCATGTTTTTAGTTTCTATTTGATAATGATGGTTAATGAAACATGACATATGTGCTTTTCGAACATTATTGGATGGATTCGTCTTGAACAATCGTGTACACTAGTTTTCAGACTCAAGAACCGCATTCGTGGTGGTGAGAAATGAAGAGCTGCGAGTGCACAAGTCAGTCCGCGACTGGGAACCGCGAAGCGCATTCATGTCACTTGGTTGCGTGTTCGCCACGCTTCTACCCCTGCACCAGAAAACAGTCGTTCATCCATTCTTTCATTAAGCCTGGGGAACAAATTCAAAACAAAAAGACTTCCCTAGCGCATTCTGCTCGCGTGATGTGCCCTACGTTTGACCTTGAGCAGTGTAGTGGCGCCACCATCAGTTCTCCTCCCCACTTGCTGCTACACCCACCATCTTCGCAACTTCGTATTTGGTCCTGTTCAGTTCTCTTTTCTTGTTTTATGTTCTCTGCTTCGTTTCTTATTTTTCTTTAGTTTCCTTCTATTTCGTTGAACACCCTGTTAAATTCTTTAATCTTCGTGTTATCCAACTGAAATCACCCCTGCTTTATTTATCATCCTTCTTTGTCATTCATTACGTCTATTATCCAATTTAGTTCTTTTTCACCTTTGATCTTGTGCTTCAATTTGTTCGCCATCCAGAATTCAAATTCATGTTTTGTCTTGTTTTATTTACCCATCGTCAACTCACTTTATACATCATCAGCCCCGTTGAAGTTTCATCAAATTATCTCTTCCGTAATCGCAATATTTGGTATGTCATATGTTTTAGAAAAACTGTTCTGCATTTGTCAAAGCTGTTATCTGCGACAAATTTTATAGTACTCTCTTTGTGTATTTTGTACTTAAAGTGTGAGCTTGAATTGTTGGTTAGGTAAGAGTAATTTAAAGGCTGTTGATAAGTGGATAGCTACTGCATTGTATATATTATCTTCTTCACCTATAGTTCCAAAAATTTGAATGAACTAGGAATGCATCCTGATTCTTATACCGTGAGCACAAATTGCAGAATGTTCGTGTCTGTTCGAGTACACGGTTTATAGTAGTCGATTTGAAGTAAAGTTTTGCTCTGAAATTTAGAATGAAATTCTTGGTTAGATTTCGGAGTCTCAACTTCATTACCATTATGGTAATGCCAAAATTCTTGGGTCAGGGAAAGCAGTTAGTATCAGGCAATATTATCACAACATAGCATCAAATAAAATGACTTAAGCTTATAGACAGCAAAAATCGTATCTTTGAAATATTAGCTGAAACACTGCTTATAGCTTAACAAATTTTACGAGTTCCGAACACGCGTTATTTGAATTCATTTAGATTCAACAACTTCCATTAACTAAGTGACCTACCCGGTTTCCCTATAACAGTTTTCTATGTCAAGAGGTATTTCAGTGAATCAAGTTTGCGGCATGAATTTTGCCAGAGCTCCTTAACAGTTACGCACTCTTCTAATGTACGCCGAAGTCCGACTCCTGCAACTACCTTCTTCCAGACACACGTTCTACGAGCAGATGTTTCCTTACCCGACGGTCCGGTCCTTCCCAAAACTGTGGAGGTTTGCGTTACGTTTCGAAAAGTGATTTGGTGATCGCGAATGTTCGACAAACGTTGCACACTGATAAAAACACTTGTCGTAAGCCAACAATGAATGGCTATCCTGCATCAATGGCAATGCTGATAATAAGTGATGAGGAAATAAGATTTTAAATAACTTGTCAGCAATAATACGGCCTTACTAGAAACAAAAGATATTCGCAGTCATTCACGTATCATCGGACTCACTGACAGACGTTAAATTTGTTGAGGTGAGAGGAAGCGGATTTTATTAAATGAAATATGTAACTATCATCAATAAACACATTTTCTCGCCACCAAACTGGGTGGATGAGTGTCTGAGCGTAAAGCCTTTTTTTCCTCCATCTTGCGAGGCTGGAGTACCAGTGTCTCCTTCAAGTCTCCTTCTGATAACCCGGTTCTCTCCCTGTCTCCCTCCCCATTCCTCTCCCTGTACCCTTCTCTGATCTCCTCCCAGTCCTTCTCGACTGGCTCCTACTATGTCTCTTATTGCTTCTTTCATATTTCACCTTACTTTTAGCTATCGTCATTCGCTTGAAATACTCGGCCGCAAACGAACAACACAATTTAAGTGTGTTTAAAACCTTAGTTCTCGAAAGTTTCATGAAATAATCTAAAAGTAGAATTATTTTTCAACACTTGCCTGCAACTTAGCCCAACGCTATTTCAAAACCCAAGCCGAATAATTATGAATACTATGTTCAAGTCTGCTACTGCGTAGTTGTTTTTGTACCCTCTGAACTAAGGCCAGCTCGGTGCGAGCACCCTGCTGCAGTGCACCTACATGGTTACTTCACTTGCTGCTGAGGTGGTTTGCAATAACAACTCCTAATCACTAGCTGTCAAATGCTGCTCGTCCTCGATCATCCCTAAACAGCATGTCCAGCTGGTATTTACTAGGTGAGGTGACATTTGCAGAGCTACGCAAGTAAATTAGCTATTGTTACTCATAAGACAACTCGACGGTTGTAAATTTGTAATTTAAAAGCATCAATTGATAAATCCTTTTGTGAAGTCCTCTTTTCCGTAAAACAAAATATTGCGATATTGACACATGCTTGCTAACCAATTATTTGGGTATCAACATCTGACTAAATCCCGTTTTTAGTCATCATGGAGTTAACCTAACCACAGATTAGTCATTATTCGTCCATTAGTATTTTTGTATCTTTCCTTAAGTGTCGGATGCATCGCTAGCATTTATTCAAGAACGAGTGTGAAGTTTCGATCCCCGTAGGAACTTGGTGGCGCTGGAGTAAAATTGAGACAACTCTGGACTCGAAGATGCGAACAAATTTCACCGGTTAAAATGCTTCAAAATCACTCCAATTGATCACAGATAATGAATTTAAAGCTGTACTTTTAGATGCTTTAAAAGAATAATTATTGTAGAGAGTTGTTCCTGCATAATAAATTCCTCCTCTTGATACAATGGTAGAGTGCAAAAAATTCCTCAATCATACGATTTGAGTTGGTTCATTGTGTACAATACACGTACCTGAAGTTTTATTTTGTAATTTAAAATAGTGATTTCCATTGCTCTAAAACATACATAACTTCTGCTTGAACCATACAAATTCCCCTCAACACATTCCTTCAAAAGAATACATAATTTGAGCTTTGCGTAACATCTACTATTTTTGCGTATAATTGAACAATGCGTTGGAAATTCTGTAGACTGCGCACGTCCGTTTGTAGGTTGCAGGGAAGATTTCAAGGTCAGCAGGGGAAGTTTGGTTCCTCGGAGGCGGAGCTTAGGCCTCAAGTCTAGCGGTTGAGCGCATGTCGTCGCCGTTGTCGTGATGCCTTATATATCTAGATGTAGGAACCATTGGTTGTAGTCTCATTCTATTATATCTCAGTTTATAATTTTCGAAGGTGTTTGATGAGAACATCCTTGGAATATTTTTTTTGTCTCTGATGTGCGTTTACATAGTACAGAATGCAACTTGGAAAAAATGTCCGTTTTTTCTATCACAGAATTTCTACAGATACGGAAATATTTTTGTAATGCTTACATGCTAGGCCAAAAAATACGCCTAACTAATTAAAGTATAATTAATTTCCACAGGTTAATGATTCATCTAAATACCTCACTGAAAAATTCTTTCACAATTAAATTCAGTACGCGACGGATGACGAAATCACAATTATATTATCCAATTAGCTCTTTTTAACAAAAAATCGATTAGGATTTGGTATCGAACGATGTTAATTTTTGTTAACAATTTCTCCAATCATACTGACGTTCTAACAAATTGAATATGCTCTTTAACTCGTATTTTTTCGAAAAAAAATACAACTACACCAGAGTCCAATCGCAAATTATTCAAGCGTACTTGAGCCCTTCCATTGCATTGCGTCTGGCGATTGCTCAAAGCAGCGCTTGCAAGCTAAAGCTGTCGACCTAAGAATAGTTTAACGTGTTACCTCACTTCTTAGCTGGTAGCCAAGAGTGCTCGTTTTGAGCACTCCTCTTCAATGCCTTTCGCTCTCTTCGACACTTTTATGATTATAAAAGTGTGGTTATATCGTTCAATCAAACATAGGGCTAAAATTTCGACGCTTGAAGACTTGTACGATTACTTTTACTAATCGTACGTACTACAGTTCCTTTAATTCTTTTTCGTATAGAAAACTTTTTGGGAATGAAAAACTTGATTTAACACCCTACAGGCATCCTAGTTATTTTACTTTGCTTTTGAAACAAAAAATAGTTCTTTGCATTTCAATCCTTAAAATGAATAACATGCATCCTGAGTGATGTTCTGTTCAATAAACCTTTTTTTTTAGTTGCAAACAAGAAGTTTGAGTGTCTGTTCGTCCATTCGTCCATTAGTATTTCATCTATAGCTCCTATTTATTAGGCAATAGTCAGTTCTATTACCCTGACTACTTTAATGAAATCAGAAACTGAAAGAGGATTGAGTTGGGACCATTTTCCTTCAAACTTGGAACTCGTTTCGACAACAGGCACGTAAATTGGTAACGTCTGTGTGGAAGAAGACGGTAGTCGGGAAAACAGCAGTGCGGTTGTTGCACAATTTCCTGAAAAGAGGCAGGGAAGGGGGAGGTTAGCGAGGAAGGGAAAAGGGAGCGTAAGGGAAAGCATACGCGCGGAAACAGGGAGGGAGGGAGGGAGGGAAAAAATCCCGCGAGACGACTGGTGAATACTCCCATGATGTAGGTGGAGGTCGGACGAAACCATTCCCTACGGACCAATTTGCCTTGAAGACAAAATCGAGTCCAAACCTGAGTAAACACGGTGACGACCGATCGTATATTGTTTATGTACGTATCACCTGGGTATTTTATCATTAGTTATTCAAAAAAACTCTTACATCGCCTTGTACCAAACGGATTCATCCCAAATGTACTTTTTCACACACGATACATACTTTACAATAAAGTAGTACGAATTTAAAAAAACTCCCAATTTCCCATGCCCATAAACCCATTAGTGAAAAATTAATTTTGAAGCGAGAAACGAGTAGGTATACAAAAAATCTTTAGATGTCGGAAACATGATATTCAAAGAGCGAACGAACTTTTTGGCCAACACGATTGAACGAGAGCTGTATCTTTAGTCTCTGAAACTTATGTGTAAATCAAAACATCGAATGTCCACCGCTAAAGCTGATGAAGTGTTGTTGGTTATAGTATACATGACAATGTCACCACTGGGAAAACTGATGAAGTATACATGACAATGTCACCACTGGGAAAACTGATGAAGTATACATGACAATGTCACCACTGGGAAAACTGATGAAGTATACATGACAATGTCACCACTAGGAAAACTGATGAAGTATACATGACAATGTCACCACTGGGAAAACTGATGAAGTATACATGACAATGTCACCACTGGGAAAACTGATGAAGTATACATGACAATGTCACCACTGGGAAAACTGATGAAGTATACATGACAATGTCACCACTGGGAAAACTGATGAAGTATACATGACACTGTCATCACTGAGAAAACTGATGAAGTATACATGACACTGTCATCACTGGGAAAACTGATGAAGTATTATATACATGACACTGCCAGTTTTCCATTGGCGTCATTGTGTCCAATCTGCTAAAAGTAAAAATTGTTGCACGTATCAATCATAGTTTCACTGCCAATTTTTTTTTGGGGGGGGGGGGGGGGGCGAAATGTTTTTTGAGCCTGTATCCCTGAAATACTTTGAAAGTTCTCCCAAAGCGAATTCTTTGATCGAAAATGCTGAAAATTTTGATCGAGCAACGCTGCATGAAATTTTCTTTGCTCATGCACAGTACTTTTTGGAGTACCGAGGTAAACAATTTTAAACAATTTATTTACCACAGGAGATACAGAGATAAAATGTTTGTTAAGTCTAGTACAATGGTCAAATTTGAGTATAGCTACCTGTGGGCCCGAATAAGTTCAGTGACTTCTAGGGCATCCTACCATCAAGGTTAGTCTTAGGAGTACAATAATGTTTAACCTAATTCACTTAAACTAGAGACGCATTAGACTGATCAATGAGATAAGTAACTCGAAATTAGACACTTTATTTCACAATATAGTTCTTATGGACTAGATTTAACAGTATATTCGACAAACGATTCAAGAACAGACTGAAGATCGGCGAAATTAACCAAGGCGAATTACATTATTAGGACCAGTTATGTAGGTGACAAGGTTTGACTCTGTGATCTTACACGACTAGTAATCTGATAGGAAGTGAGACTCAAGATTATTTTTGAATACCTTATAAGAATTACTTTCACGGATCTCCGCAGGTATTGAGTTCCAAGTTTTAGTTCCAACGAAGAGGATACTGTGTTGTGACCGAGCCTTTGAGTAATAAGGAAGCATGAATTTACTTCTATTTCGGGTTAAATGGTCGTGATGACCAGTTTGCGTAGTTAATAGTTGTTTTAGGCTATGGTCGCCATCATTTGTTAATGTTTTGTAAATGAAATTGCAAATGGAGATTTTGTAGAGATCCGAGAGCTTAAGTATTCGTAAATTTTTGAATGAGTCATTTGTGTGAGCATTATATTCTAGATTCTTTATCGCTCTTATGGCTCTTTTTTGCAGGGTAAAAATTTTGTTGGTTTTATTTTTATCAGTTCCGTGCCATGCTTCTATTCCGTATTGCAAGTATGGTGAAATGAGCGTTCGGTAGAGCATTTGTAAGGCTGTTCCAGGCAGGAAATTCTTAACTTTATTTAGGATTCCGATAGATTTTGATAATTTAGAACTAATATGAGCGATGTGCTCTTTAAAGGTTAGATTTTTGTCTATTATGATGCCGAGGAATTTACTTGAGTTGGTTTCTTCGATTTCACCTTCGCCAATTTGAATGCGTGGGAGAGATATATTTTTCTTGTATGAGAATGTAATATATTTTGTTTTATCGATATTAAGGCTTATTTTATTAGCTTTAAGCCACAATGAAACCTTATGAAGTTCATTATTTATACGCTCCGCCATCCTAGCGGGATTTTGGTCTGGAAGGACCGCAGAAAGGGTACTGTCATCGGCAAAAAGTATGAATTTGAAGAATGATGTAGATTTAATGATATCATTGATAAAAACATCTCTTAAAAAGCACTCATTCAGGGCTAGACCTTATAATTCTTTGAAAAGAACACCAGTCGTTCGGCTTGATGAAGGTTTCAGTTGCCAGCTAAAATTGAGACATTTTACGATCAGAGAAGGTGGATGTAAGTTGATACGTAGCGCTTGCCTGTCAGTGGTCGGCAGATCGAGTTAAAAAGCAACGATGTTACTTTAGAATGAGTTTTAGGAGAGAGTGAACTACTAATTCTTTGAAAGAGCCATATTCCACCCTCGTGCGGCACTTGTAGACGTCTATTAGTATTAGTAGGATAATGATACAAGACTTCTTGGGGGTTCGAAACAGGTATCGTTGAAAATTGGAAGTAGAAAAAAGAGAGTTGAAATACGCAAACAATCATATGTAAGATGAGATGTGGTCTGCGTACAGGTACTGTGAGCGCGCAACCGAAAGTTACTACCTGAAATTGTTTCCTGCAGTAGTGTAGTGCCTGCCGCCTTACTCTCGTGATGGTGGTCGTATATCACAAGGCAGCAGTCGCAACACTGACTTCGTGCTCATGCCTTGTTTAACCAACAACACTATAATAGATTCCAGGCGTTGGGAATATTGTTCCCTAGTCTCACGTACGAAGTTGGTTATGTTCAATATTGACAGCGTGTATAGGGGGTGAGCTGCTGGGTCAGCTATGACCCTTCGACCTTCGTCTCAGAACTGTACAGTCAGCATAAAGTTGACGGTAAACCGGCGAGTTATGCGTACAAGGAAGTAGCGCTCACAACACGCGAGGATGTGAGTACGGCATTTGCGCAGCCCTCTCATGAGGGAATGAAGTTCTCACTTTCCCGTTTTACGTCTGCGTAAAAAATGTGTGGCAACATGAGTATGAAAAATGTTTACTCAGGAAATTCAATAATTCGCATAACAAAACGAACGAATGAGCATAACGTTACACAAAATTATGCGCGTAACAAAATGACTTTTTCCTTCCTGTCACTTTTTCTGTACTAAAGTCAATTTCGCAATCTCGAATTTGTGAGTGTAGTGAACACTGATTGAAGTTTACCCTCCTGGATGCTTCTATTGTTCTAATATATGCGCTTCAGATGCCCTCTGAAATATATTTGAAACAACTACGAAAGAAGAGAAAGTGAGGAGGTTGATAGATATTTATCATGCTTTGATATGTTGTTATCTTCTTATTAATTCACTCAGACAATCACTACGCTCAATACATAGCTCTACACATTTTATCCTTTGCATACAAACCTATTTCTTCCACGCACTGACCTAGCGAATGTTTTTCTTTGTTGTTGAGAAAATTGCATTGTTAAAGGAATATTGCCTATCAGATGCAGTGCTGAAAAGAAGTTAGCCCACTTCTGCGTCTGACGAGTCGGTCTCATCGGAATCTTCTGACGGGACATAGTGCCATATATAGGAGCATAAATTGTCGTAAATGGTCTCAAATATTTCTAACTTTGAACTACTGAGAATTGGCAGTTAGTGAGTGTGCTTAATCTAAGTCCATTTTGCTGTGTAAGGGTATTTCCTGTGCATTTCCTAAACGTTTGAAACACATTTAGACTATATTTCGTGTCTGAATACGCAATGAGAATCAAAATGTACTACACCGTACAGGGTTTGAATTTCTGTCTTCTTCTAGAACGTTGAAATTGATTGCTTCCATACTTCTATTGAATTAAGGTCTGCGTGACTGTTCAACAACCGTTATGACGCCAAAAAGTGAGTACTGTAAATGTAAAGCTTTCTGTCAAATTGAATTGAATTATATAGAGCACATTTTTATTAAACTTGCTCAACATGTTGCGGAATCTGTGTTAAAAGAGAGGCCAGTCATTCCGCGTCACAGCGGTTGATTTCCTAGGTTCGGTAGCATCAGAACATCACCTGAAGACTCTGTACTCATCACTAAAACACAACCCCCGATCGTTTTTCCACCATGCATTTTCAAAATGCCGCTTTCGGATATCTTCGGCATGGTCAAAGAATAGGTTTTTGTGAGTGGAACTGTTTTCAAAGTGAGTATATCAACCAGCGTATGAAACTATCTTAATCAAAATAAATTCTAATTGGAATTCTAGATACTTGTAAACTATTTTGGCTGATCTGTTAAAGAGTTTCACGTAGATTTTTACTCAGTTATTGGTTTAGATAATAGTTTATGCCTTAATCCATTCTGAAAATAGAGTTAAAGTTCAACCTAACATCTGTACCTATTTTCTACGTTTATCGTTTGGTAATATTTGGTAGCTCTCATCTCAA
Source organism: Morinoia aosen (assembly GCA_030386875.1). Lineage (NCBI taxonomy): Eukaryota > Metazoa > Arthropoda > Malacostraca > Amphipoda > Talitridae > Morinoia > Morinoia aosen. The sequence goes on from CM059560.1 coordinate 49,573,307, forward strand.
AAATCCATTTACTTAGTCGCTTTCATCTGTTCCTCGAACCCAAAATGTTTAGAGTATGGACTGTAACTCATTAGGAAATTCACGACGCTCACTGTAGAGAGAAATGAATCAATCAATGGGTTCGAAGTCTCTGTTACACTTACTCCTAGTGAAAGAACGAATTTAAAAAAAAATATGTACTGATGCCCAGACATGGACCTGAGTTCAGTCACTGTTTCAAATTAAAACTAGACGGTTCATATTTAGACCGTGTCAGCACAGACGTTCATTCTCCACTGAATCGGAAACAGTACAAACACTGGAAGTACAATGTATAAAAAAAATTGAATTCGATATTCTGAAGATCGTAGTTCTGTGCTCTCATGCCTTCTCGGTGTCACGTTTCAGAGTTGGTGTTAAATTCCTTTCAGTATCTCAGTCTAAAACAATGCTGCATTCGTAAGGTCGGTTCGATGTTGGTAAGCGCGACGCAGAGCCGGCAGAATCAAGCAGGACTTGACTTCGGGTACCTTTCATACCGCTTCAAAATCGTCTTGGTAGCTTTAGGCTGTAGCCTCGAGAGCGCCAGTTGGTGGTCGAAGGAGGTGGCCTATTAAGTTACATCACTCGCACCCCGCTCAACCGCAGCCCCACCACCCCGCCCTCCCTTCAAGCTTCCTCTGATGTAACGCAAACAAGCACCTGACTTTCTCCTGTGAGTGCCTGCGCAGGCTCACTTGGCTTCTTCCTTCTTCGCAAGCTGTGAAGTCAACGTTGCCTTCTCCCACTCGCAACAACAAAATGGTTATTTCCCGTCGAATTACTCTATGATTGAAAACTGGCCCGCACCAGCGTTACTTTCTTTGTTTTCAGATGTTTTGAAAGCCCAACTGCGAGTTGAAAGGGACCTGTTTTAATTAGAGCTGTCGAGTGTAAGTAAATCTCTTCGGATCGTGTTCAAGTTGAGAGCAAAAGTGAAGTGAAAGTAGAGAGAAGAAAGATGCGAGCTGGCGTCACACTGCTGCTAAACATGCATGCGAATTCTACTGTATAGCTTGACCACAACTGTATTTCCATTTCTTCTGACCGGATATGGTCTCCTATTCATACTAAACCTTACACAACTTTTAGCAGGCATTTAAATTATTTTTTTTTATTTCGTTAGGAGAATATAAATGTCTGCTGCCAAATATTGTTTTAATGATGAATAACTAGGGTAGTATGTGATTTAAAATGTTTCAGTTTTTTGACATGGCATTAAAGAAACGGCGACGGAACATGTTAGTTCGCTCTTCTTAGATTTTAACTATGCACCAGTCTCTTCGACACCACAAAAAAGCCTCATATTTACTCCTCAACGTAGACATCGTAGAACTGAAGTGCTGTGAAGAGCTTCACAGCGGCTATTCTAGATGGTTGAGTATAATAGTAAACGGGAGAAAATAATTAGCTTTAGATTCTAGTCAGGTAAGTGTCAGACTGTGGAAGCTTTGCTTTGGCGCAGCTTTTTACCTGCCCTGAGTGTCAAGTAGACGGACGAAGACAAAGGTGTGTGTGCCATTCGAATTTTCCGGATCTTGAAGGGCGAGTAAACCTCGAGCTTTGAGGTAAGTAGAAGCGAGAATGATGTGATGAATCAGGTAGAACCTCAAAATTTGAGGTCGAACTCTTGGTTTTACTTTTCATTAAATAATTGTACTCATTGCAGTGCTAAAACTCTGATATATAAGCAGCTGTATATTAAATTTGTAATGATAAAAGTTAAATTGGCTTTTGAGATTCGCTGCAATTGATTTCACAGTGACGGCTCTAAGAGTAAAATTGTTTATGTTTTGGGCAAATCAGTTTTTAAATATCTTACAGCTATGTATTTCATAGAATTTCATGGATTGTCCATCCATCCTAGTCGTTCATTTACTATAATTTTTTGCTCAGAGTTTGATCAGCAAAATGTGTGGTATTCGAAAACACAGGAGTTTCTTAGTTAGGAAAGCAGTCCGATTTTTTGTCCGAAATCTGAATGGCAAGAATTTCCCAATGTTAAATAAACGCTACCTGGTATCAGAGCAAATTAAGTCCCTTTAATTAAGTTTTATCCATGTAGTGTGTATATAGAATTGTAAGTAAGTCTATTTCATGATTGCACTATTGAAATTAGTCATAAATCAGTGGATACATTGCAGCATTGTCCATGTTGAAGTCAAATATCTTATCTACACTGATTTTAATTTGCGCCTCATAATTCTCAAGTGTACAGTGAAGTCATTTCAGTAGTGTGAATCATTGTGAAATACTTTACCGTCACTATAATTTTTATTGAGGCCATTGAGCTTTTTCTATCCTAACGACAGATACTCTATGTATAGTTTAATGTACCTCAACTCCATGATTATGTAGAATTTATAAAATTATGTATTAATTTATGTATGTATGAATTTATCATAGAAGACGAAATCGTAGTATTTAACTGAATGCTGAGAAGTGAGACTGCTTTCTTTAGCTCTAGCGAAACACTAAATTGCAATAATGTAACCTATTGCCGCCTAGTGTAATAATTTCTTTGTAAATGTTTCGCGAATTCGAGGTCGTTCCAAAAACAATTCCGAACGAAATTTACTTCCTGTAGGTCTTTTTCCTTGTATTTCTGGAGCTGAGTAACACTCCTGTCCCAAGAGCTCTCATAACATATACTTGGTATTTGCCTCACAGAATTGTAAAATGAAGGATCGTGTATAATTTCAGTGATCAGTAATTTAGTGATCAGACTGTCTCGGGCATGGAATAGATCGCATAATAAGAAAATCAACGTTTCTTTTCCGCAAGGTTATTGGCGGTGGAAAGCACTATAATTTTCTTTATCCTGAACCACGTGAAAGCTCTTAAAAAGTAAGGAGACATTGCAATTACTGCAGCTGCTTCAAAATATTGCAAGAACTGCAGGCGCATCCTACTGCTGAAACGTGTTTTGTCTATTGAAATAGTTATTTTCCGAAAGGTGAAGAAGAAGTAAGATTTACAATTACGTTTTGGAATGTAATTTGTACCCAATTAGTAATGTCCATGTATGCAGCTATGTTTATTCACTCGTTGGAGCTGCAGTTGGTCCAAACTCGGTGCGAAAAAATGCTTAGGTATAAAAATTTTGCAAAATTATTTCTCAGGCGGAGGTTGTTCACATTTGCTTACTCAAATTTCATCTTGAAAATTAGTGGGAGGTGCCATCCGTCACCTGAGCGCCTTGCAAATGAGAGCAGAAATAGGCGAGCCTAAAATTGGAATTCAACATCCTTTCTGACAAAAGAGCAAAATATCATGAATCAATCAGCAAAATATCATGAATCGTTAACGTTTTGAAGCTCTCTGAATCATGAATCAAAACGACTGATACTCTATGTATAGTTTAATGTACCTCAACTCCATGATTAAGTAGAATTTATGAAATTATACATGAATTTATGTAAACCGTAAGTTAGCTGCGACTCATTTTTCAATACGGTGGTGCATAATCAAAAAAGTGTACTGCGGTTAAATTTGGTTACTGAATAAAGTACTCTAATATTATCCTTCGACCAAACTCATAATTTCAAGTTCGGTAGCACAAATGTGTTTTCGAAACACTTGGCGCTTTTTTTCCGTCGCTGGAATTATTTAGAGTATCAGTTGTGTTGCACAACGAGATAGGAATGGCCGTAAACACAAAGATGATAAAGTCTTTATTTGAATGAAAGCTCAAACTAACACCCAATTATTCACGGACAGGAGAGGAGAGTCAAGGAAACTTTTTCAGTTTCAGTAGGTATACTAAAAACAGGAATGAACTGTTATCTTGTTACTCTTTTCGATTGCATATTGTTGCAAATGGTATGAATGGTTTATCCACTTCTTCCGGGCTGTGAGTTGAAGGACAAAAGGACGAAAAAATACCATCGAGAATTCAACTGGTGATAAAAATTTATTTTAAATTTATTTTTAGTCCACCAAATAGGTTGATGGCATCACTCACTGTAAAGGATTTTTTACGTTCGTATTACTGATAGATTTTTAGTTCATTGCAACATGTATTTTTTGAGACATTTTCCTTCTGTTCGCTTCGCGTTAGACATCCTCATGAGAATCATAACTCCGGGAAAAGTTCTACGCTACGAAACGAGTGTTATTTCAGGGGGAGGAGAGGGGAGGGAGTAGATTTCTCATTGGATACCATGGTGTCTCTTCAAGAAAAGTTGAGCTTAAAAATTCCATGAGCTTGTCCCATCGTTGATCGCACATTCGCGTCTGTTTCTCTCTACGTCTCGCCTGTGAGAGAAGGCTACTGACTCCTGAAAGAATGATTTTAACGTATCATTTTACTTTATATTATTGTTCGGGCTTGATGAGTCTGTATGAGTTCCTTTTTAGGAAATAGCTTATCGGATGTCAAAACACTGGAAAGATGATTTGATGCGTTAAAGTGACTTACGTCGTCGTTCAAATACTGATTGTTCCGAGTCTTTTACTCTATAGCGAATGCACACCTTCAGAAAAGCATAATTCGCAGGCATTCAGAAACAGTGCGATTTGATGGAGAGCGAGCGTTGATCTTCTCATTCCTCAGCATATGGTGCGGTTGACAAATTCACATACCTCGTGATCAGTTCATGCCATAGCTTATTAGTACAGTGATTCAGAGCCGAAGCTTTCAGAGTTATTGTTTGATGTTATAGAGTCAAACGTGTCTGCTCAGCAGTAAACATCTTTCACTCTAGAAATCTCTTCAGATCTGCATGATCATCTTGATCAAGCATCTGCAATGGCCTTCTAAAAGTAAAATGAACTATGCGTGATACTTATATTGGCCACTTATACTTTTATCAACCTTAATTTGAAGAAGTCGTCTTAATTATCCTCTTGAATAATTGGCTGTAATATTAAATTTTCCCTTAGGAATTGCAGTCATCTAATCAAAATAGCGTTGCACGCTGTTCATTAATGGGAATTAATAATTTCTGGTAACATTGAGAGAGAGAGACATATCTTACGAGAGGGAGTGGCGGTGTCGTCAATCTGCGTGAGATACAAAAAAGGACTTTTAGTCAGCTGTAGAGGCATCCGTGAGCTGCTAAATTTGTTGAAATACATGACGTAAAAGAAAAAGAAAAAAATAACATTCAGTGTTCGGGGTTCGTAAATTGCATGGTGAATTTTCTCTGACACAAACAGTTACAACCAAAATTTATCTTTCTCGTATTAGCGAGGGTTTTTTTTACAAAGTGAAGAACCATGCATTTTGTAACCTTAAAAGAGTGCGTGTGGAAATTTCCCGATGGCTTGGTTAAACCCCTGTCTAAACCCCTGTAAACTATTTATATTCGAATGCTGTCAAAAATGGATGTGATTCAATTAATAAAGTAGCCTAACTACAGACTCGAGATTGACTTAATGTTCTTCTCAAAGTTATCGGCGTTGGTCTCAAGGATATTTGAGTGCTGAGAAAAAACAGAATTTAGATCAAAGTAACCTACTAATTTGATTCAGCACCAGTTGAGATGTGCTGGACTTACATCTGTAAGGAAGTAGTTTCAATGTCGCCTACTCCTGATGAGGAAAGCACTTGTAACTTCCGAACACGAACATCAGGTAGAGGAATTACTCTGTGATCGTTGACGTTATAAAGCTTTCTGAAAGGTTTGCAAATTGTCAAACAACTGCCTTTTATACGTTGGCATTGGCGTGTTAAGCAAATATCTAAATTAGAATTTAAAAGGCGTAACTTCGCTCAGGTACGATTCACTCCCAGAGGATTTTGTGTGAATAAATGAGTATCGCTATTTTATGCGCTTTTGTGTGCCTCTATTTCATCGTTAACGAAATATCCCAGCTCTTGCTGACCTGATTTTCAACGGAACACTCTTTTAAATCTTCTACATCACATTCAAATGACTTAATTATGAAAATGAAGTTTGGAACATATAGGAACAATACCCAGAACTCTTTTGTCGTTCTAATCAGGATGAAGTACAGAAAAGTCGCAATGAGCCGCGTATTGTCCTTCTTGTACTTGTGAAGAGTGTCTTCACAGTTGTGGAAATACATAAATGAAATGCATATTTGTTAATTATTCTATACATAATTCGCCCAGGCCAGAGTTTGCAACCACTATTACTTGGACCTGCGCTAGAAATATTGAGCCTGAACACTTATATTCGAAATCTTAGTAGACATCTCGGGACCGGTCAGTCATACAACTGTATCATACTTGAACGTAGAGAGGGGTGAAATGGAGAAAGACAACAACTCTAATTTTCGGATTTACTTTCGATGAAATAAAAAAGGGTTACCTTGTTCTCGATGAATCTTCTGTGCTTGTTAGTCCACTTGAATATCTTATTCGTAATTATAAGTGAGCTTTACCTATTTCAGTTAGATCAGTGTTTTTTTCACATTTTGTGGCATTTTAGCAAGTTTGCTCGAACACGTCGTCAGTAGGTAACTAAATTGAAGTTAGAGAAGCTTGTTCTTAACCATGAACAGCGTAGAGTGGTTTTTGATGGTGTAGGTTACATGCTACCTGAAGATACTTCAACAGATGTGCTGGTGGTAATTGGAGAGATGAATGTGAGTATAGACGGGTAAAATTAGGGATGTGCTCTATAAATCCAAGCATATTAAAGCGTTGATGTGTGACAATCCACGTCTTTTTCTTGGAAAGCGTTTCAAAGGAGACAAATTAGAAAGCACGGAAGGAAATTTTCTGAAAGCAAGATAATGAAAGCTTCTATCTCTGGTCGTAGGCGTCCGGTATCGATGCTCCAGTACTACGTGGAAAGCTTCTGCGCTTGGGACGTTCACCTACGATGCACTATCATTCCTGGTGTTAACGCCTCATTGTGACAACTCAAATGGAATTACACAGCTTATATTGAAAGTGAGTGTTCAAATGGAATTACACAGCTTGTATTGAAAGTAAGTGTTCAAATGGAATTACACGCTTGTATTGAAAGTAAGTGTTCAAATAGAATGCCAGAGCTTCTATTGAAAGTAAGTGTAATTGAGCACCACAAACACAGTCACTACAGGCTTGTGGTGCCCTTCACTAAATTCAGAGGGTCGCGTGAAAGCAAGCAAGGGGGCGACTGCCCGCTGGCCGCCCCCGCACCTCCAACTCTTCACTTTCTCTCATCCCAAGTCAGGTGCTTCTTGGAGAGCGTGCCCTTATGACCTCACGACGGCTTTGCGGTTCTTCTTTCTAGTGTCATGTCCTGGTTTCGATAAATAAATGAAGCGTTCAATCTTAAGTTGCATAATTAAGTATTTCATTATGGTTTGTCATGTCCTGGTTTCTACGAGTAAATGAAGCGTTCAGTCTTGAGTGGTGTTATTGTTTCATTACGGTTTTTCGTGTCCTGATTTTGATAAATAAATGAAGCGGTCAATCTTGAGTTGTATGTTTCTTTAATTCAGAAAAGGATGTGTATTTGTTCATCTACAGTCGAATCTTTGCCGCAATATTGTATCACTTCAAAAGAAATACAAGCGAGTGTGAGAAACCTATAATTGTATTTTCATACACCCCATCATGAACATATACGAAAAATACATAACTAAAATCAATGAAAGATCCGTGCTTCTCTTTACCAGCAAAAATTTCAGAGAATTTCAGACGTCTTAAGTCAGGACTTGAATTCTGTGTGATGGAAAATACCTAAAAAAAATCCCATAGTAATTTGATAGTGCACATTATTTGCAGCAGAGTTACGTCGTTCAGAAGCTGGTGGCAAGCTGACTTTCTAAAATACTGGGACTGAAGAATAAAAAACGAGGAATGAATGTGAATGAATGTGCCATATGTGGCATGTAACAGTTTAAAGAGAACTCAAAGTTAGAAAAAATAGATGTTTTATGTAATGTGGTAATTATATTTTCTTCAGCACTCAGTTTGTCGAAGCGCACTCTCAGCGTTCTAACTAATTATGAGTGATAGATGAATGTCAGTATATTATTAATATTGCTCAAGAAAATTTTCTGAAAAAGAACGCTCATTTTTTATCAGCAATTTCTTTCCAGTGTGGCTTGTGTTCGATCCCGCTTTTCAGTTTTATAAGGATCATGTTCGTTGAACATGTATCTCACTTGTCGTAATATAAATGTTTGAAAATAATTCCTGATAGAGTTAATACAGTTTCTTCAGCTACGGAAGCCTTGAGCGATGAAAGTCCTTTCGAATAAATGCGTAATATCAGCAGTGCTACAGCCTTAATACGTTCAAATTTGCCACAGAATTTCACACCTACTTTACAGCTTGAAATGCATAGAAGTTGCTGCATAACAGAGTTAAAGTTTTAGAACAAGTTTATGGGGAAGTTTCCCGCAAATAAAAAATTGCATGCGTGTTCAAAGGATTCAAAAACGTAAACGAGGGGAAGTTGTATTCTGGAGAACGCATCGTTTACTATAAAAGTACCTAAAATTGATTAATTGATGCGGATCAAGTTCTCCCGGAAGTTACCAGATAACTTAGTCGTAGCCACTTAGTTCCCACTCAAGGTATAGGTTTCTAACTGCAATTTATGACTGATCACGTTCTCATTCCTTGAGATCTCCATTACTGGGAATATTTAATGAAACGCTCTCTGGGAAAGAACGAAGTAACCGACACGTCGAGTTGTACAAACAATGAGGGCTTTCATAAGGCAGCACAGTGGATTTATTGAGTCTAATAAAAGCTGAAGAAGAACAACAAATAGGATCTTTGTTGCTTTATAAGACGTTAGGCGCCGAGATAAGAGCGAACGAGTTTCTTAATATTCGTTGGTCAATAACTAGCAGCGATAAGGAGATCTCACAAGCATTGTCTGATAACGGCAATGATCGGCTTATCTCGACTCCGCCAATCCGCCGATAGCAACCCTTGTGAAGCACCGCTACTGCAGCGTGTGTTGCGCTGTGGTGCGCGGCGTGTTGCGCTGTGGTGCGTGGGGTGTTGCGCTGTGGTGCGCAGCGTGATGCGCTGTGGTGCGTGGGGTGTTGCGCTATGGTGCGCGGCGTGTTGCGCTGTGGTAGTGGTACGCGGCGTGTTGCGCTGTGGTGCGCGGCGTGTTGCGCTGTGGTGCGCGGCGTGTTGCGCTGTGGTACGCGGCGTGATGCGCTGTGGTGCGCGGGGTGTTGCGCTGTGGTGCGCGGGGTGTTGTGCTGTGGTGCGCGGCGTGTTGCGTTGTGGTGCATGGCGTGTTTAGCTGTGGTGAGTGGCGTGTTGCGCTGTAGTGCTCGGCGTGTTGCACTGTGATGCGCTGTGGTGCGTGGGGTGTTGCGCTGTGGGGCGCGGCGTGTTGCGCTGTGGTGCGCGGCGTGTTGCGCTGTGGTGCACGGGATATTGCGCTGGGATTTGCGACGTGTTGCGCTGTGGTGCTCGGCGTGTTGCGCTGTGGTGCGCGGCATGTTGCACGTCATAGAAATATCAATCGGCATCACACTTTTATTAGCACTACGTCTGCATATATAGACACTAGACACATAAAGTAATGTCAGCACCAGCCTGTCTGAGCCTTGAGTGCCATTGGATAAAGCCACAAAGTTTAATATCTCACATTGAAATAAATACTTGAACTAAGGTTAAAAGCAAGTGGAGGTTGCAATGGTATCACCTCTACCTACACCTCGACTATCAGTGACGCCACCTCTCCTGGGCTCGTTTGATGGAGTGCTCGTGTTCATGTGAACTTCTGAACTCTTATCATTTAAAATCTCCTATAAAGTACAGTAAAACCACGGTAGAAGAAACAAGGTAGAGTCACACCAGTCTTTTTTCGTCGACCGTGTGGCAATGTTGACGTCATGGCAACGAACCAATTCAGCGCTCATGTTGTATCTGGCAACACTGCTAGCCCGAAATCTAGCACCACTATTGGCCTAACGACGTGTCGAAATGGTGACGTCATAAAGTTGGTTTGAAATGACGCCTTTTTATTGGCTAGAGGCGATGCTTTTGCCGCCATAGAAGTAACTCTACTTTGTTTCCTCGACCGTGAGCAAAACGTTGCAAGTTCGCTCTCCAAGCCTTTAAAAGAAGAATTTTCCTTTTACCGAAAACGTTCAACAAATCGCTCCAAGTTTTCATCCGAAAATTTTTACGACCTGTCAGAGAAAAACGATGTTTATATTTCTATATCAGACTCTTGAACTATATACCTTGAAAGAAGGGTTGACTTGACACCTTAACTTGAAATTTACAGCCTACTCGCCCGTAATTTCAAAGTTCAACACTTGCTTTCGAACCCTACTGCATCTCTTGAAACTTGTACTGTGGGATCTGCTTCGTATGCCAGCCAACCAATGAAAGAATTTTTTATCAAAAATGATTTCACACCATCCAACTACAGAAGTGAGGCTGAAACTATTTCGTACCGACAAAGTTTGATAAAAAAAATCTCATGCAACTGTGAGCACTAACCGGACTCTCGTGCAGCTGTGTTAGTCCTGACTCACGTGTCCTGACTCACTGTCAATACCGCCAGCACCTCGCTATTACGCAGCGCATCTTACGTGAAGCTGGACGTTTGAAAACAATGGTGGCATCGATCGAATAACCATAACACACCTGGGAGAGTATTTCGAGGCCTGACAGTTTCCCTGGGTACTTGTCTCCCGTTTTGTTGTTTCAATTTATTCTATGCCCTTTGTAATACTTCAAATGTTTACAAAATCAATGATTCAGGTTCTTACTTCTGTGCGTGGGTTTTAATGCAATTGGACAACCAAAACTAGTGAAGTGTAATCATAACTAAATTGGGATATTTCATTGAATATTTTTATTTTGAAACTCCCGAGTTTTAGCTAGCGATAGTTAGGGACTAGTTTGCCTGCTATGTATTCAAAACGAAACATTTGTTGCACAGGACTTTTAATATCATGTTAACTTTTACTGGTAAAGCTGTTCAGAGAAATATGACAACCAATTCATCTTCTTTAGAAATTCATTTCTATTACGATTTGTTCAAGCATTCATTTTCAAATACCTTAGATGAAATTCCATGAGATGAATCTTAATGTCGCTAACAATACAACAATCAGTATTTTAAATCACACAACCGAGTTAACTACTCAAATCATGTTTTTGTGCGGATCATGTGCATCATTAAACCAATGTTGCAAAATATTTCTTTGAGGCACTCCCGTACATGCGCACAAAGTTCACTGTAGGGATGTGGCACTCATGATCAATTAATGTTATCTACAAAATTTAATGGTCTTCCTCATACCGCGCGCTGAATTCCAATGATTAATTTTTGAAGCTCTGTGAAGGTTGGCAGATTGAAGCAGTAGTGGGACACTGTCCCTAGCTGCTCGTGAAAGTCAACTTTACAAATACTGAAGAGAATCTTGCTAGCTCAGTCAGAGTGTTTTTCTACTAAGTTTATGTCGTCAAATTCAGTAGACAACTATAAGCCTAACATTTGCTAAGTTGAGATTTAAGATTTATTTATTCTTGAGCACGATATTAGATATGTGTAATTTCTCCATCGTACGTTTAGCATGTTTTACAGCAGGCCATATCGAATCCGAGACGAACCAATTCGTACGTAGGCGGCAAAAAAGAAAGGGGTATAGAACTTTCGACGTTGTCTCGACTTGGTTTAAACTGCGTGGTTTTACTTATTGAATCGAAGAGATACTGTTCCTTTTTGATTCGAAACAATCAGTGTTGAATAGGGTAAAAGATTTTCAAGTTTAAAATACTGTAAAAGCGTTGAGGTAACGCGTAAAAATGTCCTGGTTTCGCATACGTACCGCACAAGTCCCAGTGTCCCTATCCAGTTTTTAGAAGGCAGTTTTACGACCTCAGTTTGGTGCCTCGAAAGGAAAGTGAAAGCCTTGCATGTGCCGTCCTGCATTATGCACCAAGCACTTGGCTCCTCAATATCGCAGTCGGCACAACATGCAGGCGGTTGGCATCTGACGCTATCACTCCAGTTTTATCCCCGCTTCTTTGAGAGGCGCGTCTGCAGGCACTAAAAGCTACGATGTTTAGCCCATGTAAACCGGCGACAAAACCAAAGCGAAAGTCTGATAATTCTGAAGTTCTGTACGCAAGCACGCAACTTGGATAGAATTTAGTAATTGTCGTTTTGACAATTTAAAGTTATGGGGATATCACGACGTGTGCATTCTTTCGCACGAGTTCAATTATTTAAATAATGATTGTTTAATTTGTGGGCATCAAAAAATCGTAAGTCTAACTTCCATCTAACTCGTAACTTCGATCCTAACGTTTTTTTCGGTATTCTTCGAACGTGTGAATTTACTTTTTCTTGATTAAGTTTTTCATTACTTTCAGAGAAGTATTAAGTGTAGCTTATTTATTGGTGGCTGTTGTTCACTATCACAGTACACGGAGGTAGGCAGATAACTGCAGCATGAGAACAGTTTGAAATAGTGCCTACCTTCCCCGTCTTTCGGAACAATTTCTAGTCTGTTTGGTTTCACGATAAGCGGATGACCATAACCTATTTGACTGTAAGCAAGTGCGGCTGTTTTTACTTTCTAGTAATTTTGACTCATAAGCTAACCTACAGTCAGTTCGAATTCATTCCCTGATCATTCAAAAATTGCTAGCCATCGTTCTCATCAAACAAAAATGCAGTAATGTAGGCGAGGTGAAGTTTGTTCTTTAGGATCAATTTGACTGTAACCAAAGGGGTGTATCGAATCCAGAGTGATGTGATCTATTCAGTCATAGAAAATGAAATTAACAAAGACGTTGATAGAGCAATTAGCCATCGGTGACGTAGAGCAACACAAATGATATTCACAGCATTCAAAATTTAGTTCTACTCTACCACTTTAAATTTTTAGTCAACTAATTTTACAATCCCGAGTAATGAGAATGTATTTACTTGGAAGTTAAGTTAGAGGAATGATATCCGAGGCAAACTGCATGTAAGTTCGCTTAGTTTTTCTACAAGGCAGCTCAAAACTAAAATCGCATCATCAGGAAACCGAAATCCATTTGAGTTTTAAAGCATTTTCTAGAGACACTCGGCAACGAGTTCAGATTATCATCATGCTAAAATCCAGGAAAGGTTCCAGTATCTGCAAAACTCTAGGCTGGCAGATACGGAAAATTTGTAGCCTTGATAACGTAAATTTTCCAGAAACTCAGAATAATTTTTTCGAGCGCATAACTCATCCTCAGAATACGCAATCCAAAAAGGGGATAACAGAAACAATGAATACAAAATTATAAAATGTTTAATATCCTTCCGCTGCAATTTAGAATAAGACCGCTGACATCGAACCAAGCCAATCAGTATGAGGTATACTATCACTATTGGAATAGAAATAACACACAAGAATAAATAGAAACAAACATTATTGAGACTCGCAGAAGCAGCAAATTAACGTGGTCACAACGAGAAAAAAAAGTGGAAATTACAAAAAAATCTTGTTTGATAGTGAAAAAGATCCAATTCAGCTGGTACGGGTATTTTATTCCTGTCAGTAGAATATGACAACTAAAGTGGTGACACAGGCGCATAACTTGAGTTAGAACGTTTAAATTTCATTCAAACGTAAATTTTTTACATAAAAGATGGAGTTGGAGAGAGCGTTATAGCACCACAGGATGCAGGAACCACAGGAGGGAGGATGGTAGAAACAACGCGAAGCCCAATTACACGTGAATTTCAAACTTGGAGCACAACGAACTTTCTGCAAATCCTAAGCCCTGGAGACCTCTAGATTATTTTTCCCACTGCCCCACAATGCTCTCGCTAACTCTCTCATTCAGAAAATTCAATCAATTAATACAAATTTTCCCCTTTAATTCATTGTTGAGGTGAAATTTTCCTCAAATTTTCTCAAATTCATATCTAAATCGAAATCATCCAAGGGAGATTCACTGCGGGAATAATTAAAGCAGACTAATATGATGTCCATTAATAGTTATAAAAAAGTTACAACTAAACGTAAGAGTTTATTATTAATAATATTAGTTAGTAGAATGTATTTACAGACGATAGCTTCATAAATATAATGCTCTCTCTTTGCAATAAAGTGACTATAACGGCGATATAATAGAGCTTCGGCGGCATATGATCGAAGGCACGAGGGCTAGATCGCGTATCCTTCCTTTCATGCATGCTCGGGATGCAAGCAAAGAAACTTAATTATTTTACATTCTTCATTAAATAACTTCACGACCAGCACACATACATAGCTTCCTTAAAACGACAACTAACTCTAAGTTACAGGTAATTTTAGTCATTTGTCTAAAACGAATTTCCGACATCACACTCAAAATTAAAACTAAAGCACGGAAATGAAGACGATCATGAACTCAAACCATCGGAGAAGACAAATGACTGGTTTCAAAAATGTTATCCTGTCATATCCGTTAATAACTTAATTCCACTCGACAACTGAAAGGTGGGAGAGAAGCTCCGGAAATCAACATTGAATGCTACGACTGCAGAGAACGGCCTTCATCTGCCAGAAGTATGAAACACGATAACGTCAATGCTAAGCAAATGTGACACGCTTTTCAGAAATAAGAAATATTCCTCTCAAAATAATTACGATTGCTTATGAATGCATTGCCTCAATGCATGAACAAAAGAATCGACAGCTGAACCAGTGGCTCATTAAGTGTTAGGTTAAGCCTGGTGTCTGTGCTGTGTGCTATAGCGCACACTAGCGCTCAATACTTGATCTGATCACTTCAGGGTATAGATGTGATGCTGAAAACTTCAAACGTATGAGCCACAGGGAAGCATTTTTGGATGGGGTGAGAGTTAAAAAAAAATACTTCGAAAAGCAAGCGATAGGCTACACGCAAATAAAATTTTACACAATATAAAAATAACGCTGAAAAATACAGAAAGTGTACCACGAAAAGCTACAAAAAGAATTCCTCAAACAAGCAAAACAAAAATTATACTTGACATGCATAGGGTTAGTGACAGATCAAGAGAAAGAAAGTTCATAGGACATACATCAAATGTGAAAATTGAAGGACTCTAGTAATGCAAAGAAGGGACGATAGAAAGCAACTGTAGAAGCAAGAGTTCAAGAACACTTTTTCCTGCCAAGTTCATTAATTTATTTATACAGCTCTCACATCGAGACTTGCTCACGGCGATGGTCGTGCGAGCGCATGAACGGCAGAGAAGGGAATGCAGAAACCACATTCTCAAGAGAATGAAGAAAAGCACGTGTGAACCCACCCGAAGCTGCCACACTCACAGAACCTTACTTAATTATAAGTCTAATAAAACAAAATATATTAATAATGGAGAAGAATAAATTGAAAACCAAGGTTCACAAGGTACCAAGAGCGCTTGCACTTAAAACGAGCTAAATGAAAGTAAAGTAAACGAGGCGCATTCCTCGAGACTTAAAACTACTACGCACTGCACTTAAAGCAGCTTTGTGGGCAAAAAGAAAGTAAATAGATGTCTATCATGAGTTATGTACATCGACAAACCATGCGTTAGTACTTAGGGCAAATATTCTTAAATCGTCAAAATTATGGACAAATAAATAAATACGCAAAAAGCACGGTAAATACACTCGAAGACCCAACGGCTAAGTTCCACATATCAGAACCAAATTTTACGGTCGTTCTTGAACTAAATAAACCTAAGCACTTAAAAGGGGTAAAATGAATTTTTTGAAAAATAAACGCTTAAGTGAAGAATTGTAACCGGTTGTGTTAAATATAAAACGTTTCTCTGAATCCTGCAACGTATTTGCAAATTCAAGGATATCTTGTCCATCCTACAAGCTGAGTAGTTATCCCCACAATATCCTCAATCTAAGCAGCCTGCGACCGATTCTTATGGCAAATTAAGTAAGCAAATATTTTGCTTTTATATTTTATCACAGGTCTAATTCGTACAATAAGAATACCTAAAAAATTATATCAAAACAGAATCATGGATTAATCGCACCAAGTTACGAAAGATACAAGGCAGAGAACAATACAGTTTACAAAACATGAGCGGTACAACGCAGCTACGTAATGTATACAAACTCAAGCAAGAGTCAAATGAGGAACAAGAACCCGAGTCTGACCATTCAGAAAAATATGCGGTTCATACTTCAGAAGTGGGCTACCAATTGTACCAAAAATGCATCAACAAGAGGCACAGTCTGACCATTCAGAAAAACATTCGGTTCATACTTCAGAAGTGGGCTACCAATGGTACCACAAATGCATTTCCACTACCCACGCAGTTACAAACGTCGCCTCCAACAAATGATGGATATTTGCAGACTACAGAAGCTGCGAGAACATTAACAACTTCAATGCCAAGAAACATGAGCCCACTCTCTGATGGGTTCATACAACGCCATAGTGATACGGATTATATATATATCATATAATACATTCAGTGCATAGTTCGTTCCAACGACATGAAGGCTCACAAGCAAATCCACACTATATAAACTCGGGTTCTCCAAGCTAAGAAGTACTTCAAATCGGAAGTAGATCTTCATTCAGGCAAAGCAAACTCAAAAATTCAAAAATTGAACATTAATTCAATTCTTCGCAATCGTAAGCATCGAAAAGAGTGATAGATACTAGTTCGACATAAATTCAATCTATGTCTTGCAGTCAGTTTGTTCGGTTTCGTAAGGCACAATTTATAGCAACTTTCAAAGATGTCGTTCTATCACTCTAATATTAATTAGCATATCTTATATTTACTTTTCATAAAAAATTGCCACCTTTAAAGAATTATTAACTATACAGTGCAATTTTCCCGTAAGTCCTATTTGACGTAGAAATTAATTTTGTTCCCACTTGTTTACGTAATTTTAAACACAGCTAAATAAACAATTTGAATTCTGTACAGGGTGCACTATTACAATTGGCAATGTTTAGGAAAATTATTCAGGACGAGTGTCATTTTCTCCACAAATATTAAACCAATATAAGAGCATTTTATGAAATTGGTTTTGTGCACAGCTCGTTTCGCGCACTCGACATTTTATTGTACAGGGTTGATGCTCTGGAAGATGGGGAGTCTGAGAGAGGAGTGGGCGCCAGATTCCTCCCCAGTGAGCGAGGAGGAGTCGGGAGGACTTGCAGGAGGAGTGTCGAGAGTGGGAGTTTCGTTCAGCAAGTCCCCGAACTGGGGACTGCAAGTCACAGGACTCACGCTCCCTGAACTGCTGCAGTTCGAACCGTTCGTGTTCAGTCGGCTGTTGGCGTGGTTGTTCAGCTGCGTGCTCAGACTCGCTTGGTAGTTGTTACACTGGCGAAAGCACAAAATATGAGCGATAAATTAAAATCTCTTAATAATTTTAAACATGCTGCCGACCTGCATGAAATAGTTCACTTTTATTTTGGGATAACAATATCAAAAGTTCACTTTTATTTTGGATTAACATCAAAAGTTCACTTTTATTTTGGAATAACAATATCAAAAGTTCACTTTTATTTTGGAATAACATCAAAAGTTCACTTTTATTTTGGAATAACAATATCAAAAGTTCACTTTTATTTTGGAATAACATCAAAAGTTCACTTTTATTTTTGAGATAACAATACTAAATGCCAATGTTTCACATACATAAAGATAGCTATTTTTTACCTGCTTACTATTTCTATTCAGTACTAAAGCAGGTTTCACAAAAATTGCACCTGAGACCAGCGATATTTGACTACTGGAATTTAATTTCATCGAAGCTCACCTTATTATTCAAGTGCAAAGACTGGGCGAGGGTCTCAGCAAGGCCTTCCAGCAGATGTCCCTGGAAGAGGGAAAAGGTTTCGTCGAAGAAGACTCCAGGGGTAGTCGGAGAACCGCCGTGATTCGAAGAAGGAGGGGAGTGCTTATCGAAGATTGTGGGGAGAGGAGTTAAAGGCGAATTGATAGAAGAAAGAGGAGTATGCGGGGACGGTATGAGCGCAGGAGGAGGGCTGTTGGTGATGTGCATAGGAGGCAAGGGACCGCTCATGGGCATCGCTGCCATGATGGGCGACACAACGCGGCTCTCCTCAGCGTTGTGGATGAAGTGGCACCGTGGCCCGTACGGGCAGATGCCGATTGTGTGGAAGGTCCTGCAGAGCTCCGTTTTGTATTTAGGGTGCCTATTGAGGGTGCGCAGCTCCACGCCGCCGTGCGCAAACTGGCACTTGTCACCGTACTTGCAGAAGCCGTTCTCTTCGAATGGGCGACACAATTCTGTCTTATAACGAGACGAATTGCTGCCTGGTCTGTTGTCCTGTTGAATAAAGTTAAGGTGGAAATTAGTAACCGTTCTCAATAGTAAAGGAAGAGAAGATTCAATGCAATGATATTAGAATAAACTGGTCAAATGAAGTACATTTATGAAGAATTTTGCTAAGGCATTGAAATGCTCAATTTACAATCATTTGAGTGCAGTAACTTCCAACATTTTTAGATACATTTTTTTAATAGAAAAACATTACATATTCACTCCTGAATTGCCTGATGTTTTTATTAAAAAGTTTGCAAAACACATTTATTTAAATGTAGAGGAAGTTGACGATATCTTGAAGGTTAAAAAAAGAGCAACAAACCGAATAACGTGAAATAGAAAAAAATTGTGAGCAACCTGAAAAGATGTGGAGACAATTCTTCGGGAACTCCATACTAAAAATTTCCGTGACAACCGATTTTACAAATACCGTATATTTCAGTTGAATTTGCTCAACACCCAGAAGGACTACCTCGGCTTTCACGGCGCCAATCAAACGATAATAGCAGCACACTTTTTCAATTACCATAGGTGTGCGCTAGGTCATTCAACGCGTTAAAAGATCATCTTGTTCCGCTAACCCGCAAGGGTGAACTTTATAGAGAATCTTTTTAATTCAATAACTGAACTATTTCGCAACACGAAGGCTAAAATATTTTCAGCAATATATTTCACGCAAAAACTACACAGAACACTCAAGAGTAGACTAGGTTCCGCAGCCGTTGTTGCTGCTGCTGCTGCTGTCGCTGAGGCCAAAATATATTTCCATCAACATATTACACGCCATCTTAATTACACAAAACAATAAACAATAAAGAGTAGACTAGGTTTCGCACCTGTTGCTGCTGCTGTTGCTGAGGCCAAACAGGCTCCGAGTGAGACCGGTCGAGACGTCGATGCAGACCTCCATTGAGGAGCCCGTGGTCCACATTGGGAGCTCCGAGAAGGCCTTCCGAGGCTCCGGTGTTCGGAATGAGACCCATTTTGCTGGCTTGATTGACTGTAACGCTGAGGAAACTTGGTGGAAGCGCGGGGTGTCCAGCGGGGGTGGAACTTTGTTTGCTGAGCATGAGGTGCCCGCCGATCACTTTGTGATGCTGCTGTTGTTGCTGGGAAGGTGAACTTGGCTCGCTGTCGCCTCCAGTGCGGTCGAAGTGCGATCGCAGTACCGTCTGCAAGCGCAGAAAAAAATAAAAATTAAAACTTTGACTAGTTACACTTCATAATTCAAATGAGGGGCTTTAAAGTTGCCGCACCAAATTAGCAAGGTTTCCAGTAATTTTGCACACAATTGTCTTTCCTAGTAGCATTACCATTGCAGGAGTTATAGGGTTTGTACAGTGTTAATAAGAGTTCAAACTTTCTAACTGGTAACATAGTTCCAGTTTGGTACATTGAGCACTGCACGAATTGACAAGGAAATTAAACAATCCATTTTTCCAAGATAAATCAAGTTTCAGAAACAATGATGAACAAATCGACATCACAAAATTAACAACTTTCACCAATCAAACGAAGAAATCATGGCGGGATGCACGTCATCACAGCAGACAGAAGTGAGCGGAAACAACGCAGTCCAGAGTAAATGCGTTATATTCATGCGTCATTTACCAAGAAAGTAGATATTCTAGTCACGGACATCCTGAATGATTTGTTGGAGCTGATTAGGCTACTCGACGGTACTACGTAAATATAATAAAATCCTTGCTGAAAGAGGATAGAATAGCGTTTTGATACAAGGTTAATTATAATGACCTATTCATGAATGTTTCAAACCTACACGTTAGGCTTTGAATATTTAATATCCGTTAGCACTAAAAAGAATGAAATATAACACTGTACTAAATATTAAATTTACTGGGTGTAATGAGATAAACTACGCGACACAAGGAGTAACTTCAACATCTCATCTAGAACACACCGCCTTAGCCAGCAGAAGCAGTCGCGCAAGCGCCTCGAAAAGTCGACGTTGGCGTAAAACTGAGAAAAAGAAATTAAGACAAGAGGTTGTCCTTCGTACAATAGGAACTTTAGCACTCACACTGGAAGAAGAAAAAGGAGAAAATAAAAGAAAATTCATTCATTTGTCATGAACTAAATTATCCACATGCTTGTGAACATAAAATCTTCAAGATTTTTTCTTTTCATGAGTACTGAGTTAAAAAAATACAACAAAACACAAATTGTATTTTTTGAAAGAAATGCAGGAAAAATATTAATAAATACAAAGCGTCTACTCGAAGTCCTTTAGAAACGATTTCGAAACATCAGTCGATAATAGCAAAAAATACGAGTATACCGCAGCCCGATAGATATTCGATAAAATATTGAAACCAATGGCATAAAAGCCCGCAAAAACGAGAAAACAAATATCACATCAAAACGTCTAGGATGAACCATCCCACTCACTGATAAATCGCGCCTAGCCATCGCAAGTGGAGTCAAAAACCTAAGTTTTGATGAAGACAGCAGAGCGTTGCGAGCATACAAAACTGGGTCGAACGGTAGCGTCATGCGCAAAGCAAGAGCTCGTCATCCCACGGACAATTTCCTGTGACTCATCCCACCATCATCACGCTCTTCCATGTTCGCTCTCACCATATGTATGATATTGTTGCGGGACTGTATGATATGGTTGTGGGTACACCATTCTTTGGTCCCAATTGTCGGCTATAGAAAAGGAAATAATGAGACTGAATGTATTTAAGCAGTAATTTCATTAAAAATTCGAAGGAACTCTTCCAATGATTCCTTGATCAGATTAACCCATATACTATGGAATTATATGAAATTGGATGGGATATATTTCAAACCCTCGATTGAAGGTTAATAAACATATAATGGATGTCTTGTAAATTCTTCATTTCATTATCAATTTTATTCTAACTCAAATCGATGGAGACAAATATATCCAAAACGAATCAATTTAAAAAATGAAATCGAAGAAACAAAAGTAACCACAACATAACTGAGTCATCCAAACAAGCTGCGCGGATATTACAACCTCGTATTATTCAAAAAATAACTTTAAAAATCTAAATAACGGAGGCTAGGTGAAAGGTGTAACCAGTAAATGAAAACTCACCAAGACCACAGAAACAAAAATTTTACAAAGAAAAACCCGATTAAGAAGGAAGTGCGCATGAAACATAAGAGAAAGCTGCGGCTGTACGCAGTAGTGCAGTAAAGGTCGGTAAAGGCTGCACATCAGAACACAATGGACACAAACAATGCACAATGGAGGAACCAGGTCGAGCCGACCACCGCTATGGTGGAAGCAGACAAGTAGCATTTTTAGCAGGCTACAGTGAACATTACCTACTCACCCATATCGCACTGCTTGACCGTTAAGGATGAACTGCGTCACAGACTAACTGATCACTTTCATCTCAAAAATCCAACGCCAGAATTATCACACTCAACAGTATTTGAGCTTGGATATTCTCAGAATGCGGCACTAACGCTTACAATTTCCCTTATATGTGAATATCAACGAGTAATTCAGAGATAACCATACGAAAGAAAATTATTTTACCACTAGCTCCCAGTTTCAGCTTTTCATCGTCTTAACGCTTCAATACCATTTGATATGATGAAAGCCACACACAAATTCGCAACTTCAGTGAAATGCCTACGCTTCTTGAAATTTCAAAATCATGAATTTACGAATAATCCAACATTGATCTCTTCGAACAAAAACAAGTTCATACAGAATATTTCGTCACTAAAATGACGAAAAAAATACACGGGCATTTCCTGCCCATGTTAGCAATAGCAATTCACTCAATAGATCCGTTTCACGACGTGGTGTAATTCATTAACCATCAGTAGAAATAATAGCCCTTTCGCTCTTTTAAATCAGCTGAAATGTTTTTTTGAGTCCTAGAATTTTCCTATTAAAAAGTTTTGATTTCAAAGAACGATACTGAATTTTAGAATAAATGAGGACGAACTTGTCCAACTTTACGTTAGGATCACGAGTGTTCGCGTTTTCACATAGTGATCTGGCGACGCACTAATTCAGAAAAATGCCATGAACGCATGAAGCATCAAGAGTCATAATTATGTTTGCATATTAGCTAACAAAAAGTGCGAATTTATGGCACAAGACAACTCATGAATAGCGACCTTAATGGGACAGACAGATATATCGCATGTTATTTAACTGCACGAGATATCAAATCAAAAACATCAAGAGGCATCTATCATTCAGCATTTGAGTCGCCAAGAAGAACGACATTGACAAGAGGCAACTCATGAACAGCGACCTTAATGGGACGCATGCCATATAACTGTTTGAAATATAAAATAAAAAATATCATCACTCATCTACATAGCATTCAGCACTAGAGCCGCCAAGTAAAATAACATATCAGTAAAAACCCGAATTGAGTTTGAAGTCGAAACTGAACACAAGTTGCAGCGGCTGCACGAGCACAATCGACCTTGACTTTGAATGTATAAGCCGAGTGGTCCACGCTCACTTTCTTCAGTGGCGGTCGACTACTTTCGCCAGCCGAACTTTCTCTTCTAGCTCTCTTGTAGAAACCGCGCAGATAACACGTAACTGAAGAGCTTAGCACTTCTCGCACACGTTATTACGAAACGATCAAAATAATAGTTATAGCAGTACCTTCCGGTCGTTATTACTCGCAGCTAACATGTTATTTTTCTTTCATTAAGGGAACATTTATGGCAACGGAAATTCAACTTCATTTTAAGGAAATTCAACTTTCTAAACGACAGTCCGCAATTGTAAAAAACTTATAAACTTAAAAAAAATAATTGCGACGTGGCAAAGAACATCTTACAAAAAAGACGAACAAATTTCAGTCAACAAACAGCACAAGACATGAGAAATATCAAAGCTAAATTAGTCTTCGGGAAAAAATATCATTGAAGATTTCCCTCACTAGGCTTAATTTGTTTAAGGCCTAGAGCAAAATCAACGGAATTGTTGAATTGGCATTGAAAGACGTATCACGTAACATAAAGCTCTATTTCATAACCATAACGAAGTCATTGAAATCAAAATAGTGATAAAAATATCCCTATTTGCAAAACATTTAAAACGAACTTATTTTCAGCTTAATATGCATAGGTGAGAATTTGTGGTACATATTTCAAAAGACCTCAACAAAAATCAATCGTCTCAGCAGTTAGCGGATCCGTGCAAATCCAGAAAATGAAATTTAACAAGAGCAACTCCACAGCCGCGCATTATACCAACCGTACGAGTACATTACGCCAATTTATTAGACATCGTTTTCCAAGTCCACCACCGTCGAAAAGAGACTCAAGAATTACTATTACTCTAATAGCTAAGTAGAAGCAAGAATAGTTCTGCATGCCAACATAAAGGAAAAAATATCACCGAACGAAAACTTTGAGGGCAATAATTAAAAACTGAATCATACTTCGTAAAGCCCGAATTAGGTATGAGTAGGTAGGTCACAGCATGAAGGTGGCCTCTTAGCAATGCGAGAGAGACGGTCTTGCGTAAGTAAAGAGGCTTTCCTGTCGAGTTCCTCCCACTTCAATGGTGGCACAGTGTCACAATGGGAACTCAGCAGGATCAGTGTATTGTGAGGCTCTACCTCTTTCACGGCAGACCATGGGATGGCGAAAGCTATTTAAATAGGCACGTGTATTGCTTAACCCTTTCACAGATTTCAATGGTTACAAAAGGGAACTCTTCAATACGCATCAAGCACAATTCGTTCTTCTTTTTTCATAACTGGCATTCTCTGTTCTCAACACATCATTTGCTGAAGTGCCCAGAAGAAGAAAAGAGATATTGCCTAATTAGAGGGAGGATGAATGCTTGGAACATGAAAAATGGAAATACTCAGGCTAACAACAAAACATTAAATGGAACAAGAGTGGCACACGGGCGAAAATGTAGAACAAAATGACCTCATGACGTAACTGAGTAGAACGGAAATCCAGCAAAAAATTTCTACAGATTGAACACGTGAAACAACCACGCCCATTGATAGCATTTCGTAATAAAATTTCTTCTAACACCGAAAAAATTAATTGGAAAAATCGAAAACCCTGAACTCTGCGAGCAGCGATTAGGTGAACAGTTTTCGCTATTCATGCTAACTGGATTTGACATTTTAACAGGAAAGTTAAAAAAAATTCACACGCGAGACAACTACTTGTCAAAGTAAAATCTAGTTTGTTTCTACATAATTGCGAAAGATAGTTGAGACAACGAATTTAATAGATTAAACGCTAAATATAAAAACTCTCAGCTGCATCACAACGCCGCCCAGCGCACAAGTTAAGTACAATGCTCAACAGGACAATAGGGAGACTTAGCTGTTGATGTTTAACATGGCTTTAAACTGGCCACCGATCTACTGATACTCTAGTGGAGTCAGGTGCAACAATGATGACCTGCCTGATATATCACAATAGGAGAACAAAGCAGATGGCTACAACCAAGTCTCTTTTTTTATTCCTCGTCGAGCATAACGCAAGCATGCACTTGAATTTTCGTCGAAAATCAGTAAAAGATGAGAAATTCAAGTCGTATTTAGAAAAAATAACAAAGAACAGACACTTACTCGTAGGTACATTACTCGCAAGTGATACGATTTTCGTACACGAAAGTTAGTGCTATTACCGAACCTTGAAGTGGCGAAGAAACCTGGAACATCGATGTTAGAGCCATGTTCTACTATTCACTGAGTGTCATAACTAATATTAGGGAATCGATACCATATCAAATGTGTGGGTTATTTTTTCATAATTGATATTAGTACTTACAAAACACGCCGATCACAGAGAAACTCGGTGAACTTCAAATTCTCATGGCATTACCAGGGCGCAAAATTTTGGTGTCCCGATGAGCACAGAATGCTTCTTTGGCAAAATGTGTAAGCATCTCGATGAGAATTAAAGGTTAAAAAGAATAAAAGCTAAAAGACAAAGTCACTCGTACAGAAAATAGCTCGCACGGTATACCTGCCTTCCCCATGAGAGCAAGTTGAGTAATAAATGAGCTATAGAACTGCACACGTAAACCCACAAGATTCCTGCAACAAGTGTTGCTGAGTCTGTGGTTGGTAGCAAGGGTTACCACTGAGAATTGCTGGTCTCTCAACGCACATTGTTGACGAGTGTAGGTTTGGAAAAATATCCTATATCATATCAATATCATATCCTCGAAAAACGCTAAGCCCCCACGATCTGCTGAAAGACAATCCCATTTAACGCACCTTCCTGAAGGGTATCATAGAACATACGAACTAGGTTCACTTACACATCGTACTTGCTCGTGCTCCTACCCAGTAACTTTGAGTCAAACATCATGACCACCAAAAAATTGCTCCGTATATTTGTCCCTACGATTAATGACACCAGCATGAATTTATCTCACTGATCAATTTAAGAAAAATGAATAAATCTACCCATAGAAGAACTATTGACTACTTTTCAAGCACAAGTTTTATGTCTCAGGTGCTTATAAAGAAAGGGGCATAAGAGCCATTGAAGAAATAAGATACTCTGGTACCCCACACAGCACTCGGTTGAAGGAAAATCTGAGACCTCGCTCCAGTTTTGTTCAAACGAAACACTAGGGAAAAGGAAATAAGTTCTACGCAGAACTAAATGGTACATTTAAGAAACAAGTTTCGCTGTGTTGCCTTTAGTTTACGTTACAAAATGGTTCAGCATTCAAATGAAACAATCAGAAGCGATTTGGTAGAAAAGGAATAGGAAAGGTATCAGCACGCTATACGAATCCAGAATACTAACGAGCACTGACTGTAAAAAATTTACATTTAAATCATACATAGACAAATTCCGTGAGATTTTCCGCAATCGTAACGTTAACAAGCGCGCACAAATAACAAGAGTAAACAACACAGTAATGAAAATGAAAGGCCTCATCAACATAACTTCTTCATAAAGCCACGTGAACATCACCTATTGTAATCTTCCACATTAGCCGTATCATTATTGGTTCACGGGCTACTTATAGGCTACAGAAGTTAAAAATGCCTATATTTTCTACAAAGCTTCTCTCCTGTCAACCAGATGAGCTTCGACTCATGAATTAAAACTACGACGTTATTCAGTTCTAAGCAAGATTTCATTTATTTTATAACTGTCGCCAAATTTTCACCGAAATAAGCTCCTGTATCGCAGACAAAAATTACTCCCGACATGAGTACCAAAACCTAAGACAGAACGTTGGAAATTTCTCCCAACACTTTGCTTGGTTGACTCGTACTTCATTATTTCACTGTTTACATAAATAGATCCCACGAATTCACAACAACAAATTGAAAGGAAGTAACAGCGTACAGTTAAGATTTTGAACAGAATGCGTAGATCTTTTTGTGAGTGCAACAGGCTACACGCTACTAAGAGGTAACATGAGAGCGCTAAGCGGAGTAAAGGTGTAGGGGACGCGTTATCACGAGATAATATCTCAGACAAGCACGCCTAATTAGCACCTCCGTCCCCAACGCGCCACACATAAGCGCGAAACAACAAAATAAAAAATAATCGGGATGAGGGACGTGCTGGCAGAGCACCACGCATCCTCACTTCACATATTCAAAACGAGCTCTTTGCGAAACTCAGGTGTTGCGATACGTTAACATTTATGGTTACAAAACGTTACCTTAAACATTTATGGTAACAAAACGCTACCTTAAATATTTATGGTTACAAAACGTTACCTTAAATGTTTATGGTTACAAAACGTTACTTTAAATATTAATGGTTACAAAACGTTACCTTAAACATTTATGGTAACAAAACGTTACCATAAACATTTCATTCAGAAATCTATAGTTTCCGTTTCAAAAGCGATCTCCAACTTTCATGAATTGAATGTTACTCAATTTTCTTACATCCATTTTAGTTCAAGGAAAACTGTAAGCGATAGTGTTTATGTAAGAAACACAATGAAAATTCGGTAGGTCTCCGATCATATTTATTTTTCTCTGGTAATTAGTTAACAGAAAATATATTGACGGAACAGAAAAATGTTTTTTGTATATCACATAAAGTTTGTTCTACAGCTATTTTATTCGTAAAATCTATTTTTCATATTATTTACTGCTCAAAGAACAGCGCAATGCCATCCATGCAATCGTGACATTATAGATGTCTGAAGTAGATTTGTACACCAATTTCATAATCCAATCATAACACGCCTCGTCGATCACACAACCACGATATCACAACTTGATTCCAGGTAAAAATCTTCCGATGTCGGACATTTCACAAAGAAGCATGGAACTTATGAAAGTGCACAGCGTAAATGTACGCTGTCTCAAGTTCTAAATTTACTGAGAAACGCGAGATTTTTTACAAAGCTACAAATCGCAATAGGGAGCGAAACCCATCTGTATTTCTTATTAAAACTAAAGACGTTTTTATGATAGCCCGGGAGGCATGGATCGAAGATGCCGCCATAACCAGCCTAACAAGCACCTGGCGGCCACAGGATGGCCTACAGAGGTAGAAGCTCGTTTTTTTTTTCTTTCGGTAACGCCATTACAACCCAATTGAAAATTATCGCCCTTTTCAGGTCATAAATTAGTCGTAAAAAGTCAAAAACGGCACAAAAGGGCCAAAAATCACGACTTCAAACCGACTCCTACCTATACTTGGCCTATTAGGGCTTGAAAAGGGCCCTTCATTCAAATAGCCTTTTATAGGTCAAGTCAATGGCCGTTTTCGGGCTCATTCGGGTCGTTTAAAGTCGTTTTCAAGCCTTTTTCGACAACCTCTAGCCTCGTTCAAGCAGTAGAGAAGCCCAAAATGGCCGTTGTCTTAGCCGTTTCGATGCCCAGAAATAGCCGTTTAACAGGGCTTAAAATAAGTGACATTTGCACTGGAAAGGGCTAATTTACTTCTTGAAAACGATTATCTCTTGGCTTATTACTGCCTGAAAACGCACCGTAAAAGGCTCAGAATTTCAATTGGGAATATCTTAAACCCCAAACCTGAAGTACAGGCTCATTTTTTCCAACGCGATCATAATATCTTTGAATCCCAAACCTGAGGTACAGGCTCATTTACTCCTACGCCATCATAAAATCTAGGATCCAAAGCCTGAGCGATCGACACGCTCAGTAAATCGTGCGAATTCATGCAATTTCAAAGATTTATTTTCAACATTTACTTTGGCGGAAATTATAGATTATTAGCCTTTGCTTCAGCAGCGATCAATAAGATTTCAAGTACTGTCAGCATTTCTGTAAGTTGGAAACCTGACAACTAATACAACATAAAAGCAAAGATTCAAGCAATGGGTGGACTGTGAGGAATAATTCATTTTTTAAAAAAGTACAAATGTTTATCACAGTAAAACTAAAAGCAGAACTGCATCAAGCGTTTCAGCTCCAGCTCCAGCTATGACTAATTTAAGTATTTCTAAGAAACGCACAAGTTCTCTAAAGTCAGCGAATAAGAATTGTAGGCTGATTTCGGAATTGAACATATTCCCATATGAGCTAAGAAATTTTACTTAACTCAACAAAATGGCTACACCACCAAAATTTAGCAAAAACGAAGCAAACCAAAACATCAGTAAAAACATACAAGCCCAGCTAATTTCAAAATTCTTTTATTTTCCATGAAACTATCTGCGAACAATTTGTACAAACAGTACAGCGAGGGAAACTCACAATTACGATAAACAGATGCAACATTTTTTGGCGACGCCGATATTCTACCATACATCATTATCCAGGCAAATCTAATCTAGTATAAGAACGAAAGGGCAAAAACCAGGCGACATATCATTTTTAAAAAACTGTATGTCAAAAGAAACAACTGTATGTCAAACTGTCTTTGATGGGTCTAGGCCCGAAACGTTCTAATTTTGATATACAGTTTTTAAAAAATGATATGTCGCCTGGTTTTTGCCCTTTCGTTCTTGTTAAAATTGCGTTGCACGCAGAGCTTACCGATAATCTAGTATACGAGTTGGCAATCCATGACACCAAAAATTATTGAAAGTGCACGGAAAACGAAACCGTAAATAATCCCGATTTCTATGCGGTCAGTAGCAATTACTTCCTGTTACCATAGGGAAAAATAAATAAAAAGATACTTCATCAATTGTTTAAGAGTGTCGTACGCATTCCACAGAAGGTAAACACTGAAGCTGAAGAAAAAGCTGCAGATAACTTGACATGCACATAATAGTAGGAGTAAAAAAAAAATTTTGAAGAAAGCGCTAAAAGAATTATTCCAAACTACGATTATTTATAACGCTGTGTGGCACCTTGCATTTCTCAAAATGAAAACCAATAACTGTTTTATAATAAACTTTGAAATATTTTTCAGCTCGAAAAGACAGAGAAAGAAGTCTAGTTGAGTACAAGCACAGAAAACCCATACTTACCTGAAGCAAGAACTGCCTGAGCGGCGTGAAAAAGACGTGTAAAGTTAGATCGATAACGAGACACCTGCGTTTGTCACCTATGTTATCAAAAAAGAATTAGTCCAGGTGGTAATACACCTGAAAAAGACGGCCGGTAAAGCACTCGGTCCCACGTCACGCCACGAGACATCTTCATTAGGAATATATCGACAAATGCACATTTCAGAATGAAATACAAACAACAGACTACTAAGACAGATTTGACGAGAGAAAGAAGTTCACGAGACGAAATGAAATTTGAAGAAAAAAGTAATAGGTGCTGAAAAATGAGAGCAGGGGCCGAAAACAGATGGTCCGTAACAAAAGGAAAACCTATTATATTTCAACGAAAGGAAGGCCTGCCTTATCTTCAGCTCGGGATCTCACATCTTTCTCTTAGGAACACTTATTGCCATTGATAAAATAGTTGCACCCTTCTGAGACAAAGAAGTTAAAACCAAGCAGAAGAATGATTATCTCACGGTAATTCTTTAAAAACATGACGCTAACGGTGACAAGAATTCTGAATTTTCAACTCCGCAACAACTGACTTTTTTCGTTTCAAATCATGGATGAAGAAAATTTGAAATTAAAATAATCTCATTTCGTAGCATTAAGACAAAAAAATGAGTCGAAATGATCGATTAGACTGTCTCTTACATTTATACGCATAACTTAACGCACCTAAAAATTTCACAATGCAGTTTTATAATCGTACTTCATTTTAAAATTCACAACGAGTGATTGAACTGCTTGACTTCAACAACCAGAAGTATAACGCCAGTAAATAATGGAGACAAAAAATCGCCGTAAAGACTCTTAAAAAACTTTGAGTGTCCTGCCGGCAATACAGCAGTAATTAAGGTTCACAGCACAAATTCCGCTCACCGAAATAAACATCACAAAAAATTTGACCTTTTTTCTAGCAAAACGAAGAACCAATATATTTTATTGAATAGTTAAGCGTATTAGTATTACTCTTAGAGCTAACAAACCCCTTCCGCGAATCCTTTTCGGTATTTTCACACAAATAATCGTGATTCAGAGCTACGCGGTGTAAAATATAAAATTTAAAGCCATAAGGAGAAAAACCGAGAAAAGGCATTGGAATAAGCTTCTTCGAGAAAAATAAAATGAACAATCACAAAAAACTTGAAAATAAATTACTTTCATAGCGCATTTACATTCGACGCTCTGCAGAATTGTCACGTATATAACAACACAAAATCACATGGTAAAATTGTCAGAAGCTCGTAAGGAAAATAACGAAAATATTCACACAGACACCAGAAACGTTGCACGGCAAATTTTATAAGATTACACCGCTGACAACTTGAAATCTAACATGTACAAAAAATGAGGAATACGAGCTAAAATTGAAAAAAATGTCGAGCAAGAGCAATAGAAAGGATCTTTGGTGATGTGAGCGGGTGTGTTGTGAAGAGCAGTGCGTGGGACCAGATGCAAGTGTGCTGCTACCACCGCGGCTCTTGCTTTGGTACCTTCTCTTTCCCCTGCTTTGAAAATGGTCGTAACTATAATACCTTGCGATACGTGTTCAGAATACTAAATCATACAGTTGAAAATGGTTGTGTCTATGATACCTTGCAATACAAGTTGAGAATACCAAATTATACAGTTGGTTGTCTATGATGTCCTGCAATACGTGTTAAGAATAGCAAGTTATGCAGTTGAAAATGGTCGTGACTGTGATACCTATCAATACGTGTTAAGAATGCTAAAATTATAAACGTAAAATTATTTCTAAATCAAAAATGATTATCATTTTGTGTATTTGCTTCAATACAAACTTCGCAGTGAAATTTGAGCCTCGTTAAAGTTTAAGTACAACTTCACACTTAAAGGTCTGAAGTCCAAAGGTCTGATCTTCAAGGTCTAATGGCAGGTTAAAGACTCCGTAGTCACAAATTTTGACTTATGCACCCTTCAGTCAAGAATTTATTCATCTTTCATACATTTCCTGATATTTAGAGACTGCATGGAATAAGAATTACAATTTACTGATCTAATAGTTTAAAAAGTAACAATTTTTGATTCCCAGCAAACGCGAGACTCACCATATAAAACGAGGAAAATCAAGAATCTCGTAAAACGTACGTAACCATAACACCTCGTGAGAAGCACGCAGCCCAGAGAGGAGAACGAGTCAAAACAAAGAAGCGCTCACAGACAAAGAAAACTAAAATAGAAGCACGTAAACAAGTGCTTTAACCACTGCCGGAGCCAAGCCAATCATGGCAAAAAAAGTCGCTTGGGATCAAATTATTTATGAGGCTTGAAAGAGTAGAATATTGCTGCAACTTTTCGTTTAAAGTTCGTCAATACTGATCAAGAGGATCATTAACGGAACACAAGCCCTTTAATCGTACAACCAAACCCCTGCCTAGTATATCTTCAGTGATCAGGAATAAAACCACAAACAACGGAATAAAATTCACTTTTTTAAGTGATGTTATAGGTATACGAACCAAGGTTTATTTTAACAGCGTGGAACTTAACTCACGACAATATTAGTGATGATTAAAGTAGGATAAAAATCTTATTGCATGAGATCAGACACGCCAAAATAAAACGACCTAAAAAAGTTACTTCAACAGCTAGAGAGCGATGAAGACTGCTATATCTCAATTTCTAATTCATGCGACACAATAATAAATAAAAAGATTCATAATACAATATCAAGCACTCTAATATAGTAACAGTATTAGATACAAAATGAAATCGTACCGGATAACAAAATGTTATGGGCCGCTGTGTAACGCAATGTACGCAACCGAATGACACCGGTTCCGTGAAAACATTAAGAGTGAAATAATGAATAAATACACTGTAATACTCCAGTTTTTCAAAATAAAAAATTTCAGAACTCAACTGAGAACACCAAAAATTCAAGTTATTAGATGAGTACACTCTATCTAAAGCTAAAGCAGAGGCCCTCAACCGAGGTAAATTTACCCCTAAGGTTAAAAAATTGTACAGTGTGGTGTATGTAATTGAAATACCTGATAATTTAAAAAACAACTCAAATAAATGTAATTTTGTAAAATAAGAGAGAAAATGCAAAGAAAGTGTATGTGTGTTTTGTATCAGTACAGAGGATAAATGGAGAAATACATAAAACCCAGGGGCCAATGAAGGAGAAAGGTTGAGAATGGCAGATATAAAGCAAGGAAGTTCAGCAGGTACACAATGGGTGAGCGCAATAGAGAACAGGAGCCAGCAGGCAGAGCGGCGAGCTGGCATGAAGTGCATCAAGCAGTGACGTCACCACGGCTGACCTTGGGTCGGGTGCAGGGGGTCCGCTAGCTGCAGCGACGCCACCACTGCAGCATAGCAACAACAACAACCAAGCACCTAATTCTCTCTACAGCACACGTTTGTCCTTAATAAGGCAACTAATGATGAGTGAAGGCACGATCAACCAACAGCACAAAGCTTGCACACGCCATCGTCGTAGCATAGCTACAACAACAACCAACTACCTAATTCCCTTCACAGTACACGTTTGTCCATTACAAAGTAACTAATGATGCGTAAACATACCGGAGAGTTAACACACGGCCTCACCGCAGCATAACTACTACAATAACCAAGTACCTAATTCCCTCTACAGGAGGCGTTCGTCCATAATAATTGTCCATAACGAAGTAATAAATGATGAGGGAAGGCATGACCAAACAAAAGCAGAAAGCTTGCACACTATTTCCTTGAGTGAACAATAAAATGCTTTATTCAACCTATTTCTAATCCATCGGACATTCACCTAAGCTTTCCTCAGGGATTGAAGTCTTCCAAACACCGTTAAATAGGGTGACGCAATTTGTACTCATCTTTTTTAATGTAAAATCAACAACAAATGCGTTTGTGCAACCACGGAACTGACCATTCATGTTGTCTCGTTATCAGAGAAGCAGATATAACTTACCGTAATAAAATTAAAAAGAAATTTTCCTGCATGATCAATAGTCAATAAAATTAGGTCACTAAATTGATGCGTTTAAAATTCCATATCTTATCGTACAACACAAACTGAATATTAAGCCATAAAGGCAACTATCCCGCTCGACAATGACATGTGCTCAGTCCTTATCGTTGGAAACAAATAATTAACGCAAGAGTTAACTGATATCGGCAATGCGCTTCCTTGTAAGATACACGAAATTCTTCGTTAAAACTTTTATTTCCCTACAAAATAACAGTGAGAAACAGTACGGCTGAACGCTGATTAGTGGAAACAGTAATTGTTCATCTATCAGGTGGCTAACACAACGGAACACCAGTTATATGAAAACAAGGAAATTACGGCTTAAATTTCTTAACATGAGAAATGCAGAGTAGAACGGAATGGATTTGATATTCCATGGCATTAAGAACGCCATAAGATGTGCAGCTATCAAGCGTTGAGATCGATCGAAAAATCTTTCGAATAATCAAATTTCAACTCTGAGCAAAATTTTTCTCAAAACATCAAAATTAAATTTCGAAGCACCAGCTCTTACTTCTTCAGCCACCATGATAAAATTTATTGAGCTGCGACGCAGCATTCACGCTCTTGAGTAGCGTTCAACACTTTGACTGCGGCTGTTAAAACTGAAGTTCAATGTTCGACTCAAATTTAAGGTCAATTGTAGTAAGCAATGTTGAAAATAGCAAACTTTCAATGGATCGTGCTTTCATTTAGTGTTGATTTAGTATTTATGGAAATTGAGTTTGAAACTACTGGTCGGCATTCAGAAAATCCCCTCCTTGTACCACCGGTGGCTCATGTCGCCAGCAAAGTGTTGAGTACTGAATTCAATGAATAAAATGTGGGCACGTGCGCAAGTTAATTGAGTGGAAATGAGCTCCAGTAACCAGGAATGAGTTCTAGTAACTAGGAATGAACACTAGTAAACAATTCGGTGATGGGCATAAACGTTGATAAAAATTCACTAACCAAAATGAGCGCTAGTACAAATTCAGAGACCGGCAATAAGCGATAAAACATTGATGTAAGGCAATAAGGACTAACGCGAGCGCTTCAGAACTGAAAAAACTAACTTGAGTTACTAGGAGACTAAGAACGCGGGAAAGACTCAATCGTGTCTCACTCGTAAATTGTGATTATCAAATTTCAGAGGGTAGGAATTCAAATTGATCACCTAACATCCTCTGCTATATTCAAGACCACCGTAATGCAGTGCTGACAATTGATGTAAGAATTATATTAAAATGAATCTAACCACACGTAACGAAATAATCAGGGCAGCTCATGCTTATCAGTCTGAGAAATTGTACATCATGGAATGCCTGTACATTACATTGAAACAAACCGTTAAAAGCAATAGACAAGTTTAAATGAATCAAAGGCTACGTAGTATTTAGAGATGAAAAAGAATAATTTTATGAGTTTGACCGCGATTTATGCAAGTTTCCATGAACGATAACCTTCAACAAAATTGAAGCAACCTGTCAATCTGAGCTTGACACACAGAGGAAATCCTCTCCGAATACGAATGCCTCAACCGTAAAAGTTCTGCTGCACTTCGTTTGTTTCAATAAATTCCGGAGAAATTTGGTCTTCACATTAGAAATTAAATTTCATATTTTTCATTTGAAAACTGTAAGATAAGGAAGTGGAAGCGTGACGTATCCTCACATGCAACTGACAAGGAATGTCCATTGATAAAGTGAAGGTCAAAAAAACTTATCGACGTTCGCATTCATTATATCGTAGTTGTTTCCCGATTTTAATGAAAAAAAAACTACATTGTAAATAAACAGCATAGGAGAAACTTTTATCGTAAACGGTTCACAGATTTTGATGAAAAAGAAACTCAATTGAAAACAAACAGCAGAGGCGAAACCCAGAAGATTTAGGGGCTCGGCAATTTGACATGGTGGAGAATGAGGAGCAGGCGTAGTAATGTGACTCGCAGCTAAAGCGAGGGCGGGCAAAAACGCCTTAGCTGAGCGTCTCGGCTAACAACACACCAAGTCCTAGCACAACCTCCAACATGGATGCCAACACACAAAGTTCTAGCACAACCTCCAACATGGTTATCCCATGTCGCCAACATGGGATGTAAGCGAGAATGGCACCACACGATTTCACCGCACAGGATCTTTCGGAAGATACTTCTTACATGTAGGTTGGATACCAATTTACAATACATCAAACATGCGGCTAGTTTAAATTTCATTGGTGCAGGTATATAAAACGCATTGTTTACCCATGTTCTTCGGTGAACATTAAATTAATAGTTCTCAAAAGGTTTACCGCGTACATTACTCCTCGACAATGCTGTTAATGTTTCAGAATTACTCTGAAAAGAACTCAGTGGAATCACGTGCATAGCCTTCCAATTGCTAATAGTTAGTGCAGATTCTACGTGTGATTTGATGACCGATTAATCGAAACAATTTGTGAAATACATAGAATACTCTCTTCTCCAAGTCACAATGTCACGAAACAATTTTCAAGTTTTATTGATAGTTAAATAAATCGATACTTCAATCAAACTAATGAACCAAATACCCAAGCGTAGTGCGAAATGGCTTTCTCATAGTCGACTACCCAAATATTCAAGAAAAGAAAAAAGACACAAAAAAAGAGCAAATAATTTGGTGCAAACTGCATGTAGCCTACTGGCTAAAGTTGATAATGACATTTAATTAAAATAATAGAACATGAT
Source organism: Morinoia aosen (assembly GCA_030386875.1). Taxonomy (NCBI): domain Eukaryota; kingdom Metazoa; phylum Arthropoda; class Malacostraca; order Amphipoda; family Talitridae; genus Morinoia; species Morinoia aosen. Next base: position 49,609,586 of record CM059560.1, read on the forward strand.
GCTTACGTAAGTTCTTTGCAGCTCAGGATGAGACGCTGCGTGGTGATGTTCAGTGATTTGCGACACAATAGGAGGCATAGTTGTCAATTTTTATTATTTTTTTGTGTTGCACAATAACTTCGCTCGTCTGATTTATGCAATTATAAATCACAGCATGCAAGTACACAAATCGTAGTTCGACAAGTCCACAATAAAGGTCAGTCTATGTCTGTCATACAGATTCGTCTCAAATTATACGATAGTCAACCACTTGAAGGACTTTAATGAAAATCTTGCAACTAATATCACAGCACATGCAAGCAACAAGTGGATGGGCAAAACCGTAAAGCAATTCAAATGAATCCACTAAATATGAATAAATAAATAAGACGCACTTAATTTCACGATGAAATCACTGTATTTTTTCGTACCTCGTATAAATCAGGCTGTATCATGCTAGCAACACAGTACGAACGTGTTCAACACTTCTCATTATTTAGCGAGATGCTCATCAGAACGCCGGTTTAAGACTCAGCTCGCACTCATCCACTCTGTGTCGCACTCACAGCTCAACTGAACTTGTTGATGAGCGAGCGTTCGAGACTCAAGAGCTCCCTCCATTCAAAGCCCCTCCCACTCAACGTATGGACGAACATACACATTCACGAACACACGGACACACACCACCTGCAAAGCAGACGCAACACTGTAGGTTTGGATGCTTCATTGGGTAAGTTTCCATGTCATAGCTCAACAAAGCATGTTTTTCATTTGGTAGCTCAGGCTGCAGAATAAACATGTGTTTTAAGTGTTTTTCGAATTTCAAATGACAATCCGTCTTCTCTCCTATAGGTTGCCGCGCCGAATTACATGGCTGCCAACAGTAGTTGTAAACGTTTGAAAGATCTGAGTGGCACAACGCTAGCTGTTTCGACAAAGCAAACGAACTGCGCGTAGGAGTTTTTTAATATATCATAGACTGGACAAGAAATAAGGCATTATTGATGCATCATCATTATTTTCTTTTGCCGGTGATTAGGTTTCATTTTCTGCGCACTAATCCGTGTTGTAATTTTTCCCCTCATTAAGAAAGTAATTATATTAATAAATACCATTTAACAATATGAGTTCTCGATCTAGAAAATCAGTAGATACCGTTTATTAACAATGATGAAATTAATAATTTATTAACGTACAAAATCAAAAATTAAAATTAGCGGTTTAGGAATGAACACTTTTTTTTAATTAGGCCTTATATTTCTAAATATCTTATTCCAAACTAATGATGCTTATTATTGCAATTCACAACGATGTTTACGTAAATTTACAATTTCTCCTGAACTAATTTTATTTAAATTTTAGTCTCATTGCATGAGTTTATAACAATGCTTGCACTTCCTGATGACAGCGCAGCTGCATCTGACTGCAACTGTGGAAAATTCATGTAACTGGAAATAGAGGGCCTGCCGCGCAGCACAGTTGACCGGTGAACTTCCGGGCTACACCTTCCGTTTTATGTACCAAAGTCACGTTACGGTTTGCTTTTCTTTGATCTGAAAGATATATAGCCCAGATTTCTGAAATTACTGAAACATTGAACACATCAATAATAGAGTGTGCAGGATGTGAAATAGCGGGTACCATCATGGCGTTGATATTACAACTAGCCATGCAGTCATCATCTCTCAACAGAAAATATTCATACTTCGGTGAGTCATACAACATAGTTATTTGTATTAAAATGTTATTGAAGAAAAACTATGAAATGGCGCATGCAAATTTTTTGTAACTGGAAGTGCCTGCTTATAAACGCTGCGAAAGATAGATAATACAATAATCAAGTTTTGTTTCTGCTTATGACTTCTTCTTTGACTTTGGAACTTTCTTTGAGACAAAATTTAAAGACGTATTTAAAAAAATGGTCGACAACCATTATGGTGAGAGACATTATGTCGACAAAACCTAGTTGTAGGAAGTGTGCAGACATTCATGAAATGCTCCACTATGACTAGTGAAAGTGAAGTTTTTGCTTCAGCACCGTCACTTGTACGAGTATCTTAGTGGAGGCGGAAGTTGCTTCTGTCAGTTTTATTGACGAAGAGAAATGTTCTAATTTACAGTTACCTAATGTATAGAATCTAAATATTTTGTTAAATAGCTGATGTTCTTATAAGACTAATTTTTCTTAGTAACACCTTGATTAAATATTTTAAACATGACATGTGGTAGGGTGAACTTTGAAAAATAAACCAATCTAAAAAAAAAACAGGCCGTCGTGAAGGGCATTCTCATCGTGTGGAGTTGTCATCAAAAATTTTCAGGAAGTGAATTTCCCAGCCACTCAAAACGAGTTTTGTAACATCGTCTGAGGGAAAATGAAACTTATTACCTCCCACTTCATCAGAATCCGTTAGTTTCGCCAACATACTTTGAACAAGAATTAGCCACAGTGACCGTTGACGTAGGACTTACGGCTTGACTTAAGACATTTAACTATCACGCTGAACGATTGTACCTGTACAGCTAAATTGATTTCTCAGGCAGTGTGTGATATTCAGTTGAACATTCTCTCAATGTATAACTGGATAGGTATTCCTGAATGAATTAAACGAGTTCCAAAATTGATTATGGGAGCAGTGATTGAGCATTATTCTCAAAAATGATAAACATTTCTACAAAAACTTTCTGAGTCAACAAACATGCACCGAAATTGTAACAGACAAAAAACATAGGATAAATTTCAAAACAATAAATTAAATTCATGGTTATTTCGGTATATGAATGTAATTTAAATAATAATTTTTTCGATAATTTTTGACTAAATTCTGTTAAAGTTTAAATTTTGTTAAAGTACCCAATAAAACTTTGCGACCACGTTGTTTCCCAGTTTCAGGCGGATAGGTTGGCAGCTCTGTTCATGGCGCGGGAAGCCGAGACGCTCAGCGGCCTCTCTTGCGTCACATTTGAGTCTGCACTCTGCACAGCCGGTAAGGATGTCTTCATAGCCTCCCTACTCAACAGTGACGAAAGGGCAATGGAGGTAAACCATTGGTCAAAACCAGTCCGTTGCACAATAAAAGTATAGTATACTCTTCTAGAGGTAATAAGAAAGAGAGTTCAAGTTTGTAAAAAAATATTCATTATGTATACTTGTTTTGAGCCTGTTCACGCAGTCCCATGAAATGTGTTGATTGTAATATGTGTGAGTGTGACGCTATTCTAATAGGGATGAGTTTGGTAAAAGTTTGGAAAATCTTTATGCATCCTATTCTATTACCTAAGAAGAAATGACGTTAAAAGCTAGTGTAATCAAAGCTAGGTACGTCCATAAGACGTTTTAGTTCGGCATAACTTGAATGGTTTCTTGACTCCGCTGTCCTGACAACTCCGAGTAAAAATAATGATAACTGTGAGTAAATAGATTTATTAGAACAAGAGTGACCTGAATAACAAAGGAATATAAGTAGGAACTTGAATCACACGGCACTTATAAACGAAGGTGTACGTAAGAAACTCTGCTGCGAGTTGTCTGTGGTGTGTGTGGCGTTGAATCGAGCGTACACGTACGGACCACGGCGTGTCTCATATCCGCGCTTCAAGGTCAGCGTGTCCTTGAGTGCAGGCAACTTGTGGTGGTGTAAGTTAGGGATGTTCACTCACAACCAACACTTACGATCATTGGTCTGCATTCTCAAGTAAGTTAGAGGGATGTTCACTCACAACCAACACTTACGATCATTGGTCTGCATTCCCAAGTAAGTTAGAGGGATGTTCACTCACAACCAACACTTACGATCATTGGTCTGCATTCCCAAGTAAGTTAGAGGGATGCTCACTCGCAACCAACACTTACGATTATTGGTCTGCATTCCCAAGTATCTACAACTGAATCGATTATAAGGAAGATGCTGTGAAGTTTTGAAGTATTCTTCCGGATATCAAACGAGTGGTTTGAATTTATTGAAGTTTAGTAGGCTTTTTATACGGGCAAATTTTTCTATTATATTTCACGCATGGAAAATATAATGAAGCATCTTGTTTAATAATTTTTAAAATATTCACTGTATTCTACAGTTATGCATTTTACCAATAATGAGCAGTGAGTAAATTAATCTCATTTTAGAAGTTGCACTCAATTTATGATGTGCATTTTTTCCTTTTTGAAGTTAGGCGTATTACGCTTACTTAAAAAAATGCAATGCGAGAAGTACAATTTTATAGATAATAAATTTATAACAACCACATATAACGGTTCCACGAAACGTATTAACATCATAAGAGTGCACCTGCTATTGTGTTGGTTATTTGGTGCGGCATAGGTCACCCATCGGTGAAGGGTTGCGGTTATTCGAACAAATGATACTAACGCTTTTTTTGTGGTCCACTTCCACGAAACGTATTAACATCATAAGAGTGTACTTGTATTGGTTATTTGGCGCTAGTACTGCATACCTAGACTCCCACTCATCGGTGAAGGGTTGCGGTTATTCGAACAAATGATACTAGTAGTTTTTTTGCCCACTCACGGGTTATAGGATAGGCAGCAGGCTTAGGTTGGTTAGGTGTCACCTATGCTGAGGGCACTGGTGCCCCTAGGGGAGACACTATTAAGTTACCCCAAGCCTTCTTCAGGGCTTCGTGCTCACTTGGCTTTTTTTCAGTGGTGCTACTATAGCGTTAGGTCCACCGCCATATATCGTAAACCCAGGTCTAGTTTGAGGTCTAATAAAATCGCTAAGTTAAATTCAAGAGGTAAATAATATTCAATAGGGATGGAAAATGCACTATACATTTAATTTAGCGATTTTGATAGACTTCACACTGCACCTGGGTAGGCGATATTTGGCGGTAGACCTCACGCTATAGGGATGTTTGACAACCTTTTCAGTTTTCCTGCCGTCTTTGCTGTCTCTTCTTTGTCTTTTCTACGGAGGTTAAACTCAATATAATTGTAATTTCCCGCTTCTTTCTTACCTTCTTAAATCGCTGCTTTATTGTGCAAGGTATCCTTTGTGGGAACACACCCAGTGCATAGTGTTGTAGTAGTGTTGATTTGTTTTGGGCTTGCCCATAAATTTTCCTTGTGTTTCCTGTGCATTTTAGTGAGGTATGCCAACCCCTCAAGCGAGCATTCGGTCTTCTCATTAGTGTAAATTAATGAGAGACGAGGCAGACAGCCTTCTCGTGACATCAGGTTCCCCGTTTTTTACAGTAAGTAGTACAAGGTGCTTCATTTTGGCATTCTTGAGATTGCCTTTGTTGTGGCTGTAGAATCCTAAACAAGCTTATATAATAACAATAATAGTAAATACAGTAGTTATAAATGCGTTTATATCAAAATATAAGCGACTTGGGGATGTTTAACAACAGCATAGCGAGGTGTGGAATGTTTTGTTGCAAATTACCGAAATGTTATATTGACGCATTGTATCTATCGATGCATGCATTATACGAACGTTAGGAAAATCACTTACTGAAAATAATAGCACTTACGCACACATGTTAAAGGAGAGTCTCTACGAGGGCGGTTTTTGTTATCAAAACTCGTAAAAGAGACACCCAGTTGCTTGGAAGGCTCAGTGTTTGTCAACTCTTAATATCTCATAGTTGGTAAAACGAGCACTCTGTTGGAAATGAGACCGAGGGTACGTCTGTTCATTGTACCTCAAAACTGGAAAAAGGGGGGGCCAAGGGAAGAAATACCCAAGCGTACGTCTGCTCATTGTACCTCAAAACTGGATAAAAGGGGTGGCCATTGGAAGAAAAAAGCGAGCGCACGCCACCAGTACTCGAGAGATCGCCCATCCCTGCTTGATGAATGCAGAAGCCCGTGTACCACTGCGCCAGTCTCTGCAACAGGTTCTCTCCCTATCCTTGAGTGCGTTTGTGTGTTTGTTTGATCTACGTTGTCTATGGACGAGCATTCTGCTTCAGAGGTGACCTTGGAACCTCCAGTGATGCCAACCGTATGGGAACTGCAGTTTATGAAGCAAATGCAATTCTTGCGTGCATGGACAGCATTCCTTCTTCTTTTTGAGATGAGTTTAGTTTGTGTTTACATTTACGTCCGTGTTTGTATTAGGGCACTTTTGATTTGGTACTTTCTGTTTAATTTTCTGCTGTAGATTTGACCAAGATATTTCTTTTTTCCATTACGAAGCACATGCCATTCGTGCATGAACAACATTCCTCTTTTTTTGATGAGTTTAGTTTGCGTTTACATGTACGTACGTGTCTGGACTAGGGCGCGTTTGATTTGGTACTTTCTGTTCAATTTTTTGCCATACATTTGACCGAGCAATTTCTTTTTTCCCATGAAATACATCTGTGGCGTAGCCAAATGAAAGACGGGGAAAGAATGCCTGGCGTCTCTCAGATAGTTGACTCCATTGTTTTTCTAGCATTGGCGCAGCTTAAATAAGCTTTGTTTTACCTTGTATGTTCGACAACGGAGCATTTACCGGGTTACCAATTTATTAGGTTCGCGTGCTGCTGATATAACCTAACTGGAGTTGACACCTCTGTAAAATCCCTGCATCTGCTGCTTAAATTCGTATTTCGAGTTACAAGGAAAGTTGTAGCTAAATTGTCGAAAGAAGTACGCAGTTTCGAGCTGTTATCAGCAAAGTTTGGTGTCTGATGCAAAAAAAAAAAAATAAAAAATTGAGCTCTTGAAGTATTGTTTTTTTTAAGGTTTAGCTGTTATTGTAATGTTATCAGTAAAGTTTAGGTGTCTGATGCAAAAAAAAAAATTATTGAGCTCGTGAAGTATTGTGTTTTATAAGGATTAGCTGTTATCGTAATGTTATCAGAAAAATTTAGGGATCTGATGCAAAAAAAAATTATTGAGCTCGTGAAGTATTGTGTTTTTTGAAGGTTTAGCTGTTATCGTAATTTTCCAATCAGCAAAATATAATTATAAATTCTGCAAGAACACGTGGAATTGTTTTTCTACCTATATTAACTTCATTCAAGGTAAGATCTAATCGTATCTATTCAAATTACGACGTACGAACGTAATTAATCCTCCTAACGACCAGGGGAATTGTTCTAATAGTTAAGGAGATAAGACATTTTACTTCGTTCAATGGGGGCGAAGATATAAAGAGTAAGAAATTTTGCAAATTTGTTGCTTTGGATGCATGAGACAATTTTAAGGTTAAGAGGCAGGTTCAATTTTTGGGAATACATCAAAATTTTAATCGAAGAAATACTCGTAAATGAACTTTGGTAAATATTTAACTATTGCCTAAATCTTAACATGGTTATGGATGCAATTGATAATTGGAAAAATGTCATTTGTGGAGCATTAACTAATAGTAATGAGGAAAAGAACTTCAGTAAATTAGCTTATGATACTTCGTAAATGTGAGCCTTATAAGATGATTCTTAATTGGATAGCAACATAGCCACAAATTTATATGCTTATTCCACAACAGAGATACCTTCTTAACGTGGCTGCCTCGTGAGTAGAGATAAAGATTTGAATTTATGTTCACGTACAGACCGTAAATATACTTCGTAGTCTTGATGGATGACTGTTGTCTAAATGGCCTTTGTTCTCCAGAAGTAATGTTGCACGAAGCAATACTGGGCATTGCGATTATATTACAGCATCAAATATTTAATTTTTCACCTCTGACAGATTGTTTTCTTTAAACCAAGTTTTAAAAACCAACTGCATTATAGCCTTTCGTTCAATTACACTGAAAATATAATAATTTGCTCTTCTGAGAGAGAAAACGCTTTGACGATGTGATTGACGTTCATAAATATGGAAGAGGTATTCAAGTCATCACTTCTGACCGAGGGTGTATACCTGTTACTGCGGACGAAGGTTTCGAAGGTTTGTATGAGTGACATGTCCGACCCAACATGTCTACGGTCGGACCCAAATGTCCGGAAGGCGGGGAATTGAAACCTTAGGCTTATGAAGTGCCAAGACGAACCCCTTCATTCTTTTAGACCGACCCAGCGACATGCGCGAGAACACCAAAGGAAAAAGGCTGTAAATAAGGGGGATTACGCCACCTTGAACCACCTTACAGACTTGCGTCTAGAATATGAACAGTTGAGACGGAAAGATTAAGCACAATTTTTCCATGTATTTTATCATCTTTGTAACGTTACCTGGCCACATGAACAGTTAGGCATTGACGTTTGTGGTGGTAGTTATTTCTACTATTCATGAGAGGTCGGCTTGCTCGACAGATAAGACGACACCTTCAAGTTTGATCACAGAAGAACTCAAGAGGCTTCGATTGATTGCAGTGTCAAAGAGGACCTTCTCACGTACAAATGGTCGTAAGTAGGTGTATCTTAACTTATGTCAGTACCAGTGACCATGAACGCATGCGAATCGATAAGTTACGGTTCATTACTCATTGTTGACTTCAGTATATAAATATATTATTCTTGGGTATGTTGCACTTGCAGTCTGATCTTTCGATTCCTACAACTTGGAAAACTTGTGTTTTCCTCGTAAACGTTTATAGGGTTTTCTTATAATGAATTTAAGTTGTAGGCGTTCAACGAATGTTTACTTATATTCCTTTGACTGCAAACTGTGTGAAGAGAATTTGTGTTTCAAGTTTCCTTCTTTCAAAATTTTGGAAATTGTTGATAAAATTGTTCTCTTTAGCTTCGAGGTTAAGAAACCAACTTTTCGCTCGATCTCGGGCTCGGAACTTACGTGATATGAAGTAGAAATTGGTATATGCGATGGAGTGTACTAATCATGGACCTTGAAGACTTTAATTGACCTCAGAATTTTACTTCATAGCGCATCAGCTTCTATTGCGTTGTTATCTGGTTCGTCAAAGAAGACATAAATCTTCTATAAAGTTCAAGAAATTAACGTTGTGGGTGATTTGACTGGTTATATCTCGCAATTGATATACAACGTCGCCAATCAATTACTGAAACTGAACGATCCGGAAAATGATTCGTTCGTTGCATATTTTAAAGCCATATAGTGGAATTGTATAATTTGCGTGCGTGTGCATTAATACCATTTTGTATAGTATGGCTGATGTGGTTGTTACCGATTTGAAATTTTTGAAATATTCTGAAATGTTCAACGCTGTAGAGTAATAAATAAACATTCTTCGAACTTACCAAATAACGATTGGTCTCCAGTTTTAATACTGATAAATCTAAGTTGGGCATCCAAGTGATCCAACCCTCGTACTCAAGCGCAAAACTTCGAGCGAAGGTAAATTTTGACGTTCGTTCATTACTCTCTTTTATTTCCTTGAGACTGAAAACTGATGCGTTGTTCGTACGCTACGTTTATTACTCTATTTTGGATCCTCGAAACTGAAAACTGATGCGCTCTTCATACGCTGTGTTCGTTACTCTCTTTTATTTCCTCGAGACTGAAAACTGATGCGTTGTTCGTACGCTGCGTTCATTACTCTCTTTTGGTTCTTCGAGACTGAAAACTGATGCGTTGTTCTGTGAATTGCGGTCTTGACAGCGAGGACGTCACCGCAGCTTGAGATATTTTCACAGCGCCGTCGCTGTTTAGCAAAAGCCAAACAAAGCCCAATTGTTTACCGTCCATCATTTTGCTGCACAGGGCCTGTCTGTACTTCTTATCGAGCCTTCGCGCTTCATGCACCTAACAGCAAAAAATTCCCAAATATTTTTTATCATCGCTGTATTGCATTCTCTTAACTCACTATAACTGCACATCATGGTTCACTAAATTTCAGTGGGATTAACTTTCCACGCTCATTATTTGGTGGGTTAGTGAGTGTCCAAAACTTGGGAATACTGCTGTACTGATAGTTAACCTAGTTTCCTTATTCAACATTCATAACGAAAATAATGTTCGAGCAGACAACTATAGTTCATGTCCTTTTTTGGGATATTTCCCGTGTGCCAAATGTGAAATTTGCTTTCCTGTTTTTTTTATATTTTTCAAATTGTTGACTCTCTGCAGGCATCAAAATTTTCAGGTTAATGCTATAGGACGCTCGAATTCTGTTTCGTGGCTTTCGTTCCATATTCCTCAATTGCGATCGAATTTCATCATCCTATTTTGTATTCGCTGCCTGTTTTACACGTCAAAGTGAAGAGCTTGATCCTGCAACTCGTCGTGTCGTGAGACTAGCGAACTTGCCTCCGTCCAGGCAGACCCTGGTTCGAGTCCCGGCGCTGGTGGCGATTTTCTCTGTTGGGTATAGGGGAAAAATTCCAAGCACAATACCCCACTCTACCCAGGTGTCTGAAATGGGTACCGGTCTTGACCGGGGGAAAGCGTAATGGCGTCCTGGCGTTAGTTATAAGGCATTTGAAAATCCAATGTATAAGGTGATATGTATCAGGCTTGAAATTGGAAATAAAGCATCCGTAGATGCCTTCATTATTTATTTAAAAAAAAATATATGTGTGAAACAAAAGGGATTAGACTTATTCCTATTCATCCATTTCGTGAACTAGGAAGGATGCAAACGTTTGTTTCATTTTATTTTCACTCTTTCAATGTCGAGGGCTAGACGTCGAAGGTTAAAACTTTCCGTGTCGCTACACTTCCCTTCATGCCTTTCACGAAACTCTCCTTCCCGCACTTCTGTCAACGCGGCTGTAAAACTTGTCTCTGAGAGCAGCAATAAATCTTCAGAAGACAGTCTTACTTCTCGCCGGTCAACTGCTTTCATGTTTTAGTCTTCGACTCGGAAAAACTATGTTATTGTTCTATGACTTTCCGTTGCCCAATGAAGCACCTTTGGTCAGAACTTTATGTTTACTCGAAGCTTAGTTGCTTATCGACCACTACAGCGTTCAGCTCTTGAGTTTACATTAACTGTCGTTATCATAGGCACAATAACCCTTCAGGAAAATTATAATAGGTACACTAACCCTTCAGGAAAATTATAATAGACACACTAGCCCTTCAGTAAAATAATAATAGGTACATTAGCCCTTCAGTAAAATAATAATAGGCACACTAGCCCTTCAGTAAAATAATAATAGGTACACTAGCCCTTCAGTAAAATAATAATAGGCACACTAGCCCTTCAGTAAAATAATAATAGGTACACTAGCCCTTCAGTAAAATAATAATAGGCACACTAGCCCTTCAGTAAGATAATAATAGACACACTAGCCCTTCAGTAAAATAATAATAGGTACACTAGCCTTTCAGTGAAATAATAATAGGCCCACTAGCCCTTCAGTAAAATAAAAATAGACACACTAGCCCTTCAATAAAATAATAATAGACACACTAGCCCTTGAGTAGAATAATAATAGGCACAATAACCCTTCAGGAAAATTATAATAGGTACACTAACCCTTCAGAAAAATTATAATAGACACACTAGCCCTTCAGTAAAATAATAATAGGTACACTAGCCATTCCGTAAAATAATAATAGGCACACTAGCCCTTCAGTAAAATAATAATAGGTACACTAGCCTTTCAGTGAAATAATAATAGGCCCACTAGCCCTTCATTAAAATAATAATAAGCATTCTAGCCCTTCAATAAAATAATAATAGGCACTCTAGCCTTTCAGTAAAATCAATGGATAAATAAATTAGTTTCTGCCTTCCTTCTTAAATATCAGAGTTCCTTTAGCCTATTCTTCTCTGACAGGTGTGAGGACGTCATTTGACAGTGACGGCGGTGAATGTGTTAACGTGAAATGTAGGAGTTACTGTGCAACAAATCGTTGCATCGTTGGAAGACTGTCGTAACTCAAATTTCGTGATTTTTCAGTAGAAAACATTTTAAAGTAACTAAGTCATACATCTAAGGTTTAGACTGAAAATCTTCCCAGCGCCATCTCTTGGCCAAAAATGCACTTAGACTTACGACTTAATTGCCAAAAGACGCAGAATTAATTCAGCATTCTTATAAACATTGTAACTGTATACCTGAAATTTTTGAGTTTTGACAGACTTCAATGATGCAACGATGTGATGTGCTACTTTTGCCACTAATGACTGGTTTCACACGTAAAATCCGTCTAAACAATACGTTTTTCACTGTGAACCTGTTGTTTATTCACGATGCTTAGGACTACCAAGGTCTCTCTCGCGCAACAGTCCTACGCACACGGGACAGAAGCATAAAAATCAGGTTACATACACCCATGCAGGTTGGTTATAACTCTAATGGCGGCTCAACGTAAATATTTGTATTAGATCGAGCTTCTTATGTAGCTGAATATTTTGAGAATTTATGTTTATGACTTTTATTATATGTAGTGGAGCATCAATCCTCTTTTCGCTCTATGTAGCTGATACTCTATGCGCAATTATGTTCGTAAAGAATAAGAAATTCACATTCATGATGTAGTTTTTGCGGATGATTTAATTTACATTAAATTCTGGGGAAACTACGTGAAGTTTCTAAGCCTTGCCACAGTTTTTAAAATTAATACCTCCCTCCAAACCAGAGCGAACATTTGTATTTTCTTGCATATTCACGTAATTTTCCGTGAACAACTGGATGCAGCCAGTGGATGATATTGTGTTCTAGCTCGCCATATTCTATAACGTCGCGTATAGGTTAGTTAACTGTTGAGTAAACGTCTTGTTTTGTACATTAACAAGTTGACTGCGATCGGTTAAACTGAAGTTCAGTGTTCAAATCAAATATAAATTCAAAAGTTGTTAGAAATTTTGTAAATATCAAACATTAACTGGGTCCATTAAAAACCATTAATTTTAAAAGATTGTTAAAACTTTCTCGAACGACCCATTGATGGGTCGTTTGGCAGCAGGAAGAACTTTAGCACGACCCACTAATCGGTCGTATCGCTGTTAACGTGGTACATAAACAAGTAAAATGAGATAGCTTTTGCTCTATAGTTTCAATAAGCGGACGCGAGTAAGTAAGACAGAGCTGTAAAGAGTCGTGGGCGAAGTGACCGCGTTTTATGAGCCTTCGAGGCATAGCTCAAAATCGAGTCTTTTTTTGTGAACTGAAGTAATTGAATTGAAGCGCTCTGAAACACTTAATTTTTAACCGCAGATATAATTAGGTTTTGTTCGGTGATCAGTACATGCTATAAAGCCATTCGTTGAAATCCCTTTATACAAGAGTCTTCTTAACAAACTGTGGATCAATAAATAAATAATAAAAATGGATATTAAATCTGTGCGCAATCCTAAAAAGTTTGCAATATACAGACTCGAGTGTCCAAAAAAATACGGACAAATGGTGAAAGATTTTAGATTTTCAATTTTTGTTTTCATGTGTGTTCCCATGTAGAGCGAGTAGAACGTAAAAGAAAACTTGCGCTAAGTTACCTCTATAGAGTTCACGATATTTTACAAGTTTCTTCCTCTTGAATTAGATTCAACCTAAATGCGTTGCCGAATTTCTCATATAAATGAAATGAATTTCTGTATGAAGCAGAATATTAACGGGATGCATTTTAATTTTCTATTCAAAATGTGATTTCACATATATTTATATACTGGGAAAATAAGGTCTGTGTATTATTTCATTCAACCACAGACTTTTTCTACGTTCGGGACCAGTTTATAATTCTGAGCTGGGAGCCTGCGTGGGTGGTAACAGAATTTATTCCTAATTTGCTACTTACTACGTGCAGAGGTCAACTCACAATCAAGAGCAATTCTTGCGGGATGTTACTCTTCAGAAGTCTGAGTTTCGCTGAATAATTTATTTGTGTGACATCACCCTGTAAGCCAATATCATGTGCAGGCTCGTTCATATCTATGAAGAAGAGCTGCAACTTACTAATACTACGTGCACAAATTTACACACGAATTTAATTGTGGCCCTTCATGCCACATGTAAGCCTACTAATGAAACAGCTTTCGAAGTATGATTTGCACATTCTCTGTCCGTAACAACAACAAAATATTTACAAAAATGATGGCATTTTGAATGTAAAATCGACTGTTATTATTAATTCAAAATGGGCTGTCGAGTTTCTATTCAGTGTTATAGTTCTTTCCCGTGATTTGTCTGGTTCTGTTTCTGAGCAATTAAAGCAACGTTATGCGTGTACGGCTTGTTATCATGCATGCGTCCTTCCTTTTCTCACAATGTTATCAATAATTGCTCGAAAAGTTTAGTTCACTGTGTGCTTAGATTTTTATAAAATCATTCTAAAAAAGTTAGTTGTGTAATTGGTTTACGTTACAGAAGGTAATTATACAAGGTTAAGATAAAATGAAATGCAGATGAAATGTGTTTTTAATTTCAGGGTGAAAGAAAAATACCATTCCCTTGATTTTTGTGCTACGCGACACTCACAAACGTACATTTGAGTACACTTGAAGGAGATGTGCTCAAATAAAATTGTATTATTTTTACTACAAATGCATGTCGAATTGTTCGAGAAAGAAATTTAGTTCAAATGATCTAGTTTGGTTGTTAACAATCATCTTGTGGAGAAAATTGTTTGAAAATATAATTCTCTTAAATGTAGGGTCTTATGCACCCCTTTCAGGTGTGATTTGCAAAGTCTCATGTGTTTCAAACTCTTCCTGCACAGAAACTGTTACTGCGACCGTCCAAAATAAATACGAGTATAGATTTTAGTGTTCACCATATCGGTTCATCATTGCAAGACTGCCATAACTCAAAAATTTCAAGTATAGAGTTGCAATGTTAATATTAAGAATGCTGAATGAAATCTCCGTCTTTTTTGTTTATTTAACAATCAAGTGGAGCCCTATTTACCTAATCCCGATGGTAAGTTTTGTTGATTTGCGTAAAATTATTAAAGTTATATGACTTAAGTACTTTAAAATGCTTCTCCTGAAAAATCACGAAATTTGTGTTACGACAGTCTTGCAATGATGTAGCGATGTGTTCGGGCTAAACATAAGGGCATCCTGTAAACGAGCATTAAATAAGAATAGCTTAACTCTGTACAGCATCTTCTGTACAGCTCAAATAAAATAATCTCGTTCTGTAGTTGATGCTGGGCTTCAGGCTGAATACTTCTAGTTTTCAGTCAGATATGTGAGCACAAAATCATCGTTGCGTATTGAATCCGGCGGCAAATGCACTCAGTCCAGTTCTTACATTTCTAATGCGAATTTATGATATTAGAAATAAGTTCGTGTAGAAAAAAGTGTTTAGTGCGTGTTCTTCGGCGAAGTTGCGCTTATCGTTTGTAGTGTGGTCGCCATCCATCATGTCATTTAAATACCTACAATAAATACTCACGTATTTGCAATGAACCAATTTTCAAAATGTCACAAAAACAAACATAAGAGCTTATAATCACTAACAACAAATCCATTTCACGATTTTAAGAAATTCAGATTTCGCTATAACAATATTGAGAAATTCAGATTACGAAATAACAGTATTGTGAAATTCAATATTAAATTCAAGATTATTATTATTATTTAACAATATTCAAAATTCGTATTGAGTGGAGCATTGCTAAGTCTGGGGCTGAGTGTGGAGTTGGTGAGGACATAGCGAGAGGTGTACGGGCATGCTAGCAGCCGATAGCGAAACCCAAACACAAGCAGCTATAACTCGCACCCAACTCGCTCACGCCGCGTAGTGCTTACGTAGCAAAACACGCCGTACTTCATCGTGAGAGTTTCACAGCAACATATCGAAGGAATTAATGGATGGTCAGGCGACGCTGCTGTGTGAGAAAATTACGACATACCAGAAAGCTTATTGATCGAGAACTGAAAATATGATGTAGGAACCGCTGGGGTATTAGGTAAAAAGAATATTTCTAAGTGCATGTTTATGTAGAAAACATGTGTTTCCAAAACAGCTAGCTAGCTGCAGTATGCAGCACAATTAAAAGTAGCTTTTCGCACCTAGATCGAGGAGTTTTAGAGCACTTCAGCTTACGTAAAGAAGATGTAGGAGCGATAGCTGAACATTGCGGGCGTTGGAGGTGGGTGAAAAATTGCAATATGTGTATCGCCAGCACTCGACCATAAATAATGTGAGTTACCGTAGCGCTGTATGGCTTGCATAAGTAGTTTCAGAAGGAGTAGAGCAACTGCATCATCCTGGAACTTGCAGTAGTGGAAAGGTAGGCTGGTAGAGTCCTTAATTTAAATTTGATGGAATAATCAAGCTGTGTTTCTCCAGAAAATCGTCCCAAAAATGCGAAATTACTGGAATTCCCCATGGATACGCTCATACTGAAAATATGAAAATTACGTCCGGTTGGTTTTTATAAATCCCTCTGTACTATGTTTCTTTCTGTAAGCTTGAAATGAGTTATGTCGATTTCGTCTGTTAGAAGAACGTTGCTACATTACGTACGAATAAATAAAAATTTTGAAAAAACTTTAAACCCGGAGCACAGCATCTTTTTTTATTGCGGTTTTATAGATAACAGTCCTTAAATTTCACTTGGTGATTATATGTCCTCCGATGTTCTAACTCCTCTAAATAAATGTGCTGTGCCTTAGAAACGGTACGCAATCCGTACACGTTCGCTTCGGACTGAGCCTTCGTATTTTAATTTTTGGTCTATATGCTAATTATTGGCTTGCTTTATGTGTTGCATTTATGATGTGCTCTTCGTATAATAACAATTTTTTATTTTTGATATGGTGTTATTTACCCACAACGGTGACACTTGTTATGCACTGTGTCTATTTGCAATCCTCTGTAATTTTTTTCCCTCCCCCTGCGTTGTTCGTCTATCTTTTGAAATTTTTATCACGAGTGGTCTCTCTTTTTTTTTAAGAGAGACCCAAGTTCCGTGACAGCCAGTTTCACCACGGTTGCTCGCTTGGCCTTTTGTCTAACCGGAATTCTTAAATTAGGTAAAACAGCCATGAAATGTGGGCATGAAGAACACATAGTAGGGTTGCCAGATGCAAGAAACTCGACAGGATTGCCAGATGCAGAGAACTCTACAGGGTTGCCAGATGCAAAGAACTCTACACAGTTGCCAGATGCAGAGAACTCTACACGGTTGCCAGATGCAGAGAACTCTACACGGTTGCCAGATGCAGAAAACTCTACAGGGTTGCCAGATGCAAGAAACTCTACACGATTGCCAGATGCAGAGAACTCTACACGGTTGCCAGATGCAGAGAACTCTACACGGTTGCCAAATGCAAGAAACTCTACACGATTGCCAGATGCAGAGAACTCTACACGGTTGCCAGATGCAGAGAACTCTACAGGGTTGCCAGATGCAGAGAACTCTACACTGTTGCCAGATGCAGAGAACTCCACAGGGTTGCCAGATGCAAGAAATTCTACACGGTTGCCAGATGCAGAGAACTCTACACGATTGCGAGATGCAGAGAACTCAACAGGGTTGCCAGATGCAAGGAACTCTCCACGGTTGCCAGATGCAGAGAACTCTACATCTACAGGGTGCCAGATGCAGAGAACTCTACAGGGTTGCCAGATGCACAAAACTCTACATCTACAGGGTGCCAGATGCAGGGAACTCTACACGGTTGCCAGATGCAGAGAACTCTACACGGTTGCGAGATGCAGAGAACTCTACATCTACAGGGTGCCAGATGCAGAGAACTCTACAGTGTTGCCAGATGCAAGAAACTCTACAGGGTTGCCAGATGCAAAGAACTCTACACGGTTGCCAGATGCAGAGAACTCTACGCGGTTGCCAGATGCAGAGAACTATGCACGGTTGCGAGATGCAGAGAACTCTACAGGGTTGCCAGATGCAAGGAACTCTCCACGGTTGCGAGATGCAAATCATGCAAGGAACTCTACAGAGTTTCCAGATGGAGCGAATTCTACTTAGTCACCAGACGTACGGAACGCCACAGGTTGCCAGATGCACAGAACACCACAGCATTGCTATATGCAGGGAACAAACAATACAAGGTTGCTAAATGCCAAGCATTTTTTATAGCCTTTCGTTTTCCGACACTGATACGTGCAGATGGAAGCAATAAAAGACTCGTTTCTGTGCTTCTATTTTGACATCGTCAACACTCTTCAATATTGTCATCCAATTTATCGCCTTACTTTGTGATTAAGTGGGCCACATTTGGGAATTTTGGCCAGAAGAAAGTGTAGTCTCGTAACCACGGTTTTCACCACCCGTGTGGGTGTGCGATTGTCTCGTTGTTGGTAGGGCAACGCTGTAACGCTGTAATGCTGCAACGCTGTAGCGCTGCAACGATGCAACGCTGTAATGCTGCAACGACGCAACGCTGTAACGAAGCAACGCTGCAACGACGCAACGCTGTAACGATGCAACGCTGTAACGACGCAACGATACAACGCTGTAACGATGCAACGCTGCAACGATGGAGCGCTGTAACGATGCAACGCTGTAACGCTGTAACGCTGCAACGCTGTAACGCTGCAACGATGCAACGCTGCGACAAAGCAACGGTCGCGTGGGGTCTGCCTCGGAGAAACTTCAGCAATACGGAGATAAGGAAACAAAACACGTCTGTGTGAGAACTCAGTCCGTGTGCTTGTGTACATGTGCGCGCCACGAGAACTCAGTTCGCGTACTTACATCATGAGCGCGCCACAAGTCATGTCATAAAGTTCATTTTCTGTTTCTGTTTGCTTTCTTTTTGTTGACTGCAGCTGGGGTCGAGCTCATGTTCATGCAGTGATGGAGTGTCCGGTTCAGTAACTGAGTGTTTACCAAATTAGGATGGGGTGTCCGGTTCAGTAACTGAGTGTAGGCCAAATTAGAATGAAGTGTCCGGTTCAGTAACTGAGTGTTTGCCAAATTAGGATGGAGTGTCCGGTTCAGTAACTGAGTGTGGGCCAAATTAGAATGAAGTGTCCGGTTCAGTAACCGAGTGTTTGCCAAATTAGGATGGAGTGCCCGGTAACAGAGTGTGGCCCAAATTAGAATGAAGTGTCCGGTTCAGTAACTGAGTGTTTACCAAATTAGAATGGAGTGTCCGGTTCAGTAACTGAGTGTGGCCCAAATTAGAATTAAGTGTATGGTTCAGTAACTGAGTGTGGGCCAAATTAGGATGGAGTGTCCGGTTCAGTAACTGAGTGTGGGCCAAATGAGGGAAGGTAGTGAGTTCTCAAAGGACAGGTGATTCATTTTGCTGCTCTGCACACTTTCAGGTCGTTAGTATTCGTTGCATATCCGGATCTCAAGACGAAAATGCTCAGTACAGTAATTTTGGCATCTCTATCAATCGAAGTATGAAGTTTTAAACGAATTTTAACCGTTATTTTGTTATTTATTATCACTTAGAATAGTAAGCAGTGGATTAGTAAATTAGCTTATTAAATACCTCGTCAAATGAGTCTTTCACACCGTAATAGAATGTAACAAAAGCTCAAATCCAATCAAATCTAAATTCATTGCACGCAGGCCATGAATTTGAGTCCTTCTGTGACGTTAATTGTGTATATTTTTTGATCTAACGGTGGCCAGTTCTTCTCATTTGACTGTGCTGATATTTTATAGGAGCATTTCCCTGTTGTACTCGCATTGTACTCGGGCACTTTCCCGCTGCCCTTAGATTTGCTTAAAATGAGTGGCTTGCTGAACTGCTGCTGCTGCTGCTGCAGGGCGCTGCTCTTAACAAGCGCAACGAGACACGCATTACCATTCAATGGTGACACATGACACGGTTTGTCCTCCTCGTAAACATGGTGTGCACAGCCCTGTGTGTGTGTGTGTCCGTGTTGCACAGCCCTATGTGTGTGTGTTGCACAGCCCTGTGTGGTACACAACACTATGTGTAACTTTTTGTGTATGGAGCACAGCCCTGTGTATGGTGCACAGCCCAATGTGGCACACAGCACCGTGTGTGCAACTCTGTGTGTGAGCTACACAGCGGTGCGCAAGTGTCGCTGCGGTCCGTTCGAAACAACGAGTGTGCCCGAAACGATGTCGTCAGTTTATGATTAATATACCAGTGTTTATTGTTACATCTGGTAAACAGGTTCAATATCACTTGCTCAGCTCACAACGCACGCTTCTATTTAAACTGAATCCTTTCAGCCACCCGCTGATTGCATCCAGTTATTTACTTCAAGTTTA
Source organism: Morinoia aosen (assembly GCA_030386875.1). Classification (NCBI taxonomy): domain Eukaryota; kingdom Metazoa; phylum Arthropoda; class Malacostraca; order Amphipoda; family Talitridae; genus Morinoia; species Morinoia aosen. Next base: position 49,629,507 of record CM059560.1, read on the forward strand.
ACTGTTGAATTAGAGGGAAAAAAAGGATGCTGGATAATTGAAAATCTATCGTTTTGTGTGCTTATAAATTGCGTAGTCGGAAAATACTGAGCTGTAGCTCGTATTTTGAGCATAATTCAAAATATGCATATTCCTTGGGAAAAATACTGAGCTGTAGTTGATATTTTGAGCATAATTACATACTTGTATATTCCTAAGAATGTTCCTTCAAAATTTGGCTGTAATGTGGCAGTTGTGCAGGCTGTTGTTGTTGTGTGAGAGTCGTGCAGGCCGTTGTTGTTATGTGACAGTCATGCAGGCTGTTGTTGTTGTGCGACAGTCGTGCAGGCCGCGGTGTTGTTATGTGACAGTCGTGTGCAGGCTGTTGTTGTGCGACAGTCGTGCAGGCCGTTGTTGTTATGTGACAGTCATGCAGGCTGTTGTTGTTGTGCGACAGTCGTGCAGGCCGTTGTTGTTATGTGACAGTCGTGCAGGCCGTTGTTGTTATGTGACAGTCGTGCAGGCTGTTGTTGTTGTGCGACAGTCGTGCAGGCTGTATATTCACACGACACATTCACACGGGATGTATAGCTACACAACACAGCTGTATAGTCACACGACACATCCACACACGCCGGTGCCGCACCACACACCACCAGACCCCACATGGCTCCCGTGAGCGCGCAGGTTGCAGCACCTCGTCAAGACACGGCCACCAGAGCGCCGAGTGCCGCTAAGGGGCCGCCGTGTAAGGTACACCGTGAGAACTGTCGTGACGCGACGGGTGTGCTCGGCCGCCTGAGAAGTGTCCGCATGCCGTCCGTCTTCTTGCGCACATTAGCTGCAGTGCGGTGTTGTGTGTGTGAGGAGTTATGTTCCGCTGTTTTGTGTGTGGCTATATGTTGCGGTGTTGTGTGTGTGAGGAGTTACGTTCCGCTATTTTGTGTGTGGCTATATGTTGCGGTGCTGTGTGTGGTTTAATGTTGCGTTGTTGTGTGTGTGTCGGGGGTTTGGTTTTTGCTGTCCTCTTGCGCACGTTAGATGCAGTGCGGTGTTGCGTGTGTGTGTGTGTTGCGGTGTTGTGTGTGTGGGGTTTTATGTACAGGTCTTATAGTTCTGATATTACTTTGAAGAGATAGCGTATTTGATAAGAACATGTGAGTTATTCTACAGTATGTTCATGGTGATCACTGGTGTGGAGTTAGTCAACAAGGGTTATTGGTGTTACTGTTCTGATATCGCTAGCACTAGACGTTGTAGGTTGGCGAAGGTGTGAGGCTTGAAGTTACCTGGGGCCATCATGGGCATAGAGACAAAGAGCCTAACCAGACAACTTGTCATCAAGTTTTGCGTTCTTGAGGTGTGACTGGGCTTGCTTGGTCTGTCATTTGTTAGAATTTAGCTGATTTCTGATAAATACTCCATGAACAGCACTTGAAATACGTTACTGAAAAAGTAATATTATTCATTTAGAGTTTTTTCTGTCAAAAAATTGCATTGAGTTAGAGCAAATGGTAAAAGACCAACTTCAAATTTAATATATCTCACTGCATTCTCTCTGAAAACTGTCTTTGGTAAATACTTTCCACGCATTGTGATAATACGGAATACGTAAGTTACAATTCATTTTTCAGTTTCTCTTATTGCTTTAAAGCTATGTACTATCAGATATAAAACTGATTCTTCAGAATTTATTGTGTGCCTATTTTGACTTATACATTGACGAACTTGTACCTTGATGAAATTAATTTTTGTTACACTAAAAATACATGAACCGCTCAGACACTTTACAATTACATTTGTTTTCGGTTCAAGTGGAATTGTGATGTCAAAAATAAAAAATTGCAAAAACGTCACAGCACTCATTTGTACGTTTTTATACTCTAAAGAAATTTGAGATTTACAGCTCCGAAAAGCCGTCCATAGCATTCGATTATTCAACATCACACTAAGCGACAAAACACTTGCTCTGCAATACAACTTATCAATTCACAAACAGATCCTTCACAGGTACTCCATAAAATTCGTAAAATATATATTAAGAGTCGCCTGCTGTTGTTCCTCATTTTATTGCAGTGACGCAAGCTACCGCCTGTGTAAGCGAGCGCCAGATGTAGCGAGATAGGCACCTTTGCTATGCAGGCACCTTTGTGTGTGTGTGTGTGTGTTGTGAGTGTGTGTGTGGTGCGATCGCGCATTTCGAGCATCCCTTCCTGCTTCAATCGCACTCAACACTGACTGTGAGTGAGCTACCGACTAAAAGAATGTACTGTTATTGCCGCCCCAGTTGTTCAGTACGAGCACAGTTGATGTGCGGCACGCATTGTTCGGGGCGCGAGATTTGGGTGTGCAGCGCCAGTTTAGAGCATATTTACTGTATCACACTGAATGGGATGTTGATAAAAGGGGAACGCTAAGCTGTCGCCCTGGGGTGGGTGGTGTCTTCCCTCCCCGTAGGAGCATCCTGTTATCAAGGACAAACTGCGTGCGTGCTTCGTGGTTGTGGTGCGCTCGGTGCGAGCGTGCAGCGCCGCTCCAACCCGCTCTTGTAGGTGGCCATTTCAAGGCTGCGTATACGCTTATTCCTTGTTCTTCTTTGGTCGAAACATACGCTCATTCCTAATTCTATTTGGTCTTAATAATCAAATTACAGCGTCTGCTTCTAACCACTGCCTGCTTTAACATAGTTGATCGCCATGCGATGCTTGGATTACGTTCGGCTGATACGCTTATTCCTTATTTTTATTTGGTCTTATTAATCAAATTACTGTGTCTGCTTTTAACCACTGCTTGCTTGTACGTAGTTTATCGCCATGCGATGCTTGGATTACGTTCGGCTGTCCAAGCTTATTTTTGATCAGGATGAGTACACAGGAAACTTGTGTACTCATACGATGTAACTCACTTGTTTCTCGTGCCAAAGGAATGAAGGTAAGGCTTCGCATAATTAAAGAGGAGTGTATTCTATAGATTAAGCATGAAACGCTGAGCAAATAATTTCAATTAGTGATCCCTCTAACTGCAGGCATCTGATGACACTCAAGACACACAGCCGCTTCTATAAGTGGGAGGTGACGCGAGTGATGGGTGACAGCTCACTCTTGTGAAGTTTTGCTGATGAAAAATTAGCAACTGTACGGTATTGGTACGAAATGATACGAATGGGTCGCACTTTAGGCTCTTTCAGATATGTTTGAGGGATTCTAATTATTTTGTCTTCTCGGTCTACAGCGCTCTCTCAAGCACCTTCATTGTCATGCTCTACTCCATCTTTTGTAATTGTTGAACCATAAAATTCAGTGCATGCTTTAAATTCTTGAAATATCTACAGTAAGGGGGTATCAAACTTTGCGTGTTTGAAACTTACGTATTAAGCTATTCACTTTAATTCATGTAATTAATGGTTGTTGTTATTATGCTGAAATAGTACATCGGAATATCAGAAGTTTTATGCCCTGAAACCGCATACTTAGCACGCAACAGTCATGATTAACGACCGTGGTCGTGTTGGGGAAAACTTGTAACCGATTCACGACAAACATATTTTTTGTGCTAGAATATTTTAGAAGCAAGCTCTTCAGTCACTGGACTGCGTCGGCACACAACACTTACGTAGTTGATGACGGTGATGGAACTACAAGGACAACAAAATGATAAAAAACACGTTTGCCTTTGACGTTCTACAATCACTGTCGGTAACTTGACTAGAAAGAAAACTTCGAGATAATGATTAGGGTGCTGGTACAAATGTAAAAATTATCTCGGAAGTGTTGGCTAGCAGAACATAGAGAGCAAGATAACATGATCGCTGGAAAACGATTGCTCTTACGGCTTCTGGATATTTTCATGACGGCACCTCTCACATTGGCGTGAAAATGACTATTTAGGCATTATAAAAGTGTGCTAGAGTAATATTTTTCCTTTCACGTTGAGTGAATGTTTGTTAACACCTGTCTTGGAATTTCAGTTGTGTGTCTACAGTAATTAATTCCTTTGTGTTGTTTGACATGGGTTAATCGTTGAGTAAAAACTGATGCAGATGATATTGATAGCCCGTATATGAATATCGAAGAATAAGTAATGTGCGTCAATGAATATCGAAAAGTAAGTAATGTGTGGCAATGTAAGTTTATGCTGTAAATGAAAGATCTGTGAATGACAACATTTGCTATTTTCGTGGACAAATTCTAGTCATAGGCGGAAGATTTTTTAATGATTCCATAGAAATGATGATTGAATAAAGATGCTGTCATATTCAAACCACCACAAAAACAATTCTGCTCTAGCGCTAAACAGTTCTGCCATTTTTTCAGAGGAACTAAATAAGAGGAGGCATTTTGTCAAGATTTTCTTTGAGCGTGAGAGTCAGTTTTCCACGGGACAAGCCTGTTTTCAGCCCATCTTTTCACAGCTCCCGAGAGCGTAAAAACCCCGAGCGTGGAAGCATGAGAAGGCATAGGAGTTGAGACATGATCCATAAAGTTCAGGTATCTCTGGACGGCCATCTTCTGTTGAGGCAACGACAAAAGCGTAGAGCTAAAATCTCTAATTATTCGATCATTTGTTCAAAGATGTGTCGCTACGAGTAGTGTGAAAATAATAATGTTGACTCCCTGCAGTAGAGTTCCATGAAGCAGGCGTTTGTCCGACACCATAATGCTTTCCCTGATCAAACTTCGTTGACTATCCTGACTCAGAGTAACGTTCACTTCATAGTATGCAGTTTCAGTAGGTGTTTTTTCGCCCCGATGACGCTTCCTCTGATGATAAATCTCTAAAACCTAACTCCGAACGATTTTGAGGACTTCGCTACATCGAATGACTAAAAGTAAAACAAATCATGAAGAGCAATCGTTCCTTATGGAAACTCGCTCAGGTACACTGAGTGCTGACATGCGTCGCACTCACTCACATGGGTACTTGTCCAGCCACGAGTTAACATTGTTATTGTAGGTAGGTTAGCGACATAGACAGTCACCTACTTCATTCAAAATGAATAATTGTAAAAGTTAGTTGGTGTCATGCAAGACAGGTATTCTTTCTCAAGATTAATTACACACCCCTCAACAATTGTAAAAGGAATATCGACCTTATATTGTTCATAAATACAGTACACTTTTGAAACATAGCCTTTTTTTAATAAATGCGTATTAATAAATGTTGTAGTAGTTGTAACTAGAAGACCTTGGGAGATAATTTGGCCAGTTTTTCAGAGTACCTCTCTCCATCCAGCCTTGAAACAACACTTGAAATTATCGAGGATATCATTCCGTCAAAATAAGGCGTTGCATTGAGAGAATTAAAATAAAAGACAACACTATTGTGTCAAATGGATTTCTCTCGCCAATTGCAGCGCTTCTTTTATTTCGATCCTCTTGTATTAACGTGTTGTATTAAAAGTAAGACATGTATGAATTTCAGCGCTACTTTGTGCCTTGTCGATGATTGTATACATAAATTCATCTTTATTTCCTTACAGGAACAGCGCAAAGAATGCATGCATTTACTGCCTCCACTTCACACTTATCTTTCGTGTTAAAAAGCGTACAATATTTTATTATTATTGGTATAACCCTTTTTCTAATTTAATGAGCCAGCGCAACCAGCTCCATTTACCGCATGGCACAATTAACGAGGGCGAATCGGGATTCCATTCAGTGCCTGCTGCCGTACAGGACTGTGTGACCCTAGCTAGATCTCGATTCTCGAGCACAGCTAGTGAATGCTCTTTTGAAGCCGCATTCAACAATTCTGTGCTCCTATTCACAACCACAAGTGCGAAATGTGCCCAGAATTTAAAGGGCGTCGAGGCAGGTATCGTCGCCGTGTGGGCTCTCCATTGGGTTGTCATTGAGCGTGAGTTGCATGTATTACGTCGGATTGTAGGTACCTGAGATGTCCATACTATGCCCGATTTATACGACTTGCACCTTGACATGTCAGGCTGCACGTCTATTGCATCCTCTTGTGGCACGGACGCTTGACTTGTTTTTGTCAATCAGCTTGTATTTGAGTGATACCTTCTCGTACACAGACAACTGATCGAGTTGACACTTCAAATACCCTGTTGCTATTTGAATGATACCTTCTTACAAAGTGACAACTGATCGCGTTGACACTTCAAATACCCTGTTGCTATTTGAATGATACCTTCTTACAAAGTGACAACTGATCGAGTTGACACTTCAAATACCCTGTTGCTATTTGAATGATACCTTCTTACAAAGTGACAACTGATCGAGTTGAACCTTCAAATACCCTGTTGTTATTTGAGTAATACCTTCTCGCACTGTGACAACTGATCGAGTTGAAACTTGAAATACCCTGTTGTTATTGAGCTGTGTCTCGATATACCAGGTTACATACAGGGTGTCCCACAAAAATGTCCCCTATTTTTGTACACATTATACCTCCAGTTCAAATTGAGATGTTTTGAGTTTGTTTGTTTCATGTTATTGGAAAAAATTATTCAGATAAAATAAAATTGTTAATATCTACAAAATATCATCTACTGCACAGTAGGAAGTTATATGAGCAGGGAAAAACATGCTTTGTGGCAAGAAAATCATAGAAAAATGGCATAAACCTTAATACGTAATTTCAATGGTTATTAATAATCTTTAAAAATTGTATCATACGTACGCACGAGTACTAAAACCATTTGTGAGTTAGAAACTTAATTTTTTATTTACATCAGTTGACCTCTGAAATGCATCTAAGTAAAGATCAAATAATTTTCATAGTCTTGGAATTTAAAGCCACTAAAAGCTGTGAACAAGTTCGAAGAGCATTGAACGAAAAGTTTCCTGAAAGAAATTTCTCCGATAAGAAAACGGTTTATCGAACAGAGAGGAAATATAATGAACATAGAAGTACTGGGACAGAAACAAATGACCCAAAAAACTGACGATAATATTATCTTTAGTTCTTCGTGTCCTTTGCATGGCCCGTGGGGCAATTAAGAGTTAAATGGCCTTCGACATACTCATCAATTAAGCAGTTTTGTATTGATACTAGTTATATTTAGCTTCTTATGATACAAGTGCTACAGACGCAACATCCTAGTACTGTATCTTGGTCCTCCTACATGAGCCCCTTCTCCAACTTTCTTACAGCACCTGACGGGCTTTTAATAGTTGCCCGCCGCATGACAACTTTCCTCCGGTTACCCACTCCACCTACCAGCTTTTATTTGGTTGCCCAGTGCACTCGACAGTCTTCTATTGGTTGTTCTCATTGTCTGATATTTTTTGACTGCTCTTTGTGCTGGATAGCCTCTCATTGTCTACCTACTGTACCTGGTAGCCTTCTATTGGTTGCCTACTTTACCTAATAGCCTCCCATTGGCTACCTACTGTTCCTGACAGCCTTCCATTGCTTGTCCACTTTACCTGATAGCCTCCCATTGGCTACCTACTGTACCTGATAGCCTTCCATTGGTTGCCTATTTTACCTAATAGCTTCCCATTGGCTACCTACTGTATCTGATAGCCTTCCATTGTTGCCTATTTTTCCTAACTTATTTTCTTCAGCTGCCCACTATACTACATGACTTTTACAGGCTCCTCACTCAACCTGGCTTCTTTCCATTAATTAGTTACTGCTTCTGAGCGCTTTCCATCCATGAGTTATTGTACGTATTTGACCGCCTTCTACTGAAAAACTAACGTGCTTGAGTGCCTTCCATCCTAAAGTTACAGTCCATTTAAAGTTGCTGTAACTGAACGCCTTCCATTAGGAAATAACGTACCTGTGTATTATTTTAATGTGCATCATTAACATTAGGAAATTTCTGTGCTTGGGTGCCTTTCAGTCTTGAGTTACTGTACATAACCGCCTCCTTTTAGAAAATTGTAAATAGCTGTGTCTGACAGTGTTCCAGTCTTCAGTTATTGCACCTGAGCGCCTCCCATCAGGAAATAAAAAAAATTATCGTGTTTGACAGTGTTGAGTTACTGCACCTAAGCGCCTCCCATTAGGAAATTGAGAAATTATCGTGTTTGACAGTGTTGAGTTACTGCACCTTAGCGCCTCCCATTAGGAAATTGAGAAATTATCGTGTTTGACAGTGTTGAGTTACTACACCTTAGCGCCTCCGATTGGGAAATTGAGAAGTTGTCATGTTTGACAGTGTTGAGTTACTGCACCTAAGCGCCTCCCATTAGTAAATTGAGAAATTACCGTATCGGACAGTGTTGAATTAATGTACCTAAGCGCCTCCCATTAGGAATTTGAGAAATTATCGTGTCTGACAGTGTTGAATTAATGTACCTAAGCGCCTCCCATTAGTAAATTGAGAAATTATCGTGTTTGACAGTACGTCTTGAGTTACGCAACTAAGTTCCTTCCATTAGGAAATTGAAAAATGACCGTGTCTGACGGTGTTCCAGTGTTGAGTTACAGCAGCTGACCGCCTTGCACAAGGAAATTGCCGTGCCTGAGCACCTTGCACTGCTGCCCGTCGTACCTGAGTTGGAGGACCGAGAAGCCGGAGCTGCAGATCGTATGTGCGTGGCCTTCGCAGCGCCGGAGCCCCAAAAGGGCCTTCCAAGGACTTTGGTGGACGGGGGGCGAGGGGAGCTTCACAGTGTTGCTGGTTGTCTGCTTCGGCAAGTCTACTAAGGTTACTTGACTTATCTTCTTGGGCTCGACGGCTGCAGGGAATGTACCCTGAATTTATTTCTTCCTGTTTATTTCTTCTTAAAATTATTTTTTCCTAAATTTATTTCTTCCTAAATTTATTTCTTCCTAAATTTATTTCTTCCACTTCTTGTGGTTCCTTCACATGCTTTGTGAAGTTTGATGCCCCTTGAGTAGTAAATTATGTAGCGTGATTGGTGTGGTTGCGCATTTTGAATATCAACAGCTATAAGAGTTAATCGAATGCGTGATGCATGCGTGGGTAATTTCGGCAGCTTTTTAAATGACACATTTTTTTCAATGACCGTTGATGCACGCTTCGTAGTTAGTTTTCAAAATACAGAAAGCTGGCGAGGTGTTCCTGCAGAATTGAGGAAAACGTGCGAATTGACTACATTTGAGAGTGAATTCACTTTACAGTATTTCAATTAATCATTGAACTTGAAACAATTTCACCTTACTTGAGTCATACTGCAGGGGTGTGACACCACTGTTATTTATTTATTTCCATAAAATTCTGCATGACGAACGTATTCCCTTTTTGACGGCGTAGAAAAAGAGTCGCGAAGGCGGCGAGCATCCCGTTTACACGCTCAGTAATGTCCAACAAACTCGCTTTGCGTTTGTGGGTGCACTAATGCGCAATTAATGGCCCCGTCACAGTTGCTGACACCATCCACACTTGATGGTGACGCTGGTACTGAGTTGGTGGTCACTTTAGTGTTGGTTTGATGGTCACTTTCGTCCTGAATCGGTGGTCACTTTAGTGTTGGTTTGATGGTCACTTTCGTCCTGAATCGGTGGTCACTTTAGTGTTAGTTTGGTGGTCACTTCAGTGCTGTTGGTGGTCACTTTAGTGATGGTTTGGTGGTCATTTCAGTGCTGAGTTAATGGTCACTTCAGCGTTGGTTCGGTGGTCACTTCAGTGCTGTTGGTCGTCACTTCAGTGCTGAATTAGTGGTCACTTTATGTGTGAGTTGGTAGTGAATCTATAGTTGAATTGATGGTCACTTGAGTACTGAGTTTAGCACTAAGAAGCTTGGTGGCCACGCTCGCACTTTGAGTAGTCGCAGTTACGCTGGTTGAGAGATTGCGGTATATCACTGCTTAGTTAGGGAATTCGTCCCTGCTTAACTCTGTGTGTTTTGATTCTCAGGGATTTGCATTCCTAGTGAGACTGACTCTTTTTTCCTTGAGTGTTTACTTACAGGTGATCGGGTAGCTTTTATCAATAGAATTTCCACGTTCTTTGGCGTTTCCCTGTGTTTCTTTTCAGCGCATTGCAATAAGTGTTGTTTTTCCGAATGATTTAAGGTAAAACAATTCTCTTTTTAGTCCCTGACAAGAACTCTCCTAAACGTAAGACAAACACCTTATTATTAATTAATGCGTGACTGCCAGTTGCCTTCAACTCTTCTTAGACCTACCCATTCAGCAAAGAAATATTCACAATAATATTGCGGAAGGGTACATCTGTATAGGAGGCTCAGTTCGGCTCATAAAAAGTCATGAAGACGGCGGCTGATATGAATCTCAAGGCTAGCAATTTTTACGATGTTTCCAATACACACGAACGCAGAGTTTTTTTTGTTTAGTGTGTAGTTTGTGCTTGTTCCAGAGATACAAAATAAATATTGGAAATTTCTTTTTTAACAGCGAGGTGATGATTTTTTTGCGAATATTTTTCATCTTTTTCAAACAGTTATTGGTCATTTCACGTTGGCAATCTTATTGTGTTGTTGCATTACGGTACAATTTTTCTATTGCAAGTCTCAATTAGGGGTGAAAACGGCAAAACCTCGTCGACTAATCTGTTCTGTGAGTTATGTCTTCATTGCCGAAGTGTCGTCGCCTAGCGCGTAGTACAGAGACATGGCATGTGTATGTCTAGGCTGTCTAACGCTTCTTGATGGCCAAATGGAAAGGCAAACGAGGGGGTAGATTTTTTGCTTATGTAAACATTGCTCTTCTCGTAGCACTGCTCTTTTCAGAGAAGACCGGATCCCAATAAATGTGAGGATTTTATTTTGCTTGATAGAAGCGAAAATAGTTTTCATCAGTAAAATCAATGATCTTTGAAGAACTGCATCATCTTCCTGTGTTGAATTGTCATACCTTAGGCAAAATTGGCCATAGAAATACCGTTCTATCATTCTATGGTTCCATGTTTAATTGCTTGCACCTTTTTTACGTTCATAGCTACATAAGAACTGATTAAATATATCATTAACTCTGTTTTTAAAAATACTTAAAAAATTATTTATAAGATTTGAATTTTTCGACATCAAGTTCTCTAAATTTAATCAGGAAGTGGACTGCTGCTTACCGTTAGAACATTTTAAAATTATGTATGTACACATTCTTTGCTGCCCTCCTCAGGCCAATATCAGGAATGTATGTGCACTTATGATAAAAAATAGAATGACCTCAACATTAATTGAAGGTTTTTATCAATTAATGCTGATGCTCGGCATTCTTGCCTACTCGAGCTGTAAAATATCTGCTGCGAATAATTGACCATTCGAATACCTTTGCTGATTTTTCAGTTCGCACAAGGCTAACGTTACTGCTGATTCTCCTTTTCTACTTGCTTTTGTTCTTTTGAAGTGTATCGCAAGAAGCGCTTGAGGCTGAATTAAAGATACGTCCAGATGGCGTTTCCAACACCACGGCAAAGGTCGTTATAAAAGCAATCTCATAACTTGCTATAATAGATAGATCTTTCTTTATAAACGACCTCCCTTAAAAGAATAAAGTTCTCCTGCGACGTATTTTGTATTATTCATTGTATCTAACAAACACAGCATCACAATCAATCCAGCTATAAGCTTCACTACACATATTCATAACATCGTGTTACAGTCTCAAAATATTTACCAAGTCATGACATCATCGAAAATGAACAACTGTCAATAGTTCAACTGAGAAATGATTATGGCAGGGTTTGTACTCAACTTCCACTACCGGGACAACAACATAACACGGTACACCAGCCACTCACAGCACTTCATCATTTAGACAACGGTACCACGCACTTCGCAGTTATAGAGCTCTGTTAGGGGCCTATCTCCCATCAGGAAGAACGTCGATGAAGGTCGAAGAATAATCCGTCTGTCACAGGACGAGAAGATTGGATGTGTGTCTCGTCACAACTGTTTAACATCCTAAAGTGTGCCATGTGCGCTCTTTATTGCAGTTTATGGTGCACACCGATTGTCTTTTTTCGTTTTAACATGTAGGAAGTTGAGGTGCATCATGTAGTGTGGGACCGAAATAAGTTGCAAACATTCAGCAGTAGCCTACTTAGAATTGTGTCGCCTCCGTGTAATGGAAAGTAATGAGCCGGCATAGGAATTTTTACACTTTGTCATTAACTCTTAACTGTCCATCGTGCCATATATGGCACACTCACCAAAAATGCCAAACACAATTTATTTTTTGTCGAACTTGTGCCCTAATGTAATTTTTGAAGCTATCTGCTGGACGGCAGTTCCGTCCCCGTTCTGATGTTGGTGATAACCTGATCCAGCCTCAGTCTAATAACAGTGGTTGTGATGTTGGGAATATGAGTAAAGAAATTTGGGCGACAGTTAAGGGTTAACCAAGTTAGAATTCAAGCAAAACGCTGTTGAGGCTGAAGCTGGGAATGGTGCAGCGCACAACAGAGCGGAGGGGGCAGCAAGGAAGGGGGCGGAGCTGAGACCAAGGCCACCTACCCGCCAGCCACCGAAGGTAGCCCGCCTAGCTGCACATGCACCGTTCGTCGTCTGGAGTGCCGATATTCTATACGCTCAGGCATGGTGCTCCTTTATGCTCCTGATAACGCTTCCTTGTCCCTCCACGCTGGGTGTCAACTTCGCTGTACAAGCAAAAGTGTATGGACAGCTATACAAGCTTCTTGCGCCATGTTTACTTCTGCATTGGATTATTAACTCGTGATGGACTCGTGATTATGATGCCCTTGTCCACTTCTGTTTTGGATTATTAACTCGTGATTGAGATGCGCCTTTTCAACTCTTAATAATACAGAAATTTCCAGCCGTGTTGAGACTGGATTAGAAATGGGAAACAAGCTCGCAAGAGATCACGTCTGAAAACGATAGTTGTACCTGCAAATTATTTAATGATGAACGTGCGGTGAATTGTTTCACGACTCCCAACATTCTAAAATTTATGTTGCTCAGAACATCGTAGTTTACGGCTCGGATTTCTGTGCATTGATAAACAAATGTTTCAGGTTACGTATTTCATTAAATTAATCCACATGACTTATCATAAGTTAATAGAAAGCTTCGTACACTAACATTCTTCAATTCAAGGTCACTGAAAGCTTGGCGAACATTTATTAGGAGGTTATCGTTTCATTATAAATTGTCTTTGATCGAATGATGGCCGGATAGTTTTTGAACATTAGTTTTTGAACATTTGAACATTGAATGATGGCAGGATAGTTTTTGAACAATAAGTGTCGTGGAAATTCTGTCTTCATTAAGAATGTCCCATTACGCTCATCAAATTACTACCTTGCTCCAGGTGCTACTTATGCATTGTTTCTGTTACATCTGTTGGTGATCTCCGTTGTGGTGCAAGGCACCAATTTACTATACGCACACACCTGTACGCTGCCTCACGGACTCGACCGTGCGGAGCATTTGTGTGAGTGCGCGGTTATGACGCAAGAACAGGAAATTGTATTGGATTTACCTAATATAGATCATAATGCTCGATTTTATGTATCTATGTATGACTTGACATCCGGTTCTCATAAAGCTCATCATGAACGTTCGTTTAAGAAAAGGCGACAGAAGATTAACTTTACAGCATATTCAGGCGTTGTCATTTGCGAAGTACGCTGAAGTGCGGAGGTTTCGAAGTACATTAAGAGGCGCGGGACTCAGAAGTGACCATTGCAAAAGAACTGGTGCTTTAAACAAGGCTTCTCTACCTCAATGCAGGCTATCTAGCCTTGAAGCCAAAGCCGATTCTCTATTTTTAGCTCACTAAAAGCTGGCGTCACCGAACACTGCCATGGAGACCAGAGAGGCTTGCTGATCATTTTCTTTCAGGCTCTAGAATCATCTTCTCTTGGCCATCGTGCTCTTAGTAACAGCCTCATGAATTGAGGATCGTGTTTGATGTATTTTAAGAGGGCTAGTGGCTCAAAAACATTAGTAGTTGTGCATCGATATGGGTAAACGTCGTTCGACACGGTGTGCAAAACTGGTGGAGTTGACTTTGGCTGGATATAATTATCTGAACAGCCCCACTTAAAATAACTCTTTTATCGTTTTAGGATAATTAAACTCTGTTGCACGTCGCATTAATGAAAGTGTAAAGTGTATAATAGTTTATTTATATTTAAGAAACATTTCGCCGTTAAAATTGAGTTCGGAAAAGTCGTGTAGATTGTCCACAGTGATATTTTTTGTAGCGTCACTACTGAAATACTGATTTCTGATTTAAAAGTCGACTGACATTTAAGAGTTTTGTCAAGATCGTGATGCGTGCTCTTTAATAGTTTAGAGACTGTGTCATTTTCGGGGTGTGGTATTCTGAACTTACGTGTAAGCGATACGAGTGTTACACGAGATACGTAAAATGAAAGTAAATTAATTTAAATCAAGTTGTTCCACGAAGAAGACTTCTTAAACATATAGGAATTCCATATTTTCATTGCATTTCACGCATTTTGTTACCATATGGTAAACATACTTGTGTGCAAACTAAAATTTCGCTAGAACTGCTATACAACACTGCTGTCTGATGTATACTTCGGACCGATCAAACTCAAACGTATAATTGAATTCAAAATCGCTCGAGTACTTGATTTTGTGTATCACTCGGTGATAATTCTTGCCAAAGTGAAACCACGACTTAGAACTTCAGTCTCAATATCAATTTTCATGTTCTCCGCGCTCAAAAATTTATCTTTAATTACTGTCTCAAGAATATTTCCTGGCGCTCGCGCATGGAAACATATTACGAGGGTAATTTAGTATAAATACATTCTTAAATAAAAACGTTCTACTTTTTTCTGTGTCTGTCCTTTGGAAATGCAAGGTTCAGTTGTTATAGTTATAAATTTCATGTTACTGTGCATTTAAATGGAAATGTCAAACTGGAAATTAATTTACTTCTTTGAGTTTTGGATGCAGCTACTCATAGACAAAAAAACGGATTTTTTATGCATGTACGTGATTTCTGGTGGTCGGGAGGGAAAATCCTATCGTTTTAACTTGCACTGTAATAACACTATTATTTCAAACACTAATAACACTATTATACGTTACTTCGAACTCCCCCTTAAGTAGTTCAAGAACCTAGTAATATTGTCATGGTCATTCGAATTACCCAGTTGTGAATCAGTGCAACGCTTCAAATATCTCAATTGAAAATTATCGCCCTTTTCAGGTCGTAAATTAGTCGTAAAAGGTCTAAAACGGCACAAAAAGGCCAAAAATCACGACTTCAAACCGACTCCTACCTATACTTGGCCTATTAGGGCTTGAAAAGGGCCCTTTATTCAAATGGCCTTTTATAGGTCAAGTCAATGACTGTTTTCAGGCTCATTCGGGTCGTTTAAAGTCGTTTTCAAGCCTTTTTCGACAACCTCTAGCCTCGTTCAAGTAGTAGAGAAGCCCAAAATGGCCGAGCCTTAGCCGTTTTGATGCCCAGAAATAGCCGTTTAACAGGGCTTAAAACAAGCGACATTTGCACCGAAAAGGGCTAATTTACTGCTTGAAAACGACTATCTCTTGGCCTATAACCGCCTGAAAACGCTCTGTAAAAGGCTCAGAATTTCAATAGGGATATACATCTCATGTTGTCTTGGTGTAATACGCTAAGTCACAGGCAGCTATTGGCAGACTGGCAGTGCCGGTTTTAGCTCTTATAACACCAGCTGCCTGATTATGCCTCGCGCACGAAGGTTGAGAATTATTGGCCACATTTGCTCAAGGTTACACTAATGGGACTGCCAAAGCTTTAAGTATTGATGGGTGTATTGCAAGGCAAACTCAGAATCCGAAAGGGTGTGTAATTGGGGAGGGTTAACGAAAGATGAATTATTGAGGAGGGTGAATGGAAGATGAATTGGGGAGGTATGATAGGCGTGCAGTACAGTGATAATATTCAAATTTCCAATGGTGGAGTATAAGTACGAGCGTCTTCGTCAAGCAAGTCCACAACAAACAATAAACCTAAAAGATTGGGAAGAACACGCTGATATTAAGAAGACTAAAGCCCTTTAACCTGATGACGGCTTTCGACTACATATAGTATTTTATAAAACAAATCCAACCTATATAAGTGCACACTCAATAGAATTTGTTTCCCCTTTGCAGTAATATTTGTTTGACTGCTTGTTTACTATACAGCCTGCGGACAGACGCCTCTCAACAGCCGAGGCGTTCTCGTTTATGGCAATGACGAGCGTCGAGCGTCACTGCTGAGGTACTCGTATATGAAGCACGCCGTGTGAGCTGGACGCAGTTCGGTACCGGTTACAACATCGTGACGTCACTCGTGTCTCGATGTATTTAACACGTTGACTGCCGCGGGTTAAACTGAAATTAAATATTTAACTCAAATCGGACTTAATTTTAGAGATCGATTTTGAAAATAACGACTGTTAAATAAATCGTTCCTGCCAAAAAATGAACGCATCATTAAATGCCGCTGAATAAATGACGCGCATGTGCGTCAAGCGGCAGCGAACGTGCTGACACTTCGACCGCAAGGTGCTCCACCGGTGGCCACGGAGGGGATTTTATAATGCTGCTGACCGACCAGCAGTCACAAACTCAATTTTAATAAACACTTAATCTAAGCGAAATAAAGAGGCGATCCAGTTAATGTTTGCTATTTTCAACATTGCTTACTACAGTTGACTTTAAATTTGAGTTGAATATTGAACTTCAATTTAACCAATTGCGGTGCACGTGTTAACTATCATCTACATTAGAGAAGCATATTCATATTCTAAGCCCATTCGAATTCATCATTCACAACTTACAATCCTTGAAAATAATTAATATAATTATTGCTGACAATCTTTAGTCAGCAATCTAAATTATTTAGTCAGCAATCTAATTGCAAGACTACGGTAATAGAGTGGAATTGGCGCCGGTGGTATTGAAACTCCTGATTTTTTCGGGTCTTGGACGTCACAGCTCATAGAAAACGTCCCTGTAACTTGTGCAGCTTTGGCCCGGATGAGCTCAAAACCACAGGAAATTAACGCAAAGAACCATGCTGCTTAACCTAAACAAATTTCCTGATAGAAGGTAATACAGAGGCGCGCACCAGAATAGCATACGCGCATGGGAATCACGCACTTATCACGAGAATTATTACTCAAACGAGCGGAAACGTAATAAAAAATGATTGACGGGAGTTACTGCTCTCTCGCCCTCTTCCTCTGAAGTTCTCCCATGTGCGTGCGGT
The DNA here is from genome assembly GCA_030386875.1 of Morinoia aosen. Classification (NCBI taxonomy): domain Eukaryota; kingdom Metazoa; phylum Arthropoda; class Malacostraca; order Amphipoda; family Talitridae; genus Morinoia; species Morinoia aosen. The sequence goes on from CM059560.1 coordinate 49,646,571, forward strand.
GAAGCGCGTCGGTCGGACCAGCGCATTACGAATTTACTCTTCTCGAATTTGCTCCAGTGCTCCGCTCAGGGTCACTTTGGCTGACCTTGAAGTGTGACATCCAGCCTGGAGCGGCGGCGGTGCTGGAGCAGGCGTCGCTCCTGCATTGCTTGCTGCTTCCCAGTGAACACTTTGGCTGATACTTTGGCTAACACTTTGGCTGACAGGGACACTTTGGCTGACTTTAAGTGCGGCATCCAGCCTGGAGCGGCGGTACTGGAGCAGGCGTCAGTCCTGCATTGCCTGCTGCGTCCCACTGGAAACTTGGCGTCCAGGCTTTTTTATCCTGCTGTTCTGGCATGATTCTTCTTGTTCATGTCCATCGCCTTTTTTTTGAGCAAACCATTATTTTTTCAATTGATGATTCTTCAGCGAATTTAGAGGGTTGAATAGGTAAAATACTCAAAGAATATTGGCCAACCATTTACTAGCAATTGTTGATAAGCGTCCTGGCAACCCAGCGTCCACACAACACAGCAGCGCCGCTGTCTCTGCCGTGCTAAGGCTCGACGCAAACAACCACCTCGCGCTATGGTTGCGGTTCCCCAAGTTTCAGTTCGCTGTTAAAATGTTTCACGCATGGATATTTAATGAAACTTTACTGTGGTTTTTTTCACGCTTTCAGTAAATTTCAGCGCAGTTAATAAAGGATAAGTAACTTGCGGCGTTTTTTTTTCAATTTACAGTGATGTGTTGTCTCAGACTCTCAGTTACAACTAATGTACTCCTACTTCACGGGCGTCACGAACAGACAAAGGATGTGAAATAGTCTGTAGGAACAGAATGTGTATTTCACTTTAGTGGCCCGAAAAACCGGCAGTTCAGCTGAAAGACGAAAAACGCTGTTCAAATAAAGTAACAAATGCGCAATGACTGAAATATCGGCAGTTCAGTGGGAAGAGGAAAAACGCTATTTAAAGAAAGCTGCTAACGCAGAATGACTGAATAATTTTTTCGTCTGTTTTTATGCTTGTTTGCAGCAGTCAATTAAGCAAATTATTAGTATATCACGTACAATAGTAGAGATGCATCACATGATCACAGAGCATTCATTTTTTCAATGTTGAAAGTAGGGCCACGAAAATATGCGGTTCAACTTCGCACAGCGGGATGAATCTTCATTTGATGCTCGGTTTCTCATTGATGTGAAGTGCTCGAATATCAATTGTTACAACGATTCAATGAGCTGAGATTTTAGGAACTCGTGTGTTATATTCGGTTGAGTAGCACAAGCTCCTTAATTAAGCAAGACTGCACCATTAATTTTAATTACTTCAGCTAAATAACCCCAATTTATTGTATTAATTCACTTAAATCTTGAGCTAATCCTTGTGTGTGATCAGTGTTGATGCTAAACACAAATTTGCTAGTCGTGTGTTCAAAATTACCGATAATTAGTTTGTAGAATTACGACTAAATTTTAAGGACTATAAATTATTAGAACTTCTTCTATTTTGCTTCAGCTTTACATCGTCATCAATGAAGGGGAACGAAGTAATCATTGCAACGTTTACACTTTAATGATTGGACTTTTTAACGACTTTTGTGCTTTCTTAACCGGCTTGAATCTCCAGCTTTGTATGCGTTGAAAAAACTCCTAGCTACCTCGCTGCTCTGAAATGTGAGACGAATTGAGAGAGGCAAAAACGCGGTGCTAGAAAAAAAAGTGAAATGAAAGTGGTCAACCATGAGCATGGTCATGGCAGTTAATGAAATGTATGATGACATGAAAGTGGTCCACCATGATCATGGTCGTGGCAGTTAATGAAATGTATGACATGAAAGAAGCCTTCCATGAGGAGTGGCAGCCAATACTTCAAAGATCCGACATGAAAGTGGTCCACCATGAACGTGGTCGTGGCAGTTGATGAAATGTATGACATGAAAGAAGCCTTCCATGAGGAGTGGCAGCCAATACTTCAAAGATCCGACATGAAAGTGGTCCACCATGAACGTGGTCGTGGCGGTTGATGAAATGTATGACATGAAAGAAGCCTTCCATGAGGAGTGGCAGCCAATGCTTCAAAGATCCGACATGAAAGTGGTCCACCATGAACGTGGTCGTGGCAGTTGATGAAATGTATGACATGAAAGAAGCCTTCCATGAGGAGTGGCAGCCAATACTTCAAAGATCCGACATGAAAGTGGTCCACCATGAACGTGGTCGTGGCAGTTGATGAAATGTATGACATGAAAGAAGCCTTCCATGAGGAGTGGCAGCCAATACTTCAAAGATCCGACATGAAAGTGGTCCACCATGAACGTGGTCGTGGCAGTTGATGAAATGTATGACATGAAAGAAGCCTTCCATGAGGAGTGGCAGCCAATACTTCAAAGATCCGACATGAAAGTGGTCCACCATGAACGTGGTCGTGGCAGTTGATGAAATGTATGACATGAAAGAAGCCTTCCATGAGGAGTGGCAGCCAATACTTCAAAGATCCGACATGAAAGTGGTCAACCATGAACGTGGTGGTGGCAGTTGATGAAATGTATGACATGAAAGAAGCCTTCCATGAGGAGTGGCAGCCAATACTTCAAAGATCCGACATGAAAGTGGTCAACCATGAACGTGGTGGTGGCAGTTGATGAAATGTATGACATGAAAGAAGCCTTCCATGAGGGGTGGCAGCCAATACTTCAAAGATCCGACATGAAAGTGGTCAACCATGAACGTGGTGGTGGCAGTTGATGAAATGTATGACATGAAAGAAGCCTTCCATGAGGAGTGGCAGCCAATACTTCAAAGATCCGACATGAAAGTGGTCAACCATGAACGTGGTGGTGGCAGTTGATGAAATGTATGACATGAAAGAAGCCTTCCATGAGGAGTGGCAGCCAATACTTCAAAGATCCGACATGAAAGTGGTCAACCATGAACGTGGTCATGTAAGGAAATGGGACCATATAGAACTATCAGAATCGCAAATATCCGAAAAAGGGTGGGCAAAGGTGACCTTTTGCGTTTTTCATACGCCAAACGTTGGCAGCTTCTCTAATTTATTTTGCTATTATTTCATGTTGCCATTGGAGCTTATCAGAAGCGGCAGTCAAGACCTGCTTTTTATAACCTCTTGTTCTCATACAAAGCTTGAGAAAAATTGATCTCAGTGCATGAATAGAGAAAAAGATGAAACACAGTTTGTCAAAGTAACAAACCCTCAAATGTGTAGAAAAATAAATTCTCTGAATAATACCTTGTATCCTGAGTCGTGCGCATTTTTATCATAAGTGTGATCCGGCGGAAGTGGCTCCCTTCCACGTATAGAGCACTGTTACTTTTCTCGTGAATGACAGCATTGGAGAATTGGGATGACTCGCAGTACTCCATAAGGAACTTTGGTTGTATAAAGATACCGACTGAAGTTCGATAATGAGAGCTATCACGTATCAGCGTACGTGAAATTACCCCCAAAAATGTGTTCTGTGCTTTAGTCACAGCGTATGAATCTGTGTGTCGGTAAAATGCGCGAAGTTGAATAGGGATTTTTTCTGAGCTATAATAAAAAATAATTCTGAGATATTAAGAGGGGCAACTCTGCTTGAGTCCTGGATTTTCTTGCGTTGTTGGTCTAGTGAAAATTCAAACACTACAGGAGTTCACTATGAGATTAATGAAATATATTACACTGAAAAAATTCCTCCTTTCTAGAAGGAGTCGTCTTTATTTGACATAAAATCACACGTTTTACTGTATAATTTGCCCACTAAGCAAAGCAAAGGACGAAGTTGCATATGGAAAAAGACCAAAGAAGGACAAAAAAAAAAAAATAACGCTGAGGAATGAAACACTGGCAGAAGAACACTAATTGTATCACAAAAAATAAGTATGAAAAACTTTTTATTTGACCTTTTTTTAAAAGTGTATTCGACAAATATGGGTTAGGTGTAAATGTTTTCATAAAACTTAAGTTGGAAAAGCAATTTAACGTCCGCGATGTTGAGTTACCAGGTGATGTGGAAATGGGAGTTTAATGAAGACCCTGTGTTAGGTTGCGTAACTTATGACGATTTTTTGTCTCTATAATGTATTTCTGAGTTTCAAGTTTTAAACAGTCAGTCACCGTATCATAGACTCCTGAGGACTTTTAACAAGTTTACTGAATAGCTTGAAATAAACGTTGCAGTTGAGGCACGATACTGGCAGCAAATTGATCTAAAAAACTCAGTGTTCTAGATTCAGACTCACTTAAGTTCCTATGCAAGTAGCTTGTTCATTCAAGTACTTAATACAATTCATATTAGATTCCATTTCTTTTTATTTTCTTAAATCGAGTCTTTCAACTCACAACCAAAACATGAAAGCAACTATCAAAATGATAGCTACTATCACCAAGCACAAAATTTTAAAATTTTGAACAAGTCTAGCGAGAGTTTCCGGCTGAATTTACAGGTAAATGCTTGCCTTCAAATGACCGTCTTAGTAACAACCGTAGAACCCTGCATCGGCTTCTTTGACTCGTCTGAAGAGCAGAATGCCTTCTTTATTGAGTACGATTCGGCCCCTCGTCGCTCGAGAAATTCTTCGCGGCTCAATGACTTTGGAGTTGTGCAACCACGTTACCGGAGACGAGGTGTTACTCCCGGTACAGGTAAGCATTATTTTGCTGCCTGGTTTTTCAGACACGGATTCTGAAGCAGCCTTTGAGGGAAGCTTCTGATTTACTGAAAGCCCGACTGCCACGAGTGTTTCTAGGCTCGCAGGAAGCATGGCACCAGTCTCTAGCTTCTCATAGAATATTGGCTTCGCGCACCGAACGCGACAAAACATTGTTTCAAGTTGTCCAATTGGGTAATTTTCTTCCCTGATAGAAGCAACAAACGATACTGGAAGTAGAGCGGATTGACAAGGTAGGCCAGTTTCAGGAAATCTTCGCAGCATCATTATTGCCTCTTACATGGATTTGAAGCGCTTGGCGAATGATGATGTCACTGAATGATTCCCTTCGCGGGCTATTGCTTCAGACGTCGATTTATAAAACAAGTAGCAAGCGCTGCGCCGAGTTTTGGCTCCAACATATTAGCATCTGGAACATCTGGACCACGGGTCCTGCTTGTAATATAGAGCTAGTTCTGGAGTGAGCCATGTCGTGCTCAAAATCGGCCGAGGATCATTGTAGATTGAAACTTTCAGGAGGTCCTCTGCTTTGAGAACAAACACATGCCACACTGCCAGTGCAGACCCCGCTTGCATACAGAAGTAAAAACCTCCATCCTTTAGAATGACAGCGCTGAGATGGAGGCTCCCATCCAAAGAGATAGTTTTATCCAACGTCTTTTTTACGTTTGTCAATTATCCCTTGGTAGACCAATGTCGCCAAACAATATTTTTGTCTTGGTTTGGCTCTTGGCAGAATTATTTACACTGCAATATTAGGACAGGACCTCCCACGTAGCCAGTAGTGGATATCGGTGAAACCTTTTTGACAGTCAGTAAACTTTATTCCCTCTCATGAAGACATTCGTAGTATTTCTAATATGCCATCTCATACTGAATGGCTTCGGTCATCGACGATTCACCGAATTCACCAAAAATAGTTCTATTTAGACTACTTTTTCGTTTCATTCGTTCATTTTATTTCACGAGTGACGTATTTATAAAATCTTAAGAATTTCTCAGTGCATTAGGTCGAAAATTACCTTGCGCTATCATGTTTTACGTTGTCCACCTATCATTTTACGAAAAAATTCGCGCTACTCCTGTCTTTAGGATAGCGGTTTCTAGAATGCTATATATTAAGACATTACTCAGGAGTGAATTAGCGTAACGTTTCGTTTTAAGGAATTTTTAATTTTTTTATGTCATTGCTCAGCGAACGTTTCAGTTTTATAATTGTCCGGTGCAGTTACATATCGTAGCTCGATGTTAACTTCAGATGTAGTCATTTGCGGCGTGGTCTCATGCGTTATAGTAGTGCAGCGTATATTGGCTACCTCTCATTTTTTTACAGCATTGTTTTAAAAAATAACTTTAACCAGTAATGCTTCCTAAAACGACGTGGAAAAATTCAGAACCTACGAGAGCTACAAGGGGCCTATGAAGGCCTGCGTAAGTTGAGCTCACTTATTGCAGGATCGAGTACTTCCAACTTCAAGTTGTCCTGCAAACGCAAACAGCTTTTTCTTTTTCTGGAACCACTAATCGTTTTCATCGTGTAAATATTACTGAAACTTCTATTTTCGCTATCGACCACCGATCGAGATGTATTATTCGAATAGAAATCTTTCTCAGTCTAGGTTGAACGGCTTCGGAGTCATCCATCTCCCACTCCAACATCATTCCATTGGCCACCTTATGCCGCATCAATAAGGTGGCCAATGGAATGATGTTGGAATGGGAGAGTTGGATTTGCACCCGGGCATCCACCTTTGGTCTTTCCCCCCAAGGCGATCACGCAAAATAAATCAACTCAAGTGCTTCCTCCGTATAGTCGTTATGGAACGGCTACGGAGGAAGCACTTGAGTTGATTTATTTTGCGTAGATGTTTAACATACATGTATTGTGAATACCTGCATGAAAACCTCTAAAATCAAAAAATATTGATAAATGTTTTCTTTGATATTTTGTATAAAAACGATGCACTGTTATAAGCTCCTATTTTTTAAACTGCTGTATCATTTTCATGTGGTGGTTTAATCACAGTGCTGCTGTATCAGTTGTAGCATAACCCTACCTATATTTCGTGCCCATTTTCTGGTGCGTAACAAACGTCTCTTTTTGTCAGTCATTTCCATGACGTGTACTTCCAATTTATTTTCAATAGATTTATCGTAATCTCTCTAATAAATTCCAGACGTTCAAATCGTATAAAATGATTTTTTAAGGAATAAAAGAAAATAAAAGGGATAGTTTTTAAATGTGTTTCATCATTTCGGTATGTGTCGTTTGATAAAGCGAATCTCGATCAGTCATTTGAATACAATTATCGTATTTTTAGACCAACATAGTTCACGTGACGTAACGTTTCATCAATGATATTTTAATTTTTAAAGAATATATCTTCAGCGAGGTTAAAAAAATCAATACGCGGTAATCATTGGCAAACCGATTCCTACTAATAATATTAATGAAGACACACATATATGAAATGAGATAAATAATGGCACGCGATCACGGGACGAAAGGGCAAGTGAAAATGCGCTCAACTTTTAAATAAAGTCCAGCAATGACATTATTTATCACAGGGTTTCGATTTTACGCTAATTTTATAAATTGAAATTGACTGCAATTTTCGGAGATACAGAAATACTTCGCCTTGCTGGGAGAACTGTAAACTCAGGATGCATGCTGAGTCCAAAATGCTATCAAATGTTGGCATCTCCTGAATCAAGTAGAAGCCCTGTACACACGAAATCTCGTCTTAGAATGAATATCACCTACCTCTACGAAACTTTTAAATAGAGTATTCGAGGGAAATTGTCGTCGGCGGAGATCAATATGCCAAGAAAAAGCATTGATGCAAAATTGAATGTTCCTATTCATGTCATAATTCTGATCAATCTGTATCTTGATCAATTCTCTACTGCATTTATATTTAAACATAAGTTTAATTACGTAATCGTCATTTTGGGCCCGTTTTAAACATAATTTTTCCCAATAAATAGCGTACTACGTGTTCTTCCATCGTTCCCTCTAGTCAGAACGCAGTCTTTCTCATCAGGACATGCACACTTCGCTCTTATAGAGAGGGGCTGAGCTCGATCAGCATATTTTTCCACAGCTGACCAGGGCGGCTTGCAGTAGGACGAATTTGCCTTGGTATCGGTTTACTGTTTTGACTTCTTGATTTGTTGTGTCGGAGCCATGGATGTGGTGTTGATCGATATTCCTTTTCCTTGCCGGGTGAAGCTTTCATTCCTCAGCGTCGTTGGCAAAATCGCGAGTGTTGTGTGAGACATAAATCAGTACGTTTTTTTTCGTTTGTTTAAGAATAAAGGTAATTTAAGTACGAAGTGCTTTAAAATAATGCAAAGTTAGCATGTTCCCGAGCCTTGCGTTTTGACTTACGTACTTCCTCAAAAGGCTTATTCATGTAAAATTAGTATACACATGCCGTCACATACGAAGGTAGAATTTTTGATTCATCGCCTTCATTTTCACTTTTCGGCTTCTCCATACGTTGACTTTTTTCAGGTTTGTTTGTGCTGTTTGATACCTTCATTCTCTTTTAATTTTAACTCTCCTTGCATTTACTTAGTTTGATATTGCACCTGTTTTTATCTTCGTAACATGTCTGTTCTCCGTTTGCCTGACTGGTTGTGAGTCTCATTCTATTTCCTTTTACAGATATGGGGTTACACTTTTCATCTAGTTGTATATCTAACTCAGAGTTCTTTACAACAGCCTTTATTTATAAAAAACGTGGGTAGCAACTAATTCAATTTCATTCCGCTGATCATTCTGTGCTTCTCAACAGACTGACGCCATTCACGAGCATGTTCTCTTCATTGACGCAGTGTTGCCCATGTCGCTGTTTTAAATCGTAAATCCCGTAGCTATTGAAGCTAAAAATGAAATCTGTGGTAAAATTGATGTAGTGGGTGAAATTTCGATATGGGTACTGAAAGAATCTTCAAGAACTCTCACAGTATCGGATGGTTTAAAAAAATATAGCTCATAAAATCCTAAGAATTACTTTTTTTTATTTCTATTACGTTGTGAATAAAATATCACACATGTACCACTCCCTTCAGCACAGACAAGAAGCAGGTTGTTCATTGCTGGGCTGGTGAGATCTGTTTCAATTCCCTGGATTTGTACCTCAATGAAGGCCTTGAGTTGGAGGTTTCCTTTGGAGGTACCGAAATGGAAGAGTTTACAAGGAAAATTACACAGATCTACACTAACTCAAGATACATATTGAGCGAATCCAAATCCAGCGAATTGGACCACCAGATCTCGCCAGCGCCGTAATGAACAGCTTGCCTAATCGCGCCGATTCTTGTCTGCGCTCAAGGGAGCATGAAAAATATTGTACTTATAAAGTAATCAAAATTAAACTAGTATTTCTCAGAATTCCAAAGATGCTTTTTTTAAATCCATCCGTTACTTTAGGAATCATTGAAGATTATTTTAGGCCCCATATTTGAAAATCACCCTCTACTTTTATTCTCACATGCTATCATACTTTGGTGTTTATTTTGAGATGAAGTTTTGGCGAAAATGGAGTCTTACACACTTGTAGTAAAAATTTTTGGTAATTGACCCAACAAGAAATTACATATTAGACTCCTATTTGAGGAAAACGCCCAAGTTTAGGAACTCGTTACGGTTTCCGCTAAGTTTACAAACTAATTAAATCTCCAATACAATTTAAAAATGAACTAATTTCACGACACAATTTAAGCGGTCGTCTAATCAAACCTAATTGAGAAGGTATGAAATGTCGAACCCAATTTCTAGCAGAAAATATTCCTTATTTGGCTGGGAATAAAAATCCAGTTCTAAATCCCCTTCTATACGTAACTCAATAAAAATTTTAGACAGCAACTCATTCGGAACTGATGAATTCGATATTCGACTTTCTCTGTATCCGTCACTTTTTGCAAAAAATGAAATCTGAAGCAAAATTTCCTATATTCTATGCACAATTTTTATTTGAGGTAGCTTAAATAGCAAATGATGGCAGTCTGAACCGCCCTGCGTCAAAATTGTAATTCATCTTTCTATTTAAGATCAAAATTCCGTCAGCGCATCACAAAATGTTACTTTTCGATCAGTACTAATTAAAGTTATTTCAGTGTTGTGAGAAAACTGTTCAGTTCAGAGGTGGCGGTGCATTGTTAATCGTCGAGCTATCTGCTGTAATCTTAATACTCCGCACAATGCATAGTCATCTCGTTTATTCATTGAGGTTCATTATTCAATTAAATTCAATGTTTCTATTGTAAAATATACATGAGCAATCAATAGAGCAAATCAATATGCTACACACTATAAAGGAGAACTTGTACTAGGTGACAGCAACTGAATTTTTGACACGGGAAATTATTCATGAAATTTCACAAGGTCGCACTTTGAGAAAGTCGTACCATTTTTGGCTCGAAAATTAAAACTCATAGGCCCAGATTTTTCCAGAAAATTGGAAATTTATACGTGCTAGAAAAATTTAGCTTTCACTTTGAAAATAAGAAAGTTAGTGCGATAAAATTCACATTAATACGCTTCAGTGCTATTTCTATATTTCTCAAGAACTTCCAGAAAATTGGAAATTAATACGTGATAGAAAAATTAGCTTTCACTTTGAAAATAAGAAAGTTAGTGCGATAAAATTCACATTACTACGCTTCAGTGCTATTTCTATATTTCTCAAGAACTTTCTGAGAGAATTGATCACATTTACTGCACCAACACGAATTACAACACTGCTTATTTGACGCAAGAAAAGAAGAAAAACTTGCGACACAGTCAAGTTCAATACGTTACTGTAACGTGAAAATTTAATTGACCAAATAAGAAATTTGCTTTAAATTGGAATATTTCAGCTGTAAAGAATAACTTACAAGATTTCTAAAATCATGCCATGCTTTGCTATGTTACTTACATCTTGTTCTCGTGTGTTTAATTACGCTAAACTTTTTTACATAGGGTCCAAATGCTACTCATATTGTCTTGTATGCTGTAGCTAGCTGGTTGTTTTGGAAACCCACGTTTTTTATATGTGGCACGTAAGCATGCACTCGGAAAGATAAAGGAAATCCTAATAGGATAAAAAGGAAGACCAACGTGGCTAAGAATATAATGATAAATCCTAGTATATCGCACGTTTCTCGTAGAGCGGATCGCGCCTGACCAGCCTTTGGTTTCTTCGAAGGTTGCTGTTGTTGAAGCCAAAACAGGTTGACTGTGATACGATCCATTCGGTCGTGCTCAAGTTTTCCTGCTGCGAAACGACCCATCGATGGGTCTTTTGAAAAAGTTTTAACAATCTTTTAAAAATAATAGTATTTAATGAACCCAGTTAATGTTTGGTATTTATAAAATTTCTAACCACTTTAGAATTTGAATCTGAGTTGAATACTGAACTCCAGTATAACCCATCGCAGTCAGCGTGGTAAGACGAACTTTCTAATATTTTGCTACCCCGGAAAACGGCACCCGTACGCTGTGGAATTTGGCTTGCTGGTGATCGAATCCCCATGCCATACCAGTGTTTACACTTAGTCAGCAACACAAATGACAAACGAACGTCCCCTGCCACATACCTACCAACCTTACACTCCTAGCTCTGTGTCCACAATCATCCTCACAGCACGAACTTTTTAATGTCGTAATCTGAATTTTCTCACATTGTTTCATCGTAATCTGAAATTTCTAACATCGTTATGCCGTAACCTGAATTTCCTAATATCGTGACGATATTATTTAATTTTTTTGTAATATTTAAGAGCTTAACAGTTGTAGAACAATTATTAAATGTTTACTTAGTTTCATAACGAATGCTATTTTCAATATTTTCATGTAGAATAAAATATCTTAAGGGTGTATGAGAAATTATATGTCACCTTCTGTTACGTATTCGATTGTACTGGCAACGAACATTAATGTGAACGCTGTACATTGTTCATCAACGTTTGTACTCTGAACACAATGACCGCGATGGGTTAAACTGAAGTTTATTATCCATCCCAAATTTAAACTCAAGTGTAGTAAGCAATTTTAAAAATATCAAACATCAACTAGATCGTGCCTTCAATCAGCTTTGATTATGTACGATTTCGTAAAAATTGAGTTCGTGACTACTGGTCGGTCAGCTGCATTATTAAAATTCCCTCCGGACGCATGTACACCGGCGGCTGATATCGCAACCGTGTTAAGTATGCAGCTTGAACTTGATAAGTTCAAGAATTAAAGGTGAACAAATTCTTTCATCTACATTCTTTGTACGCATTTGCTCTGATATCCTGTCGTAAAATTGGTTCTTGACTGCAGAGTTTACCCACGTCTACTCTTAGCTGATCTTATAATGAGACAGCGACTCATTGGCATATTACTATTTAATGCATATGTGTTGTGTGTTTTAAAATTAATTTTATTATATTTTTTGCTCATGTTCAGTAAATGTAGCTCGTACAGAACAGCTGATTTCATGCATAAGCATAAAGAACTGCTTCATAACTTGTACAGCGCTTGCAGTTGCTTGGTTTCATAATGTTCGATCTATTGACGCCTCCAACGTCGGTGTTCCAAATGAGAAGTCTGGAGCGGTGACACGAGTCGGTTCATGACAGCGAGATTTGAATTAAATTTCGTTCGAAGCTCTCATTTTGTTTTCTTTCTCGGCAAAGTTTGGAAAGCGAAACAAAACTCGTGAATGCGCAACACTTTAGAAAACCGCGCTTACGTTGCCATGAGAGTGCGTAGACCTACACCTTTTTTGTCTCGAAGATGAAAGCTCTTGGAATCAGAGAATTGTTTTTTGTTTGAAGAATTTTTCGGGGCTGAGAGTGAAGCGATCGAGTGCACTGACTGTTTGACAGAGCGAAACAGGCAAAAGCTATTACTTTTTCTCGCGTGCAGACCACAATGCTAATTCATTATTATTTATCATTCAAAATTTATTTATCAAAAAGTGATGGACGCCCGTGTTCAAGATTCACCTTACACTGAGGGTGACAGGTTAGTCCATGATTGTAAAATCAAAGAAAGAATCCGGTACGCTCTTTGGTTTTCAAATTGTGAGTTGAAGTATGAAACATAGAATTTCTAACTGGGCCGACAATTACCGCGCGTTAATAGGTAGATAATATACAGGGTGATTGAAAAGTAGCTCCCAATTCTAAAAATGTTATAATTTTGTATGCAGTTATTTACTAGTGTAGAAAAAACGATGTTACTCCTCGGTGATCGGAACAGTCATCGTTTTTGGTAAGAACTCATTTGATGTCTGTTAAAAGTTCAGCTTGGGTTTGTTGACGATTGAATAATCCTTATCATCTTTTGGATCTTTCACTGTGTATGGATGATATCGAACTGAGTATTTTTGACAAAAGACATTTTTGATAACACCTCTTTCGATTTTAACTGCACTAATTTTAATTTTTTGTTGTATTTGTCTCTACTCATTTTTTTACATGTGAATGAAGAAAACATTACCCGAACCTAAACTGCTTCTACCAATCTTTCGGTTACAATCAATCAATCTTTCGGTTGCTACGGTGAAGTTAGAGGATAAACGATAATCTGCGTGCATCGGTAACGTTGTTTGTTTGCGTTTCCTTTAGCTATTGCAAAACATTAGGCTTCTTCATTTTAATTTGTTATGTGCAATGAACAGTTGGAAAAGCATAGTGAATTGCTATGCTTAAAAAAAGTTTCACGCAGACTATTTCATTGCAGCACTTCCATCCCGTTTGTGAGCACATTTTGTTAATCAGCACTTCTCACGCGCTTCTGCATTTGTAAAATCAAACTTTACAATTTTCGAATGAATGTTCAGTCCTAGTGAAAAGTTAGCCGTGAAATAGGCATAAATGTATTCATGACTTGGTCGAGCAGAAATTAAAATCTAGACGCATTAGTAGTAAGTGCATCATTCTATCATGCCATATGGCGTGCTACCTTAGCTAAGGCGAGAAACTCAGGCACACGTGCTCACATATTCAGGGGGAATAGTGTAGAACACGGTGAACGTCCAATTACCTTTTACTATGTATCAGGAGCCATGGTATTCATATTACTTTGCGAAGCTCGTGAGCGAGGAGGGTATGTGGAACGAGCTTTCGATGTCCCCTTCACCTGTGATACGCTAGAGAATTTCACTTTAACTTATTCATCTTAAGTTCCTCCAAAAATTTTTGATGCGTTAAAAGTTCGTTCAAGTCCAGTTATTACAGCGAGCTCAAAGAAATTTGAAGAAACTTTACTAAATATACTCTATTAATCTATTAACTATAAAAAACTATGCCATAAAAAATCATGTAATTGAGGATGCATATAATCTTACCGTCACGAAGACAAATTTTGCTTGAAAAAAAACATAAAAAGCAGTAGTTTCTTTGCAGGTACTAAATTTATATACTAGAGCACCCAACCCATGTGTGTTTACTCAAGACTGAGCCTCTAATTCAACTTATATGCCTGAAATATTCCGTCAAAGAAAGTTAGCTTGAATCTTTAAGTCGGTGCTGGAGCTATTGGTCCCAGGATAATTGTGTCATTCTGTTCGATCCCTCGGGTATTTTAGCGGCTGATGGTATTTTTTGACACGTTCACTGCCGCTGAACGAATATGTGTGTCTAGCGGTCTCATGTCAAGTATGGTTGTGCGTAGTAGAGCTTAAAAAACGACCACACTGCTCGAAAAATCATGTATCTTTTCTAAGAAGTGCGAAAATGCAATAGCATGATGATGATATTTCACCTCGTATGCTTCAATTTCTCCTAAAAAATTTGTTGAAATAATTGAAATGCTTATTTTTTCAGACCGATACGTAAATGAGCTATTACAATTCACCTAATGGTAAATCGGCAGTGCACGTGTTAAATGATTTGTAAAACCATTCTTAAATCGCTGAAACCTTAGTATTTAAGTTTACTAGTATTACAGCCAACCATCGCGGGGGTTAAATATTTTCTGCCTACTTCACTGCAGCTCTGCTGTTGCGTACACCAGTACAGAGTCCGCTACAGCCTGTACTGTTAGGTTTAATGCTGTATTCACTGCGGCGGTGCTCACTGCTGTGCATAATATCACACACCGCAGTGCAGTGCTCTAGCATGCAGTGCATACAGCTTCGTCACACGAAAGTTCAATTCTTCTCACGGCCTGGGGAGACGTGACTGCTGCAGTGAAAGTAGACCTGATCGTTACCTCATCTCTGATAGAGGCTAACGCTGCCGGCTCGCTGGCGCAGTGATCGAGTGCGCCAGAATGCCTCCATTAACCCGAAATAATAACATTTCTCAGTGACGTTACTGCTACCTTTTAAATCAACGAGGCCTCCGGAACACGAGGTTACTGTAGCTCTCCATCTCAAGTTCACGTTCTAAATATCAGTAAACTTCCGCATTGTGGTCAAGAAAATTTGCACCGGAAACCTACTTGTTATTTGTGTGAGTGATATTTTCATTCGTTTTTATTAGAATGAATTGCTTAGCTTTTCCATTGTTACCAATCAAATCCATGACGAAGTAACGTTATATTTAATCGAAATTTAAGCCTGGTAATTCTCTAGCCATTAAACATTGTGCCTTAATATTGGAAAAATATTAGTTGCTGATTCATTTTCATTGCTCTTCAGTATTCGGTGTTGTTGATTCCATGAGTGTGTCCTGTACGGAAAAATACCATAAAAGTCATCTCAGGGTCTGTGACATTCAAGACCCCGTTGTAAACACATTCTCTAAGTCCTATTGTGTTCGCATAAAGTCGTTATTGCAACGTGAAATGACCTCTAATCGATTTGGATCACGGCAATCACGGTATGGGGCTGGGATCGTGTTTAGCGTCATATCACAGGTGTTCCAACAACGTAAATTATAATTGTTGATCAAGACTTGCTCAGACAATATAATAGTTATACCCAGCAAACGCGCTGTGTTTAAATAAGTAGTATTCAAAGTCAGATTTTAAAAGATTTCTTGAATCTCGGAACTTCATTATAGGCCATCTAGGATACCTGGAAATCCCTCAATAATAATCTATTGACGTGATATTAAACACATGACTCGTTATAAACTGCTGGTTGTGCGTTACAAAATTGCATGAAATTTAATTTTTTTAAATCAATTGCTGACCAATTTTTGCACAAGGTTCTTAAAGGAGGGCGTAATTCTTTTCGGCTGATCGAATTTTGTGGTGAATTCCTTGTGAACTGAGATGCCAGCATGCAATACTTCTAAGGAATCCACCATCGTTTTTACCCAAACTTACATCTAAGTTCAACGTTCTGCCGTCATCTTATTTTGACGAACATATGCAAATAATTTCAGAAACCCATGAACGTGTTTAAGAGTGCTTTTTTTTTAATTCTTTACTTTCCTCTTCACGGATGCCAGCGATAGGCGGTCTTCAATAGAACGTCAATCAACAAAGTACCCCTAGTGAGAAGGGTAATACGATTCTAATTGGGAAACATCAACTTAACAATAACTCTGATACTTGAAAAAAATTATGAGTGAAATTCAATTTTCAAACCTTAAAAGCAGCCGGTCAAAGATTTAAAACTATTCTATTAGAAGTTTCACCCGTTTCAAGGTATACCCGATATTCATGTTGACCTGCAGCCATTGTAAACACTTAAGTCTGAAATGTTTGTCGTATTGAATTCTTTATGGCGTGTTTTTACAAGGCTTCTTGTTAATGAGAAGCAGCGTAAGAAGTTGAAGCCTTTGGTCCGACACCAAAAGATTAAAAAGTTCGAGGATAAAGTAACGTTAGCGTCATGTCAACCGGAGACGCTGTCTAGGGTTACTCGAGCCTCGCGGTACTTATGACGGACAAACAAGTCATTAGATCAAACAGTGTTCAAATATGGTTGGAGTTTTACGTGTACAGGAGAGAAGCTAATTTTAGAGTCTCTACATATCCTCGGCAGGTTCGATAACATAGCTATTCGATGACATAACTTTTTAGCGTTATGCGCTTAGCTAATTATAAGTTCTAATAATTTGCCCACTAAATTATTTCTTATGCTTTACTTGAGAATTTGTTCCTCTTGTGATGGTCGACCACATCCTCGAATAGGAGCCTCAAAGCGTGTTAGGCCCACGTATCTATTATGGTTGACTGTTAAATATCAGGTTTATTCTCGTGTCTTGCTTGTAACAATGTACGTGCTTGCGGTAAATAACTCTTTCAAATTCTTCAAAATCGTTTGAAGATGTAGATGACTAAATTCGATGCATAGATCTTGGGATCTTATTTTTCACAGTTTTCACGTCGCATTCACGTTTTTCACGCATAGAATATCAGTTTGCAGCATCCTGAAAAGTGTTGCATCCTGATCAGTATTCATAGATCAGTTTTCACGCAAGGAACATGATATGATCTATGAAGTCCGTTTGCTTCTATTTTGACGAATTGACGACGAGGGACGCCAAAATAATTCTCTGTTTCTGGAAGCGCTTGTGGGATCTTCCATCGATCGGACAGCTCGCATGTGTGCGTCTGATACGAACACAGACGTAGCAGCGAGCGGCGGGCTCAGGAGGGTGAATGTGCCATTCATGTGTTCGTTCGCTTGACAATTTGAAAGGAGAGAGAAATTCTCCTTATCTGTTCTGGTTTAGAGCATTTATAGACCAGGGTTTATTGAAACCTTGATCTAGCGGGAACTCTTCTTTTTATCTGCATTAATCTCAGCATGAAAAATCGAGTGGTAGTAATTGTAATCAAGGAATGCTATTACTAACCCACTTAGAGTGATTTTGAGTGCATCATAAGTTAATGTATAAATTTAATATATATATATTTTTTTCATTTTCCCTTATAGTGAACAAAAGATTCTTCATTTTTTGTTTTTGAAAGGAATTTAAGGAACACCGCTCATGAAGAGCTTGGCTTCCGAAGAGTTCACTCTAATGGGGCCATTAAGTGCTTATTTCAACCATTGACACCACTTGTCGTTCATTTAGCATGATCTCTTTCACTGATATCGTTCAATTCTAAATGGGCTCAGCCACAACCGAAGAAGACACGGCAGTGAGCTAGACAAGCAGCATGTTGCAACCTTGAAAATTTAGCAAACGAGCCTCTCGCCCCTCACAGTTAGCTGTACTGACCACGTTGCTGAGAGGTGTGACAATACACGTAGAGCGCGACTGTCACCGAACGCGAGAGGTTACATAATAGAGGAAGGCTGGTGTAAGGAAGCGCTCGGCGAAACCAAAGTCTTGAATAGAACACCAACACTGGAGACGCGGCTACAGTTGTCTCTCGTGGAGAGCGGCTACAATGCAACTTTACAGAAGAACGCTTTAATTTGGATTTAGAAAGACCAAGCGGAAAATGTGACAATTACATGAGACACAACACTGTCAGAAACATCGCTATTCAGTGACATGATACGAGTTTGATCCATTGAGACTGTCAGTTATACATAACATTTAAGCGTGTTACTCTGAACGATTCTTTTCTGCTAGTATGAGCATGATTCACTAAACAGATTCAAAAACCACAAGAGCAGTTTGTGAAGTTTTTCTCAGGACTTACGACATCAAATTTGAGACAATAGAGTGACGTGGCAGAGAACTTAACTGCATAAACCACGGTCACAGCCATGTTTGAAACAGTTCGAAGCCCTGAGACCACTCGGGTGGTTACAATCCCTGTTACTGACTTGGGCATGGCAGAAGAGAGACGGCCACTTGTGCGTACGTACGAATTCACCTGACAATGAAAGTGAGAGCTCGGTCGGCTCAGTGAAAGTTCGCCGGTGACGCAACGCGCGACGCCGCGCACACTTCTGGCCGCCCAGACGAGCGCTGTTGCCTGCTATTATCAGGTACCATGCACACTGAGTATGTTTCATTCGGGTCGTCCATGGCTTGAAATAGCGTAAGATTGTATAAATTTGTGCGAGTGAGTGCACGCAGTATGCTCATTTCAATGAAAATGATTTAGATTGATCGGTATTAGGTGAAATCTGTGAAAAGTTCCGCCATTTTAAAATCGCTTCTTTACTATGTAGGTAAATGCCTCAGTTAAAAATTATTATAGAAAAATACGATCGGAAAAATTGTACAAATAATGTTATTGAAGGAGATTCCCAAATACCTACCCAATTAATAAGTATTATGTATATGCATTAAAGTATTGCCATGAAAAACCAAATCCGGTTTTGATTACAATTTATTAAGTAAAAAATTGCAATTTTGCTCTACGTTTAACTACTTTCCAGTTTTTAAAATCAACTTTAGTCACCATGTCCAGTTCATTGCTAGCATTTCTCGCAAAACTTCGATATGAATGTAAAATGAACTTCCTTTCGTTGTTTGGCATCAAAATTGCTATGCCAAGCATCCATTACTTTAGAATACTATAAAATTTCATCTAACTTCTACGTTCTTAGGTTTGAGGTAAGACTCAAACCAGTACTCGAAGATCCATACGAATACGAGAGCTTGTTTATGTGTTGCAAACTGTCGTATGCCCTATTTATGTGAATCTATACTCTCATATGACAACTAGGCAGTGCAAAATTTATATTAAAATTAAGTGTTTTTAAACACGAGTATTTCTGAATAAAAGATTGGCATCGTTTAACACTGAGCAGGCCTACAAATGTAGTCGCATGAATCCCAGCAAATGAGGCCGCGTGCCTCACTGCATGGCTGAGTAGCACTCAGTGTTACCGAGGCAAGTCACAAAGGATGAGTTATCAACTGGTGTTCTTGCCACATACGATGCAAATATAACCGTGTTTCTGGTCCTTGAAAGCTAATTGAGTTTACAAAGCCTCGTCGAGTTTGAGAACCGACGTATCATATGCCTGCCATACGATATGCAGGACTCATAAAGTTGATATAATCTTTAACTTTTGATGTCTTCTGTTTCCAGCAAGTAAAAGCTTTCACGTCTTTACTTCCTGTTAAACGTTTTAGTTTCACGTTTAAAACTTTTATCCTAGATTACGTTTGTACACGTTCATCATTTTATCTTATTTTCAGTAGGTAGTTTGTATTTCAAGCCTTGAATGAACTTTTCGATGGAGAATATGGAAATCTTTATCCATACGCTTTTCAACGGCGACGATAAAGCTAAAAACAAATGCTTAATTTTCTCTTATGAGCTTTCGAGTAATTTTGCCTGGTGTGTTGTTTAAACTCCTCTTGGCAACTGCTCCCTTAAATCTAGGCTCATTTAAAATACTCATTTCTAAGAAACCCAGTAAGCCAACGGGCAAAAACAATTTCTCTTTTATATGAGTCCAATAAATGAATCCTTTTGTCAACGTTGAACTGTACGCTATCACAAATTAAGTTGTAAAAATTTCAGTGGATAATTCACCGACGTTTATTGTTTTAAGGGTCACCGGTTAAAACGAATTTAAGCGTTGAAATTATTTTAAAAATCTAATTCAATTATAATTCTACCAATTCAAATTATATTACTTAACGGGCGGGTGATTTTGAAGAGATATGTTTGCGAGTAAACAAAACCTGAAGAATGAAAAGTTGCTATTTTTTTACTCATGGTAAATTTTTTGTATTTTACACAGGCCTGAGCTCGACGTTGCCTGCCCTAAACATCTGTCTTGGTCGAAGTTTGTAGCTCGAGTAGCTTTCTATCCTCCTGAGAAGAGATGAAGAATAAACATACCCAACTTTGTGATTCAATGTTCTTCTTTTTTTCTATTGGTGATCAAAAATTGTACTAGAGAGAGAGAGTGAATTTTTCTCCTGAGCACGTAGATGTTTCACATGGCAAGTCGTCAATGAAATGTAATGATAATTAAAAATTGGTTTTTACTCGAACCGGTCAAATCAAATGAGGTCACAAATTAGTTCTGAATTTTGCAAATTGAAGTACTTGCTTTTCTTATAATGGTAGTAAAATTCTGGCATTGACTATTGAGAAGTCTTCTTAACGTGGTGTTCATTATTTTAGGTTTATCTCTTAACACTATTAAATATGACAGTATGGTATAAGGAGTGATAAATTAATTTTACAATATAATTACGTGGAATTACTGAGTGATGTGAGTAGTACGCTGTTTTTACTGATTCTTAAGGGCCGTTTACACTAGAGCATATTTCGGTCGTGAGGCGCGACACACGTACACGAGGCTCGCCACTGAGTTTCATATTCGTGTGTGTTTATACGAAGTTCCCTGTTCGCCACGGTAGTAACGAGGCTCTTGAGTGTCTCGGATTACGAATTCGATCAGAGCAAATAGGAAACTTCGTATAAACACGCACAAATATGAGCCTGAGTGGTGAGCCTCGTACACACTTGTCGCGCATCCCAGCCGAAATGTCCCCTAGTGTAAACGGCCCTTTACAGTGGCTCGATGTTGCTGAGCGACATAGGGATTCGCATGTTACAAATAATTCTTAACATCAATTTTTGCGCTCGGAGAATTCTATAATAATAACACTTGAAACCCATCTAAATCCCATAATTTGAATCAAACGACGGTTTCCAATTAATTCATACCGTTTTATTGTCGGTAAAACGTGGCAACCAATTAAAAGTGTACAGCTGTTATACTTAAAAAATTTCCTTCTTTCCTTCCGAAGGCAAAGTTGATCCTGAGAAAGACATGACGACTGGGCCTGAAATCACTTCTTTGCTGATTGCAGAACCTCGGAGCTGGGCGTCGGAGACAAAACTGTTGAATGTTACACGAGGCTGTCAGTGTTGTTATTGGAGGCCCTCACCGCTCCTCGTTGAGAAATACGAGTAGGCAGACTTTGTGTTGCTGGAGTCGGGCGCCTGAGATTACACTTCAAAGTTTGGAGGAAAAGGAGAAAATTTTCAACTGTAAGTTAGATTTTAATTTATCCACTGCCTTGAGCCCTGATATCTGCAATATCTTTATTATGTTAGGTGAAAGAATAAATTTTTTTGAGAAAAATTGGTTCGATGGGTACTAAGGAAACTTGCATCCATACGATTAGAATTTAATCTATCCCCTGGTTTATATGCTACCATTCATACTGAGTTTTTTGATATCAGTAATTCCTTTGTGCACTTTCAAAACATTCAGGAAAACACAACAGTTTTTTCAGTGCGAGGTACTTACAGTATAATTATACATTTTCATTTGATTACATCTGTCACATATTTATGACAGATTTTCTAAACTCTTTTTTCTGTTCTAAACGAGCTAATTTTTCGCAGAGAGACTTCTAACATCAGGTCGTCTTGGCAGTACGGGAGTAAAATCCTAGTCCAAGTACGATGGTTGTTATAAATCCTTTTCTGATTACTATATTTTTACCACAAAAAGTTAATATCAATCACAAATGGACGTGAATTCATTGTAGAGAAAATAATTACATAACAGTTCTATTGTCTGGTTTCCAAGTCTTCATTTTTTGAGGGTAACATCAATTGGAAACGGGCCGTGTGGTAAACACCTATTTATGCAGGTGAAAGACGTTAACCCACGAATTTTTATTTCAAATGTTTGAGTCTGAAAATTTGTTAATTCAATCTCGTAATATTCGCCAACTTTCCTCTCATATTATGAGAGTGATTGCTACTTCAGGCGACGTCTCAGCTGTATTGTTTTAAATTAGATAAACAACCACATCATTTTTGTCCACTTACAATGAACGCGCAAGGGCTTACACACTCAGAGTAAACTAAACATTCCTTCCGCACTTTAGGCAATGAACACAGACGATTAACTCACTGTACTAACTTGCAAAAAGTCAGTTGTGCTAAAGCAGTGGTTCTTAATCTTGGAGGTACTGAGCCCCACAAGTTCCATATATACATGCATTCATCGAACCTTTCGTATTTGGAAAAATAAAATGTTTTTCTTTTCTTCAAATTAAAAACATACATATAGAACTATATACTGTAATAGTGCACAAACTGTACTATATCGAACCCAGGGGTTCGACCGAATCCAGGTAAGCACCACTGTGCTAAAGCTAATGCGTATGCCATACCCATGGCCGAATGCGAGAGACAGAACCTCTGATCGCGGCAGGAAGGGAGGAATCACATGGCAGTTAGCGGGTTGTTCGTCCACCCAAATGTTGCATCAGAATTTCCCAGGAAATCAGCTTCATAGACGACATTCTTTGCTCTTTAATAAGTAGTAATGTTGTAATTGATCGTATATTTATATTGAGAGAATTCGTGGGATTCATATCCATCACGGTCAGAGGCGGACGAGAACCATTCATAAGTCGAAGTCAGATGTCAACAGAATCAGCACTGTGGCGTCAAAATCTAACCTTTTTGCCAACCCAGGCAACTCGTTTTACGACCATTGTGTTATTTTCTCTGCCATCAGGCTCTGTCCCGTTCACATGGCTTGATCGTGTCCCATTCGCGTGTCATGAGTGCCGCAATCGACGGTCACTCTCCGTAGTCCGTTCCTCAGGCCCGAGTGTCAGCGCAGATCGCTATTGAGTTTCCGTGTCACTGCTCTGATCGTCACCTGACGCTTTCACCACGCGCTTCCTACGATCGCTGCCGTTCTCATTTTCTCGTTCGAGGGTATTTCTCAGTTGAGCCTTTCACTTACTGAAAGTAAATGCAGCTTGCTGGAGCACGCTAATCTAACTTACTGAAGAACGCTAATGCTTTCAGCTGGGTGAGATTAGTGTAACCAGCTGAATGAGGTTAATGTTATCAGTTGTTAAGCCAATACAACCACCTGAGTAAGGCTAATGTTCTCAGTTTGTAAGGCCAATGTAAGTAGCTGGCTAATGCAAGATACTGGGAAAGGCTAATGTAATCAGTTGGGTAAGGCTAGTGTTACTCCCTGAGTAACGTTAATGTGGCCAGTCAAGTAAGGCTACTGTATTTAGTTTAGTAATGTAAGCGCGTGGGTAAGATTTATGTAGCTACCTGAGTAAGGCTAATATAACTAACCCAGTAAGGATAATGTAATCAGCCAAATATGATTAATATAATCAGCAAAATAAGGTTAATGTAATCAGTCAAATAAGGTTAATGTAATTAGATGAGCAAGGCTAATGTAGACTATTCGAAAACTCGAAGGCAAAAACATTGGTTGAAAAAATTTATACAAGCTACTGAAAGCTTAAACCAAGCAAGTGGAAAACGCCGTTCCATTGAGGTGTGGTCCTGTTATTAACTCATTCGTCGTCAGCAATTGGAATATGATGGTCAGCATCTTTGTCCCATAAGAAATTTAGGTTACCTGCTCACGCGATACGTAAAGAAGCCCTTTGCATGCAACTTCATGTCTGTGGTGACACGTGTCGTGGTTGACTCGCCTTACTGGTTTCACAAATTCTGACGCACATGACGCATTGTTCTCTCTCTCTCCGATGACGCAGTCGGTCTCATGCAAAGCACATCTATGAATAACTGAGCCTCACAAAACTTCATTGCTTGTATAGTACGGTAAAAAATAATTTCCCGTATGTTGCCAATCTTGTAAGATAACTGTCTTCAAAATCATTTCGACATATTTCTGAAAAAATTATGACCCCGGAAGTTCGCACTTACTTGAGGCTACGTGTATGAATAGTAGTCATTCTTTCTAACAGACTGACCAGCGTTGTTAAACGCTGCCACTTTAACACGAGGACTTCCCGACCTAATTCTATTCAGTATTGTATCGATGAAGCTATCAGGGTTACAGCATATTTTATGCTAATTACAGTAGTAGACGAAAAAAATTAGTGTTATTATATGTTACAAATATTAACGTACATGAGGAACTTCATTCGATTGTGAACCAATAAACACTGTCGGGTTGAATTTATAGTTGAATGTTGACGGCATAATAGCGGGGGCCTATTGATAAGGAATGGAGAACACGTACATCTCTGTCATGGACATGAGAAAAACTTGCTGTGGTTGGGCAAATATGAGCAAAAAACTCTGTGTTGGAGTAGTTGTAATAAATTCAAATTAGTTCTAGCATTTTTACTTTGCGCTGTATTAGTAGTGTACTGTTTATCTAGCGCGTGAAAACTTGCGTAAGATTGATTTTCTAAAATTCGTCACTATTCTTTAGCTAATCTTTCTACTTACTAGACCGAATCGATTCATCACCGTGCGATTATCGAACGAGTAAAAACTCAGGTCAACCCATCCAATACGTTTAACAAAGTAGATTGTATTAGATCACCCTATCCTTTCACCATAATTACCCAGTTCAGCTCACCGTGCGCAAGTCACATGCAAGTACGAGTGACATCACAGGGTGCCGTTACGCGGCTGCAGCAGGAAACGCTAATAACGCTGCATGGACGCACGATCGTGCGTTCTGATGCCCTGCTCTTTTTTGGTCTCTCAGAGAGGGGAACTCTAGCTTGTTCCGCAGTTGGATATCCATGGGACTCTTACGTAGGTACACCGACCACCTTGTTCTGGATTGCGCAAAGCTTTTTCTGATTTCCAGTGAGAGATTTGGGTACCATATTAAGGCGTCCATAGTCGTTTCTGACGCAAATTTCCATTCGGTGTTTTGACATCATTGGGTGTCACTTTACTGACGTCCTCTAAATCTCTGACTGTTGGTAGTTGATGAACGATTAATGACTCAAGATACTGTGTTACACCATCGGTAACAAGGTCAATTCAGCCCTAATAGGTACCCTATAAAGCTGTTCGCTCTGTAACTCAACTCCTACAGATCAGTCATAATTAAGCTTGCAATTCTGGTGATGGGCATTCAACAGTCTTCAGCCAATGATTCATGCTGTCACGCTCACTCATGTGGTCTTGATATTCAAGATCTGTTTTACATGAGGGATAATTTCTGCTGAACTGTATTAGTTCTGATTTAAATCAAATGTTGCACTGAGATCTTAACTTAGGGTAAAGAAATACTACGTGTTTCTGGTTTGGTTTTATGGTGTATCAAAATGCGTTATGAGAGCGGTTCATTGCATCAAATTTCTAGGATTTTTGCTGCCGAAAGCAGCTCGTGAGATTCATTTCATTCCATTCCGTTATAATAATCTAGAGTTACCTTCCTCAACTTATAGCACTTCGAACAGTATTTACACAAGTTTAAGCCACTTATTTTGTCAAAATTTTCATCACTCTTATGGTATTCCATAAAATACCCATATTCGCTGAAGTGTTACGCCATCCTCGCGAGATCAGTGCGTAAGCGTGCTCGCGTGCCATACACCTCTGCTCGAACGGTCGACCTTTTCGATGAGCAATCCTCCTTGTCGGAAGTGATCTACCTTGATCTATTTTAGGCGCCTCGGAAGCGCTGAGTTAGAGAGTCGTGATAGGCTGTACAACACTTACGGAACTGCGACCTTGCTTGGTGTTATGCAACTGTCGCGCTGGCGGTCGGCGCGTTCCGCTATGGCAGCTCTAGCGGGAGTCTCACCCTGGGGGGAGGGCAAGGAACAAACACAAGTAATTTGTGCTGTTACAATCTGTAATTTTTGTCAGTTTCCTCCACTGTATAGTTCAGGAGTGTATGATTTTGTCATCGTCTTTCACTTTATGGTTTCACGGCACGATTTTTTTAGTCTGTATCCTATACTTCGTGGATTTATTTGGTAAAGTAGTTTGTATTATATTGAAAAATGCTATCTTATTTCAATGACACATGAAACATGATTTTTAGGGAATGATATTTTTAAGTAAATTGCATCAAAGTGTGAAAAATGAAACTATTTCTCATTATAGGATCAAAGTTCTTCAAATAAACCGGGGACGTAAAAAAAAATAACTTAAGCTTCCTTCAAAGGAAACCCGATGATAATTTCACAGTGTTTACCGCATGCACTTCCTGAACAAGTTTTTGTAGGGTGAGACATGATGTAGGCTATGAAATTATACGCACAATAATTTTGAAAGAATACCTAACGGACAGTATAGGAGGATGCAGTTTCCGGAGTTTTTGTGAATGATGGAAATATTGGAACACGGCAAGTGGAGTCGTACGTGTGTATGGTTGCGCTGTCGCAGCCTTGCGGCGGATTGCTTAACTAAATGGAGGGTGTGCAGGGCGGTGTGTATGTAACGGGAGGCACACACTCTTCGGGAAATTCACTACCCAGGAAATCCTTTGCTCTGACTGATGACTCTCCCGTAGCCGCGCGAGTTTTGAAGTTAACAATTTGTAAATAAACAGCTGCAATTCATATTAAAAAAAGGATCTGAAATCTATTCCTATGTGTGTAGAAAGTTATGTTCCAACCATTGAGATGTTTAAATTTTTCAGATTATGTGAAACAAGGATGTAATGAACTGTGAAGGCCATTCTTGATTTTCGTCCGTTTGCATCTTTTACAAATCCAAAATACGATGCTTCGAATGAAACATTTTCGTTATACTCGTTTTAACTAAGCAGTTCTTTCCGTTTTCTATTAATAATCTGCAAAAATTTTTTTGCAAGTTTACATGCTTGCGACGTGACATTTGATCCCGAAGTTTATCAGTTGCTGGTGTAAAAATTTTTTAAATGAAATGGCCTGCTTCTATAATTAGAATAAAATCATTAAGTACAAATAATTGGCCCTATTTTTTAATAAAAATGAAAAAAAGCGAGCAATGACAAGCGTGTTTTTAATCTAAAATCACACTAGGATTACCTACACTTAGCACTAAAATATAACAAAGTTAATTATTGTGATCCACCGGTGGTACACGAAGGGAGTTTTCATAATGCTGCTGACCGACCAGTTGTCACAAACTAAATTTTCTTAAATACTTAATCAAAACTAAGTGAAGTAACGCTCCAGTTGACGTTATTTTCAACATTGTTATCTACAATTGACCTTAAATTTGCGTTGAATATTAAACTTCAGTTTTGCCTGCCGCAGTCAAAGTGTTAAACAAATCATGCCTTCATCTGCCGCCGTGAGCGCTCGATAGCAAGAGATGCTCATTTGAAAGGCACATCATCACTCCGGTGACCTGGAAATGAGCGATAATTGTTACGCGTCACACACAAGATATCGAAAGTGAACTCGCACGCGCTGGTGAAAGTAAACAAGAAAGTGTAAGTAGCTCGCGATACGGACGCTCCCAGACCGCGCACACTCACTTCATGTTCCCTTTCTTCATGAGAGTTTGTATCACTTCCACTTTTGTTTTCTGGACGGGTGGATGTTTGTGCGCTGTGATAGTAGTTACTTTTTATTGATTGTTTTGGCATTAGGAAAGAAATTAAGCATGAATATAAAAGTTTACTGCAAATTTTTAAAAACTTGCGAAAATTTGTATTTGTGTGTCCCAAAGCTACTGTTTCAGTGACACAACATTCATTCTTTTATGAACACGTTCAAAAAGATTCTATTTCTGCCTGTATGCGTATTTGGTTAGAAATCCCATCATGATGCAATTATACTTCCTACGAAGCAATCAAAACAAGAACACAAGCTCTCGCTCAGGTATTGAGACATAAACAAGAACTCGAACACGACTTCCTATTTGCCGAGTGTGATAAGTCTCCATATAAGTGAAGCTTGCCGTTCATTGGCCGAGTGCTGAACCGTATTCATGAAATTGTCCGTAAAGTGTCCCGTTGGCTTGAATCACCACACTTGAGGACGAGCCTCTAAAAATAGGGAAAAGAACGGGCTCTCGGAGTGACCAGGAAATTGCCAACACTTCCGCGTGAGGCCGACTGGCTGAACATGGAGGAGAGAGGGAGGGTGAGCTAACGGGCCTCTTACGGTAACTCGACTGTAGCGTGATAGCCTTCACTCTTGCTGGCGCCACCATAGCGGCAGTTCTCTCTCCATACGGGAACAGCAAAAATAAACCTGTAACTAAGGCTCGATTCTCAGAAGGATATTAAGAAAAGAGGTCTCGGATACAGGCTCACTGATACACACCTTCAATTACAGGGAGATTTTGGCTATTAGAAAGAACTGACTATCGGCTTGGCTTAGTTGTATCTACTGTGTATTAGTAAAGACAGACCATCAAGTTCTGAACTTCAACTCATGTCGGGCGAAATACTCAACAAATCTAGTGTAGAAGAAATTCAAGAGGATGAACTCGCTTTACGCTCTCCGAAATGTTCAATGGTTGATGCATTTTGTAATTTGAACGGTCGTCACTCCTCTCAACACATTGCAGGCATGTTTCATTTGCCACGAGGGAAGCATAGCTTGTAGGGAGTTTAAACTACTCTCAAAATTGCCATTTCTTCTAAATTCCCATCTATATTTTCCGATGAGCTTCGTCCCTCAGTAGCTCACAGTGCCTGCTTGTGTGGACTTATGGGATGTTGAGGTAGAGGTGTAGGCAACGACTGGTCTGAGCAAAGCTTGGTGTGGTTGGCCTTGATATATCCACATTTGCTAACGGAGTACAACCCATCCGCTCACCAACTATGTGTACAGCTTCGATGTCGATGAGTTAGTAGTTGCAGGTGCCACTAGATATCATTGAGATATCGATGTACACTTGTTGTTGGGAAGTTCTAGCCGTAGTTCAACTCGTCATGAAAGGGTGACTGTAAGAACATGATTCGGTAGACTTTAAATTAAAAAATTACTGCTCATTACTTGGTATTTAAGGCTTGATAGTTAAAAATGGTTTTAAAAATGTTTGATTTCTATTCTTAAATTAATCTTTAAATTTATAGGCGCAATGTTTAACTAGAGCATGAATTTTTAGCAAATAAGGCAGCATTGCAACATTGTCCATTGAAAAACTCATTGACCATTCGTGATTTTTCCGTAAATTTCTCACAAAATGTTATTTAATTTACAGATAACGTGCTGCAACAAACTGGTCAAGCAGCGCTTGGAGAAATCTTGAATATGAATGCAGAAGGACTTCCAGACATCGCTGCGTTCAAAGATTTGAAGAGAAAGGAGTCCCAGCAAGTCCTGTTCTACCCCCTGTAAAGACGCTCGGCGTTCGCGAGTACAACTCAGCTGCTGGGTAATTCCGAGAGTTTAAAAGGAGAGGTTTTGATGGCTTCAAAATTTCAACTCATTTGTAAGCGTTTCTTAGAAAAAATAATGGGTTACCTCAAATGGAAAATATCTCGTTTTCAAGCGTGTGTGTCATCACGACGTAACAAAATAATTTAGAAATTAGGTTTGTTAGTCTAAGAGTAGGAAAACCTTTCCTGGAAATGAACATTCTCTCGATAAGGCAGAAAGTGATATAGTCAATGCAAATGAAAAGTTTTAAAGTTTCATGGTTTTCAATCTTTTTTATTGAAAGGTTCATGCCCACACCTTGTTTTATGCGTTGTTAGTGTGAATTCATTTCGATGCTAATAGTTGTGACTCAATGAGGTGGATTTGTGAGATAAAATAATATTTTTGACAGCGTTTTCGAAAAGCACTGAACTTTTAACAAACATGTTTGAGAGCGAGGATAAATTTATAAATAATTTTGATTGACTTTAAAGTGAGCTTCATTCATAAAGAGTGTTTTGGTCAATAAGATTCATAAAATGAAAGCATTGGATTTGAACGCAGGCGGGAATTTGGGGAAGTGTTAGAGCCTCAAGACTAAATGGAGCACTCCGTGACCCTGGATAACTTGATTAACTTCAGTGAACAAACCTGAGCAGTGTATAGTGGTATAGTGTAACCTCGATAAACCAAATCTCAAGATCGAGTTCAGGCTAGCGTCTCCGACGCAACATTCATTGACTTAAATAATATTAGATAACGAAGAGTAAAATTCTGCTGCTTGAACATAGGAGTTACCTGTATATTGAGATGCTCAGTTCTTGTCATGTCTGTTTGTGGAAGTCATCGCTCGTTAAGTGGCAGTTGATTTGTTAGATAATTCAAACCAAGCGCATGATATATCTCGCAACAAATTTAATGGATTACGTTCTAATTAGTGAATGCGAATAGATCATTCTTGATTGAGAACTTCTTCTGATCTGTACATGTATTCGATTATGCTTCTAAGCAATCCTTTTTCTAAAAGAAATTTCTCCAACGAACGAATGAATGAAAGATCATACACTAAATTTTCGAGCAGAATTGTCAGAAAAAAATCACGGAGTATGATATGTGCAAAAAGCAATAATTACGCTGTACGAGTTCCGTGTGTATGTAACATTCCTCATTACTTTTACTGGATGGAGAGGGAAGCCCACACACTTTCACTCGACCCACGGACGCTAGGCCATACATTCCAAGGTAGGAATAGTGCTGTAGCTGCTGCTCCTTCGGGACCAAGATTAGTCAATCCTTTCACGGCAACAAGAAGCATATGCACTGTATCCGATACTTTCATGTGCTTGCGTTGCCTCCAAGCTGTGTGCAAGAGTACTTTTCAATCTCATGAATAGACAACTTTCACTTCAACTAGCTGTGAAGTATCATTCAGGAGTTGATATTCTCCTTTCAGCTTTTGAAGGCTGGTGGATGGCCTTCAACTGCCACTGGAGCGACATTCTGAGAAGTACCTGGAAGGACAGGCGTGTTCCACAACGCTGCTAACAGCGCTACGACACATCCCGTTTTGAAATGTCTCCTCTTTAACACTTTGACCGCAATTGGTTATACTGAAGTTCAATATTCAACTCAAATTTAAAGTCAATTGTATAGTAAGTAAATTTGAGACTAGCAAACATGAACTGAATCGCGCCTTCGTTTAGCTTTTATTAAGTATTTACGAAAATTGAGTTAGTGACTACTGGTCAATCAGTAGCATTATGAAAATCCCCTCCGTGGCCACCGGTAGTGCACGTTGCGGTTAAAGTGTTAATCTGGGTCTACAGGAGTAGTATAATTTACGAAACAGATCTATTATTGTCACTTTAATTTCCCTACGTTTATTTTCTGCAACTAGAAGAACCCGTGGATATAGATGCCATAGCGTGTAAATGCCGTGATCGTTATAGCAAAAGTAACGTTTGTAAAATTCTTTTGTTGCGAGTGAAGCTATTAAAATTTGTATAGGATTGTATAGGTGACACTTTACTGCCAGTTTTTCCATTACAAATAATTTTCAACTTTAAAAAAGGTGTTGCTATTCATGTTCGAAAGCAAGATGATAATTTTTTTTCAAGTGAATTCGCATACCCCAAACATTTCAATGTGCTCTTTCATTCCATCTCCCAGATCTACCAGCGTGCATTGCTTTTGCTGAGTTTCCAATCTTTTGCTTCTGTGTGATCTTTGATACCGATGAGTGCAGTTCGATATTTTAACTATCATTAATGCAACACATTGTTACGCTCTTTTGCTTTAACGAGGACGTATTTTTCTGATTTAAACTGTGAGTAAAACAATGAACCGTTTATATTCATATGTGTTCTTAGTGATAGAATGTCTCCAGTGTT
Organism: Morinoia aosen; assembly: GCA_030386875.1. Lineage (NCBI taxonomy): Eukaryota > Metazoa > Arthropoda > Malacostraca > Amphipoda > Talitridae > Morinoia > Morinoia aosen. The sequence continues at coordinate 49,678,458 of CM059560.1, forward strand.
AGAAAGATATAGTTGGAATATTTATTTTTGCTGAACAGCTAAGTTTAACAATTTCGATGAACAATTTTTTAATGTGATTTAATTTTTGCTGTGTATTCAATACATGCATACAAGAGTGAAAGACTAATTTTTAAAGTATGGAATAAGTTTGATCTAAATGTGAAATGACAAACCTACTGTCGATAGTAGTAAAGTTTTTTGTATTGTCTTAGTCGAAATCAATAGTTGTGTTTTATTGCTCGTCTGTTTCTCATTTTCCGGGTCCAGACTTGAGAGAAGGAAGGCACATTTGCGGCGGGGCCCCAGCTGTTCAGCGGAGGCAGCTAAATCAGGAAACGATGACAACACACTCACCAAAATTCCCTTTGATGACGAAAGAATGCAAAATTTTATGTTTGTATCATTCACAGTTATTCCCGAAAATAAAATAATATCAGAATTCGATGAGCGTTTCTGTTATATGTCTCTTATTTCAAACAATGTGGTTTATCCCACTTCCTAAATTCAACTTGAAAGTAATTGTTTACGAACATCGAAGGACGCCCTTCAACGAGCACCCTTGAAGCAAAGGTGATGTCAATGAAATAATTTGTGATCAATTGCGAAAACTTTCCTGGTATTGGAGAACTCTTGTTCGAGTGAATTTGTTTTCAGTTAACATAAACGAAGAATTTGAGCCGTTGAGGCGATGCGAGGGAAAGGGATGCGGACGTGCATAAGCCAGGAAGCTCTTATATCACCACTCGCTACGGGTTTTGTCGCTCAACTGTTTTCGGGAAGTGCCCTCAAAAGATCAGCTGGGAGAAAGTTGATCGAGCAGTGAGTGGTCGTCCGTCCGTCGGTTGGTTGCAAGGCTGACCTTTGCTGCAAGAGGCGCCGGATGAAAGTGAAACAGAGCTTCAGGTTGTCTCTTTACTTTCGTCTCGTTGTGTTTCGAGAGATGGGGTATTGAGGTCCTTTGGTTGGTGTTACGTGCTGGGCTTCTGTTGAAGAGGATTTTTAATCGTCGTTACTACTGGATAGCTCAACCTACTTATGAAAAATGTGAACTGTCGTATTTTCATTCACTGTATTGTTCAATTGTAACATTCTCATCTTATTTTTTTTATTTAATATTGACTATATAAGCTGCCTGAATCTCATAAATATAATATTGTTGCTATTTTTAACTTTAACTACTAGTTCAATTTTCACTCTTCAAGTTAAATTATATTAAAAATTCAATTTGAAAATTTATCTAAATATTACATTCCTTTACGGAACCGATAATTTATAACAGAGATTAGGTCATTTAGTTGTTAGCTCTTGCAATTGGTACGACAGCGAGAATTGGTTTAGTTGCTGTAAGCCCTTGCTCGCACTTAGTTGCTTCGTATCATGTTTTCTCATGATTTCGCCACGTGAGCCAGACTGATCGGCCCAGGGAAACGTAAAATAATTTTTTTTCAAATCGAGTTCTAAATCGTCAATTTAAGTATGAACAAAATCAAATTTGAAATAAAGCTGCCTCAATCTTCGACAAATATATTTATGAAAATATGCAAAGATATGCTTTTGCCTCTGTCTTTTTAATGTCCATGTATTCATGCTTGTAGGAATGAAGTTTTAGAGCAAAGTTACTGTGCGTGTGACTTACATTTTTACTATTCTTGCAAATTTTTAATGGATGACTATTTTTCTTTTTGATACCATCATTTTGTTATACAGTGTTGCTATTAAGCTCAGATATCAACGTTTGTAAATGATTGTTTCATCAACCAGCGCATAAGAAATTATGGAGCTGTGTGTGTTCCGAGAGATCAACTAGTAGGTACTGTTTATGTCCCAATCCTGAAGATCCGAAAACAGGCACAATTTTCTATTCCCAATTTACGATCCGTCTCTCAAATAATAGACAATTCATCCATTATATAAAGTAAACCAAGTTTAATCAATAACACGTGGTTATAAATATGACTATCATCATTTATATAGAGTGACCAGATATCATTAGATGGATCACAAATCGAAAGTAACATCAACGAATAAAAAATAAATTAGGATCTTTGCTTTTTCGGTGGAAACAGACGCCCAGCGCATGTCGCTTTCCCTGTAGTCCAATATCATTCATTCAATGTTTTTTTCTAAAGCCGGCGTCCTCTACGATCTAAAATTTGATGACTCCTGTGACCTTGTCTATTTTTTACACAGTGAATTATGCGAGAGGTTAAACAGGTGCTTCAGAATAAATATTTATCATGTCGTTCATTACGTTTCATTTTTTTTCGAATACGTGCGCTATGTGCAATGTTTTCGTTTGTCATGTATCGAATGTCCATTTCGTTCATTGTAAATTGTTTTTCTGTTACGATGTGGTCATTTTCATCCTTGATCACGTGGTTGACATGTATGTAAAGTTCTCCCAAAGTGGGGAACTACTGGATTTGATTGTGAAGGTTGAATATCGACTTTAGAGATTGAATGTTGAATAATTTAATTATTTCACAAGATGTTCTTTTAATAAGAGGTCACCAGTGTCGATACGACACACTTAATTACTAATTTAATGATTTACGGCATCTGACTTTCGAGAAGTAAATGAAGGGGTTCGGACGCGATTTTTCCGGCGTCTTTAATCATGACACAAAATACTCTATTTTCTTTGTTTTGTACCTCGGACTGGGACCATTGGAAGGATAAGAAGGAAGATATTTTACGAATTTTCTGGCCTTTATTCGTGGGATGCCAGGCAGCTTGATATCTTCACGGCGCTGATGTTGAGGTCCGATCTTGAGTAAGGCCCGCCTCGGGAACGCAGCTGTGTCGGCAATGTGGAAAATGTAATTGTGGAAATGCCGTGTGCAATGGTAGAGAATGGTTCGAGACGGCAATGGTGTCTCTGATAAGTGAGGACGGTAAGTGGCAATTCCTATAATTGTGTCAGAATATTGACGTGGAGGTTATGCAGCAGTTGGGTTAGCTGTAACCAATGATGTCTCAATTCTTTAGTGAGGTGGATGAGGAATGAGTATTTGCACTTTCCGTCCAGTAATTGGGTGAATATTGAATGATAAAAAGGACTAAGGTAAGGAGGTAGTCTTTTTGCCCTTTGCCAAGTTTGGCAAGGTGGTGATGTTGGCAATGGAGTGTAAGGTGTCTCGTAGCATCCTGTAAGGGACGAGAGAGCTGGGTGAAATTGCACACGGTCTATTGGAAAAAAAAACCACATATCAACACATGCTATGCTGCAACAATTCTGGCATTAACATGCCGCCTCAAAGCGAGAAGTCTCTTCGAAAACGACCCCCACCAGCACTCTGGCGCCGGAGTGCAAGCGGGGATCAACTTCGGAGCACTGGCAATTTGCTCGGAGCCAATATTAATTTTAGTATTTCTAAAGGCATGAAGCTAAAAATTCTGCACTAGTAACTCACACAGGCAAAACTTTTGCCTGGCGAAACTAAGATGGCATAATCACTTAATTTAATAGCTAATGGTAAAAATCTACAACATCTGCTAAATGCCATTGAACTAGGAGACACATGTTCCCAGTTCTTCCTAACTGAAATAATCAATATACAATGACTAAGAATTATACAATTACTATCTAACTAAATCAAGAAAAACCTCACTAATTTTCAATGTAAAAATACATACAGCATCTGCTAAATGCCATTGAACTAGAAGACACATGTTCCCAGTTCTTCCTAACTGAAATAATCAATATACAATGACTAAGAATTATACAATTACCATCTAACTAAACCTAAAAAAACATCACTAATTTTTAATGTAAAAATTAGGAAAAATCAGCGGTAAAATGTGCTTGAGTCAAAGCAAAACTACACTCAGCACTCAGCATGGGACTTGGAGATCTAAACCTCCTGTACAGGGAACTACTTTCTAAAGGCAAAAATGTTTAAATATGAACTAACAATTAGAAGGAAATTAAGACACAAAAATAACACGAGAAAGGTGAAACCTCTATTCTGAAGGGTGTTCCCACGAGAGGAGAGAGGAAGGCACCAACTAGAAAAGGGTAGGGAACACGGAATCCATGCACAAAGTGCACAGAATCGGTTGCTAAGAAAGAAGTTCAGAACACAAGAAGGATTCAGCAAACATTGGTCATGATGCATATGAAAATAGTGTTAGGGCATCCTAGGAGTTAGAATGAACAACAACTCTGGAAGTAGGTTTACTGGGTTAGAATTTCCAGGAGTTGGAAATTTAGGATATTCGGATATTTCACCAGAGATAAGCAATATCACCCTAATTTAGTTGAGTAGGTAGCGACTAATCATTAGCATTATAAACAAAAATTGAACTAACAATAATCAATAGTGAGAGTTGTCACTACAGATATTATAAAAGAATTCTTGAAAAATTGCTAAGGAATTTCAGACAGTTATTTAACTCTGATTTCCTTAAAATACAATTGCAGGGAACAAAATTAAACTGGTGAACACAAAAGATAAGCAACCACTAATGAACAATCACAATATGAAATTAAACATTGACTAAAGAATTGCAGGGAGGTTCCTAGCTACAATACAAAAATTGGTTAAGAATGATTTTTAATGTTGACTGTATCAACACTCTACTTAATTGAGACTACAGTTTGTGAAAAACAATACAGCTGTAAATATCCTAACAACAATATTTACTAAAAATTGGTTAAGAATGTTATGTCTGATACAACAGGGAGAATCCTAGACTTGATAAATATATAATACAGTGAGTACTGGCTTAGATGCAATTAAGAAGAATATAGTTGTGACTAAAAAGATAATTGGGCCAGCTTGACTTGCTCAAAAATGCATCCTAATGAATTTTGGCATAAAAGGAATTTTAGCTTGACTAAGAATACATCCAATGGGGATGTTTTAAACAAAGGGAAATTTAGTTTGATTTAAATGCATCCCATTGAGATGTTAATATAAAACTTTTTAAAAACAATGAGCTTGACTTGCTCACAAAAATACATCCTTAAGCACATGAACACTTCTTAATGCATACAATAATATTCTTGACACTTTACATGAATTGCATAAATATAGTTACCCGTAAATTATCACACAAAAACACAGTATTAAAAATCTCACCAGCCAAACACCTAGAATTTCACGCTCTGTATGATTTGGAACAATGAGCGCTAGATCGCATACGATGTTGCCGTCGCGCGTGCGTGAGAGGTTTCGTTAAGAAGCAAATGTGAATTTTTAGAGATTGAATTTGTTTGTTACACAATTTTAATAGAATTGAGGATAGAGATTAGTGAATTTCGTAATGTGATTTTATACTAATGGTCGAACTAATTTTACTGGATTTTTAGATGATCATTCTGAGAATTTCGAAATTTCGACTGGTTTGCGGAATAGAGATTCACTACAGCTACTCCCCAACGCACGTGGACCGAAAGGTCTGGTAACAGTGAAGCTGTCACCTGTAAATACCCGAAATGAACATAAAAGGAAGATCCTAACAGAGGTTTTGACAGGAGAGAATAGAAGAAAAAAAATATTGACAGAACAGAAGTCGCCACCCTAAGTCTGCGCGTAGCGAGCTGGCGGACGACTAGGTCTGCCAAAACTGCTAACGCGCTCGGGGGCAACAGAAGGGTCAGGCTGTGGAGCTGTGAAAGTTGACGTTCGGATTCCCAACTGGGACAACGAACGGGTCTCTGAGGTTTTTCCGTGAAGAGGAACAACAGCAACAGAAACATCAGCCGAATTGGAGGCACTCGAATTACGAGGTTCCGACGGCGTTCTTTGAACGGTCTTCAAGGGAACAACGAACTCGTTACACTCCATAGTGGGAGGATAGTTCCTAGCCAAGACAGAAAGGTGCAACCCGGTGGCCTCGACAGGTGTTGACCTGGGGGTAATTTGCACCCTGGGTTGCGGCTCATGAGTGTTGGTAGAACTATCATCAGGGAGGGACACATATGCTGCCTTAAGTCGATCTATGCTAACACTGTCGCTTTTGGTGCCCCTCTCAATGACAAAATATTTCGGCGTCCTCTTGAGGACCCTGTAGGGGCCATCATAGGGACGCCGTAAGGGGGTTTTTACACCGTCCACCCGAACGTAAACATGTGTGCACGTGTTCAACAATGGATCAAGGCTTTCGGATGGTAAAGGCAGGCGAGGCGGGTGGTAAACCACTTCGCGCATGGCGCGTTTGAGACGTGCCGCGTAATCAGTGATTGTACTGAAGGAGTCGTCAATTTTGTACACGGGATCAATAACATCTCCGGGCAATCTTAAGGACTTCCCGTACAGCAATTCGGAGGACGTGCACTTTTGATCCTGCCGGAACAGGTTCCGTAGGGTAAGTAATACGACCGGCAATCGGTCCGCCCAATCGTCGTGGCATTTAAGGCAGCGAAGTGCCGACTTTAGGTCGCGGTGGACTCTCTCGATGAGTCCATTTGATTGGGGGTGAAAAGAGGTGGTTGTGATGTTTGAACTACCTAGGATTTTGGAGATTTCTAACCACAAGGAGGAGGTAAATTGAGCCCCGCGATCATGAGTGATGCTCAGAGGGACCCCGAAACGGGAGATCCACGTCTCTACGAAAGTTCGGGCTACGGTTTCTGCCGTTATGTTAGCAATGGGGACAGCCTCGACCCACCTAGAGAAGCGGTCGATCATAGTGAGTAAATACGAGAACCCGCGAGAGTTTGGAAGCGGGCCTACCAAGTCTATATTAACTGCATCGAATTTACCTCCCGAGAAAACACAAGGTTGAATTGCGGCTTTGTTGTGTCGAGTTACTTTGCTAGCTTGGCAATCTGGGCAATTGCGAACGTACTCTCTTATGGCCCTACGCATCCCGGGCCAGACAAAACGATCCGCAATTAGGCGGAAAGTTCTCTCCGTCCCAGGATGAGATAGCGCATGATAGTGTTTGATGGCGGGCAAACGCAAGGTGGTAGGTAGGTAGTATCGGTTAGGCCGGTCAGCGTCACAGTAAACGCCTTCTCTGAGTGACAGTTTTAGCGACGAGCTAGGAGACTCAATCAAAGATTGGATCTCCGTGTCGTTTTTCTGTTCGGTGATGATATCAGCCAACGAAATCATGTGCACAGAGGGTCGGAACTCGGGCGCCAACGGGTTTAATACCACGTTGTGCACACGCGATAAGCAGTCGGCGACCGTGTTCTCGTCCCCCTTAATGTGCCTGAGATCGTTAGTGAACTGTGCTATGTAACTCAGGTGCCGACTTTCACGAGGGGAGTGGCGGTCAGGAGGCATTCTTATTGCATTGATCAAAGGTTTGTGGTCGGTGAAGACCGTGAACTGGCGTGCTTCCAAGGTATATCGGAAGTGTTTTATTGAGAGGTAAATCGCCAGGAGCTCTCTTCCGAACGTGCTATAACGCTGTTCGGTGGGAGAGAGCTTCCGGCTGAAAAACGCCAGAGGGGTCGTGTTGTTGTCCACGGTTTGCTGTAGTACCGCGCCGACAGCAAGGTCTGACGCATCTACTACTAGATTCAGTTTTGCGTTCGGGTGTGGGTAAGCCAACTCCGTCGCATTCGCAAGTTCATCTTTAATTACTGTGAATGCCTCCTCAGCCTCACTGTTCCACTCGATCAGTACAGACTTCCCTCGTTTCTTCGCTCTAATGAGTGAGGAGAGTGGTGCCAGAGTCGCCGCACAGTTCCTTAGGAATCGGTGGTAAAAATTCACCGATCCCAAGAACCTGCGCAACTCTCTCTGTGTAGAGGGTTTCGGGAAATTTCGGATAGCCTCTACCTTGTCGGGAAGTGGCCTAATGCCTTTATCTGAGATGTGGTGACCTAGAAAAGTCAGTTCCTTCTTTCCCAGTACACACTTTGCTGGGTTAATCAGCAGAGCGTGCGACGCTAGTCGTTTGCACAGCTCTCTCAAATGATGCACGTGCTCCTCAGGCGTCCCCGAAGCCACAAGCACATCATCGAGGTAACAATACAAAAACGGGAGGTCGGAAAGGACTTCAGTCATGTGCCGCTGAAAAGTCTGTGGAGCATTTCGCAAGCCATACGGCATACGAAGATACTCGTACAAACCAAACGGCGTACAGACTGCGGTCTTCTGAATAGAGCTTTCCTCCATTGGAATCTGATGGAAAGCTCTCTTCAGATCCACGGTGGAAAAGATTTTTGCCCCTGACAGATTTGCAGTAAAATCGTGCAGGTGGGGAATGGGGAATCTGTCGGGTACAGTTACGGAGTTTAATTGGCGATAATCGCCGCAAATACGCAACTCGCCATTACTCTTTGGCACAATCAACAAGGGACTGGCCCAGGGACTTTTCGAGATGCGAACTGTCCCTTCCTGGACCATTTTTGCAAACTCGGCTTTTACTTCCTGCAATCGATCATGGGGCAAACGTCTTACTTTCGCGTAAACAGGGGGGCCGCTCGTCGATATGTGGTGTTGCGTCAGCGTGTTATTTTTCAACGTTACATTAGGTTGAAAGAGTGAGGGAAATTCGAGCAACACCCGTTGGTAGGGACACGTACTCTCTAGGTTAGGAGAGACGCTTGACGTAACGTTCACCATATCGACGGCACTAAGGGGTCTTTGCACTCTGGTTTCGCTATCATAAAGGCATCCATTTCTCACATCCACCACCAATGCAAACCTCTGCAGAAAATCCGCACCAATGATGGGTGTGTCCACATCAGCCACTATGAATTCGAAGCTCAAGGTACGTTTGAGATTTAGGGAACATGACAACGACCGCGTGCCGTAACAGAGTATAGGAGTGCCATTAGCAGCACGCAAGTTTGGAATACCTGTGGTGCGTTTGTCTTTGGCAGTTGCCGGAATTAGGCTCACCGAACTCCCGGTATCGATCAAGAATCGAAAACCGGAAGTCGGATCTGAAAGAAATAGGCAGCGAGTGGCATTTGATTTAGCTGGCGCTGACGTCTGACTCGCATTTACGCCGCGCTGTTCCCGTTTTTTGGGTACAAGAGTACATAAAGCGGACAATTCGGCGACTCACATTTACGAGCCTTATGTAAGTATTTCCTATGATACCAACACCATTCCTCCTCCAGATTGCCTCGTGAATCCTGGCCCTGAGCGGTATTGGAACTACCGGCCCCTTGTTGTTTAAACGAGCGATTAGGCTTTTTGTGCCTATCAAACGGGGCGGTGTGTGTGGGATTATCGGCTTGCTGATACGCCGCTGTTTGGTGTGCAACCCCATGAACTCTATCCGCGTGTTCGGCTTGCTGGGTAGCAACTTCTAGTGCTCCAACTCGCTGAACTAACTCGCGCAATAATCTTTCCACCTCGTTTGAGCTGGTTTGATTGACCACTGGAGTAGCGACAGAGGTATTCGGAGTCTGGTTTTCACAGGCAATAATTTTCTCGGCTAATTCTGCGAGAACGTCCAGTTTCACAGAGGCATCCTGTGTATGGAGGAATGGTTGAAGGCGTAAGGGCAAACGTTGGATGTACAATGTCTTAAGGGTATCGTCATCCATAACGCCCTTCGCCAGTCGCCTCATTTCTTTCAGTAGCGCCAGAGGTGTTTGGCTAATGTAGGTGGTAAGATTACTCGTCAAAGCTTGGATTCTCTGGGCTCTATCCTTGCTGTAACGTTTTAAAACATGCTCTTTGAGGGTGGTATAAGGCTCGGCTGAGTTAGCGTTACAAACCTCAGAGAGGTCGTCTAGGCAAGTAGAGGGCAGGGCCCTTAGCAGAGAATAATATTTGACTTTTTCGGAATCGATGGATAGGCTTTCGAAATGTTCTTCGGTTTGGAAGAACCAAGAATCCAAACTTTGTATCGCGAACGGTGTTAATTTTACGGACACCATCTGACCGTCGTTAATCTCGTTACCATCGTTTGGCGCCATTACGCTACTAATGTTCCCCAAGAATTATTGATAACGCGCGTTGCGATTGTTTTTTTTTTTTTGTTTCGTACAAGTGTTATGTTACTTTTGTGCTTCAGTAGCAATGGTGCTGCAGTAGCATTGGAAAATGCGAAGGTTGTTAGTAAGGAGCTTCAGTAGCACTGGAAATAATCCTAGAAGATCTCCTACGGTTTCGCTTCAGTAGCAACGGAAATGCATGAAGAGTTTTGTAAAAGATGGCTTCAGTAGCAAAGGATAAACATGAAGAATTTGTTAGTATAGGCTGCAGTAGCAATAACTTATTATTAGGGAAGAGTTGGAGAGGAAATACTCTGTTTAGCTACTGAGAGTAGGGAAAGAGACTACCTCCTTCAAGGTCAGCCATGCACAGAAGTTAACAGCACTAGACATGCGCTCCTAATCCTTCCGATGGTGGTCCGAGTGAGTATTTATATCTGATTAAACTACTCTGGTCACCAGTGTAAAGTTCTCCCAAAGTGGGGAACTACTGGATTTGATTGTGAAGGTTGAATATCGACTTTAGAGATTGAATGTTGAATAATTTAATTATTTCACAAGATGTTCTTTTAATAAGAGGTCACCAGTGTCGATACGACACACTTAATTACTAATTTAATGATTTACGGCATCTGACTTTCGAGAAGTAAATGAAGGGGTTCGGACGCGATTTTTCCGGCGTCTTTAATCATGACACAAAATACTCTATTTTCTTTGTTTTGTACCTCGGACTGGGACCATTGGAAGGATAAGAAGGAAGATATTTTACGAATTTTCTGGCCTTTATTCGTGGGATGCCAGGCAGCTTGATATCTTCACGGCGCTGATGTTGAGGTCCGATCTTGAGTAAGGCCCGCCTCGGGAACGCAGCTGTGTCGGCAATGTGGAAAATGTAATTGTGGAAATGCCGTGTGCAATGGTAGAGAATGGTTCGAGACGGCAATGGTGTCTCTGATAAGTGAGGACGGTAAGTGGCAATTCCTATAATTGTGTCAGAATATTGACGTGGAGGTTATGCAGCAGTTGGGTTAGCTGTAACCAATGATGTCTCAATTCTTTAGTGAGGTGGATGAGGAATGAGTATTTGCACTTTCCGTCCAGTAATTGGGTGAATATTGAATGATAAAAAGGACTAAGGTAAGGAGGTAGTCTTTTTGCCCTTTGCCAAGTTTGGCAAGGTGGTGATGTTGGCAATGGAGTGTAAGGTGTCTCGTAGCATCCTGTAAGGGACGAGAGAGCTGGGTGAAATTGCACACGGTCTATTGAAAAAAAAAACCACATATCAACACATGCTATGCTGCAACAATTCTGGCATTAACATGCCGCCTCAAAGCGAGAAGTCTCTTCGAAAACGACCCCCACCAGCACTCTGGCGCCGGAGTGCAAGCGGGGATCAACTTCGGAGCACTGGCAATTTGCTCGGAGCCAATATTAATTTTAGTATTTCTAAAGGCATGAAGCTAAAAATTCTGCACTAGTAACTCACACAGGCAAAACTTTTGCCTGGCGAAACTAAGATGGCATAATCACTTAATTTAATAGCTAATGGTAAAAATCTACAACATCTGCTAAATGCCATTGAACTAGGAGACACATGTTCCCAGTTCTTCCTAACTGAAATAATCAATATACAATGACTAAGAATTATACAATTACTATCTAACTAAATCAAGAAAAACCTCACTAATTTTCAATGTAAAAATACATACAGCATCTGCTAAATGCCATTGAACTAGAAGACACATGTTCCCAGTTCTTCCTAACTGAAATAATCAATATACAATGACTAAGAATTATACAATTACCATCTAACTAAACCTAAAAAAACATCACTAATTTTTAATGTAAAAATTAGGAAAAATCAGCGGTAAAATGTGCTTGAGTCAAAGCAAAACTACACTCAGCACTCAGCATGGGACTTGGAGATCTAAACCTCCTGTACAGGGAACTACTTTCTAAAGGCAAAAATGTTTAAATATGAACTAACAATTAGAAGGAAATTAAGACACAAAAATAACACGAGAAAGGTGAAACCTCTATTCTGAAGGGTGTTCCCACGAGAGGAGAGAGGAAGGCACCAACTAGAAAAGGGTAGGGAACACGGAATCCATGCACAAAGTGCACAGAATCGGTTGCTAAGAAAGAAGTTCAGAACACAAGAAGGATTCAGCAAACATTGGTCATGATGCATATGAAAATAGTGTTAGGGCATCCTAGGAGTTAGAATGAACAACAACTCTGGAAGTAGGTTTACTGGGTTAGAATTTCCAGGAGTTGGAAATTTAGGATATTCGGATATTTCACCAGAGATAAGCAATATCACCCTAATTTAGTTGAGTAGGTAGCGACTAATCATTAGCATTATAAACAAAAATTGAACTAACAATAATCAATAGTGAGAGTTGTCACTACAGATATTATAAAAGAATTCTTGAAAAATTGCTAAGGAATTTCAGACAGTTATTTAACTCTGATTTCCTTAAAATACAATTGCAGGGAACAAAATTAAACTGGTGAACACAAAAGATAAGCAACCACTAATGAACAATCACAATATGAAATTAAACATTGACTAAAGAATTGCAGGGAGGTTCCTAGCTACAATACAAAAATTGGTTAAGAATGATTTTTAATGTTGACTGTATCAACACTCTACTTAATTGAGACTACAGTTTGTGAAAAACAATACAGCTGTAAATATCCTAACAACAATATTTACTAAAAATTGGTTAAGAATGTTATGTCTGATACAACAGGGAGAATCCTAGACTTGATAAATATATAATACAGTGAGTACTGGCTTAGATGCAATTAAGAAGAATATAGTTGTGACTAAAAAGATAATTGGGCCAGCTTGACTTGCTCAAAAATGCATCCTAATGAATTTTGGCATAAAAGGAATTTTAGCTTGACTAAGAATACATCCAATGGGGATGTTTTAAACAAAGGGAAATTTAGTTTGATTTAAATGCATCCCATTGAGATGTTAATATAAAACTTTTTAAAAACAATGAGCTTGACTTGCTCACAAAAATACATCCTTAAGCACATGAACACTTCTTAATGCATACAATAATATTCTTGACACTTTACATGAATTGCATAAATATAGTTACCCGTAAATTATCACACAAAAACACAGTATTAAAAATCTCACCAGCCAAACACCTAGAATTTCACGCTCTGTATGATTTGGAACAATGAGCGCTAGATCGCATACGATGTTGCCGTCGCGCGTGCGTGAGAGGTTTCGTTAAGAAGCAAATGTGAATTTTTAGAGATTGAATTTGTTTGTTACACAATTTTAATAGAATTGAGGATAGAGATTAGTGAATTTCGTAATGTGATTTTATACTAATGGTCGAACTAATTTTACTGGATTTTTAGATGATCATTCTGAGAATTTCGAAATTTCGACTGGTTTGCGGAATAGAGATTCACTACATGTACTTCCTGATTAGCTCGCGTCTCTCTGAAAATTTGTGTATTTACGATAAATTGGTGAGTTAATTTCAAATTGCCTTGAAGCAAGCCTTCTATTTCGTACCCACGTATTTCTAAACAGACTCCACAGTTTTCACCGTTTTACAGAGCAGTCAGCGTCAGTGTTGATGACTTTTTGCATGTTGTTGAGCCTAGGACATATTTTAGAATGTTTTAAATAGTACATACTATGTTGTCTCCAGCGAGTGATAACCTTTAGATTGAAATAATTTAGAAACCTAATCGTTATGCCTTATTTTATGCGCCAGCTTTTTTTTAAATGTGCTATTTTGTTTTTCTTCCTCATTTCTCACCTGAACTATTGCATTTAATCAATATGCAGAGCTATAGAAGCACTAACCTAATCGTTAAGTATGTTGACAGATATAACACACAAGCAGTAATTAGCTAACGCATTGGTACACTCCAATGAATTAGATTGTAGTCTGTACGTCCAAAAACTATAGACGGTAAAGATTCCCTGGTTCGTCAGAATGTGCATTCTCCTCAATGCTCTTCGAAATAAACGTCGAAGCATATCACACTTTTTCTGTCAACTACTTTCTAATTATGACGCCGTTTGGAATGAAAGTGAAGTGCTTGCATCTCGATCCATTCACGAGAACGTTTTCACCGACACGAGTAATGCATTTTTTTGGTTCGCTGTCGATTTCTCAGAGAAATGCCTGGAGTCCTTGAAGTAAATCGTCGATTACGCATGTGGAATTCTATATTGGAAATATGGGACAGGTTTTACTACGGCAACACACAACTCTACGAATATATGGCGTAGTTCTCGAGAAATAAGATTATTCTTAAGTTAACCAAACAGTTCTAAACTTTGCGGTGTATTGAATTATGAAAGGAGATCTGAACTACTCGTCATTTTATGAAGCCTTTTGCTCAATTGTGTTCAATAAATTTGGTCTTTTAATTTATTTAAATTTTTTTGAGTTTCAACATTCAATTTTTTTTGTTGGAGTTGGACTGAGTTCGAGAGAGCCACGACCATCGAAATAAATTTGAGAAGTTTTCAAGCATTATACTAGACTTATGAAACATTCTACCTCTGTATCACCCGTGGTAGATAAATTATTTAAATTGTGTTTAAATTGTATAATACTAAATGGCGAGTTGAGGTATGACGTACTATTTTGAGATAAATTTTAAAGCACCACACCTAATGGCAACATGTAATTGTATTACCCCGAGCAACATTTCTATGTTAACGAATGTTATCTGCATAAGAACACGTAGAAATTATGTACGATCTGTGCATGGCAGTATATTTTTGTTTATTGACATTTTTGAAGAAAAAGTGAAAGTACGTTTTGGAATTTGAGAAAGAAAACAATTATTTTTTCTCTTTTTAACTCAAGCTCTGGAAATATCGTCTGTAATACGATGTCTTTGAAAATACGCATTAATATTCCATCAATGAAATTCACTTCTTTCACATGAAATTCACTTCTTGAACTTAGTTACTATTTTACTGAGGTATACTTGACGCTATGTCAACGCTCATGTTGCTTGGAAAAACTTGAAACAGTTTAATCATCTCATTGGGCACAATTGGATTAGTTATGTCTAAATTTTGCTTCTCTATATTCGAATCATGAAGGATATTCATGAAAATAATTTTTTAACAATTTAAAAAATAAATGAAATAGGTATATGTCATTCTTTATAAAAGGGCCTAAGTGTTAATATCTTCGTTCTCAGTGGTAAAATTTCATTTTTGTTTCAAGGACATAATTATCTAATCCCTTTTCCCTAATACTTTTCTATCATATAAAAACTGCCCGAGTAATTCCCGCAGTTATTAAAAGTGGCTGTGTCTGCAGTGCTAGCAGTGACATACCGTTTCTGTCACGCCAATTTTGAGCGATACATTCGAGTAAATTGCCTGCAAGACAATTTAGTCATCCATCTAGCAAAAAATAGTATCCCTTCTAATCCCAAAACGTAGGCCAGTCTAAATTATCTACAATAAATTTACCCCAATATATCCGAAGAAACAACTGATTTCCCTGGTATTTCTCGACCTCCACAAAACATTTTACTTAGTTTATTACTTTTAAATTTCAGTACTACGACATTAGAGGAATTGCTCTTGCAGGGTTTAAATCATGTTTGAAAATCATTAGCGATTTGTTGTAATTGGTGACTCCCAATAGGATCTTTTTCATATAAGCCATATGGAGTTCCACTAAAATTGGTTTTGTGAAAACTGTTGTTTTTGATATTCATAAGTAATATTTTCATAAGTCTTTCATTTTTAAAATTAATCGTTTTTCCTGACGATAGCACTCTCATTTGAACCTACTTTGATGAAAATTATTTTCAGTGGACTGAGGTAAATATCAATAAAATAAATGATGAGGTCGAAGAAGTGTCGATGGATCTCAAAAGAAATAAATTAGGCAACAATGTCGATCAAACTGAATTCATCTCGTTTGCCTCAGAGTGGAAGGCTTCTATTTAGCCAGTTAGCCTCCCCCGTGGCACAGTGGTTAAGGCATCGCACTTCCATGAAGGTGTCGAGGGTTCGAATCCTGGCGCTGAGCGGCGATTTCCCCGTTGGGTATAAGGGAAAACTCAACCCAGGTGTCGGAAATGGGTACCGGCTTTACGGGGGAAACCGTCATGGTGTCCTATATATAGTGTTAGTTATAAGGCATTTGAAAAACCAATACACAAGATGATATGTATCAGGCTTGATTGGAAATAAAGCTTCCTTAGATGTCGATGTTTGTTTTTGGTTTGTTTTATTTCGCATATGAAAATCGATAATCGCATGAATGAGGGAAAAAGTTAATTCTAATTTTTATGGATTACCATGAGTAAAAAAAAGACTTTGAAAGAGTACATATTCCATATTTACATTTACAAAATTTGCTGAAATTCACAATAGCAACAAAAATATCATTCCTGATGAATCTCTAAAATTATTGTGTTCGACATAAGTCCAGCCATATCTCTTCAACACGGGACAGACGTACGACATAGGATTGACAAAAATGAAGCGAAGATACTTTTAACGTTGCAATGAGAGCTGAAAAAAGTAAAACTTAGGGCCAATGCCCTCGCAATTTGATTAATTCAAATATATAGAAGCGCTGAACCTTTTTAACCTCTATCTGTTTTTCTTTTGTACTTCATGTAAATAATACGTTTGAATGAAGAAGGCCGTTAAGATTTTAAGCATTTCGGATCTGCTCGAACTACACCGGCGTGCCAAATTTCGGATCTGCTCGAACTACACCGGCGTGCCAAATTTCGGATCTGCTCGAACTACACCGGCGTGCCAAATTTCGGATCTGCTCGAACTAATCTGGCGTGCCAAATTTCGACCACTCGCACAAAGGGAAACTTAAACGCAGTCTTTCTCCCTAAAAACAGGGTAAAAAAGGGTTAGTTTTAAAAGCGCTCTAACTTTTGAAAGAATGCATCTGTCGACTTCAAATTACTCTCAAATGAAAGAGTGGTACATTTTCCCTTTCCTATATTGTACACACTACCACGACCCTAACGGTTTTCTGGAAAATACAGAAAATTTTCGATAAGCTTTTCCGACTCGCGCACCGTCAAAAAACTAAAGTTTGCACACGCGTAACTCGCGCGTTGTCAAAACATCTAACTTTGCTCTATTCTAACATACGAAATAATAATATCCTCAACCTTACTTACAATCGACAGACCATTTCATGGCAAAAGAAGACATTGGAAAATAAAAACAATTATAATAACCCTGTGTCATATCCTTGCTTATATCAACATTTTCCGAGAATAAAAGGCTTAAGTTTTTTCTGTTCTATCAAGGTATATTTGGATCTCAATTCAGGCCGTTTTAGTGGATATTTAATTTATCCTGTGCTTTTGTAATATCTTTAAGCCCTAGAATAGTATTTCTCTTCCTTTTCAAGCATTTGTTGAACCCTGTACTCAACTGTTCGTTTTTCCTCGCGGTTACTGTCTCAAGATTATCTGTGTAACCTTGTTTTTTTCTTTTGTTTTCATTTAATTTAAAAATTCAACCAATTAAATGGTCAATCGCACAGTTGGTTTGGTTTTGTATATTTTTCACAACTATATAGAATGACCATTACGGGGAAATATTCCTGATAAACTAATTTATGGCCGTGCATTACAGATTACTATGGAATGCTTGTTTTTATTCATATTTCTTTGAATCAGGTTCTGTTTTGCGTTCTGTTTTCCGTACAGGCTAATATGTTTATTTGAAGTTTATGTCATTCTCAACGCATCTGTTTCGAGGCCTCAACGCGTTCTTTCAGGATGTATGCTCAGGTATTTTTGGGTACTTTTTTCAAAATTTATTTCAGTTCAACAGGCGTTTGCGATACGTCTAGTTCAATATTAATATTCTCAGAGTATTTACGGGTTTATTGCATATTTTAATTAAAATTCATAACTTTAGGTAAAAACACTTTGGCTTTAATATTGTTCTTAAGAGTTAAATTGATGGATGAATGAAATAAAAAAGTTCTGAACATTTCAAGAATACATTCTCAGAATAAAGAGAACCATGTTTCTCCGCCATGAGATTATTCAGAAATTGTATGTAGTCACGCCCAATTGTCTACTTCGATGTGTTGTCGGCCCTGACATTTGGGATCGAATTTTCCAACGAGCTCCAATATGCACGGAAATACTTTTTATTTTTTCCTTTCAATCTGCTTTTCTACAAGCGACATGGCAATTGCCTTATGTTTCATTTTATGTACCACTTACTAATCCTCATCTAGTTATCTATTTTTGCTAAATCATTACGAATAAGAACCGCAAATTTTTACGGCTCACTCGCCGTAGATGTAACACTGCCGAAGTAATTTTTATGTTTTGATTGAATTTATTTCAAATTCTACTTTGAGCACTTTAATTTAATGTTCAATCATTCTTACAGCCCAATGTATAGATTCATCGTATCAGCCTTTTGGAGATAGAGATTTTTCAGTTTTAATTTTTTATTCGTACGGGTAAGTTTCGTTGAAGTTTTCAATTTTTAAGAAACAACGAATTTTTAAGAAACAACAAGGTGTCATATAATTGTTCAGCACTATTTTATATCTAGGCTATAATAGGTAAAAGTTGTTCCGCTTTCGTTGCACGGGCCAGACGTTTTCAGATCGGTTTGTTTACGAATAAAAGCCACTTTTAGCTTTTTTGTGCGTAATATGATACTGTCTTTTATTCTCGTCTGAATTTTTACTAAGTATTTGGCACTTTTTTATTTTAATAAACGCCCATGTTCTGTGCATTTTGTATTTTTGGTGCAATTTGGAACGTTTTCAGTGAGAAAATTTGTACTATGGCATAAGTGTTACAATCATTGCAGCTGAGATAGTGAGTGCATACCTTTCAGCTACAGCATGTGTGTGTGACTGAGTGGAGTTTTTGCTGGTGTTGTGTAATTATTTTCACTTCAGCTCGGTTACGTCGTATTTTATTTTTTGATGTGTCCCAAGACCGATATTTATTGACTTACAATATTTCCAACACTTTCTTAAGAAGAAGTAATTAATTATATAATGCCGAGAAACAGGTACTATTTCAGTTCTTGAAATTTTAAAAACATAATTATGAAAATCTCCATTTCAGCGTATGCTGACTCAGAAACTGGGGAGTGATCAGGAGATCAAAACTACACATGGAAATGAAATAGTGAAATAAAATATAACTCCTAAGAAAAAATTCAAGGATTAACTTTAGAAACGAGCAAAATGTTCACTCCTATTAAATTTTAACTTGACCTAAAGACAAGGAAGTAAACAAAACAATGAAGTCAATTTGAAGTACGTAGGGACTGCATATTGCAGAAAAAAATCCACTAATATTCCAGTTTTAACATCAAAACAAGCTAATTAAATTTTTATTATCAATAGTGATTATATCACGTGAAAACCAGAAGTTTTAATGTATCAGGCCGTAGCTTCAGGTTTTGGCAAAGACTAGCCATTGTCAATGTATCATAACGTAAAGACTAGAAATATTTATGATCACAACATAACTTTAGGTTGCTGCAAAGACTAGTCATTATCAATCAATACACCAGAGCATAACCAAAAGAAAGACTAGAAAAGATCGTTATAAGGAATCACTGGTATAGAATATAGACACATTGAGAGCGTACAGAGTTACCACTCTTTCTGTAAGTACAATGTATTACATCAGCTGAGCTGTTCTGCTAGTAACTTGCAACACATTTATAAAAAGTTTCAACATTATATGTATTAATTGAAGGGGAAATCAGAGAAACAGAAATAAACAGAATGAATTTCCGATGCTTTCCACAACTAATTCTGGCTTTTTAACATTAAAGTATGCATTATTGCTCCAGTACGAAAATTTTATTTCGCACTCGTAGATATCACATATATATGTGTGCGAACCCACAATTACTAGATATCAATGACAGTATTGAGTAATAGGTAAAACTATACTCTGTTTCGAAGCTCGAACAAAATGATCAATAAACAACATTGCGTATTTTTTAGCTTTTCAGTAAAGTATTTTAATTTTATTTCGTTTAGTTTCGGCTTTAAAAATTAAAAAAAAAAATGCTTTAAAAATTTAGGATCGCTGTTAAAATCTTAGGATCGGAAGATCGTATTCGGAATAAGCCGTTGACCAGGATCGGAAGTTCGGGATCGAACTAATATTTTGTGGATCGATGCCCGCCACTGCTTAAATTCACTTATATTTCATTCTTCACTTCACAGATGAAATGCGAAACAAGCCTAGTACCTCCCACCGGAGGAGTTCGTCTTAATGAATATTTCCACGAAGAAAACGCCGCAGCATCTGCGGGGAAGTGCTCAAAGGTGAGTTCTTCTAATCTACTCTCATTTGTCGAAAGTAAAGTGGTGAAGCAATGGTTTTCGTAAAATTATTTCTCAAATCAATTCACGCATTAAATGAAAATAAAAGAAAACTAATAAATATGTACCTTTAGAACGGGTGAACATCTTAATTACGCAGCCCAATTATTCGTTTTTTCGTCTTCACTTGAGATAAACAATTCATTTGAGATAAACGAAGAACTCGAACTCGCCAGATGCGTTCTCACAACCATCTCATCGTCCATCTTTAAGGAGTAATATATCCATGAGTGAGCTCGTAACCCGTTTTCGCTTTCTTTGTGCGTAACCTCAGTCTGTGAATATATTTCGATATCGACCGCAAAACATATTTCTCCTATGGAAGACTTCATAGTTTCCTACTTAAAAGAGTTAAGACGTTCTTTCATCTTTTTGTGTTAAGTGCGTTCTCCATATTTATTTTTAATCATTTTCACTCATATGATGCTTCATATGGTGTTCCTCTAGAAGAAAATTTATTTTACGTTATTAAAAATCACTGATCGATTGATTTAATGTAACCCCTTTCAGAGTGAAGTGCAAAAGTGGTTATTTTACTTTTTCGACAGTTTGAACGCCTGCTGTTTTCAATCTTCACGAGTCCAGAGCAAATATGAAATTATTCTTTCTGTTAAGATTATTCTTTCTGTTGAGCGAAAAGTATTTGAGCCAAAAAAATAATGAAGAAGCCCGACTCACATGTGCTGAATATATTGTATCCACTTTTCAGATACCTATTTGTAATCTTTCATTTAGCTGTCGCTCGGCTAACATCGTCAGTAGTTGTAGCTACTCACCTCTCATTTTCTGCCTCAACATTCGCTTTTTCTAATTTTTCTCTTAATAAGATATTCGACCATTGAATGTTGATTTCATTTTCATTATCATTTTTACCTTTATTTTTTGTGTCAGTTCAGTTGTGTCAGTGTCTATACCTATCAGAAAGAAAATATCTTTTGTGTCACACTTCCCGTGTAAGATAGGGGAATAATAAGCTGCAAATCATAAAAAGCGTTCCTGTGTTGCAGTTTCAATAGTAAAGTAGGGACAGAAATAATATTTAAGAAAGGAATATTATCAAGACGGATTTGTTTTTTTTTTGACGTTCATATCTCACCGATTGAAATTGGTTTCATCTGGAAGGTATTGAAGCCTCCGGCCCAGTTACGCCCATAATGCACTTTTGTAGAATAATTTTGCAAATGTTTAAATTTTTAAAATGTTTAAAAATGTTGTAAATATTTAGAAATGGTGAAAGTTCTGAGAAAATTCCTTATGTTTCAAATTCTAAGCTTGTTCCTTATATTTTCAATTTTTAGATATGCCAAAATGTTTCAAGTTCTTCGAATAAAGGCTTCTTTATAGCCCAAATTATAGTCTCACTATAGCGGCAGACTGATTTTAGCAGTTTTCCATTATAGTGGGGTTGTAATGAAAGGCCTAAACATCACAAAGCCTTGAAGACGGGAGCAGTAAATGAGACTAAAGAAGTCATTCAAGCCTTGGCATCTGTGATTCACCTACAGAAGAACAAATGGGTCGTGGTCGTCGTCTTCGCTGTACGCTATCTCGAGAAAAGCGCTGTCCGCTATCTCGAGAAAGAATTGATAGTGCCTTTGTAATTTAACAGGAGGGAAAATAATTCTTCTCGCAAAACACTGACATCGCGTATCACAGATACTTACGATACATACTTCCATCACAAACTTGGAAATTTCGTTAGCTTGATTAAGTGCGTGAATGAAAAATCTATACAACAATCGTTTTTTACAACGATATTCTAAGTGCCCTTTACTTTAAACGCGCATTGCTTATCTAAGATCTGGAAGAGATCAGAAGAGATTCATGAGATGTCAGTGAAGTGTAATATTATACCTACACTAAATTTGCAACTTTCGCTGCATGAAGCAGCGCAGCTTCCCGACGAGTTGGTGGCTCTCCAAACTGTGAAGCGTCTTTTGGCAAGAGGAGCAAACCCCAATTTGCCGTAAGTTGCTACGTGAAGTGTTTCTTAGTTTTGCTTAACCAAATTTTAAATGTCTAATCTTAAACATTTAGCATTTTCATAACACGCTAGAAAATAATTGGTTTTTCTTTACCACAGGACAACTCGATTTTCCAATTTTTGTTGTTTGCACAATGGTAATTAGATCGAAATAAAAAGCTTTTCTTCTATGCACTTTCCGCTGTAAATCAGTATTTAACGAGTTATAGCGGTATTTTAATTCTCGTTTTTCATGGCTGGGATGAACGTTACGTTAGGTTGAGTAGGTTAGGTTAGGTTATCTTATTTTAACAATTGTACTAACCTGGAAATGCATTTGCTTGATCATTTTTTTCTATAAATTTACCGATTGTTATAAAATGTTTCGATTACGCGAATGATAAGTACACATCAGGGCAGACATGACGTCACTCGCAGCGCCGCTGCCATGACGTCACTCACGATTAGTGTCCTGTCGTTAATATTTATCAAATAAACTAACAATCGAGGGCTGGAATATAATAACACTAACGATTTAAATCGGTGCGTTGCACTTTAGCTAGTATAGGTGAACAGGGATAGGCAATTATTTGCATGATTTTTTTTAGATCAGAGGCAAATACAAGAAAAATTTTATCGGGTGAACATGGGAGTTCTCACATTGTGTTTTGGGTCAAAATTATTTTTTGGTAACCTATGTAAACGGGTCATCGCTGCTGAAAGTTCACATTCACATTGCTAATTTACAATTTTATTAGCCATTCTCTATTAGTTACCTATTTCAATTCTGAATGGGAAAAGAAAGATCTTTAAATTTCATAAAGCTTTGTTCTCAGAATTGTGGGAATTCTACATTGTAAGAACGCCATGATTTTCTAGAAAGTTACCAATGAAATTGAAAAAATATCATGAATGAAATGCGTTTTAAGTTCAATTTTACATATACTGTGCAAGTTTCATAACAATTGGACCATAAATGAAAAAGAAGCGCAAGACGTTTACAGGTTAAGAACGCCAGCCCAAAAATGGAAATTATAGAAATAAAGTAGGTAAAAGTAGTGTGTTTTGAAAGGTGACAATCAACCCTAACCTAACCTAACCCAACCCAACCTAGATCCCGCGTTATGCACATGACATTCATAACCTGACAGCGCGCTGCGTTGAATCAACATTTCCTCAAAAAAGCGCGGGGCGTCAAACCATCTTTTTTTCTGGAAAAATATCAAGAAAGTCGCAAAAATACCTAACAATAAAATGCGTTTTAAAATGTATTGTACATATATACTATGCAAGTTTCATCGTAATTGAACCATAAATAAGGTTTTTAAAGTAAAGAATTGCCAAAATTGTTTCTCCTTTGTAAAGTAAGTGCTTCGAAAGTTTATTTTTTATTTCATAAACGCATTACCTACCTTCATGCAATGTCATCAATTTCAACTTGAAGTATGTACTCCCAAAGCATAACCTCAAGCCTGCCAACTTAAGCGTAGAGTGAAATTTGCTCCAGCGACTAATTTCAACTCTCATTGTGCACTTTCAAACCTTAATTATGAGCTTGACAACCTTGAGGCTAATGTAACTTCTGATGGATAAGCATTTTGGGTGTGAGCAAGCCTACACGGTGACCATGGCTCCCAAACCATGTGACTTTGAGTTTTCTGTCACTCTTTCTTATTCCTAAAAATAATCTTGAATTTGCAGTCGATCCTCGAGCTATTCAACTTCATCTCACGCAAACCTCAGTTTTTACTGTTAAAAATTAGACCTAGTTGCTCATAACTTGAATTTAGAATTTTATTTGTAGTAGTGGTCGAATAATTAGGACTAATTTTGATCTGTACAAGTTGAGGCTCGCAAAAGATGATGTTAGACACCCGGAGTTACTACATGTTGTTATGCAAAGTAGACTAGGAATTTCTCGTTACTTACGTATTTATATTCACAAATCAGGGCACATAAATGATTGTACTCAGTCAAATCAATTGAATAATGAAAGTTTATAACTGCTCTAATTCCTTGTTTACCTTTTCCTAGTGTTTAAATGCTTGCACAAAGTCTCAGTAAGAAGACGCATTTAATTTTTTTCTTATGAGGTGGCAGGTACGCTGCACGTTTGATAGGCGCGTTAGGGTCGAACCAAACTGGACAACACATTGATCGTTTGATGTTTGGCTTCATCGCATTTATCAGATAAATTATTGACGACAATTTTGTTTATTCTGTTATAGGACCACTTTTTCGGCATCGTTATTTCTATACTTTTTCAGGTTTCATAATAAATACCTTTTCAGGCGACATAATTTATACCTTTTCAGGCTTCATAATTCATACCTATACAAGCTTCATAATTCAAACTTTTTCAAGTTTCACAATTCAAACCTTTTCAAGCTTCATAATTCACACTTTTTCAGGCTTCATAATTCATACCTCTATTGAAACACGTTCAATCAATTAAAATTACATTGAGAAGATTAACGTGTCCACTCAAATGCCTCTTTTGAAATACGTTCAACTCAATTAAAAGATTAACGTGTCGCCTCAATACGCAGGGATGCCAGAGGCCGCTCAGCCCTGCACGTGGCAGCGGAGATGAACCGACCTGACGTACTGGAAGCGCTCGTTGCGTCCGGAGGTTGTCCACTGCTCAACGACTTGAGCTGCTGCAGTTCCATTGATGCGGCGGCTGCTACAGGCGCCGCACAGGCATTAGCGCTGTTGAACAAGTCTCTGCTCACTGGAAAGGATGAAGAAGATCTCGATGATCCCGCAACACTCACTTTCGGTGAGCCCTAGTAATGTTTGTGCAATAACATTTTTGCCTAGAGGTAACTGACGGTGTTGATAAGCTTGTTGTCTACATTGGGCATCTTTTTTTATTTTTAACCTTGCAGCAACGTAGAGGGATATAATTTCCCAAGCTACAAGCTTCAAAGTAGAGCACCGAGTTGTCGAGGGTATAGGTTTTAAGCAGGATAACGTCATCATGCATCTGTTTAACCGAGATGATGTTTTACGCATCTCATTTTCAATCTATTTTTCTGAGCTTTCATTTCTCATCCGTCAATTCTCATTCGTCAATTCTCATTCGTCAACTCTCATTCGTCAATTCTCATTCGTCAATTCTCATTCGTCGATTCTCATTCGTCAATTCTCATTCGTCAATTCTCATTCGTCAATTCTCATTCGTCAATTCTCATTCGTCAATTCTCATTCGTCAATTCTCATTCGTCAATTCTCATTCGTCAATTCTCATTCGTCAATACTCATTCGTCAATTCTCATTCGTCAGTTCTCATTCGTCGATTCTCATTCGTCGATTCTCATTCGTCAATTCTCATTCGTCAATTCTCATTCGTCAATTCTCATTCGTCGATTCTCATTCGTCAATTCTCATTCGTCAATTCTCATTCGTCAATTCTCATTCGTCAATTCTCATTCGTCGATTCTCATTCGTCGATTCTCATTCGTTAATTCTCATTCGTCAATTCTCATCCGTCAATTCTCATCCGTCAATTCTCATCCGTCAATTCTCATCCGTCAATTCCCAACTGTCAATTCTCAAATCAGCTTTCTAAGCTACCTGGACCTAATTAAAAAAAAATTATGTAAAAGCTTCCGTGTGACCGCACTAGTTTGAATCGCGATGGCTTCATTTGCGCCGTTTCCATTCGTTGAGGGTGACGGAGGACTGTAACTACTGTATAGGGAAATTTTCAGTATGAGCTGATCTATAGCTATCTTTTCAGTATGAGCTGATCTATAGCTATCTTTTCAGTATGAGCTGATCTATAGCTATCTTTTCAGTATGAGCTGATCTATAGCTATCTTTTTAGTATAATCTGATCTATAGCTATCTTTTCAGTATGAGCTGATCTATAGCTATCTTTTCAGTATGAGCTGATCTATAGCTATCTTTTCAGCAAGAGCTGATCTATAGCTATCTTTTCAGTAAGAGCTGATCTATAGCTATCTTTTTAGTATAATCTGATCTATAGCTATCTTTTCAGTATGAGCTGATCTATAGCTATCTTTTCAGCAAGAGCTGATCTATAGCTATCTTTTCAGTATGAGCTGATCTATAGCTATCTTTTCAGTAAGAGCTGATCTATAGCTATCTTTTTAGTATAATCTGATCTATAGCTATCTTTTCAGTATGAGCTGATCTATAGCTATCTTTTCAGCAAGAGCTGATCTATAGCTATCTTTTGAGTAAGAGCTGATCTATAGCTATCTTTTCAGTAAGAGCTGATACATGGCTATCTTTTGAGTAAGAGCTGATCTATAGCTATCTTTTGAGTAAGAGCTGATCTATAGCTATCTTTTCAGTATGAGCTGATCTATAGCTATCTTTTCAGCAAGAGCTGATCTATAGCTATCTTTTCAGTAAGAGCTGATCTATGGCTATCTTTTCAGTATAAAAAAACAAGGACAGTAACTCTCATATCACCCATTATATTTCATCAAACAAATCTTTTTAGTATAATCTGATCTATAGCTATCTTTTCAGTATGAGCTGATCTATAGCTATCTTTTCAGCAAGAGCTGATCTATAGCTATCTTTTGAGTAAGAGCTGATCTATAGCTATCTTTTCAGTAAGAGCTGATACATGGCTATCTTTTGAGTAAGAGCTGATCTATAGCTATCTTTTGAGTAAGAGCTGATCTATAGCTATCTTTTCAGTATGAGCTGATCTATAGCTATCTTTTCAGTATGAGCTGATCTATAGCTATCTTTTCAGCAAGAGCTGATCTATAGCTATCTTTTCAGTAAGAGCTGATCTATAGCTATCTTTTTAGTATAATCTGATCTATAGCTATCTTTTCAGTATGAGCTGATCTATAGCTATCTTTTCAGCAAGAGCTGATCTATAGCTATCTTTTCAGTATGAGCTGATCTATAGCTATCTTTTCAGTAAGAGCTGATCTATAGCTATCTTTTTAGTATAATCTGATCTATAGCTATCTTTTGAGTAAGAGCTGATCTATAGCTATCTTTTCAGTAAGAGCTGATACATGGCTATCTTTTGAGTAAGAGCTGATCTATAGCTATCTTTTGAGTAAGAGCTGATCTATAGCTATCTTTTCAGTATGAGCTGATCTATAGCTATCTTTTCAGCAAGAGCTGATCTATAGCTATCTTTTCAGTAAGAGCTGATCTATGGCTATCTTTTCAGTATAAAAAAACAAGGACAGTAACTCTCATATCACCCATTATATTTCATCAAACAAATCTTTTCAGTATGAGCTGATATATAGCTATCTTTTCAGTATGAGCTGATGTATAGCTATCTTTGAGAAAAAAACAATTCTAGTTGGCAGAACGGAAAGCCTTACTGAAACCTGCAGCTTCTACTCCGCCGTCTCTGTGATTGAAGGTACATGTACGAGGACAAGCCGAGCGGAGTGACGCTCATCGAGAGGAGAGGCCCTACACTGTTGAACTGTTCTGCGTGAGTTCCTTGCGTAGCGTACTGCTTTATCCAGCTACTCTACTATTTAGATGTAGAGTAATGAACCAAAATTAGGTTCTTTGGTCATTATGCTTATTTTTTATTGAGCAATGAATGAAGATGTACTCATTACTCATTGGTGTACTGATTTTAGTTCATAGGCCGATTTGGATGTAGAGTAATGAACCAAAGTTAGATGGTCAACTTTGCTCCAGGGGGACTATGTAAAGGCCTGAGCTAAAGGTTAGGTAGGCTTTCTTTTTGTTAGAATAGAATAGGTTTTTGTTTTGTTACGGACCATCGTTTTTCGGTTCACTGCTGTCCTGTTTTTCAGCACCTACTACTTTCTTCTTCAACTTTCACTTGTTTCATTATCTTCTTTTTTAGCTTTCTGTTTCTGTGCCCTTTCTGCATAGATTCCACGTTTCTTTAACTCCATACTAAATGGTGCCTTCTTCCTTCCTCTCTTTGGATTGCCTTTGTTGCGGATAGGGAGGCTTAAACCAACTAATAATCTAATCTAATCTGGTCAACTTTGCTTTG
Organism: Morinoia aosen; assembly: GCA_030386875.1. NCBI lineage: Eukaryota > Metazoa > Arthropoda > Malacostraca > Amphipoda > Talitridae > Morinoia > Morinoia aosen. The sequence goes on from CM059560.1 coordinate 49,706,654, forward strand.
GTCACTATGCTCGTTCTATTTTATTTTCTTACTGAGCAATTGCGTTTTTTATTGTTTGAAGACCCTGCGTCACCGTTGTGTTTTATTTGACTAATTTTGTATAACTCTAATCCGAAAATATTAATTTCCAGTTAGAATTTTATCCGTTCTTCGTTCACTTGGACTTATAGAATTTTTTATTAAAGTACGTTTAGCGTGCAAGACAGGCGCATTGGACGTGGACAGGATTTTTAAACGATTAGAGTCGTTGTAGTGGTACACCTAGAAGCGCAAGTTTTTCTGTCGACTTAGCTACGCTTCGTGCTGTTATTGTCGTGCTAAAATTCTCAAATTTGGCGACTTTGTGCGATTTTTCGATGCTGTGCTCACAAGTTTTGCCCGAAATAGTTATCACTTGAGAATTTTTGCCTGAGGAAAGCAGCACATATGACCTAATCATGCATGGCAGTAATCCTGCTTTTATTGCTCCTCTGGATATCTCTGAGGAGAAGAGAAAAAGGTAGAGAAATAATTACTCTCACTTAGAGCTCGCAAAAGTCCCACACTGAGATCAGCTGCTTAATTTCAAAATAAAAACAACACACTCCCCTTTGGCCTCCTTTACTGTCACTATTTTGATTTCTTTCTGCTTTACCGACGTGTTGACCAGCGTCTGGTTCATTAGTTTTCACATCCTGGTTTTGATCATTTCAACCCCAACTAACTCTGCAGATTCTCTTTTATAATATCACCCCTCTTAGAGGAGTTCAACTATTGTATCTATGGGAATTATAACACGACTTGGGGAAAAATGTGAGGTCCCGAGCTTTAAGTTTGGTAGGCCTGCTGTTTGTTAGAATAAATGAATTTTTATTTTTAATGACTTCTTTTTCGGTTCACTGCTGCCGTTGTTCAGAACGGCTGACTTATTGAACGTTTATCTTGCTTATAGCCTTCTCTCTTAACTTACTGTATTTATGCGCAGGGAATCTTGGGTAGGAATAGTGATGTACCGATACCATTTTTTTGGCCGATACCGATACCGATACCGATACCCATTTTTTGGCCGATACCGATACCGATACTCCGATACTTGAAAATACCGATACTTTGACCGATACTACTACCGATACCGATACTTTCACAATTATCTAGCCTAATAATACTCCTGTGTTTATTTATATATCTGTTTGGTGTCCGCTTCTTAAGAAACACAGGATGTCTGAGTGTGCGGTATCATGGATACCGAATATCTCAGTGAAACATTGAATGATGGCTTCTGCATGCATTGAAATGTTTTGACATTTTATCAGGATAGGTTTGGCGAGCATTGGTTAGGTAATGTTGACATATTTTTCACGGGTCCACCTATCTTAATGATGACATTGTCCGTGGAATTTCCATGGGTCCTGCTACTACCTAAAAATACCCTTGGCTTATTTGTTTGGAGTCCGCTTCTTCCATTTCTGTCACACTCATAAGGATAGTTATAATGACCGTATCTGTGATACGAGGATCACCAGTGCACAAGTAAAAGAATAATTTAATTCATTCACATCTGGAAAATTTGTTCAAGAAAGGTATTGAATCCCATCATTTTTGATGGGCTGTGCACACAAATATTTAAATAAAATCATTATAAGCCCGACATGGGTGTTATAATAAAATTATTTACTAATATATTTAATAATATAACAATATTGACGATAAAGTTTTCGATTAGAAGGAATGATAAAACTGCTCTTGCTATGTTAACTTAATCGTTTGATTCGTTTCCCGCACAAAGTTTTTCGATTGCGTCATCTTTCCGCTTTATTTTGTATGATACCGTTATCAGCATGTATGAATAAACAAGTATTCACTGTTTAGCAATCTTTATCAGCCAACTGAAGTTATTATCCGACTAAATTAATTAAAAATCATATATTTCTCCATTTGCAGGCATAAACTAGTAATATAATGTAGCATTTAGTCTTAGAAATAGCAGCGTGAACGCAAGTAGTGTACGTATGTACCAACACACACAGTGTGCAGAAGCAAACACGGCTCTTTTCGGTGTGAGGCCTATCGAATTTTAATATTTTCTTTTCCCCATAGCATGTATTTTGGTGTGAAAAACACGAAAATGATAACCATTTTGTGGAAAAATTATTTATTAAGCCTGAAATTTGCTTATACCCATTAATATTTCATGAAAATACTGCGGGTTCTAGGTATGTTTTCGCCACGCAAATTCACACAGATACGAGTCCATCATTTGTAGGTGAGTGCCTTCCTGACGTTTTTTTTCATTTTTAGACTATGCCATACACTCTCAATAATTTGAGTGTGTAGACCTGTTGCAGGGTCCACGAAGTTTTCACCATGATTGCCAGTGAGGTGTTTGAAATTATACTCTTGGTTAGGTTAGGTTAGTAACACTTAATGAATAATTTTTCCACAAAATCGTTATCATTTTCGTGTTTTTCACTCCAAAATACATATTTTTGCATAAATACATAAAAACCTATTTTATAAAAATACATATTTTGACGAAAAGAAAACATTAAAATTCGAGAGGCCCCAAAACCGAAAAGATCCGCAAATACGCAACCATCTGTAAGATCGTTCGTGAATTTTTCAAACATCTTGAAATAGAAGAAAAATGCAAGATTCGTAATGTACGACGATTTACATGCTAAATTAAAATAGAATTTTCAGCTACTTCTGTACTAAATTTACAAAAACTTTAAAATTCGCCTTCAACTTTATTTATTTTGTTTACTTTTTTTTAGCCTGTCACATTCGTTAAATAATAAAAATTTTCTCAACTATATGGGTTTTTAGTTGTAAAAGTATAACAATTTTATGTCGCTACTGTGTTTTTACTGTGCTTAACTATTCATGCTACATAGCTTTCACTCACTGACCGTACGTGACTCATCGGGAATTAAAAGTAGTAAATTCAGTTAGCGGGCCTGATTAAACGCTGTAATTGAACAGTTAGCTAACTAATGTACTAGGTATGAATAGGCTCTTTATTTGATTACTAGTGTGCACGGCCTGCCAAAAATGACGGGATTCAATACCTTTCTTGAACAAATTTTCCAGACGTGGATGACTAACAAATATATTTATCATAACAGTACCCGTGATAAAAAATATTATTGTACTTGCGCACTGGTGAAACTCGTATCACAGATACGGTCATTATGGCCACATTTATGAGCGTGACAGAAAAAGGAAAGAAACGGACTCCAAACAAATAAACTAAGGGTATTTTTAGGGAGTAGCAGGACCCGTGGAAATTCTATGTACAATGTCATCGTTAAGCTAGGTGGCCCGTGAAAAAATTCCGTCAACATTACTCAGCCTTTCCTGTCCTAACCTACCTTAACCGAAGTTATCCTGATAAAATGTCAAACATATCATTGCATGCAAGGGCCATCTTTCAATGTTACACGGAGATATTCGGTATCCATGATACCGCACACTCAGATATCCTCTGTTTCTCAAGAAGCGGACACCAAACAAATATATCAATAAATATGTAAATAAACACACAACGGGTGTTGTTAGATTAGATACTTAATTTTACTCTTACGATTTATGACCTTCATTTTCATGATAATATACTTATTATTGGAAAGTATCGGTAAAGTATCGGCCGAATTTTGCCGATACCGATACCGATACCGATACCAGTAAAAATGGCCGATACTGCCCGATACCGATACCGATACCGATACATCGGTACATCACTAGGTAGGAACACACCTCCTGTATAGATTTCGCGTTTCCCTAACTTCATACTAGATCGTGTTTTCATTCTTCTTCTTTTTAGAACGCCTTTTTCGCAGTTAGGCAGGCTCAAACTAAATTAATAATTCTAATCTGTAATAGCAAAAATATTCATTTTACTGTTTCACTACGTACTTTCATCATTGAAACTCATTGACGTGCGACCGTTCTAGAATAAAGTAGATCTTTAATTAAGGGACACCATCTAATATAAATCCCAAATTACACAAATAATATGTACTCCTATTTATTCAAAACATGAATCGAACATCGAATTAGTTGAATAACTGAAACTAATACTCGTCCGTTCAAGTTGAGGTTTGCATATGATCATGTGTATCTCGAGGATTGACTGAATTTCATTTATTCCTGATCATTGTAGTCAAGTGTAGACTCTCGTCGGTAGTTCCTTACATTTACGCTACCGAGTGCAGGTCCCTGCGTTCTGACACGTTGGAAGGGAGCTCGGGCTTCTCGCAGTCGCAGCATTTCTCTGAAACTCGCATCGCTCCAGAGGGTGAGTTATACAACTGATGCTTTATCTGCAGTCTTTCCACCGCCCTTACAAAATCCGCTTTCATTCGCAAATTCAGCGTATGAAATTCAGACTGAATGGTTGTAACGGATGGGTAAGTAACTAAGTATGGATAAAAAGAACTCTTGAGCAAAACTGTTCAGCCGAACTCTTGAGTAGAACTCTGGGGGTAGAACTCTGGGGGCAGAACTCTGGGGGCAGAACTCTTGGCCATAAAAAGCGTATGTTATCCCAAAGTTGATATTTAGGACCATAGATGTCGTGGAATACACTTTAATTTCAATGAAGAAAGTAGAAGATTACGGTACTGTGCGAATGGTTTTTATGAGAACATTATTATCTGCATCATGGAGAATCAAAGTGTATTCGATTAATTAATTATTACTGGTACTTGAGTATTATTTTTGTCGCAACGTCGTAACTTAATTAACGTATGGATGCGTACGAGAGGATAGTGTCATAACTTGAACGTACGCAGAAGCTGAATATCACCAAAGCGGTGTAAGGTAGTCGTTTTTTATTCACATTCTATTTTTTTATTTACTTTCATTTTTTTTATTTACGTTTGTTTTTTGAACCATTAGGACATCCACTGTCGGTTATAGAATCATTCAATACATTTCTACTTACCTTAACAAGCTTATTAATGTATTTGTATCGTCGTGAGAACCATTGGTGCTTCTACAACCAAGTGGAATGATCAAAGAATAGGTGGTAAAGCCTGCGTAAAACATTCTTCACAAATGATTCATTTCTTCACAGAAAACGCTTTCTCTGTCATCAAAGTTTGTAATAGAATTTGGTTGATCCTCAAATTATACCTCGTTTTTTGCGAACTTCAACTTGAATGGATAAAAATCAGTTCACATTTTCCCAGTTATTCATAACTTGAAACAAAAATCATTTTAATTGAATAACTGAGACTAAATTTTGTGCGTATAAGTTGAGGTTCGCTTGAGAAGATGTACAATTCGATGATCGACTGTACTTAGTAACCTGACCTTTATGACTTTCTTGTGATGGGTTAAACTTAAGTTTAATATTCAGATCAAATTGAAAGTCTATTGCAGTAAGCAATTTTTAAAGCAGCTAACATTAACAGGATCGTACCTTCATACACCTTTCATTAAGTATTCATAAAAATTGAATTAGTGACTGCAGGTCGATCAAAAGCATCATGAAAATCCCCCAGTGACCACCGCTAGGTCTTTTCGCAGAAAACGAATTAAATACTGAATTCCTTACCAGGAGACAGGAATGCTGACGGGAATAGGAGCTGCGACAGCAGCGCGCTGACGTCCTTGCCCTCCAGTATAGCAGAGCTGTCAGCAGAGGGCCTGAGACAGCAGCTGACGTCAGCAGGGTGTTCAGCCCTGGGTCCTATCACCGACAGCACCGTCCGCAGCTACGGTCGAGTGCTCCACAGGCTCAGAAGGAACGTGAAACTCCCAACTGTTCATCAGGCCAATCCAGGTTTGTTGATAGCTTGCCTCGTGTTTTGCTTTTTATGATGTATTTGTGATTTGAGTGCGAATAAACGGAGCAATATTGCTTTTACTATTCTTTCGAATTTGAGGTCATTTTGGAGCGGCTTCAGCGTATTTCTGGAAGGTGATGTGTGTGTTGGTTAAAGGGTACGAGATGTCTCTATCGTTATATGCTATCGCATCGCTTATCGATAGACAGTATTTGACATAATGCTCAGTCGCTACTTTTTGATGATCTCCGGACTTCTAAAAAATGAGGATGAACAGCAGCATAATGCACGATTAGAGTTTCACCCTTGGTTTTCACTGGCTCTTATTTCACGTAGCTCAAAAATTCGGCAACACGGAAGTTATTTTTTACTATAAATTTAAAAGTGAAAAAATGCTGTTAAAAATAAGTAATTTTATTTAAAAAAATCGAAAAACGTTTCGGAGACCAGCTCCATCACCAGTTCTGTAAAATATAGGGTGTCTTATAAGTAAGGTGCCTTTTTAAAACTATTATAGCTTTAAAACTACCTATTCGTTAAATTAGAATGTATGAGGAAACTTCAAAGTTCTCTACCTGCGTATCAAGTGTACCGACAATAACAATATATAGCCCAAATATTCATAAAATTCACCCCTCAAATTAAATCGCTTCGTATAATGGAACAACAAACAAAAATAGTGGAACTTTCTTTCCAATGTACTTGTTTGGTTACTACACTGCAGAGGATTTCAGAAATATTGATGGCATTGAAAGAAGTCCTTCGAAGAACTCCATAAAAAAACCCTCAGAGGGGATACAACTATTGTATTTATGGAAATTAGCACTCCCAGGGGGAAAATGTGTGAGGACCCTTGCTGAGAGTTAGGTAGGCCTTCTTTTTGTTGAAATATAATGTTTTTTGTTATGTTAAGGACCACCTTTTTAGAATTCACTGCTGTCCTGTTTTTTCAGCACCTACTACTTTCTTCTTTTTAACTTTTATCTTGTTTCATGAACTTCTTTCTCATCTTGTTTCTATGCTTCTTCTGTATAGATTTCCTATTCCCTTATCTCCACACAAGATGGTGCCTTCCCCTTCCTCTCTTCGATACGCTTTTTTTAGCGGTTAGGAAGGCTTAAACTAACATATAATCTATAATATATCTGTATAGCAAACTGGAATTCACATTTGGAGAAACTGGGACAACAGCAGACAGACAGCGTTGTGGCAGGTCACGGAACATACGAACTGATGCTTCAATTCAGCTTGTAGCAACGAGTGTTTCTGATCGGCCCAAGACGTCAACTGAACTTTGAAATTTTTTCTTTCGTTCAGAATTAATCAAATCTCTTTATCATTTTCAGTCCAATGGCCATAATGATTTTAAAAAAGGACCTTACTCATGTGCCACTTAGTACAAAGTACGATCAATTCAACTCAAGCATACAAGGACTATAGTTCTATTTTTCTACTCAAGCTACCAGAGTACCAGGGTAACTCAAGCTACCAGAGTACCAGGGTAACTCAAGCTACCAGAGTACCAGGGTAACTCAAGCTACCAGAGTACCTTGATATGAGCATTCCATATTTTGTATTATTGTTGGTGAAACATATTTTATTGCCTCGAGCTTCTCGCATGTTCCAGCAAAGCCGCGCTACCCTCGTGAGATGAAAGACGCGCTGTCTAGACCTCAGCTCGTGCCCTGGGAGAGGTGAGTTTTGTTTCTGTCAAGCTTGGCCTTCTCGACTCTTTGATATCTCTTTGAACTGCTCAGTAAATTGCTGTATTGGGCCATGTGTGTACTGCTCAGTAAATTGCTGTATTGGGCCATGTGTGTACTGCTCAGTAAATTGCTGTATTGGGCCATGTGTATACTGCTCAGTAAATTGCTGTATTGGGCCATGTGTGTACTGCTCAGTAAATTGTTGTATTGGGCCCTGCGTGTACTGCTCAGTAAATTGTTGTATTGGGCCCTGTGTGTACTGCTCAGTAAATTGCTGTATTGGGCCCTGTGTGTACTGCTCAGTAAATTGTTGTATTGGGCCATGTGTGTACTGCTCAGTAAATTGCTGTATTGGGCCATGTGTGTACTGCTCAGTAAATTGCTGTATTGGGCCATGTGTGTACTGCTCAGTAAATTGCTGTATTGGGCCATGTGTGTACTGCTCAGTAAATTGCTGTATTGGGCGCTGTGTGTACTGCTCAGTAAATTGTTATATTGGGCCCTGTGTGTACTGCTCAGTAAATTGCTGTATTGGGCCATGTGTGTACTGCTCAGTAAATTGTTGTATTGGGCCCTGTGTGTACTGCTCAGTAAATTGCTGTATTGGGCCATGTGTGTACTGCTCAGTAAATTGCTGTATTGGGCCATGTGTGTACTGCTCAGTAAATTGCTGTATTGGGCCATGTGTGTACTGCTCAGTAAATTGCTGTATTGGGCCATGTGTGTACTGCTCAGTAAATTGCTGTATTGGGCCCTGCGTGTACTGCTCAGTAAATTGTTGTATTGGGCCCTGTGTGTACTGCTCAGTAAATTGTTGTATTGGGCCCTGTGTGTACTGCTCAGTAAATTGCTGTATTGGGCCATGTGTGTACTGCTCAGTAAATTGCTGTATTGGGCCATGTGTGTACTGCTCAGTAAATTGCTGTATTGGGCCCTGTGTGTACTGCTCAGTAAATTGCTGTATTGTTACCTGTGTGTACTGCTCAGTAAATTGTTGTATTGGGCCCTGTGTGTACTGCTCAGTAAATTGCTGTATTGGGCCCTGTGTGTACTGCTCAGTAAATTGTTGTATTGGGCCATGTGTGTACTGCTCAGTAAATTGTTGTATTGGGCCCTGTGTGTACTGCTCAGTAAATTGCTGTATTGGGCCCTGTGTGTACTGCTCAGTAAATTGTTGTATTGGGCCCTGTGTGTACTGCTCAGTAAATTGCTGTATTGGGCCATGTGTGTACTGCTCAGTAAATTGCCGTATTGGGCCATGTGTGTACTGCTCAGTAAATTGCTGTATTGGGCCATGTGTGTACTGCTCAGTAAATTGCTGTATTGGGCCCTGTGTGTACTGCTCAGTAAATTGTTGCATTGGGCCCTGTGTGTACTGCTCAGTAAATTGCTGTATTGGGCCCTGTGTGTACTGCTCAGTAAATTATTGTATTGGGCCCTGTGTGTACTGCTCAGTAAATTGCTGTATTGGGCCATGTGTGTACTGCTCAGTAAATTGCTTTTTTGGGCCATGTGTGTACTGCTCAGTAAATTGCTGTATTGGGCCATGTGTGCACTGCTCAGTAAATTGTTGTATTGGGCCATGTGTGTACTGCTCAGTAAATTGCTGTATTGGGCCCTGTGTGTACTGCTCAGTAAATTGCTGTATTGGGCCCTGTGTGTACTGCTCAGTAAATTGCTGTATTGGGCCCTGTGTGTACTGCTCAGTAAATTGCTGTATTGGGCCATGTGTGTACTGCTCAATAAATTGCTGTATTGGGCCATGTGTGTACTGCTCAGTAAATTGTTGTATTGGGCCATGTGTGTACTGCTCAGTAAATTGCTGTATTGGGCCCTGTGTGTACTGCTCAGTAAATTGCTGTATTGGGCCATGTGTGTACTGCTCAGTAAATTGCTGTATTGGGCCATGTGTGTACTGCTCAGTAAATTGCTGTATTGGGCCCTGTGTGTACTGCTCAGTAAATTGTTGCATTGGGCCCTGTGTGTACTGCTCAGTAAATTGCTGTATTGGGCCATGTGTGTACTGCTCAGTAAATTGCTGTATTGGGCCATGTGTGTACTGCTCAGTAAATTGTTGTATTGGGCCATATGTGTACTGCTCAGTAAATTGTTGTATAGAGCACTGTGTGTACTGCTCAGTAAATTGCTGTATTGAGCCATGTGTGTACTGCTCAGTAAATTGCTGTAATGGGCCATGTGTGTACTGCTCAGTAAATTGCTGTATTGGGCCCTGTGTGTACTGCTCAGTAAATTGTTGTATTGGGCCCTGTGTGTACTGCTCAGTAAATTGTTGTATTGGGCCATGTGTGTACTGCTCAGTAAATTGCTGTATTGGGCCCTGTGTGTACTGCTCAGTAAATTGTTGTATTGGGCCATGTGTGTACTGCTCAGTAAATTGCTGTATTGGGCCATGTGTGTACTGCTCAGTAAATTGCTGTATTGGGCCATGTGTGTACTGCTCAGTAAATTGTTGTATTGGGCCCTGTGTGTACTGCTCAGTAAATTGCTGTATTGGGCCATGTGTGTACTGCTCAGTAAATTGTTGTATTGGGCCCTGTGTGTACTGCTCAGTAAATTGCTGTATTGGGCCATGTGTGTACTGCTCAGTAAATTGCTGTATTGGGCCATGTGTGTACTGCTCAGTAAATTGCTGTATTGGGCCATGTGTGTACTGCTCAGTAAATTGCTATATTGGGCCATGTGTGTAATGCTCAGTAAATTGCTGTATTGGGCCATGTGTGTACTGCTCAGTAAATTGTTGTATTGGGCCCTGTGTGTACTGCTCAGTAAATTGTTGTATTGGGCCCTGTGTGTACTGCTCAGTAAATTGCTGTATTGGGCCATGTGTGTACTGCTCAGTAAATTGCTGTATTGGGCCATGTGTGTACTGCTCAGTAAATTGCTGTATTGGGCCCTGAGTGTACTGCTCAGTAAATTGCTGTATTGGGCCATGTGTGTACTGCTCAGTAAATTTTTGTATTGGGCCCTGAGTGTACTGCTCAGTAAATTGTTGTATTGGGCCATGTGTGTACTGCTCAGTAAATTGTTGTATTGGGCCCTGTGTGTACTGCTCAGTAAATTGCTGTATTGGGCCATGTGTGTACTGCTCAGTAAATTGCTGTATTGGGCCATGTGTGTACTGCTCAGTAAATTGCTGTATTGATCCCTGAGTGTACTGCTCAGTAAATTGCTGTATTGGGCCATGTGTGTACTGCTCAGTAAATTGCTGTATTGGGCCATGTGTGTACTGCTCAGTAAATTGCTGTATTGGGCCATGTGTGTACTGCTCAGTAAATTGCTGTATTGGGCCATGTGTGTACTGCTCAGTAAATTGCTGTATTGGGCCATGTGTGTACTGCTCAGTAAATTGCTGTATTGGGCCCTGTGTGTACTGCTCAGTAAATTGCTGTATTGGGCCCTGTGTGTACTGCTCAGTAAATTGCTGTATTGGGCCATGTGTGTACTGCTCAGTAAATTGCTGTATTGGGCCATGTGTGTACTGCTCAGTAAATTGCTGTATTGGGCCATGTGTGTACTGCTCAGTAAATTGTTGTATTGGGCCCTGTGTGTACTGCTCAGTAAATTGCTGTATTGGGCCCTGTGTGTACTGCTCAGTAAATTGCTGTATTGGGCCATGTGTGTACTGCTCAGTAAATTGCTGTATTGGGCCATGTGTGTACTGCTCAGTAAATTGCTGCATTGGGCCCTGTGTGTACTGCTCAGTAAATTGCTGTATTGGGCCCTGTGTGTACTGCTCAGTAAATTGCTGTATTGGGCCATGTGTGTACTGCTCAGTAAATTGCTGTATTGGGCCCTGTGTGTACTGCTCAGTAAATTGCTGTATTGGGCCATGTCTGTACTGCTCAGTAAATTGCTGTATTGGGCCATGTGTGTACTGCTCAGTAAATTGCTGTATTGGGCCATGTGTGTACTGCTCAGTAAATTGCTGTATTGGGCCATGTGTGTACTGCTCAGTAAATTGCTGTATTGGGCCCTGCGTGTACTGCTCAGTAAATTGTTGTATTGGGCCCTGTGTGTACTGCTCAGTAAATTGTTGTATTGGGCCCTGTGTGTACTGCTCAGTAAATTGCTGTATTGGGCCATGTGTGTACTGCTCAGTAAATTGCTGTATTGGGCCATGTGTGTACTGCTCAGTAAATTGCTGTATTGGGCCCTGTGTGTACTGCTCAGTAAATTGCTGTATTGTTACCTGTGTGTACTGCTCAGTAAATTGTTGTATTGGGCCCTGTGTGTACTGCTCAGTAAATTGCTGTATTGGGCCCTGTGTGTACTGCTCAGTAAATTGTTGTATTGGGCCATGTGTGTACTGCTCAGTAAATTGTTGTATTGGGCCCTGTGTGTACTGCTCAGTAAATTGCTGTATTGGGCCCTGTGTGTACTGCTCAGTAAATTGTTGTATTGGGCCCTGTGTGTACTGCTCAGTAAATTGCTGTATTGGGCCATGTGTGTACTGCTCAGTAAATTGCCGTATTGGGCCATGTGTGTACTGCTCAGTAAATTGCTGTATTGGGCCATGTGTGTACTGCTCAGTAAATTGCTGTATTGGGCCCTGTGTGTACTGCTCAGTAAATTGTTGCATTGGGCCCTGTGTGTACTGCTCAGTAAATTGCTGTATTGGGCCCTGTGTGTACTGCTCAGTAAATTATTGTATTGGGCCCTGTGTGTACTGCTCAGTAAATTGCTGTATTGGGCCATGTGTGTACTGCTCAGTAAATTGCTTTTTTGGGCCATGTGTGTACTGCTCAGTAAATTGCTGTATTGGGCCATGTGTGCACTGCTCAGTAAATTGTTGTATTGGGCCATGTGTGTACTGCTCAGTAAATTGCTGTATTGGGCCCTGTGTGTACTGCTCAGTAAATTGCTGTATTGGGCCCTGTGTGTACTGCTCAGTAAATTGCTGTATTGGGCCCTGTGTGTACTGCTCAGTAAATTGCTGTATTGGGCCATGTGTGTACTGCTCAATAAATTGCTGTATTGGGCCATGTGTGTACTGCTCAGTAAATTGTTGTATTGGGCCATGTGTGTACTGCTCAGTAAATTGCTGTATTGGGCCCTGTGTGTACTGCTCAGTAAATTGCTGTATTGGGCCATGTGTGTACTGCTCAGTAAATTGCTGTATTGGGCCATGTGTGTACTGCTCAGTAAATTGCTGTATTGGGCCCTGTGTGTACTGCTCAGTAAATTGTTGCATTGGGCCCTGTGTGTACTGCTCAGTAAATTGCTGTATTGGGCCATGTGTGTACTGCTCAGTAAATTGCTGTATTGGGCCATGTGTGTACTGCTCAGTAAATTGTTGTATTGGGCCATATGTGTACTGCTCAGTAAATTGTTGTATTGGGCACTGTGTGTACTGCTCAGTAAATTGCTGTATTGAGCCATGTGTGTACTGCTCAGTAAATTGCTGTAATGGGCCATGTGTGTACTGCTCAGTAAATTGCTGTATTGGGCCCTGTGTGTACTGCTCAGTAAATTGTTGTATTGGGCCCTGTGTGTACTGCTCAGTAAATTGTTGTATTGGGCCATGTGTGTACTGCTCAGTAAATTGCTGTATTGGGCCCTGTGTGTACTGCTCAGTAAATTGTTGTATTGGGCCATGTGTGTACTGCTCAGTAAATTGCTGTATTGGGCCATGTGTGTACTGCTCAGTAAATTGCTGTATTGGGCCATGTGTGTACTGCTCAGTAAATTGTTGTATTGGGCCCTGTGTGTACTGCTCAGTAAATTGCTGTATTGGGCCATGTGTGTACTGCTCAGTAAATTGTTGTATTGGGCCCTGTGTGTACTGCTCAGTAAATTGCTGTATTGGGCCATGTGTGTACTGCTCAGTAAATTGCTGTATTGGGCCATGTGTGTACTGCTCAGTAAATTGCTGTATTGGGCCATGTGTGTACTGCTCAGTAAATTGCTATATTGGGCCATGTGTGTAATGCTCAGTAAATTGCTGTATTGGGCCATGTGTGTACTGCTCAGTAAATTGTTGTATTGGGCCCTGTGTGTACTGCTCAGTAAATTGTTGTATTGGGCCCTGTGTGTACTGCTCAGTAAATTGCTGTATTGGGCCATGTGTGTACTGCTCAGTAAATTGCTGTATTGGGCCATGTGTGTACTGCTCAGTAAATTGCTGTATTGGGCCCTGAGTGTACTGCTCAGTAAATTGCTGTATTGGGCCATGTGTGTACTGCTCAGTAAATTTTTGTATTGGGCCCTGAGTGTACTGCTCAGTAAATTGTTGTATTGGGCCATGTGTGTACTGCTCAGTAAATTGTTGTATTGGGCCCTGTGTGTACTGCTCAGTAAATTGCTGTATTGGGCCATGTGTGTACTGCTCAGTAAATTGCTGTATTGGGCCATGTGTGTACTGCTCAGTAAATTGCTGTATTGATCCCTGAGTGTACTGCTCAGTAAATTGCTGTATTGGGCCATGTGTGTACTGCTCAGTAAATTGCTGTATTGGGCCATGTGTGTACTGCTCAGTAAATTGCTGTATTGGGCCATGTGTGTACTGCTCAGTAAATTGCTGTATTGGGCCATGTGTGTACTGCTCAGTAAATTGCTGTATTGGGCCATGTGTGTACTGCTCAGTAAATTGCTGTATTGGGCCCTGTGTGTACTGCTCAGTAAATTGCTGTATTGGGCCCTGTGTGTACTGCTCAGTAAATTGCTGTATTGGGCCATGTGTGTACTGCTCAGTAAATTGCTGTATTGGGCCATGTGTGTACTGCTCAGTAAATTGCTGTATTGGGCCATGTGTGTACTGCTCAGTAAATTGTTGTATTGGGCCCTGTGTGTACTGCTCAGTAAATTGCTGTATTGGGCCCTGTGTGTACTGCTCAGTAAATTGCTGTATTGGGCCATGTGTGTACTGCTCAGTAAATTGCTGTATTGGGCCATGTGTGTACTGCTCAGTAAATTGCTGCATTGGGCCCTGTGTGTACTGCTCAGTAAATTGCTGTATTGGGCCCTGTGTGTACTGCTCAGTAAATTGCTGTATTGGGCCATGTGTGTACTGCTCAGTAAATTGCTGTATTGGGCCCTGTGTGTACTGCTCAGTAAATTGCTGTATTGGGCCATGTGTGTACTGCTCAGTAAATTGCTGTATTGGGCCATGTGTGTACTGCTCAGTAAATTGCTGTATTGGGCCATGTGTGTACTGCTCAGTAAATTGCTGCATTGGGCCATGTGTGTACTGCTCAGTAAATTGCTATATTGGGCCCTGTGTGTACTGCTCAGTAAATTGCTGTATTTGGCCATGTGTGTACTGCTCAGTAAATTGTTGTATTGGGCCATGTGTGTAGTGCTCAGTAAATTGTTGTATTGGGCCATGTGTGTACTGCTCAGTAAATTGCTGTATTGGGCCATGTGTGTACTGCTCAGTAAATTGCTGTATTGGGCCCTGTGTGTACTGCTCAGTAAATTGCTGTATTGGGCCATGTGTGTACTGCTCAGTAAATTGCTGTATTGGGTCATGTGTTTACCATTCGGTAAATTCCTCTTTAACGTACAGCTATAAATTAATGACATTTCATGTTTCGCAACCTTTTTAACATGTGACGGTTATCGTACGAGGTGAAATGTCATCGTGAAACTGTATTTTCATTTTTCATAGAAAGGATAAAAATGTATTCGAGCTTTAATGTCGATTTCCCAATTCTGCTACTTACAACGTAACCAAACCAACCGTTAACAGCCGCGGACACGCGGTGAACGTTTCAAGATCCACCCCAGTAAAAATTGAAAATTATTCCCTTCTGTATTACTTTTTCTTGCAAGAGCATGACGCTGTTGATCAGCTCAATTCGTTCGTTTTGCTTAGCTTGAGCCAGAACGTAAATGTTTTAAAATGGTTTTCATTTCGAAATTTTAGGAAAAATTTGACATTTTCAATTGTTAAACTTATAAAATCATCATCGTAGAACTGAGTTTTTATCACAGTATAGTTTCAATCTCCCTCGGAAATTTCGATCATGGTTTCATATTATATAAGTTCTCACAAGTAAAACTTTGTAGTTATTTAAAATACGATATGGCACTTCATCCTTAGCATACATAAAATTGAATTTTAAAATGCAACAAATGTTCCTTAAAAACACCAAGATTTTACTCACGTCTAATTCTTTAAAAAACAATTTAAGGCAAACCTCAATGTCTCTTCCTGGCTTGGTTATTGCACCTTTCTTCAACTATGCATGGCAAAGCTTTAATCATAAATCATACTTCAGGTACATCGAATTGGAAGGAATAATGAGCAGTGCATTCACACGCCCGCCCCATGTGGACTTTTGGAAAGGGGGAACAGCGCGCGTTTGCTTCAACTACTTGCTGCTTGATCCCTCGGTGACCTGCGATCTGCCTTTGCGGTCCGTAATTTAGCCTAAACCTTTTCTTCCACGTCCTCAAGTCCATGTTTCCATGTCTTGAGACTAGATACATCATAATTATTATGAAAACTTTCATTTACTATGTTATTTTTGTTCTAGGGGGTGTAAAGACTTGTAAATGATTTGTAGCATCCAAGGATTTATAAGCTAAAATAACTCCATCATTGATGCTTCTCAGCTTGAGAATAAAAAGCAAGGCGAAAATCGCTACACGTAAAGTCATTTTTATTAAAAATGATCAAATAAAACTGAACGTTTTGGACTAACTGTTTCGGACACCAAACTTTTTAAAATGGTTCAAATAAATTGAAATCTGGTGACTTAACCGTCCTGGATGTACTAGATGCCAAAGTATGACTTCGACCAATACGAATTGACTCCTTCCTGTCATGTGGACGTGTGCTGTTATGCATGGCTCAGTAAATAGTTTCCCGGCACTAAAACCCGATCAAACATATATGTATACAGCTTTGGCTCTTACACAAAGGTTTTGAACTGTTTCCAACTTCTTTTTGCGAGAAAAATTTAACAAAGCAGACGGGAATAATTTGTTTCGGCAGATATTGTACAGATACGTATTTTAACTATATAGTTCTAATATTGCATAAACATATGGTTCTAATATTGAATGAACCTATGGCTCTAATATTCAATGAACCTGTGGTTCTAAT
This sequence comes from Morinoia aosen, assembly GCA_030386875.1. NCBI lineage: Eukaryota > Metazoa > Arthropoda > Malacostraca > Amphipoda > Talitridae > Morinoia > Morinoia aosen. The sequence continues at coordinate 49,723,201 of CM059560.1, forward strand.
ATTGAATGAACTTACCGTTCTCATATTGAATGAACCTATGGTTCTAATACTGAATGAACTTATCGTTCTAATATTGAATGTCCCTGTGGTTCTAATACTGAATGAACCTGTGGTTCTAATACAGAATGAACTTATCGTTCTAATATTGAATGACCCTGTGGTTCTAATACTGAATGAACCTGTGGTTCTAATACTGAATGAACCTGTGGTTCTAATACTGAATGAACCTGTGGTTCTAATATTGAATGACCCTATAATTTTAACATTGAATGACAGTGTGAACGAGCTGAGCCCTGAGGAACGGCTCCGGGTTTTCGTGTCTTCGATTTTCTACGTTGGCAAGGGCACCAAGTCTCGTCCCTACGTTCATCTGTACGACGCACTCAAGCTGTACGATGCTGCCCAGAAGGTGCGTAGTGTTAATTAAAAACATGTCTTTATTTTTCCAATCTAGCCTGAAACATATCATCTTGTACATTGGTTTTTCAAATACCTTATAACTAACACCAAGAAGTCTCTCTTTTGCCTAAAATTCTCACGATGTTGACTTCTCTGATACTTTTTTCATTGCGTGCATTAAAAGCATCAAAACCTTGGGCAAACCTCAATATAAATCAATTTCCGGAGTTGCGTTGAACGGGAACGCCTGTAAACAGATCTAAAAGACTGCTGAGTGCTAGGTGATGGTTGTGCATCTCGAGTACAGTGTGTGGCCCACAGTAACTCCATTAGGTGTACATGAGAGACCTTGAACTCTACTCGGAGATGGGCGTCAATAATCCCTGTGATTGTTTATCCGTTTCAAAAAAAAAAACGCATGTGGTACGGTAAATAGTGGTATTGTAAGGAAATGCTCATATCAGAATCATCATTATGAACTACTCGCAGTAAAATTATTATGATGAACTACCCACAGTAGAATCATTAGTACAAACTTCTCATAACCGAATCAACCATCAGTTTAGTAGTTAGGCCTCAGCTTTTCCCTGGTTTGTCTATCTTACAAAGGTGCCTCCGAAATGATGTAGAGAAGAGCAATACTGGAAGGGAATAAGTAAAATTTAGCAGCTCTACGTGAGAAGATATTCAAGTGCATGCTCCTATTATGGTGCAGTTGAGTGAATTGACACTCCTATCTCGTATTTTAGACGAGCATAGACTCAACAGCGTTTGTAGCGTCAATCTATAGAGCTTTGTTTCAGAAAGGTAGTTCTTTTTTTTCCTTCACTCTTCTCGGAGGCTGAAAAGTTTCGTGTCTCATATCTGTTTTTGTCTTTTTAACTATTTTCATCTCGATATGTTCATGCATTATGTGTAGCATAGCGGATTGGGTTAACCACGACACCGAAAGTTTCCCGCATCGCTTTTTCTCTTTCATTCGATCTTAACCACATCATGACTGTCATATTAATAGAGCAAAAATGGTTGTTGAGTTTAGTGTAGAGGAATAACAACACTAGATAATGGTCTTTCCTTTAAAATAAATTCTTTCATAATGTTACTTCACCTTTTGGGTGGCAGTAATATCAACATAGTGACATGGAGAAACCCGTTTTTGACTGTAAAAGAGCTTAGACAATGCAATTCTTATTAAGTATACGCTTTTTATTGTGCCAGGCTGTATTGAATCTATGTACTACAAACACTTTCCATTTGGTGCTGACAAAAAAAAACAGAAAATATATAAATTTACCCACCCATCGATCGCTAGGTATTGTAAGTCTCACTTTCAGTACAAAATGTCATCAGTGTCTCTTTCACTTGTAAATTATCAGAAAGACATTTGATTTGATATCTAAATCTGACTTGTACTATTATACTCAATAGTTATCAACGTTTTCAATTACATGGTATTTTTGTATTCCACGCTTCCTGTTGGTTAAATAAGCATCTTTTTGAATGAATCCCTAGTGAAAGCCTCATCAGAAGAAGGCAAAATGTATTACTCGGTATACTAAAACGCAATCGGACCATCGAATATTAGTGCCCACGTAGCGCGTTTAAATGCGGTAAAAAAGTTTGAACAAGTCTGAAGAAAGTCCCTTACAAACTGACTTCGTTAGAAATGGTTTCAATTGTAAAGAGCACTCGATACTTTGCTAGGAACATAAATTTATTGCTGTGAGGACTTCGCGGAAACAATGCATTACTTAGTAACTTACTTCACTCAGAAACATGAAGTCAGAGCCGTGAGAGAAGGACTGGACAGAAATGATATATCCCTATCACTCGGTAATATATCCAGGAACATGAAGTGAGAGCCATCAGGGAAGGACTGGACAAAAGCGATATGTTCCTATCACTTGGTAATATGCCCAGGGACAACAACTGGGTGCGGTGACCGGCAGCGCGCAGGCCAAGCGAGTGGCGCGGCTGTGGCGAGGTGGCCACGGTGTGGTGTCCCTGCGCGTCTTCCAGCGCGCCATGTCCGCTGAAGCCCACACCAGAGAGGCCGCTATCATTGATGCTATTGGTGAGGCCCTCATAGGTTCTATTTCGCCAAATCTGAAGGTTGTGTCGTTAATCCAGTTCGTAATTGGCGAGGCGCTCATAAGTTCGATTTCGCAGGCCGCTATCATTGATGCTATCCCAAGTGATTTTCTTTCTGGAATAATTACTTCTGACTTATCAGATCATTTTCCAGTTTTTCTTATTAAGAAAAATGTCTATCTTGCTTGCACCAAAGCACGGGCTGAAACTTACTCATATCGTAAAATAAACGAATCAAATTTAGAAGAAATGCGCACCGTTCTAGAAGATTTAATGCCAACATTGCACATCACCCAACAAAACAATAATGCAAGGAGCATTGATGAATCAGTAGTAAAGTTGACTGAAACTATAATGAACGCATACAATCAGTGTTGCCCAATTGTAACTCGTACAGTTACCCCGAAAAATAAACAAAAGCCCTGGATTACTAGAGACATCGTGATAAATATAAAGAAACGCCAAGCGTACCTAGCCCTCCTTTGCGAAGGGCGAATATCTAGAGAAACATATAACCAATTCAGAAACTATGTGACAAACCAGATAAGAACATCAAAAAAGAGCTACTTTACCCTCAAGTTTACTCAATTCAAAGCTGACGTTAAAAAGACTTGGCGCCTCCTTAACTCTTGTTATAAACCGAATAACGCCGATAAAAAGAAAATTGGATACATCACTCAAGATAATGTAAAATACCATGAGAAGAATGAAATTGCTAATCTCTTCAACAACTTCTTTGTAAACGTGGGGAAAACTATAGCCAATGGTATTCCAAGTGAACCTACTGATCACCTGGAATTTATGGATCATATTCGAGAACACAACTCCCTTTTCTTTACGCCTACAAACTCCTCCGATGTAATTGCGTGCATAAACAACATGAAAAATAAATCGAGTGGATTACAAACGTTTCCAACTAAAATACTTAAAATAATTGCTGATATTGTGGCCCCGCTGATATCCAATATTATTAACCAGTCTCTCCTACTAGGCACTTTCCCGAACTCCCTCAAAGTTGCTAGAGTAACCCCTATCTTTAAAAATGGTGAAAAAACCTGTATAAACAATTATCGACCTATCTCCATGTTACCAATTATTAGCAAGGTATTCGAGAAAATTGTGTATAAAAAAGTGTACTCTTATTTTGAACAAAAATCATTTCTCTATGATAAACAATACGGCTTTCGCTGTAAAAAATCAACAACACAGGCAATATTAAATCATTTACAATTCCTTTATTCTAATATAGATAACGGAAAGACTGTCTTCTCTGTATTTCTTGACTTTCGAAAGGCATTCGATTGTGTGGACCATAACATATTACTCTTGAAACTTCATTGTTATGGCATTCGTGGGGTTGCCCATGATTGGTTCAGATCATACCTAACAAATCGGAAGCAATACGTTGTCATTGACGACGCAAAATCGGACCCACAGAAAATTAGCCATGGAGTTCCACAAGGATCTGTTCTTGGGCCTCTCCTTTTTCTGATTTTTATCAATGATATTATTAAATCTACATCATTTTTTAAATTCATACTTTTTGCCGATGACAGCACGCTTTCTGCGGTCCTTCCGAACGAAAATCCCACTACGATTGCGGAGAGTATAAATAATGAACTCCATAAGGTTTCACTGTGGCTTAAAGCTAATAAAATAAGCCTCAATATCGATAAAACAAATTATATTACGTTCTCATACAAGAAAAATATATCTCTACCATCCATTAAAATTGGCGAAGGTGAAATCAAAGAAACCAACTTTTGTAAATTTCTGGGCATCATAATAGATAAACATCTAACCTTCAAAGAGCACATCACTCATATTAGTTCTAAATTATCAAAATCCATCGGAATCCTGAATAAAGTTAAAAATTTCCTGCCTGAAACAGCCTTACTAATGCTTTATCGAACGCTCATTTCACCATACCTGCAATACGGAATAGAAGCATGGCATGGAACTGATAAAAATAAAACCAATATAATTTTTACTCTGCAAAAAAGAGCCATCAGAGCGGTAAAGAACCTAGAATATAATGCTCACACAAATGATTCATTCAAAAATTTACAAATATTTAAACTCTCGGATCTCTACAAAATCTCCATCTGCAATTTCATCTACAAAACGTTAGCTAATGATGGCGACAATAGCCTTCAACAGTTATTAACTGCGCAAACTGGTCATCACGACCATTTAACACGAAATAAAAGTAAATTCATGCTTCCTTATTATTCAAAGGCCCGCTCGCAACATAGTATACTATTCGTTGGAACTAAAACCTGGAACTCAATACCTGCGGAGATCCGTGAAAGTAATTCTTACAAGGTATTTAAAAGAAATCTTGAGTCTCACTTCTTATCAGAATACTAGTCGTGTAAGATCACCAAGTCAAATCCTGCCTCCTACATGTCTGGTCCTAATAATGCAATTTGCCATGAGTAATATCGCCGATTTTCAGTCTGCTCCCAAATCGTTATCGAATATACTGTTAAATATTGTCCATATGACCTATATTGTAAAATTAAACATCAATATCGAGTTCATTATTCTGTTGATCAGTCTAATGCGAAACTAGGCTAAGTGAATTAGGTTAAACATTATTGTACGTCCTAGAATAATGTAATGGTAGGATGCCCTAGAAGTCGCTGAACTTATTCGGGCCCACAGGTAGCTATACTCAACTCTGACCATTATCAGACTTAAGAAACATTCTACCTCTGTATCTCCTGTGGTAAATAAATTGTTTAAATTGTTTATTGGTGAGGCCTTCATAGGTTCGATTAAGCCAAATCTGAAGGTTGTGTCGTTAATCCAGTCCGTAATTGGCGAGGCGCTCATATATAAGTTCGATTTCGCAGGCCGCTATCATTGATGCCATTGGTGAGGCGCCCGTAGCTTCAATTTCGTCAAATCTGAAGGTTGTGTCGTTAATCCAGTCCTTAAATGATGAGGTACTCACTCATAGGCTCGATTTCACCAAATCTGAAGGTTGTGTTGTAAATCCAGTCCGTAATTGATGAGGTACTCATAGGCTCGATTTCACCAAATCTGAGGGTTGTATCATTAATCCAGTCCGGAATTGATGAGGAACTCATAGGTTTGATTTAATTAAATCTGAAGGTTGTGTCATTAATCCAGTCCGTAATTAGTAAGGCGCAAGTAGCTTCTATTTCGCCAAAGCTGAACATCGCAACATTAATTCAGTCCAAATACTATTTCTTTCAAATAACTGCAATTCACGTACACCCGCTAAATACAAATCTAATCGGATGCCTTGAAATAGGTGGGTTTCAATATGGGCTACACTATGCAATTACCACATGAGTAGGGGAATATTATCAACGTAATTCGTAATTACCGTATGAGTAAGGGATTATTTTCTACGCCGAATGTTGAATGTTTTGGCTGAATTATCTCAAAGAAGATTCCTTGGTAGAGTTATTGTTCAAGTTATTCTTGTTTACCAACTGCGGGAACTTTTTAATGAAAATTGAACACTAATTTGAGTCTGAGATAAATTTTGCTGTTTTTCGTTTCTTGTTTGATCTTATTCCCCAATTGAGTTTGATAACCGTATCTTTACGACATAGTACTGCCAAACTTGGTTTCTTTTTTAAAACATTGAACGTATGGTTCGAAACTGTATTATCATAAACTATTAACGTGTTTTTCGTTGATTGGATGAACAAAGTGCGATGGAACTTTGCAAAATGTTTAATCATATTACCAACGAATAAGCGTAGGAATGCTCTCATGTGCATGTTTGAGGGCCTTTAAGCGAAATTCTGCATGTGATTAATAGTATTCACAAGAAATTAGCAATCCCAGGGAAAAAATATGAGGTCCCGAACTGACAGTTAGGTAGGCCTTCTTTTTGTTGAAGTAAAATGTTTTTTGTTATGTTAAGGACCACCTTTTTTATATCACTGCTGTGCTGTTTTTCCACCACCTACTACTTCCTTCTTCTTTAAATTTAATCTTGTTTCATGAACTTCTTTCTCAACCTCCTGTTTCTATGCCCTTTATGCATAGATTCCGCGTTCCCTCATCTCCATACTAAATGGTGCCTTCCTTCTTCCTCTCTTTGGATCGCATTTGTTGTGAATAGAGAGGCTTAAACTAACAACTAATCTAATCTTTCGGGAAAAGAATTGTTCCTTTATGAAGGCTTAGCATAATTTCTTCTAAAGGTGGCAATTTTTGGTTTAAAATGATTTATAGTTGCGATAGTTGTTAAAAATATCATTATTAACAGTACTTGTAAGTGAACACAACTATTTTATCTATAAGAATTACGGCTCCCAGGGTGCAAAAGGTGTAATCTCGAGCTGAACCCGTCAGGGGGATACAGTTATTGTATCTATGGAAATTAGCGCTCCCAGGGGGACAATGTAAGGGCCCGAGCTGAGAGTTAGGTAGGCTTTCTTTTTGTTGAAATAAAATGTTTTTGTTATGTTAAGGACCACCTTTTCGCGGTTCACTGCTGTCCTGTTTTTCAGCACCTACTACTTTCTTCTTCAACATTGGTCTTGTGTCATAATTTTCTTTCACACTCACTATTTCTATGCCCTTTCTGCGTAGATTCCGCGTGTCCTTAACGCCATACTAAATCGTGCCTTCCTCCTTCCTCTCTTTGGATTGCATTTGTTGCTGCGGGTAGGGAGGCTAAAATTAACGACTAATCTAATTTACTCTCGAGCTGAAGATTAGGTAGGCCTTCTTTTTGCTGTAATAGTGTGAGTTTTTTGTTTTGTTACGGGCAATCTTTCATTCAATTGACTGATGTCCTGTTTTTTTAGTACCTACACTTTTTTATCTTTTTTTCACAACCTTCCTCCTCAACTTACTGTGTCAATGATTCTGCTATGCGAAGGGAATCTCGTGTGGAAACACACCTTTTGCAAAGATTCCCCGTTTTCTACAGTCGGTACTAAAGGGGTGTTTACACTAGGGGACATTGCGGCCTTGAGGCGCGACTCGTGTAGACGAGGCTCACCACAGAGGTTCATATTTGTGTGTGTGTGTTCGAAATTCCCGATTCGCTTTGCTCGAATCCGTGCAGCGCCGCACGTGTGAGCGGCGGCTGCGGCGCAGCTCTAGACCGGTCAGTCAGGGTTGCCAGATGCAGGGAAATTTCCCTGCATTAGGGAAATTATGGGTCCCAAAGGGAAAAAGGGAAAAAACTTCGAAAAACGTATGAAAACAGGGAAATTTTGCTATGCGGCTTCATTTTCATGTAAAATTATATATAAGTGATTAGCTACTTAGCATTTTGTGCTAAGCTACTTAGTATTTATAGTTTTTAACACTTGTCGGACATGTTCGAACTTTGATACACGTATTGTACGCGTACATACTGACTAGGAGCAATCAGAGGCTCCAATGCATCGCAACCGCTCAGCGCCAGTTCAACTTCACGCGGTTCACGCTTCACAGAGTCACAGATCCTAATCATCACAGTTGCATTAGTCATTGTAATGATTGTAGCGAGAGGAAATTGAAGAGACGCGCTTCAGCATTACTGAAATTTTTGAACTGAAATTAGTGAATTAACGTAATATGTCAAGCAGTGGAATGAAACCCCACAATCAAAAGTAAGACGTTAACGTTTAATTCATACTCAAAAGTTCCTAGAGTTCTTGGAAACTGAAATGAAATTCAAAGGGTGGCTCAGTAAAAATTAAAAAGGAGCAGAAAATTCTCAATGTAAATTATGTGATGTAAATAGATGGAAAAGCTGGCACATCAGAGATTGAAAACCATGCGGAAATGACAAATACAAAAAATGTAGAAATTAGACAAAACATCAAGAAGTTCTTTGGATACGTAGAACGGCAGTAAACGAAGAAAAAATACACAAGTAGAAGGAGGTGAAATTAAACTTGTTGCATTTTAATACGAGCATAATCTTCCGCATTCTAATGTTGAACATTTAGTCCCAGTTGTGAGAGCAGCTTGTCCTGATTCGGAGATCGCGAGAGGCTTCGAATGTAGTAGGACTAAGTGCATTGCAATTATGAAGAATGTTTTATGAGGCGAAGTGAGTGATAATATATATATGAGCTCTTGAAGAATCATTATTTTTCTCTGATAGCGGATGAATAAACACATAAACGAAGTACAGAGTATTTGGCATTGGTGGCAAGGGTTGTTAAAAAAGATGTTGTTAAAGATCCATTTTCGACTATCATTCCACTCATTATATAGTGCTACAACATGTTTGCATGGAAAAATGAAAGAGCTATTCACTGAAATAGGTATACTCTGTAGAAGGAATATGATTCTATGTATGTACGCATGTATGTTTAAAGAATTTACAAAACAGGGAAATTTTTAGTCAAAAAAGGGAAATTTTGAGACTAAAACAGGGAAATTTAGGTTAGACCATCTGGCAACCCTGCGGTCAGTGTGCAGTTGGTAGTCATCAAGTGAGGTAGCGCCTCTCGCTCACCCGTTATGGCTGACTCAACACTGCCACGAGAAACTACACTGCTTTTAATTGAAATGTACTAAGCCCATCAATGCCTTTGGCAGACTAAAAGCTGCGAATAGAAGGAGGCTGCTTTCCATTTTATTTTAATGAAAATGAACGAATATAGTAACATTTCACTCATGCAAATAAAAGAGAGATTACGTAGCTTTACGATGCAGCAACAATTTTCACACAAGCTCGTCTACAGCAATCCATATTTCATAGCAGCAGGCCACACTGACTGGTTTTGTACTGCATGGCTGCCACTTTTGTTTGACCAAAAAAATCTAGTGTGACCTCAAAAAATATCGAGAAACATCTAGATTTAAAAATAAAACATCCAGAAATATATCTAGAAATAAATTAATTATCTACTATAATAAATTAGTCGAACAATAGCATATAAGGATATTTATATCATAAATTGCTTTATATTAGGCAATTTATCTTCAAATGAATTATCTAGTATCCTAATATTTACCCTAATAAAGCTTGGTATCGAAATATTCTTCAATTCCACACGTGTTGCGAGTAGAAAGGTCAGTCTCTATTGCTCTATCTTCCTACTTATCAACAATTGTTTTAAGGCTTTCACACCACTATCTTCATCACTTTTAATAATTTTGCAATTGCTAAGTAAGTTGATTCTACTTTATTAGATGCATTACTTTAGAATATAGCTGATACACCAAGTAGTTTCATGATAGAAATATCATTGCTTCCATCCAACAATAAACTGAACTCATTGTTACTAATATCATTGGTCAGTCTTTCGTCAAAATGAGGCCACAATACATTCTTGATAATGTATGTGCATTTTATTCCATGATTTTTTGATATCATCACTAGTTTTGCAATTGGAAATAGTGTGCTTAGCTATAGCTTATGAACCGTGACATAGCCGTCTTGGTGTCGTTCATAATCTGAACATAACATGATCAGAATATGGTTGCTTCACTATTGAGACAATTAACTCAAGTAAATTAACAAATATAATAAGAATGAAGTAGTAACCAACCATTATGGTGAATTCTTAATTCGAATTTACAGTAATCTATCATATACATAGCTTAATTATAATTCTAGCTAGAAAATTTCTAGCATGCTGAAAAAACTATAGAGGTTTTATAGCTAATATCTAGGTTCGAAATTTTACACCTAGGCTTCAGCAAAAACATCTAGATCCAGCTATATAATATCTAGAGTGGCAGCCCTGTTGAGCAGCGCGCGCTCCATGGCTCGCTCCAATGGTTTCTAGTCTAAACGCGCATGGCTCTTGTGAAGCTCCACACGAGGCGTCTACACGTGAGCCTGCAGCAAAATGTAGACCAGTGTAAACGGCCCTTTAATGTACCTTTTTCTTCGCTCTCGTGAAATTGTCTTTGCGACTGCGAGGAAGTCTTGAACCAGTTGACGAAAAATTACCTTAACCATTTCTTGAAATGGGTACGTTTTATCATTAGATTTCGTTAACTTTGTACTAAATGGTACCTTCATGCTTCCTCTCTGCAAACATTTTTTTGTTTGAAAGACTAAAACTAGCTTATAATCTAATCATTGTCAAAGAAAGAAATAAAACTCCTGTATTTACAAAAAAATTAATGCATGAAATGTTATACAACACATTGCATTATGAAAATTCTTAATATGAAGATCCTAAATTGTTTAATCAACCACACGATTCGTGCAATAATTGTCGAAATCATACACATTTTCGCGTTGTTGACTAGCATCACTTTTTAATAAAATAGAACTTCACTGTGCACGCAGGAGTACCAAACTTGCGCAACAAGGTCCGTGGCACGTACTACGGTCCTGCCCACAGCTTCACGCCACACGACCGCCGGTGTCTGGGAGTGCTGCTGTTGCAGAGGGCGCTGCAGCAGCTTCTCTGTGAGGGGGAACGCTTGATCCGCCCTCCTGACCTTCCATCTAGCCCTTGGAGGCCCAAGCTGTGAAATATGCAGCGCTCATTTCTGCGTTTTCGACTTGGTTATTAACGAGGTCCAAGCTGTGAAATGTTTTGAAGTGTCGCTCATATATGCGCTTACGAGAAGTCTTTAATTACCATTGATCGTTTATGATGTTGAGAGGGACAGTTAATTCAGCCTAGGTGCCTTTTCTTTGTTAGAAAAATTTTGAAATATATTGTACAACAGAGTACAATAGGTAGGAACCAGAAAATGAAGTTCTGTATCGCTCAAAATGTACCTACTCATGCTGCTGATTTATACATTTTTTGGGGTTGCACTAGCACGTGGAAAAAACGAATGGCGACGTTGTTGTACAAACTACAAGCGGTACTTTTTTACTGATAGGTTCTACAATGTGAGGGCCTGAGCTAAAGGTTAGGTAGGCTCTCTTTTTGTTAAAATAGAATAGGTTTTTGTTTTGCTATGGACCATCTTTTTTCGGTTCACTGCTGTCCTGTTTTTTCAGCACCTACTACTTTCTTCTTCAACTTTGATCATGTTTCATGAACTTCTTTCTCGTCCTACTGTTTCTATGCCCTTTCTGCATAGATTCCGCGTTTCCTTAATTCCATACTAAATGGTGCCTTCTTCCTTCCTCTCTTTGAATCTCATTTGTTGAGGATAGGGAGGCTTAAACTAACTAATAATCTAATCTAATCTGATAGGTTCTATGTAGGTTTCTGGTGACCTAACAAACATCGAATTGAAGTTTTTAGCATTTATTAAGGGTAATTTTTTAAACTCGAAGAAACTTATACGGGCTTGAAACTACAGATAAGAGCAACTACATCCTTATTAGTTTCACAGCGTTGTAATAAAACTAACTGTAAAAATATTGATTTATTCGGAAAAATTCAGTCCGACAAATTGGAGTGAAAAACTGATGGGGCTAAATATTTGTATATGTGGTTCTCATATATAAACTGAAGTAAAACACTCGCATGTACGGTCTCTCTTTAGCGTTTTTTTTTCTTGTTACAATATCCGAGACGCTTCTAATATCCCGCGGCATCACTCATTCCAATGGAATTTAATTCAATTATATGTTATCGAGCTGAAATTTCGTTAAAGTCTGTTCAAATTAATGTTGTTCAAGTATAAACACTGAATTAACTCAAGAATAAATAGAGTTCAGATCATTTCGAAAAGTTCGATTAGTCAACGCAAATTGACTAAGGACCGGACTGATGACTTTTTGAGGCAATTTTCGGCTCAATGCGAGAAGGAGGGGGTTCCAGCATGGGCCAGGCGCTCGCACAAAGTAAAGGCGGGTAGCTGGAACCCCCACTGGCCTTGGGGGTCCTAGCTACCACTTGTAAAATTAAGCACCTGGTACATCCCTTCCATCGTCAAGTCTGGATAAAATCTTTGTTAGGCTCGAAATTTTTGCACCTCTACGTAATCAATTGTTTCTCGGCGGAGTTGCCTTTGAGGAGTCCTTGGATGAAATCGCAACAAAGATTATAATAGTGGCGACTCTGAAGAGATCATGAAATTTGGAACGTCTGAGTTGTTGGTGAGGCGCCGAAGTGGCGTCTTGTGTGATGGAATTTTATGTTAGTGATTTTTGTGGAATGTACGGATCACGCCTTCATTCGTTGTGAATGTTAATGGAGAGAAAATTCATGACGGCTTTGCCTAGTTTTTTGGGTGGAGGTAATACAAATTGCCCTCCTCTGAACTTCATTGTTTGCTGCGGTGAGGTAGGACTCTTACACTTGTATTATGAATCCTGGAAAGCGGTATAGTGTGGGCTACTGAAGAGCTAGCGAGTCCTAACGTTACTGCTGTTAATAACACAGCGACGTCGTTTAAATTGCGATTATAACTTTGGTAGAATTGCCAGATCGACAACCAAGTAGTCTCTGACCGAAGTTGTCATTACTGAATATATAATTATCAATGCGAGTACAATAAAATGTACATATTATGTCCTATTCAATTTGACTGAATCTTGCAAAAGATGGAAGTTAATTTACTGATTTTGCCAAGCGACAGAAAAAAGTGACTGAAGATTGGTACAGCAAGTTTTTGAAAAATTCTCGAGTGAAATCTAGGAACGTAATAGATGGAAAAGTGGGGCTGGAAAATGAAATGGTGATTGTTGGTCAACTTAATCACGTTGGTGGGTCCGCTATGGTCGGTTCATAAACGTGCAACTCCTGGGTACATTTGCTAGCGGATTATACCACTCATTTACTTAAGTTAGCGTGTATTTTAGCTACGGAGAGTGAAATCTCAATTGGCGGTCGATATAAGAAATAATTTGATTGTATGATGGTGAGTGGGTTACTTCCTCCTGTGTTCATCACATGCTTCGACAGTAGCGGAAAGCTTCCAAGGAGATATGTCCCCTTGATAGATTTAGCAAAATTCAATCTGGATTTACAGTGGGAAAAATGTTCTTCCTCCACTGCAGCAATTTCCATTAAGGTAACAAAAAAATCACATTACACCGACCTTGCGTGCTGCGGGTGCAAACTTAGAATTTTTCCTCCGTGAGCACAAGTACACGCAAAAGAAGCTTCACAAAAAATGAACAATTAACTAGCTATATAAATACAAGTAAACGCTAAACTGCATTTCAGGATTAGCGCAGTGATAAGTGATTGCACCTAACACATTAGCGCAATGTGTTAGGTGCAAAGTCTACATTCAGTGGGCTTCAGTTGTCCATCGAGTGCGTATAACAGACAATTTCTATAAGTTGCGTGGGATTCGATCCCGTTTTGCTGAATTAAACTCGCTCTCATGAAAGAAAGCCGTGATGTTACCGCTCAAAGAGATCTAATTGTCAAACCTCCTAATCAGGTTCACGTCGAGAATGAAAAAAAACTTTGGAGTTTTTCCTTCCGTCGATGGCGAATTTACTCAAGAAACGACCGTATTTTTCGATCTCGGTATACAAGCATTGGTTAAACGACTATTCTAGTGCTATTGAAACGAAAGATATTGCCGGATCAGTGAATGTTTTGTGCACCCGTTATTTCGTTTAAGATTTTAGGCATGCCCCAGCATTTTTACTTAAACCATTGAAATTTTAATTCGAGAATTTTCTGCCTATAACACGAACTGCAGTATCAATCCTTGGTGAGTTTCGGGAACCGCTATCTCAAATTATTTTCGCTTCTTCTTCATGTTTTTGTAGCATACCGCTACATAAGTGTAAAAATTAGAAATTCGCTATTCATACTTGAATAAATTAATTAGCAGCATCAAAAATATTACTCTAATTTATTATTAATTATTTTCTACTTCTAATTCGTAATTATTAAAATTTTTGTGTAAATACATGAGAGATCAAATAATCAATTTACATTTCGAGTTCTTAAGAAGCCCGTCTGGCAACACACTAGCGCGTCGCCTAGTCCACTTACTCTTGCTTGTGGCGTGGTTGCGCAAACATCTCGACCTCTACAGCCTCGCCCTACACAAAACCTTCAAATCAAATCTCCCTGGGTTTTGTTTCTGGTTTTCCTGAGCGCCATGATGATTGCTTAATGCCATTTCTCACATTATCAGTGACTAACTTGCTATTACTAATCTGGACAAGTAATTCAACTTGAGTGTGCCCCCTGCTAATGTGCCACTTGATTCTGCTCACATGAGCCTGAGTTTGCTTGCTCATTCACACCCCCATCTTATTTTTGGAGTCATTAGATATTCTTGAACTACGTCATTGACTCTCACTCAATCATCTCAAGTTACTTAATTCCACTTCCCCAAATTAAACTCATTCACCACGCTTAACTCCATCGTGTGCCTGCCTTCGTCGACTCCAGCCTGTTCCTCCGGCACGGATCGCCAATTTCACAAGCTCTCCGGGATCAAGAACCAAGACAGTTCCTGGTGTTTGCTACCCAAAATAAACTACATCACGGAAAACCAAGCTGAGTTATCCAAACGTGTTTCATTATCATCTCACTATTTTCCCATGCGCTTCGAGAGAAAATCGAGTTTTGTCTTAGCCGTCAAACCAAAAATAACCACTGAACCACTCAACGGCAAACCCCAAAACCCGACACTGGTGCATCGGCCGCTATTTTAAAAATAAAAAAGAAAGAACTAAACTCGAAGTGTTCTGGGAGACTGTGAGAGGATAATGTTGGCGTAGCATGGTAGTGATAAATTTTCCCATTTCGTGGTAGTTTGAGAAATTTCCTGTGAGTTTGACCATGCTAATGAATTTTCTCTGAGCAGCTTAAAAATTTTTTTTATCTTTCTTTTATGCTGTTTCCGTCTTTGTTTGTTTTGTGCCTCAGTAGGTAGGAAAATATTTTCTACTATTTCCGTGCTGTGCATTTATTCCTGACTACCGTAAAATTCTCGTCCCATTTCTTTCTCTTTCCGTTATCTTCAACGTTATTGATTGATTGAGTAGGTAGGAAAATAATTTTTCTCTCACCTGCTTAATTTTGTGCCTACGCAAATTGCCGCATACCGCATAATAATTTTTTTTCTCTTCGTTTCCAAATTCATATTTCCTATCTTCTGCTTTCACTTAATTTGAATGATCGAGTAGGTAAAGAATTAACGCAAACCCTTGCTACCTAATCCCAAGTCTTAGGCACTGATATCATTAATTGCGCATTCCCCAAAAAGAGATTGCTAGCATGCCTGACTCAGATAATGAAGATCGAGCACACGCAAATCCCATTAGACTCCCGCCTTTCATTCCAGGGGACGCCCACACTTGGTTTAACCAAGTGAAGGCGGTATTTAGGTATAATAGGATAAATCAGGACATAGACAAGTTCTATGCCCTCGTTAGCGCAGCGCCCACGAAACTGCTTAATGATTCCAACGAGTTATTAGAAAACCCTCCTGATCACGATCCTTACGGAATATTGAAAAGAAAAATCTTGGCAAGGCTTCAGATGTCCGATGCGGACAAGTTTCGTAGCTTGGTAGATGCCTCAGCAATTCCACCTGTCTCTGCTTCTTTCTCTCCCTCTTCGCTCGTGAAAGAACTTCGGAAACTCGCTACTGGTGTTGCCGTAGCTGAGGGGTTTCTGAAGGAAGTTTTCATGACGAAGCTCGCACCTAATGTGCGTCCTTTCCTCTCACTAGCAGGGCCCGAGCAAACTCTAGAGAAATTAGCGGAGTCCGCTGAGACTGTGATTAGAAATATCAATTTGCCACGAGAACCACAAGTTGCTTCCTTGAATGTAGCAGCTACAACTTTTAGCCCGTCAAATACGACGCAGAATTCAGTCAAAATAGATCAGTTGCAGCAGGACATCGCTGAAATAAAGCAAGCTCTCCAAAATTTTCAAATAGGTCAGAGTCAAAGTGTGGCGCACATTCAGCAAGGCCCAGGGAGATTCCAAAGCCACCAAAATGCCTACAACTATCCTTATGACTATCCCTCCAACTATCACTATCCTCCTCCTCCTCCTCAACGCTTTGATAGAGGTAGATCTTATGATAGGTCAAATAATCAAAACCCCCGTTTTCGGTCACGCTCTCGTGATGCCAGTAGCAACTTGTGCTGGTATCACCAGAAATTTGGTGACCAAGCTCGTAAATGCGCCTCACGCTTTTGTCCGCGTTATACCGAACAAATGACTTCGGGAAACGCCACCAGCAACGCACAGTAGCGAGTACTGCGTTGCCTCATTCCCAGACTACTCGCCTCCTTACTATTCTCGATCCCGTCACCAAATACCGATTTTTAATCGACACTGGATCCAGTGTATCCATAATACCTGCCACGGCAAAAGTCAAAAACCAGCCCTTAGTGGCTACATTACGCGCCGCAAACGGCACGCCAATACCTTGTTACGGTGAACGAGCCTTAGAGTGCAGTCTGGGATTGAGGCGATCCTTCCTTTTCACCTTCTTAATCGCGGAAGTCCAAGAGCCTATCATTGGCGCGGACTTTCTCGAAAAATTTGGGATTGTTGTCGATGTCAAAAATAGATGCATTAGGGACGAGGAGACACAGATCTCAATTCCCGCTGGTAGCATAACTAAAGAAAATGTCTTGCATTCCTTTTCTATTGCTTTCAAGGAGGAGTGCATTTTCGCACAAACCCTCAAAAGTTTTCCCGCATTAACAAACCCTAACTTAATTTCCAAAAATATGCAAACCTGCACGAAACACTTTATAGAGACGCAAGGACCGCCTGTCTTCTCCCGTGCTAGGAGATTGCCGCCTGATCGATTGGCGTTAGCCAAGAAAGAATTCGCGCGCATGCAGGAGTGTGGCATAATCCGCACCTCCAAAAGTCCGTGGGCTAGCCCTCTCTTGCTGGTACCCAAGGCTAACGGTGAATTCAGACCGTGCGGGGATTTCCGCAGGTTAAATGCCGTTACTTTACCTGATCGCTATCCCATTCCTTACCTGCACGATTTCAGTGCAAATTTGGAAGGAGCACAAATTTTCTCTAAGATTGACCTGCAGTCCGCTTTTCATCAAATCCCTCTTGACGAGTCCGCTATCCCCAAGACCGCTGTCATCACTCCATTTGGTCTCTTTGAATTTCTCAAAATGCCATATGGTCTCCGGAACGCGCCTCAAACGTTCCAGAGACACATGGCTGAAATCTTCTCTGATCTATCTTTCGCTTTTGTCTACTTAGACGATATCCTTGTGGCGTCCACAACCCCAGAGTTGCACAAAGACCACCTTAGGGTCGTTTTTCAAAGATTGTCCGACAATGGACTCCTCGTAAATCCTGAGAAATGTGAGTTCGGAAAGTCATCACTGATTTACTTAGGTCATGAAATCTCTAGCCTAGGTCTAAAACCTTTGCCTTCCAAAGTTGAAGTGATCAGAAACTTTCCTCTTCCACAGACCCAGAAGGAACTAAGAAGGTTCCTAGGTTCTGTTAACTTCTACCATCGTTTCATACGCAATTGTGCTCAAACTTTAGCGCCCTTGTCCGACCTCCTCGAAAAGAAACATAAAGGCAAATCTATCGAGGTAAAATGGACAGAAGAAGCGCGCAAAGCGTTTGAGGAAATAAAACACAAATTAGCTTCCGCGACTGAACTATCCTACCCTATTGCTAACGCTGATTTCAGCCTAGTTGTTGACGCATCCAGTACCGCCGTAGGTGCTGTGTTGCAACAACAAGTAGGTACTAATATCTCTCCTCTTGCTTTCTTTTCCAAGAAGATGTCGCCCACTGAGCGTGCTTATAGCGCGTTCGGTAGGGAACTTCTTGCTATCTACCTATCTGTGAGACACTTTCGCTATGCTCTCGAGGCGAGGGAGTTTGTGATCTACACAGATCACAAACCTCTGACCTCGGCGATCAAGATGCCTTCTGAGCGGCATTCGCCTAGAGAAGCTCGACACCTGTCCTTTATAAGTCAGTTCTCAACCGACATCCGTTACATTAAGGGACTAGACAATACCGTAGCCGATTGCCTCTCCAGGATTAATTCTGTCCAAACCAGTGGCGAAATCACCTTCGGCAACATTTGTAATGCTCAAAAGGAGGATCCTGAACTTCAGGACCTTCTCAAATCTTCTAACCCTTCCCTTCCAAAACTAACCTTGGTTGACGGCGTGTATCGTGATGCCGAGCGACCTTCTCGTTTGTATCTTCCTGCGATTCTCCGCAGAGTAGCTGTCCTCCACTACCATTCCCTCAGTCACCCTGGTATTAACCGTACATTGCGTTTGATTTCTGATCGTTACGTCTGGCCAGCGATGCGTAAGGAGGTCAAGCAAATTGTGCAAACTTGCCATGCGTGTCAGAGTAGTAAGGTGGTGAAACATAATCGTGCAGCGCTGCAGAGTTGCGCATTCACAGGTCAAAAGTTTGACTCTGTCCACCTAGACCTAGTGGGTCCCTTGCCTGTATCGCGCGGTTATTCTTATTTGTTGACCATCATCGATAGGTTCACGCGTTGGGTTGAGGCTGTCCCTCTTCCCGATACACAAACTGAGACTGTAGCTCGCGCCTTCATGTCCAACTGGATAGCCAGATTTGGGGTTCCCGTACAAGTCACACATGACCGGGGATCACAATTTACCTCCAAATTTTGGAGTGAGCTCAGTACCGCTTTAGGGTGTGCAAACACATCCACGACAGCTTATCATCCGCAGTCAAATGGACTTATTGAGAGAGTCCACAGAGACCTCAAGTCTGCCTTGCGCTGCCTTAATTGCAGTCACGATTGGACCGATAGACTTCCAGTAGTATTGCTCAGCATTAGGAATCTCTTCCGGCAAGATCAGCAGTGCACAGCGGCGGAGATGTTGTACGGGAAGACACTTCGTCTCCCCGGCGACATTGTTGACCCAAAACCGTTGCCTGAATTTTCATCCGCTGACCGTTCCGCATATGTAACCTGCCTAAAAGAGTGCATGCGTAAGATTGAGTACGTTGCTCCACGAATGCCTCAGACTGAGGACAGACTAGATCCTGCCCTGCAAGACTGCACACATGTGTATGTCCGAAATGATGCTATAAAGCCTACGCTCACGCGCCCTTATGATGGCCCATTCAAAGTACTTAAACGCAAGCAAAAATATTTCATCCTCGACAGATTCGGCTCGAGCGACCCTGTGAGCATAGACAGATTAAAAGTCGCATACACTTCGGATCATAGTGTAACTTATAACTCATCATCTTCTCCGCAGAATTCTCCTTCCACTGAGACTCGACCATATCTACCATCTCAGCTTCCTCAGTTGACTGCATTGTTGCCTAGTCAGCTTGAGTGTAACCCTTTCTATGTGCCTGTACACTCAAACCCTATCCATACGCCTATCGTAGACTCTAATTCTAGTCCTCTTACTGTCACAGCGACAAGTCTGGAGAGACCAGACGAGCCCGCTGCAGTAACTCCTGTTCCTAGGACTCTTGCTGATCTAAACTTGCAGACCCGTTTGGTGAAACTTCCCCGCTCAGTATCGTTTGCCAATTGCCGAACTCGGCAGGGTCGTGTAGTTCGCCCTCCTTCCCGCTACAGATGATTGCAGCGGGTGGACCTTTCGGTCTGCGCCTTAGGGGGTAATGTAGCATACCGCTACATAAGTGTAAAAATTAGAAATTCGCTATTCATACTTGAATAAATTAATTAGCAGCATCAAAAATATTACTCTAATTTATTATTAATTATTTTCTACTTCTAATTCGTAATTATTAAAATTTTTGTGTAAGTACATGAGAGATCAAATAATCAATTTACATTTCGAGTTCTTAAGAAGCCCGTCTGGCAACACACTAGCGCGTCGCCTAGTCCACTTACTCTTGCTTGTGGCGTGGTTGCGCAAACATCTCGACCTCTACAGCCTCGCCCTACACAAAACCTTCAAATCAAATCTCCCTGGGTTTTGTTTCTGGTTTTCCTGAGCGCCATGATGATTGCTTAATGCCATTTCTCACATTATCAGTGACTAACTTGCTATTACTAATCTGGACAAGTAATTCAACTTGAGTGTGCCCCCTGCTAATGTGCCACTTGATTCTGCTCACATGAGCCTGAGTTTGCTTGCTCATTCACACCCCCATCTTATTTTTGGAGTCATTAGATATTCTTGAACTACGTCATTGACTCTCACTCAATCATCTCAAGTTACTTAATTCCACTTCCCCAAATTAAACTCATTCACCACGCTTAACTCCATCGTGTGCCTGCCTTCGTCGACTCCAGCCTGTTCCTCCGGCACGGATCGCCAATTTCACAAGCTCTCCGGGATCAAGAACCAAGACAGTTCCTGGTGTTTGCTACCCAAAATAAACTACATCACGGAAAACCAAGCTGAGTTATCCAAACGTGTTTCATTATCATCTCACTATTTTCCCATGCGCTTCGAGAGAAAATCGAGTTTTGTCTTAGCCGTCAAACCAAAAATAACCACTGAACCACTCAACGGCAAACCCCAAAACCCGACATTTTCGAAAGAAATCGAATCATTACATTTCAATAGTACTTTTACATGCCATCATGTACTATGATCGACAAGGTTGATATGACCGGCAATGAATTTTTTTATTGTTGAGAAATTTCTGCTTCAGAGTTTTTACGGTTATGCATTTTTTAAATATTTCGAATTATTATATTCGTGACCCCAAGGAAATTAAATTGTTTTTTATGTCAATGTGTTTATCCTAATTAGAGTGAAAGTTCATTTGAAAAATACTGATAATGTATTGGATGCATGAAATAAATGCTCTCTGTTTACTCGAACTACCCATTTACCTAAAAACTAAGGTGAATTCGTACTCCGATCCTATACCAAATCAGTTTTTTTATGTAGTTCTCACTTCATTATAATTACGCCCAGAAACTCGATTCCATTAAAAAATCATGGAAAAAATCTTTAACTGACTTTCTAAAATGTCTTGGATATTATTTAAGTATTGACAAAAAATAGGACCCTGCTCTCTACCAGATGGTTCAAAGTGATAATCAAGTGTTTCTGGAATGAACCTAATCGTAGGAATAAGTTTTCTATAGTATGTCCTGCAAATCCCTGATTTTACTCCAGCTACAAGTAGTTAAATATAGTTATATGCTATTGAAAGTCTCAAGTGAAATTTTTACTCTATTTGTTTGAGGAAAACAAATTGCTTTTATTTTGTATGTTGGCATACCCACGTATCGATAGTGTCCGGAACAGAAACTTCCGTTCTACTTTGACAGCATGGTTAACTTGTAAAGAACTAGACCGTTCCAGCATGTCAACACCGGTGGTGGGTTAAATTTCTTATCCCATTGTCAAATTACTTGAATAATGTTGCAAATAAGTAATATAAATTAATTTTTGTCAGGATCAACAGCTGTTTATGCATTGAATTTAGTGATGTAATATATTCATTCAATAGAAAAAATAGCTAAATGAAAATATCTGTCATTAATCATGTTCATTTTTAGCAAATATATATGATAATATTGTATTATTTGAAAGTTTTATTTTTCCACCAAAGTTATGTGCAAGTAATTAACATGTGAAGATTCCTACTTCTTACCTCGAGGCTTCTAATTCAAATTTTCCACGTGTAACTAGACCACCAATCAGGCCTTAGCATGAGAAAAAGTATGAAGTATAATTAAAGTTACCACAATTTGAGCAGGTTATAAATATTTCTTGTTGAAGAATAATCATTTTATACTATGACCTAGCACAAAAAAAGGTCAACATTTACTTTAATGTTGTCAACGATTTTCATAATTTCATTGCAAAGAATCAATAAAGGAACATATTTAAGAATGTTTTACAAGAATGACATTCTGCTCGCTGATGCGTTATTTTCGAATTATTCAACTTTGAAGTTGGCTTGTACGGGCCAGGGAAGCGCGCGCGCGCCTAGCGTAATTTAATTAATAATGGAAGCTAACCCCCTATTACAAACTTAAAGAGGTTGGGTCGTGAGGGGTAGCCACAGTTCTTTTAGTGAAAATTATAAATTAAGGTTTCTAGTGACGTCCAATTACATCATCTCCAATGGTGCCACCCGGTACCCAAGATGGCGGCAGCCATCTTGGAGTAATGTAAACGGATGTCACTAGAAACCTTTATTTATAATTTTCACTAGAAGAACTGTGGCTACCCCTCACAACCCAACCTCTTTACGTTTGTAATAGGGGGTTAGCTTCCGTTTCTATTGCAAAAACAATAACTGCTTTTGCGCTAAAAAGGCCATTCAGGAGCGCCGTTCGTATAACTTCAAACTTTAATAACTCAAAAACTAAGCAATTGCGAGCACATTGTCATTCATGTAAAGCGTCTTTAAATCGACTATATTACCTAACTATAGCAACAAAATTATGAAAATTGTTGGCAATATTAAAGTAAATATTGGCCCAAAAAAAATTTGCTTCAAGCATAATGTACAGGGATAGAATATATTTATCAGGATGGTTACAACCAAGGGGAAGGCATGAGGTCTTGAGCTGATCTTAAATTTTAGGTTTTGGTAAAATCAAACTTTTTTAGAATCATGGACCATCTTTTTTCCTTTTTGGCATTTATTTGGTCAATATGCAGTTTAATGTGCTTATGGAATTAAAATTTTGTACCAAAAAATTACTAAAGGAACACATTTAAAATGTTTCATAAGAATGAAATTCTGCTTGCTGATGCGTTATTTTTGAGTTATTCAACTTTGAAATTTTTGTGTTCCATAGCAGTTCCAGTCAGTTGCGCGCTTGAGCTGGAGCTGTCAGAGTACCATTTGGTACTTTGTAATTTATTATTAGCCGACCCTGCAGAGCCTGAACCCACTTCTAGGAAGTTTTAGTTAATAACACAATAAAGGTTATCACCGAAAAATATTTGCGGGACTGGAATAGTGAAAACTTGAATCTACGGTATTTACTCCTACAGTTTTGCTAATGTTCTATGGTAGCTGCCATATTGAAACTGATGTCAACTGCATATCGATTTCAGTATTCACTACCCCAGTCCCGCTAATATTTTTCGGTGATAACCTTTATTGTGTTATTAACTAAAACATCTTAGAAGTGAGAATGAGAGAATGAATGAATGAGAATGAAAAATTTAGTTGAGGAACTAGGAGTCCTGGGAGAAGAACAGAATGGTTTTAGGCAAGATAGACGGGGCGAGGATAATCTGTTTGTAGCGAGTGAAATAATTGAGCGAATGAAGAAGGATAACAAGAAGGTATATTTAGCATTCCTGGATATTGAAAAGGCGTATGACAGAGTGGATCGGGTTAGGCTGTTTGAAATTTTGAGAAAAGTTGGTTATAGCAGAAAAATAGTGAACATTGTACAGAGTCTGTATGAGAACACAAGTGCTATCTACAGGTTAGGAAATTTGGAAACAGGGCAAGTGAGGAGTGTTAGAGGAGTGAGACAGGGCTGTACTCTGTCCCCCCTGTTGTTTGGATTGTACACAGAAGAATTAGCAGTTCGACTGAGAGGGAGTGGTTTAGGACTGAAAGTTGGTAGTGAGAGACTGAGCTGTTTGTTGTATGCTGATGATGTGGTTGTGGTTAGTGAATGTGGTCATGAACTACAAAGGATGCTTGACATTGTGAATGGATATAGTACAGATTTCAAGATGAACTTTGGTGGAGATAAAAGTAAGGTCATGGTTATAAATAGTGATGAGACTGATAGAGACAGACTGTGGAATATTGGAGAAATCAGAATAGGTAGAACAAAAGAATACAAATATCTAGGTTGTATGATGAGTGAAGATGGATGTACTAGAACTAAAGGTGAGAAAGTGGCTAAAGCAATGCAGTGGAGTGGACGGTTAGGTAGTGTGGCCAGATACAGAGCAAACAAGTACGAATGTGTGAGAGGAATGTGGAAGTATGTTGCTGTACCTAGTGTCATGTATGGTATGAGTGCTCTTGCTTGGAATGGAAGTGATCTTGAAAAGCTGGATGTGATACAAAATAAGGTAGGACGTGTAGCATTGGGTGCTCCAAAATGGACAGCTATAGAAGCCATTAGAGGTGACCTAGGGTGGAGCCTATTTTCAGAAAGAATGATGAAAGCTGTGC
This sequence comes from Morinoia aosen, assembly GCA_030386875.1. NCBI lineage: Eukaryota > Metazoa > Arthropoda > Malacostraca > Amphipoda > Talitridae > Morinoia > Morinoia aosen. The sequence goes on from CM059560.1 coordinate 49,747,578, forward strand.
TGAATTATAAGGTGAGAATTGAAAGAATGCAGAATAGCAGGTGGGTAAGGCGAATCTTTGAATGGAATCTGAGTGTAAGCTATTGGGAGAAAGTATGTTGGGGGCATTCAAGGAAACTCAGTATGCAGAAGATTATTCATGTTAGAATTGGGAGACCTGTGGATGACTGGAGTTTAATAAATGTAGGAGGTGTAGGGCCTGAGTGGGACTGCAAGAGGTGGAAGAAAGAGATTGAGAGACAAACAAAAGAGTATGGATTGAAAAAGTGGAAGCTTAGCATGATGAGGAAGCCTACACTTAACTGGTATATGAAAAAGAGAGCACCTAAGTTTGAGCTGTTCTATGATGGTAGTTTTGGAAGTCAACTCTTGTTTGCTGTGAGATGTAAGTCATTGAGTGTGAACAGACATACATGGAGATGGAATGAGAATAATAACAGATTATGTCAGCAGTGTAATAGTGGAGTAGAGGAAACAATTGAGCATTTTGTGCTGGAATGTAGTAAGTATGAGCAAGAGAGAGAGAGAGTTTTATGAATGTGGTGTCTGAGCAGTATGGAGAGAATGAGTGGAATGCCAGATGTGCTGAAGATGATTGCGGTATGAGCTGTCTTGCTGGATTGGATCAGGAGTGCAATTTGAGTATCATTGAAGCTATGAAATTGTTTCTTGTGCGTGCCTGGAGTAAGAGACAGTGACTGGAATGAGCCAGTCAGGTAGAATGGTCAGTAATGACCCAATATGCCTGGGGATGGTGTTTTGACGCACTGGCTATCCCAGTGACGCCATCCAATGGCAGCTTGTGACGAGGATTGGTAAATCCTGAGTAGTTTAGTGGACAAGTCTGGTACCAGGCGCTGAACTCTTTGTGTGATAACTGTGGAGGGAATTGTAGGCCGTTACAAAGGCCCCGACGCTGTCGGCCCTCAATTTCAAGTTCAAGTTCAAGTTCAGTGGGTTCAGGCTCTGCAGGGTTGGCTAATAATAGATTACAAAGTACCCAAGCATACTCTAACAGCTCAAGCGTGCAACACAACTGCCATGGAAGACCTAAATTCAAAGCTTGAATAACTCAAAAATAACGTATCAGCGAGCAGAATGTCATTCGTGTAAAACGTTTTTAAATGTGTTTCTTTAGTGATTCTTTAGATCGGAATTTTTAATTTCTGTGAGCGTATTGAACTGCATACTGACTTCCTATTTTCAGCACCTATTACTTTTCCAACTTTTATGCATCAATAGCTACTTTTAATCTTGCTCTTTCTTTGCATAGGATGTGATGCACGTATTGTGGGCTTAGATTTGTCCCATTCTGTTTCATGCTAAATGATGCCCTTGTAGTGTCCTACCTTAGTTACCCATCAAAATCTTATTTTAGTCCTTTTATGTTCAGTAATCTAAATATATCTCATTGTAAATTTATTCAATGAAAAGTTCCCACTTCTCTGCCACGTATCACTGATACCTACTGCCTCAGAAGTATAAAAGTAAGGCTGCTGCTTCACTCGCCTCAAATGGAACTCAATGGCTTATGGAGACCGTCCCCCATATTATGAGATCATGGGTGAAATTGGGATTATTGTTGCAATAGGAAGTGTAGGAGGTCAGGTAGATCCTGTGAAAAAATGAGACTTGTACGTTCACTCGTTCGCCCGCTACGGGGGTTTGAAAAATGAAGGGGAGGGGAGAGGGAAGGGGTATTTTACCATGTTACACCTCCCCCATGGCATTTTCTTCACGGCTTGACGTTGCTGTCATCTCCTATGTCTCTGTATTACTCTATAATGATTTCAGGGGTCTAACCTGAAGCGAGATTTTTAAAAAATTTTTAATTACAATTGTTTATATGTCTTTGTTTTGCTTATAATGTAAACAATGGATTTTGGGTTTCAAAATGCTTCTTCTCCTACAGTTTTTGAGCCACAGTAATGATTTTGGTATCATTGGATGCGGAAAAACAAGGACTTTCCAAAAACTCAAATTGCTTTTCACCATAAATTTATGTTCAAAAGATATGTCATAAATCTGCATTTTTTCAATGACATATTTTTTTTTAATTTTTTTTTATTTTTTTTGTAAATGAAAAATTGGGGAAAACCATTTCAGTTTTTGGAATGTCCACGTCTTTTTGCATCCAATGATACCAAAATTATTACTGTAGCTCAAAAACTGTCGGACAAGAAGCATTTAGAAAACCTCTCCTAAATGATAGTTTTCTTTGATTTCCCATTTATTTTTCAGGAAAATAGCACTTTTTCATAGAAGATAATTGATTCTCATTTGCATTTCCTATTTACTAAATTTCATAGCTCTAGGTTCAATAATAAAGAAAAGGTTTGTGTGGGGGACGGTGTCCTTAACCAGCAACACCTGGCCTCACACCCTCTTCCTTCCTCTCTTTGAAATACACTTGTAGTTAGAGGGGCTTAAACTAGCTTACAATTTATAAATTTTATGCTTGAAAGATTTTTTATGTTTGACCTGTTTTATATAAAGTGAAAAAATGTTCGATATTTTTTTCTATTATTTTTTAGCTTCTACTAAAATTTCCAGGAGAAATTATTCAAACATTGAGATTCTTTATAATGGAATTTTGAAAAGTAGAAATTTTATTTGGTTTCATCTGTGAATATTTATGATGATAGTTTATAGTTGAAAGAGTCTATTTTGGATTCAAATGGTGAACCAAGTTCTTACTAGTGAACTAAAATGAGTGCAATGAAAAATAAATGCAACAATAATGCCATTGTTTTGCATTGTTGGCAGGACATACCAGAAGTGCATTGTCACTTATTGTGCAATAATTTACCAAAATTTCTGCTGCCACATTATTTTGCTAGTATGAAGTTAAAGAAAGTATAAAATGACACTGTTTTCAGTTATCTTAGTAAAAAAAAGTTAGAAAATTTGGGTATATATGTTGATTTGGGTTCATTGTTGAATTATTTAAAAGCAATCTGATCTAACATTTGAAAATTTCTACCATATCAAAAATTTTTAAAATTTATCTTCAATAAAATATAAAACTCTGGTGATCATGTTTATTTTTATTTAATATTGCTCATGTGTTGGTATTGAAAACATCTCTGCAAAGTTTTGTAGGTCTATTTTTTGGGGTTCATTAATATATACATATCTAGATATTTATCACTATAATATTTGTTGTTATGTGCTATTTTCTTTTGTGTTAATAAATGAATTGCATGCAGAATTTCTAGATTGCTTATGCCTCTCTTTGGATTGCTTCTGTGGCAGATAGGGAGGCTTAAACTAACTAATAATCTAATCTGCTAGACTTGAAGTAACTGTTCTGTCTTTTGCAGCTATTGACGCAGTTGCACTCTCTGCCAGATCTTCTCAAATCTCAAAAGCATGCTGTCAGAAAAGAAGGACTTCAGCTTCTGCTGCAAATTCTTGTCAATGAACAAGGTTAGGCCCTTGGTTAAATATGTGCATGTACATTCTCTATCCTAATAGCATTTACGTTGAAAGAGGAGAGTTGCTGCTGATGAGCATGGGTGTGACTGTTGTATGTGTGATTCTAATTGTGAGTTTTAGAGAGATGGCATAATGTTGTAGGGACAACAGTTTTGACAAAGTTAGTTGAATTTTCTTGGATATTTTCTGTAAAAGTTCTGGAGATCAGCATATGTTCTGGCTATTAAAAGAAGTACTAGGATAATTGTCTGATTGTAGAGACACATTAATAATATTACTTAATTTTGTGTTGCATACATATTTTATGCTTGGTTAATCATTGCCAAATAATAGGGCTAGGAAGTAAACTATTGTTGCTTTATGATATTTATAAGTTTGAATGCTGTAACATTTGATGTACATAATTGCAGATTTGCCAGAAAAGCTGGTCAAGTCGTTGTCCAAGATGGGGGTCATGTTTACTGGCCAGTACAAGGAGAGGGACCTGCGCTGGCTCATGCAACAAGTGGCAGCTGTTGCTGCTTCCAAGCATCCCTCCATGCCATTCATGACTGCCTCATTCAAATTCATGGCAAAAGCTCACAAGAACATATTGAGCATCACGTATGTAGCATCCCATACTGGGCTATATTTTTGCGGGTGCATGTCTATTGTGATGGCAGATAGTGATTTAGTTACTGTCTTTATGTATGTTAAAATGTATGCCTTTTAACGAACTGTTTGTTGTTTGATTTAGTTTAGGAGGGTAGCACTTCCCAGTGCCTTGTACTTAGCAAATTTTCATGTGCAGGGAGACATGGTAATTATAGATAAAGAAGTAAAATTGAGGAATGTTGGACAAATGGAAGTTGGATGTTTGTGTGTTAAGTGAGACTATGATGATGAAGAAGAAGAAGAATGATGGGGTTTTGGAGGGGTTAAGCATAAGATATATTTATTGGAGTGGAAGGAGGTTGAAAAAGAGAGGGTGAGACAGTACTTAAAAATGAATTTTGGAACTCTGTACTAGAATGGAAGAAGTTATAATCAAGGTTGATGTGAGGTTAGATTAATTTGAATGTGGGTGTGTATTGGGGTGTATGGGCTGGGCAGTGAAAATAATAAAGAAAAAGTGTCAAGAGTGACTGATCAGAATGTGTGAGTGGGGTTGGGATAAGTGTAGCTGTGGTAGTAATGAGGGACTCGAATGCAATAGTAGGAGATAGGGTGTTTGATGGCATAGTAGAAGAGGAGGGGAGTTAAAGCAGAGAATAGTGATGAAGCTGTGTGTTTTAAGTATATGGTTTATGATAAAAATAAATCAAAAAATCCTTTTTTAAATATTTATTTTATATTATTAGATGGTGCAACTTTAATGGTGGGCAATGCATTTGTCGGAAACGGAATGGAGTGTCATGTTGTAGATTTCCGTGTGTGTGGAGTGTCGGATCATTTTCCTGTGGAAGCAGAATTATGTAGGTCAAAGCCAGATACGTAGCTCGGCTTTCCTGAGAGTAATCGGAGATCAAAAACTAGTGAAAGTATGGGAGTTGAAAGATATGAAGTGAAATATATGCAGAGGTCAAGAGTGTTATGCAATTGGAGGTAGCTTTCTATGGGATGTACAGAGGAAATGGAGCTATTTAAAAATGCAAAGTATTGAAGTTCATGGGGAGGAGGCAGAAAAGAGCAGTCAGAGTGGTGGAGCAATCGAGTACGAGAGGGAACTGGGAAGAGAGTACAAAGAGAGAAGTATAGGTGCATAGAGGGCTGCAAAAGAGGCTGAAAGAATGTCTGGTTAGGGGAAATTAGAGGATAAAGGAAAGGGGAAATTAAAGTTAAATTTTGAATAAAATGATGAAAATGTGTTGAAAGGATGTGAAGAAATGGAACGTTGATTGAGGAGCACAAGATGAGCAACCAAATGGAGTGATAGTATCACAAGGGAAGGTTGTGCAAAGGTGTTTTGAGGAATTCTCGAGTGTCAGTAGTGATGAAAAAGCTGTGATTTTAGCTGCTGAAGAGGGGAGAATGCATTGGCTAAAAGAGAGGGGGGAAGAATTGGTCTTTAGAAACAAAGTATTGAATACTCTGAAAAAACGATGGCAGGGATAGCTGTGTGTGAATATCCAAAGAATGATGGCATGTCAATGGTCGACTGGTTGGTAAGGTTCTTTAATTGCTTTGTCATGGGAATACATAGTTCCGATTGAATGGCAAGGTGCATGTGTAAGGGTAGACACTTTTGACACTTGTCACAAGTGTGAAAGTGGTAATTTCAGAAGTATCAGTTTGCCAAGTGCGGTTGGCAAGTTATATGGAAGGATAGGATATGGTACGAATTGCGATGTAGAGGAGTAGCAGTAGGACTTTGAACAAGGGAAGGGGTGTGTGAATCAGATCTTAACACTACTTCATATCTGTAAGAAGAATTTTCGTAAGTGTTGGGATGTGTTTTGGGCATTAATGGATATTGAGAAAGTTTGTGATGAAGTAACTTTGTGGGATGTACTGAGAGCGTATGGAGTGCTGGTTAGTGAGTGCTCTCAAGAGTTTTTAGGCTAATAGTTGAGCATGTGTTCAAATAAGCAATTAGATAATTGACTAGTTTGGAGTGCTAGTGGGTTTCAGGAAATGATGTATTAAATCACCACGGTTTTCAAAATATTCATGGCTGGTGTTGTGCGAGAAGTGAATGCGGGAGTATTGAGAACAGGTGCTGAATTAGTGTGAGTGAATGGAAGAGCATGTGAGTTGAATCAGCTATTGTTTGCTGATGATACAGCCTTAGCAACAAATTCAGAAGTCAAACTTGAAATACTAATTGGCGAATTTGGTCATTTATGTGAGAAATAGTTTAAGTAAATGTTGGAAAGAGTAAGGTTTTTGGGGAATGGAAATATGGGAGACTTGGATATGTGGCTGCTAGGAAAAACTTTGGAAGAAGTGAATGCATGGCTTGGAGAGTGTTGGAAGAAGTTGTGAAATGTAGAAAACTAGGTGTACATGCAAGGAGTAATTGTATGAGAGTAAGGTTGCACTCCCTTTAGGGCATGGGGCTGTGATTAGGAGGGAGAGTGGCAGGGAGACAGGAGATAAATGTGTATTAGATGCAGTCTAAACAAAGCATGGGAGGTGTGTCCCATAAATCAACCCATGAATGAGGTGGATTCACCGTTATGGGTTGATTTAGATAAGAACTGACTATCATGTTAAGATGGGGCTCTCGTGTGGAGAGAATGACTGAAAAAGAATGCTACGAGTGACAGAGTCAGGATTGCAGGAAGGAGATTGATGGGTAGAGGTGTTTGGTGCAGAAAAGAATGGGAGGGGGTGTCAGTTGAAAAAGAAGGGTGAAGAATGTTTGTGAGCGCCTCACGTTTGAAGCAACGTTAAAGTGGCAATGGACTGCTTCTGGTTTTCTTGCTGGAATGCAACAGAGAATTCTGGGGTGGGAAGAATCCCGGCTCACCGTGAGGTCAATGGAGGCAAACTAACCTAACGAAAGTGTCTCTACAACAACTCATATCTTTCTAGGTATTGTTGAAGATCAAAAATTGAATAATATTTCCGTTTAGTAGGAATATCTGTGTCTGCAGCAACATTTTCATTGTTAAAGAGTTAACTTACTTTGTTTAAATGAATTCACATTAATGATCAATCCAGTTTAAAAGTGATTCCCAGTTGGAAACATTTTATTTTGGTGGCTGTCTCATGAGAATAATTGTCTTTTTATATATGGACGAAATAAAATTAGTGCAGGTTATCGCAGTACTATTTTGTCATTTACTCTTTTGGTGTGAAATTCTGTGCTTCCTTTAATGCACCATATACCATCAATTGTATTTACTATCTCCGTAACTGATTTTTGCAGACCAAGTGTTATATCTAATTTTTGCAGACCGAGCGTGTCGAGGCACTACTTGCAGTACCTGGAAGTGATTTCGGCGGCGTGGGCGGGAGTGGTGCGCCACAACCGCAAGGCACTGTCAGCGTGCGAGTTGAGTGGCAACTCCTCGTCCAGCTCGCAAGCTGTGGTTGTGGTGGCCGCTGATGACGCTCAGGTGCTGGTGGACGCGCTATGCCAGTACTTCACCCTCACCGTTGGTAGCAATGACAAAACTCTCACCAGAAGAGCAACTTCCCTCATGGCTCCCATATGGGCGGATCAAGATTGTGTTCGTGCATTTTCTCAGGTGTGTTCTCTATTTAAATCTTCAGTTCAGTATTTGGGTATTTGTATTATTTGGATGTGGGTATTTTATTTGGATTCGAACTCCCTCTCAAGGGCTAAGGACTGCTAGACTAAAACTCTTTGAGAGTTGTGAGGGCGGTATTTGTCTTAGCCGTTCTTGATCATTTGAAGTAAATTTTATCAGTCCATGGATATCCTTTGTCTATTAAATGAGTTAAATATTCACTCTATTAAATAATCTATTATTTTTTCAGTTTTTTTTAATATTTGCCAAGTTGAAAAAAGCTTTTCAAGTGAGTAGTACACCTATCAAGATTAATAGCACTGATTTCATTGTGTTGTTGGGATTAAAATTTTTCTTAAAGTGCTGCCAATTATGCGACGTGTTGCTAACCATGAACGTTCTCATAGGCTCTGAGCAGTGAGGATGCAAACATCCACTACGTGGTGGCAGGTGGACACCTCATCAAGTACTTGAGGGAACACAACCTGCCTGCCCTTGACGATAAAGTGAAGCAGCAGCTAATCCAATCGTACATCAAGCTCCTCTTCCAGACTAAAGTGAAGGTAGCTTGCTGTTCTCAGTTCTCTGCTTAAAACAGAGTGCTGTTCTCAGTCCTCTGCATAAAACAGAGTGCTGTTCTCAGTCCTCTGCATAAAACAGAGTGCTGTTCTCAGTCCTCTGCATAAAACAGAGTGCTGTTCTCAGTCCTCTGCATAAAACAGAGTGCTGTTCTCAGTCCTCTGCATAAAACAGAGTGCTGTTCTCAGTCCTCTGCATAAAACAGAGTGCTGTTCTCAGTCCTCTGCATAAAACAGAGTGCTGTTCTCAGTCCTCTGCATAAAACAGAGTGCTGTTCTCAGTCCTCTGCATAAAACAGAGTGCTGTTCTCAGTCCTCTGCATAAAACAGAGTGCTGTTCTCAGTCCTCTGCATAAAACAGAGTGCTGTTCTCAGTCCTCTGCATAAAACAGAGTGCTGTTCTCAGTCCTCTGCATAAAACAGAGTGCTGTTCTCAGTCCTCTGCATAAAACAGAGTGCTGTTCTCAGTCCTCTGCATAAAACAGAGTGCTGTTCTCAGTCCTCTGCATAAAACAGAGTGCTGTTCTCAGTCCTCTGCATAAAACAGAGTGCTGTTCTCAGTCCTCTGCATAAAACAGAGTGCTGTTCTCAGTCCTCTGCATAAAACAGAGTGCTGTTCTCAGTCCTCTGCATAAAACAGAGTGCTGTTCTCAGTCCTCTGCATAAAACAGAGTGCTGTTCTCAGTCCTCTGCATAAAACAGAGTGCTGTTCTCAGTCCTCTGCATAAAACAGAGTGCTGTTCTCAGTCCTCTGCATAAAACAGAGTGCTGTTCTCAGTCCTCTGCATAAAACAGAGTGCTGTTCTCAGTCCTCTGCATAAAACAGAGTGCTGTTCTCAGTCCTCTGCATTAAATAGAGTGCTGTTCTCATTCCTCTGCATTAAATAGAGTGCTGTTCTCAGTCCTCTGCATTGAATAGAGTGCTCTTCTCAAGCCAGCTTGAGCTGTGTGCTAGAGTGTGTTATTTTTATTTAAATTTTATGGCTTTTGTTTTTGTAACTCAATGTAGTAGGTATAGTTGCTGCTGTGCTAAAACTCTATTCTGGCGAATATTATTTGCAGCTTTTTTTCTAGAAGGGTTTCCTACAAAAGATTTACTAAGTTGTACTGTACAGTGTGGAGTGAAACTATCGAGACTTAAGTAGTGGTTTGCATGACAATTCCTTTTGAACTATGCAGGCAAAATAACCATGTTTGCACATAACTTAAGTATTCCAAGTTTAAAGTTTTGTAACATGCAAAAAGTGCAAAGTTGTCGTTGAAAGTAATAGCATCTCCTATTTGTTGAGGAGGGATTGAATAACTTTTTATAAATTTTGAGTTTATTTGTATTTTATTGCATTTTCCCACTCATGGTATACGGTATACCTACTCGGAAATTCTTTATAATTTCCCCCAGTTGCTAGAGAGGGCAGCAGTTGTAGGGAAATTTTCTCAGGTGGAAGGGCCTTGCATAAGTTCATCAATTCCATCAAAGTAAGTTATTTGTGCCTTTGCAGCTACAATCAATTCACGCTAGATTTAAAATTTGATGCATACGCTCTCTTGCTCCACAGCCACCATCGCTGTACGTACAGAGCTGCTCAGCGCTGCTGCGTGAGCTGACCCACGCCGACCTGCAGGGCGCCGTCATGCCTGCTGTGCACAAGTCACTCCTGAGGAACCCTGAGGCAGTCTTGAGCTCCCTGGCTGGCCTTGCTGCGCACTGCACCCTCGACCTCTCCCAGTACCTTGCTGAGCTGGCTAAACTGCTCCAAGGTGAGGTTTTTGTGAGGTTTATTCGGTAAGCGTTGAGCTTGCTGAACTGCTCCAAGGTGAGGTTATGCTTTCTAAACTGCTCCAAGGTGAGTTTTTGCGAGAGTTGTTCGATAAGTGTTGAGCTTGCTGAGCTGCTCCAAGGTGAGATTTTTGCGAGGGTTGTTCGGTAAGTGTTGAGCTTGCTGAGCTGCTTCAAGGTGAGATTTTTGCGAGGGTTGTTCGGTAAGTGTTGAGCTTGCTGAGCTGCTTCAAGGTGAGATTTTTGCGAGGGTTGTTCGGTAAGTGTTGAGCTTGCTGAGCTGCTCCAAGGTGAGATTTTTGCGAGGGTTGTTCGGTAAGTGTTGAGCTTGCTGAGCTGCTTCAAGGTGAGATTTTTGCGAGGGTTGTTCGGTAAGTGTTGAGCTTGCTGAACTGCTCCAAGGTGAGATTTTTGCGAGGGTTGTTCGGTAAGTGTTGAGCTTGCTGAACTGCTCCAAGGTGAGGTTATGCTTTCTTAACTGCTCCAAGGTGAGTTTTTGCGAGAGTTGTTCGACAAGTGTTGAGCTTGCTGAGCTGCTCCAAGGTGAGATTTTTACGAGAGTTGTCCGATAAGTGTTGAGCTTGCTGAGCTGCTCCAAGGTGAGATTTTTGCGAGGGTTGTTTGTTAAGTGTTGAGCTTGCTGAGCTGCTCCAAGGTGAGATTTTTGCGAGGTGGTGTTTGGGAAGTGTAGTGAAGCTTACCAACATTAGGGAATTGTTTCTTAGGGTTATTATTGTATGTGCAGCTAGTTTTTGATAGATTTAGTATAGCTTGACAAAAAATATAGTCTTACTGTTAGGAGAAGGATTGAGTATCATTACTTGGTCTTTTCTCTTATGAAATGGATTTATTCTTACTTCTTTTCTTTTCTGAAATGGATTTATTCTTACTTCTTTTCTTTTCATGACATTGCCCAGTGACACTCATTAATTCTCGATACAAGTTTCAATGGTATTCTCAATTTCCTCAAATTGATTGCACAAGTAGTGATTACTTATAATACTGCCTATTCCAGCGCCGCTGCACCACAAAGAGGACGCGGTACGCAGTGACGCGGTGGTGGTGTGTGGGGCGCTCGCTCGCCAGTGCTCTGACGCGGACGCTGTCAAGCTCTTCGTGAACACTCTCTTCGACGTGTACTTCGGCTCTGATGGCAAGCTCACTGTCACCACGCACAAAGTGTCTGTGCTGCAGGTTTGTCTCTGTGGCCAGTATTGTAAAATGTACAATGACTAGCTCGTAGCACTGTGATTTAAAGGGTGGAATGTAGTTCTATTTAGGGTAGTAATTTTTTTACAGGTCTGTCTCTGTAGCCAGTATTGCAAAATGTACAGTTACATTACTCGTAGCACTGTGCTTTAAAGTGTCTAATGCAATTCTAGTCAGGGCTGTCATTTTTTTAACTCGCTCTAGATTTATTGAATTTCTAATTTTTATTATGTGATGGTCGCAATTCCTTGATTACACGATTGACCCTTACAACATAGGTGTGTAGAATGTGCACACAAATTTAAAATACAGTACATGCAGATATTCACGTTTTTTTAAGTTAGATGACGATGTTAAATAGAAAAAAACGAGCGGAAACTGTATGACAACTTGATCTATTTTAAGTAGCAAATGTGTAACCTAATTGGTAACTATCAGGTATTGATAACTTTTTGCGATAGTGTTAGAAGCTTATGAATTATCTCCAGACATCTAGTGCTCGTAAACATTATGAGCCATTGGGAATTAACAAATTGTCTCTCACGCTGCTCCACAGAAAACCGGATGTGAAAAACATCCCTTCAATTGAAGAAAAACTTGTTAGGCAATTGCGAAGCTACACAATGAACGTGAAGAAACTTCTTGGTAAATGAAAGTGATTCCTTTCCTTGTTTCGTGGAATTAGCTTCCTCTGTTTTTCTTGTGTTGTGGATGAAAACAGTGAATCACCTAACGTACAACAAACATGTGAATATGACATTTATTTACTATACTGTGTATAGACTAAGATAAAAATAACATCAGCTCTGGAAGGACGTGAGGTTCCAAGCTGAAGGTGAGATGGGCCGTCCTTTTTTTAAAAATATAGTTGATGGATTTCTGTTCTGTTCATTACCGTCCTTTTTTCAACACCCCTTCCTCTTCTTATTTTTCTAGTTTTCACGCAGAATATTGTATAGTTTTTACCTTTATTCGATAATTTGAGCACTTAACTCCTATTTTCTTCTCAAACTTTTTGTCTTTTTAATTTATTTTGCAATCTTGCCGTTTCTATGCGCAGGTGCATCCTTTCGATGTGCATAGATTCCACATTCATTTAATTCCAATTTAAATGGTGCCTTTCTTTCTTGAGGGAAACCTTTGTTGTAGTTGAGCAAGCCCAAACTCACTAATCTAATCTTAGTTTGAAACTTTTTGTTATTAATTTGTCCATTAATAGCTCGTTGTTCTCAATGAAAGTTTTGACGTTTTCTGTAGGGGGTTTTGTCTAACACATTTTTGTTAGTACATAAATGGATGAAAAATTATCTTGCATTTCGTAATGTAGTTAGGGGTGGTTTTCTGCGTGAGAAGTTATAATTACATTAAAAAATAAAAACAATGCTGGTATTTTATGTCATCTTCCCTTCTTATATATTTTATTGTCAATTTTTATTGTATTGCTTTTGTTTACAGCACAGCAGTTAATTCCATACATCTAATTACCATATTTGTTTCCATAAAACGTGATATAACAATAATCTTACTCGATGGCCGTCTGTCTCCAGGCAGTAGAAACGTGCAGCACACACAGCGAGGGTGTAATTGCCATATTTGTCTACACTATAAGTGATATAACAATAATCTTACTTCATCGCCGTCGGTCTACTTGCAGTAAAAGCATGCGGCACACACAGCGAGGGTCTAATTAGCATATTTTTCTCCATAATAAGTGATATAACAATAATCTTACTTCATCACATTGCCGTCGGTCTACAGGCAGTAGAAGCGTGCAGCACACACAGCGAGGGTGTAATTGCCATATTTGTCTACACTATAAGTGATATAACAATAATCTTACTTCATCGCCGTCGGTCTACTTGCAGTAAAAGCATGCGGCACACACAGCGAGGGTCTAATTAGCATATTTTTCTCCATAATAAGTGATATAACAATAATCTTACTTCATCACATTGCCGTCTGTCTCCAGGCAGTAGAAGCGTGCAGCACACACAGCGAGGGTGTAATTGCCATATTTGTCTACACTATAAGTGATATAACAATAATCTTACTTCATCGCCGTCGGTCTACTTGCAGTAAAAGCATGCGGCACACACAGCGAGGGTCTAATTAGCATATTTTTCTCCATAATAAGTGATATAACAATAATCTTACTTCATCACATTGCCGTCGGTCTACAGGCAGTAGAAGCGTGCAGCACACACAGCGAGGGTGTAATTGCCATATTTGTCTACACTATAAGTGATATAACAATAATCTTACTTCATCGCCGTCGGTCTACTTGCAGTAAAAGCATGCGGCACACACAGCGAGGGTCTAATTAGCATATTTTTCTCCATAATAAGTGATATAACAATAATCTTACTTCATCACATTGCCGTCTGTCTCCAGGCAGTAGAAGCGTGCAGCACACACAGCGAGGGTGTAATTGCCATATTTGTCTACACTATAAGTGATATAACAATAATCTTACTTCATCGCCGTCGGTCTACTTGCAGTAAAAGCATGCGGCACACACAGCGAGGGTCTAATTAGCATATTTTTCTCCATAATAAGTGATATAACAATAATCTTACTTCATCACATTGCCGTCTGTCTCCAGGCAGTAGAAGCGTGCAGCACACACAGCGAGGGTGTAATTGCCATATTTGTCTACACTATAAGTGATATAACAATAATCTTACTTCATCGCCGTCGGTCTACAGGCAGTAAAAGCATGCGGCACACACAGCGAGGGTCTAATTAGCATATTTTTCTCCATAATAAGTGATATAACAATAATCTTACTTCATCACATTGCCGTCGGTCTACAGGCAGTAGAAGCGTGCAGCACACACAGCGTGGGCGCCACGTCTTTGGGCCCCGTGCTGGAGAGCGTGTTGAGTCGGTGGCTGCGTGTCGTGGAGGCCGAGAGCCATGAAGGATCGCTCCTGCAAGCCATGAGTCTCCTCCAGGCCTGGTTGCAGCCTTCTGCTCCTGCTAAACACGTGCAGCTCGTCGCTGATAATATGCAGGTTGATGTCGAGTCGTGTCAAGTTGGATGCTGGCTATTGTGAGGTTGGCCTGCTAATGTGATTCCCCCAACGTTTTCTGAGAAATAAGTTATTCATTTACCGCAATCCCCCCAATCATTTTACGTAAACACGTAGTATATCAACCTATGCTCTTTGCATGGTCAACCAATTAGATGGATCTTATCCAAAGTATGGACTTGCATGTGCAATATTTTATTTGCCTCACTAGTTCTCATTGCTTGTATGGATTTGACAGACACCGTTGTCTACGATCCTTGTAACGCAAGATGGTGAAGGCTTTGGTTATATTAAAACTTCACTGTTTATGACAAATTGAATTCTTTGGTGGCTACCAAATACGACTACTACTTGATCCCTTACCATCGCTGGGAAAGTATGAGGTTCTACTGTATGCAGATGCGTGTGTACAGGATGGAGTTGTAGAGGCTCTAGAGCTCATTCTTTCTTATTAATTTTTTGGATATTTTCTTACCAAATTTTGAGAATTCTATTCGGCTTAATGTAGGAAGGAATTTTTTAAAAAATCATGCTTTTCCAAATCTAGGTTAAGTGTACTGCTTGTAAAAACTACTAGATGGTTTCTGTGTATTTGGATCATCAAAAAGTGAGAATACATGGATGGAGGAGTAAGACCAAAATTTTCTCAGACCAATAATTTCCCTTGAACTTGTTTCTATTCAAACTCACTGTGTCTTATTTTTGTGAAGAGAAATCAAAAATTAATTTTAAGTAAATCATTCCAACATACGGTATGCATGGATAAACCTCCGCAAAGACCTTATTGTTACTCTACGTTTAGTCATGCTTAAGTATAGTGTAGTATAGTGTAGGCATGATTGCAGGTCTCCACAGTAAATTACTGTTTATTAAAACAAATGAGAAAATCTCCCGTTTCATGACCCTGTAGTAGTTGATCTCACCAAAGACCTGGACAACAGGCGTGCGAGCCACGTACATACTGCAAGACTGCACAGTAAATTGCTGTTTAGTATAACTAATGGAGAAAATCTCCCGGAAAATCTCCCCCTTGCAGAAGTTGATCTCACTGAAGACGTGGACAACAGGCGTGAGAGCTGCGTACATGCGCAGTGTGGCGCTCTGCGTCAGGAGCGACACTGCTGCCACCCTTGCTAAGAAGATCGTGCCCTCGACTCTCAAGACCATGGAGAAAGCTCTGGCCCAGCACACGCAGGTAGCGATCTTAGTTTGTACTGTTGCACTCACAGATATTTTTTTTCTGTGCTTTGTGTGTGTTATGAGCAAGCATTTGCTTTGTGCATGGTCTACATGTATGATTTTTGAAACCATGTATGTTAAGTTTGTTTTATGTGCAGTACTCTTCAGGGGGATACAACAATTGTATATATGGGAATTGGCACTCCCAGGAGGAAAATGTGTGAGGGCCCAAGCTGAGAGCTAAGTAGGCATTCGTTTTGTTGAAATAAAATGTTTTTTGTTTTGTTAGCGACTATCCTTTTTCGATTCACTGCTGCTCTGTTTTTCAACACCTCTGACTTTCTACTTCAACTTTTATCTCGTTTCATAACCTTCCTTTCGACTTACTGTTTCTATGTACGCAAGATCCTTTGCTGGAACACCCTTTGTGGATAGATTCCACGTTCCCTTAACTCCATACTAAATGATGTCTTCATTCTTCCTCTATTTAAACATTTTCGTTTTGGTTAGGGAGGCTAAACTAATTTATAATCAATAAATTTTAGTTTGTATTGATGCACTCATTCATATTTTCTTTCTGTGCTTTGTGTGTGATATGAGCAGGCATTTGCTCTGTGCGTTTTCTACATGTAAGATTTTTGAAACCAAAATCAGCGTTAATGAGATGTTTGTTTTATGTGCACAAAGTCGTCATTGCTTCTTTGCATTTACTTGCCCGTTGATTTCCTTAGCATTTGCGCTATTTTTAACCTACACATATATATCGGGTTATGAATTTCTTGAGCAATTGAGCAAACTATAAGCAAGCACCTCGATATTTGATTGAATGCATAGATTCAAAGCACCAAGTAGGTATCAGTTTTGCCATTTCAGCTACAAAATGATTCAAGTGTTGTGTGTGCTGATTGACTTTTTCTTGATTATATCACAGATGCCTATGCTGGTAGAGGCTCTGTCAGCCGCAAGTTTACTCGTGGCCCTGTCAGCAGCTGACTGTTCCCTCGACAGCCAAGTGTCAGGAGTATTTTCATCAGCCCTAGATTTCTCGAAAGGCTACTTGACCGGAGACAAGTTCCTTACTGCTGCGCCTCCTGAAGGTAATTGCAGTTTGCTTCTCACGTGTTGTAAAGGCCTGTAGTTTATGCAGGGACAATTAACCAGTCGTTGCTCCTGCTTGTAAATTCCACGTAATTGTTGTTTCAGGGTCCTGGAAAATTCTTTAGCGTTTTATATGAGTGCAACACAACATCACTGGGACACTGGATATGCTCTAAAAATTTACCCGTCAATCGTCATTCAGTATTCAAGTTTTCGTGTTGCTCATATTTTTATGGTCACTTTAGGGACTTTGATTGATAGTATTGAAAAAATTCTCATCCAGCCGAGTTCTTCTCTTTTTTATTTCTTATTTACTGTGGGACGAAATCCTGACCTCTGAAGGTTTCTTTGCATTGATATTTACAGAAAAAATTCCCATGATTGGCGTGTCAGAAATGTACCAATGAAGTGTTGCACTTATTAGTTTGCAGCCAATATTCGCTCTCATTAGTAATTTCTTCCTTGAAAGGTTTAGGAGCGGTTTTCTTTGAGAGGTTTAGGAGCGCAGCTGACGCTTGGTAAGGACTTAACTTATTTCAGTTAGGTATAATATGATTTTCTGTTGTGGTTGGTTGCCTACCTGCATCATTCCAGTAGTCAGCGCGGGCGAGTGGTGAACTTTTACCATCTTAGGTGTGGGAGTCTTATAACGTTGTAGAGGTATAAGATGTTTGTCTTGCTGTGGTATTTTGCATCCTCAAACGCCCTCATTCCTTCTTTGTTGCTGTTGACCTGTTGCTTCTTAGTGTTGGTGCTAGGACGTTAGATAATGGGACAGTTACCCTGTTGAAGTTCAAAAATGTGAAGTTGAAAGCTAATAATTTGCAAATTTTACTATCTATCAGTAATAATTTGTTTAATGCTTTCAAACTGCTCATTTCATTTTTGCTACTTTATTCGTTTCGAAGGACACCTTTGCACTCAATTTAGTTCTACAAATGAGGTTTTATTCTCGTATGTGTCCCACAATGCCTTGACGTACCCAGGCCTGATGGAGCTGTGCAGCGTGATAGAGCTACTGCTGGCGCACCACCAAAACCGCGTGTCAGAGCACGAGCACGTCCTGCTGCGGTGCCTGAGTTTCTGCCTGTGCTGGCGTAGCGTGGATACGGCCGATGCTACAGGGTCTCCGAGCTCTGCCTCGCCCGCAGCCGGGGCGCCGGCAGTGCGCCAGAAGGCCAGGAATGTAGTGAAGAAACTGGCCAGCTCTCTCGTAGGAGTCCATTTAACTCCGAAGCTGTTGGTGGCGTTTGCCGAGTACCTGGACTCTGTCAAAATTGAGGTGAGAAGTAGCATCGCCCTCGCGATTGCGATGGTACATAAAAGTTGCTATTGTTGCCTTGCGGGTGCGGTGGGTTAAATTAAAGTTCAAAATTTAACTAAAATTGGGGTTAGTTTTAGATTTTAATTAAGAAAAACTTCGTACATATTGTGCCCTCATTTAGTTTCCATTAAGTATTTATGAAAATTGAATTTGTGACTGCTGGTAGGTCAGCAGTGTTATGAAAATCTCCTCAGTGACCACCGGTGGGTCACGTCGCACTCAGTGTTAAGGTTGTGTTGGTAAATCTGATTTCTTGATTTACCAACACAACCTTAACACTGAGTTCAACATTGCTGATTTTCCAGAAAATCGTGTTTTGACTCTGAGTTAAAGAGTTGGTCATATCAAGACCCTTGCAGTTGAGAATTTGATTTCCATCTTGACCTCTAAATAGATGTTGTCTTTGATAACCGTCATTTGTAGTCATAACTCATAGTATAGATATTGACACTTGAGAATTTATAGGAAAGATATTTCTCATGAACAAATTTCAGATACCAGTATAAAAAAATTTAATGATTAAAACGCTGAAATAACTTAGCGTAAATTTCTTCAATTATTACCTCGTACATGTGCTCAAAAGACTGAAATATATATGTGGGAATGCTGGAAAATTTACCCACAAATTTTAAGTTATTCATAACTACAGTCATAGTTCCTAAATTTGTTGGTGTGAAATTTTTTTCCCATCAACACATTCATTAAAACTCGAGAAAATTGATGTTTCAGAATACTTTATTTGCTAATATCTGATGCTAGAATAGATCTGTATTTCATGATCTTTGTGTACCATCATGCATGGCTGTATCACTCGAGCATTCTTCAATATTAAAGTTCAAGTCTGTAGTGTTACTAATCCAAACAAAAGTAATGGATTTCGATTTTCCATAAATTCTGATTTCGGAGATTTTACCAGTGCATTATTAATCAAAGTTTAAGTTGAAAATGACATATCTGTTCCAATATCTCACATGAGTGTGATAACCAAAACTTAAGTGACCATAACAATGGTAGTTACGGACATGTGAAAATATGTGAGGGCCCGAGCTGAGAGTTAAGTTGGCCTTCATTTTGTTGAAATAAAAGGTTTTTTGTTATGTTAAAGACCATCTTTTTTTTTCTCTTAACTGCTGTCTGTTTTTCACCACCTACTACTTTATTCTTCAACTTTTTTCTTGTTTCATGAACTTCTTTCTCAATTTGCTGTTTCTATGCCTCTTTTGCACAGATTCTGCGTTCCGTTATCTCCATAGTAAATGGTGCCTTCCTCCTTCCTCTCTTTGGAACGATGGTTTAGTGGGAAGGGAGGCTTGAACTAACATCTAATCTAGAGACATGTAAATGAACTTTGTGCAGGCTGGTGTGGCGGGCGGTGGCGGGCTAGCGGGAGGCGGCAGGCAGGAAGACGTGCTTGGCGGCGGGGCTGCAGTTGCTGCTGCGTCACTTGACTGCGGTAGCGACGGTGAGTTGCGCCTAGCATTCAAGGGCATCACCGAGCTGAGCTTTCTGTACCCTGTGCAATTGGAGCAGTCTTTGTTGTTTCATCAATTCTAAAAACGGGATACAAATATTGTATCTATGGAAATTAGCTTTCCTTGGGGGGAAGATATGAGGTCGTAAATTGAAAGATCAGGAACACGAGCTGGGCGGCGGGGCTGCAGTTGCAGCTGCGTTACTTGACTGCGGTAGTGATGGTGAGTTGCGCCTAGCTTTCAAGGGCGTCATAGTGGTGAGCTTTCTATCTCTATACCCTGTGCAGTAGGGTGGATCGTTTTTTCACGTTTTCCGATTTGATTTTAGCGGTAGTGTGGAAAAGTTGTGAATGAACACCAAAATAACTTGTGAAATATCTTAAAGCTCTGAGACAATATCTTTAGCTTGCACAAACGCACTGAAAACTGGAAAAAGTGGGAAAAAACTGCCTCCGGTTCATTATCGTTTTAAAACATAGTTTTAAGGAAATCACGTTCTGGTAGCTTCCATTTGAAAGTGATTTCAATACTTTTCAATCTAGTTTAAGTGTGGTTTCTTCAGCGAAGTCATCTTCTGCTTCCACAAATAGCTTGGAAAATTAGAAAAATACCAGAAATACCAATAATTGACGATTTTGATCAATTAAGCTCATCGTCATAGATATGGTTACTATGACGTATATTGCACTTGTTTTGCTAAATAATGCATATTTCTGAAATGTACAGCACTTAGTTTATGTTTTCTCAAATTCTATTTGAAGGCGATAACACAATCCAGAACTCACCACGAGGAGGTGGCTGTACGACGAGTTCCGCCCTACCCAACCCATCCTCCCTTCCATTGCTAATATCTGTGTACACTGTTTTCAGTGTTCTGTTCAATAAAGCAAATTCTGTTTTTTAGTTTCAAACTTGGGTAGTTTTTTCCTTCCATAAATTCGGTTTCTTATAAAACCATCACGAGCAGCTGCTCCTACAACTGATTTTGAAGCCTGTGTTACTAATTTAATGTGTCTTTCCACCGCCTGGGTATGACAGGGAAAATCTGGGAGAGCAGAGGGCTTCTCTTTGGATTTAATTAGAGACATAATGTCCTCTGATGATACTCTTCTCGTGAGAGGTGGTTCTGTCAGTTGGATGTTCTGCCAATCGATCATCAAATGAAAGACAATAGCATGAAATAGTAGCTCCGGTTGTTGGAATTTCCGAATTGTATTTCTTTGAACTGGATTATCTCTTGCTTTGATTATTCTTCTGTCGTCAATCTCACGAATGGCTGTAGATTCATCATGAATCATAGCAATAAGGAGGCTTTCATGCTGAGCAAAGAAAGCATTGTTTTGCAAAACTTGGTGGACAATATTTCTGCTTTCATCTGACAAAGAACGAGACTTAGTTATCATTGAGAACAAACGTTTTGCACCATTGCTTGCAGAAGGGTTCATGATGCTACAGATCATGATGTTACAGATGCTACCGCTCTGCAAATTACAGAGCGGTAGCATCTGGGGAATGTTCCAGCCAATTGGCACTCATGAAACCAGGGAAAATACATCACGCCAGATGGTTAACAACGGCAAGTCGTATTCTCCGTCTCTACATTTCAACAGAAAACCCTTCATATCAGCTGCTTCAGATTGTGAACTTTATCATGGCAGTATATGTTCCAGTATGGTTCAATATCAAGATGAACCCTTCTGCATGCAATGGTGCAAAACATTTGTTCTCAATGATAACAAAGTCTCGTTCTTTGTCAGATGAAAGCAGAAATATTGTCCACCAAGTTTTGCAAAACAATGCTTTCTTTGCTCAGCATGAAAGCCTCCTTATTGCTATGATTCATGATGAATCTACAGCCATTCGTGAGATTGACGACAGAAGAATAATCAAAGCAAGAGATAATCCAGTTCAAAGAAATACAATTCGGAAATTCCAACAACCGAAGCTACTATTTCATGCTACTGTCTTTCATTTGATGATCGACTGGCAGAACCTCCAACTGACAGAACCACCTCTCACGAGAAGAGTATCATCAGAGGACATTATGTCTCTAATTAAATCCAAAGAGAAGCCCTCTGCTCTCCCAGATTTTCCCTGTCATACCTCGGCGGTGGAAAGACACATTAAATTAGTAACACAGGCTTCAAAACCAGTTGTAGGAGCAGATGCTCGTGATGGTTTTATAAGAAACCGAATTTATGGAAGGAAAAAACTACCCAAGTTTGAAACTAAAAAACAGAATTTGCTTTATTAAACAGAACACTGAAAACAGTGTACACAGATATTAGCATTGGAAGGGAGGATGGGTTGGGTAGGGCGGAACTCGTCGTACAGCCACCTCCTCGTGGTGAGTTCTGGATTGTGTTATCGCCTTCAAATAGAATTTGAGAAAACATAAACTAAGTGCTGTACATTCCAGAAATATGCATTATTTAGCAAAACAAGTGCAATATACGTCATAGTAACCATATCTATGACGATGAGCTTAATTGATCAAAATCGTCAATTATTGGTATTTCTGGTATTTTTCTAATTTTCCAAGCTATTTTTGGAAGCAGAAGATGACTTCGCTGAAGAAAACACACTTAAACTAGATTGAAAAGTATTGAAATCACTTTCAAATGGAAGCTACCAGAACGTGATTTCCTTAAAACTATGTTTTAAAACGATAATGAACCGGAGGCAGTTTTTTCCCACTTTTTCTAATTTTTAGTGCGTTTGTGCAAGCTAATGATATTGTCTCAGAGCTTTAAGATTTTTCACAAGTTATTTTGGTGTCCATTCACAACTTTTCCGCACTACCGCTAAAATCAAATCGGAAAACGTGAAAAAACGATCCACCCTACTGTGCAGTTGGAGTCTTGGTTGGATCTTCAATTCTGATAGCGAGGATACAAATATTGTATCTATTGTATTGTATCTAAGGGGAGGTGAGCTTTCTGTATCCTGTGCAATTGGAGCAGAGCCTTGGTTGAATCTTCAATTCTTGCAACGGGGATACAAATATTGTATCTATGATAATTAAATTAACTAATTTATTCACAAAGAACACTCTGTGTTATCCCTCTGTATGTCTATCGATGCTATCGCTTTTTGTTGCTGGTTAAGAATTGTTACAAGTACAACATCAGCATATTTTCATAAATTATAAATAAGTTCCTTAAAAATCCTTAATATTAAATGTGAAATGTTTTCTTCCTTTGAGAGAAGATAGAGGTCTATTTATAACTAAGCGACCTCTTTATTTACATGGCATCTTATAAATTGCAGACGATGTGGTGTCACTTGAAGTAGTGTCTTGTAGCAAGTTCAGCACCGTGATATTCCCTGCTCTTGATGTAGTGATAATAATTATTACCGTTAAATATGCCTGTGTGTGTTGGTTTGTTGGCATTCTAATATCTAGCTTTCATGCTTTCAGTATTGAAAAGGGTAGTAATGAGTACCTCGGCTACAGTCTTTGTTTGCCATAATGTTTCTAGGATAAAAAATTGCCATAATATACGTAGGATTAAAAATGCTTGCTCATGGCTGTGATTAAATAATTTGTAATTCTTTCAATGAAAAATTTCACCGCTAATTGAAATAAGTGTGTAGATCATTCTTTTTATCTTCTGCGTATTATCCACATATCCTTGTTAATTGAATTATAGCAAAATTATCATAGCAAAATTTGTGATTTAAATTTTATGTAAGAAATAAATCTTGGGAAAAATTTAGGAAGCAGTAAATACTATTTCCTTCCGTAACAAACCTAAGTAAATGGTTTCTGTAATCTATTGAGCATTATCAAACTTCATTTCTAATTGACCATGTACATTAGTCCCATACTGAAAATCACAGCTGTCTGTGTAGGTTTGTCTTTCGTGTCCCGCTACCAGTTGTAGACTGAGGAATAGTGTCTTTGGTCAAATTTTTTCTGTATATTTTTTTTTGTTTTTGTCCATTATTTGCCATTTTCATACAATATTTGCCGTTTCCATCCAATATTTGCCGTTTCCATCCAATATTTGCTGTTTTCATCCAATATTTGCTGTTTTCATCCAATATTTGCCGTTTTCATCCAATATTTGCCGTTTTCATCCAATATTTGCCATTTTCATCCAATATTTGCCGTTTTCATCCAATATTTGCCGTTTTCATCCAATATTTGCCGTTTTCATCCAATAATTGCCGTTTTCATCCAATAATTGCCGTTTTCATCCAATAATTGCCGTTTTCATCCAACATTTGCCGTTTTCATCCAACATTTGCCGTTTTCATCCAACATTTGCCGTTTTCATCCAACATTTGCCGTTTTCATCCAACATTTGCCGTTTTCATCCAACATTTGCCGTTTTCATCCAACATTTGCCGTTTTCATCCAACATTTGCCGTTTTCATCCAACATTTGCCGTTTTCATCCAACATTTGCCGTTTTCATCCAACATTTGCCGTTTTCATCCAACATTTGCCGTTTTCATCCAACATTTGCCGTTTTCATCCAACATTTGCCGTTTTCATCCAACATTTGCCGTTTTCATCCAACATTTGCCGTTTTCATCCAACATTTGCCGTTTTCATCCAACATTTGCCGTTTTCATCCAACATTTGCCGTTTTCATCCAACATTTGCCGTTTTCATCCAACATTTGCCGTTTTCATCCAACATTTGCCGTTTTCATCCAACATTTGCCGTTTTCATCCAACATTTGCCGTTTTCATCCAACATTTGCCGTTTTCATCCAACATTTGCCGTTTTCATCCAACATTTGCCGTTTTCATCCAACATTTGCCGTTTTCATCCAACATTTGCCGTTTTCATCCAACATTTGCCGTTTTCATCCAACATTTGCCGTTTTCATCCAACATTTGCCGTTTTCATCCAACATTTGCCGTTTTCATCCAACATTTGCCGTTTTCATCCAACATTTGCCGTTTTCATCCAACATTTGCCGTTTTCATCCAACATTTGCCGTTTTCATCCAACATTTGGCGTTTTCATCCAACATTTGGCGTTTTCATCCAACATTTGGCGTTTTCATCCAACATTTGGCGTTTTCATCCAACATTTGGCGTTTTCATCCAACATTTGGCGTTTTCATCCAACATTTGGCGTTTTCATCCAACATTTGGCGTTTTCATCCAACATTTGGCGTTTTCATCCAACATTTGGCGTTTTCATCCAACATTTGGCGTTTTCATCCAACATTTGGCGTTTTCATCCAACATTTGGCGTTTTCATCCAACATTTGGCGTTTTCATCCAACATTTGGCGTTTTCATCCAACATTTGGCGTTTTCATCCAACATTTGGCGTTTTCATCCAACATTTGGCGTTTTCATCCAACATTTGGCGTTTTCATCCAACATTTGGCGTTTTCATCCAACATTTGGCGTTTTCATCCAACATTTGGCGTTTTCATCCAACATTTGGCGTTTTCATCCAACATTTGGCGTTTTCATCCAACATTTGGCGTTTTCATCCAACATTTGGCGTTTTCATCCAACATTTGGCGTTTTCATCCAACATTTGGCGTTTTCATCCAACATTTGGCGTTTTCATCCAACATTTGGCGTTTTCATCCAACATTTGGCGTTTTCATCCAACATTTGGCGTTTTCATCCAACATTTGGCGTTTTCATCCAACATTTGGCGTTTTCATCCAACATTTGGCGTTTTCATCCAACATTTGGCGTTTTCATCCAACATTTGGCGTTTTCATCCAACATTTGGCGTTTTCATCCAACATTTGGCGTTTTCATCCAACATTTGGCGTTTTCATCCAACATTTGGCGTTTTCATCCAACATTTGGCGTTTTCATCCAACATTTGGCGTTTTCATCCAACATTTGGCGTTTTCATCCAACATTTGGCGTTTTCATCCAACATTTGGCGTTTTCATCCAACATTTGGCGTTTTCATCTTTATGTGTGCCGTGTTCATCTTTATGTGTGCCGTGTTCATCTTTATGTGTGCCGTGTTCATCTTTATGTGTGCCGTGTTCATCTTTATGTGTGCCGTGTTCATCTTTATGTGTGCCGTGTTCATCTTTATGTGTGCCGTTTTCATCTTTATGTGTGCCGTTTTCATCTTTATGTGTGCCGTTTTCATCTTTATGTGTGCCGTTTTCATCTTTATGTGTGCCGTTTTCATCTTTATGTGTGCCGTTTTCATCTTTATGTGTGCCGTTTTCATCTATATGTGTGCCGTTTTCATCTTTATGTGTGCCGTTTTCATCTTTATGTGTGCCGTTTTTATTTATATTATTGAGTGATAAAAATTCCTGATTTACCGACGCATGTGCTTCATAACAATCAAATGCTGTCTCAATCAAAAGCCCTCTCACTCACGTAATTACTGTCCCCATTGCAGTAGTTAGCCCCGCCGGTGTGCAACACTTTCTGAGCTGCCTGGCTGCCAGCTGTGCCAGCCACCCCATGTCAGAGAGACTCCAGCTTGCCATGTTGGCGCTCCCTGTCGCCTGCGCCCCGCATGTCGGTGAGACCTCGCGTTTTTGTTATTGCTGTTCCCCTCAGGGGGACACAACTATTGTATCTATTGGAATTGGCACTCACAGGGGGGGAAATGTGTGAGGGCCCAAGCGGAGAGTTAGGTAGGCCTTTTTTCTGTTGAACTGAAATTTTTTTTGTTATGTTAAGGACCACCTTTTTTTGGTTCACTGCTTTCCTGTTTTTCAGCACCTGCTATTTTCTTCTTCAACTTCTATCTTTTTTCATGAACTTCTTTCTCACCTTTCTGTTTCTATGACCCTTCTCCATAGGTTTTGCGTTTAATCATCTCCATTCTAAATGGTGCCTTCCTCTTTCCTCTCATTGGAATGATGGTTTAGTGGTTAGGGAGGCTTAAACCAACATGTAATTTAATCTAATCTAATTCTATTCTCAAATGTTGATAATTACTCTGTTAGGTACCAAGATGAGATGGAAACATTCACATTGCCGGCTGCCTTTGATTAATGAAAACAAATTTGTGCATGGGAATTAATTTTATTTTCAAATTCAGAGTGTGAGCGGCGAGGGTTGTGGCCGGAGTTCTGCAAGGTCCTCCACGTATCTCTTCCTGACTTCATCCGCAAGAAGCGCTCGGCCGTTACTGCCATGATCACCGAAGGCTACACAGCCACCCCGACCAGCTCCAGGGTAATTCCTAATGATTTATTGTAATGTTAATTGGACGTTCGTACGTGAACAAAAGAAATCTACTCGATATGACGATTTTATGACGCTGGTGAGCAGAAAGACGTCAGTTTTGTATTTCTAGCTAAGCTATATTTACCTCAGTAACAAGTAACATTACCATAAAGATTATGAATACATTTTCAAACGTTGGGACGCGTTTGAGTTCCCGAAACTTGAGTGTCTCCAATCATAAATGCTCATTGCAGAGGTGGTGACGGAGTTGTGTAAACCATAAATGCTCATTGCACAGGTGGTATGAAGTTGTGTAAATCATAATAATTTATTGCACAGGTGGCGGGGAGTTGTGTAAATCATAAAGGCTCATTGCACAGGTGGTGGGGAGTTGTGTAAATCATAAATGCTTATTGCACAGGTGGTGACGGAGTTGTGCAGACTGGAGGGCGGTGCCCTGTATCCCGCTGTGATCAGCTACCTCGTGGCTGCCCTGGATGACCCGCGCCTACTCGAGATCACCGACGAAGACCTCGCTATTTATCACACTCCTGAGGGCAAGCTCTACCATCAGCACCTGGTTGACGAGTGAGTGGCTCCGTAATCGTTGGTAGCGCATGAAACCCGAGTCATGTATGTTAATGTGTGTTGATGCATGTTGATGCATTTTGATGCATGTTGATGCGTGTTGATGCCATGGTGCTTCAAGTTTTATTGTAGGATGCAGGACCAGCCACTGCTGCCTGTAAACAACAAGGGATTTGCTCAAATAATATTCTCTACTTGCTAATAATTCAGTAGTCTCGTCTCCACTTCTGTGTGCAATGGTGATACATTGTTGTTAAATGACTTCTGAATTAGATTGGTTTCGTTTCGGTATTTGTTCAAAATTTGTCTGTTGAACTTTTCATTTGAGCACATTTTATTGCAGTGTAAAAATAAGTCATTACTTATAATTTAGGGCATTTGAGCTGAATTTGGACACCAAGCACGTGAAGAAGACTACGAAGGTGTACTCGCACCAAGAGCAAGTCATGATGTTGGAGGAGAAGAAGGCGGAGATTGAGCGCAAGAGAAAGGAGGGGAAGCTCGAGCTCACGCCCAAACAGAAAGAGGTTCAAAAACTCCAAACCGAGAAAGAGGCGGCCATCAAGAAACGGTAAGATTCAAAATTAGGACGTTAGATCTTCTCAATGACTTGAGGGGAGAATGGTAGTGTAATCTTGATGTTAATTTCTTTGTGTTTCTGGATCCTGTTGAGGAGGTTTTGCTTAGGTCATAGATTAGATTAGATTAGATTATTAGTTAGTTTAAGCCTCCCTATCCCCAACAAAGGCGATCCAAAGAGAGGAAAGAAGAAGGCACCATTTAGTATGGAGTTAAGGGAACGTGGAATCTATGCAGAAAGGGCACAGAAGCAGTAAGATGAGAAAGAAGTTCATGAAACAAGATAAAAGTTGAAGAAGAAAGTAGGAGGTGCTGAAAAACAGGACAGCAGTGAACCGAAAAAAGATGGTTCGTAACAAAATAAAAATCTATTCTATTTCAACAAAAATAAAGCCTACCTAACCTTTAGCTCAGGCCCTTACACAGTCCCCCTGGGAGCGCTAATTCCCATAGATACAATAGTTGTATCCCCCTGAGGGGGCTTAGGTCATTTTGAAGTCATTCTAATGATAGGCGGTAAATAGAGTGTTGAGCTTCTGTGGGTTTTAGAAGTTCAGAGGTGGCGTTCTCTGGATTTAGCGCTAGTTTTCATTTGTGGCCGAGACCTATTTGTCAATTAACTCTTTAATGTCGACCATGCTTGGCGTGTCTAAGGTCATAAATTTTCAGGGTAACTTGATTAAGCAAGAATTCATGGTTGATTGTGAGAACTCCAGCAACTGCTTACTCCCACTAAGCTTGCCTGCAATTGAGAAATGTAGATATCTTTAAGCATGTCCCCATGTTGAATTGCTCCCATTGTAACGCTATTTTTTTTGCTGCAATAGCGGAGAATGGGCCAAATCTTATAGGTTCAAGTTCTGAAACAAATGTCTCGCTGAAATACGCTTGAATGATGGCAGTCGAGCCTTGTTAAACTTGCAACAATTAGATGTATAAATTTTTGAAACCTATTTTTACTGCTATAGGTGCTACCCATCGTGGAGTTTATTAGTTAAAGAAGTAAGTTTGGGCAAGGTGCTGAAGCCTTTCAGAAGTTAGTGGATAGTTTTGGTCATGTATCCAGAGATGGTTACTAAGATTCCGCTATATGTGCCTTGGCACATTTCTTTCACGCTGAGAGGTTGTTACTTCATCAAAATGCAAGCCAAGGAAAAAGAGGAAAAAGGTTTTCAAATATCCTCTCTATTGGCAATGAATTGCCATAGGTTTTGGTGAGTTAGATTTGTCTATCTTATGCTATAGAAATTCGGGTCCTCTGATGAGATACTCTCAAGTTACTTCAGTTATAGATAGGCCTGAGGGGCTTCTATCTTTCGAGTCCGGTTTTGCTTCTTCCGGTTTCTCTACCTTTTTCACCATCACTTCTTTGTCTTTTCTTATTCTATTCCAACTTCCTGTTTCTATCTGATTCGTATCCTGTTGTGTGAAAACACATTTTGTGCATGGATTCACCGTTTTTTACAATCCATCCTGAATGATCCCGTCTTTTTGCTCTCTTGGGATTGCCTATGTTGTAGTTAGGGAGTCTTAAAATATCTAATTCAGTAATAAGAAGGCTATAAAATCCATACTTCAAAGTTCTTTTTTCATTACTGCAATTCACAAACAATCATAGTGCTATGTCGTCAGACAATCAGGTTTTTGACTCCTTCTGACTCCGACATCCAGCTAGCAAGAGGGCAGTGTTGTACACAATTATCTTCATCTATTGATTGGATTTTATTCAGTTATTCAGTTTATGATAAATATTTTAATTTATGCTTGCTCATTTTTTTATGTTTTACATCTATTTTCATTATGATGGGAATTTCAGTACTAAAAACTTTTTTAATAAAGTATCTAACTTTCCAACGTCTTCAAAAAAATCAGCTTTCTCAAACACATCTTGTGTCGTTCCTCCCTCTTACATGCCTGGTATCATTACGTGTACTTTATCATGTATACTTTATCATGTATACTTTATCATGTATACTTTATCATGTATACTTTATCATGTTTATTTTGTTATGTATACTTTATTTTGTATACTTTATAAAGGTACATGATTAACTTTACGTTATACACAATCAACTTTACATTTATGATGTGTACATAATGAAGTATGCATAATCAACTTTACTCCGATATGCATACATAATTAAGTGTACATAAATACACAATTTGATGCATATTTTAAATAAGCTGTTCTCGGTAACCATAATACCTGTGCGTGGACACCAGCGTCTCGGCAATCGTGGAGGGCGTGCCGAAGCATCTGTCGCTGCTGCACGCGTGCATCAAGGGCGACCGAGGCAGCCTGGCGCCGTCGCTGGTGTTGCTGGTGCCTGTGCTCGGCCGCTACCTCCCGTCTCCGGCGGTGGGGCCCGCCTTCGTCAACTTCTTTGTCATGCTTCGCTCCAGCGTTTTCCCTAAGGAACACGCTGCTTTTGGTGAGGTTTTGGGGGCTCTGTACAGCGTTAAAATGAGCTGAATTATTGTACGACCTGGGTGAGGTTTTGGGGTATTCTATGTGTTGTTAAAATTACATATACCGGGCTTATCCTCCCTATGGGAGGGTAGCCGACAGCAGGCCACAATCACCACACTTAGTCATTAGGAGGCGAGAGAGGCAACACTGGCCGCACCTGAACTGCCAGGATCAGCAGCAGCCCAGCACAACCACCTTCCACAGTCAGGCCCGACAGCCACAGCTGGTTTACCCCGACCGCTTCATTGAGTGCAGCCCCTCCCCCCGCACATGACAGGTCAACCCCATCACACGCGGGCAGCTTCCAGTAACGCGTCAAAATAAAATTACCTCCTTATACACTGCCCCCACTCACTTCTGTCCACAGCCATCCCTCTCGCCACGTCCACAGTCAGACCCCTCTCATACAAAGCACGTCGCACCCCATCCATCCAACTCATCCGTGGTCTACCTCGCGCTCGAAGACCACTCACTTCCGACATATATATCTTTTTCACCAGCCGCTCAACATTCATTCTTTCAATATGCCCAAACCATCCAAGCACTCTTCCATCCACTCGCCTGCTCAACTTTTTGATAACACCCGTCTGCCCCCCTAACCAACTCATTCCTGATCCTATCTCTTCTAGTTACTCCATACATGCTCCTCAAACACTTCATCTCAAACACATCCAACTTCCTCCTCTCAGCTGCTCTCAACCTCCAGGACTCAGCTCCATACAACAAAACTGGCACAATCAAACTTTCATACAGTCCCCTCTTAGCATTCATACTCAAACTCCTGCATTCAAAAACTTTCCTCATTGCACCCAATGTCTTACAACCTTCACTCACTCGATGCTTCACTTCTACTTCCATACTATCCTTAACAGTCACATCCGACGCGAGGTACCTAAAATGCTCTACCTCCTCTAAAACTTCCCCATTCAACCTCACATCCAAAGTTCCAAACACTCCACCTCTTGAACATCTCATCACCTTACTTTTATTCACATTTACCCTCAATTTCCACCTTTCGCACACTCTACCAAACTCTGTAACCAGTCTCCTCAGTTTTTCCTCTGAATCAGCCACAAGCGCTGTATCATCTGCAAACAACAGCTGACACACTTCCCAATACATACCATTTCGTCCCACCAACTGCGCACCTTTTTCCAACACTCTGGCATTCACTTCTCTCACCACACCATCCATAAACAAATTAAACAACCACGGCGACATCACACATCCCTGTCTCACACCTGTCACAGCTGGGAACCATTCACTCACCTCATTCCTTACTCTCACACATGCTCTGCTATCAATGTAGAAACTCTTGATCGCATTCAACAGTCTCCCACCCACTCCATACAAACTTACCACTTGCCATAGAGCCTCGCGATCCACTCTGTCATACGCCTTCTCTAGATCCATAAATGCCCAATATACATCCTTTCCCTTTAATAAGTATTTTTCATTCACCTGCCTCACAGCAAACATTTGATCCACACAACCTCTACCACACCTAAAACCACACTGTTCTTCAGCAAGCACACGATCCGTCAACACTCTCACTCTTCCAATTAACACTCTTCCGTACAGCTTCCCAACGACACTCAGTAGACTTATACCCCTAGAATTACTGCACTCATACCTGTCACCTTTCCCCTTGTACAACGGAACTACGCACGCGCTACTCCAATCAACCGGCACTTTACTAGCCTCGAAACACACATTTAATAAACGCACCAACCATTCTATAACCACATTTCCTCCTTTCTTTAGACATTCAACCGTGCAGCCATCCAAACCTGGAGCTTTCCCATTTTTCATTTCATCCAACGCACATCTCACCTCTGCACTTCTTATTCGACTTCTATTCACTTCACCAAACACGGGCATTCTAACATCACTTCCAACAGCTACTACTCTTGCAATCCTATCATCCCTCACGTTCAGCAGTTCCTCAAAATACTCCGCCCATCTCTTTCTCACATCACAACTCTCCACTAGCAGCCTACCATTTGTATCCTTCACTCTTGCCTCATTCTCCACCTGACCCTTCCTAATTCTCTTCACTTCCTTCCAGAAAACCTTCCTTCTCTCCATGAAATCCCCTCCCAACTTCCTCCCCCATTCCTCATCCGCCGCCCTCTTCGCTCTCCTTACCATTCTTTGTACCTCTTTCTTCCTCTCCTTATACTCTTCAAAATTTTGCTGGTTGCCTCGTTGCAACCACCTTTCGAACGCCCCCCGCTTTCTTTTCACAGCCGCTCCTACTTCTCCGTTCCACCATTCACTCCCCTTTCTAATCCCTCTAAGCAATCAACTCGCGAGGCCGGCCTTGATCCTGGGAGACGTCAATGCCAAGCACATACTTTGGGGAAACGCCCGGAGCGATCGTCGAGGTAAAATTGTGGAGGACTTCATCGTCGCTTCTGATTTTTGTCTTCTGAACACCGGAGCCCCCACGCATTTTCACGTGCAGACTGGGACTTCCTCCGCCATCAACCTGAGTCTTTGCACTCCCGACATCCTTTCCGAATTTCAGTGGTCCGTGAGTAGCGATGCACACGGTAGTGATCATTACCCCGTCTTAATGCACTCGGTCCAAAACCAGCAGATGCTGATAGAACCAAGGTTTAACTTCAAAAAGGCCAACTGGAGAAACTTTGGAGCGCTGACGACAATGGAGGACCCAAATGAAGCTCATGGCGTAGATGAATTGGTTGACAGCTTTGTGAGTGCAATGCACGAAGCCGCCAACAGTGCTATTCCAAAGTCTAAAGGCGGTTGCCCAGTGCACCGCGTCCCGTGGTGGAACAATGACTGCCAGGCCGCTAATATCGAGAGGAAACGCGCATTGCGACGATACCAAAGAACAAAAGAACTAGCCGACAAGATCGCATACAATCGGGCTAGAGCGCGAGCTCAGATTATAAAAGACGTCGCCCGTAAGGTATCGTGGCAGAAATACGTCTCCACTCTCAACAGCGATACTCCTATGGCCAAGGTATGGCAGCGAGTAAATAAAATGAGGGGAAAATGCAGTTATCGACGGCCGTGCCTAGAAGTTAATGGCGTTCTCACCTCAGACCCGGAGTGCGTGGCAGAAGCTCTGGCCCGAAGCTTTTATAGTGTCAGTAGCGGACGACTCTACTCTCCTGCCTTTACAGTGCTGAAACAGCAACAGGAGCAGCAGCAGTTGGACTTCTCAACAAACTCCACCTACTCTTATAATGACCCCCTTACAATGGTTGAATTTTACAACGCCCTGAAGAAATGTAAAAATACCGCTCCCGAACCAGATGGTATCCATTACCGGATGTTGAAGAAAATGCATACTACAGCCATTAAATTCTTGCTATATATTTTCAATAAAATCTGGATCACGCATACATATCCTCAACAATGGCGCACATCATTAATCATGGCTTTTGAAAAACCCAACAAACCTCCATCCAACCCTGACAACTACCGACCCATTGCCCTAACTAGTTGCCTTGGAAAATTGATGGAGAAAATGGTCAATGCGCGACTGACCAGATGGTTAGAGGCGGAGGAGCTACTGAACCCTGTCCAATTTGGCAGTCGGCAGCTTCGAGGGACCACAGACGCTCTGCTCCGCTTACAGAACCACCTGGTGGCCAACCTTGCCGAGCGTCGCCGAACCATGTGTCTTTTCTTTGATATGCATAAAGCTTATGACACCGTGTGGAGATATGGAATACTTAAGACACTACATGAGTATGGACTCCGTGGTAACATGGCCCTGTATATTCGAGAATTTCTTGGTGAAAGAACTTTCCGCGTTAAGGTCGGTGGCACCCTCTCTTCCTCGCAGTTGCAGTGCGAAGGTTTACCGCAGGGCAGTGTTATGAGCTGCACACTGTTTAGTGTCGCCTTAAATGGTATCACCTCCACCTTGCCTCCCGGAACGGTTGCCTCCTTATATGTGGACGACTTTATGGTATACTCTTCATCAACACATCTTCCGGCTCTGACGCGAAGAATGCAATTAGCCATCAGTAACGCTAATAAGTGGGCTCAGGAACATGGCTTCAACTTTTCACCCGAAAAAACCGTTGGACTTTACTTCCAGGGCCGTGGCCGTAGTGATCCCCCACAGCTCACACTGCAGGGAAGACAAGTGAGTTTCTCACACAGCGCCAAGTTTCTGGGGGTGACGCTTGATGACAGGCTCTCTTGGAAGCCCTACCTAGCCACCCTCAAGGCTGACTGCGTCAGAAGGCTGAACTTGCTAAAAAGCCTGGCCGGCCTGACGTGGGGGGCTGACAGGATGACCCTACTGAGACTATATCGTACTCTTATTAGAAGCAAAATAGACTACGGCTGCATAGTGCATCATGCTGCTATCAGAATCTGCACTGGCGCGTTTAGGTCGTCCCCTTCCAGCAGCTTGTGTGTGGAGAGCGGTGAACCTCCTTTACGGCACCGACGTGTGCAGCTGACCCTTCAGTACTTGGCGCGGTTGGAACAAGTCCCCTTGTCTCCTGCATGGACCAGCGTGCATGCGCCACTAGGCCGACATCTGCCTTTCCCTTACTTTCTGCCCTCATCGGAAGATTATTCGGCAGTCGTGGCTGCAATGCAGCTGAGGCCAATGAGAATACAACCAGTGTTCTTGGAAAGTTTTCCCACGTGGCGTGTCCCAATCGGGAGTTTTTGTCCGGGATGTCAAATGCCTAAGAAGGATTCTATGCCTACACACATACTAAAGGGGATCCTTTTGGACCATATTGCCGAAAAACATGCCCGTGCGATGAAGTTCTATACCGACGGCTCAAAGGTGGGAGACGCTGTAGGGTGTGCCGCTGTGTCGGGGGAGCTGGTGAGCGCCAAGAGATTGCTCCCAGAGTCGTCCATTTTCACTGCGGAACTTTACAGTGTGCTGGAGGCCCTCCGACTAATTAAACATTGTGTGTATGATACTTTTGCTATTTTTGTGGATTCAAAAAGTGTGGTGGAGGCCACTCGAGAGCAAAATAGCACCCATCCGCTCGTTGGTGAGATTGTCATGAACTTAATAAATTTAACACGTGAGCGTAAATCTGTGACGTTGTGCTGGGTGCCCGGCCACGTAGGAGTGTCTGGCAATGAAAGAGCTGACCAGGAGGCTAAACGGGCCGCAGAGGCAAACGAGGAGACTCTAAATCTGATGGTTCCTTTCCGAGATTATTACCCTCGGATCAAAGCGGCAGTGAGAGAACGATGGCAGCATGAATGGGACAACGCTGCTAACGATAACAATAAATTAAGAAGCATTAAACCCACTATACGTGAGTGGATATCGTCCAGTTGTCGTGGTCGCCGGTTAGAGGTGATGCTTTGTCGCCTCCGTATTGGCCATACGCGGCTAACACACGGGCACCTGATGGAGCGGCTACCACAGCCGCAGTGCGAACGGTGTCGTGTGCCTTTGACTGTAAAGCACTTCCTCGCGGAGTGTCCCCTGAATGCTGTTGCCAGGAATCTGCATTTTCCGCACCTTCGCGGGTGTGCACAGGATGTTTTGACTGGAATACTTGGGGAGGCTGAGCGGTCAACTTATAATGTGACAGCGCTGCAGTCGTTTATTGGAGCGTGTAATCTGTCTTCAAAAATCTAGCCTGAAGATTCTACGCATGGTAATGCGATGTAAACACTGAACTGTAAAATGGCCGGGCGCGCTGCGCAATGCCCCTGGGGGTTTCAGCGCGGGTAAGGCGCCCGGCCATAATTGGGTGGGCAGCTGAGACCCCCATTAGGGGGTTAGGCTGTTGCTCAATGTGCAAACTATGCATGTACCTTAAGATGATTATATGAACTGATTGAACCCTAAGCATGAGGAGTATGGTATTGAACTAGCAGCTCCTTTATTACTGCCGCTGCTGCTGCTACTACTACTACTGTCACCAATGAAATCAAGTGTTGTTCAGATCACGCTCGTGGCTGTCGCGTCTTTGTTTGTTTAATAGTTGCTGTGACTTGCGGTGCGATGTTTGTGGCAGTAAGACCTCGAAATTTGAGAAGTGGAGACAACCTGAATTGCGAGACCTTCGGCGCGACATAGTGCAGGCACTGAAGCGCTAGCAAATTGATGTTATTACTACTACTACTAATCCCCCCTCCAACCTTCCTTACCCCACACACTTCCCTTGCACATTTTTCCACCGCATCTTTAAACAACTTCCATTCCCCTTCCACTCCACCCACCTCACTTTCCTTCACCCTCCCATACTCCACTTTCATCTTCTCCTGATACTCACACTCACGCTCAGAATCATGTAACGTGCTTACATTTAACACCTCCCTTCCACTCCTCCTTTTTACACCTCCCCACATTCCACTAACTCTCAGCTTTCCTTCCACCAAATAATGATCCCAAATCTCATTCATCTCACCACGGAACACATGCACATCGAGCAAACGACCCATCACTCCCCTGCTAACCAAAATATAATCCATCAATGCTCTCTCCTCTATCACACCTCCATTCGTCCTCACATATGTATACTTGTTTATACTTATTTTCTGAAACAAACTATTCCCAACCACTAACTCACTCTCCACACATAACCCCCGCCAAGAAATCCCCACTCTCATTCACCCCAGCTACTCCGTACTTACCAACAACACCATCCACCACCTCATCACCCACTCTTGCATTCAGGTCCCCCATCACCACAACTCTACAACCACTCCCCACTCTAGCCACACACTCGGACAATTTCTCCCAAAACTCCTCTCTCTCTTCCCCACTCCTCTCCGATCCCGGTCCGTACGCGCTCACAAACACCCATGACTCTTCCCCCCATTTCACTCGCACCCACATTATTCTTGATCACACCTCACCCCATTCAACTACTTTCTCTTTGATTCTTACACTCAATAATAAAGCCACACCCTCTCTTGCATGTCCCCCACGTACTCCAGACACTCTCCCTCCCACACTCCCAAACATCAACTCACCACTACCCTTCAATTTCGTCTCACTCAAGGCCAATACATCCATCTTCCGGTTTAACATCATTCTTCCGATCTCCTCCTTACTCTCAGTTGCTCTACTTCCACACCCCCTTACATTCAAAGATCCTAGTACTAGGGTTTGAGTGGTCTTTCGACCTCTCTCACCCCCATCATTGGCCTGCTGCCATGCTGCCATGACGTTGTTAAAATTACCTGAATGATATTTTTTGCAAGAGTTGGCGTTCATCGACTACTTCGTTATGCTTCGCGCCAGCGTTTTCCCTAAGCAACACGCTGCCTTTGGTGAGGTTTTGGGGGCTCTGTGCAGTGTTGAAATGACTCCAATTGTTGCAAGAGCTGAGTTTGTTTTCTCTTATTGATTGTTCGTTAGGAAGTGAGAAGGGCTTAAAATGTTTTATTAGAATCCATTTGAAACATGACGTTTCTAATATTGGCGTTTTAACTTCCGGTCAACTAATCCAGGATACATTGATGGTTGTCTCTGGCCGATACACCACCCATTTACAGACCTATGACGGGTGGGAAGTTATTCCTTAATTGCCTTTCTCAGCTGAAAACTTCATTGATGCACTGCAACCAAATTCTAGTCATTTTGAAGGCAAATAGAACATTTTCACTTACGAACCATTATGCCCACTAATTAGCACCGTTGTAAAAATTCTCCTGTGGTGGCTTAAGAAATGAAGAGGCGAAATATTTTCACTCAGTGCAGCGAGTCGGAGTTACCTTCACTACATCATGGTGGGTAGTCAGAATTACTGTGTTCCACCCATGTGTTGATTACAGCTGACGGGATTCTTCCGCTCCTCCCTTGGGTTGAATGGTGTAGTCAGTGCGCCTCATCAGTCGTGAGGTGAATGCATGTAGTGTGAAGTCTAGTTAAGGGCGAGTTGGCGTTCTTTTAATGCAGCCATGCATCACTGATTCTGACGCTGTGTCAGGACAGCTCATCATTTGAGGAGTGCATTAAAAATGCTGCACAATACTGAAGGTGTGATGTAACCATAGGGGAGCTGCTGGCGCGCACGAGCGTGCGTGTGTTGGGGGCTCCCACGGGTGCGCTGCCCCCCGATTGGACGACGGAAGACCTGCCCAGTGCTGTGAAGCGCACCCTCACCGCGCTGCACGCCGCCACCGTCCCGTCCGGGTGTGTTGACCATTTTTATTTGTTGTCCTGCCTCTCCCTGGCTGTAGTTAGGCTACGGCTCAACGCATTGCATGCTTATAGTGTGTGACTAACTTGGGATTTGTTCCGGCTATATGGGACTTGTTGAGCTTCTCCACTGCTCTATGGGACTTGAGCTACTCCATTCTTTTACTGCTTAGCTACTCCATTCTTTTACTGCTCAGCTACTCCATTCTTTTACTGCTCAGCTACTCCATTCTTTTACTGCTCAGCTACTCCATTCTTTTACTGCTTAGCTACTCCATTCTTTTACTGCTCACTTAATTTTTGTGGTGTTCTCTGAAAGAAGTTTCCGCTGTAAAAAGTTATTGCCGCTGCAAAAGTGGAATTATTTTGGTGTTCTGATCTGGCTGTGAATTGACGTCTAAATTTTTTTTCTGAAATGTATGCTTCAGTTTTTACGTACAGAATTAGGTGAAGGTACGCGTTACTTACAGTTAAAGAGTTGTCAATTCAACAGCCACGCTTAATTTCTAATATAGAGCCTAAGCATCCCTAGATTCTCCGGCTTCAGAATTTTATCGTACTGTGCCAGTCCTTGATTTGGCTAAACTTGTGCTTGGACGTCATCAGTAAACGTCTCAACGTTGTTTGTGTTCTTGTGCTCGCCATTTGTTATAAAAATTCACTAAGTATTATTTGAAAGAACATCAGAAGCTAACAAAGAAATAAAGACTGATAGGGATTTGTTGAAGAGATCCTATCCGGGATTTCCTCTCCTATTAGGGATTTTTATTTCAAAATTAGAGTCTCATTATTGTTGTATTTTTGAGCAGGTCTGAGATGATGGAAGAAGAAATGGAAGACAAATATTTCACTGCTCCAGCCTTTGTGTACTGTTTCCCTTTGCTGCAGTGGCTTCTGACACACCTGCATGAGGTAAGGTCTTGTTGGATGCTCGTGTTGTCAATACTGAGGCTTTCAACAGAAATACAACCGCTTATAATCGTTCCATATGTCAATGACTCTCTAAGATAATGAAAAATGTCAGTGCACATTCTACTCGTACATTCTTAGAAGTAATATTAGGGTTTCTTTATAACCAGTATAAAGTGCTTATTACCTCATTATTAGTATGATCTCTTCTGGAAACTTTGATTTACTATCTTTGGTGTACTGCATGGAA
This sequence comes from Morinoia aosen, assembly GCA_030386875.1. Lineage (NCBI taxonomy): Eukaryota > Metazoa > Arthropoda > Malacostraca > Amphipoda > Talitridae > Morinoia > Morinoia aosen. Next base: position 49,786,912 of record CM059560.1, read on the forward strand.
CGTCAACTGTGTTGGCTTGTTTGAGGTGTGCGAGGGCGATGACGGCACCAATGGCCAAGCCGCTGCTCAAGACGAAGATGAAGAGGATGACCTGGATGCTGGGGAAGAAGAGGACACTCCCGTCAGTGAACGAGAGAAAATTGCGTGCATGGCGCTACAGGTGAGACCTGCCGCCTCTAGGCTTGTGGGTACCAAAGAAGAGTGAAACTTGACGTACTCCTGTCATGAGATGATGTCCATTGTTTTATGGAACATGCTACTGAGATGATAAACATCTAAATTTTTCACTTCAGTTCACGGTTTAGCCACCATGATTTGATGGACTACGATTTTTGATGGAATACGTTATTTGTTGCATTCTACAATTTTTCTTCAAAATGAACCTTTTTCTTGTATGGATCTTTGAATAATTTGCTATGAGTAATTTTGATTTGTTGTTTAATTACTACGGTTACGAGGTCGTATCCTGTCGATCTGAATTATTAGATGCGACTAATACCTTGTAGGGGAATTATTATTTCTTAATGATATGATTTTGTTGTACAGGTGCTGAGTGAACACATGTGCATGCGAGGCTCAGGTGCCGAAGGCGCCGCTGTGGACTTGTACCACCCCAAACTTCTCCCACTGAAGGATCTCTTGGCCCTCGTCATCAAAGTTATTGGTGAGCTTAGCAACTCATTTACTGGGTGCCTCATTCGTGTTGCTAAGGTGGCGTTGGGATGTTGCTGTGTGTTTGCACAGCTGGTATTAGCACCCGTTATTCTTGATGGTACATTTGTCTTGCTTAATTTATTCTTGAAGGTACTTTTCTTGCTTAATTTATTCTTACGGTACTTTTTTGTCTTGCTTAATTTATTCTTCACGGTGCATTTTTCTTGCTTAATTTATTCTTGATGGTACATTTTTCACTGTGGAAACGAGGTATATGCTTACGGCCGTTACACTGGTAGCGAGGTTTATGCATTTCATTGGGTACCTAGTGCGAAGTTCATGGTTTTGGGTGCTCTGCTGGATCTGAAAAATGAGATTTTGATTGAATAAGCCACACAGGGAGCATAGGATAAGCAAAAAGTTTAGGTAACTTAGGTTTGTCTATCCTATGCCTTAAGCTCCCTGAGGAGAGACTGTTAGGATATACCTTGGCTATAGGTAGGCCTTTAGGACTTTCATATTTCGTGCCCATTTTTCTTTCAGTTATCATACCTTCTTCGCTATCTGTTCTGCCTTTTTTTCCCCTCTTCATTCCTAACTTGCTGTTTTATGTGCAGGATATTCTGTGTAGGGATACATCTTGAGCTTAAATTCCACGTTTTCCCCAGTCAATATTAAATTGTTCCGTCTCCTTTCCTCTGTGAAAACATCAATGTTACCATATCCTAATGTACTACAATTGACTATAAAATCGTTGGTTACAGTTGGTATATGCAAATAAGAATGTCTGCTAGAGGAAGCTATCGAGAGCTACGTTCCATCGCCTACCGATGGCTATGCTACCTGCTTCGGGGTTACGTGGTCTCACTAAAACTTCAGTTACAAATTGATAAACTTGTACTCCGAAAGAGCAGTATGTGGGCGAGTTTTTAGTTGTTACAGGAAGCCTTTCATCTCATACGTACCTGATGTTTGAATATCAGGATCAGCTTCTCGCGATTCAATGCCTTTTATATAAGCGCATCGTTTAAGCAAACCACCGCGGAACTGACAGTGTTCATTTGATGTTGACCACAAAAAAAAAATTATTTTGTGGTTCCTCTTTTGTGGACTCGAGGGTAATTGTCATTTCTATGAGCGTCTCATCATCAAATATTAAATATTCCCATTAGCACAATTGCAAGATTTTCAGATGTTAATAAGAGTGTGATTGACCAAGAAAATTAATTAGATTGTCGAAATCTACTCAAAAATGAATAGTTTACATTGTGATGAGTTGTTACGATGATTTCTACAGTGATGAATTTAGAAGTTATACGTGATGGATGAATTTTGACCGCAGAAATTTATTAAAATGAGCAGGGCATATATTAAAATATTTGGGTGGGTTAATTGTGTCGTGCAAAGGGACAGAGAGGGTTAACTGTGTCGTGCAACGGTCTCAGGCAGCAACGGAGGGCGGACGCACAGCATGGCGTGCGGCGTGCTGTGCGAGGTGTGCGCGTGCGGCTCCGGAGGCCCTGGCTGCCACAAAGCCACCAGCCACGAAATTGCCACGCTTCTCGACACCCTCACTGCGCCCTCCGCCAGCGTCAGGGAGGCGGCTCTCACGGTCAGTTTTTGTTCATGGTAGTTCTTACTTTGCACTCGCCAAGCCTGGCCTGCGCTCTTAAGGGGATCAACCCAAGATTTTGACTATTTTCAACCGATTCGTTTGAAATTTGGCCAGTATATGTATTTGTTGAAAGTAAACTTTTTTACGCGTGTAAGTTTTTCGATTTAGGCCTTATTTTTTTTACGAATAATTAGTTTTTTGGTACATTTTTATGGATATTTCAAAAAAGAACTCGTCATTGAGTTTTGATGCTAGAACAAAACTTAACACAGTTTTAGAATCCTTGAAGCATTTCTAACAAAATTTCAGATCGTTTTTTGAACATTTGAAATTTTTCTTGTGATAAGCGATATTTTATCATTACATCAAAAATACATTATTTTTGGGTTTTGAGCTATGTAATTTGTTTTTTTCTCAAATTTGAAAGTTTGCTTCTGTACTTTTGTTAGAAATGTTGCAAGGATTCTAAAACTGTCTTTGTGTTTTCCTAGCTAAAAACTCACTGACGAGTCCTGTTTTGAATGTTGAAAGTTAGGGGTTTTGGGTATAAGCCATAAACCAAAATTTTGGTTGAAGTGTAATATAATGGACAATTTATGTAATTGAATGCTGTTTTCATTTTATTTCAATAATATCCATGCATAAATTTATATTCATTCTGTGAAATGTAATTTCCAAAATCAATAAAAAAATAAAAATTTCTTTTTTCTATGAAAATTATGAAATTTTAAATTTATAGGCTGGTTCTTATGAAATTTTACTATTACATGTAACTTTTGAAAAAAACGCAATTTCTTCTATTCATTTTTTCGATTCAGGCCTAAGTTTTTGAAAAAAATAGGACAAATTGTTTTTTTAGTTCATTTTTATTGATATTTCAAATGAATAGAACTCATTGAGTTTTATGCCAGAACAAAACCAAAGACAGTTTTAGAATCCTTGAAGCATTGTAAACAAAGTTATGGTTTCAAATTTTCCATTTCCCGTTTTGTTTTGTTTTTATATGGGGTCGAAAATTCAGGATTTTTAGTCCTCTTATTCCGTAAAAATGGTTACCATTCATCACTGTCGGCTGAGAAATTGCCATGCGAAAATGGTTGCCAATCATGACTGTGGGCTGAGGTCGAATTGTGTCATTGCCAGGGCCTGGAGGTGCTGTCATCGTGTCTGCCCGAAAAGTCTGGCCCTGAGCGGCTCAAAGTCTGCCACAGGCTCTGGGTGGCGCGGCACGACCAGGAGGACAGCGTCAAGCTCCTCGCTGACAAACTGTGGGCAAAAATCAAAATGCAGGTTTGTGTCCAGGGGAATGTATGTATTTCCTTTTGGAATACCCTTTGTGCATAGATTCCACGTTCCCTTCACTCCATACTAAATGGTGCCTTCATCCTTCCTCTCTTTGGACATCTTTGTTGTGGTAATTGGAGATTAAAACTAATTTATAATCAATCAATTTTGTTCTTACTATAAAATATATGTGGGAATTAGCACCACTAAGGGGAAAATGAAAGAGCGCTAAATTAGAATTAGGTGAGGCTACTTTTTTTTAAATGAAATGTTTTTTGTTATGCTAAGGACCACCTTTTTTTTGGTTCACTGCTGTTCTGTTTTTCAGCACCTACTACTTCTTCAACTTTTATCTTGTTACATAAACTTCTTTCTGAACTTACTGTTCCTATGCATCTTCTGCATAAATCCGTCTTCCCTTATCTCCATACTAAATGGTGCCTTCCTCCTTCCTCTCTTTGGAACGTTTTTTTAGCGGTTAGGGAGGCTTGAACTAACATCTAATCTAATCTCACAATAAATTTCAACTTAGTAGATATACTTATCTTAGGTTTTTTGTGCACTTGATTATTACAAAAAACTTACTAAGTGTTGGCTTTAGTTTTCTTGTGCATTTGAATATTTTTATAAATGCTGAATACATAGTACAGCATTTTGAGGTGTGGCAAAAATGTTGCTTTGTATTCGACATCTTCATGAGCAGTCAGCTTATCATATGTAGAAGTTCATATTTGTATATTGGATAACCGAGCCTAGGCGAATGTTATTAGCTGTGTAGTAAGTAATGTTATACAAAAATTCTTTCTGGTATAAATGTTCATTTTCTTGAAGTTCTTATACATCTAGAGGTGTAGCCAATAGAGAGTGGAATTATTCATAGTCTACATAATAGATGTCAACGTTGTTAGACGAGACTGACAATTTGTGTCGACTGCCTTACAATTAGCATTGATGCATTTCTGCTTTATGATGCGACTGACGCATCCCTGCTGCGTGATGTGGCTGATGCATTCCTGCTGTATGATGCAATAACACTAGAGTTCAGAGGTGTTGCATAAGGCAGCATTGAGAGCACGGTGTTGGTGGCAGGTACATGAGGACATCTGCGAGCTCGTGCGCCAGGACCTGCTTCAACCCGTGGCTGAGGTGCGTGTGGCCGCTGCCGCCGCTCTCGCCACCCTCGTTGCTGACAGGAAACATCTCCTCAAAGGCACCATCTCCTCCCTTATCTCCATCTACAAGGAGAAAACTAAGGTTCGTACTTCTCCATCTGCAAGGAGAAAACTAAGGTTCGTTCTTCTCCATCTACAAGGTTTGTGCTACTATGTTTACTTGAAGCTTTGCAATCTCTCGTTCACGAGCATGATATGTCTGGTGCATCCAGCGTTGTGGTTTTTCTGGTATCTTGGGCTTTTGTGATCAGTATGCCTTTAGCTTTTGCTAATGGTGAATCATTCTGTTTTGTTATAGGTATTCAATGTATTTTCTAGATGATGATTCTCAGTTATACTTCATTTTCAATTTTCTGATAACTAACTCACCGCTGGGTCATCTAGTTAGTCACTTTCTTGTGATTTTATTGGCCAATAATCCTCATCGATTCTAGTAAAGTTGAATATTCAAAAATAAATGGTCCCTAACTTCTGCGAACGCTCTATGATTGTCAGTTTCAATGTAAATTTTTGTAAGTTTTACGCTCATAGTTTGACTTATTTTAACACAATATGATACTTCTATGTATATCGTAAGATATGTTGGTGTTTTTCTTGTGCAGTATTTCTCGTCAAGATCGTAGTCCCTGCCCTTTGAAATCATCTGTTACTGATCACCCCCAACTATCGTTTGGTAGCCCTCCCATGTGCTGCCGGTGCTATGCAGAGCGGCCTGATTTGTTCAAAATGCTTTTCTTAGCTTGGAGTTCGGTCTCCTTGTTGATCCCACTATGTAAGCCAGAGTTCAGCAATTTCTTTGAAGTGTACATTCTATTTTTTGGGGAATTACTTCTTGCAGCATCTATGCATTGACTGGCATAGTACAATTTTTGTACATTATTGTTCATAAACTCCTTTTTTATCTTTATCATAAGAATCTTAATTTATAACGGTGTGGCTACTTTAACTTAGGCGTCAACAGTAAACGTCCAACCGTCGTTTGTTTTTTATGTGGACAGCAACATAAATTGTAGGCCTAATGATAAGCGAAATTGTGAAAGTAGTATAGCGAGTATACTTCAGTTACCCCTCAAATCTTGATTCTAGTCATTTCAAGTGTCCAGTAATCTTAAGATGTATTAGTGTAAATTTATTCAACACTAAGTTCGGACTTCTCCGTCCTGTATCACCGATACGCCCCACAGAAGGAGTATAAGTAAGACCGCTACTTCAGTTGGCGCAATGGAACTCAATGGCCGAAGTTAAAAACAACTGGTTCTCACAGTAACTATGCTACGGAGCGGTTCGTTCGCACTGCATCATGTTAATCGGATACGAGATGTGAATGATTCACAGGCATTTTTTATACCTCAGACACATACAGTCTATGAGAAATACACGGCTTGGAACATTCCTTTTTTTGGTTTTAACACTTAATAACTGAAGCTTTAGCCTCATGATGCCTTTGTCGTCTCACGGAAAATTTCTGTTCACACAGTACTCGTGTATATATTTCCCCTTGTATTAAACCTTTCACTTCAAGTTAGGTATGTGCTATTTTTAGCGTCCTAAGTCGAGTCGAGATAAGGATAACTAATATTAGTAACTAGTGTACACGGCCCATCCAAAATTACGGGATTAAATTTTTTCCTTGAATAAGTTTTCCAGATATGGATGACAAACTAATATATCTATCCTAATAGTACCCACAATAAAAATACTTTGTATCTGTGCTCTAGTAAAACTCAAATAACAGACACATTCATTAAGCATTTTTATGAACGTGGTAGAGAGACAGAAGAAGCGACACCAAATAAATGAATAAATAAATAAATAAATAAACAAACACACCATAGGTATTATGAGGTGGGATAGTAAGAGAGCCTGAGGGTGACCTGCGTCTCTTTCCACTATTTACAAAGATGACGCCAGCAAAGCGTGACCAGTATGACCGCATCGTGGAAGAGGCCATCGACCACTGGGAGGGCCGCGCTGGAGTGGGGCTGGCATTCGGCCGGCTGGCGTCCGTTTTGGAAGAGAAGCAGGTGGTGCAGCTCGTCAATTTCTTCGTCCCAGAAGCTTTGGGAGACCGCAACAGGGAGGTGGCCGCCATCATGCTCGAGGCTGCGACGGCCCTCATCGACTGCCACGGAAAGGTGCGTTGCTGTCAGCTTACTTCAGGACTGCAGTTCACGCTTGGTTTTATATCTGCTAAATATATTGTAATTTGGTTTCGTATGTATTTGCTTAATATCAATGCTTCCTGTTACTTTAACAAACTATTACTTACTTAGTTTTTTTTTGACATTTTTGAACTCACTCACGAAAATCACGTTACTAAAAAAAATGGGTCGTGCGAAATCTGAAATCTAAATATACTTTTTTGGTGCACAAGCTTATCATAACAGGGTATCAGAAACTGTTTTTGATAATTGCCCAAAAGTGGATAGCTTTGGTTGCACCTCTTATTCAACAATTTCAGTTTTTCATACAATGTTTTCAGTTTTTTGTATTAAAAAAATTCTGGATCCCATGACACAGGACACGGTGAACTCCCTATTGCCAATATTTGAGAAGTGCCTTAAGTCTGCGCCAAACCACGCCAGTTTTGACACAGTGCGTCAGAGCGTCATCATTCTTATGGGCTTGCTGGCGAAGCACTTGGACCCGACCAATCCGAAAATCAAGCCTATTGTGGCAAAGCTGGTTGAGGCTTTGAGTACACCTTCCCAGTCTGTGCAAGAAGCTGTGGCATCTTGCCTCTACCCATTAGTGCCTGCCATCAGGGATGACTGTCCCAAGCTTGTTGCTAAGCTCATGACAGTCCTGCTTGAGAGCGATAAGTACGGAGAGAGGAAAGGGGCTGCCTACGGTCTTGCCTCCCTTGTTAAGGGCATGGGCATTTTGGCCTTGAAGCAGCTCGATATCATCACCAGACTCACTTCTGCCATTCAAGTGAGTCTCTAATTTGTCCTTTTTTTTTGTAAAATACAAGTTCTTCTAAGAGGAAGGCGGCTGTAAATGACTTAATTTTGAAATAACCGTCGATACACTATCTGGATTTTTTTAATATGATAATGGACCAGTCGCGTGAAAAGTTGATACTAAGACCATGCTCACCAAGTTGCACGTTGTTGAAAAGTTCCGCTTGATGGATACCAATTTGTGATAGGCTCAGTATGTCCTAAGAACATAGATATACCTTTTGTGCATACGGAGAGAAAAAAGGAAGAGTAGGTAGTATTTTTTAAAGGTCCGTTTTATTTGGGTTAATATTTTTCTCTCATTACAACTACGATTTTTTTTGCTCCAGGTTCCAAACCACTTAACTTTCTGACTGATCTGCGAGCAGAATTACTGTTCTGTAACATTTTTTGCAGTTATAAGAGAACATGCATTTTCTTTAAACTGGAATCATTCGAATTTCAAACCACGATGTGAAATTTATTTTTTTGCCCACAATTTTATTGTAAAATTTATTTACTTCTGCCATCAAAATTGAAGGCATCCCTAACGGGGCCAGTTTTTCAGTTAGTGGAATCATAGCAAAAAATCTTTCATCCCATGCCAGCCTTTTTAACGCAGATCTGAAATTTGGTCCCATAATGAGCAAATCATTGCTAACTAAACGATTTCTTCTTTTTGCCTTCCTGAGATCGCCATTGTTGTCGTTAGGGTCTTGGAACTGATATAAAGATGCTATCCTACTATATTCTAACGTCTCTCTCCAAACCTATCCTAATATAATATGTCAGTATCTAACCTAACTATTCCTAAACTAAGTCAGCTAAGTATTCTATTAACTTAATGACTGTAGACCCTGTAACTATGTAGACCCCTTAAGGATAACCAAACATAACTACGGTATGGCTGAAAGCTCGACTTGCATCCTAATTACTTCCCTATGTAATTACTGAAGGCGTTAAACGCAGAGCAAATCACTATCACTATTATAGACGTTTTTTCTGGGATATAAAGTTTTATTGTATTCTGTACGATGTGCGTTGAGGGAAAATTAAAAACACCATTTGGGGCACTGGAATCCTGAAGTCTATTGCACTACAGACCAAACCTGTAGGTATAATTCCAGCTACTTTTCATTGTTTTTCTTCAATTCCGTGTCCTAACGGTTTTCAATATTGCGACCAGGACAAAAAGAACTACAAGCTGCGCGAAGGCTCGCTGTTTGGGCTGGAGCAGCTGTGCATCATGCTGGGGAAGCTGTTCGAGCCGTACATCGTGCACGTGCTGCCCCACCTGCTCCTTTGTTTCGGTGACTCTAATAACCACGTGCGCCTCGCTGCCAAGGACACCGCCAAGGCCGTCATGAGCAAACTGTCCGCACACGGCGTCAAGCTCGTGCTGCCCTCCCTGCTCGCCGCGCTGGACGAGGACTCCTGGAGGACGAAGAGAGGTCTGCTTGCTTTGTGACACTGCTCCAATGCTTTGCTAAAACAAATTGACATTTTATGATAAAAGATGAATTGCAGTTTTCTGCTAAAAAATGAATTGCAGTTTTCTGTTGAAAAATTAGTTGCAGTTTTCTGCTAAAAAATGAATTGCAGTTTTCTGTTGAAAAATTAGTTGCAGTTTTCTGCTGAAAAATTAATTGCAGTTTTCTGCTGAAAAATCAGTTGCAGTTTTCTGCTGAAAAATTAGTTGCAGTTTTCTATTGAAAAATTAGTTGCAGTTTTCTGCTGAAAAATTAGTTGCAGTTTTCTGCTGAAAAATTAGTTGCAGTTTTCTGCTGAAAAATTAGTTGCAGTTTTCTGCTGAAAAATTAGTTGCAGTTTTCTGCTGAAAAATTAGGTGCAGTTTTCTGATGAAAAATTAGTTGCAGTTTTCTGATGAAAAATTAATTGCAGTTTTCTGCTGAAAAATTAGGTGCAGTTTTCTGCTGAAAAATTAATTGCAGTTTTCTGCTGAAAAATTAGTTGCAGTTTTCTGCTGAAAAATTAATTGCAGTTTTCTGCTGAAAAATTAATTGCAGTTTTCTGCTGAAAAATTAGTTGCAGTTTTCTGATGAAAAATTAATTGCAGTTTTCTGCTGAAAAATCAGTTGCAGTTTTCTGTTGAAAAATTAATTGCAGTTTTCTATTGAAAAATTAGTTGCAGTTTTCTGCTGAAAAATCAGTTGCAGTTTTCTGCTGAAAAATTAGTTGCAGTTTTCTGCTGAAAAATTAGGTGCAGTTTTCTGCTGAAAAATTAGTTGCAGTTTTCTGCTGAAAAATTAATTGCAGTTTTCTGCTGAAAAATCAGTTGCAGTTTTCTGTTGAAAAATCAGTTGCAGTTTTCTATTGAAAAATTAGTTGCAGTTTTCTGCTGAAAAATCAGTTGCAGTTTTCTGCTGAAAAATCAGTTGCAGTTTTCTGCTGAAAAATTAGTTGCAGTTTTCTGCTGAAAAATCAGTTGCAGTTTTCTGCTGAAAAATTAGTTGCAGTTTTCTGCTGAAAAATTAGTTGCAGTTTTCTGCTGAAAAATCAGTTGCAGTTTTCTGCTGAAAAATCAGTTGCAGTTTTCTGCTGAAAAATCAGTTGCAGTTTTCTGCTGAAAAATTAGTTGCAGTTTTCTGCTGAAAAATTAGTTGCAGTTTTCTGCTGAAAAATCAGTTGCAGTTTTCTGCTGAAAAATCAGTTGCAGTTTTCTGCTGAAAAATTAGTTGCAGTTTTCTGCTGAAAAATGAATTGCAGTTTTCTGCTGAAAAATTAGTTGCAGTTTTCTGCAGAAAAATTAATTGCAGTTTTCTGCTAAAAAATGAATTGCAGTTTTCTGCTAAAAAATGAATTGCAGTTTTCTGCTGAAAAATTAGGTGCAGTTTTCTGCTGAAAAATTAGGTGCAGTTTTCTGCTGAAAAATTAGGTGCAGTTTTCTGCTGAAAAATTAGTTGCAGTTTTCTGCAGAAAAATGAATTGCAGTTTTCTGCTAAAAAATGAATTGCAGTTTTCTGCTGAAAAATTAGTTGCAGTTTTCTGCTGAAAAATTAGGTGCAGTTTTCTGCTGAAAAATTAGGTGCAGTTTTCTGCTGAAAAATTAGGTGCAGTTTTCTGCAGAAAAATTAATTGCAGTTTTCTGCAGAAAAATTAATTGCAGTTTTCTGCTAAAAAATTAATTGCAGTTTTCTGATGAAAAATTAATTGCGGTTTTCTGCTAAAAAATTAATTGCAGTTTTCTGATGAAAAATTAATTGCAGTTTTCTGATGAAAAATTAATTGCAGTTTTCTGCTAAAAAATTAATTGCAGTTTTCTGATGAAAAATGAATTGCAGTTTTCTGCTAAAAAATTAATTGCAGTATTCTGCTAAAAAAACAAATTGCAGTTTTCTGCTAAAAAAGCAAATTGCAGTTTTCTGCTAAAAAAACAAATTGCAGTTTTCTGCTAAAGAACAAAATCCAGTTTCTGTTAAAACACAAATTGCAATTTCCTGCTAAAAAGCCAATAGCAATTTTCTGCTAGTGAGCACATAAAGACCCGTGTTCATCTTTTAAGTTCCTTATATTTTTGACTGGTCTCATTTGTTCAAAAGATTTTTTTTCTTCAGCTCGTGTCCATTTGCAAACATCTTAGTTCTGTATTATGGGGTTTTAAGGTTGTCATCAGGTTCTGCTGTAGAAATGCCTGCTTTTCTAAAACAATTCTTCGGTGTCATGCATTTCAGTGGGAAGATTAATTTTTTTATTACTCTACTGATAATGAAAACCAAATAGTGATTAAAAACCCTATGTATCAATAGGTGATGTAATTTACAAGTGCACAATCTCTGCCATTTCCAGACTCAGTAAGTAAGAACGTTTCTGGCTGTACATGCATTCCCAGGCAAGTGTCTCAATTTCCTCTATGACACCCCTCAGAGAGATATAACTATCGTATCTATGGGAATTAGCACTCCTAGGAGGAAAATGTGAGGGGCCCAAGCTCAAAGTTAGGTTGGCGTTCTTTTTTGTTGAAATTAAATGTTTTTTGTTATGTTGAAGACCATCGTTTTTGGGTGCACTGCTGTCCTGTTTTTCAGCACCTACTTACTTCTTCAGCTTTTATTGTGTTTCATTAACTTCTTTCTTAACTGACTGTTTCTATGCGTGCGGGATCCTGTGCAGGAACTCACTATGTGCATGGATCCCGCGTTCCCTTTACTTCATACCAAATGGTGCCTTCATCCTTCTTCTCTTTAAACATCTTTGTTGTTGTGAAGAGAGGCTAAAACTAATCTATAATCAATCAACCACAACGCTTCTGTTGTTTATGTTAGAATGAAATGCCCAAATTTTGCGGTCAGGTTCCGTGGAGCTGCTGGGCAACATGGCCTACTGTGCACCGAAGCAGCTGTCGTCGTGCCTGCCGTCGGTTGTGCCGCGGCTGATCGAAGTGCTCAGTGACTCGCACCAGAAGGTGCAGCACGCTGGCGCTCAGGCCCTCAAGCTCATCGGTTCTGTCATCAAAAATCCCGAGATTCAAGGTGAGTTTGCTAAAAAATCTTGGAACGCGCGCCGTAATTTCATGTGTTCTTTGAAAATGTTTTTTGTGGGCTAGTGACCTAGTTTTGAAATTTTATTTTGTTAATGTGCTACGCTTAGATATTTTTCTTCAGCTGTGTCTTCATTTCTTCTAGTTAGCAAACTTTCTATCGTGAGACTCTGAGCATCGCGCATGGTTTCAAAATCATGTCTTATTCTTGTACATTTGATTCTCTGCGTAGAGGTTGTGCCAACGGATATATTCCTTCAGCTGTATCTTCATTTCTTATAACTTACAAACTTTATGTTGCAAGGCTTTAAGCATCGCGCATCGTTTCTGAATCATGTTTTTCATTCCCATAATTCGATTTCTTGCTCAGCAATCGTGCCGACGCTGCTGTCAGCTCTGAAGAATCCAGGCCGCTACACATCTACGTGTCTCCAAACTCTCCTTCACACGAAGTTCGTCCACTTTATTGATGCTCCTTCCTTGGCTCTCATCATGCCTGTAGTGGAGCGTGCCTTCGAGGACCGAAGCACCGAGACGCGCAAGATGTCTGCCCAAATTATCGGCAACATGTACAGCCTCACTGATCAAAAAGATCTCACCCCCTATTTGCCTGCTATCATTCCGGGTTTGAAGGCTTCCCTCTTGGATCCTGTTCCCAAAGTAAGGCGCTTGATCACATTGTCTGTTTTTTCTAGGCATTTTCTGTTTCCTAAAATATTTTCTGTTTCCCCAAATATTTTCTGTTTCCCCAAATATTTTCTGTTTCCCCAAATATTTTCTGTTTCCCCAAATATTTTCTGTTTCTCCGAATATTTTTTGTTTCATCTTGCATGCTAGATGAGAAATATCTGTACAATTTGGAAAAGTAAACAGAAAAATATATCTTTATTATGTTTTGATGGCAGTTTATGAATTTTTTGTGGTCTATTTGGTCCTTGACTATAGCCTGCTGATCTTTCAAAATTAAGAGAATATTCAAGTGAAGAGATTCACGTCTGTTCTCTGTTTTACTTCGTTATGAACTACATCTCACACGAACGGGGTAAAGTTTCAATGCTATGAAAATGGTATTATTTCCTCGTTTTTGTTGTCAGCATGTATGTAACTTTGCTCTAGGTGCAATGTTTACGGTTCAATAAAATCAAATCATTTAAGTGATGGCAGACACCGTTGTATTTTTTATTTGTAGCTTTTCATGCTTTTATATCAATAATTAATACTTTTTTCTGAAAATAACTCTGCTTCATTATTAACTACTTGATACAATTATTGGTCCCCATTTCAGTTTGAATTTTCTTGGGATGGTCTGTGGTTACTGTGTATTATTTCTCAGTGTGATACTTTAGTCACAAAGAAAGGTTGGTCCCTATTTTAGTCTGAACTTTCTTTATTGCTCTTTGGTTACTGTGTATTATTTTTTACAACGATTCTTTAGTCACAAAGGAAGGGTCTCGAGAGCTGCTATTAGTTTAATCACACACTTGGCGTGTTACATCCCCTCATGAAGTGTATGTCGACAGGTGCGGTCAGTGTCTGCGCGAGCGCTTGGCGCGATGGTGAAGGGTATGGGCGAGAGCAGCTTCGAGGAGCTGCTGCCATGGCTCATGCAGACGCTCACCTCTGAAGCTTCGTCCGTCGATAGATCTGGGGCTGCTCAGGGCCTTGCTGAGGTCAGGATACAGTGATGCAACATTTCATCTTCTCTCTCAATTGCTGGCTGGATGAATCCAGCATGCTCTATTTATTTCCGTAGTTTCTTGTTTTGTAAAATGTAGAAGTTTTTGCGCTGCATGAAACTCGTTCGTGTATTGCGTTCTTAGGGATAACTACAGGTATTGGTTGTGAAATTAAGAGCTTTCTAGTTTGAACACGACTGACAAGATTTTTAATAAAGAAATGAGTGTTCACTGAATGCGGGATACACGCCAAAGAAACATCTTCCCATACTGTTTTGAAATTGTACGCTATTTAAATCGAGTGCTTTTAAAATTCCTTGTACGCTATTCAAATCCAGTATGGTTTTAATTTTTATTGATGGCCATGAAATTAATATTCATTGTGTGATAGCATAACCATATCTAAATTTTTTCTTGGTGCAGGTGGTGGGAGGCCTGGGTCCAGATAAACTTCACCGCCTCATGCCTGACATCGTGGCCACCGCTGAGCGCACGGACATCGCACCTCACGTCAAGGATGGTTACATTATGATGTTCATCTACCTGCCCTCTGTGTTCCAGGACGAGTTCACTCCTTACATTGGTCAGATTATTCCACCCTTGTTGAATGCACTGGCGGACGAAACAGAGTTTGTGAGAGACACGGCTCTCAGGGCAGGCCAAAGGATTGTGACTCTCTATTCAGACACAGCTATTGAGCTGTTGTTGCCAGAGCTAGAATCTGGTCTCTTTAACGACAATTGGAGAATTAGGTTTAGCTCCATACACTTGCTTGGAGATCTTTTGTATCGTATTTCCGGCGTCTCGGGTAAGATGACAACTGACTCGGCTCACGATGATGACAACTTCGGCACTGAGCAGTCGCATAACGCGATCATCGACAAGTTGGGAGAGGAACGTCGCAACCGCGTGCTTGCTGGTCTTTATATGAGCCGCAGTGACGTCGCGTTGCTCGTGCGTCAGTCTGCTCTGCACGTGTGGAAGGTAGTTGTCACAAACACCCCCAAGACTCTTCGAGAAATTTTACCAGTGCTCTTCACTCTCTTGTTGGGGTGCTTGGGTTCTACTAGCCATGACAAGCGCCAAGTGGCGGCCAGGACTTTGGGTGAGCTCGTCCGCAAACTGGGAGAACGCGTGCTACCTGAAATCATACCCATCTTGGAGCAAGGGTTAGACTCGGAAGATTCGGATCACAGACAGGGTGTGTGCATCGGCTTGCGTGAGATGATGTCAAGCACCAGTAGAGACATGGTTATGTGCTTCACGAACAACCTTGTAACGACGGTGAGAAGGGCTCTTTGTGACCCCGATGCAGATGTAAGGGCTGCTGCAGCCCAAACGTTTGACGCCCTGTACGGCACCATCGGTCAACGCGCTCTTGATGACACATTGCCTCCGCTGCTAAAACTCCTCAAGGCATCTGAAGGCGAAAAGTCGGAGCAGGCTCAACTTCAAGCAGAGTATGCATTGGATGGTCTGAAGCAAGTGATGGCTATCAAGAGTAAGGTTGTGCTACCGTATCTTGTGCCGCAGCTCATTGCTGAGCCAGTCAACACTGAAGCCTTGAGTATATTGGCGTCAGTTGCAGGGGATTCCCTCACTAAGCACCTGGACAAAATTTTGCCTGCTCTCGTTTCTGCAGTCAACAGCCAATGGAAGGAAGGTGCCACTGTAAGGCCGGAGTATGAAACGGCACTTACGCACTGCCATGGGGTCGTTCTTGCTGTGACTGACCCTGCAGGTGTCAACATAATTATCGATGAGCTGCTACGCTCCACCAAACACAAAGATATCGGATATGCTAGAGCGGCTGTTTCCATCCTCGTTGCCTTTTGCTCTAGCACCAAAGCAGACTACAGCGACCACGTGTCACATCTGTTGCGAGGCCTGCTGCAGCTCTTCACATCAAACGATGAAGCGACTTTGCAGGCAGCATGGGCGGCACTCAACGCTGTCACCAAAAAACTAGACGCTACAGACCAGAGGACGCTCGTGTCCGACGTCAGGCAGGCTGTCAAGTTTGCGGCATCTGATCTTAAACCGGGGCAGCTTATGCCTGGCTTCTGTCTACCTAAAGGTGAGATTTTCTGTAATGTTACTGCTTTCTAAGGATTTTGTTTGAAAATGAAACCTTAGCTTTTACCAAGTAAATTGTGGATGAGGTGTAACTGCTCATTTAGTGTTATGCTCAATACTGATGAATCTCCCCTAAGGTTGGAAGTGTGAGGGTAAAGGACACTTGCCCCCAATGTAAGCAAATACCCAATACTTATGTTATGAATGGCCATCATTTGTTCACGCCTCATTTGAAGTTTGCAAAAGGATACAACTCATCACTTAAATAGTAATTTATACAGTTTTTCATTGACCTAATATTTACCACGTTATAAAATACACGTACTTTCAATTAGTTGTTTGCATTTCTTAACACTTTCATTCCGTTTCAGGCATCCAGCCTATTTTGCCTATCTACCGAGAAGCAATTCTGAATGGAGAGGCTGAGCTGAAAGAAGTTGCCTCCAACGCTCTCACCGAAGTCATACAGATCACTTCATCTGCATCCCTGAAGCTCTCCGTCATCCATGTGACTGGTCCCCTCATTCGCATCCTCGGGGACCGTTTCGCACCGAGTGTCAAAGTGGCAGTGCTCAACACTATTGGTTTGCTCCTAGAAAAGGTACAGACAGCTATGCTTCTCATTGATACGATGCTGACTTTTTATATACATCTCCATAGAACGCAATTTCTATCTGCATTTGGTGTTTTCACTGTGTTAGACCAAAATTTAGTAGAAATCATTCAGGGTTTTTGATGAGAAAGAACAAAAAAACGAGATATTAAATAAATATTTTTTTAACAATTAGCGGGTTACGTGAAATTCGAGCATATTTAATCAAGAAAAACTAATAATAATTAATTTAGTGCGTTATTTCAAGTGAAGAAAAGGATTAAACCAGGTAAATTGTATATTGGGTTACAGGTCAATCACGTATCAATGTATGTCTCAATATAACGACTCTGTCATGGTCACGCCACCATTGTCATTGTATTTAATTTTGGTCTAATTTATTGAAAATGGTTATCTTCCTGGTGTTCCTCTCAGGGGGATATAACTATTGTGTTTATGGTAATTAGCACTCCCAAGAGGAAAATGTGCGAGGGCCTGAGCTGAGAATTATGTTGGCCTTCTTTTTGTTGAAATAAATTATTTTTTGCTATGTTAAGGACCTCTTTTTCACGGTTCACTGTTGTCCTGTTTTTCAGCACCTACCACTCTCTTCTTCAACTCTTATCTTGTTTCATAAACTTCTTTCTCGACACTGTTTCTATGCCTCTTCTGCATAGATTCTACATTCCCTGATCTCCATACTAAATGGTGTGTTCTTCCTTCCTCTCTGTAAGGGTGCCTTCCTTCCTCTTTTAGTAGCTAGGGAGGCTTAAACTAACATCTAATCTAATGTTTTTTTCCCTGCTACCAGACTGGTGTGATGCTGAAGCCGTTCCTGCCGCAACTGCAGACAACTTTCATCAAGGCAATACACGACCCTCACAGAGGTGTGCGCCTCAGGTCAGGCTACGCGCTGGCCCACCTCGTCTCCATCCACCTGAAGCCTGAGCCCATGTTCCTGGAGCTCCAGACCAGCGTCAAGGCTGAAGAAGATGTTGCTATTAGGTGAGTCCCAACTCCGGATTATTTGAAACTGAAAGGCAAATAAAGCAGTGTAACCTGAACAGTTGTACTTCGTCTGTCGTTTAACTCATTCAAGGCAAATCGATTTACATTTTTAGGGTTTGACAGTCGTGTGGACAGTCGTAGGTCTGAGCGGGATTGTGAACGACATATTGTGACCCAGCGTGTCCGTTCTCTGGAGCGCGTCACAATTGTCCCAGTAGATATTGCATCACACATGATGAAGAGATATCCGGTTCCGCGAGGTTTCCCGACTAAGCCTCCTCCTGCAGTGCCAATACATACGTGGGATGATAGACCCACAAGCCCCGTGCCGCCTGATCTAGCAACCGCCCTGAGTGAGGGTGTGGAAAAGGACTCCACGCGTGCTAAACCTCGAAAGGGTAAACCATGACCACCTATATCCAATGGAATATTAGAGGATTTCACCGCAACTATGGAGATTTGAGGGCCCTCCTTGAGGAGTACCAACCATGTTGCGTTTGCCTACAGGAGACCCTCCTTGGAAACCTGAACCCTGCACCTCCAAACAACTATTGTATTGAGGTTTATTCCCCGGTGCCTAATCCGGTGCCCGGAACGGGACTTGCAATACTTGTGCGGAGAGATGTTGGCTACAGTAAAATAGCCATCAATACTAGATTACAGGCCCTGGCCCTCCGTATGTGTGTTGGGCAGCGTTTGATCACGGTATGCATCATCTATACCTGACCAGGAGATCCCTCACAGGACCTCACCCTCCTTAGCAATCAACTAACAAGACCTGCTTTCATCCTTGAGGATGCAAACGCCAAACATGTTCGCTGGGGCAATCTGATAAACGATCGACATGGAAGAGCGGTGGAAGAATTTTTGGATGCTACCGAGTTGTGCCTGTTGAACACTCGAGCTCCCACTCATTTCCATGTACAAAGCGGTACCTCCTCTGCAATCGACGTCAGCCTGTGTACGCCCGACATCTTTCCTGATACTCGGTGGTCCGTGCTTGACGATACGTATGGTAGTGACCACTATCCCATCCTTCTGTGTGTCGCACGGTGCCAACCTGTGCCCACGGATCCACGATTTAATTTCAAGAAGGCCAACTGGAGAGACTTTGAAACCGGCTCACGAATGGAAGAACCCGATGAGAGATACAGTGTTGATGAGTTAGTCGAACGTTTTGTCGGAACGGTGTGTGCAGCTGCCAACGCTGCCATCCCAAAGTCTCAGGGAGGCTGTCAGAAACATCGTGTTCCATGGTGGAACAACGAGTGTGCAGTAGCCAATAGTGAGCGGAAACGAGCCTTACGGCGCTAACAACGAACCAAGGAGCTGGCACATAAGATCGCCTATAACCGAGCCAGAGCTCGAGGGCAACTAGTCAAGGATGTAGCGCGTAAGACATCGTGGCAGAAGTATGTCTCCGGCCTGAACACTGATACTCCCATGGCTAAGGTATGGCAAAGAGTTAATAAAATGAAGGGAAATTATGGACACAGGCGACCATGTTTGGAAATTGATGGCTCTCTCACCGCAGACCCGGAGCGTGTAGCAATAGTGTTGGCCCGGAGCTTCTGTCATGTTAGCAGCGGGCATGCCTCCTTGGCTCTCAGACGTCAGCAGGAGCGGCGACTGCTAGATTTTTCGACTGACTCCATCTATCCGTACAACGATCCCCTCACAATGATGGAACTTTATTGTGCCTTGAAAAAGTGCAAAAACACAGCCCCCGGACCTGATGGGATTCACTACCAAATGATGAAGAAAATGGATCATACGGCAATATCATGCCTTCTCTATATTTACAACAAAATCTGGACCACGCACACATATCCGCAACAATGGCGAACAGCAATAATCATGGCCTTTGCAAAGCCCAATAAGCCTGCCTCCAACCCTGATAACTATCGACCCATTGCCCTGACTAGCTGTATTGGAAAATTGATGGAAAAGATTGTAAATGTCCGGCTAACACGATGGCTGGAGACTGAAGAGCTGGTGAATCCTGTACAGTTTAATTCCGACAACACCGCGGGACCGTAGACGCTCTGCTGCGCCTTCAGAACTATCTAATAGCTAACCTCGCAGAACGTCGCGAGACTATATGTGTTTTCTTCGACCTGCACGAGGCCTATGATACTGCGTGGAGGTATGGGATCCTCAAATCGCTGCATGGATATGGACTCCGCGGTAATATGGCCTTGTATATCGAGAAGTTCCTTGGTGAGAGAACCTTCCGTGTTAGAGTGGGTGGTACGCTTTCCTCACTGCAGCTTCAGCGTGAAGGCTTGCCTCAGGGTAGCGTCATGAGCTGCACGTTATTTAATGTTGCCCTGAATGGAATTACTACAGTCCTTCCTCCTGGCATTTTGGCCTCGCTGTATGTGGATGACTTTATGCTCTATTCAACGTCTGCATTTTTGCCTGCGGCGACCCGCAGAATGCAGAAAGCCATCAACAGTATAAACAACTGGGCTCTTGAGCATGGCTTTACGTTTTCTACTGAGAAGACTGTAGGCCTTCATTTCCAAGGCCGCGGCCGCTGTGATCCACCTCGACTGGTGCTGGGGGAGGGACAGATAGTTTTTGAGCGCAGCGTAAATTTTTTGGGGATGACTGTGGATGATAAGCTCAACTGGAAACCCCACCTGGCTGATCTCAAGGTTGAGTGTGCTCGGAGAATGAATCTCCTAAAGTGTATATCTGGAGTAACGTGGGGAGCAGATCGAGTGACGTTGTTGCGACTATATAGGACCCTCATCAGGAGCAAGATAGACTATGGCTGTATAGTATATTAATATGCCAAAGAATCCTCACTTGCTAAGTTGAATCCAGTGCACCATGCAGCTATCAGGCTAAGCACTGGTGCTTTTCGATCCTCACCCTCTTACAGCCTGTGCGTGGAGAGCGGAGAGCCACCCCTGTGGCTCCGACGTGTGCAACTAACCTTACAGTACCTAGCCAGGCTGGAGCAAGTCCCTTTGTCTCCTGCATGGGCCAGTGTGCACGCGCCCCTTGGTCGACACCTGCCTTTTCCACGTTTCATACCCGCATCTGTGGATTACCCAGCGATTACAGCCACAATGCAATTGAGACCCATGCGTATACTCCCAGTACTCTTGGACAACTCTGCGACATGGCGCGTCCCTATAGAAAGTTTTTGCCCAGGATGCCGGATGCCCAAGAAGGAATCCATGCCCGATCACATCCTGAAGGGAATTTTCATGGACCATGTACTTGAAAAGCACGCAAACTCCGTGAAGTTGTACACTGACGGATCCAAAACGGGAGACGCCGTGGGATGTGCCGCCGTGTCTGGGGAAAGGGTCAGTGCAATGAAACTACTCCCAGAGTCATCAATTTTCACAGCAGAATTGTACGGTGTGATGGAGGCACTGAAATTGACTGAGGACTACCCATGTGGCTCTTTTACAATTTTTGTTGACTCGAAAAGCGTAATCGAGGCCACGCAAATGTATAATAGTACACACCCACTCATTGCTGAGATTCTCGTAATGTTAATAAACCTTGCGAGTAGACGTAAGAGTGTCACGTTGTGCTGGGTGCCCGGACATGTGGGAGTATCGGGCAATGAGCGAGCTGACCGGGAGGCTAAGCGAGCTGCGAAGACAAATGGGGAAACGTTGAACTTGATGGTCCCATTCCGAGACTACTACCTTCGGATAAAGGCTGCAGTGAGAAGTTTGTGGCAACAGGAGTGGGATAGAACAATTAATAATAAATTAAGAAGTATTAAACCCACCGTGCGTGAGTGGATATCTTCTAGTTGTCGCCCTCGTCGGATGGAGGTGATACTCTGCCGCCTCCGTATTGGCCATACCCGTTTGACGCACGGGCACTTGATGGAGCGACAGCCACAGCCACGATGTGAGCGGTGCCACGTTCCTCTGACTGTCAAACACTTTCTTGTTGAGTGCCCTCGATATGCAGCTGCCAGGAATGTGTGTTTCCCGAGACTGCGAGGTCCTGATGAGGATGTAATGATCGGAATGCTCAAGGAAATTTTACGCTCAACTTTCGATGTATCAGCGCTTAAAATGTTCCTAGAAAAGTGCAATCTGATGTCAGAAATTTAACCAGAGAAAGAACAGCGTAAGCAAGGAACTTCTTCACATCTGAGATGTGGAAGACTAAACTGCAATATGGCCGGGCGCGCTGCTTAGATGCCTCTGGGGGTTTCAGCGTGGGTAAGGCGCCCGGCCATAAATGGGTGGGCAGCTGAAATCCCCTATGGGGCCTTTGGCTGCCCGTGCTAACAAAGTGTGCGTGGATCTGTGGATGATCTCTTCAAAGATCAACTGGGGCTCTTATAAGATGACAAAATGTGGGTGGAAGTTAAAACGGTTTTTGCGATGGATGTTGCTATGTCTCCATAATGGTAATTGTGATGAACTTTGAATAGAGATTATATAATGTGCTTTTGCTGAAATGATGTGAATGTTGTATTTTTTGAACTGTGAGACCTACGGCGCGATATAGTACGAATTACTGAAGCGCTAGCAAATCGATGCTAATACTACTACTACTACTACTTAGGGTTTGAACAATGGAAAAGAGATAGCATAAATGAGACAAATTCAAAATTGATGCAGGATTTTTTGCAGCTGATATTTGTGACTTTGGGGTTCAGTTAAATATTTTAATGAAGTTTCACGTAATGGCATGATTTTTACGTTACAAATGTGTAAAAACAAATACGAGAGCACGCTTCGCTGTTCATATTCAAGTGCGTGTCATTTGTACGTAACGAACTTACTGCTCTGGATTGTATGAACATGCATGTCTTCTTTCTTGATGTAGCTGAAGTTAATTGAAAATGCTTTGCCATGCAACTTCTTGGTGTTAAATTCTTTTAAAGCTACCTAGTGGTCATGCAATGTTTTCATTTTCCGTTTTCTTATGAGCCGTTTTACAATATCCAATGGCATTTAAATTTTGAAATCTTACTATTAAAGTAAAAGAGAATAGAGAATTTACTTTAAATTCAAAGTAACTCCCCAGAAACAAGCTTTATAATTTATATTTTATATTGTATCATGAGCTGCCAAGACCATTTTGCTAAGACCAAAATTCAATTTAACCTTTTTCAGAGAAACTCTGATATTCTGCGTGCGGCAGCTGTTTGAGATCTCAGGCAGCAAAGTGCCTGAGGGCGTGCGCAAGAATATCTTGAATGTGCTCGTGGTATACCTGGAGAACGAGCATGAGGGCACTCGACTGGTCTCGGCCGGGGCTGTAGCTGCCATCTTGCCGTTCTTGAACGACGCTGAGCGTAAAAGCGTCATCACGAGTCACTGCCTCGACTGCAGCGAGAGCAAAGATTGGACCGTCAGACATGGGCACATCACTGCGCTCTTCTCGGCGCTCAACCTGGCTAGTGATGCTCTCTTCAAAGTCGTCACTGAGCAACAGGTATTGTTTTGCAGCTCGTGTAAAGAACGCAATTTTCTACCGTCTGTGCGGATTTTAACTTATAGGAATGCTACAAATAAAATAGCAAGGATAGTCACTGTTAAAACAGACATTATTTCTTAGAGAGTTTAATAGGTCAGAATTAAAATATGAACGAAAAATGAACGTTTCGAAAAAGAGGGTCATCTTCAGCATCTGGGGAAACACAAGAGATTTTTTCATAGAGGCAAAAAAATACACACATATGATTAACATTTGTAATTGCTGACAGGAAATTTGCAAGGGGAAGGAAGATTGGGCATCATTTAGTGTCTTAAGGGGCTTTCACACGATCAGTTTTTTCGTCAGTTAACACTGACACTCACGGTCCGCAACACCATATTTGGGCATGCGTGCTCTCTTTTGCTCTCTACTCGGCACTCGCCACTGTCGGGTTTGACTGCTGCTTTGCTTCTATTTGCGTGTCAGTTTTCGCCCACCCGGCGTCTAGTAAGGATGGTTGCGATCGCTCTCCCGTGTTATATGGTCTCAACCTGGTCTAAATCATTAATTAGCTATTTTCGTCAACAGCCTGCTTTGTGGAAAGTGCAAAGCAACGACTACAAAAACAGAGATATAAGAAGCAAGTAGCTCAAATATGTTATTGAAGCAATGAATCAACACAATATTAGTTAACATCAGAATGGGTGGAAGGAAAAAAATAATACGCTTCAAAAATAGTTTAGGAAAGAATTTAGAGCATTTGCTTCCAAAATCTATTATTTAGCAGAGGATAACACCTGGATTTACAGGTGCGGGGAATAATAGTTTATATTTTTACAAGCATATCATAATGCATTCGTCCTGTTATAGTGTCAGCGCCATTTACAAAGGATTTTCAATCTTATTTAATATTCACTCTGGAAATACTGCAAATGTATATTATTTTTGTTTATTAGAATAAAAAATTAAATATTTAACCGAAGTGCAATTTCAACAATTTGTCCGGCATTTTCAAATAAAATAAAAAACTTTTTCCATGAATTCTCCTCAACATTTAATTTCATCATGCAAATGTTTCCTGAAATAAATTTAAACGTTTATTAGTTTATCCGTACCGCTGTCACATTCAAATGGATTATTAGATATTATCACACAGTAATTTGAGAGGCTTATTATATTTTATAATATTTGCTTGCGGATGCCAGATTTACGCGTGCATTCTTTCATACAGTTCTAATGAATGTGCGCTAGATTTCAATTGTTATTACTATATCCTTGTCACTGTGTTGCTACGAAATGACTGAACATAGTTCTTCAAGAAAAGAAATTCAATTTACGAGCTGTACTATTACACGCTGGTACATGCAAAACTATATAACGAGCGGAAAATATTACCTGCAGCTGAAGTTATTATGAAGTAGGTTATTACATTTGTAGTAGTTGTAGTATTGGTTAGATCTGGTGTGACCAAATTTGACAAATGCTGAAAAAAGAAGGAATGCGACAAATAATTACTGAGCGAAATTTAGATATTTAGCCCTAACTTAATACAAACCCGGTTATAACTGCCATTTTCTGGATGTTTAGCCAGCCATTCTTTTGGCTGGCAACTGTTTTTTCTTCTCTATGACCGCAATGCCGATGAGTGTGCTTGCTTTGACTACGACGAATCTCTCTCGACTATGCATAGTGAAGCACTGCCAAGCTTGCCAGTGACGCGCCACTTCAGTCACGCGAACGTACGTGTGAACGCGAGTGTTTTGACCACACTCTGGAGTGTCAGTGCTGACTGGCGAAAAAACTGATCGTGTGAAAGGCCCTTTAAATGAGACTCTTTATCTGTATCTTTTTATCATGAAAGGCAAACCGGTTTTAAATGATGCCCAATCTTCCTTCCCCTTGCAAATTTCCTGTCAGCAATTACAAATGTTAATCATATGTGTGTATATTTTTTGTCTCTATGAAAAAATCTCTTGTGGTTTCTCCAGATGCTGAAGATGACCCTTGTGGTCAAAACGTTCATTTTTTGTTTATATTTTTAATTCTGACCTATTAAACTCTCTAAGAAATAATTTCTATTTTAACAGTGACTATCCGTGCTATTTTATTTGTAGTTAGACTTTGCAAACAGAAAAACATTGAAATAAATTGGTGGAATGTTGTCTTGTAATGGTGTTACTTGCCGTGTTCTGTCTTGCCTTACAATTTGAGAGTTGGGGTTATTTATTATTATTATTTAGCTTGGGGTTTTATGCTGGACTTCCATGCATTCCCTTATGTAAATATCCCTGTATTAATTTAGTTCATTTGAAATCTTAAACGAAAAGCACTGCTCTTTTCAAATTTTTCAACACAATGTTATTTTGATTATGTATAGTAGGTAGTAGGTATTATTGGCGATTTTTTTCAAGTTCTTATTGTGACTGCTCTCAAAAAAAACGTGTATACAATATACTCATGGTTGCTGCGTTGTCCAGGGGGTCTCCTCAAGGGGATACAACTTTTGTACCTATGTGAATTAGCACACTCAGGGTGAAAATGTAAGGTCCCCAGCTGAGAGTTGGGTAGGCCTTCTTTTTGTTGAAAGAAATGATTTTTATTATGTTAAGGACCATCTTTTTTCGGTTCTCTGCTGTCCTGTTTTTCAGCACCTACTTTCTTCTTCGATTTTTATCTTATTTCATGAACTACTTTCTCAACTTATATTTATTTCACTACTCAGAACGTCTTTGTTGTGGTTAGGAAGGCTTACACTAACATCTAATCTAACATGCAGTTAGGGAGGCTTAAACTAACATCTAATCTAACATGCAGTTAGGGAGGCTTAAACTAACATCTAATCTAACATGCAGTTAGGGA
Source organism: Morinoia aosen (assembly GCA_030386875.1). Taxonomy (NCBI): domain Eukaryota; kingdom Metazoa; phylum Arthropoda; class Malacostraca; order Amphipoda; family Talitridae; genus Morinoia; species Morinoia aosen. Next base: position 49,812,700 of record CM059560.1, read on the forward strand.
GGCTTAAACTAACATCTAATCTAACATGCAGTTAGGGAGGCTTAAACTAACATCTAATCTAACCTGCAGTTAGGGAGGCTTAAACTAACATCTAATCAAACCTGCAGTTAGGGAGGCTTAGACTAACATCTAATCTAACATGCAGTTAGGGAGCCTTAAACTAACATCTAATCTAACCTGCAGTTAGGGAGGCTTAAACTAGCATCTAATCTAATATGCAGTTAGGGAGGCTTAAACTAACATCTAATCTAACCTGCAGTTAGGGAGGCTTAAACTAACATCTAATCTAACCTGCGGTTAAGGCAGGGATGGAAAAAACCCTGGGTTTTTTAAAAAAACCCAACCCACGTGGGTTTTTTTGGGTTAAATTGGGTTTTTTTGGGTTTTATTGGGTTTTTTTGGGCTTTATTGGGTTTTTTGTAATACCTTTTTTTGTTTAAAAGAGTTATTCACATAGCTCCAGTTGCCTCTCTTCCAGATTTATATACACTTATTGAGTAAATATTGTTATTTGATTACTTCATTTCCTACATTATATTACATCATTATATGAATTATTACATTCTATGAACAATATATGAATTAAGTTTGTCCATCACAATTACCACTTACCAATTACCATATGCATAGGGACATAGCTGTGCAGTCTGTAAAGATATAAGATGTGCAAAGAGAATCGCTATGCTTGTCAATTCATAGTAAGTTGTTTTAGCAGAAGACAGACGCAAGTCATGTGAGAGGGAAGCACCATGCAGATCATAAGTAACCACCACAAGCAACTTGAAGCAAGACAGCTGCACATCACTCAACAGTCATGCTGTTAACAACTTAACGTGTGTATTGTGTGAGCTGGAGGGCTTAGCAGTGCAAGCCAAGTCAGTCAACCACACTGTTACATGTTACATGTAGTGACATGCCAAAATTTTTTCTTTAAATTTGTCAAAAAAATCACTTTTTGCAGTACAGGATAGCAACAAATACTCAAACGATTAGAAATAAATGCTCTAACAGATTTCATCGTCAAATTTGTTCCAGTGCAGCTTGAATGCTCACTATAGGCCAGTCGTTTATTTACTTTCTTACCCCATGATGGCTGCGGTCGTGTCTTGCCCCATCTGACTATAATTGTTAGAATTATTTCCGGCAAAGCTCTCAAAGGAGACAGATATTGAAGAGTGGTTGGCTGAGTACAATCTGGAGTTGATCGGTACGATTTATTTGTATAAATTGAAGGACTCTAACATCTTCCCAAAACACATGTTCAACATGAATATCACTAAGACAACGACTCCTCGTTGATGGTGGGATATTCAAGACATGAAACAGCAGAAAATGCAGATTCTTAAAAAAACACTGGCAGAGGGTTTCTGCAAGTTTATAAGCAACCTTCATTCTTGCTTTGCAAGTTCAGGATTAGTTGAGAGAATTTTCTAAACATTTGGAATTGTGCGGAATAAATTGAGAAATAGATTAGGATTGGAACGCGCACAGAAATTGGTCTCATTATATCGCCACCTCACAAATGATCATGATGTGGAGGACAACGATAAAATGGCAGTGGATGTAGAAAGAGAAATAAAGTAGTACTGTAGTAGCGGTCTAGTCTAGAAGCAGGGTTGGCACATAAAAAACCCACCCAAAAAAGCCCAAGAAAACACATTAAAAATCCACTAAATAGTGTTTTTTTTTTGGGCATTTTTGGGTTTTATTGGTGCTATTTGCATTTCACTTGTTTTCAAGCTTATAGAATCAAAATGAGCTAAATATTTTTATTGTCAAAAATTTGTACAAGGCATTTGCATGACAACGACAATAAATATTGAAAAAAAACACTATAAAAATAAAATAAGAAAAACCCTAATCACAAAAAAAAATCGAGGGGCTAGTATATTTCCATGAGTTCCATTTCCAAAGTAAAAAACAAAAACTAAGAAACAAATGCAGTTTGACTATTTGAGAGTAAAGAGACTTCTGAATTCTTCCTCTATTTTCTAGACTAGACCCCTAATACAGTACTACTTTATTTCTCTTTCTACATCCACTGCCATTTTATCATCGTCATCCACATCATGATCATTTGTGAGGTGGCGATATAATGAGACCAATTTCTGTGCGCGTTCCGATCCTAATCTATTTCTCAATTTATTCCACGCAATTCCAAATGTTTAGAAAATTCTCTCAACGAATCCTGAACTTGCAAAGTAAGAATGAAGATTTCTTATGAACTTGCAGAAGCCCTCTGCCAGTGTTTTTTTAAGAATCTGCATTTTCTGCTGTTTCATGTCTTGAATATCCCACCATCAACGAGGAGTCGTTGTCTTAGTGATATTCATGTTGAACATGTGTTTTGGGAAGATGTTAGAGTCCTTCAATTTATACAAATAAATCGTACCGATCAACTCCAGATTGTACTCAGCCAACCACTCTTCAATATCTGTCTCCTTTGAGAGCTTTGCCGGAAATAAGTCTAACAATTATAGTCAGATGGGGCAAGACACGACCGCAGCCATCATGGGGTAAAAAAGTAAATAAACGATTGGCCTATAGTGAGCATTCAAGCTGCACTGGAACAAATTTGACGATGGAATCTGTTAAAGCATTTATTTCTAATCGTTTTAGTGTTTGTTGCTATCCTGAACTGCAAAAAGTGATTTTTTTGACAAATTTTTGTACATGTTGTAACATGTAACAGTGTGGTTGACTGACTTGGCTTGCACTGCTAAGCCCTCCAGCTCACACAATACACATGTTAAGTTGTTAACAGCATGACTGTTAAGTGATGTGCAGCTGTCTTGCTTCAAGTTGCTTGTGGTGGTTACTTATGATCTGCATGGTGCTTCCCTCTCGCATGACTTGCGTCTGCCTTCTGCTAAAACAACTTACTATGAATTGACAAGCATAGCGATTCTCTTTGCACATCTTATATCTTTACAGACTGCACAGCTATGTCCCTATGCATATGGTAATTGGTAAGTGGTAATTGTAATGGACAAACTTAATTCATATATTGTACATAGAATGTAATAATTCATATAATGATGTAATATGATGTTGGAAATAAAGTAATCAAATAATATTTACTCAATAAGTGTATATATATCTGGAAAAGAGGCAACTGGAGCCATGTGAATAACTCTTTCAAACAAAAAAAGATATTACCAAAAAACCAATTAAGCCTAAAAAAACAATAAAACCCAAAAAACCCAATTTAACCCAAAAAACCTGCGTGGGTTGAGTGTTTTTAAAAAACCTAGGGTTTTTTCCATACCTGTCTAGAAGACAGAGGAAGAATTCAGAAGTCTCTTTACTCTCAAATAGTCAAACTGCATTTGTTTCTTAGTTTTTGTTTTTACTTTGGAAATGGAACTCATAGAAATATACTAGCCCCTCGAGTTTTTTTTTGTGATTAGGGTTTTTCTTATTTTATTTTTATAGTGGTATTTTTTTCAATATTTATTGCCATAGCCATGCAAATGCCTTGAACAAATTTTTGACAATATAAATATTTAGCTCATTTTGATTTTATAAGCTTGAAAACAAGTGAAATTCAAATAGCACCAATAAAACCCAAAAAAGCCCAAAAAAACCCACTATTTAGTGGGTTTTTTAATGTGGTTTTTTTTGGGCTTTTTTGGGTGGGTTTTTTTGGGTGGGTTATTTATGTGCCAACCCTGGGTTAAGGAGTGCGGTCAAGGTGGCCTGCACTAACATCTATTCTAATCTGCGGTTAGGGAGGCTTGAACTAACACTTAATCTAATTCAATCTAATCCAATGTGTCCAGGTGGTACAGAGCATCATGACGCACCTGAACAGCGACCGAGTGCCCGTGCTGCAGAGCGCGGCTGTCGCTGTAGGCTACCTCCTCCTCCATCGAATCACCAACAATGAGTCTATTTCATTGGACCTCCTCAAACCTTTTGCTAAGGTTCGGTTGCGTATACTCCTGCTGCATAGAAAATGCCTTGTATTATATCACGTGATTCACGTCTACATACCATGTTTTTGACCTTCAACATAAAAATTTCCTTCTGTTCTTCGAACCCTTTCAAAAGCATTTTGGTGAATTCCTGCATATTTGTTTACAATTATTTATTTATTGATATGATAAACTTGCTGCACAAACCATTTCAAACGCTTACACCATCGATGGAAAATTTTTGTGGATTTGTTTAGTTGTGTGCTGTATTTTTTAACTTATTATGGAACTTCTTATTATTTTCGTTGATGATTGAATTTCCTAGAAGCATTCCAATTTTTGTATTGTTATTGACAACTTTTTGTCCGGTGAAACTATCGGTGAGAATCGTATTCCTTTTGTATGATTTTACACTCGATACAAATATAGGTTTCACCTTTTATTGTGTTTGCTCTTTCCATATTTGACTTGTTTTGCGCTTTTATTTTGCTTGAAAAAATAGTTCTGAAAACTTCATCCCATTTTAGCATTCTAGGCAGAAAATCAGAATGAGGACCTCGATGATGCTTTCCGCCATTTATAGAACTTTTGTGGTAAAGCATGTATTGTTCTTTTGACGTTTAATTTTTCAAATCAGTTGTCGAGCTCTTCTTTGGCAACAGTAACTGTTAAGAGAGGAGAGTGCTGAGAAGTATTATAATAAGTTTCTTATTATGAAATCCTTCTTCTGTTCCAGCTCATCAACAATCCTAACAACGATGTGAAGCAGTCCATGTGCCGTTCAGTTCAGTTCCTGTGCGAGAGTCTGCCCAAGAAACTGAATGAAGGCGCTCAGTTGCCTAAGGACGCTGCAAAGCTGCTCATCCCATCGCTGGTGAACGGCACAAAAGAGAAGAATCAGGTGGTCAAAAGTGCTGCGGAGATGGCTCTCGTCGCGCTGCTGCTCATGAAGGATGGAGACACTGGTGCTCAGGTAAGCTTAACCTATTTCTGCTTAACGCTGGTTCGTGCTGGGCGTAGCTTATTATTTCTGTGCGTGCATTATTTCTGTGCTTGGCTCATTTACTCTATGCGTGGCTCATTATTTCTGTGCGTGGCTCATTATTTCTGTGCGTGGCTCATTATTTCTGTGCGTGGCTCATTATTTCTGTGCGTGGCTCATTATTTCTGTGCGTGGCTTATTGTTTCTGTGCGTGGCTTATTATTTCTGTGCGTGGCTGATTATTTCTGTGCGTGGCTGATTATTTCTGTGCGTGGCTGATTATTTCTGTGCGTGGCTGATTATTTCTGTGCAAGGCTCATTATTTCTCTGCGGGGCTTGTTTATCTGTGCGGGGCTTGTTTATCTGTGCGGGGCTCGTTATTTCTGTGCGGGGCTCGTTATTTCTGTGCGGGGCTCGTTATTTCTGTGCGGGGCTCGTTAGTTGTGTGGGTGACTCATTATTTCTGTGTGCAGCTAGTTATTTCTGTGCATGCTCTGTCAGATTTAGTTCGTCAATTTCGTTACAATTATTTATTATTCTAGTGGACATTGGTGTTTCTAATACGAATGTTCTTAAATAAATAATAATAAAAACTAAATATCTTTCAGAATGATCGAAACATCTTAGTAAGCTTCAAGTTTTGCTTTATAGTTGGAAGTCTGAATGAATAATTTGTTTGTAACATTCATTTGGTCTCAGCTTTTGCGTTGCTCATTTTTGACTATTTCTTAACTTTTTTTTTAAATCCAAGCAGTATATTCGATAGGTAATAAGACTGTTTAGACATGCTGCGAGAAAGAGCAGCAACGTCGTGTTACGATTGTTTGGGCTGTGTTATAAATTGAGTGCAAGACTAGAGCTAGTGCGTGTGCAAGAGGTTGACGGAGGTATTGAGTGGAAGAACGCTGAAAGTTAATCATAATTAGCAAAGAATGCTCGACTAATCGTGCCAGATCTCCGTTGCGATTGCATATCTGAGCCAAGTTTTTGACGAAGCTACGAATTTTGCTTGGTAGTGTTCCTCTTCTGCTCATTCCCCTCAGTAGAGGTGTGCTGGAGGCGATTGTTCTGCGGACTTTGCACTCTTAAGGAGATAGCGGATGCTTGAGCTACACTCCAGGGGATTTATTGATTGTTTCTGTTAACGTCGGTTGTGTACTTTGAGGAAGTAGCGTTCCTCGGTGGCTGCCCGCGCTACCCACCACAGAATTAACACTAGTTGCAAGAGCCTCTTGTAGGTGTAGATTTATAGCCTGATCTTTCATTCTTTACTTCTCCCTTTCTCTCGTTGGGGAATTGACTTAATGTATGAGTGCCTTCGTATTTTATTTTTTCATTGTTGTACACTTTTTCATTTCATTGACGCGCTTTCCCCTTCTTTTGGCTGGATAGTGAGATGTGGATTGGTCTATAAATATTTGACTCACAGTAATACAACTGACATAGCACGCAAAAGATTCAGAGCAAAATAGCAGAAAATGCTGATGTACCTATTAGCATTTGTTCCTCAGCTAAGCTCATTGGCTCTGCTGAAAGTTAAGAGTTTTGAAGAGATCTTTGCAGCATGACCATGTCTCGAGAAAACTTATTTTAAATGAAGGCTTCTAATCTCCGAGCTAATCGAGGCTAATGCGCTTGGTTGGATGTTAAATCTTCAACAGTTGGGTAAATAGTTTGAGTCAAACTCGCCTTCTGATGTTGAGGATGGTGAAAGAGCATCCATTGGTTAAATGAGCATCCAAAAAGCACTGTGCTGTTAGAAAGGGCATCCATTCTGCACAGAATAGAGTACGTTAGTGTAGAAGATTGTTTTTTCTATCTTTTGAAAAGCGAAATAAAATAGTCACAGCACCCTGAAATTCTTGGTACTGCGAATAGAAGCCATGTTTGCGTTGTAATTGCATTGATTCAGCAGTACTTTTAGGTTGAAGAAAACGTGTGATGGCAAAATATGCAGGTAATTTTTGATTTATCATCGCATACACTTTTGTGTAAGAATAAAAAAGTTCTACGATGCCAACACATCTTTTTTATTTTGCTAGATCGATACGTACGGGAATGCATTAAAGTCTAGCATGAAAATCCCGAACTAAATGTTATCTCTTTCATTTTGCAGAAGATCGTCAGCAGTCTAGAAGGCGGAGTGAAGGAAGCTTTGACGGACTGCATCTCCCGCAACCTCCGTCGCGCCGTGTATTATCCCGTCACCGAGAACGAGATAGACGCCACCCTCCTCTCTTAGAGCTGCCGAAGTCGTGGCTCTCTGACCTTGTTCACTGATTTCCATCTCAATGTCGTATCAACTTTCCTCAGGTTCAGTACAAATTAGAACTCCAAATTTTCGCATCAATATTCAAGTACACTTCCAACGGATCTAGTTGCTCTAGTAGACGCATTTTTACATTCATCTGTTTAAATTTAAGGGTTTCGAAATTGGCTTTGAAGATCATGTTGTGTCACGTTAAATGAGAATTATTCTTTCCATGGTGAAACGTGCCTGCGTGTAAAACTCGCATTATTCTCGGAGTTGCGGAAGAGGTCGCCTACATATTTATTAACTGTTAATCTTTGTAACTCCATATACCGATTGCTGTGTCTTTTGAGATTTTTCTTAGTCTTGAGCGCATCATGGGGGGATGTTCCCTGGCATGATTTGGGGGTCACTGAATTTGAGAAGCAAATATTACTTAGCTACTCAATTTGAGAAGTGGATATTACTCTTTTGTTACCTAAATTAAAAGTGTTCTTAGTACATTGTCTGGTTGTGGCATTCAGGAATTAGTTTTGATGGGCATGTTTGTGATTACGATTGTGTTAAATACTCTCTAAATCGTACCATTCCTCGTAAGTAGTTCATTATACTATCCACTCTAAACATTTATCAACTTTTTGCTCTGAATTGCGTATTTAAAAGTTCTAAAGAAGGTGAATGTCTTCATTTAAAGAAAGCACAAAAAGTTTTGTTGTAATAGGGTTCATGTGATGCTGGTGGAAGCCTTGAAATGACTCGCACAGACACTGATGTTGTAAGAAGATAATTTTCACTTCTTCGACTTATCTCTTCACAACAAGCTTGAAATAATTTCATTGGAAGAAATTCCATCACAACTCTTTGGGGTAATAATTTGGTGTTAGTTCGTGATTTTTCCCCCGTGACCTAATGTTGAAATTGCATAATACTGTACACGGTCAGCAGCATTACTCATTTATATTTCACCTTTGGAACTTGAAATTCTTCCGATTTTTCAGTTTTCTTCGGGATTCTAGAGTATGGACACGGGTGTGATTTATTCAACGGATAATTATTTCAGTTTTTCGTTGCATTCCTGAGTGCTTCTATCGATGTGGAAAGTCCCACAGGCTACGGAAGTTTGTATGACATGCGATATATCGCAAAGTAATCAGTAACTTTTTGCTTTTTGGTCAAGTCCGACTTGTTCGTTTTTGCAGCGTCGTTTTTTCATATTTCACTTAGGTGCAGCCTTTCAGTTTCTTGTTTATTTTCCTCTTTTCTTGCCTGAGGATTGACGAGACTTGCTTATAATACTAATCCACGAGTGTGTATGTCATTCCTTTGTTATTTCTTGGTTGTCAGTGAATACTGTGAAACTTGAACGCTATTTTCTTAACCTTACCTCGGTTGCTTGCAAAAAATGAGGGTGCCATTTTTTGAACTCGCGGAATTAATGAAACATCAACTCCGATCGTTGACTTTTTTAACTTAGAGTCAAACACAAATATTGGATGTTCATTTTTCTCAACTAAAGGGAAATTTTACGTGTTCCCTTTACCACGTTTACTGGCATCGAACTCGAAATATTTTCTTACGGTTATTTGATGTGCAACTTTCTTTTTGTGGTTTAGGGAACAAAAAAGAAAAGCAGACAAGGATTTGATAGAGGTTACCCGTGCTCAGGTGCGGGTATCCAGCCCACCCGCACCTTCTCGTGGTGGTGCCGTTAGTACACCCACTACGACTACTGTCATTCGTACAACCTGTTGTACTGGGATAGCGACTTGATTATTGTAATAGTTTATCGCCAATCAGAATTATTGTGGGTGGAACCAACGCGGGGGGCGCCTAGGGCACCTCGGTGCTCTAGGTTGTGAATTTCTTTTTCATTTTTGGTTTGCTAAGCGTTCGTTAGTGTAAGGGGAATAACTAGGTTGCATAACCTACTAAATCGTGTATTGTTCCAATTTTGTGTTGAATTTGTAGTTTTGTTCGTGTTCTAAAGCCTAAAATTATATCAAAAATTTCTGTGTGTATAATAGGAAAAAACTAACCGGCCCCCTTGATTTATCAAGGGGACCCACCCCCTGAAACTAAATACAATGTTGAGTGAAGAGTGTCCAACGGGAGTTGATCGGGAGAGGAAGGAAGACTCGCAACGCGGAATGGGAGATCAAGACAGCGGCAATCCTCACGGTGAGGTGGAGCAGAGGAACAGGATTGAGGGTATTCGAAGGAGGATTGAAGGAGCAATTGCTTCAATAATTGATGGATCTGCGGAGAGTCGAGAAGCCACAGCTGCGGAGGTGAGTGGTGCTGGTGGAGTGAGTGAGATTGAGGGACGGCTGAGGCGAATCGAGGAGGCAGTGTTGATGGCACAATCAGACACACCTGCAGGACAAGTTCTACTAACGGAGAAAAAGGAAAAAAACCCAAGAAAAGAAAAAAAGAAATACGTGCCTCTAGTTGTGAGAGACAATGAACAATATTTTCCAAAGTATTTCTCAATGATATTTGAAACAGAAAGGAAGAGAACTATCAACCCATTTAACATCATCGAAAAAATTGAAGAGATAACTGGAGCGAAACCGATAAGAATCTTCAGCATGGGCCGTCAGACGATGATGGTGGAGGTGCGGAGCGCAGTGCAGGCAGAAAGGATTGTTGGCGTGACGTGCGTGGAAGGTGTACCGTGCCAGACGACAGAATACGGCCGATTTAACCACTCGGTAGGCTTAATATACATTAGTGACTTCGACATTGTTGACATCGAAGAATTCAAGTCTGGTCTGCAGGAACAGTACAACGTGGTGGAAGTAACCAGAGCAACATTTATTAAACCAAGATATTCCGAAACTCAAGCTTTTCTGATAACATTCCAGCAACCGACGGTTCCCTACAGCATTTATGTCCCCGGGGAAAGACAGGACACCAAGGTATACCCATTTAATAGTAAGCCGATGATGTGCTTCAACTGTCAGGCATACGGACACACCGCCAAGCGATGCCGCAGCACCTCACTTGTCTGCAGGAAGTGTGCTGAGGTGGGCCACTCCTCTCCGAACTGCAGCTCTGAGCAGCTGAAGTGTGCTCACTGTGGAGGACCCCATGCAGCGGGCAGCACCCAGTGTGACAAAGAAGTGGAAGAAAGAAGTTTGTTGCAGATCATAGAAAAGGAAAAGGTAACATTAAGAAGGGCAAAACAAATTAAAGAGGGTGTGCAAGAAACTGAACGAGTACCATCACCTGATAAGTTCATCACACATTTCGACTGCAAAATGAATGAAGCACACAGAAGGAAAATGTCACCCTGGCTGCTGGAGAAGTGCATCACTCAACATCTCGGTAACAAACCAAAAGCAATTAGATCCCGCAGTAAAACTGTGTTCACAGTAGAAGTGTGCGATGCAACACAAAGCCGTAAAATGAAGCTGATACGACAATTAAATGAACTACCGGTCACAGTAGAAGAAAATCTCGACTTTGCTGTTCAAAAAGGCCTCGTCTACGTATACGAATATGACCTAAACAATTTTGAAGTATTCAAGACAGGACTCTTGGAAAAATGCGGCGCGCAAGATGTAGTCCAAGCAACATGGATAAAGCCCAGAAACCAGCTCGCAAAACCTTTATTAGTGTCCTTCAGACAACCTATCCTGCCAAATTATATTGATATACCTGGAGAACAAGCAAGATCACAAGTTTATGAAGTAAAGCCGAGACCTATGTTATGCAAAAGATGTCAGGAGTATGGCCATGGAGTGAAGTACTGCCAAGGGGAACAAATCTGCCCTAAGTGTAGCTTGGCTGGCCATGAAATGGACGAGTGTACATCGGAAGAAAGTAAGTGTTACCACTGCGGTGAGGGCCATGTAACTGGAGCGAGGAATTGTCGGATGCGAGTAATGGAGGAGGAAATTCTGGTGATTCAAAACAGAGAGCGTGTATCCAAGGGGCAAGCCAGAGTGTTGTTCAGTTACCGGCACCCCAACTTTTCAATGAATTACAGCAAGGCAGTAATGACACCTGTCAACCATGATAAAATAGAACTAATAACAAGTAAGAAAAGAAATCGTGCAGATGACCTAGAACCGGCAGCGGAACCGCAGCAAAGCAAGAAGAAGACAACAGGAATGGTCAGTGAAGGAAACGGTGGCCGGAGCAGAAGGTGGTCAGTGACCGGAGACGAAACTCAGAGAGAAACGGAAGTGGTTTGTGAAAGTCCCAATACAGGAAGACTTTACACCACGAAAGTCAGCCTAAGCCTTGAGACATCTGCCCGCGAAAAAGAAAGAGAGTCAAGAGTGAGAGAAACGAAGAAGATATTTGATGAATACACGCAAGAGGCAAAGGGAAGAGTGGAGGAGGAGGACAGAAGTAACTACGAAGAGGAGCTACGGAAGTCTACTCGCCCAAAAGTAAGAGTAAATAAAGGACAGCGGCCGCGTGGAAATTCGGGAGAGAGCTACAGGCGGAGATCTCCTAGAGGACGAGAGGATGGAAGGAAACCTGGTCAACATTCCAAGGAAAGCAACATACGCAAGTGGAGGTAATGGCGGTGGAAGAAGTCAAGTTCATCCAGTGGAACTTGCAGGGAATGGCGACATCAAAAGAAGACCTCATCAACCTGGTTGATACACACAAACCTGCAGTGATAGCAGTCCAGGAGACATTCCATGGGAATGATTTTGTGTCACCTATACAGGGATATAATGGTCTGTGCAAGCAGGGCCATTACAACCACAGGTTCCATGGAGGGGTGGCTCTGTATGTACACTCGTCGATACCAATTCAAGAAATTGAAATCAATTCACCTACTCAAATTATTGGTGCAAGGGTGTGCCTAAATAACTATAAAGCCATCACAGTAGCATCTATTTACCTACCACCAAGGACAAATATAAACATCGAAGAGCTTTTTGACGCAATCAAAGGAATGCCAAAACCCGTTATCCTGATGGGAGATTTCAACGCCCATCACAGTGACTGGGGAAATAGTACCATAGATCGAAGAGGACGATTGATGCAAAATTTCCTAAAACAAGGCATCGTTAATATTATCAATGATGACTCAGCCACCCATATCTCAGGATCGGTGATTGACCTGACCTTGACCACCCCTGATATAACACCGGATGTAAAATTTACCGCCCTCTCTTCAGTGCTTAGCAGCGACCATTTCCCTATAGTGTTGACCTTATCAGTGCGACAAGCTGACGGACGTGTTGAGCCGGAAGGATGGAATTTCAGGAAGGGCAATTGGAAGCAATATCGTGAAGACGAAATATGGAGAAATGCCCACGAACTTGAAATACCGGAGGATCCAGACGCGGCAGTGGTCGATCTTTACACAAAGTTTGGTTGCGCTGCTGAGAGGTGGGTACCTAAATACAAGAGGAGACGGTGTTATGCAAAGCCGTGGTGGACTGCAGACTGCAAAGCAGCTTGGCGGGAAAGAGAAAGGTGTTACAGGATATATAAGAGGACGGGACTGATGGAAGATAAGGTCAAGTGGAAGAGAGCACGGGCAGTGGCAACGAGAACCTTCAGGGAAGCAAAACAGAGCAGTTGGCGAGAGTACGTCACAACTCTCAGCACCAACACGCCTAGCAGCTGCGTGTGGGAGAAAATAAATAGAATCAGAGGAAGAGTGAAGAGACAAATAAAAATGCTAAGCGAGAATGGAGTCCAATACTCAACGCTGAAGACCATCGTTGAGAAACTAGCCGAGACATTCAGGACCACATCCAGCGATAGAAACTACTCGAGTCAATTCCTACAATACAAGCAACTTATTGAACAAACCCCAGTGGACTTCACAAGCAACAACAGAGAACCATACAATGCTCCTTTCACCATGTGTGAACTATCATCTGCCATCAAGAGTAACAAAATCACGACACCTGGACCGGACAATATCAGTAATCTTATGATCAAGAATCTACCAACTAATGCTCTCCAATATCTGCTGAAAGTATACAACAAACTATGGAGTTCCGAATTCGTCTATCAACCATGGAAACAGGCTATTGTAATCCCTGTCCCAAAACCCGGCAAAGATCACACAAACCCTAGTAACTATAGACCAATCTCATTGACGAGTTGTGTATGCAAAACATACGAAAAGATGATCAACAGAAGGTTAATGGAATACCTCGAAAACAATAAACTCCTCTCCAATGTGCAGTGTGGCTTCAGACGACATCGAGCAACCGTAGATCATCTTGTACGGTTTGATACGTACATTAGACAGTCGCTGGCCAATAATAAATTTGTCATGGCAGTGTTTTTTGATTTGGAAAAGGCTTACGACATGACGTGGCGCTACGGAATTTTGAGAGATTTGGCGACAGCTGGTCTAAGGGGAAGATTGCCAAAATTCGTTGAGGAATTCCTCAAAGATCGAACGTTTAAAGTAAAACTTGGGGAAGAAATGTCTCAAGCTGAAGATCTAGCCACAGGAACGCCTCAGGGAAGCACTTTAAGTGTCACACTTTTCGCGGTAAAAATAAACTCAATGGCAAGTGAAATCCCATCAGAAGTGTTCAGCTCTCTGTTCGTGGACGATCTCCTCATAGCATTTGCAGATTACGACAAGACCAAAGTACAAGCAGAGTTACAGATAACAATAGACAAAATCACCCATTGGGCAATGAAAAACGGATTTAAATTCTCCTCAACCAAGACGACCGCAATGAATTTTTATAAAGGGAGAGAACCAACACTTGTTCCAACCCTGCAACTAGAAGGAAAAACAATACCAACCGTCGAAAGCACAAAGTTCCTTGGTCTCCACTGGGACAGAAAACTCAATTGGATTACCCATATCCATAAGACAAAAGAAAAATGCCGAAATGACTTGAACCTGATGAGATCTGTGTCTGCATATACTTGGGGTGCAGATCAGGATATTCTAATGAAATTATATAGATCCCTGATCCGGTCAAAGATTGATTACGGAAGTATAGTGTACGGTTCTGCCAGTGCAGCGGCGCTGAGGGAGATTGATGCTGTCGTAAACGAGGCAATGCGCATTAGTGCGGGCGCTTTCAAGACGACACCAATAGCGAACCTCCACATCATTTGCAACGAACCAAAACTAGAGCTACGAAGGAAAGACTTGCTACTCCGATATTTCTTTAAGCTTAAATGTCATTTCCTAAATCCAGCATATTGTTGTGTCAATAATACTAAACTTGAAATGTTTTTTACCAGCCGCAAGTGCACCTCAGAACCGGTTATCCAGAGAATACGTCAGGCCTTAACTCGGTATAACATTCCAACCCAGCCCGTCCAGCCGAGCCTTACACCTGCATCATTTTCGTGGGTCTTGAGGAGACCAGAAGTGGAACAGCACATGACTAAAATGAAGAAAGAAGAAATAGACGCATCTATCGTACGGCACATACACAGAGATAACATGAGGAGATACCAAAAGCATAAAATCATCTACACAGATGGATCAAAGTCACCGACGGGAGTAGGTGCAGCGGCCGTGATGGGCGATATCATCAGAAGCGCCTCTCTCCCAGACGTGGCAAGTGTTATGACAGCCGAACTGCACGCTATCAAGCTTGCCTTAAATATCATCAAGGAAACGCCAGCCCAGAACTTCGTAATATGCAGCGATTCAATGAGCTCGATACAATTGATCGATAGCTACACTGAAAATAATGAACTTTTGAAAAAATTAACGCTTGAGATGCACCAGATTATTTCGGATGGAAAGAACATAACAATTAGCTGGGTTCCAGCCCACGTTGGCATAGTTGAAAATGAGAGCGCGGACCAGGCGGCAAAGGCGGCAGCAACCAGACCTGCTGAATTTCTGCTGATTCCCTACAGCGACTGGCTCCCGGTAATCAGAAGAAGAACACATGAGATTTGGAACGTGGAATGGCAACAGGAACGAGGAGACTTGCGAGCAATAAAACCCAGCCCCGGAAAGTGGAAGAGAGCCGACTTGAAGTTGAACCGACAGGAAGAGGTGGTCATGAATAGGTTGCGACTGAACCATACAACCCTAACTCACAGTTATCTCATGGACCCGCAGGCTCTCGGACAGAGACCCATTTGCGGATGGTGTGGAACAGAGGTCATAACTGTAAAACATATCATGGAAGAATGTACCGCGCTGCAGCTAACAAGAGACCGAATACTTAAGCCGGGAACCGGTAAGAATGTTAATACGGGGAACGTGTTGCGGGACGGAGGACCCATCCGTAGAGTGCTGGAGTTCATCAAGGAAATCAATGTGTTCGGAAATCTGTGAAGGTGAAAGTGGACAAGTGGAGGTGTGACGGACAGTACCTTGGAATTTTGATAAGCAAATGGCCGAGCGCTCCGTGCTTATATCCTCAACTCTCTGTTGAGAGGGGGTTCCAGCATGGGTCAGCGCTCGGCCATAGTGAGGGCGGGTAGCTGGAACCCCACCCGGGGGTTCTAGCTACTATCAATGAAATTAAAACTCTGGATAACCCCCATGCATCGTCAAGTACGGGAAGAATATTGATAAGCACCAAATTTTTGTGTCTCGCTCTATCAGGTTTGCCTCGGCGTGGTTGGTTCCGTAAAGTCCTCGGTGGATGAAATTGAACGTACGGGCTGAGATTACTCTTAATAATATTGCTTTGAAATCATAATTGCATCAAGACAAAGATTACTTTGGTAAACTACCAAAGCGACAACTAAATAGTCCTTGACCGAAGTTGTCGTTAACTGAGTTTATTATTACTATTAAAGAACTGCGAACTATCGAGGAATCCTGTGATAATTTCTCTTGTAAATTGCTGTACATTCGAGTGTTAAGATAGCCGATTTTCGGTCGGTATATCGTTGGTGCTGTGACCGTGAAAATTACCTCTCTGTAGCAGCAGGCAATGTTGTCATTGGCTGCAGTGTTTGAAAATATCCATAGACTTCATCGTTCACGGAACTGACGCGCTTGGTGTTGTAACATTGTCACCTCAAAGGGACTAAAGTAATCAAATTTCTCTTTTCTTACATTTCATTAATAATAAATATTGAAATGAGTCTTTTTAGCGAAGTATTTAAAACCGAGCTGCAATCGCCGAGTGATAAAAATGAAGAGAGGGAAAAACGAAAGACAGCCAGCATATCTTGATGCTGCTAAGGACGAAAGAGGTGTTTGTGTTAGGAATGCTGGCTGAGCCAATATTGAATGTTACTTATATAGCACTTGATAGGTCTCAATTAGTTCTGTGGCTGCATCAAAAAAGATAGCATAAGAGAGAGTAAGTAAAGGGGGTGTTGGTATAATAGAAATGATCAAATATGAGGTTAATTATTAGTTATAGCATGCGTGTGAATATTGGTCACTCGCGGCAACTAAGATATTTTCAACTCGGATCTTCGACATGATTCCGTACAATTCATTTGGAACACCCTAGCCAGAAAGTATCTAAATGAAAATAACTTCACTAGTTTAATAGCTGTTGAACCTGATAAATAGGATTTCTAAGTTAATAGTTCAGATGATTTTTTCTCTTCCAAAATTAAAATTTCGTTTTTTTTTTTAATTTTAATTAAATGACGGGCAACTGACGACCTGTTGGAGGAGATAGAAGTAAAATTCATCAATTCATTGTAAATGTTGCATAATAGTCGTGTCCGGCAAATCATTTCCTCAATGAGGCGCGAGAGCCAGATCATTTGTCAGATAGGCCAAGCATATCAGGTTATTTCCTTTACGAGCTAGACTCACCAGATCGTTTCCTAAATAAGCTAAGATCGTTTCCTGTTGTCACAGTGGCCAAGTGGTAAAGGATGTTTCATTCTAATCAAGCCTGTTCTCATTTTGCACATTGTTTTTTAAATACCTTGGACATAATATCAGGATGCAATGACGGTTAATCACCCTCGTTCGAGCCAGTACCTATTCCCCACGCTTAAATGGAATGAGGAATTATGGCGTTTGAGCCAGTATCCATTTCCGACGCCTAAATGGATCTACGGATGTCTACGGATGCTTTATTTCCAATCAAGCCTGATACATATCACCTTGTACATTGGATTTTCAAATGCCTTATAACTAACGCCAGGACGCCATTACGCTTTCCCCCGGTCAAGACCGGTACCCATTTCAGACACCTGGGTAGAGTGGGGTATTGTGCTTGGAATTTTTCTCCTATACCCAACAGAGAAAATCGCCACCGCCGAGTCTCGAACCCGGGTCTCTGCCGCACGGCGGCAGAACCTCTAGAACATGGCTATCGCGAGCAAATGGAATGAGAAATTATGGCGTTCGAGCCAGAACCCATTTCCGACACTTCAATGGAATGAGAAATTATGGCGTTCGAGCCAGAACCCATTTCCGACACTTCAATGGAATGAGAAATTATGGCGTTCGAGCCAGAACCCATTTCCGACACTTCAATGGAATGAGAAATTATGGCGTTCGAACCAGTACCCATTTCCGACACTTGAATGGGGTGAAGAATTATGGCCAAGTTTTTCCTTTTCCCAACAGGGAGAACTGGGCAGGCGTTACCGAGATTTAACCGGCGACCTCTTCCGTGAAGGGTGCACTTTCTTGAGGGTTAGGCCATGCTGACCGCAGTAAAGCGAGCGTGCCTTCACGTGTGTCGGTTACCGGTTCGATACCCGGCAATATTAGAAAAGAAAAACTTAGCCATAATACCTCACTCCAAACAAGTATTGGGAATAAATTATAGCTCGATTAGGAGGTAACCGTAATTGCGATCTGGTGTTAGTTGTATGATATTATCTAAAAGAAGATATGTACCAAGCTTGATTGAAATAAAACATCCTGCATTAATGTGCCAAACTAACCAGACCATTTTATGAGTACGCCACATTTTCCAGATTGGCTGTCTTGACTTTTTTTTAAGTACAATTGGATATTCTTAGGAGAATAGAAAGGGTTACTGTTGCGCGTGCAAGCCAATCCCGCATTGCCGTGCAAGTTAGAAAACCAACAAGCTAGTAAAAATGTCTGCACCCATCAATTAAACGGCAATATCTTTATCCGGAATCTGTTTAGAGAAAAAAATATTTCAAGATAAAATAAGCATTTATCTCTGTTTTTAAAAGTCCTCAAGAGTCAATGCTCGAATGAGTAACGTATGCGACTCATATGTGCATTAGAACAAAATTCACTATGAATTATTTCTACTACTAAACCTGAATATATATCTACAGAAGAAAAATAAACAAGCCTAAGATGATGAAAGGGAATAAGTATGATAATACAAGGATCTGCTATCCATAGGATGTCAAATTACGTAAATGTGAAATTTTTTGTTTCATGCAAAAAATAATTTTTGTGATATAAAGTCAGAAACCACACCATGAATTAAGTCAAAACTCAGATGGAGCACTAGGGCATGAGTTTTCTTCACGACAGCTTGTAGAACAAACAAGGCACAGTTCATGTCTTAAAAAATTCTATAAAAGAGAAATATTTTGTTGTTGGGTAAAACTGTTCACATGATTTGCTGCGTTTTACCTCATAAGATCAGCTCTAAATTTGTTCAACTGGCAACCAGCAAGGAGCTGTAGAGTAGGGCCTATCAGTAGCATCAAAAGTTTGATCCTGAACGCGCCTTTGTTTACTTTTTTACGAGATTTTTTGGTTCTTTGTGTGGCTGGCGTGTTTGTAGGCCGATTGTAACTGGTGATATTGCCGTGGTGATTGAGGCTGTTTGTTTGCTCTGGTACCGCTCGATATTAATTTTTACGACTTTTGCATTCGTAGTGAACTTAGGATTTTGCGGAAACTTGAACTTAATTACTCACAAAATTTTGTATTGGTGTTTTCAAAGATCTAGTATTAATTTAGTTGCAAATGAAAACAGATCTACAAAGAATTCGGATAAGTTAAATTTCAAAGCCAGTGAAAATTAAATCTTCCTTAAATTTTTGTCATGTAGAAGTAACTTGTTTAATTTTCTCAGAACTACTGCAACTAATGTTAATTAGATTTTAAATAGTTAAAGAATTTTTTCTGATCTGGTTTGTTGTTCCTTTAATTAAAACAAAACCATTAGTCTTGTGCATCAATGAAAAATGTTTTATTGTGGTATTAAGGCCTACTTGAAAAAAATTTCAGAAATATATATTCCTTTCTTACTTTTTCAGGAGTTAACACCTTCACTGTGTTTCTGCTGTTGTTAACGGTTGGTTTGGTTAGGTTGTAAGTTGCAGAATTGGGAAATCAACTAATCTAACTTACTCAAATACATTTGGATCCATCCTGAGAAATGTGAAAATACAAATGCACGATGACATTTCACCTTGTATATAAGTTATTTTGGTAAATGTTGAGGACTTGACCATAATCGATTTTCCACTCTTTCATCAATAAAGATTGCTGATGAGATCAAAATAAACAAGTTTTCATCAATGCACTTTCCGGCGGAAATAAGTATTTTAAAAGTTATGGCATTAAATGAGTTACCGTAACTCCAGTGTTTGAGGCGGGGAAAAATACACCGCGCGGTCCGACGTGAAAGTAAACAGGCGTTCCCGCGCGCCAACCAAGCCGACGAAGAGCAAACCCTCTATTACAAACGTAAAGAGGTTGGGTCGTGAGGGGTAGCAACAGTTCTTTTAGTGAAAACTATAAAACTAAAAGAACTGTGGCTACCCCTCACGACCCAACCTCTTTACGTTTGTAATAGGGTGATGCACACTGGAGTTCCGGTAACTCATTTAACGCCATAACTTTTAAAATACTCATTTCCGCCGGAAAGTGCATGGAAGAAAACTTGTTTATTTTGGTCTGATCAACAATCTTTGTTGATCAAAAAGTGGAAAATCGATTATGGTCAAGTCCTCAACATTTACCGTTATTTTTTAGAAAAATTGCAAAACAGCTGAAATGTAATTCATTTACACCAGTATGTGAATGAACAGTTTACCTAACTAGTGGTACACCTGTGGCCCAATACGTAGAGAACATGTTGAATTGGCCTTTGATACTATACTTTGGAATACCAGAGTATTTTATATCTACTAAAGCTATCAATGTTCAAATTAGTTGTTGTATGTGTTGACAAACTTAGTCCCCTCAGGGGGATACAACTATTGTATCTATGGGAATTAGCGCTCCCAGGGGGACTATGTAAGGGCCTGAGCTAAAGGTTAGGTAGGCTTTCTTTTTGTTAAAATAGAATAGGTTTTTGTTTTGTTACAAACCATCTTTTTTCGGTTCACTGCTGTCCTGTTGTTCAGCACCTACTACTTTCTTCTTCAACTATTTCTTGTTTCATGATCTTCTTTCTTAGCTTTCTGTTTCTGTGCCTATTCTGCATAGATTCCGCGTTTCCTTAACTCCATACTAAATGGTGCCTTCTTCCTTTCTCTCTTAGATAGCCTTTGTTGCGGATAGGGAGGCTTAAACTAACTAATAATTTAATCTAATCTGACAAACTTAGTAGAACCAATAAATTTAGGGCCTTCGGTGCTGACAAATTTATACTAACTAGGTAGGTAATTTATTATTATTTCTAGCATTAGTATAATCATCTGTACAATTCAATTATTTTTAAGAGGCCTAACTCTTGCTAGTTTTGATGAAAGTATACTTGCAAATAAGAGGAAGTATGAATGCTATCTAAGACATTTCTTACATAGACCTCAGGCTCATTTTGAAGCCCAATATTGTGAATGAAGTTATATCATTACCTTCCCATTTTTGTATAGCATCAAGATTCTCTTTGTGTTTCCATCCTAATGCATTATTTATGCCGTTCCGTAGAACTTGAAAGGCAAACAAGCCAGCAAGATGATCAAAATTTTATGGGAGCATAAAAACATTAAAATAATTCTATTTTGAATTTTACCTTGATTAATTATTTTGCCAAATTTTTATGCTTTCCTGAAATTCTTGTCAATTTATTAGAAAATCTATACTAATTATTGAAACGGAAAATAAAAATTATAAAAAATATCTGCTTTATAACTTTGGGTAACATTTTCATGAATTTTCAATTAATCATTAGATATATATTGAAATGTGTCAAACAATTTAATAGGATTAGCTAACAGTAAAAAAGGATAACAAAAAATCTTACAAAAACAAAGCATTTTAATGCTGTTAATTTTTGACTAAATATGTCATATCTTTTATATATTGAGGAAGCTATCAGATCTGTAATTCTTACCTATATAACCTAACCAGTGCTCAAGATTCAGCCAATTTCCAAACCTGATATTAAAACCCTAAAATACCCACTTGTGCTACTAAAATGAAAAAATTACTGCTTGAGAAAGTGAAATATTATATATCTAATCTGAAGTTGCTTATCATTGCATGTTATTAGTTCTTTCATAGAATTTACACCCAAAGACTTATCCTCAAAAAAAAAAAAGGAAAAAAGTGCTAATGAAATCTGTCAATCAACCTCTTTATATACAAAAGCAACTCATAGTAATCAAAATTCAGATTGCAAACTGTTCCAGAATAAAATTTATCAAGCCACAATATGCTACTTCCACTGTCTAACATATAGGCTTAGTCGGTAAATGAGAATAGATTTATCAGCACATGCTAGAAGTAAAACAAAAAGATGAACACTCTGCTCAGAATCATCCTACAACTAATACATTACCTTCAACAATAACATTTAGAAATATTAAAACAACTTTGGCAATTTATGTTCCTCAACCTTAATTACTCCAGTGTATGATAAGAAAATCAAAGATTTCTCCAAATTTTACTCTCTATACATTGATTTGTTTGCTTCTTGTTATTGAAATGCAATGCTTATGTAAAGGTTTTACTAAATATTTGAAGAGATTAGAAGCAAAGCTGATACATAGCTTGTATATAAATAGGATTCCTGAATGTCTAGTCTAGGAGTCTTTGCAATTTTTTAGCACATAAGTAACAATTTTTCTTCCATTTTTAGCCTAATGTATTTTAGTAATACAAACTCAACTAAATGTATTTCTGTTCATTAACACTAGCTGTTAATGCATTAATTATATTATTGCTCTGTATTTTGAGCTAAAATTTCCTTTCAGGTTTATTCATACAACAATACCAAACAGAAAGTTGAATGTCAATAAGATTTTGTCTATAGCACTTTGTTATCGTAAGCCAAATGTCTATATGGTATTGTAAAGTTTTCTAATATTTCAGAGTGTAATTTGCTATAATTTTAAGTGTCAATGAACTTGAAATTAGCTTTCCCAAAAACCACAAACCTTTGTAGGTTGCTTCTGAATAAATTTTGAAATTTGTTTTCAATAGCACTAATTGACATAACTGGTTTTTGTACATATATTTACAGTAAAAACAGCATCATTTTCCTATGCTTCACACTTATTTCAAAATATTGAATTCAGAATAATTTATTTATCCCATTGTCATTTGTTAGTTTCTTTGACCAAAGTATTGTTTAAACATCATACAAGAATTGTAATTATTTGGTTTCTTTTAACTGTTAAAAAAGCTTTGTGTTTGAATTTTGATCTCAGTAATAGAGTACCTGTGTACCTACATCATCAAAAGGAGAATTAAAGCTTTAGCCTGATTTTTATTCGATTATGGGGAATATAAAAAATTTGATTAAGTTGATGCATACAGAAGGTGCCCTGAAATTAATATATCAAACTTGGTTCAAGATTTATAATGTTGTATTAAATTAATTTTGATTGATAAAATTATGTTAAAAAAGATAAGTTTGAGCTATAAGGTTTAGAAATCAATAAGAAAAAAGATAATGTATAGAGTTAATAGGAAGTGAAAAGTTAAAATCAGAGCTGTATTGCATTTATAAATGCAAAAATAGGAGTTTTAATGTAGTTAGACATGAATAAATTTAGTTTGAAATGACGTCCATTTATTTTTTGTAGGCTTTCTAATGCCAGTGCAATAATTTAACCAATATATGTAAAGACTGTAATAACAATTTTATCTATAACATTTTCTTTAAATAGAATTGGTGATTTGTTCACTAAGCTCTCAAAATGTCCCTAGAAGTAAGTTATGTGGGGCTGGGCATATCAGAGAATCTTAATTGCCAGGTGATGGGTCACCACAACCAATCTAGAAGCTTTAATTTTGTAAATCCACTGTAAAAAATATATTGACAGCCTTTAATTGAGGTTTCTTTTCATTCATTATGGGGATAAGTCTGCTAATTGCAACATTTTTAATGTTTTCATATGTAGAAACTATTTCAGTTCATTGGATACGGGATTTAGGTATAAAGTATTTATTTGGTATGAAGGAGCATCATTGGGTTGGAAATACATTTCTTTGTTGTTCACCAGAGAAACATTTTCTAACAAAGGAAATAATATTTCATTTAGAATTTAAGTTACCAAGTGGCTTGTGTTACATTAAAAATAGCATTAAAATAAATTAAATTCACTATAAAACAGATAAGATAGCATTGGGGTAAATTTTTTCCAAAGCCATAATAATCTGCCATAGTGCCTTAAAGTTCTAGTAATTTTATAAATAAAGCATAGGCCAAGTCACATATGCTTCTTACTAAAAGAGTCCAGGAAAAGCATTCGAGATTGTTGAAATTTACTGAAGTGATCCCTTTTACCGCAGAATTTTCTTGGTTTTATTGGACCGACTGAAGAATTTTTTTTACTGTATTACTGATAGATGCATTGTAAATCTGGGTCTAATATATTGGCTGACGGCCTTTGATCAGCTATCATGGCACGAAAAGGATTGCCTACTCAGAGCAAGACTTGGCAAAATAATTTCAGTTCAGAAGAGAAGACCTCTCTTCCTATCACTGTGCAAAAGTTACACGACTCAGCAAGAAACAAGTGAAGAAATGAGAGTAGTAAGAGATAATCATCAAAAGTTTAAAATGACAAAAAATCTATGTAGTAAGAAAGATTATTAATGTATATTACCATTCTCAAAGGCTTTTTGTGGACTTTTCCAATGAAAACTTTTAGTGATTTAGCATGGGTTTTATTTATAAAACTACTCAAGGAATTTTTAGACATTGAAGTGGATTTGTATGAAATTGACCAAAATTTTGGTAACTTGTGTGTTATTTTTGAATGACTCTAAAATTTAAATTAGTATTATTGCTACTTGATGCTTGTTTTTCTATAGGTGTAATCCATTATGAAAAATCTATATAAATGCTAGTCATCACCTTTACATATATATATGTAGTTGAAAATAACAGAAAATCATTACCTAAGCATTTTTTCAGCCATTGTCAAGTGTGCCAATTGCAATATTTTTAATGTTTTTGTATGTAAAAACTTGATTGACATGGTGTTAATAATAGTATTGTCCTCTGATTATTTAGCGGTTTATTTGACATGGAGAAAAAATTAATGTGAATGTCCTTTTGAATCTGATTGGGTATGAGAACACTATGTGCATTTTTACAAAAATATTTTTTAGGTTAATATCAAAAGGAGCGGAAAGAATATATGATTTTATTTGAAAAATTAAGAGTGTTGCTCATTCTACAGAAACAAATATATTATTATTGTGATTCAACAGTTGAAGAACAATACCTTAAAGACATATAAATTCTCTATAAAATGTTCCCTTTTATTGATTCAGAAGGCATGAAACACTAAAATACAAAGCTTCCCAAATGCAGAAACAATGTCAGACAGTCAATTGAGCAAGAGTTCTATATAGACTTTATGATAAGAGATGGGAAAACTGTGCATCATGTAGTACTGAAACCTTTGGAATTGGTATAGGTTTTGCTGCTATGTCACTTAGTTGAGTTGCTGAAAATGGAACGTAATGTCTTCCTAAGCATCGAAGAACACAGCTGGAAATTTTTAATGTCAATTTGAACTCATTCACTGTTCTTGAACCATTTATGAACAGTTCTAGTGCCAACTGTAGAAGTGCCAAAAGCTTGTTTGATGTTAGGGCTTCTGAGGCAGAATGGCCCAGCTTGTATATACAGCTCTTAATACCTCTTGAATTAATCCTTTATATGCTGACGCACAGTGCATGTCCACTTATACGTGGTTAGATATACCTGTAGGTAAGGTTTGTGTATTAATTAGTAATAGCTGTAGCATATTTATATGTATACTGTAATTTCTCTGAAGGCATCCAAACTTTAAATCATCATGGCACTAAGTACTTGATGAGCCTGAGATATGGTTTTCACCAATGTACAGATACATTTAGATCACTGTTTTAATGGGATCACTACATTTGTTGTGTCCCCGCACACATCTGATCTGTTAACGTGTTAACTTGAGAGCTAATGATTTTGTGTCTCAGATGTGTTCATATGTTCCATTCTTTCAAGGTACTAGATTATTATGTTTTTTTCAATTGCTAATGTAATTAAATGATTTAATTGCTTTATTGAACAGTATCAAATGCTGACATTTTTGATGGATTGTGAATATTTGGGTGTATAAAAATATATTTATTTTTAATGCATATTCAATTCATGGGTATTATTAAGATTGATGCAATTTTTTGAAAGTATATTACACTCGTTCTATTTTTGGATCTGAAAGTGCCATGCATAAATTAAGGTTTTCATTTTGACTTCCTAATAATTTGATTTGTCTCCATTTCAGAAAGTAGAAATTCAGAAAGTACTTGAAATGCATCCTTGATGAATGTAACTTCCTGCAATGCTAGTTTAAATTTTTCAATAGATCAATTAGTTTTTCTTTCAGTTCATCAAGTCAGCAATTGATCTTACTGATCATGCTCAAAGGATGCTCAAAATCATCACAACGACTTAAACTTGCTCAAACTCCAAAGCTTTTAGTAAAGATGACCGTATCACCATCAGCGTTTAGTTTAAACTGTTATTGCCATCTACTTTATTTTACAGTAAAGACAACAATGACCTGTGTTCTACATCATCTAGTCTTCTACTTTATAGAATACTATTGTTAAAACTGTGTCTTGCTCTCAGCATACGTAAGTTTTACCATGGAAACTGCAGTCAACTATACTTATGATATTCCAAGTTCTCACTCTCGTTCTAGTGATTGTTTAGAGCTGGACTTCAAGTTAGATAATCATAACACGCATAAAGAAATGCTCTTTTCACCAATTAACCACACTAAACCTGAAAAGTGGTTGAGTGCCGTTGAGAATTTTTCAAATGATTTACATCATAGAGCCTTCTCCCTACCACCTGTTTCATTGCTTGGTGCACAGTCTGATGTGACCTCTTCTAGCGCCCTTAATGGTTTACAAGCCTACAGCAAGAAATTTCAGAACCTCCCTCATATCAATGGCTATGATCCTAAAATTGTTTTGGGAGGAGCTGAGCTCCTTCCTATGAAACAGGAGCTCCTCACCAATGGAAGGAACTTCAGTGATGTGTTCTCCGCTTCAACTCCTCTCACAGTTCCTGGTAAAAAGAAAAAAGGTCGGCCAAAGAAACAAGCAGTGGCTGGAGGTCTTTTGGAATTACCAGGTACTGTTGTAAAAGATGAGGCTTCAAGAGCCAATGCAACTCTAAATGCAGATGAATATTCAAATCTTTTATCTACAAAGGTGAAGAAAAATTCCTCAAGTAAAGAAAAAGACAGTGGGAAAAATGGTGGTCAAAATAAGTCTATCTCTTCCAATGATCCTATCACTAATGGCACTGCTGTCTCAAGGAATGAAGAACAGAGTCCTGATGTTATCCCACCCCAAATTTCAAGTGCTATTTCACCCATGCCTCATTTGGTCAAATCTGGTTCTAAGGATGATGAAACTACTTTCCCAAACTACAAAGGTAGCAAAAAAAATCCTAAAAGTCCTGCAAAAAGGAAAGCCCCCAAGACCATTGTTAGAGATTCTTACAAGAAAAGTAAGCATAAAAGTAAAGCAAAGACTTCTAAAAATTGTTCTGTTGATTCAGCATCTCAATTGAGGGATCAGTTTTTCTTGGATAAGAGAAGGATTTATGAACCTACTTCACTCCATGGTAGTGGTCATGGATACTTAGCGCATGAATATATGCAGCAGTACATCTCTGCTGAGCTGTATGAGCAATACATTAAAACTGGAGAGCCTAATTTTGATACTTCTTCATGGAATAAGAGTGTTCATCACCCTGGCAGAGCAACCAATTTTGAAAATGCTTTCAATTGCAGCAGAGGTGAAGGACTTTCTCTCAGACACGACTTGGAACCTGGGGAAGTTTTGAGATTGGAATCAGATGCTGCAGCTTCAGTGTATAGAGATTCTGCCCGATATTCCAGCCATCTTCCAAAAGACAGTGCAGTCAGTTCTGATCTTCTATATATATATTATAGCAAATTTTATGAGACTTTCCACCAGCTAGCCCTTCAGCAGGGTTCCAAACAAGATAGTTCTGCATTTTCATCTCTTGGAGTGCTAGGTAGTACCCAAGTTCCATCTTCTCACATGGAAAGCTCAAATTCCTCACATGGTGAAGTATGCTTGAGTGAACCTTGCTCTCTGGAAAGTGGTACACAAGGAGTTCACACAACTCTTGGTGTTCAAAATGGTGGCCTTTCTGTATCTGAAAAACGAAAATTTCCAGAATTGCAAATTTCACAAGCATTTGACCATGGCGATCAAAGAAGAAAGCGGCGGTGCACCAATTCATCTCAAGGGGAAGAAAATGTCAATGGTTCTTCTTCACATAATGAAGAGTCTACTGATACAAAAGAAATTCTTTTAGAGGTAATTTCAATTAGTGATGTACGTTATGCTGTGTTATGTATATTATGTATTCAAGTAGGTAATACTTTTCATGCATAAATACTACTTGCTTACTACTATTTGAAAACCATGTAAATCAATTTTTTTCAAAGAGTATTTGTAGCCATTTATGGTGTTTTCTGATTTATATTTGCTTAATAAAACTATATGTTGATATTAAAGCATCTTGTTAAAAAAATTAGTAAGTATTGTTTTCGTTCATTATATTTTTATTTACCAGGGCCAGAAGAGACCAGAATCCTGCTAAGCCTGTTATGTTTATTATTCTGCACTTGAGCTGTCATATACCACTTCTTGCAGGAAGTGAACAACTCCCTGGGATTAGAATAAGGCAACAGAAAACAAGCTCACTGGCCTATTCTCGGGTTGCCACTCAAGCTCTGCACTGTCAGACACCAGTTATGCTTATGCACCAGAGTAGCAGTAGAAGAAAAATATTAACAATTACATGTACTGGCATGAATTTTCATGCTCAAGTACCAGCACATTTTTTAAATCCAATGTGCAGCCATTTCACAGTTATGTAGTCCCATGTTTTGGTCAGATTTTTGCATTGTATTATGATAGCCTTTGCAGGTCTTACTTTTACTATCATATTTGCTGGTTTTGATGATTTCTTGAATACATTACATAAACAAGCCCAGTTTCTGATAATGCCCAATTAATTAAGGAGTCTTTCATTTTACTAGTATTGTACCAAATAGAGATGTTAGGAATGCACCTCCTATGTATCATATCTCAGAGTGAGAACCATTGTCTCATCAGTACACATTACATGATTGCTTCAATTAGTTTTGTTATAAATTAACTATTGCAAATGCCCCATCTAAACACCATCTATTTTATGCTATGACTACTCAGTTCCTCAATGTTCCATGCATAGAATTACTCATGCTACCACTGATTAGCCATCGTAGAGGATGAGTACAGCCAAACTTTTATGAGTGAAAGAGAAACTGAAGAGGTTTTTTTCATTTCAGGTTGCAGGAGAAAGCAATAAAGAAAGTGGAATTGCTCAGCTCCCCACTTCAGTGAATGGGTACGTACAATTTGTTATTCCATAACGTTTTGTGTATGTGGTATTTGTTTTCTAGTATATGGTATGGTGTCAAATTACCTACTCTGTCTTATATAAATGAAATTTTTTTTTTGGAATATTCCATATTAATTGGAGGGAATAGATCGTCTGGTACTAAACACGTTCACTCTGTGACGTTTGACCTCTCAGTCCAAGCTGTATATTTTGGTAGACAGCTTGGCATAGTATTGTGTTCAATCAGTAGTGGTTTTCTTCTGATACTCATGTTGTCAATAGGCTAACCTGTCCAATAACTAGCTTTACTGTAGAGGAAAAGCAAACAGTGAAACACCTATATTATTTGCATTTGCCATGGAATATAAGTTCTAATTTGGTAAATTATATTGGGATTTCTGAAACTTCATATCTGGTGTGATTATTGTTTCCCAAATCTAATACTACAAAATAGTACTGTATGTTTAAGGTGCTTTCCTCTTTTTCTCTTTGGAACGCCCTTATTGCGGCTAGGGTTTCTTAAACTAACATCTAATCTATTCCTTCTTAAAATTTCCAAATTGTCTGTGTTTCACTTCTAAAAGTACCCTAAAAAACTGAGAGAGTGAGAGGCAGTAATGAATTACTATCATACTATTTTATATATATTTTTTTCGAGGGTTACTGTACCTGCTACCTATGTACTTATACTTACGAAATTAGAGCTAAAGTAATGGAGTCCTTCCTGAAGAATGTTTTTGTCAATTAGACATGAATACATTGATCCCATGTAAAGTATGGATAAATTGAAATTTTAATATGTAAGAGAGAGCAGTATTCTACTATTCTGTTTTCTCTTCCTTTTTCAGTGTGAGCTCAGAGACTGCCAATGGATTGGATGCTTGCAAAGAAATCACACTGAAAACCACACCTGTTGAAAGTGTTGATCTCGTTTCCAAAACTGATCAAACAGTGATGGATTCTCCACTTCTTGAGGAAGGGAAGTACAAAATGAATGACTCGATAGTTCATCCTTCTGGCGATGGTGACGCTGAAAACGATCGCCGATCTGTTGACAATCTATTTGGTGCAAGTGAAAAGGGTTGTGTTGCGAGCATTGATGCCGGAGTAACTCATCTGGCTTCAGATAATGCGGAGTTACCGGCAATTGGATCAACGAAAAGTAAGGAGGCTTTTTCTTATATTCCACTGAAGAAAATTCTTAGTCTAGCAGACGAGTCTAAAGAGTCGGAAGTGTCAGATCTTTCAGTTACAGAAGCAAAACCATGTGAAGCTTCGCTCGATGTAGAAGCGAATGCACCCTTGGGTTCTCAGAGTCCCAGTGCTGTTCCCGAGAGTCTTGCAAATCTTCAGCTTAATCTCACAACAAAGATAAATTTTATAAAGCTTCTTCAAGCTCTATCTGCTAGTTCTGATCAGACGGGAGCTTCAGAGAAATCCGAACCTTGTGTGAGAGCTGAGGAACTGCCACTTGTTGATGCCACTGACCTCATTGAAGATAAGTCAGTGAGTAACAAAGTTGAGAAGGACCAATCTGACGCCGAGCCTCAATATATTGGACCGATTTTAAAGGTGCCCACCGTGGATGCAATTTCACTCTTGGTGTCGAGCTCAAAAATGAATTCTCATTCTTCTGAAGTTGGTGGAAACTCCAATGCGAGTACAAGTGTAACAAGTGTTTCAAGTGCTGAGCTTTCATCTGTAGTTGATAACAATGTGTTGGAGGCTACGAAATTAACCTCAGAAAAAAATGAATCGATAGATGGTAAGCCTGTTCCTCCAACGGAATCTTGTTACATTACGTCTTTGCCCAATCAAGAAGGCTCCGCGTTTCAGTCTCATTCAAGTTCGCGTTCATCATCAGTGTGTACGGATGAACTCTTTGAGAAGGACGATTCCGACGAACTGCAAAAGCAATTTGACGAGCTGGCTCTCACGGCAGAGGAGCATGAAGAAGTCGAAAAAATTGAGTGGAGCATGTGGATGGAACGTCTTGCTGGAACGAGCCTTGAATTTCTCGTCAAGGATGATCCTCCGAAAAACTCTAATGAAGATCATGACCAGGACGACATTGACGAAATCTTGAAAAATGTTCGAGAAACCATTTCAATACAGAAACAGGAACTAGAAGAAAAGAAACGGCTAGAGAAAGAGCAGATGTTAGCACGGTGTCTTGAAGCTGATCTGAAAAATGAAAGCTGCGGTATTGAAGATGCTGGTATCAAAAGCGATGGAGGCGATTCAGAACTTGCTTTCAGTGCCAGAGATACATTGAGTAACTCGGATTTTTTAACCTTGCTTAGTAAACGAGGTTTTTTGGTGACTAATACTGCTGAAGAAGCAGACGATTTACATCTTGAGGTAAGTTACGCTTATGGGAAGTACATAATGCATTTAAAGTATAGACACAGTCTTACCAAGTACAATACTTCTCTCCTGAATGTTGTTACAGTTTGCTACGCTTGAAAAGACAGTTTGAATCCTCTTCCAGCTTTTACAGATCTACTGAGACGCCCGAGTGTTGCTCTCGTAAGAGTGTTGAGGTGTAGTTCGTAGCGTGATGTTTAGAATTGACTGCAGTAGGGCGTTTTCATGCTAATTTCTTAGCTTGCTAATACTAATTTTTGAGGCTGAACAGGCGCATATATTCCTACGCATGCTTCACATCATTTATGCGTTTCGAAAAGATGGGCAAAATTCTTTCATTATGACCGTATTCCATCATAAATAGTAGTAAACTTTAAGTGTTGGTGGTCATTTATTTTCAAAAGTGAACGTCTTGAGATTTATTTTATTTGGCACAAATTTGTTCATTCAATAATATTAGTTGGACCCGTGAAAAAATTTAGGTTTCCGTACTTTACCTAAATTATCTAACCTTGCCCATTCCATATTGATCTAACATCTCTTGACCTATTGTGAGCTAGCTTAAACTTTCCTAACCTAAAGTGAGCTCACCTTTACTTGATTTATCCTAACGTTATTACACCCCGAACCAGTAAAAAAGTCCAGGCCTATTTCCAACTTGAAACAGACGACGTAAAATTTTCAAAGATCAGATTTCTGCAAGTTAGCTGAAAGTTGAGCTGTTTATTGGATAGTGATTTATAACAATGGAGGAAAATACTCGGCTTAACTCACTATCTAGTTGTTGAATCTATGATATGAATTTCCAAACAACGTGAATAAATTCACCCCTATAAAGTTTTTGACAACGTTATTTTGTCTGTGTAATTATTTAAAGCGTGATTCGCAAAAAACGCACGTAAGTATTTGCGTATAATAATAAACTAGTGAGGTCCATGTTGAAGGCACCGTTACTTTTTACTGTAAATAACCTAATCCATTCGAACCCTTAGTAACATAATCGATTCCACAAAGAGTGACAAGAAATAACCTGCAGAAAGATTAATTTCGAAAATTCATCAGGAACTCAAATTTTACAGAAGCACATGTAGGTAAGTCATTTACCCATTAGGTAATAATGTATTGAACCAGTTTCAAAAAGGCTGTTCCCTTTGCGGTGAAACACTTTTCAAACGTGTGACGAAATTCTCCGCGATCGGCAGCTAGTCTTCTGGAGATAGACTATCCCATTTTCGGCTGTCATTGTTAGGCTTTGAATGTCAGTCTTTCGCTCAACGTAATCAGGACCTAGATTTCTGTGACTAGAAAACATATAAGCATGTTTTTGCTAGCAATATACTCTTCTCGGGTACCTGCTTTATGAGTACTGGTCCACCCCCTTTTATTTGAAATAAGAAAGATGGCGAAATGAAGGGAAGGCCGTAAGACATAAAAATTCAATTCCTCGAGAGTTGACGAGGCCGAGCTTGTATCACAGATACACTCACCACACACTTTCGGCTGGCTTCGGACAGACAGACAGACGGACGCGGCTCTTATTGTAGTATAGATTACTGATTTGCAAGAAAATCCAAAGTCTATAAGTCCAATTATAAGGTTTAAATAACATGATTGATCTTCTTCATGACTCCTTTATTTCTTGTCTTTTCTAAATGCCGATGTATGTACATATATTCTAACTATTCTTTTTTTTTGCAGGAAAACAAAGACAATGTGGAGACCAGCCAGCCGCCCAACCCCTGTCTTCCAATACCTCAGACTGAAAACAAGGAAGAACTCATTGTTTCAACTCTTGGCTGGGCTGAGCCCGATGACAGCAGACCCTTATCGAGCGCCCACATGCTCCATTGGAGCTACTGCCGCATGACCAACCACTTGCTCGACCCAACTCGTGAGAGCTTCAAGTGCCCGCTGTGCAGCTACAAGAGTCCCAGGAAAGGCCATGTCGAACGTCACATCCTTATTCATTCTGGAGAAAAACCGTACAGCTGCAGCGAGTGTAGCTACCGCAGCCACACCAAAGACGCCATGGCTTTGCATGCTCGAGTTCATTCTGGTCATAAAAAGTTCGTTTGCTGCCGTTGTTCCTACGCCACGAACAGAAAGATCTATCTTGAGAGGCACTTGGCTTTGCATGATGACGACGATTTCTCGTCACCCTGTAGCAAATGCAGCGATAAGACATTCATAAAAAAGCGTGGTAGTCGTCTTTTGGAAGGTGGTGTAGGGGGCTCCGCAGAATCTTCATCTATACGAGGGGATTTCGATGTTCCCGCGGAGTCAGACACCGATTGTGAAGAGACGTCACCTTTGCCGTCTGAAGAACTGGAAAATAACAACAATTACACGCATTTACTCGCCAATGTGAAAGAAGAATATGATGGCTCTGGGCTACCAGATGACTTCACGCTTTGTGGTTGTCAACTGTTCTCGACCAAAGCATCAGACCGTAAGAAAGGACGAGTTTACAGTGCTGATCGACCTTACCCTTGCTCGCAGTGCTCCTACCGTGCCACGAAAAAATCTCTGCTCGACAAGCACGCTAAAGTGCACACAGGCGAGCGCCCATTTCCTTGCCCCTTGTGCAAGTACAAAGCCTCTAGAAAGGCCCACCTACTTCGACATATGCGTACTCATCAAAAAGAACTTGAATAATGGTGCAATAATTTTACTCTACGGTGAAGGCGAATTCCGTTTCAAGCTAAGCGTAAACTAATTGATTCTGTGTGCGTGGCACAGTTACGCCGTGCTGCTCTGCGTTAGCACTACTAAGCCATTCCAAAACGACGTTATCAATGCGTGCGTGCAAAACTATGATCTTCTTTCTGGTATCGATCTTCGTCCGTGGATAAAATGTTTATATTTTATCGTAAATTTTTCTTTCATTCACTGCTATTGGAATAGATATCGAGAGGTAGACTTTTACTAAGACTAGTCTCGGCATACGCTGGTATCGATGTCTTATAATATTACTTAAGGAATATTAGGATCGTGAGCGATTTCATCTTATTGGCATTACTGCGTCTAGTCTACGTTTTTGCATAGTTTTGAAAGTACGATTTTTATATTGTTCTAAACGTAAGGAGGTTAGAAGAGACCATGAATAGCGGAGTAGTTGCAGGATAGATTCGCGAACTTTGAGCATCCGCTCTTGAGGTGGGTGCAATACCTTAAGAACTCGAACGTGCATAATGTAATGTGTTAAACTGTTGTGTTACAAGTGGGACTAGGCTGTGGTTCGGTGAAAACTCATGTTGCTCATTGGACTCTGCGGTGTTTTTATGTGAAAGCACTAGTAGTGGCGATGCTCTTGAAAGTGTCAATATTACGTTGAAGATGAAATCCAGACTTTATTTGAGTGCAAACTTCTGTGTGGTAACTTTTCAAGATGCGGTAACTTACTTCAAGAGCTAGTAATACTCCTTTTTTCTCTGATGATTTCTGTAATCTTTGTTAGGATGCCGAGAGACAAGCAGTAATTTGAGGCGAGAATAAGCCTAGCTCTTGAAACCCAACTAGAACTTGCTGTCGAGAGCATCCATGTAGGGCACCATTCGGAGCAAGTCTGCCAATCGAGAATTCGTATGATAATCATAACTAGGTCCTTCAAATGTAGGTAAGAATGTTTTCTTTCCTTTTGACAACGATTCTAGTGAAAAACTCCGGTGGTCAGGCCTGTTCTGGTTTGCAACTGTGATGCCAGCCGCAGCACGCGTTTTTTTTTCAGACAAAGAGTACTGGCCACTTCCACTACGTCTAGAGTAACGTTTCCTGCTCGGCTGGAACGCTTTCACCCTCTCACACGTTTTATTGATATTCTCTCGATATATGAATTGAATATTTTGAATTACACTTAGCAAAATGTTTCTCCACAACCGTATGGATTCCGTTAAGTTGTACAAGCTCCGCTCCAGAATGATTAAGTTTATGTTGTTGCTAAGTGCTATTTCACTGCCCGCTTTCATGTCACTTCCTGGTAAGGTGAAAAACACCCTATTTTATATTACTGTTCATCTAAAAGACTCTGTTCTCTCATAGTTATTCATATCCTTAATAGGTGACCAAATCAAAGAGGATTTTGTTGAGAGGGTGATATCAATTGTTGAGTCCAATGTACGCCGTTATCGTACAGCGCTCCAAGCTTTTTTTAATCCTACCCATTGTTATTCTTATAAGTGTTCAATTGATCTAACATGTGTCTGTCCAAAGAATATATCGTGATCTCAAATCTATTTCTCCATTGATTACTGTTAGGGTGATTTTTATTACTATGATGATTATTAGGTGTAAGTTCATGGTTCTATACCATTAGTCTTTAGCGGAAGGTATTTCTGCCCCATTTGTTGTACAAATGATATGCGGAAAGGGCGAGGATGTAAGAACAAGGAACCTCTTGCTCTTTCATGTCTACACTTTTAGTATTTTGACAATCGTGCTGAAGTAATTTGATTTGAATCCGTGATTGAAATCGTAATGCATTTTTCTTCCGTGGTTGCTTCTTCAGCATTTGTTTCAGCGATCATTCGTGCTTGTGTTCACATTCTGATAGTTACGCCTTGTCGTGATTTATGTTGCATATATTCTGCTTGAATATAATTCTATTATATCACCGCTCTATCGTTAGCTAATGCTTGAATATTTTATACTTCCAGAAATGTTCCAGCAAAATGCTGATAGTTTATACTTTCATTTTATCTTCATAGACTAGTCCAAGGAAAACTATAACACTCGACTGTTTATGTTTCAGCAGATGTAATTGTTTACTTAATATTGAATGAATTATGGTGTAACTGCCTTTAGTTTTATCTTATGGTCCAGCATTTCACGATGATATAAAAAATATGAAAATATTATGTACGATCTTAAGGTAAAATTGAATGATCAGTGGCAATATAAGTTAGTATGGAAATTAGTGAGTAAACTATTGTGTTGGGAATACTCATTTCTCGACTTGACATTTTGATTTGGAATCGTGATTGTGGTTGGTGTTGGTCCTTCATGAACGGTTGGAGGGGCATACAGCAGCCGTGACTTTGTGTGTCATTCGTCTTCGTAGTCCCGTTACTAGTCAATGTTTACTCTTTAAGTGATGGTAAGTGTTAACTTTATGACCATTTTTGTCACTCCGTGTCTCCTTGCGGTCTAATGCATAGCTTCGTCGATCTGTTCAAACAATTACCCTAAATTATTTCCCTACTCGCCAGGACGGCCAACTTCGTATCTAGGCCACCTCTACATCAATTGGTCTGCACCGTTAATGTTTAGTGATAACTTCTCATTGACAAATTTTCAATCGTAGGAAGATAACAGAATCTAGCACTGTGACATCCACTTTTCTTGAGAAGTACTTTACGATTACGAAATCTCATCACCTGCTGGCAAGTGTTGGCTTCGGAATGCTACATTATTGTTCTGCCTACGTTTCCTTGAGGTGGAACTTATAAACTCGATTATATTTTGCGAATTGGGATTTATGCTAGTAATTTTCCTACGGATATTAACACGTAAACCGCCATAGGGGAAACTAAAGTTCAGTATTCAATTCAAATTTAAAGTCAATTGTAGCGAGCAATTTTGAAAATAGCGAACATTTACTAGGACATAACTTCATTTAGCTTTGATTAAATATTTATGAAAATTTAGTTGGTGACTACTGGTCGGTCGAGAGCATTATTATTATTTCCTCCGTGTACCACCCGGCTCACATGGCGGTTAACGTATTAATAGGTTTTAGGTTGCAGGTCCATCCAACATGTTCTGCGCAAATTACGTTGAACCCGCGAGTATATTAATTAACTCCATGGAGTTATTGTTGATATAAATTAATTCGTTGAAATGGTTAACATCTTGGTAATTTTCATATTCTGTTCATTTATTCCGATCGTCTAGTGTGTATCATTCTGAGGCTCGGTGTTTTAAATGATAAGAGATTTTAAAGTTTCTTACATATTCTCAGTATCACCAGTAGGGTTCCCCATGGGAAATGAACCATAAATTACGTATAATTTTACTTAATTGGTAAGCTAATTTTTGGTTCACCGGATCACCAGCAGCGGAAGCTAGAATTGATTGTATACGCAATAAAACTCACGTTT
Organism: Morinoia aosen; assembly: GCA_030386875.1. Classification (NCBI taxonomy): domain Eukaryota; kingdom Metazoa; phylum Arthropoda; class Malacostraca; order Amphipoda; family Talitridae; genus Morinoia; species Morinoia aosen. Next base: position 49,849,983 of record CM059560.1, read on the forward strand.
CAAATCCTCTGGAGTAAGAGCTGAAAGTTTGTTCATTGTAAAATTATTTAAATGGAACCCGTACGGGCGTCTTGAATTTTAAATATCTCCTCACAGTAACATTATGTAATTTCTGAAGAAAAATACGAAAGATTTTGTTGGCATGAACGAGACGGAATGACATGCAGGTAATCTGGGGCACACAATATTAAAAATATGAAATAATGCCTTTATAAATTTATTCCAAGATAAATTTTTGCTCTTTCCAAACTTCTTGGTGGAAATTTTGAGCCCTTAGTAGTTGTAATTAAGGTTTTTGTGCCACAGATATCGATGGTCTGTGCTTATTAAAACTCGAAAGCATTCCAGTTGAAAATCCCCTACATCAAGATTCTGAATGGTAAGAGAAATAAATAGTACATCTAGTTTTGAAATATTTTGGCGATGATTAGTAAGATTTCTAATAATTGCGTTACTGTAGATGAGATCTCCAACTCGTCGTTCTGACAGTAACTCAACACTGAGTAAGCAACAGAAATTAGTTTACAGGAACTGCTTGAAACGCCGATTAGGCTCTCAAAAAAGCAATTTTAATGGACATGTTCGTAAGCTGCGCGAGTTTGGATGGTTTTTATGAGACATCCAGACCTGCAACCTGTCAAATGGTTCATTATTTAGTGAAGGAAATTCGACCATCCGATGAAGCGGTTCCAGTACAGTCTTCCTTACCAAGCTTATTTTGTTGGTGCTCGTTGCCTTAACTCCCCATGTTACTCGAAAGTAACAGCAAGTTTCTGTGCAGAAAAAAGTGTTTGAATAGCCAACTCGTATGGTCGAACCATAAAATTTTCCACAGCGTATTTGTCAACTTTCGCACTTTGATCATGGATTTTCAATAACTTACAGTGAGTAGGCAAAATACTCATGACTTACCTTAAGTGACAGGCCTTTTGCTTTCTTCTCCCTGAGCGCACAAGTATGTTGTTACGAGTTGGAATACGATTCAAACTTTCTACATCGCTACACAAGTTGCGATCACTTTTACTTCGTTAGTATTGAAAAATACGACTTACTGTGTCCGGGCCTAAACATTAGAGTTAACCAATCGCACTCAGTTTAAATTCCTAACATTCTCAAGCGTACTCTACATGCTCTTATACTATGTGAGTGGTGGGTACCGAGGCTTACGTTCTTGAGCATGTGGGGTGCCTCGGCCCGCTCGTGTTACTCGTTAGTTGTAAGCCAAACGAAGGACGCAACCAAAAGGCAATAAGTGTAGTGAGGCTCCATATGGGCCGGGCCTCGAGCCCCCTCTGCGTCGCGCTGTGCCGTCTTACTCCTAAGGTTCTTCGAGCATAAGTGGAACTAAATGTGATCTCTGTTGCATTGTTTTAAGTAAGTAGCACCAAACGAGTCTATTGTTTGCATAAGTAGCACTTTAAATTGTTAGTTGTAGCCCTGCGAACTCGGTGTACTTTACCTCCAATTTTCGTCCTCAAGGAATACTATGTGAAGTTTACCCAACAATATGTGTTGTGTGTGATGTGAACATGTGTGAATTTTTCGCCTCATCGTCAGGTCTGGAATGTGGTCTGGGTTAGGTTTAAGGAACGAGAAGTTCGCTAATGGAAGTTTTAAATTCCCGCATTAAAACAATTGTTACAATCGAACTAGTGCTTAGGCTGAATACAGGAAAGACTCGCATCTTGTTTTCCGTGCGTGTTTGAAGAATGTCTGTTTTCTCGACCGAAAAGGTAAAGAAAGGCTTAGACTGGCATTTGTTACGCAATGTGTGCGCACAGTCCCTATCAAAAACGGAATCAAGTTAATTCATTATTTTCTATTTTACGGCTTATCAGTTATACGTTACAAAACCTGCAAATTTTATTACATGGCTGCTTCCATGATGTTTGTAGCAATTACTGAATCATAAGAGTTTGGGATATAGGTTTAATATGTGAAAAGAAGTTCGTAACTTTTTGAGTTGGTAAAAACACTATCAAGTTTGGATATAGTGAGGAGTTCGCTGAATATCACATGTTTTGTCGATTGGGACTAAAAGTTTTGATTTTAATTCAACGTTCGTTGATTCAGTTTAGTTTCAGGCTGAATGCTGTCACTAGTCCAAATGTACGCTCCACTGGGCAGACATTGAATCAAGTTCTCGTATCGTACATCCTCGATACGCCAACGAGGAAAAGACATTGTTATTCATTTTAAGAAAGGAAAACTGACTGAGGCTTCAAGGCTCGGTAAAAATTCTGGAGGACAGTTAACATCGATGAATTTGGAGAAAGCTAGTTCTCATTTCTAGCTTAATATTTACGAGTGGTATTGGTCCTTTCAATTCCCTTGTATTTTTCGATGTTTTTCAACACCTGAACATGATTGGAGTATAATAAGATTGTGTCATGGTCTTAATGTCATTAAATTAACTATACAAAATATTTCTCTTCCTAACTTTTGCCGAGTCGCTCTTATATCGTGGTGAGTCTCTGCACGGCTTCTTACTTTGCTCAACTCGCGTGGTTCTTGTTTTGAAAGTTCTGGGTTTCACGGAAATGATTTAATACCAGTTACGTTTTCCGAGTACCCATCAAATACCCTTAGAGTTCGTAATCGACCGATGGATATTTTCTATTATTTAGAGTAGTTGCTTGTTCTACATAAGTTAGATAATTTTCTGATGATTATGGTTTAAAAAGTGGCGAAGAACCTTTTTTTCTTGTTTGCACAGATGCGATGTATAATGGACTTCACACATTTCGCTTGAGACATTTGCGCCGATTACGACAGGAGCTCGAAGTTACCACAATTGTTCCAACGCTATGAATTTATGATAGGCCAAAATGTTATCGTAGTTGAAATCATCATTTTTGTTGGTTACCTTTTCTACAATAGAGTGAACGAATTGCTGTGAGTTTATTAAAAACTACACATTGAGTAACTAGGCCTGTTATATTTGAGTTCTGAATAAAGAAACTTGGGAAAACTCTGTTCAGCCTTTCTTTCATGACGCATCAAGAGCGCTGCCACATCACGTTGTCAACGTTTCTATTTGTTTATTTCCCCATTCTTTCAAATTCATTTTAATAATTGAGTATGACTTGACATGCGAGATGAATACTTTATTTACAACGCTTAGAAATTAGAATTACTGATGATTTTCTCAGAAAACATACTAAGAGAATTGCTTTCCATTTTCTTTGTCTTAGCCAGTAAGTTCCGTGCATTCGGTTTAAGGAAAAATTTGGCATTCTCACTAAACGAACTATTAGTTCGGTTTATTACGGTCTAAATTCCTTCGAATTCCCCACTGCTTAGTTAAGTCAATTCATAAGTCAAAAAAGTGTTACCTTTATTATTTGTTTCTTGTTAATAAATTTGAACTATTTATCGAGTCAGAAGATTATAAATTATACGAATCCATTATAATAATCGTGTATTATCTTAGATATGTTTTTGATTTCAATTTGAATTATATTTGATTTGAAATCTAGAATTGGGCGGTATTTGATTTGTATGTAAAATTTATTTTAAATAGTTACCTGGTTGACCAATTGAATTAGTATATTGTACTGCTGGTTGCTGCATTTGTAAGTTAACTTGTAGGATGTTCGAGTGAAATGGTTGCTGTTATGAATTGATGTACTTGATCTTAGACGTTATGTTGCTAAGTGTTTGCGATCATTCGTGTCAGATCTAGAATGTCCGACTTTGTTCTACTGTAGCACTGATGACGAGTAGATGGTATCACTCGAACTTCATTGCTTGACTGCTGAGGAAGGTTGCGATGCTACACGTGACCGAATCAGTGAGAAATCATTGCCGAAATAGTGACTAAAATTAAGTAGTATATCACACGTTATTGCGGTGGAGAGTTTCAAATGCAACCTTCAGCTAACAAAGAAAGTACACCCCGCTGCATGCTGACAGATCTGAAATTGTGGGATCATATTTTGATTGAGCTCTTCACAGCGCGGTGATTTGGGATCTGTGATAGTAATTTATAATTATAGCGCGGTGGCTTCTTTGGAGATTCGTAGCCCAATGCGGTAACCACGAGGCCTCATCAAAAGCTGTTAGATACAAAACTGATAGCAGCATCAATCATTTGTGGGTTATTGTGATAATGAATTAAATTAGGTATCGAAGTCCACAAAATTGTATAATATATCAAGTAATCCGGAAACTGTTAGTAAAAAGCTAGGAAAAAGGAAGGGGGATATAAGGTTTTCATCTTCATTCACTCGATCGAATATTTAGATATTTTAAATGAGTTGTATTTACATATCTATTCAGTGAAATGTGATTATGATACAAATCAAATTTCGTGCTGTTTGCAAAAGATTTTTGCGAGTAGCTTTAGTGTTGATAGGTCGAAGCCATTGAAAAATTTCCCGCCTGACATACTTTTTAAAAATACGATTTTGTCTGCAACTTTGAGGTTTATCAGCATGCCATAGCCTGAACCGCTGAAGAACAGGGAAAGAACAATTTTTTTCCGCTCTGCATACGGTGATTTTTAGTTTCTATGTCCCTGTTAAAGTATTCTTTGAGAGGCAAGAATTTTCTAAATACAAACGATTCAGTAATTACTGTCTTCAACGATAAGTTCCCCCAGTCACCAGATGAATTTTTTGCTGCTTTAGGTCTCTTGTTTCAGGTAATATGTAATTGTATTACTTGTACGTAGTTCTCGCAAATAGCAGAGGAAATTTCTTGCGGCCTGCGAAGTATATTCGGTTTTGTTCCACTTCGTACTGTGGAAGCAATAGAATTGTCCATCAGCTCGGTTACGTTCAATGACCACGAACACAAATATATATGTGGTTTTAATGCTAGAGTGCTTTACAGTCCTTACCTGCTGTAGATGTATGAACGCAAAGTAAAGTGTTAACCCTACCGCTCGAACCAATATGAAATTTTGTGGTTAATTCGCTTGCACTTTTGGTTAATTCACTTAACGCAATCATAATAGGACATGGAAAAGTCAGCAAACTAATGCAGCAAATTACAGCAGCAAACTGACCTTCAAGCAGTTCGTTTGGTACCATCTACACGTCAGAACAATACCTTTAACTGTTGGGATCAGAGTTTCTTGTAAACATCCTGGAGGGAGGGAAAACTATGAAGTAAGCAATGCTACAGATGCTAATGGCGATGCTTTATCATCGTCTTGGGATATTAGCGGCAAGTTTTTTACCTTGGAACAAGTGAAAACGACTGCAGTGTCTCTGCAGCAGTTGCTAGAACAGTTTCTTCTCGCTGGACGACGCAGCTGTTGTTGCAAGACTACTGACAGCAGCTGAGAAAATGTCCGTTTGGCATCGATGGGCTTTTCTGATAACATCATGCGTTATCTACCGAAATACAGCTCGGCGGTTGGTGACTGATGATCAGGAGTTACGTGGTGATGACGAGCTTGATGCAAACAACTGTTCTGAGTCGATGGTTGCTCGCTGGTCTCAATTAGCTGAAAGAATCGCTGCTGCTCTCAAAGCAATCGTATTCTTTCTGCTAGCGTGCTAGCGTGCAACTGCGGACACGATGGGCGGTTGCTGCTGGTATTGGTAGTAATGGAAGCCCATCGCTGTAGTACGGACAGTTGTTCGCTGTCTGCATCATTAAACATTCCTGCTGCTCTCATTGTTGTTTTTTCTCTTTTTCTTCTCTTCTTCATCTCGATCTTCTTTCAGTGTTTCCAGAAATTTCAAATAAAACCTATTGAATGTTCACATTGATTTGTTTCCTTTATTTAGGATTATGCTAGAATGATGCTTCTGTCGAATTTAATTCGAACTCTAAAAATTTTGCTGGTATTACAATTCAGCGTTTCTTCACTGTGCTGATTGCAACCTTACGCTTGCGTCTTTTTCTTTATAAATTTGATCAATATTATCCATAATAAAGTACGGAGAGTTTTTGCCCAGGGCCGGGATTTTTTTCGGAAGTATTTTAGCATACTAGTACTTACTAGCGGCGAAGCACAAATCTAATTAGAAAATGAACTTTTTAGCCTAATATTCAGTAGTCAATATTCAGTAGTCAATATTCTTTAGCCTAATATTCAGTAGTCAATTTTAGAAAATGTTCATCCACCTCACTTCTCTTTGACTTCGCTACAATTCCGCGGTAACTATTACTCTCAATATATTTTAATATTTAGCGCGTCTTTTTAATGTTGCTGCTAAAACATACTGCTTGCAACTCGGATTCATCATGTTTGAAACTCCTTACCAATTACAAACAATACTTGATGGTCGTCTCTTCATTTCAGAGATTTCTGTGGACAACAGCAGTGGCACAACCTTGTGAGGATTTTTGTTTGACGCTTTCTATCATTGTATAATTACAAAATTAACTTCGGTAGAATTACCAAAGCGACAACTAATTGGCTTTAACCGAAGTTTTCGTTAACGGAGTTTATTATAATTGTTCTGATTAATACTATAAATTTACTCCAGGATTTGCTTAGAGAAAAATTCTTTTGTCTCAGTATGTGCGACGTAGCAGGCTTCAAACACCAGCGGATAAATATCCGCCGACTGAGAATGCTCTCAGTAGAAACAACATTCCGTGTATTCCGTGCTCTCAGTAGAAACAACATCGATCAGCCTGGAAGGACAAGTTCCGGATTCGTTAGTCAAATATAAAGTAAGTTTCAACTTCAATGCAATGAACACCTGTCAGTGGAGACCGACTCATCGTAGAACATTATAGCAATGACGCTGAATATAGCGAGTGAAAGGCTTAGAATGTTGGATAGAGTAAGATCACTCTGGTATTTGCCGCTGTATTCCAAGGGATTTTGAGGCAGTCTTGGTGTTTGATTGCTTGCACTTCAGAAGTTCGATGATAATTTTTCCCTAACCTTGCTTCACGTCGAGGCATTTCAATTATTCTACCGTGGATATTCCATGAATGGAAAGATTTTCATTCATGAAAAATTAATGTTAGATCTCCAAAGTTGAAGGGACGCGTTTCAGCATTTAATACCTGAGAAAATATATAACTGAACACCTTCGAAAGCCTATAGTACTATTATAAACCTACCGCCTGTAAGTTCACACATCCGCTCAATGTTCAATGTTGTTTATAATTTCCTGATGATGACATCGGGAAAACCACGTGACAGTCAGAGCCCACAAACCGTAGTAGTTTTCTCATTCATCCGTTACTCCTAATATAATATATTGTACATATGTAAATTGTATGTAAATAAAAAAAAATGCACCAACACTGACGAATAGCATCCCAGTGGGATGAAAAATTGAAATTATAATAATTATCTAAGATACTTAAAAAGAGATAAGTATCTAAGATACTTATTTTAGGGTACTATATCAAGACTACTTATTTGTATCCTTAATGCTGCCCTGACAGCGAGCGTAACACTTTAAACGAGATGGTCGCGGCAATAGTGGTCCACAACTTCGAAGTGCATTAGGCAAACCCTCCAGCTCATTGAGCTTGCAATTCACTCCCTACCACAATGTCAAGAGATGAAAAATCATTATAATTATGAACAAATTCAGTTGTGAAATACAGCGGTCAGTAAATATAATCGAAAGTGAAATTTGCTCAAGTCATGTGCGCTGAATGTCCTCCACGAAGGAAACCGAGCAATAAATTTACCCTACCGTAGCCACAGGTGACAAAGATTGCTCTTAGGGTTTTACAGTAAGACAGACTTAATGCATAAATATAAAACATTGTTGAGCCCGATATTTACATATCTAGTGGGGCTTAGGAATCCTACGTACAACACCTGCTGAGAAGCACCAGCCTCCCACGCACGAAAGCCTTTCTAGAGCAGTCGAAGTAGCCCAACAGCATTTTCCCCGGGGGCTAGCCCGCCACTGTGAAACGCTAACTTCACAGACGATGGTTAAAGTTACACTGGCGAGGCGAGGGTCTTACGCTGGCGAGGGTTAAAACTACTACGGCCATAAGCGTCATCACCATCCAGAGCGAAATTCAAGAACCTCACCTGCGTCATCAGGAACACGGAGTTCCTTAGTCGTGCTCCGACTGATCCGATCCGATTCAGTGGAAGCACCAGGATCTGTCAAGAGCTATCTATTTTTAAATTTATTAGTTGAGCATTTCTGCTAAAATCTATGCTATTTTTTTTTTGAAGGTCGTCGTAGGTGTAAATGGGAGGAGAATGCCATAAGCTAGTTCAAGTCTCCCTAACCACAACAAAAATGTTCCCAATAGTAGGAGGAGGAAAGCCCTATTTAGTGTAAAATTAAGGAACGGTCTGTGCACAGTGGGTGTCTCTACGCCTGAGCATAAAAACAGCAAGATTGAGGAAATTTGATGAACCAAATACAAGTTGGAGAAGAAAGTAGTAGGAATGGAAAAACGGGAAAATAGTAGAACGAAAAAAGATTGTCTGTGTCAAAAAAAACTTATTCTACTTCAACAAAAGGAAGGCTTGCCTAAACTTTAGCTCAGGACCTCACACTTTCCCTCTGGAGGCGCTAATTCCCGGAAACATGATAGTTTTATCCCTCTGAGGGGGTTGGTCCCTAAAAATGTTCCTAAGGCATTCAGGAAAAATTCCGAATATGCGAAATGTGAGAATAATGAATTAACCGGCTCAGTCTGATGCGGCCATAACGCCTGTAACAAGGAAAGAAAAATTGAGGAAAACTCGACTCAATACAATAGCTAATATAATAAATCCACGTCAAATAAATGAGAATTAGCAGCATTAAGACGACTCAAAGGCAATACCTACCAAACCGATAACTCAGGAACAATCGTTAACAGTTGTCAACATTGAACAGAGTAGAAATTAAATGCAGATACCTGCACATATAAGTTCAAATTTTACGATTAATCCCATTAAGTCCTCAAGTCAACTCCCCACTAGTGCTCCAGCACGTCACCATAAATAGGTGGAAGGTAGCAGGGAGGAGAGGAGGGCTAAGCTTGCGGGCATTCATGCCATGATGGAAAGTTCTCCAGGAAGGCCGTAGGGAAAAGGGCGTAAGAATAGAACGGATCGCAAGCGACTCGCTCACATCTGGAATTAAAAATTCCTTTAGGATGCCGAGTTTCAGCCTACACTAAACGCGAAGAACCGAGCAAGACTAAAATCTAGTTTTAGTGGTGGGAAGAAAAAAAAGTCAACAATTCTGGTCATACTCACAATTCATGCAGAAATGCTTTGAAGGATGTATGTCTTCACATTGATAGCCAGCAACATTGCGTAGTTGTGCCTATGTTGGGTTGGTAAGAGTGTGAATGGAAACAAATTAAGGTACTTGCAAATCAAAAGGTTTACTGTTCAGTAATTGGACTCCGGAAAAAGACGGGCACTAGTCGGAGTGAACATGCTTACAGCAGGAAAATTCTAAAAAATATTATGCTCAAATACTACGGAGATATTTGATTTTGAAAGGAAGGGAAAGGGCTAGCTAACTTAACTTACGGAAGCCTTGTAGAACATGCGGATCTAAAACAAATGAACAAATATTTGGGCTGAAATCGATTTCTATACTTCCACATAATATACTGAATGAGAACAGGTGAAGTATATAATTTATGTACCCCAAGTGCCAGATTTTGTTCATTTTTATTCAATAATGTATGTTTTAGGACACAGAATCATTTCACGCGCACAGATGTAGCGATAAATTTCTCAGGGAGCCTGTGTACTAATTCTATTTTCTGAAATACCTGATAAATTTTTGATAAATAATTTAATACTTACTGGTCGCAGAGCATTTAATAAATCTAACCGTCTCCAGTTTCAAATTTCCGTTGTTTAGTAATGATTTGAAGAAATTTATTCTGCTTTATTAAATTGACGACTGCATTGCTCGTGTACTTGAAAAAGAGATCCCATAAATTGGAAACGCAAAAACATGGGCTAGTTTATAATTTCCTGATGATGACATCGGGAAAACCACGTGACAGTCAGAGCCCACAAACCGTTGTAGTTTTCTCATTCATCCGTTACTCCTAATATAATATATTGTACATATGTAAATTGTATGGTCATTAAAATATCGTCTAGTCATTGGTACATGAGATTAAGTACAAATAGTGCGAAGAATTGATATCTGAAAGAAAAATTGAGCAACGAAATTTCTACGTACGAACATAAATGATTAAGTAGTTTGGCAAAAATTCTTCATGCATATACGTGAAATAGGATTTAAAGAGATGGAAGCAAATGTAGGTGAATTGAAATTTAGAAATTTTAAAATTGGAACGCGTTGGTTGGAATATTTTATTCGAAGTTATAATTTAAAGTTTATTTCTACATCTATTCATAGCACGTCTCAGGTTGGAAGTGAAGAAAAATATTTCCTGAAGACGGAACAAAGAATTGTTCTTTCATGAGTTATACCTTGACGAAGAAAAATAACTGGTATTATGGGCATCGCATTGTCCTCGAATATGGCGAATGGAGAATGAATTATTGCTGGTCATTGTAAACGCCAGTGTTCCCGTTCGACGCTGCTGGTATTCTTTGGTTAGTGTATTTTGTATTTTAAATAAAGTCAGCTTGGGTATTGTCCTGATTTTGATTGAAATTGTTGAAAAATTCATTGAATAAAAAACTCTGAGGAAGATTGCATCAATAATTACAGGTCGAATGGAAAGAAATGAAAAAAACAGTAATAATCAGTTAATCACAAATGATTAATTTTGCCTTGTAAACTTGAAGTTTTCAGTGCGCATTCAAATATCAAGCGAACCTCATATACCGAGATTGAAAAAAAATCAGCTTTAAAACCCTTCAGCTAGTCATCCTCTAGAAAAAACGAAGCAATGTTACTAAAAACGCAGGTGGCCGACGAAAATAGCCTTTCTCAAGCGTGTTGGGACGGAAGGTTTACGCAACTGCGTTTCGCCCATTGGATCAAACTGCATAATGAAAAAGCGATGTCCATTGGGTTTTACCCCTTAACACAATCCAAGTTTTCATTTTATAAATGCCGTTAAATTTGCACAAGTAAAGTAAAATCGTGACTTAATAGATTCATGTCAGATAGCACATTGCAAGTGGCAAAACGGACCCTGAAATCGAACGAACAATTAATCAGAACGATTAAACGATTGGGCAGCGATCTTGAAAAGGAAACTATGTCACCGTCACGATCCAAGCCACTACTTCTCACGTGCTGTCCTCAGGTGAAGATTGAGGGCTTCGTCTAGAGTTTTCTTTAGCGTCTGACCGCAGAGTTGGTTTCTTTTCATCATATCTTTAGTCACAGTGCAGAAGATGCGCGCATTACTCAGGGTAATTTGAGCGTAGCAGACGTTAATTTCTGTAGATTTAATTATAGTTCTTCTACAATCACATAGGTAATTAAACATGGGAAAAATTCCCTGAATTATCACCGTGAAGGGTGCTCATGCCCCCACTTCTCGTAATGCAGCACCCCCTGCGGCCCCCACTTGGCAACCCACCAGCTTTGCGGCGGCTCGAGACCCAGCCAACCTCAGTCTCTACCAGTGTGCTATCACTGCTGCAACTGCTCCTACCGCTCTTGCTGCAATTGCTCCTACCGCTCTTGCACTGCTTCCGTGTCTTGATTTCTTCCCTCACTCAACACCAACAAGAGTTCATTAGCAGTCTAAGAATTTCCCAGTCAGAGCGACTCCTGGATTTATGAAAGTTATACTCGCAACACTCGTCTGCTTGTGTCAGTGAAGGTGAGTGAGTGGGCGAGAAGACCTAAATGTAGCGCCACCATCAGATCACGTTGGCACGCAGCGTAGAGGCGCCAAGCCTTCGATGGATTTGACCCGGGGCTCTCAATAAAGCCGGCACAGTGAGTAGCGCAAACGCCACGAGGTCTCGTTAACATCCTTATCAAGTTACGAGAATTCGGCCAATCTAAATTTCCCGCTTCGTTTGGAGTTGATTGAAATTCGTTGAAACGATAAAGCAAAAATCTAGGGAACGTCTTAATCGTTCCTGGCTAGAACATATGTTAAAATAAATTCTTATTTACGGTTTACCTTTTCGCTGAATGTTATATGTTGTCAGCAGATAAGAGTTGTATTTTTAAATTCGATATGGTAATTTTGAGGAGCGATAGGGTTAGCCTAGGAGTACGTTGAGCAAAAGTTGCTACATTTTACGTATGTATGGGATGTATGGGCGTCATTTTGAATGAAATAACTTTTAGCCGAGTAAATGGCTCAGCTGCTTTCCTTTTGAGTGTATACGATTAACAAAAGTCCCGAAAATATGGTGAATTCACATGATAAAGTGCAAGATGATCATAATTGTTACAAGTATGGATAATGATCGCGCATGACTGAAATTTAGAACTTGATTCAATGCGCAAACTAAAAATTAAAAAAAAATTCGACTTGAAGTGTAATACCGACGACTTCTCTGGCACACTGAAGTAATATTTTTTCCCAGAAAGTTTTTGCAATTATTATTATAATCATATTAGTTTAAGATTTCCTAGGATTTCCTTAAGGCGATCTCATGAAAACGAAAACAAAACATTATTTAATGTGGACTTTAGACAACGAGGAATCTATGCACAAGTTGTGTCCCAACCCAAGGTACTCTGCCTATAGAAACAATAAGTTAGGAAGGAAGAGGATGACAAAAAAAAAAAAACAATTTACCGTCCGTAAATTTTACAGTGAGTTGAAATGATGGAAAATAATTACCAATCAAAACAAAAAAGGAAATGGCTTCCAGCCACTCCAATATACAGTTAGAAAAAAGCGGTCTGAGTACGTCGATGAGAGGAATCGTGTCTTGAGAGAAAATTGATCGAGCATCAGAAAAAAATTAATACAGAGCATTTCATACCTAGAACATTAATGTATGTAATGGAGGGCACTCGCATGATACCCTACATTCTCGCGGTGGAAAATTTGCTTTAATAGTTTTTTTTTATTATGGCTGAAAATACTTAACGAGTTATATTTTTCAACGACTTCGATACAATTCAAGAGAACGTTAATACAAACCTTATCTACCATCAGCCTTATGAATTTCAAAATTTTTTCTCGCCATACAAACGAGATAGAACAATTTTAAGCCTGCGTATGGCACTTGGGACTGTCGCAATGTTTTAGAGGTAAAATACAACCCATAAGAGTTCGTCGCGAAAAATATAAATCACAATTTCAGCGATTATTCCACATCCAAATTTTACTTGAATTGAATTTGAAAGAGCTTAATCGTTGGGGAAATTAGTTTTCACTAGGACAAAATACTTAGCGTTATTAAATGAAATTAGGAAGATGAATTAGTCACGAAGATAACTCAAACTAATTTTCTGAAGGTTGGAAATTTCGTAAGTTTTCTATGTTCAGCGGAGCTCCTCAAGCTCAAACTTCGACTTTACTGTGATGGCAAATGCCCAAAGTTTAAGCGTAGCTCATTAAATCTTTTTGTTTCATTGATGGTAGCATTTTTATTGATGTAAGAAAATGAAAGCGGTGATAGACAAGGCTGAACAACTAAAATGACCTCGTTGAACGGTAACTGGCAAATTGTTACGAATGTGTTACTGAAATACCGAAAAATTGTACATGGTTTGGATTTCAAGCATCGGACTTTCGCAACAAGCTTCGCTACATGAGCCGCGTGCGTTTGCAACTGTCTCTTGAAGCTGCTAAAAGCTTTCAACAACGATCGATTCAGGAATTTTCGTTTGAACTCACCTACAACTTTAAGAGCTCAGCTTTCTTCCCACTCAATGCTTACGGAACAAATAAACCTACTGACTGGCCACTTCCAACTCTGTATAAATTTACAATAATGGACAAAATATAATTTAGCAGAAATAGAGCGCTATTGACTTTGAGGTCAAATTACTTGTTAATTAATGATCTTTAAAAATAAAGGTTTTCAATACTGGTCGTTGAGGCCACGTATTGGCCTAAGTCGCTAGCTGATTGATACTAGAGGGCTGTAACAGTTGGCAGCTAAAATGACTAACTGCTGACGCTCAGCGTGCAGCTGACAGTAGGTCTTCGGCTTACAGCAGGCAACTGGCATGGAGCAGCAGCAGCAGCAACAGCTGACAGCAGGCGACTGGTATGCAACAGCAACAGCTGACAGCAGGCAACTGGTATACAGCAGCTGCAACAGCAACAGCTGACAGCAGGTGACTGGTATGCAGCAGCAGCTGACAGCAGACGACTGGTATGCAGCAGCAGCTGACAGCAGGCGACTGGTATGCAGCAGTAGCTGACAGCAGGCGACTGATATGCAGCAGCAGCAGCTGCTGACCGCAGGCGACTGATATGAAGCAACAGCAGCAGCAGCAGCAGCAGCAGCAGCAGCAATAGCTGAGAGCAGGCGACTGGTATGCAGCAGCTGACAGCAGGCGACTGGCATGCAGCAGCAGCTGACAGCAAGCGACTGGCATGCAGCAGCAGCTCACAGCAGGCGACTGGTATGCAGCATCAGCTGACAGCAGGCGACTGGCATGCGCAGCAGCAGCAGCTGACAGCAGGTGACTGGTATGCAGCAGCAGCTGACAGCAGGCGACTGGTATGCAGCAGCAGCAGCAGCTGACAGCAGGTGACTGGTATGCAGCAGCAGCTGACAGCAGGCGACTGGCAGGCAGCAGCAGCTGACAGCAGGCGACTGGCAGGCAGCAGCAGCTGACAGCAGGCGACTGATATGCAGCAGCAGCAGCTGCTGACAGCAGGCGACTGATATGCAGCAACAGCTCCAGCAGCAACAGCTGACAACAGGCGACCGGTATGCAGCAGCAGCAGCAGCAGCAGCAGCAGCAGCAGCTGACAGCAGGCGACTGGTATGCAGCACCGCAGCAGCAGGCGACAGACACATCCCGGACCCACGCGCGGAGGCCCCTCATTTCGCTGCCAAATACTTCCCTCCACCTCGTCACTACGAGCGAGGCACAATTCGCTCCCCCGCGCTAATTGCCTGCGCTCTGCTGCAGCGCCTCGATCTGGGCGTCGAGTTGACGATCTGTCCTCGCGATCTTTAATCCCGTCGCCGCTAATTGAATTACCATTCACTGACCTCTTCGCTGTTATTTACAAGCTGGGGATTCTTTGTTGTCAAAAAAATAGGCATCATTTATATTCCATGGCAGTATAAATTCCTTTAATTTCCTGTTTTTCTGTGCTCCGGTAGTAAATGTTTTGTCTCATGCTACAAAGTCATTCAGGGAGGAGACAAAACTTAGCGCTGCAAAGAGCGCAAGTTTTTTCAAAGCTAATGCTTGCTAATGCACATAAATCGTTCAAATTAATTTTCGAATAATTGTGTGTGTTAGTGTCTGACTTGGTCATTTTTTCTCGCATTCTGATTAATTATAGACGGCAATAGTGAAGTCAATAAAAATAGTAAAATTAAATGTATCTCATCGAAGCAATTTCTGTACCTGTGCTACAGATATGTGTTCGGCGGTTAGAAAAAAATACGTACATACGTAAACGACCGCAGATATATGCATATATGTGACTTAGGAACTTGAAATACTTCTTTTAATTGAGCATAAAACTTAAATGTTGCTTTTTTATCAGTTTTACTATAAGTAATTTTAATTCTAGTAACCCATGTACCTTAGAACTGCAGCAACTTAAACGTTCTCGATGTTACAGATAGTATTGTTCAATTTCCACGAAAAAACTTGTGTAGAGCTAAGCTAAAAAATTTTCAAACTAAAATCATTTCTTTTTTTAATTTTGCATGAGTGTAGTACACAGAGTCACATTTTAGATATGCTATAGAATGTATTCTTCTTGTTTTTGAAAAATAATGACATAGCTTTCAAAAGCATATGTTTTTACTTTCTGTTGCTGAAGAGAGTTGCCTTCCCAGATTAAATAAGAAATTAGTTTAAACCCTCTTAGAATGGATTTGAAGGAGCGCAGAATCTATGCACAAGGTGCATAGAAACCGCAAAATCTATGCACAAGGTACAGGAATACAGTTAGTTGAAAAAGAAGTTAAAGAACAAGACGAACAAGATAAAAGTTCAAGAAATAAGTAGTATGTGCTGAAAAACCGGACAGCAATAAATCGAAAAAAGAGGGTTCGTAACTAAACAAAAAAGCCTTTTCTTTGACCAAAACGAAAGCGTACTTGACTTACGAGTCTCGTAACACATTACCCTGGGCGCGTTAATTCACATAAATACAATAGTTGTATTCCCGTGAGAGGAATCGTCTTCCCATTCTCGTCTTTGTAGCCGGAGCATCTATGATTTTAGACGCCGAAGTATAGTCTCAGCATTAGGTGGCTAAAATTATTATTGTTTCGGTAAAAAAAGTAAGTCTGGGATCATGCTCATAATATTTAGAAAAAAACACACTCCAGTTTGAGAGAAAATTGTTCACCTTTGACTATGACCAGCAGCAGGAAATTCCACGTAGAACATGTTGTAGTTTCAAGATTTCTAGTGTAGTTTTTAGAGCTAAATACCTTCTAAAATGGCTTAAAAAAGCCCAATTGGCATATGACGATCTTTTTCAACAGTCTAAGAGTCATATAAACGTAGGTGGATAATTACTTTGACATTTAATCAGTGAGAATGAGGACTAAGTTATCGAAAGTATATTTCAAACACAAGTTCAAGTTTGTCTAAAACTCTACGCAGTTTACGCCTCACATTTAAGTATTTCGGCACCTCAAGCCTCATTGCTCGCAAAATTGCTCTAGTTATAGCGTTTTCAATTATATTTTTTAAATGCTCTAAAAGTCAAGCCATATCACTCCTCGGGATAAACATCCCGTGACATATTTTTTACCGTTCTATCCAACGTATTAAGCCCTATGAAGCAATCGATATTGATCGCAATATAGAAGTCACAAATGTGTAACTGATGAGCCAAATACCATTCGTAACTTACGCCTCTGCGCGTACCTGCATCCAATAATGTTGTCTTTCGGTATCATCATAAGTTTCCCATTTTTTGAAATGTTACAACAGCTGTTACTCGGAGAAATGAAAGCGAGTTGAAACACGTCTTTTCTGGAATAGAAAATTTTCTTAATTGTTTCTATGACGACTAAAATTGTCCTCGGTAAGAAATATGTATATTTGAACTTCGCTTGAAATAATTTGCTTTCTCCGCAAAAATTTCAAAGTGATTTTAAAGATACATTTAGATGTTGCATACATGTACTCCGCATGGATGAATTTAGCATAATCGGTAGGCTATGGTAATAATTGGCTAAAAATTTACAGAAGTTTTTGTCAATTGTTAAAAACAATCACACGAAGTACCCCTTATTCATTCAAAATATTCATAGAAAATAATATAGTATGTAATCATACCTGCTGATCAGCTATCAATATTCAGTATTTCTTATAAGTTATAAATTAAACACAAAGAGTTCAGGAAATTAGGAGCAAATTGCAATAGTGCTAAAATAAAACATTTGTCTTTTGTGACGACAACTAAAATCGACACATTTTGCGCTAACAGAATTGCAAAAATCTCGTACAGCAATTTATTATCTAGAACACAAACCAGAACGCTTCAAATTTTCAAAAAGCCAAACCTTAAATAAGGGATCTTAAGCCATAAAAATCTTATTTAATAATTATAAAAAACTTGGGGTACTGAATGAAAATAAGATTAACCGCATAGAGAAATTGTCTGCCAAATTTCGGGAACTGTAGAAATTTGGATTGATTTTGATATTTGAGAACTGTTTCTTCTTGCGGAACAAAATCCCATTCCAAGCTAAATATTAGTATTTGGGAAGTCTGAGTTTGTCTCGATAGCATAAAGAAAAATCATTAACCTTACAGAAAGTTTTCTGATAACTTTTGAAAATTCAGAACTGAAATGAGTCCGATTGATAGTTATCATAATCCCTGCGGTGAATCGCGCAGGGAATCAAATTCTGGCACAGCAGCAGAGAAATGTTCTTGCTTTTCCCTCGGGTAGAATCAGTAGTTCATTAGCTTAGCGGTTCATTTAAACTGGTGTGATGCATCGAGTCGAAGCACATTTCTACAATAATTTCAACGAAGGAAAACTGTTGTCGGAAACCATTTTTCCCATGATATTTAATCATGAGAGTTACTAACCCTCCTGGCGTTTTTTACATTTTTATTCTGGGATTCAAAATTCAGTACAACACCACAAGTTCGCTAAGAGTATTTTGCATAATACCATACACATTTTTGCTGCTGGAGTTATTCAGAACTTTTTGCATCAAAATAAAATGCTTCTGAAAATTTTCAAGATTTTCGAGTCAAAATTTTATACAGACAGATATCACTGGCATACTTTTACGTATTTCCTAATGAAGCAAAAATTCATTTCATCGTAGAAAAATTAAACTTGACGATATTATTCGTCGCCATTTTTAGGCATGACGAGCACGGGTGAATCCTCTTACTTAATTTACATAGATACAACATTACAACGTTACTTAGTTCCAGTTTCTTTAATTTGTAAAAGTAAACAAAAACACTCCCCACGGATTGCGAAATTGATTTTATTGATGAGCAAATTCATCTTCAAAATGAATTATGCAACTGCCAATGTCCTAGGTTCTTTGTTCTAAATTTTGTGGAAAGGGAAACCAATTATTTGAGCAGACTTCTAATTTTCTACCATTAAAGGCTTCATTTACTGGTAAATTCTGATACGTGAACGATTTATCTTTTTCTAGTGTAGGTAGATTTGTGGTTTGAGATGTGTTGAAGTCAAATGTAAAATCTCGAGTATTTACGCTTATACAGAAGAGCATTCGACAATTTTCCAAGTAAATTTATCGAAAGCTGATTTGTTTAACCTAGGCACTTTCCCCTAGGCCCTTACTAGGCACTTACTCAGCCCTTTCCCGAACTCCCTCAAAGTTGCTAGAGTAACCCCTATTTTCAAAAAATGGTGAAAAAACCTGTGTAAACAATTATCGACCTATCTCCGTACTTCCAATTATTAGCAAGGTATTCGAAAAAATTGTGTAGAAAAAAGTGTACTCTTATTTTGAACAAAAATCATTTATTTACGATAAAAAATACGGCTTTCGCTCTAAAAAATCAACAACCCAGGCTATAATTAAGTAATTTACAATTCCTTTATTCTAATATAGATGAAGGAAAGCCTGTCTTCTCTGTATTTCTTGACTTTCGAAAAGCATTCGATTGTGTGGACCATAAAATATTACTCTCGAAATTACACTGTTATGGCATTCGAGGGATTGTCCATGATTGGTTCAGATCATACCTAACAAATCGGAATCAATACGTCGTCATTGACGACGCAAAATCGGACCCACAGACAATTAGCCATGGAATTTCACAAAGATCTGTTCGTGGGCCTCTCCTATTTCTGATTTTTATCAATGATATTAAATCTACATCATTCCTCAAATTCATACTTTTTGCCGATGACAGTACGCTCTCTGCGGTCCTTCCGAACCAAAATCCCGCTATGATTGCGGAGAGTATAAATAAGGAACTTCATAAGGTTTCATTTTGGCTTAAAGCTAATAAAATAAGCTTCAATATCGATAAAACGAAATATGTTACATTCTCATACAAGAAAAATGTATCTCTCCCACGCATTAAAATTGGCGAAGATGAAATCGAAGAAACCAACTCATGTAAGTTTCTGGGCATCATAATAGATAAACATCTGACCTTCAAAGAGCACATCGCTCATATTAGTTCTAAATTATCAAAATCCATCGGAATCCTAAATAAAGTTAAAAATTTCAAAAGCTCTACCTATAACGCTTATTTCTCCGTACTTGCAATACGGAATAGAAGCATGGCACGGAACTGATAAAAATAAAACAAAAAAATTTTTACTCTGCAAAAAAAAGATATCAGAGCGGTTAAGAACCTAGAATATAATGCTCACACAAATGATTCATTCAAAAATTTACAAATACTAAGAAGATTATAAGTTAGTTTAAGCCTCCCTAACCGCTACAAAAAAGTGCGTATCGAAGAGAGGAAGGAGGAAGGCACCATTTAGTGTGGAGATAAGAGAATGGGGAATCTATGCAGAAGAGGCATAGAAACAGTAAGATAAGAAAGAAGTTCGTGAAACAAGATCAAAGTTGAAGAAGACAGTAGTAGGTGCTGAAAAAACAGGACAGCAGTGAACCGAAAAAAGGTGGTCCGTAACATAACAAAAACCTATTTTATTTTAACAGAAAAAAAAGCCTACCTAGCCTTTAGCTCGGGCCCTCACATTGTCCTCCTGGGAGCGCTAATTCCCATAGATACAATAGTTGTATCCCCCTGAGGGGTTACAAATACTCAAACTTTCGGATCTCTATAATATCTCCATTTGTAATTTCATTTACAAAACATTAAGAAATGATGGCGACAATAGCCTATAACAATTATTAATTGCGCAAACTGGTCATCACGACCATTTAACCCGAAATAGAAGTAAATTCATGCTTCCTTATTATTCGAAGGCCCGGTCGCAACACAGTATCCTCTTCGTTGGAACTAAAACTTGGAACTCAATACCTGCGCAGATCCGTGAAAGTAATTCTTACAAAGTATTCAAAAGACATATTGAGTCTCACTTCCTATCAGAATACTCGTCGTGTAAGATCACCAAGTCACATCTTGCCACCTACATGTCTGGTCCTAATAATGTAACTTGCCATGGGTAACATAACCGATCTTCAGTCTGCTCTTAAATCGTTTTATCGAATATATTGGTAAATATAGCCGATTTGACCTATATTGTACAAGACAGCATCAAATATCGAGTCCATTATCTCATTGATCAGTCTAAGGCGAAACTAGGTTAAGTGAATTAGGTTAAACATTATTTTACACCTTAGAATAACGTGATGGCAGGATGCCCTAGAGGTCGCTGAATTTGTTCGAGCCCACAGGTAGCTATACTCTAGTTTGACCATTGTACTAGACTGAAGAAACATTCTACCTCTGTATTACCTGTGGTAAATAAATTGTTTAAAATTGTTTAATTTGTTTGTTGGTCTGGTTTCATTGATTTATAAAGATATGTCTGTTTCTCACTGTTTCGGTGCACAGGCATTGTTCGCATTGCTCTTGGCATATTTTGAGTTGGCAGTAGACTCATTTTGCTCAGAGTATTCTTAGTTTTGCTACCTTCGGCACAGAACAGGCACTGGATTTGCCAACTGGTTCGCCGTTAATTTCTCGGAGATAGATTGCTTGAACGCAAGGGCTTAATCTCATATAAATTCCCCAGGTTATTGTTGGTGGATTGTTTCTCAAGAATGTAACATCGTAAAGCATGCGCTGCTACTGTTGCCGCCAAATGGTTCGAGTGCTAAAACAAAATGTTATCGCCATTCAGCTGGCTAACATCATCCAGACGGATTTAGGTAAGCCGTGCACAATGCACTGTGCGAATAAATATCAAACCTAATCCCACAGACGCTAAACTTCAACTGTTCGTTGAGGCCCAATTTAAAACAAACGGTTGTGGACCAACTTCTAACGTTGAATTATAGAACTCCTTTCAAATATGAATTTTTAAATTAATTCAGAACATATAGAGTTACCTTAGTAGCACTTATAGTGAGTTCAATCCACCAGACAAGAAGTACATCTATCCCTCTTCCCAAAGTGTCTCTCGAGGTTCCAGAAAACTATCGCACGACATCAGAAACATCGTAGCGGCATAGTCAGGAAGAAAGAGGTTTTACTTCTATTGTGTTATTTTCTTGGCTTTATAACATTGTTGCTTTCATAACTCATCTGCTTTATATGAAATACCTTAACACATCCAAGGGAACGTTCCTCGTCTTCGCGTATGTTCAACACATGTAAGTAATTAATGGACAATTTTTTGAGCCAATCTAAGAGTTCAATAAATTTAGAAATAACAAAACGTTAATTAAACACAAATAAAAAACACAGAAGAACATTGAAAGAGAACAAATATTCTCAATTACAGCTTCTTCAACGGAAAATACTATAAATAAAATAATATTCACGCGTACACTCGAGTAAATAATTTTATGTTTCAGACGCAAAGTGCACTGAGGATGTACAAATTACCAGCTACAATTCTTGCAAACTAAGAACATATCATAAGTTGAAGAATATTGCACAAAATGGAGTTGATGAGCATCACCGTTAATTTAAGACGCATTAGTGTTGAAACTTGGGGAATTTAGACTCTTAAAAGCAGAACAAAAAGGGAAATCCCAGGTGTGACACGGAAATGAAGGCGCGTCAGGCTGGCTCGAAGCGGTGCGTGTTAAATTAGTCCTGGGCACTCGTGCAGCGACTATATTACTTGCACTCCGGTTTAGGGCTTATTTCTCATTCAAGTGCGAGTAATTTCTCTTCTCATTTCTTAATAATATTATAGATGAATTTTGTTAATTGAATGAATATTTGTAATTTCTCATTTCTTTTTCAAGTAAATATTTACAAGAAAAAACGTCGACTCATACTTTCAGAATCTCGTCAAAGGGTTGAAGTTAACTGACGAAAGAATTGTTCACGCAAGAAACTCGTACACCACTTCACCAGTAGGGAGTTTTAACAGGTTACTGTTGTTAATGAATATTTTTTCACGAAGAAAAAGATATCAATGGATAACACAAAAAAGAATGCATTAATTATGGACACTCAGAGCTGTCAAAATATACAGTTAATTGTACAAGGTTCTCAATGGTTTGCTGGTGTACGGATATAAAAAACCAATCTTTAATAAAATATCGACGACTGTGACAAACTAATACAAAAACTATAATAAATAATTATTTAGTTACTTGGTACAATAAGGTTCGTATCTCTGCGCAACTTTTTTTGTGTAAAGTCCTTGCCACAGTTAAGAGCATACAATTCGTGTATCTCTTATTCACGTATACCTGTAGGTGTCCATGGCTTTGTGTTGCTTGTACTTCATTTGTTTGAATTTATTTATTTCGTACTCTTTGTATGCCACGTAATTGTTCGCTTTTATTATGTTTCCTTTTAATGTAGTATTATTGGTTCCTCACCCTTACTGCTGAAAGGAAGTTCTTTTCATATTTTTATTTATGTCAGTAGTAGACATGGTGAGATCAAGACATGGTGAGATCATTCAACTTTAGAATCTCCGATGAGAAAATAATAGCTACTCGGGTTTGTAATCAAAGAAAGTTTCAAAACCATTTAACACTTTGGTCGCTATGTGGGTCACCGATGTACACCGAGAGAATTTTCATAATGCAGCTGACCAACACGTAGTCACAAACTCAATTTTCATAAATACTGTATCAAAGTTGGACGATCCAGTCAATGTTTACTTTTTCAAAGTTGCTCACTACAATTGAATGTAAATTTACGTTAAATATTTAACTTCAGTTTACAGTTAAGCCATCGCGGTCAATGAGTTCCAGTGGAATTTCCTTCGGGCTTAAATTGATCTAACATGTCCACAAAGTGACTGCTTTAAGTAAGAAACAATCAATCCCATAAGTCATTTCTACTAATAATGCTTCCGTCAATTCTATGAACTTTCTTTCAAGCAAAAACGGGTTACACTCGTTACTGCTTGACTTATTTATTGTCGCTGCTCACATGAATAATTTTGGTTTACATTTCATATTTTGTTCGCATTTGCGCTTTTTATGATGAGTTTTGTTTTGCTTGTTGCAACAGGCTAAGGATGAGGGGCTAACTCCCAACCCGGGCTCCGAGCGCCACTCGGACCTGGGGACTATGCTGCTACCATTTACTTGTGTCAGGTAGGTCTGGTGCCTCCTGTGCTGCTACCATTTACTTGTGTCAGGTAGGTCTGGTGCCTCCCATGCTGCTACCATTTACTTGTGTCATGTAGGTCTGGTGCCTCCTGTGCTGCTACCATTTACTCGTGTCAGGTAGGTCTGGTGCCTCCTATGCTGCTACCATTTACTTGTGTCAGGTAGGCCTGGTGCCTCCTGTGCTGCTACCATTTACTTGTGTCAGGTAGGTCTGGTGCCTCCTGTGCTGCTCCCATTTACTTGTGTCAGGTAGGTCTGGTGCCTCCCATGCTGCTACCATTTACTCGTGTCAGGTAGGTCTGGTGCCTCCTATGCTGCTACCATTTACTTGTGTCAGGTAGGCCTGGTGCCTCCTGTGCTGCTACCATTTACTTGTGTCAGGTAGGTCTGGTGCCTCCTGTGCTGCTACCATTTACTTGTGTCGGGTAGGTCTGGTGCCTCCTGTGCTGCTACCATTTACTTGTGTCAGGTAGGTCTGGTGCCTCCTGTGCTGCTACCATTTACTTGTGTCAGGTAGGTCTGGTGCCTCCTGTGCTGCTACCATTTACTTGTGCCAGGTAGGTCTGGTGCCTCCCATGCTGCTACCATTTACTTGTGCCAGGATAGTCTGGTGCCTCCCATGCTGCTACTATTTACTTGTGTCATGTAAGTCATGAAATGTTTAGTATTCAATAACGATATTGCTGACGAGGAGAGGCAGTTTCAGTGGGCTTACCGAGAGGAGCTTAAGAGCCCTACCCAGAAGACCAAATTCTTATAAGAGGTTTATGGACAACCCACGTACGTGCACTCAAGAGGGGAGGTACGAAATTCCAAATTCGTTTAACATGAGGAGACATCTTAAATTACTGTACTTGTATGATCATGATTTAACGAAAATTAAAAGTACTCTAGAAAAGAGCATTTGATGGTACTAATGATATAACTTTTAGATGGCACAGAATAGATTTGATGTAGTACATTAGTACCATTCAACAAAATCTCTGTTAGAAGTATACGCAGAATGAAGTCTGTATGTTACTCATTTGAGCATGTGCAAATAAATAAATCCCGCCAACATGAAAATGTTTTCAATGGCATTCAATGAGTTTTCAAAACTCGGATAAAATCTCTCATTTCTAACCTTGAATATCAGATGGAAAGAGTACTCACCTTAGGATGAATGACGCTTGAATACTACTCGCGTAATATTAATAATGTGGGTATACACTTACGTAAATAATTATTTGCATTAGCATCTGTGTGAGAGTTCCTGAAAAACAGAATTAATTTTTCGTCTACTTCGCTACTTAAAAATAAGGTGAGTGGTCTCAAAATTACGCGGAAAATTATTTTAAATGCCCTGGGTGCTGAGAGGAAATACGAGTATTTATTCAAGCTTGGACATTGGTCATGAGACCATTTCAAGGTAAGTAGTGTGAAAGGGAAGCTGAAGTTAAATGTCCCCAATTTTTTCAATGCATTTAACTACAGTTATGTGCACAGAGAAACTTAGAAAACGAGCGCTTTTCCTCATCCCTCTAGGATGAGAGAAATGCCAGTAATGCAATGGCAAAGTGTTGGCAAGTATAGTTTCCTGAGCTTGTGAAGGCAATCATGGCCAGTAGCACAATGTCAAACCCATACTTTTTCGCAAGATAATCCGATGAGTCGTCACCTACAAAATAACGCGCATGAACGTCGCAACTGAACTCATTCTAAAGACATCATTGCGAGGATAAACGATTCAGTTTAGGCACACAGATTTGAAGTGTCTTCAAAAATACTCCTGTACGCACTTGTATGACTCAGTCACGTGACGTGCAGTCAAGTCTTTAAATAAAACTTAGTCACCAGCGCAAGTGATCTTTATTTTTCCAACTCATCCGGTTCACTTTTTCTGTCCTTTGTATTGAACTGAGCGATCAGAATAGCTTTTATCACAGGGGACAGTGAACGGTTTATCGCACACTGCAAGGCTAACTAAGGATCACGTAACAACTAAGCTTAGTATGAAGCGCGCGAGTTCGTAGATCAAACATTTGCAAGTTGTCCATTCGACTAATCATCAAATGGTGACATTTTCATAGAGGACGCCAGGAGCGGACAGCGTTGAAAAAGCAAAACAGTGTATCAAGAGAACAGTAATTTCCAATCCCAGCTGAGTGGGTAAACGAAGAGGATTAGAGGATTCGAAAGCCCCTCATGGTATAAATACGCTCAAAAATTGCACCCATTTAAGAACCACGTTTGAAATTAAAATACCATGCTACTATTGTTTTCAACTTGGACACCTAAACGAAGAATAATATCTAACTTACACGGATTTAAATAAAAACTGATGAACTGGGAATTCATGTAACTTTGCATCACGTTTTTTCTAATTCATTTTATTACCGAGGATAGTTAAAACGTTCTGCCGCTCTTTCGCTCAACTCACCGAATTGATATAGGTTAACGAGTTGAGTCACACATGCATAGAAAAATCACCGTTTTCAGCCAGTCACATTTAGTGAACAACAGTTGCGATCAAATAAAGAATTATCACCAAATATTGATTTCACTGAAGATATTCACAATAGAGTGAGGAATTGAAGCAGCTGTGCTGCAAATAAAAATACCCAATAAATTTCGCGGCAACAGGTCAGGAAATCAGAAATTTTTGTGGAAATATTTTCACAGCATGTTTTTCCACGCTCGTAACCAGACGAGCGTGTCTGCCAGACTTCTAACTAATTTTCACCTCAAATTTTTTGCTCACGTGTCGAAGGCAGCGTGCAGAGCTCCTCCTGTTGCCCCATAACTCAGGGGGCGGCGAGGTGGAGGCGACGCTCCACTGCTGAAGCTATTAAGCAAACACATCAAACCACTGAAATCAACGACCGTCACTAATGTGCAGCGGGGACTGAAATAGCGTACGATCTTAGACAGCTCATGGTACTATTTTGGCTTTTGAAGTCATACATCTGCAACAATGCCTATATTAGGCTTGCCTTTGCTGTTTAAATTAGTACCAAGTCCTCACGCAAAGGCATACCACAAGAAGGGCTTCTCGGTTCAAATGCCAAAATTATCATAATGCCGCTAACCCGAGTCCGTCAGCTGACTAGGACGCGTACGTCTTACAACATAGGAAGTGCCCATTTTTGAGTAGATACTTTCGCTGGCTTGAACCCATGAAGAAATTTCGAGCTCTCATTCCATGCTCACGTGACCAGAAAGATGAAGTTGATACTAAGGCATACACACAAGTAAGATAAGAAAGGCATCCAATATTATTGTACTCCTATTGTTTTACAATTTACATCGCTACATTTGTATAAAGATTTATTTCACGGTTATTAATTCAAGGCGATCATGAATTGATAAGGATGTCTATCTGGGAAATATTATGCTCAAAGAAGCAAGTAAAAATCTGACATTATTATTATTTCAGAAACTAGCACATGACAAGTTTTTCCTCCCTATTTTCTTGAGCATTATTTATAACGAGTAACGTCAATAGTTTTTCCAAAATGATGAAGGCCCAAATCAAATGTATTGGATTATCCGCAATAGATTTAAAAACACAGCACAAAAATCCCAGTGTTTTCTGAATTGAAAGTACAGAGATCTGCCTGCTGGGCTGCGTTGGTAAAATTACAACCCGTATCTAATGTTGCTTGCCCTAGATTCAGGAGTTTTTGAATCGGCGTCGGGCAGAGCGGTCGCGAGGTCATGGTGTCGGTACTTGACCCACAGGCCGAGGCGTTCTCGGCTTGTGGGACAAATGTTGACACTATAACCTCGCCCTGCCCAGCGCCGATTCAGAAAGAGTCCCTGAATCTAGGGCCAACAAAATTAAACATTGCATTCATCACCAGTTGATCGCAGTGCTCGCGAGCGTCGCAGTGCAGCTGCAGGCAGAAACTCGGAAGCACGCATTACATCAGGGCGGGTACGTTACAAGTGCGTTAGACTGGGAAGTCTTGCTGTTGTCTGAAGTGAGACTTTTTAAAAGGGTTTGTGATGGGGGTTTTTCTCACGATTTTAGCGTTTTCTTGAACAACCGAAAGGAAAAATGCGATTTTTGGCAGAAACCTCGTTGAAATTTTTGAACACAGGCAGATTAAAATACGTGTGGTAATATACTCGTATAGTTTACGATCCTGATTTCATTCTTTATTTTCACGTAAGATATTTTCTTTGAAAAATGTTTTTTTTTGAAGTGAAATAGTTTTGCAGTGTCCTCAGGAGCATTCTTTTCCAACCATGGAAAAAAATCTTAAGAAGGGCTCGAACAGTGAGCGTGTCAAGTCTATATAGAAATATTTTGAAAAAGAAAAACTGCTTCTGACAGATTTCTTGCAATTCCTACCAAAAGTCTCCGGAACGAGCTGCCAATAAATTAACATGTTCATGGAAAGTTTGCTTTCACGCTTGTCTGAAAGACTCAAATTTAAAATGATGCTAAGCAAGCTACACGCAGATATAATTATGTGTGCGGATAAATTCATGGCGGTTGCATGAATATGAGGCAAAAAATTTCAGCAACGTTAAGTTCGTTGAAGGCATTCTTTAGTATGTCCCGATGAACTCGCTCCAAATGTAAAAAATTGAGATACGCCTCACTCGATTTAATACCAAGAATTCTCGGCCACAAGTGTTTCAAATTCCGCCTTACTTAGTTGGCTAAAACTGCTTTGCTGGCTAGTAGCCCTCTGATGCGAGGGGAAATCCTCGCTGTGCTTCTTTACTTGTGTGATCTCAGGGGCTAGAGAACTCTACAGCCTCTATCTAATGGTGTCTAAAAGGTAACTTAGACAAGAAAAAAGTCGACAGTTTCAATTAAATTCAAAATTTGTGGTATGAAATTTTACGTACGATCCCACTAAAAATAACCTCAAATTACATACCTCACGCATCGAAAAAATGTTATACGAGAAATTTTCGTTAGCAGTTTTGTGTTTCTTGAACTTTTATTGGTTGGAAACCGAAATTTTACTCATAGCTGAAATGAGTATATAATGAACAAATGAGGCAGAATGTGTCTTATAGTTTTGGTAACATCTTCACGTTTGTCACTTAAATTCTACTGATAATATACACTCAACATCGGTGCACAAATATGGTCCGCGCATGAACTACGTTCCCGGACTTGATATGGAATACGAACTCGATATATGGAAAGACTTAAACACAATGTTGTAACTAAAATAGTAACGAAAAAAGCAAGTAAATACTCTGTAAGCTTTAAACTTTCGTAATTTCCAAACTGCATTCTCAATTCTATTCACTTAGGCCATATTATTCGTCAGACAAAGAGTGCAGTGATTAGGTTATTAATCCCTGAGCCCTGTTTTTACTTTTGCCCTCTTTGCTTGAGAGAAACTCTCCATTTGATTGGAATTCCCTTTTCAGTCAATATGAAAACTATTCATTATTCATGCTTTTTCCAATCAGATCATAAACTAAAACACAGTGTCACAAAGTCATTTCCTTTACTGAAATAAGTAAACAACAATTCAAACATTACGTCAGAGCGTAATGGCGTGATTACCGTTTAAAGACACGAGCAGAAACAAAATCAACCAAATCTTAGTTTTTGTTTTCGACGTTGTTTTAAATATCTTCATACTTATAGTTTTCGGCAGTTATGTGAATTTCTCACAAGGTTGCAAACATAAGAGTTAAATTTAATCTTAAACCTACCCTTGTCAGGTTTGTAAGTCGTTTAATTGAGAAATGCTCGCTGTTATCATTTTCATTTCAACAGACCTAGAATTGAATTAGTTTTTTCGATAGAACCTTTTTCAATACAATACCGGTATTGCTCAAAAACGCTGCTTTGCGTCCCAGATTTTTTATGCCTGATAAAGCCGTTCTATTTCTTCAGAACGCAGCCGCAGCTGGGAAAAATTTATTGCTCACAAGCGCTTCTGAAGTTTAAGAACTTCTCTGTTCTGTGCTTTTAGCGCAGCACAGCTCTTTTGCGCGGGTACGGGCAAAGTTTTGGCTCAAAATTTTAATGTAAGTTAAAATATCGCAAAAACTACATCATTTATAGAGAGTATCATAAATGTACAGAGATACATTAAGTTCTTTTTAGGTGCGTGTTATTCCGGTTATTCAGCATATTTAACGAAATAAGCAAGAACGTGTAGCTAGTGAAGAGCTATTTCAAATGGGTGAGTTAAAATTAGAAATCGACATGTTTCTGAAAGCGCTAAAACTTATACAGTTCATTACACTCTTCGTCGGTTCGACAAACTTAGAACTACCGGAAATCAACCTAAAAGTGGTCGCCGCCGAACTTCTCGCACTACCAAGATTACCTAGCTAAGTTGTAAAGGCTGGGATGCAAATAAATAAAGAATTAAAGAGGTAATTCCGATATTTGCAAAAGAATTGAATGAGAGGGATGAAACTATGAGAAATACCATCAAAAATGATTAACTTGTAACCAATAAACATGCAAGAGTGAGAGCAATTCAAAGACTCCGGTCTACTCTAGAGCAAAGATTTTTTAAGCAAGATCTTAGAGCGATCGCTTACGGTTAACATCGATTTTGCAAATGAGAAATCGATAATTGTTAAGGCAAAGTTCAAATGCCCGAAAAACAATGGGGGAGAAGTCTCTTGCAAATATCCCAGGTTAGTAAAAAAAAACAGTTTTCAGACGTTGAGACAATTTTTGCTGAAGGAGAGAAGCGCTTTTTCTAAAAATGGGAACCTCCTCTTACTTTCGTTCAAGAAGGTGCCAAAGTTATCTCAAATTCGTGCATCGAACAAATTTTGACTCCTGCACTGAAAGAGCTTAAAAACATTTCAAATGCAAGCCGTTCATTTTCCAACAGGGCAGTGCACCGTACACACGTGAAGTAGAACTCAACTGTGGTGCCAATCATTTTCACAAGTTTTTTTAAGTTAAGAAAAGTGATTCCTTCATCCCATGAATTCAAATTAATGAATTTTCTGATTGGTCTAATTTGAAGTCTACCGTTCGTGTTTCCTCGTCAGAACTGCAGCTCTCACTTGAAAACACACGGGACAAAAATTCTTCAAGTCATACAGTGTAATGCGGCGGTGAGTTTTATATAGACTCAATAATGTAATTTTTGTTAGATGAGAAAACCTTGATTAATTATGGGTTTCAGTGTATAAAAACTTCCTAATACAATACAATATTTTACTACCTTTTCCGAGAAAATTTTAGGTATGCTATTTTGTTGTTCCACGGATATTGACAGCACCCTTAGCTATTGCTCAAACCATAAGGCGCATGTGCTGTTGCAGAAACGTTTTTACTGTTGCATAAACTTAGTTGCTGCTGCTTCACATACGCTGCTGCACAAGCAAATACGGTTGTACGAACGCCCCTGCTGCACAAGCGCCGCTGCAGTCGCTGGCAGGCTGCGGAGACACGGCGTCGTGGCAGCGACCAAAATAAGACTTAGGTTCTCTGACGACCGCAGCCCTAGATGCGCTACACCGACTCGAGTTCCTTGACACAATTCCCTCGCCCGAGAAAATTTCCTCGTAGCTGAGACCTGGTGTAAATCGAGTTCCATTAAGCTCATTCAAACTTAAGGGTATTTTCATTACGTGGCGATCTTAAACAAGAAAGGGTCAGTAGAAATGAGCGCGAAATTTCCTTCGTGTATCTGATTACGACAAAGTTCCTTAGTTTCTTGGAGAAATTCAACGCTATCATAGGCAATTGATTTCCTATGCGTGAACACTAGCTAGCTGGCTCGATCTAACTGGATAATTTATAATTATTCAGTTTTATGTATTCAACATCCAAATTCACTTAAGAAGACTATCACAGAGAAAGTTAGTCACGTTTAAGTTCAGATAGCATCCAATTTTTGCATTTTGTCTGGCACAGCCCAGTACGCTGGCGAAAATGGTGTGAGCGTCTCGATGATGCAAACTTAACAATTTAAACAGCAGGACAGGCGACGTTCGCAAACTCGCCGGACAATAAAATAATGATTCTAATTTTATTTGGGATTTTAGTTAGATTTTCCTCTTGCGCAGAGCACAAAAAGCTGGGCCTGCATCCATTGAAATTGATTACATTGGTGCATGACGTACGAGGTCAAACATTTGCCTGCTCGCGATTCTGAATGTCAATGAGATTCAATGCCAACAATGCATCGGGTTGTTGAGGTTTTAATGCTAAACTTCAAGATAACTAGTAAAAAATATGACTACAAATTTTGTTAAAAGATGATCAAAATATTGTCTCTTCAACGAAATAGGCTGAAAAGTTAGAGCATAGTGTAAAGGATATCTAGCACTTTGATAAAAATTAATAAGTTGTACGAAAACAAACTTTAGATGTGCCAGTATGGAGGCAATAAGCACTAGGAAGGTTGATCAAACACAAATCGAAATAAACCGTGAGCTCGAGATCGTATCACAACTCTCCTACAAGGGTGTTCACCCACAATTCGATCGACGTTTGTCCTTGCTCTACATACGTCTGCTTCCCTCGTTTTTTCATTTCCTCGTTGTAGTGCCGCAAGTGAGAGCTTGCCAAGTTGACCGAAGCTAAGTGATGTAGTGTGTCCTACTGCACTGGTACTTCACTTTTAAATCGCACTCTGAGGTTGGGCATACACACAACGATTTTCCGAGTTGAAATGATACTCGGGTGAAGAGCCGTGATTAAGTAAAAATTACAGCCTATCATCGTCAATTTAACTTCCTAATCAACAATTGTCTTATGGCAATTAAACAGTATAACGATAAATGGAAAAACATTTGTCGATTGCAGCTGATTTTATTTAGAGAGAGAGAATCGTAAGAGATCTTAAAGGTATATGCAGTTTGGGTTACAAGAAAAATTCAAACTGAAACACGGCCTGCATCTCGAGATACTCCCCTGCATTGATATGACCTCCTTCCGTGTCTGGTCGCCTTGGTAGGACGCACGGATGCTTTAAAAAGAACCGTGGCATGCAGTGCCAGCGTTTAAACACAACCCACATTCTTCTAGGACACAAGATTTACTAACAGACCGCTGCTCAAGTGCCAAATGCTCTAAAATAGCGCACAAGTTTTTCGTTCGAGTCAGAATCATTGCGCCGTCATGTACGGTGAGATCGGAAGCCCTTCTGAAAGTCGGATCATCTTCAAAGAAAAGATAATTCAGTGTCTGTGAAATCTTTAACTACCTCATTTGTATACACGTTAAAAAGTTTCATTGCAATAGCGTTAGTTATCGCGCTTTCTCGTGTAATTACCGAGTTTTTTTTGCACCCCTCAGGTTTTTCTTAGGAAAGCTCACCAGTCATTTACGATTTTTTATTTTATTTTGAAAGATATTCCTAGTAGAGGCTTGCAGTATCAGACAATTATAACAAGGGGACGCTGAAGTCTTGTAAGCATACTTCTTGAGGCGTTGCAGGCGAAGCCCAATATTCCTCTCAATCCTATTACAGTGCTTGCAAATATATTTTGAAAATCGTACTCTAGCCATAAACGTATAGCTAGTAGCAAAACATTCAATGGGTAAATCTGAAGCTTAGCTTCTAATTTGCACTCCTGAATATGGGTACGAGAAATCGAAACAATTTCCCAATCCACTATGAAGTTTTCGACTACAGAGGTTCAACACGAGCTGAACTAGAGAAGCTGCATGTGTAGTGAACGTTGATGTATGTGATTTACGTTAAAATTATAGGAGTGACTGAAAAACATTCAGTTCCTTGTACTGCATAATTGCAACCCAAAATTCATGGTAATGAATACATTACATATCGATGAACTATTTTTCAATCTGGCGAACTCAAAGCTATACTTGCAAACTAAAATTATTTACCTACGTTTTCCTATTTTTATTCGGTTCAAAAAATCGGAGAGGTTTTGAAAAGTTTCTGTAATGCGGTGCACTGGAATTTGCTCAAAAGACAGGAAGTTAGGCAATTTGACGTAGTTTAGCATCTCGCACGGATATTTCCCTATCACGAGTAGTTCTGCAACACGATGAGGAATTTCTCAAAATAACGAAAAATTCCGTAAAATTGCAAAAAGCCCTGCCGAAAATAAAAATGTCGCAAATTAACAAAGTCTTGGTAAAATAAAATATTTAAATATTCACAATTTGGCGAGAAATCTAAAAAATATTTTACATCTTAAGATTTTTATTTTTTGGAAATTAACGTTTTTTTCTTTAAATTGTCCAACATAGGAAAACACAGATGACAATTATGTTGATGACGTGAGACGGAAGTAAATGCAATAATTATTTGTACTGCCAAAATTATTGTAACGGATACTTGGGTATACAGGATCCACAAATGGGTGCGGTGTATCGAGATCGAAGTAAAAAAGGTACAAAACAGGATACATGGGCGGCTAAAATTATGGATGTTCCAGTCAAAAAATTAGAATGGGAAAGAAACGCTTGCGTACATTATGCAAAAACGGCTGAAACTTGAAAAATATCAGGCCAGTACTGAACGACAGAAGACTTATTGTGAGGAGTAACACCGAAGATCCCTTAATCGAAACACTCAATAATCGTTATAAATAGGACTCTTCGCTTAACACTGTAATGTTCATACGGGACTTGGCCATCCGTAACAGCTACTGCCAATCGGGTTTTAACGACGTACGACGAATCATTCACGAGACTTCGGTTCCCTTTATAATTCTCGTTGAGAGAGCTTTAACGTCCGTAATTTAAACCACGTACGGAACTTGGGTACCCGCAGAGGCCCAACAAACGTTGTTGCAGCACCGCGAGCCGAGCGCGGCACACGTGACGTCATTGGCGCGCTGCCACACGCCCGCTGCGGCCGTCGCCCACCGGCCAGGAATAGAGGGCTTCACTTCGGGTCTTCACCAGCTCTGTTTTATATTACGCCGGTATAACGGGCCTTTGTGTTATATCAACATAACGGTCTTTATGTGGTGTCACCATAACGGTCTTTGTGTAATGTCACCATATGATCCATATAACCGATTTAGAAACTATGTAACAAACCAGATAAGAACATCAAAAAAGAACTACTTTACGCTCAAGTTTACTCAATTCAAAACTGACGTTAAAAAGATTTGGCATCTCCTTAACTCCTGCTGTAAACCGAATAATGCCGATAAAAAGAAAATTGAATATGTTGTTCAAGATAATGTAAAATATCATGAGAAGAAAGAAATTGCTAATCTCTTTAACAACTTCTTCGTAAACGTAGGGAAAACAATAGCTGATGGTATTCCAAGTGAACCTACTGATCACCTGGAATTTATGGATCATATTCGAGAACCCAACTCCTTTTTCTTTACGCCTACAAACTCCTCCGATGTAATTACGTGCATAAGCAACATGAAAAATAAATCGAGTGGATTACAAACGTTTCCGACTAAAGTACTTAAAGTTATTGCTGACATTGTAGCCCCACTGATATCAAATATTATTAACCAGTCTCTCTTACTAGGCACTTTCCCGAACTCCCTCAAAGTTGCTAGAGTAACCCCTATCTTTAAAAGTGGTGAAAAAACCTGTGTAAACAATTATCGACCTATCTCCATTCTACCAATTATTAGCAAAGTATTCGAAAAGATTGTGTATAAAAAAGTGTACTCTTATTTTGAACAAAAATCATTTCTTTACGATAAACAATACGGTTTTCGCTCTAAAAAATCAACAACACAGGCTATATTAAATCATTTACAATTCCTCTATTCTAATATAGATGAAGGAAAGCCTGTCTTCTCTGTATTTCTTGACTTCCGAAAAGCATTTGATTGTGTGGACCATAAAATACTATTATCGAAACTACACTGTTATGGCATTCGAGGGATTGCCCATGATTGGTT
The DNA here is from genome assembly GCA_030386875.1 of Morinoia aosen. NCBI lineage: Eukaryota > Metazoa > Arthropoda > Malacostraca > Amphipoda > Talitridae > Morinoia > Morinoia aosen. The sequence goes on from CM059560.1 coordinate 49,885,420, forward strand.
CAGATCATACCTAACAAATCGGAAGCAATACGTTGTCATTGACGACGCAAAATCAGACCCACAGACAATTAGCCATGGAGTTCCACAAGGATCTGTTCTCGGGCCTCTCTTGTTTCTGATTTTTATCAATGATATTGTAAAATCTACATCATTCTTCAAATTCATACTTTTTGCCGATGACAGTACGCTTTCTGCGGTCCTTCCGAACCAAAATCCTGCTATGATTGTGGAGAGTATAAATACTGAACTTCACAAGGTTTCATCGTGGCTTAAAGCTAATAAAATAAGCCTAAATATCGATAAAACAAATTATATTACTTTCTCATACAAGAAAGATGTATCTCTCCCATGCATTAAAATTGGCGAAGGTGAAATCGAAGAAACCAACTCATGTAAGTTTCTGGGCATCATAATAGATAAACATCTGACCTTCAAAGAGCACATCACTCATATTAGTTCTAAATTATAAAAATCCATCGGAATCCTAAATAAAGTTAAAAATTTTCTGCCTGAAACAGCTTTACAAATGCTCTACCGTACGCTCATTTCCCCATACTTGCAATACGGAATAGAAGCATGGCACGGAACTGATAAAAATAAAACCAACAAAATTTTTACTCTGCAGAAAAGGGCTGTCAGAGCGGTAAAGAACCTAGAATATAATGCTCACACAAATGATTCTTTCAAAAATTTACAAATACTTAAACTTTCGGATCTCTACAAAATCTCCATCTGTAATTTCATTTACAAAACATTAAGAAATGATGGCGACAATAGCCTAAGACAATTATTGACTGCGCAAACTGGTCATCACGACCATTTAACCCGAAATAGAAGTAAATTCATGCTTCCTTATTATTCAAAGGCCAGGTCGCAACACAGTATTCTCTTCGTTGGAACCAAAACTTGGAACTCTATACCTGCAGAGATCCGTGAATGTAATTCGTACAAAGTATTCAAAAAACATCTTGAGTCTCACTTCCTATCAGAATACTAGTAGTGTAAGATCACCGTGTCGAAATCTTGCCTCCTACATGTAACTAATGATAATGTCATAATGTAACTTGCCTTGTGTACCATAACCAATCTTCTCTCTGCTCTTGAATCGTTTTATCGAACATACTGTTAAATATAGCCGACTTGTAAAATATCGAGTTAATTATCTCAATGATCAGTCTAATGCGAAACTAGGTTAAGTGAACTAGGTTAAACTTTTGTACACCCTAGAATAGCGTGATGGTAGGATGCCCTAGAAGTCGCTGAACTTATTCGGGCCCACAGGTAGCTATATTCAAACTTGTCCATTGTACTAGACTTAAGAAACATTCTACCTCTGTATCTCCTGTGGTAAATAAATTGTAAATTGTAAATTGTAAATTGTAAATAACGGCCTTTGTGTTATGCTATCAGAATAGGTTTTTGCACAACGTCAGTTAAATGGGTCTTTCTATTACGAGAGTATAATGGGTCTTCATATTATGTCACCATAACGGTCTTTGTATTATGCCATTAGAATAGTTTTTCGTACAACGCCAGTTAAACAGGTCTTCGAATTACGCCGGTATAATGGGTCTTCCAATTAGGCCGGTATAAGGGGTCTTTGTATTACGCCAGTATAACGGGTCTTTATAATATACTAGTTACATGGGCCTTTCTACCAAGCCAGTATGACGGGTCTTTCTGTTACGCTGGTGTAACAGGTCTTTGTACTACGCTAAATAAATGTATTTTTCTATTGATTGTAAATTATTTTAAGCCTCTCTAACCACAATAGAGGTATTTCCCACGAGAGGTTAGAGGAAAGCGCCATTTAGTGTGGAACGCATCGAGATTGGGGATTCTATGCATAAGTGGGTTCCCACAACCTGCGCGTAGAAACAGCAAGATTGAAAGACGTTTATGAAACAAAAGAAAAGTAGTATATACTCCAAAAAAAGCAGTGAACCAAGAAAAAATGATACATAACAAAGCAAAAACTACTCTATTTCAACAAAAGGAAAGCCTAACAAACTTTCAACTCGGGACCATACATGTTCTCTCCAGACTCACTAGTTCCCATAGATACAATAGTTGTATCCCTTTGAGCGGTGAGACATCAACTAACTGTTCTGTTTACTTCGTTCTGAGTAGGACCATAATTTTTTATCATCAAGCTTAGTGATGTGTCGGTTTAACGGGACGTTGAGGCGTACTCTCCAAAGGAACAGACTTTTATTGATCCAATATCGTGGAACTGATTTGAAAGTACTTGAAGAAACGTAGATTGTTATGCACTTAGGAAATCGAATAAAATTGCTTCGTATTGCTTGTTTGTAACAATTACTTTGCATAATTCTAATATGAAACAACCACTTTCTACAGCAACAGTTTTACGGGGTTACTTCGAAATACAACGGTTTTTGTGAAGAATTTTCCATAACCCACAGAAGTTGCAGTGAAGAATTTCTGAAAAGTGCTTCAGCTTGGGTCATACTTTTATTTCTACGGCATAACAACGCATGAGCAAGAATGAGGTGCCCATTTCTAACAGAACAGTTAAACGAAACTAAAGGTAAAATAAAACCAAGAAATAGAAAAATACCGGATCGAAGGCATTCCTGCTGAGGGTTTTCCGACTAAAGACTGCCTTCTAAACACCATATAAAAAAAGAAAAAAGAAATGATGAAAGACTACGCCAACTAAATTTTTCCAACAAACACGGGCGTTCCTGTCGGGGGAACCAATGGGTACCTCTGACAAATTCGAAGGAGACGAAGAAAAACAATTTCTAACGCTCTAGGGAAAACAATGTCCGATATCCAACTGAGATAAACAATACCAGATAACTGAGAGAGTGGGAATTACTATACGTTAGTAGTTGATGTCTAACAACGACGACAGTATCGGATGTCTGACGAGAACTGACAGTATGAGAGGCCTGATGAACTCAGATCATGTATGTCTGAAGAGGGCTGGCACTACAGAGAAATCCAACGCAGAGCCACAATAAGCACAGCCCTCAATTTCTCTAATCGAACTCACGATTGCCACTGGCTCTCGATGAATAATAACGCATGAAGCACTGTGAAAATCAGCGCAGTCACTGTTATTTTAATTTTAATGAATCTTAATCAATTTTACCCCAAAAGAGATAGGACTACATTAAAAAGCTCACAGCATGCGCCGAGCCGTAAAACTTATATCACATCCAGCAAATCATCTACCGAGCTATCACACTTCACCACAAAGTTAGCGTGTAAAAACGCAAAGTAAGCGAAAAAATAGATTCAAGAAATTCAACAGTTACAGAGCCCATATCTGACGCCACACTCCATTGCAGGCTGAACTAAGGAGAGGCGAGGATGTCGCAGCAGTTGGAGCAGCTGCTCACCTGCTGCATTTGCCTGGACCGCTTCCGTAACCCAAAGTTGCTACCATGCCAGCACTCCGTGTGCATGGAGCCCTGCATGGAGGGCCTCGTCGACTACGTCCGGCGACAGGTGAGGGCCTCACACCACCACCTGACCACTTTGCTTTATGATTTCCCACTTCCTGACACCCTGACCACTTTATGTTGGCTTTATGTGAATGATGCGTGGCCAGCCAAGCGTGCTTGATGAGTAGTTTGGTGTGCCTGAATGATGGGTATAGTCTGCTGTGTAAGAATGACAAGTAACGGGTTATGTGTAAGAGATGCGTAAATAATGGGTAGTCTGCTGTGTAATTAAGAATGATAAGTAGCCAGTCATGTGTAAGAATGGTAAGTAACGAGTCATGTGTAAGAGATGTGTACATAATGGGTAGTCTGCCCTACGTGATTAATGGGTAGTCTTCTATGTGCTAAGGATATCATGTGTTAATGAAATAAAGATAAGATTGCCATGTGTAAGTGATAGGTACGCTTGAGTGCCAATGACGAGGCTAGAGACTCGTCGGACACCGTGATCAAAAAATTTGAGCAGTACCCAGTTTGAGCTCTACTGCATCTTAATTAAAATTAGAATCGCACCACCGATAAAAATCTGCCGTCGTTATTCTTCATATAGTGATTTTCCTTTCGAGGCCCTAAGGAGTTACGTGTTGAGTTTCTTTTAAACATTATGGATTTTCGTATTTGGATTTCTAGCGACGTGGCGGGGTGCAGCGGTATAAAAAAAAATGCTTTAAATTTTCATTAACTCCAATGTATTCATGAAAAAATTTCCAACCAAAGAAAAAAGAAAATAAAATGAAATAAATATATAAATTTAAAAATTGAAACGCATACCTTCCCGCACATCGTAAGGAAAAAATAGAGTGTATTTTGAGAGGAATCTTCATTGCTTTATAAGTGATTTATAACTAAGTGTACTCTTTATACTGTATCGACAGCTTTTCCATGAAAAGGTACTGTAGCAAAGAGCTTATATGGGTGTGATCAAGAGATTACCCTTGGTCATAATGGGTGGACTGATAACGCAAGGACCGTTCATTAAGGCTTAAAATACTGCATATCAAAATAGAGAGATCAACCTACTGTTGTAACTTCGCAGATTTTCGCTTATCGTGAGTGGTCCATTTACACAACACCCGTGATAAACGAGCAAGGGACGACTGCAATAAAATGCTCTAGTTGCTAATTAGTTGGAATCTCGAATTATTCAAAAGGAAATTTCGGTAAAACCATAAAAAAGGATGTTCCCCCTATCACGGTCCAAAGTTTGGCGGTAAAAAAATCGTTGGAAAAGTTTTGCGGTCTATCACGTTGTGGTCAAAGTGTTAAGAACCATTAATTTGAAATGAATCGGTCCGCAGGTGAAGTGCCCGGAGTGCAGGGCGGAGCACCGCATCCCCTACAACGGCGTGCAGGGCTTCCCCAGCAACGTGACTCTGCAGCGCTTCCTGGAGGCTCAGATCGAAATCACGGGCGAGGCTCCAGACCCGCACACGGGTGAGCTTTGGTCACAGTCAAACGCGCCTTCTAACTCCGATGGGAGAAGCTAAGGCAGATGGTCCCAACTAAACGAGCGTATCAAAGTCGCGTTTTCAACAGCACAAACATTCTTTAATGTTGTAGATTTGATTGCTAAAAATAACTTTTTTAGTTGAGTATTTTCAACGGAAAAGTTTTCGCGAAAATGCAGGGCTTTTGAGGTGTTATTTCGGCATGAATTACTCCTGCAGTGCATTTATTTTACGTTCTGCCTCATTTAGATAGTCTTTATCTCGGAATTTGCCTCAAACGAGACAGCGTGACATTGTTTGGGAAGTAACACTCTAGAGTAACGTCGCTGTCAGAATTGTGTGGAAGATCTTTCGGGATTTTGTAAGTTTCTTTCCTTCTATAAGAAGAAGAATTATCAGGCTAAAATTAAGTTTAGAATGACCTGCTTACGTTGACACAAAGATGCAGAATAAGGGACCAGATCATAGAAGGTACTGTGATACAATGACTACTATGTCCTAATGATCACAATACCATTGTATGTTAAAATTGATAATACCAATTATAGTAAGAAAATACATCATGGAGTAAATAAATATGAAAATAATTATTCAAATACTATTACGACGGAGCTGAGCGCTATAAGTGTTTGAAATCGAAATACCACACAAGAGATCCGTACAAGTCATAAAATAACTATAAAGTGAAATCATTATGAAAGTACTTCCGCCATTGTGCACAACGTATCATGAAGAGCCGATTACATACTGTCCTGATGCAAGACTGTTCAATCATTAGACAATACCACTCAAAAAATAGGTAAAAAATTTAAAATATTTATCACAAGTGATACACCAGTAGATTGTTTGTTACGTCCTGTACAAGACACATTTGAGTATACCTACTTGTGGGCCCGAATACGTTCAGCGACTTTTAGGGCATCGTATCACCGAATTCGAAGTTACGTTCAACGAGGAATGTAACAGCGCTCAATTTATATTTCATTTGTTACGAGCAGGTCAGTTGATGGAACGATGTGCAGTGTGCAACGAGAAGAACTACCTTTCCGTGTGTGCCCACTGTGAGAAAAAGGTGTGCGAGGCGTGCAAGGCAGCTCACTCTGAGGTGCTCAAGCGTGAGATAGGCCGCATAAATAACCAGGTATGTTTGCATTTGCGTATTTCTAATTTGAAGGGTTGTGACCTGTTCTCACTGTACAAGGGTGATTGGGTTAACCTGTTGTAAGGTAGTTGATTTGAAAAACAGTTCGCAGAAGTTGCGTTGACAACGTACGTATCAGCGACTACTATGCAACATTAACTATACTAGCGAGTAGACAACAATATATATTTGGCTCAGACAAATTGACTCTGTACACAAAGTTTCATGAGATGCATGCATATTTGACTAGCAGCAGCACAGATATAATTACCGTAATTCGTTTAATACTAAAGTGAAATGTGATCGAGAAAACGAGCATAATTTGACTTCTGAGAGGAAATTTTCAGTGTTTACATGTAAACGGTTTCAAGATACAGCATAAATTTACACTCACAGGTGAAGCGAGCGGCCCACAGGTTGTCTGAGCAGCTGGAGAACGTCGAGCGAAGCATCACGTCACTCAAAAACAACACCAACAGCATCACCGAGGAGATCGAAAACATTTCCACCAGGCTTCAGAAGGCCATCAGGGATCGGGGCGAGTACCTGAAATCAGAGGCAAGTTTTGAGCTAAAGATAATTTGTTTTTTATCAAAAAATACGTTCATAAAATTTTGTGTTTGTAACAGCAAAAGTAGAAGTTCACCAATTACCTAATAAAATGAAATTTTAGTGTGCATCCCGTTCACTTTTGTGTAGGGTTCTGATCCATCTTCTCAGGAAGCTTCCATATTTAAATTCTTCGACTGTGAATGGAGCAATTTAATTAAAACGAATCAAATTAGGCGATAAAATAAACTTTCAACGCATCATTTTCGTATTTCGTACATGGTTTCTATTCAACTCCAATGGAAGCTTCCAAAATTAGGAAATTGAGCACGACGAGTCACAAAGTAAGTTCGAAAATATCCGAGTGAAACACTCATGGTTACAGCTATTTTTTTCAACAATCTACGATGTGAGACGCATAGTGTAGAGACCAAAATCTATAAGCAATTTTAATTTCAGGTCCAAAATCAGTACAACGCAGAGATGCGCCACATGCAAAACTTGAAGGAGGGGCTGGAGTTAGAGATCGCCAACGTTCACTCGAACATCGACCTCGCTGAAAAGCACATGGACGACGATACACCTTGGGACGACGGCGAACTCATGGACACCAAAGACATTTTCCTCAAAACCATGGAGTTCATCAGGAGCTTCGACTACGACACGGGGGGAGATTATGGCAGGAAGACGCGCTTCATCCCACCGGATGATCTTAATAAGGTGACTTCGAATTTAAAGCATTACGTATTGCTTCGAAGAATGAAACTATTTTCTTGTGTCGAATGCTTACGAAAAGAGTTAATATGCCTTATACGAGCGAGACGGTCAAGTCGTGTTTCGGTTCAATCATGAATGAAAACAAGTATCAAAGTATCTTCAGTCAATTCGTGCAAGATTATTAGATTATGGTCCAAAAAAAGAGCTTGATGCTTTAGTCTTATCCGATACCTCCAACTGATCATTACGCACCCGCAGCAAAAACTAAACGGTAAATTATTATTTACTCAGAGAATTTAGCAGAAACTCAATGGAGTTTGAGGTTTTAATTTTCCTGAGTAGAAAACTACGTTATTGGTTTGAAAAGTATAAACATAAAATCATTAAAGCACAGAATAATATGCTACGAGAGGTATTCTGTAACCTTGTTGCTTTTGTTACGATGGTCATATTCGATACCACCCTTTGTTACGGTGGTCATATACGATAACACCCATGACCGTGTTTCTTTTTGTTGCAATGTGCACCCACTAAACATGACTGTTCACAACGAGCAGCTGGCGTCCAGCCTGAGCAGTATGGGGGAGCTGACGGTGCCCAACAAGCACCAAGACCCGTACTCGGCAGGGCAGTCTTTTGGCACCGGGGGCCTCGCGAAGAGCAAAAGCGACCACAGACTCGCTGTCCAGTTCCGCGAGCAGGAGGAGTCGTACGGAGGACGGACGTCGCCCGTCACACGCCGGCGGTTCGGCGACCGACCGCCCCCCACAGAAAGGTTTGTGTTGTACGATGCCAGAATTTTCTTTCACAGCATTTTTTACGCGCTGCTGATGCTGCTTTACCATCTTATGTTGCAACTCGCATTTAAATGCTTCTAAAAACGGGGAGTTTGTTGCAGTACTTGGGAATTCATGGCACATATTTGTCGTCTTAAAACGATAAACTATCAATCTTAAACAATACGTTACTTTAATTTTGTTATTTTTAATAAGTAAATCTCCAGTCTAATTAGGTTTCGTATTTTTTTTAGTAAACTTAAAGTAAGCATATTCTCATTTTCTGTTCTAATGATGAACTACGGATACGTTTCACTGTTTTAGATCTACATAATGTTGTAACTTTTAATTTTATTTTCCTTTTTTATTATTGTGAAAATATTTTTTTAAATCGGTGATAAAAATCTTTTAGTCTTAGCAAGTTATAACAGCATGCTTGCTTCTGCTTTTGATGACCAGCTTGTTGGTAATTTTAATCATTCGAGCTTTCATTTTAATGATCTTTAGCTGATGAAAATAATCTTTAGCTGGTGTTATTTATAGATTTATAGGCTGCAGTAACCCTCATTCGTAGAATGGCTTCTTTCTCAACCTTATTTCTAAAGGAAGGTAAAGTATTTCAATTTCTCTGATAGATGAGCAGGCCCACTCATGGATTTTTGGGTTCGATTCAACATCATAAACATTGGACAAAACTAAATCAAACTCTTACGCGGTATTAAAAATGTAGAAATAACTCAAAACGCAGTTGAGCACAAACCTCGATTTGCAGTATATAAAATTGTCCAACGCTTCGCTAGATAGATATAAGCTTCTGGGTAAATGATTCACTGAAGACTCAGAACAAATCACGTCTGCGCAATTTCTAAAAAATTTTTTAGCGCCGAAACACAGATTTTCCTGTGCTAATTTCAGTGTAATTCTTGAATTTTAGGCAGGAGAACTTTTCACGTTCTGACCAGCACAAAGTTTTGTGTGTTGAGAGAGTTTGTGATCACTACGAGGTTCAAAAAATACAGCTTTATTGGTTTAAAATACTTAATAAATAATCTTGGAGATATTTAAATGAGAGACGTGTGGTTACATTTGAGTTCTCTTGTCATTACACACTATAAACCTGAACGCATTGTTAACTATCCCACTTGACTTTTTAACTTTAATTCATATCTTTGTCAGGTACCCGTTTGGTTTCATAACCATAACATAAAATCAAGCACCTTCGATATAACATGAACCGTATTTTTTTATGTTTTTCATAATGAACAAGTTTGTTAAATTTTACTAACAAGTCTAAACTTTTTGCCTCATCCTTTCTTACTGAAAAACAAATCTGTGTTTCCCTTAATGTTCACATATTTGGATTTCATGAACTGTGAAATATTTTCTAAATTGTTACAATATTTACGTCGTTCATTCTTGGTTCTCTGTCTTTTTCTGAAACTCAATTAGAAGCATGAGTCTAACTTCCCGGAAGTTACTTGCGTTTGATGCAGTAATTAAGGATCAACGTAAGACCTAAGGATATGCCGATTGTCCACTATTCGAAGGTGCTAACACTATTTTCATCTGTCCTCCACAGTCATGATTCTGCTTATGAGTCTGATCCAAGCAGACGACGATTCCGCTCTCGTTTCATGCGAAGAGAGGAGGAAGAAGAGAGGGTCCGCTTTTCAGAGGAGGACTCCACCAAGCCGCAGCGAACTAAGATTATCGACACTGAGGATGTCTCTCGAGGTCCGTTATCTGGCATTGCTCGGATCATGGATTCGCCTCGAGTAATACAGCGACTGCAAGAACGCGACCAGATAATAAAACAAAAGAAGGAAGATGCGAGCAAACCCCCGGCACCTACCACGTCTACAACACATTCGGTGGCACCAACAGCTACTGCGCCCTCTCAACCTAGTCCTTATGTACCTAAGAAGACTGGGCGCCAAGTAAGTGAAGATGAAATTGACAAAATAAAGAAGCAAAATAAGGCAGACGAAGTCGTAGCATCACCCAGTGGTGGAGCGGCCGCAACTGCTTCAAGTCCTTCTACTTACGGGACTAGCGTATCTACTCCGAAGTCTCCTTCAGTACGGGAAGAGGAAAGGAGCAGTCGAACTGACCGCTCTTCCGTTGCTCCTCGTAGCTTGGCTACTCAGTCATCAGCTTCGCAGGAGGACGACACAACGTCTTATTCATCAAGACGACGGGACTACACAGCTGCCAGAACGAGCGACTACACGCCATCTAGAACAGCTGACGTGACAGCGACTTCGTCTAATGGTACGTCAAGTCGAATCCCTTCTCGCCAGACGAGCATTGATACTGGTGTTTTGAGTGTGTCCCAAAGAGCCCAACCTTTCAGTAGGTCCTCATCCACTTCATCTGTAGGTGAGGCTGGTAAAGCTCGCAGTTCTCACACCCTTGACACAGCTTCCTTTGAAAGAAGGCTTTCCAGGTCAAACAGCTCTGATAGCAACAGGTCATATGATGGAACGCTGTCCCCTAGGAAATACACTGGGGCAGCGTTTTCAACAGATGAATTAAGAAATCGCTTTGGAAGGACAACTGATTCTAGTTCTAGAAATAGTACAAGCACTTACTCTAGACCATCTACAACTAATAGTACTGGCTCATCTCGTTTCCAATCACGTTTTTTAGGGCGAGCCGGTACTCCTTCGGCGGAGGCCTCCAAGGAATCGGGGAATGATGACGATGAAGAGAGCAGCGAAGAAACCGAATCTGAAGACAGCGACGAGTCGTCTGATGAGGAGGAAGAAGAAAAGGAGGAGAAGTATCCTTATTCCCGATCCGGTGGCGGGCTTCTGGGGAGGAGTACCCAGAACTCGAGTAGCACAAGTAGTTCCATCAAAAGTAAGCCAACAGATTCAGGTTATGCGAGTCGTTACGGAAGCAGTAACGATAACAGCACTAACAGATATGGCACAACTAATGACTCTAGCACAAGCAGGTACGGCACCAGTAACGATACCAGCAGTAACAGATACGGCACTACTAATGATACCAGTAGTAACAGATATGGTACAAGTAATGACACCAGCAGTAACCGTTATGGCACTAGTAATGATAGCAGTTCAACGTCAAGTTACAGACGTCCCTCAATAATCGATAACAAAAAGGATGATGACAATGAATCTAAGTATTCATTCAGCAGCAAGTACGCAAATCGTCCTAGAGCAAACGCCACGGAGGAAGAAACCAAACCAGCGTTTCAGAGTCGCTTCCTCAATCGCTCCAAGAGCTCAGCCATTCTAGGGCCAGACGCTGTTGGTGCCACCAAGGACGATGACAGCCCGCCAGCCATGGGGGCAGGCAGGGCTCGTTTCGAAGAGCTCAAAGAGAGAAGGCAAAGGCTTGCTCGAAGCAAAAGCTCTGCTGGCTTGGATGACGAAGAAGGCTCCCCCGAAAAAGCAACAAGCCCGTCGTCATACAAGTCTAAATATTCCCGAGACAATGACACGAGTACTTCATCTGTTGGATCAAGAGCTCTTGGAACGTCCAACTCTCCATCTGGGCGAGATGATGGCGGATCTTCGACAGCTCAGCTTTCCAACTGGGCACGCTACCTCAAAAACAAATACGGCAACAAAAGTGGAGGAGACGGTGCGTCGGGAGGCAGCAGTACTACAGGCACGTCGAGTGGTCTGCTCAACCGAACAGGTGTGAGCAGCACAGGCAGTTCAGGCATTGGAGGTAGCACTAGTACTAGCACCGCGAGAGCATTAGCAAGGTCTCGATCTTCCCATCTTTTGGGGGGTCCCAATGGTGAATCTTCTGAAGATGATTCTTCAAAAAACGCGGACGCTACCCCTACTTCCCCAGCAGCAGCAGCAGCAGGTTTACTGGTGGTTCCTACAGCTATCGGAAGTATCCATAGGAACCAGTATCTGAAGAAACAACATCTTTTACTTCAGATCGGGAGTAGGGGTAGCGAGCCCGGAAATTTCACATGGCCAAGAGGCGTCGCCGTTGGTCCAGACAATAGCATCGTGGTTGCAGATTCTAGTAATCATAGAGTTCAAGTGTTTGATCAGAATGGTTCTTTTCAAAAAGAGTTTGGTTCGTATGGCAACGGGCAAGGTGAGTTTGATTGCTTGGCCGGCGTAGCCGTCAACCGAATAGGTCAGTATATTATTGCTGATCGATATAATCATCGCATCCAAGTGTTTGACCCCTCTGGAATGTTTCTTCGATCATTCGGCAGCCAGGGCAGCGGGGACGGGCGGTTCTCGTATCCGTGGGGAGTAACCACGGACGCCTTGGGCTTCATCTACGTGTGCGACAAAGAGAACCACCGAATCCAGGTGTTCCAGTCGGACGGAACGTTTGTGGGCAAGTTTGGAAGTCTGGGCGGCAAGCCCGGCCAACTGGAACACCCTCACTACATAGCAGTGTCCTCGACAAACCGAGTCATCGTGTCCGACTCAAACAATCACAGGATTCAAATCTTCGACATCAACGGAAAAGTTCAAACAACCTTCGGAGGAGAGGGAGCGGAGGAGGGTCAATTCAAATTTCCCAGGTGAGCAAATAGTCATCTGTTATTTTCTTCGATGAAAATGTGTGTGCTTGTGTTTGGCATTAGAACCCACCCTACTTAGTGTAATGCGGGCTCCATTTTGGAATTACGCAGATTATATTCTGTATAGCTCACAATGAAGTAAATGAATGGAGTAGAAGGATATGTCCTCCTAATGGTAAAGAAATTATACATATCAAAATTATCGTTCCCACTTTAATCGCATGAAAATGCACTACACAAAGTTGCTGTCGCTAACTAATTTTAGAATGGTTATGTTAAGAAACACTTTCAACATACAATGCATCGATTGGGATGAACTTTAAGTATGTATTAATTTCAGAGTTCCACTCATGGATCATCTCTCACTTGGGCATCATTAGGAATTATTTTCACGAAACTTCTAATTGTATTAAAAGAAATGACTAGGAAGTGTCGGTACACACATGCTCTATGAAAAAATAGTGCTTACTTGCACGTTACCAAGTCTCAATAATTGATTTTTTAGTGTACTCAAAATTATTTCTCAAATTATAATTTTCTATGTGCCAACTAAAACTCTCCAACCCTGTCATGTGTATGAGCCTAAAACTGGTCTCTTGTAAAAGTGTGAATTTCCACGACACGATAAATGTTACAAGCTTAAAAATATTACGGCTGTTAAATTTCTAAATTAGCACAGCGAAACACAATAAATGGGAAATGATTTGCTTTTTATTCGGATACGATTAAAATTACAAGCGTAAGAATCCTAAATTAACAGACCAGAATATTTCAAAATCAAAATAAAATACGAGTTAATTTTCGTTCGGTGATCATTCTTATTCAAAGGAGTCGGTCAAACATTTCTTAACTCCCAGTAGGGCCTCTCACTTCTTTGTCGAGAATTTTCCATCTGGCGACGTGCTATCCTTAAATAAATTCTAGTATTTATGACCCGCATGTTTGCACTGAAGGCGCAATTTTTAACAGCAATTTTGAAAATGGCAAGCATTAACTGGATCTTGCCTCCAATTAGCGTTAAGTATTTATGAAAATTGAGTGTGTGACTACTGGTCGGTCTGTTGCATCATGAAAATCCCCTCCGTGGCCACCGGTAACGCACGTTTCGGTCAAAGAGTTAAAAGCATGGAGAACCTCTTAAAAAATTCAAAGGATATGACCAACCAGATTTACAACAGAGAAATAGTTCTATCAATATCCGATTTCCTCGTGCATAATTGAAGAAGTTTTCCCCTGCTGAGTGCAAGATGACGAACGCTAAGTCAATAATACGAAATTTCCGTGAATATAGGAGCGCTAATGCCTAACACCATTGAAAATTTTCGGAATTACAAACGCAAAGATCTGGATTCATACGTCTGTTCACGTAAACATCTTTTCAGTACTTCTGATTTTACCGCGACGTGAGACGCCGTTGTATACGGAGGAAATTTTCGTAACGCTACTGACCAGTAGTCACAAACTCAGTTTTCATAAATATTTAACCAAAACTAAATTAAGGCACGATCCGGTATAGATTATTTTCAAAATTGCTCTCTACAATTGACTTTAAATTTGAGTTGGATATTGAACTTCAGTTGAACCCATCGTAGTTAGCACGTTGAACAGGGAAATCCCGGTACTTGTTCGAAATTTGAGACACACTTAAACGCTAAAGTTCGGACATGCTAATATGTAAACATGGCAACTTTCTGCTATTTTGTAAACATGACAATTTACAATATAGCAGCAGAGTTCGAGGGGCGTTGTGCATGTATGAAATCAAACAAATAACTTTGACATAACCGAATACCCCAAATTTAACATAACAAAATTCGAAAAACCTGCGGAAAATTTTTCATACTGGTGTTTAAAGTGTTCCTCACAACATCCATCATTTCTCAGAGAGTACCACTTGGTGAATCTTTACTCTACGTAGAAGAGAATTGTAGGGGTTTTCATCTTAGTCGGTATGCGATCTCATAGAAAAACACAATACTGCATCGTATACAGTTTCTACTGATTACTTGACATAGGTAACTGGTACGATATAAATTGGGGTACACGTTTAAAAAAAAGGAATTTTTAAAGCTAAGTACTTAAGACGTTCCCCGCGTATTGGGACACATGTGCACCATTCGGTAAATTGCTCATTCACGTACCGGTACAAATAAATGACATTTCCTCTAATTCACGACCTCTATAAAATACAACTGCTATCATACGAGGTGGAATGTTATCGTGCCATTATACTTTCATATTTCTTAGGAAGCGTAAAAATTTATTCGAGCATTAAAGTCGATTTTCCAATTCTGCTGCTTACAACATATCCAAATCAACCGTTAACAACCGCCGAAACGCGGTGAACGGGTCAAACTGGCCCATGGGGAATCTATACAATTTCATGGTCTGTTTCCTTCAAGTGAAGTTCAAGCGCCTCAAATTGACCATCAATTTCTTGCTACTGTAAATCAAGGTCTTTAGATATGAAATCAAGTTACTCAGAGTGAATATAAAGTTTCTGAAAATTTCATATAATCACAGCTTAAGTTCCTCAAAGTTTCGCAGCTGAATTCATATAAAATGTAAAATATTTACCACACGAAAGTTTAATTCGCGTCAGTAATGTGAATAACTATTTATACATTAGAAATGAGTTATTTTCAGCTTCCCTAACCACAACAAAAAAGTTTCCAAGATTCACGCACAATGTGTGTTCCCACACGAAATAACCAGCGTATAGAGACAATAAGTTTAGGAGGAAGCTCACGGAACAAGATAAAATGGTTTCTGTATGGGAAGCACATTTTGGCAGTCGAGCATTCTATTTTCAATGCCTAGATGTCAGTCCTATTGTAGAATTAGCTACCATCACAGTAAATCTAATTCAAATCACCGAACTCATTGCAAAAATTCAAGTCATTCTGTCCGATTAAAGTAACTTTTCAATCATAGATTCGGAAAGTAATGCAATAGATCTAAAAATGTCCGGTATTAATTCACAAAAAGAACGGTGCTAAATAGTGATCTGACCTCAGTCATATCGTATCTTGGTTGTGCCTGCCAACCGAAGTAGATACAAATACTGTTACGTTTGGGGGCATTATCTTTTCTATCTGTTCTTAGTCTTTATTTTCTTTTTTAAAAGATGTCTTTAACAATACAAAAACACCGATTATATATCAACAAGAAGAGATCTACCTAACTCTCAGCTCGGTAGACCTCTTCACTTTTTCCCACTCGGAGTGCTAATTCCCACAAGGTTGTACCCTCTGAGGGGATAACAATTTATAGACAAAAAACAATTTTACCGTAAATGGATACACATTCATTTATATACATTCATTTGTATGTGTCTTATAAACCGTTTTTTCAAACATATTTAGCAAAATGTTGCAGTAAACTGAGTGACTTCATCTAGCATAAAAATGCTAAATTCTTTGTTAATATCTCCAACAAAAACATAACATATACATACAAGCAATGAAATCCCTTGGCATTATCATTATTCAACTTAGTTGCAGCTGAGTAATAAAGCAAGAGTCATAATCACTTGTAAAGAATGCAACATTCTCAACTTATCTCTGTACATGTGCTCATTTAGTACATATCTTTAGCTGTCAGTTACTAGGGTAATTCCTTCAAATCATCCTATCTTGCAGTCACCTAGTAACACTTTCCATACCGCTTGAAAAAAAAATCGTCAGCGTAATTTTAAAAATTGGCTCTTGAACAAGTTTCTCATCCTCCGTTCAGCGTTTGACACCGTTTGTTCTCGTTCTATGTTCGAAATGTCTATCCTTTAGTTTTCATTTAGATGGAATTAATTTCCAGTGTCAGCAGTCTAATTTTCAGTTAGAAGCAATTGATTTTCTTAAGGCCCTATTACACGGGGCAACACTTTGCCTCAGTTACGGCAACTGAAATGACACAACTTGTGGGTGCGCTATCACACAAGGCAACCAGTGTGGCGTTGCCAATTGCAGAGGGAGGTTGTAGCTCGCAGTGACTGCAGCATTTGACATCTTCATTTCATCATTAAATGAAATGCATTAAGAACGTATACAAAACTTAGATCCTGTTTTGCGCTTTTAAATGTCCTTGCATAATTTATTGTCTTCATTTTCTAACAATGGATGAGATTGAAGGGTCGTACGACTGTTGTTTTAAAATAATTCTTTTGATGTATTATTGACTTCTAGGAAAATATCTAATTTATGAGAATCAATATAAAATGCAGCAATATAAACATCGTAATATTATAATATATTTTTAACATCTTTTTTACAGCTCATATTCGCAAATAAATATAATAATTTGTTTTTATATCGCACAGAAATAAACAAAAGGAAGAGTAATTTAATTAATTAACACTTTGACTGCGGCAACTAAATATAAAGGTCAACACCAACTCAAATTTTAAGTCAATTGTAGTAAACTATTTTGAAAATACCAAACATGAACTGGATCGTGCCTTCATTTAGCTTTGATTGAATATTTATGGAAATTGAGTGCGTCGGTGAGCAGCATTATGAAAATTACCTCCGTATACCACCGGTGGCGCACGTCGCAGTCAAAGTGTTAACCCCATTCATTTGGTATATTGATATAGTTAGGTTCAAGCCTAAAAAACATATTAAATGGTTTGATCATTAGAAGCTGAATAAATTTTTGCCTATTTTTCTACCCGCTACTTATGATAGAAAATTAAAAATGAATGCACATTCAGTTACCTGACTTCATAGAGTCAATCTTCTTAATGTTTTTTCTATTTTTTGTGGCTTCGATAGTTACATCATATCCAGCTAAACTGTTTAAACTTATAAACCCATGGATTATTCTTTTTCAAATTTCTGACCACTTTATTTATCATAAAATTCTACCTGATAAACATTCCGATATATGGAAAAGTTACAGCATTTGAAAATGAAACGTCACGAATGAAACGTCACGGTAAATGGTAATATTCCGCTTTATTTTATACAGAAATTACGACTAATTATATGAATAAAATGACACTTAATTGCTTATATAAGACTTATTAGCTTCCATATTATAGAACACTGCGCGATTTATTAACACTTTGACTGCGACGTGCGCCACCGGTGGTACACAGAGGAAATTTTCATAATGCTGCCGACCAATAGTCGCAAACTCAATTTTCATAAATATTTAATCACAAATAAATACATGCACGATCCAGTTTATGATTGATATTTCCAAAATAGTTTTCTATAATTGGCTTAAAAATTTGAGTTTGGTGGTGAACTTCATTAATACCTAGTTGCCGCAGTCAAAGTGTTAAATCCTTCGACTTTCTATTGAATGGTAGACCAAGTTTATGTTGGCTCAGTGGGAGGCGGTGTTTCATAGCATAGGACATTGATGAAAGGCTTCTTTTATCAATTGTATGGCGGATCGAGACCATAGTGAACCAGACGGAGACGGTGTTGCAGACATCCTCACACTACGACGCTCAGTCGAGCACGTGGAGGGAGTATATGTGGAGGGACCATAGCCGTCTGTGAAGAGAACCAGTTTTTGAGATTTCTCC
Source organism: Morinoia aosen (assembly GCA_030386875.1). Lineage (NCBI taxonomy): Eukaryota > Metazoa > Arthropoda > Malacostraca > Amphipoda > Talitridae > Morinoia > Morinoia aosen. The sequence goes on from CM059560.1 coordinate 49,903,591, forward strand.
TGTGTCTGTGGTAACCAATAGCCGTCTTGCGAGTGTGACGTCAGCACGGAAGCCAGTTACCTACCAACTACGCTAGAGTGCGCACACGCTCGCTGAATGCTCTTCCAGCTGTTTAGTTAATCATTCAATCGTAAATGATTAATTTGGGATTCTAAGATTCCGAAAGATTATAAATTGTGTTTCCTCACTTGAGGACACTTAACAGTATCAAAATTACTAGCAAAGATACATGAAGAGTTGAAAACTATAAAGATTACAGGCCCTTGATTGTAACAAATTAGAGCGACTTGCACGCGCACCTCACCCTTTGACTTGTGGTGAGGTACTAATCTTGCTTTGGAAAATGAGAGCCATTGAGAGGAAGGGTTGTAGGGAAGGTGGGTGGAGTAACTTCAGCCAAGCGTCTGTGGTTGGCTCAGAATCGGGCATTGAGAGTGCCCGAGTGTTTCAACTTTTGCAGCCAAATTGAGCCCGATCGGAGTGCGCTATGCTCCCTCCATATATCCTAGCTCCATGGTCGAGCACTGCTCATGGAGCCACGGCACTGCTCCGTCGCCCTGAGGTGCGCGACTCAGCACGAGATTTTTGAACAAACGCGATAACCAAAACTCGCCCAGCAAATGCAGTCCGTTGCTCTCAGAAGCATCCGTCGCTGCTTTTTGGAGCAATTGTTGCCCCGTGTAATAGGGCCTTTAGAGGAACTCGATTGCCAGTTATAGGAGTGAGACCCGGAAATGACAGGTTTTTTTAATTTTAAGACTCATTCTTTCCTTAAGGCTTGGAAAGATATGCAAAATTCCAGCTTTCAAGTTACTAGTATACTAAATGTTAATGCCTTGGCATGCCCGAATTTTTAACCGCAAACTTTTTTGTAACAGAAGTGAAAATTTATATGGGTATTTTTTTTACTCACTTGCCTTGCCTCCATGCCTTGTACCATCGTTGGTTAAAGTAAAGTGTATTCAACAGTTTAGGCAAACAACCAAAGTACGTCAAAATAACTCTAAATTCCAATGAAAATTCCATTTAAACTTTGTCCACTGCAGTGCAATTAAATGCCTTTAAGTAAACCCATTTGTTCTACTCTTGCATGTATATAATTAGAATAAGTTCCATTTTTCGGTGCGAATTGTGAACAAACTTTGAAAGTGAAATTCATTTTTGACGTTCTTCGTCACTTGTATGTATATATAATCCTCTCCCACCTGAATAGCGAAGCAAACACATTTCATGAGGTAAGGGTTACATGTTGCAATGTAGACCGATGCCCACTAAACCTAACCCGCCCGACAGCATGGCTACCGCTTGAGTCCTGAGCAACCTCCTGTTGGATTATTTTGGTCACATCATTCGAATTTACTGAAAACACGATTTCATACAGCTAGATCTTGTATCTTTGATACTTAGAACAGTTCTTTACACAAAAGATGTCAACTACCAAACTCTCTTCACTTCGCCCGCAACAAAAATGGGAATAAAAACCAACAATCGTTCAAAACTAACGAGTAGTAATTTTTCCAAGTCAGGAGGCTGTTCAGTGTGTCTGGTTTTGTCTTATTTAATAGAAGATCACGGTGCCAAATGTGTTTATTTCAGGTTGCATGCAACTTCATGAACAGCGTGACTTGCTTCATGAAGTAAAGAATTTCATGTTCATTTTAATTTTTTTTGCATATATGTGATGACGATCTTGCAGGTTTTGACGTAGTTGAGACATGTGGAGACGCTATAACTGAAGAATTTCCCAAGCTGACTACTTGCTAGAATTTATTTCGCTGTCAAGTTAGCATTAGTTTCATAATTTTATTGTTGATTTTGTCAAGATTTTCTTTGAAGCGACCCTCAAGTTTCACCTTGATCGGTCGTACTAGAAGTTTAGCTAATTCACTGCTTTGCTTCAAAATTAAAGCTTTACACTAATGACTAACCTTTAATCGTGAGAAATAATTCCATAGAGCACAGCACATTCATTAGAAGAATCTCAACACTGTATTTTCTCTTGGTCACTTTATCACGTAAAAATTTCGGTATTTATAGCAATTTTGCCTACTTAGGCATAACTTTAGAACTTCGCGTTCATCATAGTCAAGTTGTACTAAGGTCACACCATTATCTTTGATAATAAAATTCCTCAAACTTTACACAATAGAAAAACTCGTTAACGACGTCCAAAAACCCCCACCTCCGAGCATCAACTGCAGCAACTGCGAATGACTGCCAGACTCAGAGCCGTTTAGAGAATTCAGCCCTAGGGTAAATATTTGACGGAACGTAAAAACTTTGAACTAATGCCTTTCTTTTAATTATGTTATGAGTGAAGCTTTCTGAAATGAGCTTTGATTAGAATTTTAATATTTTCTTTGCCAGAGTACTTATAAAGAATCACAAAATTGTCAGGTAAATTACACGGATAGATTTCTTTAATTGCATGCTTCATTTACGTATGTCAAGTTTGTTTAAAGGAAGCAATAACAAAATGGCTGCTCACAAAAAGAACGCACCAAAGCCCATTGAGGATTTATAGAACTAAATTTTCTGAAACTTCATAGCTGCACTTCACACAGCAAATATACAGTACATAGAACAAATTATCAGCGTCATACTTGCGAGAAGTACGCTCTGAACTCGTTTAGAGTAGGGCATTCATCGTTTTTGAAGCAACTTTCGTAAATTTTCGCAGCAGAATAGTACAGAAAGCATTCAGTGTCTCTGTTGCCAGCTTTTACGTAGACGATATAATATTATGCCTTTATGTTACTTACCATCACGGTATTCCTGAAAGTATTTTCGTGTGAAGGGGAGTGGCGGTGGACGAACAGGGCTTCATACTGGTGGCGGACAGCGGCAACAACAGGATCCAGGTGTTCCAGGCCGACGGGACGTTCCTGAAGGCGTTCGGATGCTGGGGGTCCATGGAGGGGGAATTCAAGGGCATGGAAGGAGTGGCAGTGATGCCCAATGGCAACATACTTGTGTGCGACAGGGAGAATCACAGGGTTCAGATCTTCTAGAAAACAGGTGAGAGTGCGCCAAATTTTTAATAAGAATTGTTAGTTCGCTCACGTAATGAACGTTGTTCTTTTATGATGTCAACTCAAGCTAAAAGGATTGCAGTATTGTTCATTTAAACTTTGTTAGGTTTAAAAAAAATTAAAAAACAAAATTGAAAAGACATTTCTGAATTTTTTCATAAGGGTTCATTATATAAGGGTTGTGAAATTTATCTGAATATATAGTGTTGCTATGCATTCAAGTTCCTCGTTTCCGTAGGGTATAAATCGTAGGAAAAAACATTCGCACAAAGTGTACGTTGATGCAAAAATTCTCAGACAAAACCTTGTGATCTAGAGCCGAGAGAAAATTAAGAAAAATCTAAATGCAAACCATATGACAAGTTCATATTAATTCAATAGTTAGTGGTATTGTTGTTTTCTTTGTATACAATACGCGTATCTCGTTTAATTGCAATTGTTTTTTTTAATGGTACTGCTCTGCGGTTACGTAATTATTATTGTTTCAATTTTACCCTACTCGAAAGGGATACAGGATCGAATGGGTCTATGGAGGGAGCGTCTTCCTGAAATATCCCATACACAATATTGGGGATGTATATATTTCAAAATTTAAAACACTGCATAGGTTTTCATTTCTTTAATGTTACCATGGCTATAATCTTTCATTGAAATAATAAAAAATGTGTACTGGTCAACGCAGAGCTGCCAGTGATGCTGATGTCATCTGTTGATTTCAGGATTGGGGAGATAAAGTTACAATTGAGGACGTTCTACACTGATCCATTTTATGAACATTTGTCCGCACTTCTCCGTTGTTAACACGTCATTTCCGAAGGCTCCACTCGCTACGAAAATAGTTCAAGTTTTTCATTGCATTATGTTTTAATACTCGTATCCAGTTTGAGAAAAAACATCAATTTTCCTCGCTGTGAGGAATGCATACTTGTTTACGTCATTGGAAGTAGGTCTATAAAGGAACAAAGCCTCTAAAGGAAAAACGCCTCGAAAGTAAATTAGCCTCTAACGTAAATAGGGCTCTAAGGGAAATAGGCCTCTACTAGAAATAGGCCTTTAAAGGAAATAAGCCTCTTATAGTTCATCGAGGCAAATAAATCCAGAGCCGACATTTTAACGCACATTTGTGAGCTCATGAAATCGGGTTGCGTTTGTTGTATAAAAACACACCCCGAAAGTACGGACAGGGTAGAAACAACACTGCATAGCTTAATAACGCTCGGTGATTTATTCTAGTGCCTTTTCAACTCATGATTTTTGCACTATGAACCGAGGCACTTATGAGTGTATATTTTTTTTTAAAGCTCATACCTTTCTTCTAATAACTTGTTTTTGATTTTTTTTCCAGGAAGAAATGTCTTGTAAGCGACAATATTCCCGTCAAAAAAGAATTGCCTCTACGAGAGCGTACTGATGCACAAGAAAACAGAACTTTAGCTAATTCTGCTCATGATGCTGAAGAACCCCTCGACGCTTCGCTATTCCGTTCGCTTTCAAAATCTAAGGATTCAAAAACTAGAAATACATCATTTAAGCTACAAAGAAATTTTTCTTTCGCAAAAAGTGGATTAAGAGGACGTACTCCAATATTAGCTCGAAGAAATGTTAAAGGTCCAGCTCTCCTGAAACTTTCCTGCGCTCGTTCTTCTTTGGGACCGCAGTCGGCTCCAGTAAACTCGAATGAATACTCAAGATGGATTGTAGGTCATCCAGGAAAAAAAATTGAGAATCCTTGCCATTCAAACAGCGCACGCGACGAAAGTCGCGAAAAGAGTCCTCTTCGCCGCACTTTTTCTCCAAAGAGTGAAACTTTAAAACATCAGCAAGCTTTCCAACAGGATCGGCCTATGAATTCAGATCGCTCTCAGCAACTCATTAACAAGTATCTCGTGCATAATAGACTGCAAAACCTCAATCATCAAATGGCTTTACCCACCACCGTAGGACCAAGAAACGAGTCCTCCTCATCTCCCAGTTGTTTGCCGCCTTCCGATACTTCAACTACCCAAATGAATCTGCCCCACCTGCGATCTTCGGTTCTTGTACCTTACAAGAAGCCTCATGAGCCTCGACTCCCTGTAGGTCGGTCGATAGGGAGACTTCATTCACCACCTTTATCGATCTCCAGGAATAATCAAGTTCTCAACAATGTTCGAAGTAGGCCACCATTGGTGACGCACAAAGCGAAATTACAGGAGCTTTCGCAATCCATTAGTAGTAAAAGCGGCAAATTGGATCCCTGCATGCATTCTCCCAATTCTGAAATTTACCAAGATCGAAACAGAAGACCTCTCCATCAAACTCCTGGTCGACAGGAATCACCTCGCTGTACAGACAGCGCAGCTTCAGGTGCCGGCATCAGACCGTACCCTCGGTCGGTACAGCGAAGTGAACTATCGTCTCAGAGGATGAACTCGCGACGTTTTCCTGCGCCAGCCCCTCTTCAACGAAGGCTGTTCGAACATTCTCAACCAGTTGCAGCATTACCTTCTTACCGACGAATTAGATAGTATTGATTACCTAGTAAGGATTGCACTCTCTTCCAAATTTCCAATCACTTTCTAGCTCGTATTTGTTTCATTACACTACACAATCCTATTCCTAAGCTACATTACGGCTAATTTTTTCTACGAACACATTCGCTATTTCGATTCCTTCTATATCATGTAATACTGCATGAATAAAACTACTTGTACCTTGTGTCAAAATTACCGAAATCATAAATTTGAAGGGCATAAGAATCGCACACTTGAAACATCCAGCAATTGGTTTAGTGGTTTAGTAAAACGGATTCTAAAACTTCTCGATTACGTAAAAAATTCCGTTGATATCTGGTTATCTGGTACGAAAGTGCGATTGGTATAAACGTGTCGTTGTCTCATTTCAGGTTTTACTTTCCGATTGCTCATTTGTTTGTATATAAGATACTTCTGTCCGCTAGCAATCTGCTCCTCTAAAAAAAGATAATTTAACAAGGACAAGATGCTTGCTATTATTATTTACGGAACATTGGTGATTCTAAAATTGTTGGTTTGTGTTGTTCGAAAGTTAGGGACGTCACACAGTAATGTTCTAAGCTAGCAAGAAACATTAAATCCGAATTTTAATGATTTGCTCAATTTGATCAAAAAGAATATTGTTGAATACTCATTTAAAGAGCTGGGGTTATTATTATTGTTTGAGGTCGCTTTTACACCGGGGTCGCCAGCTAATAGCAAATGTGGACCCCTCCGCTAAGAGCTGGGGTGAGCAAATCTGAATAAGTCAAGATGCTTCTTTATGTTATTTGCAGAATATTTGTTGTCTCTGTTATTAACTCATTCTTAATGTGTGTTAGCTGTACATTTTGCTCGGTATTCGTGGAAACAGTAGTCCGTCTGATACCAAGAGTCCCGACTACCATAAACGTTTACTCAATAGGAGTTCTAACTGAAGAAAACAACTGTGTCTAACATTACTGGACCTGTTTAAATTGTTTACTTTGATGCGATTCATTTCGATTAAAATAGATCTAAGCTCGTCAAAGTGTTACTATACTTCATAGGCACTTTTGTTAATAAAATTTTGTAACAAACTTAGTTTACACATTTTGTGACCCTATTCCACAGATCCTCACCACAAAACCGTGCATAAAATCCATTTTAAAGTTAAGAGACGATCTAATAATATCATAGATGCTCATAAAATAGGTTGGACTAGCAACTCCGCTTACACTGCATACCTCTATACTTGTGAAATTCTCCGATCGATGGTTTCTTGTTTGGATCTACAATCACACCTTGTGAAATAATGCCTGGACATTACGTAAGCCTGAAAAATTCTCAATTAGAGTTGTCATTCATTGGCGTTAGTTGAAATCATTAAAAAGTTATTCAAACCAAAATATAGAAGAATAGGCAGAGGAAAAATTTTTTTCAAATACTTGAACAAACCCTAATGACAACAAATTTCTGCCTTGATTTGCAATTTATTTATATCTATTACACTTCATTCAACAGTTATCCTATCAAAAAACAGTGAAATCGAACAAAAGGTCACTCATTTTAGCGGATGTGGTATAAAAAGTTTTCTCATGTAAAAAATAGCTCAAACTAATAACGATATTTTCTATAGGCCCCGTGTGCACGAGTACCAAAATAAATGTACTTGGGACCTTATTTTCTGCTAAATGTTTTGATGCTAAAATAAAGTAAAAACTATCGCATGCGTGTAGGGATTTATGAGATGTTTGTAAGAATTTCTGATCAAATAAGTAGTTTTATCTGATGTACAACCGAATATTGAAGTTGCCGAAGTGTTTCATTGATTTTGGAAACATTGACTAAAAAATAAAAAAATATCGTAGTGGTAGCGAGTGGCAGAATGAAATTACGAATAAATAATTACTCTAACATACCTCTTATAGGCACTAGTAGCTCATCAAAATAAAGAGCATTGTGCTGTTATTCGACGACAGATATCCTGCATACGTTGGTTATTATTGTTCGAGGTCGGTTTTCCACAGGGGTTGCCAGCCGATAGCAAATGTTGACTCCATCGCTTTCGCGAAGCACTTAGAAAAAGTAACATGGATTTAGACTGGGAGAGCAGCTGGATTCCCATGGGTGTCAGCTGCCCACCATCCATTAGCCGAGCACCTTACCATGCTGGCGCACGTTGATGCACTGTCCTGCCTAAAAGTTCGCCACACCTCGTAAGTACAATAAAAACAATTCATTTCAATATTTAATTGGATCACTTCAACCCTGAGATTATTTTCTCAACTCAGTCCGCGTAGGTTCAATTCTCGCGACTTTAATCAACTCTCTACGCTTAAGTTCAAGCACGCATGCACAAGAAGTTGGTCTGTTATAACGCACAAACATGGAGCAGTTTGGAACATCTCTTTTTATTCTCTATTAACAATTTTTTAATCTTTTCTTTCTGGAAAAAATATTTGACAAGCGACAGTACGCTCGTCAATAACGAACTACCTTTACGGAAACTGAATGGTCCACAAGCTTCTTTGCCACTCGAACAGCTCACGTGATGAGAGTCGCGATAAAGGTCCTCTTCGCCGTAATTTCTCTCCTCTGACTGAAACTTTATAGCATCATCGAGATTTCTTATAGGGTTAACGCGTTGTTTTAAATCCCTCGCAGCAACTTTTCAACAAGTTTCTTGTGCGTAACATTTTACAGCGTTTCAAAGTTTTCGGTGTGTTCGACTTCTACCGTCCTTCTATGTGCGGTGTTATTGCATCGCATGTAGCACTTTCCAGTCTTTTATCCATGCCGAGCATTGAGCCACAGATATTTTTGGAATTCCTGTCGACCGTGGAGCTGCTTCGAAAGATATATATAGGGCGTCTACGGTGTTCCATGGTGCGGGCGCCACTACTTGCGTCCGTGATGCGTTTCGTCTTGCCACAGTAACAAAGAAACAAATCTTCAAGGCTCAATGAAAACTCCTCACATGGGGTTAACGCATGACAAATCAGCTAAAAGATTTGATTAGCAGTGTTCAGAGCAAATATGATACAAGCTAACTAAGCTGAATGCTTCTATCCGACTCCTTAATGATTGCGAAAATTCCTGCTTAGATTATTTCCAGCCTGGACGATAGACCGCTGGTGTACAGCGCAGGGAGCGTCGAAGTTTCGACATGTGGTTGATTTCAATTTTTCTTGACATGCAGCTTGACGCAGCGCACTCCCGGCTGGTGCTGTCGTTTTCTACAGCCTTCACAGAGTGTGTAGCGGAAACTGAAAATGATGAAAAATATTAGCGTGTCATAAAGTATGTCTCATTGAAAGGATAACATTATCCCCAATTCAGTTAATAATACAAATGAAGTTATTTTTATACGTCGTGATCCTGGAAATAACGTACAAATCGTGTTTTCGATGATTCGTAGACGAACGGAGAACCTTCACTCATTTGAGAAAATCAGTGCCATATATGAAGAAAACGATTCATCGTGCCAAATATTTTCCTTCGCTATTTTCACAAATCGCCACGATATATCTATCTACTTCAACTTCCAAATAGCAAAATCGGGACTGGATTCTCAAAGATTTTACATAGTCGTAGCAGGAAAAGCTGGAAACGTAAGTTCTGTTAGGTTGATTGTCGAGTCCTGCTTGACTGAGTCCAGTGTTGTTAGTCAAGAAGAAAACTCATGGTAAGGCTAGAATACGTAATAATAAGATGTGTTAGCCGAGGATGGGTAAAAAAGTTAGGTTAGGATCGGTTAGGATAGATTATTTAGGCTGATGAAATAGCCCCGAATTTTTTCATCGATCCAGGTTGTAGGAGTATAATAACGAACCCTAACTGCTTGCGAAGTTGGACCCTGTGCCTTCTCTTACGCTGTAAACTCGATATCTGAACTCTACATAGTAGCTTCAAAAAATCTAATTTTTAATAACTATCAATTTATATTTGAAAATCATTTTGAAAATATCTTAACTTATAAATAGCAGAATCAAAAGAAAAGAGGAAGCGGATTAGCTTACTCAAAAATATTGTTGTGAATGAACTACAGCCTTAACCATAGACAACTCTCTCATTTGTGATAGTGGGGGTACACTATACGCTAGTGAAAAACAAGAATAGAAGCCGAACCAATATTTAGATTATAGCGCTACGTTGTTTTAATTCATTAAAGATTATTAATAGGAGAACCGATTCAATGCGATACGAATTCAATGCAGTACCGAATGAAAACTCATGGCCTGTAAATACTCGAAAAGTCACTAATTCATGAATTGAATCGTTTTAGGTATAGAATGAAAACAGGAATATTACTTAAAAATAAAAAGTCGAAGAACAACTCATAACTCGAAAAGTGCGTGAAAATGAAGCCTGTAATGCCACACTATCAACAAAAGACATTGAAATATTATGAAATAATAATAAAATTATTATTATTATTATTATTATTCGAAAAACCTCTCAAGCTCTCAAAGAATTTGAAATTTTTGAAAAAATTAGGAAGCTGCTTTGGTGTATGGAATATTTAAGTTAAAGAATTAACCGTGCGGAATATTAAAGAATCAAAGGAACTGTCTACGTAAAAACCTCAAGAAAAGCCGAATACCTGAGAGTCTCCACCGAAGTGGAGGAAGCACCTTGGGTGGAGAGGCCTTTAACTTGGAGGGTCTCTACAGTCTCCTGCAGATGCTGGTACAAGAGCAGTCTTCAAGCTTGATAGTCTGGAAGCTGCAACACAACACGTTAATAACGTACGATTTTGGGGAATTTCCCGAACCCAGCGTTTACTGGAATAAAATAACATTATTCCACAAACATATATATTCCGCATATAGGGAGTTTTATTGCTACTCAATAAAAAGTTCGTACATGACGTGGCGAAGATCACGTGTTCCCTATGTTGAGCACGGGAAAGATGATAATAACCAAGGCGTTGAGTGGCAGCTTAGACGAACGTATGCCAGAGAAGATGACGTATTTCAAATACGTAACAGTGTTTGTGAAAGGAAATCAGTATAATTAAAGAAATGTGAGTGGGCCAAATTTTGCATTGAACTATAAGGCATTAACAAAAAGAATGGCTGTAGGATCGTCTTTAGTTGAAGAGTTTGGAAAAAAAAACATGTGGTAAGAAAGGGTGGGACGATCAGCTGAGATTTCGGTCTCACGTTGAGAGAGGTTAAAAATATGAGGTTAAAATATGCAATAGAGGTTATAATATGCAATAGAGGTTAAAATATGCAATAGAGGTTAAAATATGCAATAGAGGTTAAAATATGCAATAGAGGTTAAAATATGCAATAGAGGTTAAAATATGCAATAGAGGTTAAAATATGCAATAGAGGTTAAAATATGCAATTTGAATGTGACTCGAATTGGAAATCGGTTGCACACTCAATAAATCATTAAATTGGGCAACCATACGCGTGTAAAAACAAACCATAACGACACGTACGTACAGCTCGTACATAATTTGAAAGCGGAACAGATGTGAAACAACTCTCAAGTAAAATATTTGTCAATAAACATGAAAACGTCATATCTAATAACATGACCTGTTCCCTACTCTAAATATCTAGATCATAATAAATTTTTGTGAGCAGCTTAAAATACGCAAATGCATGCGACAAAATCGTCTGCGTAAATCTGCAGTTGGTTTTCCATGCAGCAGCTAACGCCTACGATTTCTGTTCAGGCGCCAGCGCAAGGATGAGCTTAGCGACGTCGGTCCCTTGCCCTGTGTGGGCGACGCTGAGCGCGGGGTTGGCCATGGGCAACTTGCAGGACACTGACAATTGCGGGAACGACTTGAAGAGGACACGAACCTCTGCAGCCAAAAACAAGTGTTTTGTTACAATCAAGTTGATACATTATTGTTGGCGTTTCGATGAATTATAATTCACGAGAAGCAATGATAATGAACTCTAACTCAAGGCGTTCCTGCCGCTGGACGCACACGTAAGCAGCGGTCTCATGTTAAGTAGGGTTGAAGTAGCAGAGTTTTAAAAAACGACTTTACTGCTCGAAAAAAATGCATCTTTCCTAAGAAGTTTAAAAATGTGATGGCATGATGATATTTTATCTCGTATGCTTAAATCTCTTCTTAAAAAGACTTTGAAATAATTGAAATGATGTTTATTCACACCGATTCGCAAATGAGCAACTTACCTAGTGGTACACTTGTGCTCCAATAGGCAGTCAACGTGTTAAACTATTCCCCAATTTTACTCACGGGTGAAATATTGTTATTGGTCGCTTTATTTATAAGCGTATTTGGCTGAAATTTCATTGGTTTTTTAACTCTTTTTCGAAAGAAGTAGCGGTAACATGCACGTTTATTGAGTAGTGTTTACCAAAGCCCTTTTCTACCATCTTTTCCGTCACTGAAAAATTAGAACAGGCGCACAAAGAGTGTGAATGCACTGTAATAAATGCTATAGGATAATCGTTCCAGTTTCTTGGACAGTAGGACTACCATCAGTGTGTTACCTAAGACAAAAGTGTTACCTATCGTATTTCATTTGAAAGTTTCACTTCCTGAGGCTGATACATTTTCAAATTAAAGTGAAAATAGCGAATTTCGAGAGGTATCTAGAGGAAGTATGATGAGATCCGAAAAATTTCCATGTGCGACTATTTTTAACTAACAAGTTTTCACGTTTGAAATGTAACTATTTAATCCGCCAATCCCAATCGTTGGAAAATATGGTTAAGGGTGACGCGTTCCCCGATGTGTCAAAATTTCGTTGATTGAACTAGTCCAACAGTAGCAGATGTGTCAAAAATTTTCTTAATTCAGAAAAAGTTCTGTGTTCCGTTAACTTAGAACATTTTCGATCGCATCAAGGACTTTCTCACCCCCCTCACCCAGAATGCAACGCTTTGCCACACCGCTACGGGAAAAAATTGTCGAATTGTGAATTTATTTCTTTTCCAGGGGAATAACCCGTGTAACGCCTGAGATTTCGAACACACAGCTTTTCGCAAGGAAAGCTATAGCTCATACTCATAAGTCCTAATGCTCATCCATGACTAAAATGAAAAAAAGGCATAAATTAAAATATTGCTCTATAAATGAGGCTGTTGCAAGAGATAAACGTGTGACTAAATCTTATCATATCGCTGTGAACTAAACGTATAACATTTCACTCCGGCAGATAGAAAAAATTTTGAGTGTAATTAGCAGCTGGAATCAATTTTTATTCAGAATAGTACTCGCCGTAGCATGTGCTGTTCACATTCGTACTTGATACGTTCATTTACTAATTAGGAGAACATTTTCAAGAAGAAATAGATTTAAATAAAATTGCAATAAACTTTCAAACCAGAAGACATACCACATTTGACGACGATGTCTCGAACATTTTTGCTCGTTAAGTAAGGCTTTCACCTATTTAGAATGGTGAACAAAATTTAGTTACAAATGATACAGAAGATACAATGTTAGATACAATGCGTCGGACATTATTGTTTTCAGCACCCAGTTGAAATATACGATGCTGTCTTGACCAACAAGCTTGATTAGAGAGTTGGATCAAAGAAAATAAATTAAGCGACGAACATACAGTGAATTTGGCTATTATTTCTCACTGGAACGAAGCAAGCTGCCCTTGAGAAGTTCCAAGTGATGTCTGTACGGGTCCGGGAGGCTAAGAGCCACAAACATGTTCTTGGATCGTTGCATTTGTTGAGCAAGGCTTTGCATGCCTTCCTTGGTGGCCAGGCACGCTGAGAAATAATCCAGGTCATACCTGCAAAGGCGAAGAAATCCGCAAACTTTATTTAAAGCCCACTGTACGTCGGAAAATCAACAATTGACAGTAATTGAAAACGAGTAATTCGTGGGGTGCCCGAAAAAAAAGGAAAAATTTACTTTGAGTCAGTTTTAAGCGGAGAAGTTTAGTTAAGGTCGTGCATATCTCTCTGAATTACTGGTTCATGTTACATCCGAATGACTTTCAGAACATTGAAATTTATTGATTATGAGTGAAAATTTCAGACAATTATTGCACAAAAACTGGACATTGAACTTCTTCGAGATATCAGTGAACTTTTCGTGGAAGCAAAGTTTAATACCATTAAAAGATCTGTTAATACTAAAACGCTATGAGCATCACAATTAACATTAAAAAAATTACCTCAATTCTTTATTTCATTCTTTAAAATACAATTAGACTGTACTTCATGGTGCACCCTGGAATGATTAGCTTCATCACGAATGAGTAGGACTCATAAGTGAATGGCGCAAAGAATTGGATTAGTCCAAGAGTGAACCGCATATTGACAAGTACTCCAATAGTACACAGCATAAGGAAAAGTACTAATCGATGAGTGGTCTGCACAATTAAGGACAAGTACTAGTTCAAGAGCGGACTACACTTTACATTGCACCAGGAGCTCTCACTTCACCAGTTTTTGCAGCCAATACTTAAATTGTCCCTCAACTCCAAACGCAGTATTGACCTTCTAAATAATAACAAATGTGGGCAACGAAGAACTCGCATGTAATTCGTGATCTTGAAATACGTTCACGGTGATATTTAGGCGATTTGTCCCGGTCGTTTTCTAATTTTGTTGATTATAATTTGCCGAGTATTGCCGCAACTCTTAACACTGGTGATGTTAGGGCAATTATTAATGCATAGTTGCAAAAAAGTCATTAATTTAAATGCATCGCGACAGCGTCAAGGAATCTTGAGGTAGACATGGCGTGAAGGGGAAAGGTTATAACAGGGCAATTTTCATAAAATTATACACATACCAGAAGAGATAATCAGCCAGCGATCTCAGATTTTGAAAGATTTTCGTATGAGATACTTGCTAATAAAACCCCTCCTCATGCCAATAAAATCTCATCTGTTATTTAAGACATCCGATATGCCAAAATTTCATTAGTAATGACTGCATGCCACCCTTTGTCGTTTAATTAGGGCAGGTTATCCTAGAACCCAATGCCAAAATTATTCCCTCGTGCCAGACAGAGATCTATAAACTTTTACGATTTGTTTAACGAGACACAGATGATAAGTTCAGGTTCGGCTAGGTTAGGATGGGTAAAGTAAGTCAGTTTTAGTTCATTTGAATGAAAAAATAATGTATACAGGCTGATTGTCTTAAAGCTGCAATGAGGACTAGTATTTTAATAAAAATTATATAACAAATAAGACAGTTTTCGAGTTATTAATAACAAATTGTTCGTTTTGAAATTACGAGCCCATCGTGACGAACTATGGGAATAGGTTGCAATTCCCATAGGAATTCCTATAGGAACTATGGGAATAGGTTTTTTCAAAAGAATAGGTTGCAATTACGTGGATTCAAAACACGCCAAAAGAATAGGTTGCAATTACGTGGATTCAAAACGCGCCTAAAGAATAGGTTGCAATTACGTGGATTCAGAACACGTCATAAGAAATGGTTGCAGTTACGTAGATTCATAACACGCAACACAACTTACCAGACGCTCATGTAACACAAATCTTACGAACGATATTTTAACCTCGCCGGGAAGATCTGCTTTGCAAGCTCATCGAGAGGAGCGAAGGCGTCGTAGCTGCTCTCAGCGAAGACTTGAAGTGTTCCCGTGAACGAGTCTTTGATTCCTAAGAGAAGGTCACTGAAGGCTGTCGGCAACGGGCCAGCCTCTCGATGGCGGACGTGTAAAAACGGAGGCTGGTAATGTTGTAGCATGAGCTGTGCGGCATCAAAATCGCGTTTTCTCTCCAGGATCCACATAGTTAAAGGTTCCATCAGAGAAGCACCCAGTTTGACCAATGGCTCACGATGGGGCTTGCTGAGCGCAATTTCCGAGCAGTATTTCATGTCTACCCCTGAGAAATGTAGGAAAATAGGAATGAAATGTTGGTTGAAAATTTGAATTAGACAAACAGAATTCGTATTCGATATACGAAGAGTGGTCAAAATAGTTTCAGGACTGCAGTGATTGTGACGGTGCTCAAATACGGGGAGGGAAGCCCACTGGTACAGTCTGACCTTCACCTCAGCTGTGTATAGCCCCGTCTACACTATCAAATTTTTCGTCAATCACGAACACACCAAAACGCGAACAAAAACACAAACTTTTCCGAATCGTGTCCAGATGTCCAGACGACGTGTTCGTCGGTGTGAAGTTGTTCGAGTTGTCGAGCAACAAAAAAATCTAATCAATATATTGAGTCAATGATTTTGACAATTAAATTGATCGTCTATGCATGGGCACCTTAAGGGCGACTCAGACGGTGGGGTAAAATGCCAAAGGCTGACGTCAAACTCTGGTGTCCTTGGTTCAAGAGAAAGGTAGTTTTAACGTCGCTGGATTTAATTACATGGTTCATGAAAAATTAAAATTTAATCCGTTGAACCTGTCAAACACTGCAACGACTAGTTTAAAACGTTAAACACTGTCAGTAGACACAATAATATTCATTCATGTTAAACCCATATCTATGCTAGGAGGAATTTATCTTTCAGCACTGAATTAATAGCAGAATAAATACTGTACATGATTTTAAAATTTGAAATCTTGATTTGCTATCTTCCTAATGCCCGAACAGGAACATTCAAGGATGTCCTTGAAAATTTGAAGTGTGAAAGCTTCACAGTTTCACGTCACGCTTACATGTGTATCAGTCATACGAGCTTGCCTCAAAAATTAAGAATGTTCCAGTCAAGTTGTCTGAATATTCTCTAAATACCCTTATGTTAAACATTAGTTTATCTTTAATGGTGCTAATCTGCTGATTTGAAACCACTGACAAAACAGAATGAAGTAGAAAATACTATACCTAATGAGCGCAGCAAGCGTCCGAGTTCTTCCTCTCGGTCATGCAAAGTCTCTTGATTTGACGGTTTGCACAAGAACGATAGGACGAAAATGAAAACGTTCTCGTACCTGGAATAAAAAGCTTGGTTATTTAATTTGGAAAAAATGAAGTATAAAATTATAAACACCAAATACAGTATGCTGAAATAAACCTGAAGAGTATGGGGAAAGTGAATTGTCTGCAATGCTTTGAAACTCACCTTTGGAATTCATTCTTTGACTTTTTTCTGATTTCAGGATCTGGGAATAATAAATGTTCCAATTTAATGTGCTTGTTTTCTATCATTAGCTTGACGAAAGTTCGAGCAGCCATAATTTCTTGAACGCCTTTGTGGAAGAACTGATAAACAGTTGGGCAGTCTGGATTGGGAACTGTTTTCGTGAGGAAAACGACAGAGGTGATTACTGACGTAGACAACTTATCATGCAATTGCCATTCCTTGAATTTATTCAGAAGTCGAACTTGTATTGGCTCTAATTCCTCCAAAGACAATATAATTTTGTTTTCTGTTATGCAGCGGAAGGCAAACTGATAGACTTCTTCTAGAGCCTCTCTAATGAAAGCTCCGAGATTGTCTATATGTTGGCTCAGGAGTTTTCTTGAGATGAATTTTTCGTAAAGAAGCAACATTTGTTCGATGACGTCGTTAGGAGTTTCCCAGCGTGAAATAGTCTCCCGTGAGTAGTGGTAGAGGAAGTAGAACAGCACGAGATTGACTGGGTATATGAAAAATTGTTTGACTTCTGGGAGTAAATTTTTGAACATTTCAGCCATTCCCTGAAGTAAGGGAGCCGAGGAGGATAAACTCTCTTCGTATCTTTCAAGGAACTTTAACTGTTCTTCTTCTTCTGACAACGGCACAAGTTCGAATGTTTTGCACAAAATCCCACTTGAATTGAGCAGTTCTTTCAGCTGAGTCGCTCTGTGAGGTCTTGTAGTAAAAAGAAGCTGACAAAAGCTCATACTTTTCATTAGCTGCAGAACTTCAGTGATGACTTTTGCTGAAGCATCATTAACCTCGTCATAACCGTCGATAATGATCAAGTTTCCCAAAAACCGGAAACACTCTACTGCCTTCCCTGCGTCGGTAGAAATCTTACGGCAAGCTTTCGGGAAGTTGTTCATTAAGGCTTCCTCCAACGAACTCGTTGTCCGATCGCGACACTCCAGGAACAACAGAAGATGTATCTCGCTGAGAAAGTCTACCTCTGCATCGATAATTCCAAGAAACTGCAAAACAATATTTTTAACAACTGTCGTTTTTCCAGAACCACCTTCACCAACAAGAACAGTGGCACGTCTTTCGTCATCATTGACTCGCATCAAAATATGCTTATACGATTCTTTGACAGATAAGCCTTCTACTGCCAAGTTTTCTTCTCGAATATATATCTCCATAGGATGAAAGACTTTTTCAGAATTGATGACATTTTCGCTGAAAGGGATAGCCTCACTCGTGCAGTAAACGCGCCAGTACGATTGACTTTCATTAAGGGCCTCAGTTTTAAAAACGATTTGTTGTTCAACACTTTGTCGCTCAGCATCAGTGTCCACGACACCTTCGAACGATTGTTTAAGATATTGTCTGTGTTTCTTGAGACTGTCTTCATCTATACCGAATGTTTGAGCGTCCAAAACGTCGAAAAATTTCAGCAAAATTCTTTCGCCCTGATAAAAGATCTCTTCACTGATTGATGATGTTTTTATTTTGTGACTGATGAGATTTCTGAACTCCTTCAGTTTCCAAAGCAGACACTCGGCTGTAGAGTCATCGTGGTCGTTATCATTCTGATGAGAGCAGTCGCCAATATTACCTAGAAGTTTAATTAACCTAACGAGCAAAGTTACGTCAAATGATGAGGGATCCGTGCCCTGCAAAGTTTTAATTTCTGCAGGATAAAAGTGATACTTTTTATCCAGCTGGGTCTTTGATACATTGGTTTTATTTTTTATAAAATCAAGGAATGTGTCATTTTCTTTCTTCTCGTGGCAAAGCCAGCTAAGCAATGTTTGAAGAGCCTCTGGCAACAATTTTTGAACCAGAACAGCGTTACGATAGCGGTTAATTTCATTCTTAGGCAACAAGTTGATCGCCAGTACGGGGGTTGCTGACGTGGTGATCGATGTTTCGCCGCTACTAAAGTTGCTAGGTTTTTTTTCGGTAACAGGGTTTATTGGACTTGTATCACTGCAGGTGATATTGGAGGACACAGAAGATACTGAAGGAAGTGATATTGAATTCGTGGTTGCCTCTTTCAAGACAGAAGAATTACTTACAGAACTCAATTCATGATCAAGCAGGCTGGTGGAAGAAAGTGAGGAAGAGCCAGAAGCCTCCCGGTAAGGGGCAACAACTAATGAGGCGATGGAAACATTAGAAGAACATGATGTAAGAGGAAGAGAAATTGGCGCAGTTCTAGAAGCTTCATCTATAGCTAGAGATGAAGTTGGAGCCCCATCTAAGAATGATACAGCTGGTGATTTGGTACTTGGAGAAGAAGTAGGAAAAAGTGATAACAGTGCGTGCGACGAATCCGATGAAACGCTTGAGCTCCTGCTAACCGATTTAGCACTAGTAGTGGAATTTTCAAAAACCTGATTGAGGTCGATTTCAACAAGTGCCGAAGGAGTTTTTACTCGGGGAGAAACGGGAAGCTCTGTATCGTGCCCAGCAAAATCGTTCGAAACACAGGCAACAGGGACATCACAAAAAAGTCCATCGACATCAAACAACGGAGATCCTGCTCGTTCTTGAGAGAATTCAAGTTCCTGATTTTCAATAACAACATCGGCTGATTTAACTTCATGAGGAGAGTTTCCAGTAAAAATTGATGGCTCGTTTCTAGAACTCTGCTCCGTTTTTCCGATAACCTTAGGCGACTTTTCTTTAGTGCGTTTTACATTCTTTTTCTTCCTTTCTTTTTTATACTCTTCGAGTCAAGTGGGAGATTCTTTTGTAGCGAGTTATCTTCTGGACCGATGGACGTATTTGTTTCCGTGCCTCCGTGAGTGCCACTGGTGCTGTGCGTGAGTGGCCTTTCATTCCTGAGGTGCGCCAAGATCTCTGCCAAGGTGTTGTGCAGGCCCAACATTCCTTGCTGCACATCGTTCATGTCATGCGAGAGTTTCTCAGTTCGGTCTTCTATTAGTTTGACAGTCGTTTTCAGGCCGTGCTCAACTAGATTTTCAATACCTGAAAGCACGAGAAAGGAAAGGGGAACATAAAATAGCGTAAGCAGATGTCTTGTTTCAAAAGTAGCTCAGTCCCTAGAAACGATGTCATATCTTTGTGAACAATTTCTTACTTGGGTTTGTAAATGAGTTAACGGGCCACCATGCAGTTAAAGTCGATGTATTTCACGACAAATTATAAAGATACTGAAGAGACTGAGAGAAATTCCAAAGTAATTAAATGAAATGTGTCTCAACCCAATAAAAAACTGTTTTCGCACATGACCAATAAAATTCAATCCATAGATTTTCATGACGAATAAAATTTAATCCAAGGAGTGAATAGTGAGTAATTTGGTAACTATAAATTCGCGATTTAGATTGCATAAGGTTTATGAAACCATTGAATCATTTTTATTTGCTGTCAGTTCAAAAAGAAAATGCGCCTCTGGGAAATTCCAGCGAGTTGAGAAGTTTTGGACTGCTTTCTTGCTTGAGCCGCGCGAGGACAAATTCTAAATGCTGAAAAGTAGAGAAAATATGAGGATTTGAATGCACGGTTGCGTTGATAAAGTGAAGCTACGATTATCTTTCAAAATAATGCCCGTTAATTCAATCCTTAGCAATGAACGTCTAGTTTCACACAGATCTGCAACGTAACCCAATTTTTTATTTTAAAACAGTTGGACAGTTGTCTGTAGTACAAATACTGGTTTCTTACTCAAGCTAAAAAGTTGAGATTGCCTCTTACAATAAGATAAAATGTAACAATTTTTTTTCATTGATTCCATGAAATGCCTTCGACAAAATGGGCTAATTGAAATGATTTCAAATATTTTGTTTCAGTGTTGGCAAATTATCAAAAATTAGTGCTAAGAAAATGTTTATAAATAATGAGTTATAACCGTATAGCACCTAACAAAATTAACTTATTGAATACTTCCTTTTAGAATGAAATAGAAAACAAATTTGTTCACGAAAAGAGCTGAAGAGCGTTTTTCTAATTGCCTGTGAATGAATCATGAGCATCAAAAAAGGTAATATTTCATTATGACCCTTGTATGTTTTTTACAGCTAAATTTTAAGAAATGATTAGCTTCATTGAAAAAATGAGATTTTTATGGGAAACCATGCTTGACTCATTCTGATGTGTCAAGTTTGCATAGCTTCTGTTGCTGTTTACTTCCACAGGCGTGAATGATCGAGTGCTGATCATTTTTCATTCTGTTAAAATCAGTGGGGTTTGAGTACGCAAGTTTTCATTCATGGTACAAAACTCACCTGTGAGCCTAGAGACAAGTTGTGACATCCTTACTTCTTGGTCCGACGGCAACGGCGGAGCCTTTTTGATCCCTTCCTCCATTTTGCAGCAGGAAGCTAGTTGCCCTCACTACTGTTATTCCTTCGGAGACTTAATTAACCATACTCTTCCTATAATGTAACAGGAATTCTGAAGAAAATTAATTTATATTACAGCAATTGAGAATATTACACTATTACAGTATTATCTATATTACATGTTTAATTTGATAGTAAATTACTGTGGAACGTACGAGCCAACGGTATAGGTATTTATTTGTCACTTATTGGAGGCAAATGATTGTTGAATTTAGTTTGTAAAATCACGGTCACACATTTGATTTAAATTATTTTGCCGCGAGCAAATAATTATTTCTCTCAAGAAGGCATAAAAAAACATGGCTTTCTTTGGACTGGAAATCTTGACGTTAACATCCTCTAACGCACGATGAAGAATATACAATTTCTGAATCTCTTAGTTTCAGCAAAGGGCGAGAATAGATTTCCGTCCATAAATTCTCAGTTCTAGAGTGTGTCAACTTTTCTATCAAGATGAATGGTTGAAATATCATTGGATTTAAAAAGATATGAAGTTGAAATGATTGCTCGATAACAACTAGTTCCTCCAAACGAAGCAAAGATAAAATAAATAAACAATTACTTAGCTCGCTGAAAATAATTCTGATGCAAATAGAGCAACTCATATTTGACTCATTTTAGCCAATTTATTTTCACGAGCAATACACCAGCAATAAAATAAAAATCAAATATTCAACATAAAAAATTATGCAAAAAGGCTCCGTTTTTCGGGTTGTAAGTGTACACATATGTATTGTTGTGCTTCTTTGCAATTTTTTACAAGGTACATGAAAGGCCGGACGCATAAAATTAGATTTAGTACACAAACACATCCTCAGCATTCACAGATTTAAATATTCAACTGTCGAAATGACCACATCCAAAAACGTGCATGATTGTCAAATTTTTCTTTAAAAAACTTCCACACCAAGCAGTGGCAGAGCTAACACGGGCCGGTGCCGGTCTGCACGGTGCTTGATGGTAACCCGTCGAGTGCGAGGGGTTAAACTGAAGTTGAATGTTCAAATCACGTCAAAATTCAAATTTTTTAGCAATTCTATAAATATCAAACATTAAATGCGCCTATCAAACACCATTCATTTTAAAATATTGTTACGACTTTTTCAAACAACTCATCTATGGGTCGTTTCGCAGCAGGAAGGGCTTGAGCTCGACGAATCGATTGGCTGTATCGCAGTCAACGTGTTAATACAGGAAACCTACTATATCGAAATCAAAAAATCGAAAAAAGTCAATATGTTATTACGTACACACAATTTCACAGCATGAGATAGCATGAGCTACCTCTTTCTGCATTGAGATTTTGTCTCCTGTGGTTACTAGAGATCACAACGTGTTACTCGCGACTCTGAATATCATGATTTTTGCTGATTCGTAATTAAAAATTGTCAAGAATCTGTGAAGAACGATCAATTTTGCGAATTAAAAATGAAAATTTAGGAAAAGTTTGATCAAAATCTTGTAATTGTGTGTAACGAATTTTGTGCGCATTTATTGTTTGCTTGAACAAAAATTGTAAGTTTAAAAAACTGTGGTCAGGCGCATTCTAATGGTACAAGTGGGTTGCTCTAACATTAGTGTAGGCCTGAATGTTTACATTCAACATAGAGTTATGTGGCTTGTAAGCGAGGCAGGCACTCGAGCTGGGTTAGTGGTGTGCTGGGTAAGCAAACCTCGAGAGCGCGAACAAGGAGTGCAGTGTAGGGTTACCACAAAAGGCAAAGATTTGTTGACCATAGGCTGGCCAAGGGTAGGGGTAGTAGAGGGTAGAGGCGTGAGAAAGCCTACTCGCCAACGGGCTTAGACTTCAAGAATTAACGCACAAAATAGAAGCGAAAAATGCGTGTTCGGCTTACAGCGAATAGGGAGCGGACAACCTCGGGAGGAGCCAATAGGACAAAGCCGGCGAAGGTTTGGAAGTGCAAGAGTGGTGCCATTGGTCATGATTAGAAAGAGGGTAGCCCCAAAAGAACACTTTGACTAGCACGAAAAGACGAGAGCCAGTGAGAGTTCGCGAGCATCTCGATAAGGTTCGGCGTGGCTAGGCATCATGATACCTAAAGTGTTATACTCTGCGTCGTGAATAGGTGTCAAATTAAATGTTATACTCTGGAATGAGATATATTTTTTTGAATCAAATAATTAAAAGTCACATTTTTGCTTGTGCAGAGGGAAGAAGATCCCATGCCGGGGAGGTTGTTTTAAAGGAAAAGTTTTATAACGACGTCAGGGCGGGTAAGGCTCGTGCTTTTGTTACGATAGATACCGCTGGAGACGATAGGTTCATACAACATATAAGAGAATTGGAGCAGTTGAATTAAATGTGGAATATGTGCATATATATGTATGAGAAAATTGTAGAATTAAAGTAATCGTACAAATTTTTGTTGCCCTACAGGAGGGCGGTTTTCTCTTTTCTCCTATTGATTGCAAGTACTACTTCTTCATAAGAACGTCCAAAGACAGTATATGCACTGTGTAAGAAACAGGGAATGAACTGAAGCTGCTCTGGGATGACAGAACTTGTGATCCGAGGCTAAATGACAATCCATTGTGACGTTGGAATGCGCCGACCCATCAGTTAGGCATTATTTCATTGTATGTGTTCCGTGTGTAATTTACTTGAGGGAATTGACCGGTCAATTAGGCAGAGTAGTATTTGTCAATATGTGTTACTCACAGTTCCAGTAAATTACGATTAAGGCTTTGTACCAGGGTGTTCATTATAAAGGATTCGTCAGCATTTAATGGAGTTTAAAAAACCCGTTACACTCGCACACATCTCACCGAGGCAAACTAGCGCACTGAAACGCGCTGATGTAAGTTGAGTCAACCATCATCGGTGAGTAACGCTTTGTTTTTAGTATATGTACTGTAATGTCAATTATTGTCCATGAATTTTTGTGTCGTGTATGTATCCCTTGGAGGTGTGCCATTCCTCAATTCCGAGAGCCGGATCTTCCTGGTAATGAAATGTTAACAAGGAGGTGAAGGGACCCGTTCTTCTCGTGACATCACAATTTGGTAAGATCAATACGATCGCTTTGTAATTTTGTGAATTTGTGGGTATAGTGTAACAGTTATATTGTATTTTTTGTTTGGTTATTTCATGTGCAAAACGTACAGAAAGTCAGTAGAGGTACATAACTCGCAAAGTGATGATTTTCTGTGTTCCGGTGCAAGAAGCCAGCAAGCGCACTATCATATAGCTTAGGAAAGTGAAAGCGTTTATAAAAGTGATAAGATTCAGTGAGAAAATTCTAGCGTGCTCACACGATTAATTCAAAGTTTCAGTGAAATTCAACCGTGAGTAAGTTTTAAAAATTATTTGAGTGATCGCAAAATTTTGAGTTTTGGAAAAAGTGAATTGGAGAAGATCGACACTATGCCTGCGCGCGGGAGAAGGAACAACGCCCGCAGAAATGAGCCAGCAACGCCACCACAGCCCGAAGAGGAAGCAGTTAACATGCCCGTGGTAACCAGTTGCGTGGGAGCCATAGGGGCCAAATTCAGGAGGGGCGATGATGTGGGGGAACATATGGCAAGGTTGAAGTTTTTGACTGGTAATCTGAATAACAGCGAGCAGGTGCATGCATTCTTCCTATGCCTAGGTCCACAAGAGGCAAAGGAATGCAATCAAATAATTGGTACACTAACGAACCTACGAGAAGCAGAAACCTGGCTGCGCTCTTACGCCGACCAAGTTGAACATCCGACTCAAGCGCTGTTTGAAATAGTAACCAAAAAGCAAACAAGCCGAGAGGGAGTTTCAGAGTACCTGACGCGCCTGGAAAGGCTGTACAACTAGAATTATCTAGAACATCCGGAACGAGTTATTATAGATTTGATGTGGCTCGAATTAAGGGATGATATCACGCGACCCTTCCGAAGTAATGCGCGACCTGCGACAGTACAAGAATTGAGGGACATGGCAATCGAAGTGGAAAATCGACGGATAGTACCAGTACCAAGGGAAACGACAGAGAGGAGGGAACCGGAGAGAGAGAGAGAGCGCAGCGAAGCTAGAGGAGGCCACAGCATGAGACTGCACGAGTCGGCCACACGATGCGGCATTCGCCACAGCGGCAAAGAGGCCACCGCAGTGAAGCGCCACACTGGAAGGAAAGGAACAGACAGACACGACACTCTCCTTATCATCGAAGAGGAAATTATGAAGCGCCATACTGGAGCGAAAGAGGCAGACTTAGGAGTCATCAGCACCAAATTTACCACGCAAGAGAACCACAGCCGCATCCGGAAGTACCACCTGCACCTGCAGTGGACTTAGCACAGTATAGAGCAGTGCCACCGCCGTGCGTCAACTGTGGAAAATTTGGGCACCTAAGAGCTGATTGCAGAGTGCAACATTTTGCAGGACAGCCAAAAAACGGAATAGGAGACCGTTAGCTCCGATAATAAATCCCAGCGTAATACTCCAAGTGAATGGTGCACCTGTAACCGCACTTCTTGATACCGGAGCAAATATATGCTTGGTAAAGGAGCGTGTGGTTGCGGGGATTAAAAATGCTAGTGTGAAAGGAACATCGACTGCATTAAAAACAATTGGAGAGGAACCCGTACCGATGCTGGGAAAGATTAATGTGCCAATCAAAGTTAACGGTCAGAAAATTGTACAGAGATGTTTTGTTGTGCGGGAAAATGCATTCCCAGGAGACCTGCTAATAGGAGTGGAAGTAATGAACAAAGTCAACGCAAAGATAGACTTCGGAAAACGTAGGGCATCATTCTTTGGTACTCACGTGAACATGTTTTCAGCACCAGGACACGCTTCTCCGAAAATTCTGTGTGTAACGCGGGAAGAAACATCAGTCACTCTGGCTGAGGACATCACAGTGAAGCGTCGCGCGCAAACCATGGTGAAGTGCCGAGCAGATGGCAAGTTTGATGGGAAGGAAGTAATTTTAGAGCCTAGAATTAAGTGGGCGCCTTACGTCGGAGCCACCGCTGCAAAGGTACAAAACGGGTATGTTTTGATGCCTGTACTTAACCCTTTTGCCGAAGAAATCGCTCTGACTGAAGGAACAATAATTGCAACATGCCACGAAATCTCGAATGAAAATGCAACTGCAGAAGAGGATAATGATGAAAACAGTGAAGCAGAAATTCTCCGCAGAGAAAGGCGCTTTCAGCAAATTGATGAGCTTGACCTCAGTCACTTGGATTCTGAAAAACAAGGACAAGTCAGAAGCCTGCTGAAGGAATATCACAAGACGATTAGTGCAGACGAGATGGATATTGGCCACGTTAAAGGAGTGAAATACAAAATTTTGCTGAGTGATTACAGGCCAATTCAAACAAAAGGATGGCGTATTCCGTACACCAGCCAAGAAATTATTGATAAAAAGGTCTCGGAGATGATCGAAAGTGGAGTTGTGCAAGAGAGTACAAGTGCTTGGAAGAACCCCCTTGTACTCGTGGAGAAGCCTGGAGGAGGCCACAGAGTTTGCCTTGATTTGCGAGCTGTAAACATGCGGGTAATAAACGAACATTATCCGATTCCCCACATTGTAGGGACATTGGGAGAGGTGGCTGGCAAAGAATACTACTCTATTGTCGATGCAAAATCAGCCTTCCATCAAATTGAGCTCGATGAAGAAAGCAAGCAGTACACGGCGTTTCAAACTCGACAAGGATACTTTGAATTCACTAGGCTACCCATGGGACTCAAGTGTTCAACATCAGTGTACCAGAGAGTGATTTGTCATGTTCTGAAAAGGCAACTTGGAAAATTCGCCGCTATTTACTTGGACGATGTGTGCGTCAGCTCTATGACTTTTGAGAGTCACCTAGAAAATTTAAGGGAAGTGTTGCACGAGTTTCAATGTGCCGGAGTAAAAATAGGCTTAGACAAGTGCAAATTTGCGCAAAAACAAGTGAAGTACCTAGGATGTTACATCAGTCGTGAGGGACTTATTCCAGATCCCAAGAACGTGGATGCGATGCAGAATTACCCTAGGCCGACGACCGCACGCAAAGTCCGATCCTTCGTCGCTGCACTGAACTTCTACCGGCGGTTCATTCCGCATTTCGTTACAACAGCTGCACCCCTTAATGCGCTGACTAAAAAGGGGCAAAAGTTCCAGTGGAAGGAAGAACACGAGCAAGCCTTCTGTAAACTTAAGCAGCTCATGATAGAAGCTCCAGTTCTGAAGAAGCCTTCTCTAAATGAGACGTATTACTTGAGCTGTGATGCCTCAAATGAGGGCTCTGGCGCGGTCCTGGCACAAAAATGTAATGGTAAGGAACAACCGATTGGATACTTCAGCAAAAGATTCAATGATGCTGAAAAACGTTATTCAATTACGGAGCGGGAAGGATTAGCAGTGGTCGCCGCTGTAAATCACTTTTCACCTTACCTGTATGGTAATAAATTTGTTGTAATTACTGATCACACGGCGCTCAAATATTTGTTCCAAGGTAAAAACACCAAGAACAACAGAATTATGAGGTGGGCCCTAACACTCTCACAGTATGATTTTGAGGTAATTTATCGCCCAGGAGCTCAGAATGTGGTACCCGACGCGTTGTCGAGAAACATTGCGAACAACAACGAAGAAGAAAATCAAGACGACGGAGTCCCCAAAACAGTGTTCGTCACGACGATGATAGACGAAGCACCCAATGTGCAAGAGGCGAAAATCAGCTTGCAGAAAGAGAATGTGAGAGCAGAACAGTTAAAAGATCCCGTTTGGGGGCCTGTGCTGAGGTATCTTGAAGGTGACAAATTAGGGGACGCTCCAAGTCTCGCTCTGAAATCCGAAGTCTTCACCGACGGAGGCATATTGTATTTCAGAAAGACGCAACGAAAGCCTAATAGAACAAGGCACTTGATCGTTGTGCCAGACGCTCTGAGAGAAGCAGCGATAACGTTAGCGCATCATAGCACAATTGGTGCACACCAAGGTCGTGCTAAAACGTGGAAAAAGCTAATGGAATTCGGGTACTGGATTAACATGGCCCGCGACGTTAACAAATACGTCGATTCGTGCATTCTGTGTCAGAAACGTAAGATCAACAATCGCATTTGTGTTAGTATGGGTTCATTCCCTGAAATTGACAAGCCTCTGGACAGAATAGGCGTTGATTTGATAGAAATGCAAGTGTCGAATGAGGGACACAAATACATCCTGACCGTGGTCGATCACTTCAGTAGATATGTTGCAGCGTTTCCGCTCAGAAGCAAGACAACTGAGGAAGTAACGAAAGCGTTGACTAAATTCGTGACTATGTACGGCCCAGCCAAGACGCTCATCTCAGACAGGGCCACCGAGTTCACGTCAGCTTTATTCAGAAATGTGTGTGAAAAATTGAAAAAAATACTACAACACCTCAGCATATCATCCCCAATCAAAGGGGATGACCGAACGGCAAAATCAGAATATCAAGACTATTTTATCACACCTTGCCGCCAACGACCAATCCTCGTGGCCTGATGCACTTCCTTGGATGTGCCTGGCACTGAACACCAGCTACCAGAGCGTCATTGAAGAAATTCCATTCTATTTATTCTTTGGTAGAGATGCTGACATTCCAATCATTGAATGGCTAAAAACCCCGCGAATAGATTACTCTCTGGGAGAAAACTACGCGGCGGAAGTAACTGAACGTCTTCACAATGCCTTCAAGGTTGTAAAGACAAAATCAAAAGCGTCACACGACAAGTCGGTACAATTAAAGGAGCGAGGAGTCAAGAACAACCAAGTCCATGTGGGAGACATAGTTCTGCTGCATAATCCGACCGGAAGGCCGGAAGCTGACGGCGCATGGCCGACGGATTGGATTGGCCCATATAGAATAATGGAAAAAAGCGAGTTCAATGCAACTATTAAAGCACTTTATAATGAACGTGTAGAGAGAGTGCATCTAGATAGGCTGAGGGTGGCGTTTCTCAGAGGGGAGGCTTACCCTTGCCATGAGGACAACGCGGCTGCGCCAGTGGCTGCTAAGGATACGGGCAAAGGTGAAGATGAAGACAGGAGGACAAGAGATGCAGTAAACGCACGACGAGCAGCGTCCAGATCGCAGAGGAACTACAATCTACGTTCTCGGTGTAGGTGAATCGCCAATTAGAAACGAATTGCAGAGGACTGAAATCATGCGTCAACTTGCCTTTGCGGGATGTGTTCTTGTGTGTTTAATTTTAGAAAAACTCGTGCGTAGGAGTGAGCTTTTTTGCGCTGTATTGCTTTAATCTAAATGTGTTCTTTAGTAGAATTGTGTTATTCTAGCTGTGAATTAAATCTAATCTCACTCACTAGAGTGTGCTGCTTCGTTCAGTAGGAATATGTTCTAGGTTAGGTAACTCTAATTTCTTTGCTCACAAGAAATTTCGTCCAGAACGAAAATCTTGTTCGAGTTGAAATCTTATACTATGCTTAATTCTCATTTTTCTTTCTTGCTAAGAAAATGGAAATTGGGCGTTCACTAGATTGACTTCGTGTGTTTCTCAAGAGGAGTACTTTGTTTCATTTGTAGTATGCTTATATTCCCTCGCCAGCATCTCGTAAAGCGTACGCGCTTAATACGAAATAACGCTAGAGAATTAATTAGTTTAATCTGAAGTTCTTAGGCTGAGGCTATCTCAGGCTTGCTAATTTTATCAATACCTTAGACCGTTCATTTTTCGTAACGGGGAAAATATGTTTAGCGTCAGATTAAAAGTTGCGTATTCTTTCGTGCTGTAGTGTTGAATTTTCTGACTTTGTGTCTTTCTCTTGCCCTGAAAGAATATCGTAAAACACGGTATTCCGGAAGGAATTATTCTTATCTTACTCTATAGAGTGTAGTACATTTCTTTTTCAGACTTAAGGAATTAATTTCTTGGAGGATTAGCGTAGGAAATACGTCAGCACAAAACAGGCCAGAACATTGCATAACACGAATGAGTCTCGGATAAGCAGCAAAATTACGGAAGAATCACGTGGAGCACGAGTAATTATTCACAAGAACGAAGAACAGAGAGCAACGACACGACACAGGGGATTCATCGAACTTGTATTGGAAGTATTTGACTGTAGGACAAATTCTAGCGTTGCATTGGGAAACGACGAAGATGTATGTGAGGCTGGAATTTCGCATCATGCGTAAGAGAGAATGCGGAGAGCACAAGTAATTAGCTCGGAGCCGCTTGCGGTTGAGCTGTAGCCAGAGATTGTGCACCATGTTCAGAAGAATGCGGAGGACACCAGTAATTGCTTAACTCGCCCGTGGTCAGGCTTGCGAAGAGGACATCGTTAGTGAACGGCCGAGCCAGGAAGGATTTCTCGACTAATTAGCAGCACTCAATACTTCGAAGTGGAAAGCACCACAGAGCGCCGCAGCACCAGCATGAGGAAGGAAGGAAAAGCGAAAATAATGAAGATAATAGTCTAGGGTACCTTAATGTAATAGCGTTCAAAAATGCTTTTATACAGTGGGCACTCAAATGAAACAATAACAATGCTTTTATATGATTGAGTGTTGAAACTTACTTAAGTACTTTGGAATTTGCGTCGTAACATTTATGCCTAGTAAGGCATTCCTGAAATTCGAATGCAAGTTTCCTGTGAATTTTTTTTTACTACGCAAATTATGAATGAATGAATGAATGAATTATGAAATTAGGCTGAAGAAAATTAATTTATATTACAGCAATTGAGAATATTACACCTTTACAGTATTATCTATATTACATGTTTAATTTGATAGTAAATTACTGTGGAACGTACGAGCCAACGGTATAGGTATTTATTTGTTACTTATTGGAGGCAAATGATTGTTGAATTTAGTTTGTAAAATCACGGTCACACATTTGATTTAAATTATTTTGCCGCGAGCAAATAATTATTTCTCTCAAGAAGGCATAAAAAAACATGGCTTTCTTTGGACTGGAAATCTTGACGTTAACATCCTCTAACGCACGATGAAGAATATACAATTTCTGAATCTCTTAGTTTCAGCAAAGGGCGAGAATAGATTTCCGTCCATAAATTCTCAGTTCTAGAGTGTGTCAACTTTTCTATCAAGATGAATGGTTGAAATATCATTGGATTTAAAAAGATATGAAGTTGAAATGATTGCTCGATAACAACTAGTTCCTCCAAACGAAGCAAAGATAAAATAAATAAACAATTACTTAGCTCGCTGAAAATAATTCTGATGCAAATAGAGCAACTCATATTTGACTCATTTTAGCCAATTTATTTTCACGAGCAATACACCAGCAATAAAATAAAAATCAAATATTCAACATAAAAAATTATGCAAAAAGGCTCCGTTTTTCGGGTTGTAAGTGTACACATATGTATTGTTGTGCTTCTTTGCAATTTTTTACAAGGTACATGAAAGGCCGGACGCATAAAATTAGATTTAGTACACAAACACATCCTCAGCATTCACAGATTTAAATATTCAACTGTCGAAATGACCACATCCAAAAACGTGCATGATTGTCAAATTTTTCTTTAAAAAACTTCCACACCAAGCATTGGCAGAGCTAACACGGGCCGGTGCCGGTCTGCACGGTGCTTGATGGTAACCCGTCGAGTGCGAGGGGTTAAACTGAAGTTGAATGTTCAACTCACGTCAAAATTCAAATTTTTTAGCAATTCTATAAATATCAAACATTAAATGCGCCTATCAAACACCATTCATTTTAAAATATTGTTACGACTTTTTCAAACAACTCATCTATGGGTCGTTTCGCAGCAGGAAGGGCTTGAGCTCGACGAATCGATTGGATGTATCGCAGTCAACGTGTTAATACAGGAAACCTACTATATCGAAATCAAAAAAGTGAAAAAAGTCAATATGTTATTACGTTCACACAATTTCACAGCATGAGATAGCATGAGCTACCTCTTTCTGCATTGAGATTTTGTCTCCTGTGGTTACTAGAGATCACAACGTGTTACTCGCGACTCTGAATATCATGATTTTTGCTGATTCGTAATTAACAATCACTCTAAGGCCTGGCGCCAGACAACGGAAATAATCGTTGATATTAATACCCTAAGCACCTGGAAATTATGTTTTTTGATCAGTCCAAAAAAAAGAGAATGTGATTGGTGGAAGACCACCTTGATGGGAAAAAAGCTGCTGGCGCGGAACGCTGACATCGTCCGCATAAAGGCAAAAATGATACGTAAAGCTCCATGAAAAAAAAACGAAACGCAGAACAAATTATTTAACTCGCTCTCGACAGTCTCCTCTGAATAGCACGGTTAAATCAACTATGGTCTGAGGGCAATAACGAAATAATGTAAATTCCTTTGGCACACTGATGAAGATAGACACTGCCGTCATATCTGTTCAAGTAGAATTCAGGAATCCAACTAATTACTGAGATGTATTGACGACCTCTATTTTTGCAACCTCTTAGCGAGAATTAAAATAACTACAGGACACAATTTCATTCCGTTTAGTTGATCTTCAATTGGTTTCCACTTGAAAGGTTTTGTCACTGCCCTGTACTTTTTTATACGCTATACACAATATCGTAATTGAAACACGCAGTAAAAGTCATTGAATATTTTGCTAAGCTATACTGGCAAGTTTATAAATAGTGATATGAAGTATTCATGAGTACATAATAGACAGTTCAGCGAGAAGAAACGTCTTACCAACACTTTAATAAACGACACACGCAAACTGAAGGTCCGAAGTCAACTGACATGACCTCTCTTCTCGCGTCTTCTCTTCGATACAGCACCACAGCAGCAATGCATACAACACCCCGTTTTTGTTACCCTAAAACCACTTTTATAAAACCCTAAATTTTTCCCTAACTTTCAATTTTACGATGAAAGATTGCGAATTATTTCTTCAACAATAGTACGCTCTTAAGTGTGGTTGAATAATTCAACATTGAGTAGTCGAAATATCATTTTAAGGCTTTTATTAATAACTGTGTGACAGACGGTTTATCAGAGTAATCATTCATAAACTATTTCATTTATAAAATATAGAACCTCTGTTTTTAACCTCCTTTTTCAGTTGGACTCACTTCATAATTTAATGAAAGGATGTATTTTATTGTATGATCTAGTTGATAAATGTGCGTAAGTAAGTCCATATTTATTTCAGTTATTACAAGAAACATACTGTAAATAAGTAATTTATGCATTATGTCGATTTTTTGTTGAAAAGATAGAATTTTCTTAAAATTTAGGTTTTCTCAGTGAACATTTGAATCCTGCCAGATCAATTTTACGGCAGAAGGGTTAGCCTCCTCACGCGCATTCATACGCAAAACAGGTTGTTCCTATTTTGTTCGTATACCCTTCATTCTCCTTTGTGGTCAAAGAAATGGAGAATGCCGGGAAATAATTAATTTGACACTTATTTAAAAAACTAAAAAGTCCACTTTAATCATTTCAATATGTAGTAACTCTCAAAACGAACATGGTGTGATAGATAAGGTATCCTACGAAGAGGCACTTGAAAACGTAACCTCCACAGCACTGTGAATTCCATTCGAGTCGGCAGGCAGGCGGTCACGACTCACTTGGTCAGTGCTATTCACTAATTTTTGCAAGAGAGCCACTTCGGTTGAACGCATTGATTGAGAGAGCCGCATCTTCTGCAAGTTAGCGTATATTATATAAATTATATATTAATTATTTTACATATTTTTCGCGAGCCGTGAATTGAGTCATCGCTAGCCGCCAGTGGCTCGCGAGCCGCGCAATGAATACCACTGGACTATAGGTTACAGACTCAAGACGGTAAAACAGCAGTAACCCATCGATAATATAACTCTACACTTTCTGCACTGTGTGCATCCGCTTCCGCTCAGCACCACAGCTCAACTCTCGTCTGAGACAGAGACTGTAGACAGTGACTCACCACCAGTCCACCACGTATACAGTGCTCTGAGTCTGAGCTCACCAGTCCCCTCAGTAGCTCTCCTCTGATCCTCTCACCAGCAGTTCAGTAGAGGCAGGGACATCAGAGTGAGTGGTAAAGCTGGTCGTGGGTGTGAAAAAATTGGCAAATACGAGCATATATACATGTTTCTAGTCCTTTCTAGAAACAAAAGTTTCAACTTAACAACATGTATTTTTTTTACCGTAGAATTTGCATATTCATTGTACGTAGAATGTTGAATTCATTGTACGTAGAATGTCAACGAAATCACGCTCAACAACTGTTCTATTTAAAGTGAGTTCACAATATCGAACAACTGACCGTAACTTCGTCACAACCACCTCACGTGCAGTACAAGCGTGCTCCTTTTGTGTTGGGGATACTGCCGTAAAAACTGAACGTTGCATTCATTTGCTACGTTGCCACGGTAAAAAAAACCAGCGGATAGCTCAAGGTTGTTAGTCCCGTTCTTGCCCCCTTCATCCGGCGCCACAATGTAAACAGATTACATGAGTTTACTTCAGCCGTGCAGCCTGGCACTGTGCTCTACCACTCTGCTCGAGGTATTGGCTCAACTGATGTTTCGTACAGCAGCTACATGTAGGTATTGACTCAACTGATGTCTCGTACAGCAGCTACATGTAGGTATTGGCTCAACTGATGTCTCGTACAGCAGCTACATGTAGGTATTGGCTCAACTGATGTCTCGTACAGCAGCTAAATGTAGGTATTGGCTCAACCCGCCCCGCATCGCTGCACAGCAACGTTTAATTGCTCAGAACTGTTTAATAGATACACTAAATAACCCGTTTTAATGTATGTTAATGAGCAGTTGAAGGTAGAAGAAATTACGAGTGCTTGAAACGTGTAATCGGATATTTGATAATTCTATTAGCAAATAGAGCTTTCATGCTTACGATGACTTAAAACTAGATTGCTTTTTGAAAAAAATGACTGAATCGTTCTTAAATAAAGCTGCTCTCATTCAAAGTACGAATAAATTATATCAACCCCTTACACATTTCACCCACGGAAAAACGCTATGCAAATTACCCTTCATGGTAAAAAGCTTAACCCTATGAAAATTACCCTAACTATTGTTCTACCCTCCTCGATTCTTCCAAAGCTCTTATCTTATCAGTCTCGGTTGCATCCTCTTCTATTTCGCAGTGTTTCTCACAGATATTTGACGAGTCACTGCCCTGTCTTCGTGCTTGAGTTCGCGTCAAAGTGATAGCAAAATGACTCTGAAAACGACATACGTGACTTACTTTCGATATTCAGGGTCAAATTTCAAATTAGAAATGAATATGATATGAATTGGAAGAACCATTTCCCTGAATGCACATTCAAGCATGTCAAATTAATGAATTATTACAAGAAGTGTTCGTTTTGCGTCTTGCAGATTTAACAACAGTGCCCGTATTCTTTAATGTGAACACAAGGAAGGCATGATTTTTCTTTTAAATGTAGTCAAATACGTGTCGAGACCTTTCACTCTAATTATTGAAGAGGTTTTAGGTTACATTCGACTACCCTGACGTTTTCTCGTGATCGAATATGTAGTTTTGCTTTAGGCTCAATAGAAATTTTAGGGTGAATGACTGTGTGACGAGAAAGTGCGAGCTATTGCTTCAGCTGGGACTATTGGCAGTTGCTTTGTTCAAGAAGAAGTTTACAGGGTGCAATATTCATTTTCCATATTTATGCCCTTTCAGAAGTTTCAATCATCTTCTTTCTCATTGTTTGAACGGCTAATTCGTATGTTTTAGTTATTTTATCCTTTGGAATCGTAACTATACATTCTTTCCTCGTAATGAAATTTTGAAACAACTCGCATATTTGATGTATTGTACTTATGGCAAAGATTTGACGAGAGCATAATCATGCCGATTATAGATGCTTCATTTCACTATCACATCTTCTTAATATCAGGTTATGCTTCCTGTTCTCCTTATAATTGTAAGGGCAGCTGCATATTTTATATCAAAGGAATAAGCACTCTATTGAACAAGGCGATCTTGAATAACACCTGCTAATTCCCTCTCAGCATTTCGAGCATCAGCTGTTTTAGAATGAAAATATTTGTTTCGTTTTTTGTCGCTTTTTTTGAAAGAATTTCTGCTTCCATTGTTTTGGCTATTTTATACGGCAATTTTGAAAAAATTGTCATGTGTGTAATTTTCTGGTATTTTATTGCCACGTTGCAATATTTTCACAAATTCATTATTTTTGATATAAAAGTTTATTTTTTGCTTCTCAGTTTAGTATATGTGAGTTTATTTTTCGAAAGTAACTCTGAAGCTTAACAGTTAAAAATGTTCTTCCACAAATGAAATTTGTAATATTTGTACGAAACATCAATTTTGCATTCTCACGCTATATCTCAAACAAAATCGTTGTAAAGGTAACCTATTAATCAAAGCACATTATATACGATGGTGGATAAACTATAGCTTGAGTCTAATATCATACGCTGAAACAGTGTAACCGAAGACGAAATGTCCGAAAAGGCTGAACAAGAGCAACAGGAACGCAGCCAATCATCAAATTCACAGATGTCGTCTATCAACAAACTTTCAGGTAAGTAGTACTTACAGCAACTAGTTGTGTACGTATCCATTCAAGTCGAGGTTCGACAAAGCTTTTTCCTTTAGATGAAAGCTATAGTAGAAAGCTTAAGCTATAAATTTAGAAAGCTTAGATTTTTTAGAAGGCCTAGGTAATTGAAATCAACGTACCTTGAGGGTGATTACTTTATTTTTATTCAATCTTCTGTTTTGAATCATACGGTAGAAAAAAGGAAAACATTTCGACATATATTTTATGAGCAGCTGCAATTTAAAATACACCTATGGTTTTTACAACCAGTTTAAAATAAGATTTTACATAAAGTTTACCTACTCAACTGAAAATACACGTCACTTGTAATGCCATTGCCTTTTGCGCTCGTGTTTAATTTCCCCTAATAAATCAATGATGAAATACGTCGGTTCTGAGACGTTTGCTCATGGTCGCACTTTACTCTATTCACTAAAATTAAACTGGCGAAGTAAATGAACGAAAATATGCCTCAGGATTTTTTGAAAATACGATATTATTGCCAATGGCGCACAAACAATGTTATTAAGTAAACGAGAAAATTAGATTAAAAGCTTAGACTTCATGTTTCAACACAAAATTGAATAGTTTTCAATTGATCAGTAAAAAGATTTAGTGAACGTCTTTCGTAAACGAAAATTGCAAGTCTTTTATGTAAATTTTGATTCATCGTCTCCTACAGCTTTTTTCGATTTCAAATGCTGTACTTCTGATTCATCAATGTATTTCCACTGGCTTCTGACGTTCCGATGTTTGCAGGACTTGAGAGCAGTTTGCGACGAGATCTTCAAAACACCAACAAGTGCATCGATGAGAAAACACAGATGCTATCACTGAAAATTGAAAAAGTAAGTGAGGAAGTCTCCAAATTTCGCGAAGATTTCTCAGAGCAAGGATGTCTTCAGGCTGAAAAATCTGATAAACTATTACAGGAAATGAGTGAAGTTCGTGAAAGTGTTTCTAGTCTTCATAAAGACTTATCAGAAGTTGTATCGCTGTTTAGAAGACAACAGACTGTTTCGTGTGGGACGTGCAATGTGCACCATAGAGAATCGAACCAGCGAGAATCAGAAACACATTTTCATGATTGTGTAATCGATTCCAAACAGGGCAACAAAGAGAAAAAACCTGGAGTACCATCGAAAGAAGGGATTACTCGAGGAATTACAAAGCGTTCAAATCGAGTTGAACCACCGAATTCAAGCTCTGCAAATTTTCTAAATGATGAGATTATAATTGAAAAGTCCTGCAATGACGTCAACTCAGGGAAAGAGGCAATGAATAATATGGAACCAAGATGCAATTTTGAACGGCCGTCTGATACGTGTGCTGTCGAGTGCAAGCCAGACGACGAGAAAGGTGCTGAGAACTTGACCGGCAAATCTGACCCACTGCCTCCTTCATTAACACAATCCAAAACAATGCGAGGAAACGATGATGATGGTCCGAACACTTGTGCTACAAACGCCACAGTTTGCACAGATTCTGCAACACGCCGTGATGTAGACACTACTTCAAGCTCTACAAGCTCCAGCTTGCCCTCTACTTCGATGTGTTCAGATATTGGCGCAACACAGGTTGCTTCGTCTGCCTCGACTCATTTAAGTTTACATCCTTCTGTCTCTACCGTTACTGGAATAAATCATTTAAATGAAGGTAAAATTCAGCCGTCTTCTATTTCAATCTTTCCAATTAGTTTGCTTCCAGCAGAAGAAGCGCACCGTTACCGAAACTCGGTTCTTGTTCAGAAATTAATGCCCGACGCTCTTCAAACTCTGTTAGGGTGGCTGTCTCACGAAAAACCTCCAGAAAATTCATTCCTTTGGTACGTTAAATACAAGACTAATCTTTCAGTTAATCAACTCAAAGAAAAATATTACATTTCTGCGCTGGAGATGCAGGTTCTACGTGACAGCGACATGTCGGTGTTTGATGTTTCTCTGCTTGTAAAGTTGATCAAGGCTTTAGCTGAAATTTGTGATTGTGGTCATGTGGATGCCGATCATCATAATGATGCATCTGTGGCTTGTCTTCTTTGGAAGTTGAAAAACTACAGGAACTTGGTTTGCCACAAAATAAAAACGTCTTCCACTAATTCCGGTCTCTATACAGCAGCTAAGAACTGCTTGCTTCGCCTGTTTTCTCTTCTGCACAGCATCAAACTCAACATCGAAAAAGAAGCAATTGATAGTTATATCTCAAAATTAAGAGAAGCATTTGACAACGTTGCAAACACAGACTACGAGCGACAATGTATAGAGCAGCAGTGTGTCTTCCTGAAAGAATCTTTCGAAGAAAGCCAATCGTACTGGCGGACCCACTGTACCACTGACGCTATTCCTTTCACCACAAACGTTGTGAACTCTGGGCGAGTGTTTCACCCAATGGAAATTTTCATAAACGAGAAAATATCAGTGACAAATGAAACAGTTTTGATGAAAGAATCATACAAAAACATCTTGAAAAGAGCAAGTGAAGATGGAAGAAAAGCAACTGTTCTTGTTGGTGAGGCTGGCGCTGGCAAAACAACAGTAGTGAAAAATATTGCTTTGCAATTCCTGGGTATTATAGATTCTGAAGTAGATTTCTTGAGTGAAATAGATTTACTTTTATTTGTGGAGTGCAGGGATCGATTCACGAATTCTTTGGAGAAAGCTATGTCGAACAATTTTCCAAAAGCTTGCCGAAAAATTTTTGCAGAAAAAGCCGTAGAATGCTTCTGTTTTCTTGGCAACCTCATCATTATCGATGGGTTTGACGAAGTTAATGAGTCTTCATCCATGATTATAAGTCAAGTTTTACGGCTCATGAAGAGCATGAGTGCTTGTCAACTGCTGTTCACAACCCGGCCTCACAAGGCTGGCCAGCTCACAGAGCTGCTCAACTCGAATGGCATTCCATTTACCACATTCGAACTTGTACCGCTAACTCAAGAACACGATCAGTTGCAATTTCTTCAGAGATATGAAATGAACGTGTCTGGTACCAATCCTGTTTTCAATGGAATGGCTGTAACATTCAAAGAATTACTTCCAGAAGTTAAAGAATTTTTTATTTATCCGATAAATCTCGTCCTGTTCTACTTCTTGTACTGCAACTCCAGAGAAAGTATTTCTAGCTGGGAAACGTCTAATGATGTCATTGAGCAAATGTTACTTCTCTACGAAAAATTCATCGCGAGAAAGCTCGTTGAAAGGCAGTTGACAAATCTCGACAGATTTGTGCGCGAAGCCCTCGAAGAAGTCTACCAATTTGCTTTCGACTGCATTTCCGAAAACAAGATCATGTTGTCATCTGAAGACATGAGGCCAGTGCAAGAATGTCTCGAAAACAAGTTCCAGGAGTGGGAGCTGCTTAGTAAATTGGACACGGCGGTGGTTACGTCAGTCGTCTTCTTGACAAAAACCGTTCCAAACCCAAGTTTTCACATGGTCTACCAGTTTTACCACAAGGGGATCATGGAGATCATGGCTGCGCGCACTTTTGTTAAATTATTGAAGAAAGAGTCCCATATCAAATTAGAACAACTTCTGCTTCGAGGGTCTAAAAAGAAAGAACCACTTAAGACAAAGTTTTCAAGGTACGTAATTATTTGTACGTGGAGTAAATGCCGTGATATTTTGCAGGTGTGAATCTGCGTTGCTTGACGTTTCGTTCTTATCTCGCAGATATCAGAACGTGCTTTTGTTGGTGCTGTCGTGTCTCTCTCAGCCATCTAACCTCACCACTCTGGAGTCGCGATTGGAAGAGCTGCGCCAACTCTTCTGCTCACTAGGTACCATATTATTGTGTTTTCATACTCGACCGTAGGAATTGCAACTATATTTAACTGTTTTTTTAAGGTAAATCTAGATGAGGGGAACTTGGAGATGATTACATATCATAAATAACTTATAATGTAATCACAATCTTAGCTCT
This sequence comes from Morinoia aosen, assembly GCA_030386875.1. NCBI lineage: Eukaryota > Metazoa > Arthropoda > Malacostraca > Amphipoda > Talitridae > Morinoia > Morinoia aosen. The sequence goes on from CM059560.1 coordinate 49,943,872, forward strand.
GCAGTAATAATACTTCACATTTTATATAACTGTTTTACAGATCTAGTTTAGTTAGAATTCAATATTTCTTGCATCTTATGAAATGAGAACCAGAAAATGGTTTGATATTCATCCCAGCGTTGTTTTATAACCAGTTATAATCGTTCAACAGAGTCAGGATGTCGAAGTTACAAGTGTATCGCTCATTTTCTAGTATCGTACTCAAAGGCATTCTCCTCCACTAAGCTAAAATTATATTCTAACATATCGTCCTCAAATATCGCTGAACCTACCCCATTTACGGCGTTCAAAAAGTACGCATTCAAATTATATTTGCTTTTAATATCTTCCATTGCCTTGTGAATCTTCATGGAAGCAAATTAGTTACAAAGAATGTTTTTTATTCCGATCAAGCCTGATACATATCATCTTGCACTTTGATTTTTCAAATTCCTTTTTACTAATACCAGGACCCAATGACGGTTACCCCCGGTCAAGCCGGTACCCATTTCCGACACCTGGGTAGAGTTGTGAATTATGAATTGTGGTTGAGTTTTCCCTTTTCCCAACAGGGAGAATCACATGGCGGTACTGCCGGGATTCGAAAAATTAAATTATAAATAAATATTCAAATAGTTTAAAAATATGAATAAAAATACAAAAATGTAAAAATATATTTAACGTAGAAATTCCCTTTATATTTCATGTTTTGCGCAATTTGTTCAGAAAAATCATTTTATTTTTTCTAAGCCTTTAAAACCACCTTTGAACTACCCATGTGTTCGTTGCGTGTTTCTCTTAACTTGGACTCAAGGGTCAGAAAATTACATTCCTACGAATGAGATATGCTGCAAATACTTTTTATTTGGTTTCGTTTTACTTCATCAATGAAAAAATACTGTAATTGATCGTGAAATTAATTTCAAACGTGCATTTTGCCCTGAGTAATAACTCTTGCTCTACAGATGTGAAAATGAAATACTGTTCGGAGATGCTGCTCTGCAAACCACAGAGCCCTCCCCTCACGGAGCTATGCGTCTCGTTGGTGAAATCACTGGATTTCATTGAAGTCGCAACACAGCGCCAGTACCGTGCCATGGCTATCGTTTTGACTCATTTTCAACCAAAAAGCTTGAATGTGACTCACGACGCAAAAGAAGAAATGCCTGATTCCATGAGAAAACTTCTCCTTGCAGTGAAGGACACATTCCACGGAAAACTCAGCCTTACCTTCAGAGGCAGCTATCACACCTTCATTCCTGTTGACACCCTCGTAACTGACATTATGCCTTCCAGGTAGGTTATGTGCTTACAACGTGAGCCATGTAAAATTAAAATTAAGGTGAGTTATAGCTGTTGATGAAAAATTTCAGTGACGTGCGGTCACATCGTGCGGTGCGGGGCGGGCATCGTGCCATGGGTAGCTTATTAACCCAGACGAAGACAAGTTATCCCGTTTGTTATATGTATTAGTTTTATATAAGTTGTGTGTTAGCCATATGTATTAATATGTACTAGTTTGCTATATGTATGAGTAGATTTTTCGCCCACAAAAAATTCACGCTTTTTAATCAACGAAACTCAACATTTATCCATGCCCACTTATCTTAGCCTAGCCTAACAACTATTTTAACCACTTTAACCTAGTCTAACGTAACTAACCTAACCACGTTTAGCCCACCTAAGCTATCCTAACTTAGCGTAATCTATTATGATTTATCTTGACCTAACCTATTCTAACTTAAAATCCTCATGAACGAAAACCTATCTCATCCTTACTTAGCATAGCTTTAACTGATGTACCTTGAAATAACATAACCTAACTCAACGTAACATAACTGAAATTATTTATACTAACCTAAATTGGACCAACACCAACACATTTTTTTAACTCATCCTAATGTTTCATCACCTGACCTATCCTATCCCATTCTAATATATTTTACCCAAACCTAATCTACACTAACCTAACCAAAATAAAGTAGTGACACTTGTCTGCGATCTGGAACCTAATCTTTCATCAAACTGTGAGAACATACGACTGTTGGAGATGAAAAAATATCTATATGCTATTGCACGCTGTCTCTCGAAATAGTTGGAATTCGAAGCAACGATGAAACACATGAATAATTTTATGTTTACAAGTGAACTTCTGTAATGTATTTCAGATCATGCATCATTCTTAACCCGGTTAAAAGGAAGAAAGAAGTTGAATCCAGTGCCTAAGCTACTATACAGTATCCTAATTCTGCATCCTAATATTATTTCCAATGTTATTATTATGCTCTCTGTGTTGTTATTATGCTCTCTGTGGCACAGCGGTTAAGGGATCGGACTTGCATGCTGGAAGTCGCGGGTTCGTATCCCGGCGCTGGCGCAGAGATTTTCCCCGTTGGGTATAAGGGAAAGCTCCTGCACAATACCCCACTCAACCCAGGTGTCGGAAATGGGTACCGGCTTTACGGGGGAACCGTCATGGTGTCCTATATATAGGGTTAGTTGTAAGACATTTGAAAAACCAATGCTAAGATCATATGTATCAGGCTTGATTAGAAATAAAGCATCCCAAAGATGCCGATGTTAACCTAACCTAACCTTTATTAAAGAGTGATGGATGTGCGAAAGCGTTTCTTTTTATAATATAAAACTGATCCACCACCCATTCCCCCCCCCCCCCCCCCCCACCCCCCCACCCCCTTCTTTTTGAAATAAGAAAGAAGGCGAAATGAAAGAAAGGCCGTAAGAAATAAAAAGAATTCTATCTCTCGAGAGTTGATGAGACCGAGTCACGGTAGAGGAAACAAGGTAGGATCAAACCAGTCTTTTTTTCGACGACTGTGTGGGTTTCCTGACGTCACGGCAATGAACCAATAGCAGCTCTCATATTGCATCTGGTAGCACTGCTCACCCCAAATCTGTCACCACTATTGGCCAAACGACATGGCGTTTTGGTGACGTTGTAAAATTCGTTTGAAATAAAGCCTTTCTATTGGCTAGCCGATCAAGAAGAAGTGTATTTTTCCCCATAGAAATGACCCTACCTTGTTTCCTCTACCGTGGACAAAGTGTACAAGGCCCTTCAAAAAATGTATAATAATGTTTGACAAATCACATGGTAGACGTTCCTATTTCCTAAGAATTCATGTGAAATTCATTTCTGTTCAAATCTGATGCATTTATACACTGGAAATTGTGCTGTTGATGAAGCTTGCTCATCACACACTTTCGGCTGGCTTCGGACAGACAGTCAGGCAGCCAGACTTATTATTACCTCTTATTATTGTATAGATACAGTGTCGTAACCGGTAAGAGAGAAAGAATGGGGGCTCCCTTACCTGAACAAACATCAGCTCATTGACTACCTGGCCAACCTAAAATTATTTAAGAGTATCCGTCTGGAAACACGGTTGTAAAAATTGATGTGGTCACTTTAGCTATTGAAACCAATTTCAGTTACATGATACCGATTTAACAGTGATGGCCAGTTCTGACCTTTCCTCACGGTACAGGAAATTTTGCGTCGTGGCCATTACTTCCATCAAGAGGCAGAGGATAGGCAATAGGCTTAGGTTAGCTAGGTCTGATGATCTTTCAAGGTCTGACGTCTTCAGGCGTATTTTGCTAGGTTACCTCAGCTGTAATCGGCTTCCGGGACTATCATCTTTCGTGCCTTCTTTTTTCTTTTGATTTTCATACCTTCGTCGCGGTCTCTTTTTTTTTCCTCTTATTCCTTCCTAATTTTCTGCGTCTGCACCAAAGTGTTTCCTGTATAGAAACACATCTTGGGCAGACTCGTGGGAACACACCAAACAATATGTTGACTAGGTCCACGCTACCTTAGGCGGGAGGTCGCTAGGCCGCGTAGAACTTTAATTGTCGGGCCCCGTGTTTGAACCTAGAGTCCAAATTTCGCACTCTTGAGATCGCCTTCGATGTGGCTCAAACTAGGTAATAATGTCTCACCTTAGTTTAAATTTTATTTAATAATTATTTAGACTAAAAGACACTATAACTAAAAGAAAATCAATAGAGAGAGGTATAAATTTTTATGTTTCAGTATGCAAGCATAAAAGTATTAGCGCACAACTTCAAATTTATTTGAAAAACATGGAAGTTTTATTTGAATTTATCATAAAAGTCAAAAGTTCCATTCAAAAATTTAAAAAAGATAGAATTTCTATTCACCCTCTAGCATAGCATGAGTATGTGTTTCCGTCTGCGAATTTTTTTTAATGAACTTAAACATTGAGCTCTGATGAAAGAGGTTTGAAGTTATTACTTGAATGGCTGTTTCTCTTCACATTTTTGGTACGATGTTCTTAATGATTATAATCTATATTTTTTCAAATCAAATAATTCATTTACGTATATTTTTTATCATTATAAAAGAATTTGAATAAACTGGAATTCCTCAGTAGAATACCACAGAAATCTAAATCAAATTAACGCAGCATGTATATCTTCTTTGGTGCATTATTCATTGGTGATGAATATTTTACATTTTTAAAATATATTAAAAGCACTTCGTGATAATACATATAATATATGTAACTCACTGTGCTATTTCAGTGCTCAGGCCCAATTATTATGCCCAAATTATACCAGAAATGTAGAGAAATTCATTTCAAATTTAAAGTTCTTCAATTTTTTGGCTTTCAAAAGTCTGAAATAAAAGATTTATAAGTAAAACTGTTGCTAAGCTACTTGTACATAGGTAATTAATTTTTTTATTTCATGTTGTATGAAGATCATTTAAAAAAAACTCGAATCGTGTAAATGAGAATATTTAGTTTTATCGAATTTGCACATTGATCAGTCAAATCATTTTACGCGCTCTGGTGATGGATCTCGTTTATAAATTTTGTTTCGTTCATTTTATCGAATCAATTGATGTGAATCATGACAAATTTCTTCGCAATGTATGGTAATAATAAGAATTAAGTTAAAAAATCTAGCCCCGGTTGTTTACCGACTGCTGAAAAAATTTTCATTTCATGGAAAATTATTCACGGGAGTTAAAAGCAATACGATTATTCTTTGAAATTTAATCACATGTAATTTTCTAATTATTGAAAATGGATTTTGACAGGTTCACCTTGGCTTATTTCTGCGGCTGCTTGGCAACCGAGCAGGGCATGCAGAGCTTGTCTCTCCAGCTGCACCTCGCTGACGAGCCCGTTTATGTGGCCATCAGCACGCCCAAATCTTATGGTCACCATCTTGAGATCCTGCAAAATGTCAAATCCAATTCTTGTAAGCAGTGCAAAAGATATTTAAGAGTAGCCTGGTGCGTGTATTGTACTGTTTTAAATTATTATACTTTAAATTTTAAATCCAATTCTTGTAAGTAGTTCAAAAGATATTTAGATGTAGCCTGGTTCGCGTATCGTATTGTATTAAATTTATATAAATTATATTTTCAATTAAATTCTTGTAAGTAGTTCAAAGGATATTTAGGTGAAGCATGGTGCGCGTATCGTACTATTTCTCAAAGCCATCGTCTTTTTGAGGTCGGAGGACTTAGAATTTTCAAAGAGCTGTGCAAGAACAAATTCATTGTAGCTGAAATAATGTACTATATTCGTGATAGAGAATGGACTCCGTTTATTAATTCAGCGTCTCGACGACGTTAATAAATACTAGTTGGAATGATTAAGAATGTTTCAACTATTAGTGAAAAAATGCTGATGATTAAATGTTATTTTAACGAGAAATTAAAAGTATAGGTGAACAAAATATAAATGCCAAATAATCATTTTACCAAATACTTGCTCTCGTCCTACGATATAAAGTAACAAACTTTTGGAAGAATGAAAACGAGCTCAATCTCCTATCGTCTTCCAATTCCTCTAATCCTGTTGATGTCAGCAATCATTTTTAATCTTCGATTTGACGCCTTAAGCAGTAAAATACTCAAGATAATCTCAACATTCCGTTTTGTGCCAAGTTATTGTGGTTCATTAAGCTTGAACACAAAATCACATCCAGAGTACCATCATTAAATAGTACGCAAAGTAAACAATCATTGATTATAAAAATTTGAATGATACGATCAATTGTAATTCATCAAATTGTACCGACAAAAAGAATCATTGGCTTCCAACTTTTTACGTAGTGTAACAAATGTTTTGTTTATTTTTTTAAGCTTTTGATGCTCATTTATGCATTTTGTGTCACCTTATTCCAAATTTACGTTTGTTTTGACATAAGACCGATGGTTTTTGACTTAATCTCAATCACATATTTTCGTGTTGTGTTCGCAACTTCTCTCAACTGCAGGAGCTTGGCTTAACCTATTCTAGTATTGGAGTGATTAATACACCACATTTTGTACTTTTTCATTGATTGAAAGGCATTTACGAAGTGAAGTATCTGTTAGAAAAGAAAAAAACCACACAATTGCAGAATTTGTGCTCGCGATAGCCATGTGCTATAGGTTCCGCCGCCGTGCGGCCGGGACCCGGGTTCGAAACTCGGCGCTGGCAGTGGCGATTTTCTCTGTTGGGTATAGGAGAAAAATTCCAAGCACAATACCCCACTCTACCCAGGTGTCTGAAATGGGTACCGGTCTCGACCGGGGGAAAGCGTCATGGCGTCCTGGCGTTAGTTATAAGGCATTTGAAAATCCAATGTACAAGGTGATATGTATCAGGCTTGATTGGAAATAAAGCATCCGTAGATGCCTTCATTTAAAAAAAAAAAATTTCTCAATTCTGACTCGTCAATTCTGATTAGTCTGTTGTCGAGATTAAAATAGCTTTAATGTTGAAAATTTTTAACAGCGTGAACTTTCACTTTTTTGACAAGAGACCATACATTATATCCTTTCATTGCAGTATCCTATCATTCTTAATTTTTTTATATGGTTGCAATTTCCTGATGACATCGCCCGCCATGCTTTTCTCTAAAATTACCAAATCTTTCGGGAAAGAATTTTATTTGAGAGTATTGTTGTTGAGAATTTAAGGACATGAGATAACCCAGTAAAAGTTCGGAATGTATAATAACATTGAAAGACAGTATAGTTCTATAGCGGTCGATGATACAGAAAATGATAACATTTTTAGAATTAACAATACAAATATATTGATCAATAAACAGTGAAAATTACAATACTCAAAATCATTTTATGTAAAATTGTTTGTTGTGTTGTCAGATAAATGGTGTATAGAGCAATTACTTCTTTATTATTCAATAAATAATATATATTCAAAGCTAACACTCACTCGTCCTTTTTCGTTCAGTAATTGTTATGCGAAGCAATCAATAACGACACTTAATAGCAAAAAATGACAAGCTAAATAAATATTAGCTTATTTCAGCAGTCACTATCAATTATGTAGATAATACGCAGAGCAAACACTGATTTCTCTATTTTTAATTAAGATAGTTTGCTAAGCTAATTAATACAATTCCCCCTACTACAATCTCTTAAATGATAGAGAATAAAATAATTGACGCATCAACTACTATGAATTGAATATTGACGACAACAACATTGTTTCCCTTATTGTTACCATTTTCACAACTCTTTTGTAACTGTGGTTGTAAACAATTGCAGCTGTGAAGGTTCGCTACGAAGATCCTCCCATCGGCCAAGCTGCGCCATGTGCGTTGCTGCCCAACTACTCGCATCTCTCCATAGCGGACACCAGCGGATCTCGAGGCCAATCTATTCTTGAGCTGATCTTAGCTCTTGCGCCCAAAGATCGAGTGTAAGTCGATGTGTTTTATATCGGACCTATTTACAGAAGTTATCTTCCGTGCAAAATTATGATATGAGTAAACTTCAATCGAAGTACCTCTCGATGGTCGGATCAACAAATTCCTGAGTTGATCTTAGCTCTTGCCTTCAAAGATCGAACGTAAGTAGATGTGTTTTACAACGGACCTATTTGCAAAAAGTATTTTCTGTGCAAAATTATGATAAGAATGAACTTCAATCGAAGTAACTTTCGCTGGTATGGCTAGAATGTAACATTTTGAACGCTAGAAACGCTACTTGGAGCAAGAAAAAATTGTCTGAAATAAGACAGTAAAAATTAACGATGTCATTAAATTATGCGAGAAACAATACCTTGATGCATGTAGGCTTCAAGGGCTAGTGGAGTTGTTAGGATACGGTGGTTTTTCTGTTGAAATAGAAACTCTTGGTGGTAGGACCCCATTGACGCTCTCATTGACGCGCTCTCATTGACGCGCTCTCCGTGGCACAGCGGTTAAGGGATCGGACTTGTATGTTGAAAGTCGCGGGTTCGTATCCCGGCGCTGGCGCGGAGATTTTCCCCGTTGGGTATAAGGGAAAAGCTCAAGCACAATACCCCACTCAACCCAGGTGTCGGAAATGGGTACCGGCTTTACGGGGGAACCGTCATGGTGTCCTATATATAGGGTTAGTTATAAGACATTTGAAAAACCAATGCTAAGATCATATGTATCAGGCTTGATTGGAAATAAAGCATCCCAAAGATGCCGATGTTAACCGATGTTAACCTTTGACTTAGTTCCTGACGCGGTCTGCTTAGATTATAACTATGAACGATTAATCGTTTAGCGATGAGCTCTAGACACATGCTTATATTTCGGTGGGCGACTTGAAACCTTATTTCGGTGAAGTTATTTTTGTCTTTCATTTTTATTCTTGTTCCAATTGAACTATTTCAAGATATCGATTATATTTGTAAATCAAGACAATAACATCATTTTGAGTTAACGCATGAATGTGTTACCGCATTAACATCTATCATTTTATGTCACTATGAAAAAAAGAAAAGAAGAGAAAAAATGTTTATTTCCAAGTTGTCACATGAGATACATGCCCACATATTGGCTTTTAAAAGTTTCTTAAATATAGGGCATCCTAAAACAAATGTTCCAAACGAGGAGTACTAATTGACAAACCATCCGAGGTGTACAAGTAGATAAGCCATACGAGGCATAATAATAGACAAACTATACGAGGTGTACTAATAGACAAACTGTCAGAGGTGTACAAGTAGATAGACCATACGAGGCATATTAATTGACAAAATATACGAGGCGTACTAATAGACAAACCATTAGTGGTGTGCTAGTAGTCTAACAAAAGTTCTATACTAGGAGTACTAATTGACAAACCATCCGAGGTGTACAAATAGATAAGCCATACGAGGCATAATAATAATAGGCAAACTATACGAGGTGTACTAATAGACAAGCTATCAGAGGTGTACAAAATAGATAGACCATACGAGGCATATTAATAGACAAAATATACGAGGCGTACTAATAGACAAACCACACGTGGCTTGCCAATAGTCTATCTCTGTCAAGGGTAGTTGAATGAGAAATGAAAAATATGCCCTAAAAATATGCAAAGCCCTATCACCACCAAAAACATATTTCATATCTTCTCGATATTCACCACATCATGCGGACATGGGTACATGGGATAAAATAGAGATACAGTGTAAGCTGGTTACCACTCATGATTGACAAATATCTACAAAATATTGGTAGAAATGGGTAAACAAATATATATTCAATATCAAAATTCATAGCTTGTACAACATACGGACAGAAAGATAATTTTACTACGATTCATATGCTCAAATTGCACTTTATTTCATTAATTATATATGACATTAATCCGATTCACAGAAACGCCCTCTGGGGAAGTGATAGATCTATTTTTGAATCATTTCGCTATTGCAATAAAATTTATTAACCGGATGGTTTTTGCGTAAAGAAATGAAATAGAAACATGTATATCTATTTATGTAGATACATATATATACCTACACACGTACACACACATATTAATATATATACTTATTGAAAATAAAATATTAGAAAAAAATACATATATAAGATAAAAGATAGAAGCAACCTACCATCTACTACACAGAAAACGACAGCTGAGCTCACTGTAATCCTAAGAAATTTTTCGCATAAAAAAACTAAAGAGAAGAGAAGACTTCGAAAAACCTAAAAATGAGCTGATGAGCTGGTTTTTAATTTCTTCACAGAAATTTTTGAGAAAAATCAGGTTATAGTCAAGAAGCAACACAACTCTACAGCATTATACGGACATGTGTACGTGGGATAAAATGGAGTAACATTGTGGCCGGATATCACATCTGAGTGGAGAATATTCACAAAATTGGCACATATAGGAAGATTAGGCCTTGATCCAAAATGATAATTTTAATAACAGAAATTTAGAGTTTTTTCCGATTTGAAAGTTCAGTGCTAGTGTGCGCTGAACGCACGGAAAAAATAAAAAGACTAAATGCAATGCTTAAATTACCCCTTTCCCCCCAGCTCAGCCGAAAATCGATTGAAAACATCTTCGAGAATGGTTTTGAAATAGGCCTAGCGAGACAACGTTAGCCAAAAATTTAATTCATTATAAACTTTGCACAACCCTCGCATCTATAAACCTGTTTATTGGTGTACACACAAAATGTATTTCATGGTATATTTGTCATACGGACGTTAAATATTAATACAGAAAAGAGAAAGAAATAACAAAATAAAGATGAGGAAATACTCCTAATTATGGAAAGAACGTTCGTTCTGCTGCACTGAACTGTCGGCTGTGGTGCTCATTGTTGTCGACAGAAATAAGTATGACTTATATTCTCAATCGTTTTCGTTGTCTGAGAACTAGCTTTGCTGAGTTAAGGAGGGCGTCCCACTTACAGACCTTCTCCTTTGTTATTGAACCTAGAATAATGTAATTTAGTATACTGATAAGAAATGCAATTTGTACTCATTAGTCTTTCATGAAAAATGCGATTTTTTTGAAAGAAAACGAGATATTCATAAAAAACGGAATTTTGGGGGTTCTAAATGCATCTCCTCCTAAAGTTTTCAAGTTCCAGGGATGATTTTGGTATTATTGGATGCGGAATATCGTGGAAATTACGAAAATTAAACAGGAAATCTGTAAAGTCATAATAAAAATGAAAACAAATTTCGTGGTGCTATTTTTTGGGGGGGGCAAAATTTTCATTTGTGACGTCACAACTTTTGTTTGCAACAAATGTCGAAAACCCCTTTAATTTTTGTAATTTGCACGCTTTTCCTCATCCAATGATATCAAAATAATCACTGTAGCTTAAAAACTGAAGGAGGAGATGCATTTTGAAACCCCAAAATCTGAAGTTTTCAGTATAGGCAAAACAAAGAAATGTGAACAATTTTAATTTAAATTTTTTAAATTTTTTTGTCAGGTTAGGGCCTTGAAATCATTATAGAGTAATACAGAGACATAGAAGATGACATAGCAGCGTCGCGCCGTGAAGAAAGTGCCAAGGGGGAGGTGTAACCGAACAAAATGACAATTTTCCTTCCCTCTCCCCCATTATCCAAACTCTCGTAGCAGGCGAACGAGTGAACGTACGAATCTCATTTTTTCACAGGATGTACCTGACCACTTACACTTCCTATAGCAGCAAAAATCCTTATTTCTACAAGGTATCAAAACCCTAGATCCCTATGAAGGACGCCATCCTTAAGAAGACTTGAGACACTTGCGTACATCAATGGTCACCCGCTGTAGCTTGAACTAGAGTGCAAAGGAACGTTGACTCCTTGGTTATGAAAGTAAATGTAGATTCCCACTTTGTAAGGAATGAATATTATATCAAGAGCTTCTGCGTGCATACCCTTGATATCGTGATTTTCAATCACGACCTTGAAAGGCTTCGTTTAAAATAATAGATGCATTGAAATACTGGTGTACACTACAAATAAGCTGTAAATTATGTGTTATGAACGTTGTGCTCAAAATATGTTCGCAATGAATAAACTGTATTCTTTTGTTTAAGATGTGGCGAGACAAAACTCTCATCCTTTAGTTGTGAGAAAATTTTACGGGTGATTCACCAGAAACACGATTGAACATTGAGAGCCTTTAAAAAATTTGAATACATGGTTATACCATGCTCAAACTTTCAAGTAAGCTAGATGCAATGCTTCATTTTACGATCTAAGAATGCAATCAGAAAATGACCAAAACCATCTTCGACAATAAGAAGTGGTATAATCGCGTCAGTACAAAACCACAACAACTCTGGCAGTCTTGTTTGCTTAAAACACGTTTCCCCTGCGGTACCTATTTTGCTATATCTGTCAGCTAATGAGCTTTAGATTAAAACCTTTTTAGAAACCAAATAGTATACCACATTTTAAGTATAATCTTTATGGACGTATACTGTTTTTTTTAATATTTTGTGGGCGTATCCGTCCAAGTTTCTGCGTCGCTTATCAAAATGATGCAGTCATGTCGTCTTCATTCGCTTCACAATCCTCATTTACAGCAAGAGGAATGAAATATTCGTACCTATGAGATTTTTATGTCGTGGTTGGCCTATTTTGATCCTACCGATGCCTCGTCATTGTCGTGACGCGGTTTTATTTCTTTTCCGTCGCCACTTTATTTATCGTTTCGTGAATGATTTATCGTCATTTCCAATGAGATATTTTCCATCGTGATTACTTATTTTCTGGCAATCACCAACAATTTGCAGTTTTCAGATAAATTATAAGGTAAATGATCAGAAGGTTACAAAGCAATTTACTATTAAAATGATGACGTCTTTAGATTCATAATGGGTGACACAATCAATCGGACAGTAAGATGATACACGTTATATAGCTTTTTAAAAGAATCAATGAATAACAATGATGCTATTGAGTCTCGGTAATTACGTTAACTTTAATCAATCAGATACAATCATAATGACGCATTTACAGGAATTCACTTAATGACGTTATAATAAGCTCATATCAAGGTGAGGCTTCGTTACCGAATCAGTTGGCGAAATATCGATTATCTAACACATTAGTAAATCTACCGCTCACATCCTAGGTATAGAATCTTGACCTAATACGCGAAGCAATTGGAACAGGATGAAAAAGTGGAATACATGTAATGATGGTATACTTAGCTGGGTTATTCCAGAGTAGCGTTTACTGAGTCTGATTAAGTCTTCACACGACTTCAATCAATCAGCCCTCGCTCACCCACAAGGGGCAGCGAGGCTATAACACGTCCTTCTCTCGTAAGCGGTGGGTCTCTAAATTATAGACTCTAATGCCCTGCCGACTCCCTCGAAGGAGCGGGCGTTACGCGTCTGTTACGGTTGGGAACATACATGTTCTCCATGACGAAGCTTTACGTTAATTTTTCATCGGGAATGGCAAGTGCTGTCAGATAATTAGAATGGATTAGACTTTACAATTGATTAACAAGTAATTTATGTAGAATGAATAAGATCCTAAGTGTCTAAGGAAGGAATTGAAATATGCAAAGAGAAATACAAGTGTCTAGCAATACGGCTTGCTTTGGAACGCTAGGTGATGCGGCGCTCGTACAGGGTATGAGGGGGCGATGGTGGCTTTCAAATGATGTTGGTCGATGCTGTAACGGCTGGCGATGTCTGGGCGAGGATCGTAGAGACCGGCACAAGCTGCGCTTATTGACGAGAATATATTTATCGATGTCGGTTCTTTTCAAGATGATGGTTGCTAGGCCAGACAACACTTCTTCGTAACGTTTATTTAAACACGGCGTAGAGCAGTTATAGTAAAACTATAACATTTAAATGTTTTATTGAGTTTCAACAGAACAAATTTTCAAGTATTTACTGTATGAGAATGCATACTTCTCAAATATGCAAATAAAATATAATGTTATGAGGTTAACATAAATTAACGCAATTCAACACATAAATTATATTCATTTAAAAGGGTGAAAAATTATTCTTACAAGACAAAAATAACGTATAATCTTTATTTAGGTCTAGGTAGAATAGTCTTAAATTAACTTCAAAAGCGTCCAGTCCCTTCCTGCAGTTCTTAATTTATCATTTGCAAACATCTATAGGTATCTTGTTCCATTTTTCCTGGCACTTTGCCTTCAGATTTCAAATATTTCATTGTACTTTTTTTCGGAATTAAATTTTTAAATATTAAATATTATCCAACGTTCTCGATTTGATTCAAATCTGGGACTGACTTGGCCATCGAAAAAAAATCAACGCTGTTCTCAGCGAATCTCTTTTACGTAGATTTTGCTGTAAGGTTGGGATCATTTTCGTGTCAGAAAATTCAATCAGAAAGGAGCTCAAGGCTCTCAACGGAAAACTGAACGTTTTCTTCAATAATTTTGCATATTTTTGAACGCTCAATTTATGGTCCATTACTGATACATTACCAATACCCTTCGCAGAAAAATAACCGCAGAACATGATACTACCACCATCAAAATTGACAGTTAGTCTGGTGTTTTTTGATAAGTCAGCATCGCAATCTCTGTCCGTAAATGATTCTTATGATTATAATTATGATCAAACAACTCAATTTTAGATTCGTGTGTCCATAGTACCGTTTCCCGAAACGAATATTCACCATCCTGATGTTCTCTGGCGAAGTTAAACTTTATATTTCAGTGTCATTTCAATTGGAAGGGTTATCCTAATTTTTGATAAGTGCAAATCGTTCTTAAGCTCATCGCGATTAACACTTGAATGTTATAGAATCTTGCGTCCTACTTTTCACGATAAACTTAGAGATATCTAGCTTGGAGCACCTGCTTTGCTTTAGTTTCCAAATGTGTTACGCCTTTTAAACATTTCGATGAATTGAGTGATTCTAGTAAACGAAACATTTAGGTTGCTAGAAATCTTCTCGTAAATCTATCCGTCATTCCAAAGCGTAAAAACGAGTTCCTTAGCCATTGCGGAATGTTCAGGTTTTGATTTTAAAGCTGACCTTGGGTGCTGATAACAGTATTGGAACTCTTATGAATAACCTCATTTAAAAGATTGTAACAATCTAGAGTTTTCAATCCAAAATATTTATTTTATAAATACTATATTCTACCTTCAATGTGAATAAATAAAATTAATTTTTCTGAAATCAGGTATAATTTAACTTTATTTGCGTATATTAGGAATGTGCATTTTAAACATCAAATATTTAGAAATGTTGTTCCGCTGATACTCATAGGTATGAACAAAAGAATTCATTCATCGTTACGAAAATTTCTTGCTCTCCACTGTAAATTGATGTACTAACCTGTGTCTGCGCAGATTTCGTACCCTTATCCTGCAAGACTGCGACATGTCTGGAGGTGACCTGCAGCAGATGATCCTGAGACTAGAGAGAGCAGGAGTATTTACCTCTTCTGCCTGGTCGACGGGTGTTGAAAAACTGGGGTAGGTGTTTCGCTTCTTATTTGCGCATTTTTAAGTAGAAAATTCCATTTTCACTGGTCCTGCCGTTGAACAAATGATTTTTCCATTTCTTTACTTCTTAAAATTTTAAGAAATTGATCCTAATTTTTACTAGAATACTTTTTATGATCAAAATTTTATAGCACTGCCAGTCCATTAAAAGCGTCGCTCTGATGTAACTATCATCTTCCTTAGCCTGAAAATTTATTGAAGAAATTTTTTAGTCTCGCTAGTAAAAATGTTAGTCCAAAACTAGAGCTACATCAGACGCGATGAAAATGTTGAAAATCACAGAACATAATGACTGCATTTCAAAAATTTTTAACACAGAAATGTGAAATCACATGAAGACTAGGTAACAGGATTACACAACGGCTATGTTATATGTTTGTAACACATGATATGAGGGCGAAATGGGTTATAGAGCGGATGTTTCAAACTCCTAAGCTGCAGTACTAGTGACTAATCTCAAAGCAAAATATTTTTCAATTTTCCTTGAAAGTTGGGTTAAGGTAATGGACATGTAATGCTTCTTTTATTCGACCACATATGCTCTCTTCTTACCAATTATTTACAAAAATTTTGTATCTGAATATAGGTCTTACCTCGAGGGCCAACAACTACGGTTAATAAGAAAATGAATGAAAATAAAACCTTGGCATTTGTACACATTTAATCTCAGTGTCACGGTTATTCTAGTCATAGCAATGTAACATTTATGAAGAGACATACATTCTCTTCTGTGACACTTGAACTGGTATATCACACTGTCTCTGTCTATAAAATCACTAACCATGGATTGATTCCGCACATTATAGTGAAGACGTATGATCTGATTCTTCGTCATATTTTGAAGAAACTCCTCATCATCTGCACAATTTAAGCTCATTTTCGTCGTATTTATGGTAGCTTGTTACGCCATGTAGATGGTGTGTCAATATATAGGTCCCCTTTTAGGATCCTCGTTGGCCAACTTTTAAGGGTCCTATACGTTGAGAACCTAGATCTGAAAACAACGGCTGCTAAGTCGATACTTTTAGGTGGATGCGTGGACATTATTTTCGTCGATATAGAATGCGTAGGTCATTTGGAGATGAAAAATTGGATGACATATAATTGCAGTTTGGTGTACATGGGACGCTGCCATTTCTGGATGTCTTTGTTGGAGCTCTACAGGGTGCTTTCCAGAGATCCGTGTGTATTAAGCTTTCTTATGCTGTAGGAACAATACATTATGATTGTGTTGCTTTGCAAGTAGATTGTAAGGGCCAAGCGACGGAGGAATTCCGTACGGTTCTAGTTGTGGGGATGTCGGGCTACAACACTCGGCACTCCGACCGCCTCGGGAATTGAAACACGATAACAATGAATAAATGTAATGACTACATAAAGTGGAAAAATATATGTCTTAACTTATAGCATAGAATGAAGATGGAGAACCGTGATGGTGGCCGAGTACAACAGTGGCACGTAGGACCCGTACAGGACAGTGGCACGCAGGACCCGTGCAGGACACAAGCCAGCGAGTGAGCTAGTTAGACTAGACGAGACGAGCAAGAACCTATCCCGAGCGTGGCTCCCCGGGGCAATAAGGTAAGTCCAGCCTGTGGAAAAACACACCACTATAACACTGCTAGCGGCTAGCTAGGGTCAACCTCTAATTTCTGGAGAGGGAAAAGTCTCACGAGCAGGCCTAACGGGAGCTGGCTCAAACGCGTGACACAGTCAGTAGCCAGAAACGGCAAATAGAGCAGATATGAATAACAAATGCAGTAGGAAAAGGATTAGCTAAGACTGACTTACCAGCCAGTCCAAGCCTACCCATCCGCACAAAGGTGATCCAAAGAGAGGAAGGAAAAAGGCACCACCTAGCATAGAGTGAGGTAATTCGGAACCTATGTAGAAAAGACAAGAACAATTAGCTGAGAAATAAGATTATGACCTAAGATCGAATTGGCGTAGAAGCAGCAAGTGCTGAAAACGGTACAGCAATGAACCGGAAAAACATGGTATTTAATATTGCAAAACACTTAATTTCAACGAAGAACGCCAACCTAACTCTCAGCTCGGGCCCTAACATCACAAAAAAAACAGATGTAAACAACTTACTCGCTAGAAATGGTGACACTTATCCAGTGCTTACAACAAGTAATTTCACCAGAGTTCTATACAGTTCAAGTCTAGAATGGAAAAGAAACAAATTAGACACAGGGCGTGAGCTAAAAGAAACTGGTAATAATAATACGTTGGAAGGAGACTACAGACGGCTCCTTCCATGATCCTAGAAAATGTAACAATCTGCGAAGCATCGCACGCTAAATAGAAGCTTAATCTCCAGTATGTTTTCCGACGTCACCGGGAAGAAGTGTGGAAGGTCGGCAGCGTCGCCCCGACATATATATAGATGGTGTTACACACTTCATTAAATAGAGCTTTATAAAGTGAGAAGCAACCGGGCAAGTTTTCAGTCAGATATTCTACGAGTTAAACGGTTGCTACAATTGAAAACAATAAAATTATTGGTTACTTTATGAAGTGAATCTTGAGCAGTACGATAATCCTGGACTTAATATTCGTCATATCAAAATATTTTATGTTGACCAAACGCACAAGAATAACCAAATTGATGAACGAGTTTTGAAGAATATTGTCAAAACTTTTGTTAAGCCGATAGATCCAGATTTGACGATTAAAGTCTGTATTTGTCATAAGAATAGTGAAATCAGTGACCTCTTAGTAAGAAATAATGTTTCTAGATCTCGGTTCAATGATCGAGACAGAGCCAATGTGATATACCAGTTCAATTGTGACAGAAGAGAATACAAGTTTCCTAATAACTGTTACGCTCTGAAACAAACATTAACTGCGTACATATATCAAGATTCTATTTGCAATCATATTGAATTGTATTAAAACATTTAAGAAAATTTTTGGATGTAATGAATGTAATGCTTCAATTGTTATTGAAGCAATACATATTTATAAATTTGATCCCACCCCCCCGAATAGTACAAAAGGATTTTTTGCCCAGAAATTAATCAATAAGACTGCAGCTGGGAAGCCTAAAACATCCGCTTGATCGTCCACTTCACCCGTTTCTTGTGCCATGAATACAAGCTGTATATGGCCATTGTGCAATGCTATAACCAAATCATCTTGTGATTTAACTTTACTTTTGCACAAATGTTTCTGTATTTCAAACTCTGTGATTTACTTGCAGCGAATTTGTAAGTTTATATGAGTATTGAAGTTTTTCCTCATACTATAAAAGTTTTAAATACGAGATCAAGCCTGGATCAATCCGTGAATTTTTTCTTTCGAAAATAATATTTACGGTCCACTCCTTCCACAGGTGAGTTTAACATAATCAGCTATGGCAACTTCAGCCATCTCTTGTTTGTTATATTTTCTCTAATATGTATTTGATGCATTTCTTGAAATGCTATCTTCCCTCAGCTTCCGGTCCGGCTGCTGTGAAGAATGCGGCAAGCGAGAGCATTTATTCGACCGGCGCTGCGTGCAGCTAAACATCAAGAAACTTTAAGAGAACTCTACATTTTCGGCATCATCTACAGTCTCAGTTCCCTGTACTGACTAAAAGCATTCAATGTATCGGTGGAGTCTACTGCATCAGAAACATCCATTGACACAGTAGCATTTCCAGTCTGCCTGTTTTATATTATCATCACCCACAACCGCAGCATCAGACGTTACAATTCCTGTGCCTTTTGCTAAGATTACATCGTTGTAACCATTAATGTTACGTTCAGTTCTGCATTCCTTTTATTTTCGTCGTCACAATGAGGTGTCCTTGTCATCGTCAGATCATCGTCGTGATTGTTCTTTTGGATGATTTCTGTTTCATAATTTCACTGTTTGTATCCTGTATTTATTTCCATGATCCGGAATAATCGTTACTTTATAACCACTACAACGTCAAGGTTACATTTATCTTCTTTTGAATACAAATAATTGATAGTAGACTTTTCCATGTCATTGCCAAGCATCATTGATTAATTTCAAGCAAGTATATTCGAAAAAGGAGTGGAAAATCATTATTTGACGAATTACTTTGACTCATTAACACCCTTCTGCAATTATGATGACTTATTCTATGGTAGCGTCATTATTATCACCTCAATTTTCAAGAACTTCAGCTTCGCATGCAGATCTATTTCAAACGTTTCGTTTTCTGGCTGGTCGCAATCATTGGGCTTTTTTATGTGTTGAATTTTAGTCAGCTCTTTGGACTGGATGCCTGCTCAGGTCTGTTTAACGCTGGACTGAGGGAAAGAGTGGTAGGAGTAAGTTGAGGAAGGAGCGTGGGGAAGCATTGTATGAGAAAGAAAGAAAGAAAGAAAAAAGGAAAGAAAGAAAGAGACGAATAGGCTCATTTATCCAAGTACTCAGCTCCAAACATAAAGTTTCTCAGCCTTGCTCCCCAGCTAGCTACCAGAAACGCAGGCACACAGTACGTACATTATTACAAAATGATAATGAGACTTTAAAGCAAATTTAATTCGTGTTTACACAGGTTTAAATAGGATTTTCCGAAGTTAAGCAAATTATAGAATTTAATGGTTAAAAAGTGAATAAAGTAAGTTTCAATTCAAAGTTTCAATTTTAAGTGAAGATCATTCTAAGCGCTCTTTAAATTTTCAATGCACAAAAACATTCTTTAAATTAGGCTGAATAGTTTAATTTGAAATGAAGACTGAATAACGTTTCGCTGAAAATAATAGAAATAACAAAATTATAGAAATTATTAAATAGATAAAAAATCGTGGTTAGTAGGTAAAGAAAATTTTTATTTTACACGGGAAAATGCGCTGAGATTTCCAACAAAATAATACTCAGCAAAGCCTTATATATCATCATTGTTGAATCATTGGGCAACTTTGATGCATATACGAATTAGAGTGAATAGCAGACCTTCAGAAAGGGGACCGGAGAACCAAGAAGAAACGGAAATGTTACCCAGAGATTGTATGAGACATTATACTCAAACAGATATGGGACTATAAATCCATTTAATGGATATAATAATTTATTCTGAAAGAAACGCATGAGATGATGTACCGCAGAAGCGATGAATAAATCAGAACGAAGCTCCATCGTACAGAAAAACAAATAAAAACATAGTACATAGTGCATAAGAAGGCCCGTTTCAGAAGCTACAAGTAAATAAAGTCACAAAAAGTCAAGAATTGAGAAAACATTCTCTAAACGACGCAGCAGCATTGTTGAACAAGGCTTACTCGCTATAATAACCTGCAAGCATGCAGTATGTCACATTGTACCTAGAAAATTCTTCAAACGAGCAGCACGTAGCATTAAAGTTCTTGGTATGAGTACAGTTTTGTCCATGATATATGCCAATAATTCAAAATGTTCCTGATGATTCCAATGGAATCTCACGATATTAAACAGCTCGTGAATGTTATCGATTTCAGTTCCGTCCTTTTCTTTCTCAAGTTCCAGGTAATGCAAGCTTCAGAAGGATTTTGTTTATGTCTTCTTGATCACGGTAATATGTGTGTAGACTCCGCAGCACCTCTACAACAGAGTATGAGTAGAGGAAACCCTCCAGGCTCACAGGTTGCTGCATGTTACTCGGTATATCTGCTACGCCATGCAGTCGCACTGGCACATTTATTGCAAAGGAACATTGCGAGGAACAGTAAATATCACTTTTCTCCTTTTGGGAGTGTTTCTGGTTACAAAATGACCCTCGTTGACATCGTTGTCAAAAAATACATTTGAAACACCGCAACCCATGTGCACCTAAACATGATGTCGGATTATAAATGTGTGAATGAAAATTTTTGAAGGCGCTAGGTTCGCTGTGGTTTTATCTGATAGTTACGTTAGAAAACTCTCAAACTGCCGCATTACCATTCAATTTGTGTGAAATTACCCCCGTGAGGCTAATTGATTAAAGGCTTACTAATGTAGGACTCGTCATTTATTTTTTCGCTTCTGTCCTGCGAAAATTAGATCACACAAGCACAATGCTATTATATCATAAATCAAAGCACGTATTAATAACGACAGCTGAGTTCTAAAATAAAGATACATATACTAAAATTCATGTCAATCGAGTTGAATATTGAGGAGACTTCGAAACGTTTTACATGTAACAACTTTTACGCGCCTTCTACTTCCTTGAGAAACTATTGTAAAAATTGAAAAAATTACATTTGTCACTGTTTTAAATTACGTGGATTAACTACTTAGGAAGTTACTCGTCAGCTTAAATGAACAGAAAATGCTTATTTATTACCTTTCATGATGACGAATTTATAGTGTAATTTGAACGCGGACGTATTTTTCAAAATTTTGCTAGGCTATAATATCAGTATTTTCGGAGGAGTAAAAGGTTAAGATTCGTCGTGTACATGCAATGAAAATATACCTTTATATTCGCATATTCTAAGATACGTTATTAGATATAATTCAAAAGATCATGTAAGATAATCCAAGTGGAAATCAAGATAACTAGAAAAAAATTATACAAAATAACTATTGCTATTCACTGCACAAATATCCTATTGCAACTTTTTTTTTAAATTATCCACTCAGCTGTCACCAGCCCGTGGTATTGTATTGTGCTCTTCTTGATGTTGAGTCTCGTACATTGAATTGCGAGCGAAAGTTCGGCGCAAAATTGACCTGCTTATTAAGCAGTGTTGTGTTTCCAATAGGGCGATTCTTCGAGAATCTTATTCGTAGAATAAAAAGAAAAACCAGAGTAAAAACGAACATTACATTTAATGCAAACGTTTCGGAATTAAAATTCCATCATCAGTGCTGGAACAAGAGAGAAAAAAATGGATTGTCTATTTTAAAACAAAAATCATATATATTCCACAAAATTTTCTAAATAGCCTAATTTTTTCCATTCATACTCGAACAATGGCATACTCCTAATTCACACAAACACACATTCACACGCTAATTCAGATACAACAGCGAAACACACATTGCATACACACACACACACACACACACACACACACACACACACACACACACACACACACACACACACAGAATTACGTCAGTAGGTGGGGGAAATTGATAACTTTACGGCACTAATGTCTTTATTGAGGTTAGGTTTATGGGTGAATATGAAAAGGGACTCTAGAATTCTTAGGTCATGCTCATGCATGACCTAAGGTCATGCTCATGGTCATGCATGTTTATTGAAGCAGTGCTTCAATAAACTGCAAGCATGCAGTAACAGGGATGTCTCGCCTTCGACCGCTGTGGGTCGCCAATTGAGTCTTTTCTCTTGTCGCCCAGGTTCTGAACTCGTGTTCTCGTGGGCAATGGTCTAGCTCAATGGTGCGTGTACTCGTATATTCATAAAGCCCCAAACCTCAGTCCCAAAAATCAGTCACGAGGCGGTTAAAAACAGAATTCTTTGGCCACGGACAACATCCGCAGATAATGAATTGAGATCATATTTTCAATATGCATATTTGTACATATTTAAATGAGTACTAACAACAGCGAGTGTTATGTTGATAAGAAAGAGTGTCAAAACATTGACACAGGAAGAATAGTAGCAGAGAAAATTCCTTCAGTGTAGGCGTCTTGCATCACCGAGACTTCGTTTTCCCACTTTCAATATTTGCACTGCCTTCGTGTTGTTCTTTCTTTCTTACACAAAGCGGAACTTGATCGTGCCATCACGTGCAACGCTATCTTGTTTTGTCTACAGAACAATCCCCTTTCTGCTTGTTGTTCACGGCCCATAGTCCAAGCGGCCAGTCAAGAGGCTTCGTTTAAACGGCATGTAGATTTATCGTTAAAATGCGATGTCGGTGTAGACCCCGTTGTATGAAGGAATACATAATTATATTAATGCAGTTGAATATAGACGGCCGAAGCATCTCCCAGCATTTCATCTTGAACGTACTTCTTGGATATTAAAGGCGTTGAAATTTCAACAAAGGAGTTAGACTCATTAAGAGTTAGACTCATTAGGAGTTAAACTCATTAAGAATTAAACTCATAACGCACTGTCTCAGCTGCATCCATTGTTTCAGTAGCTTTCATTTTCTTAACATCCACTGTTTTATCAGCATCCACTGTCTCCGCTGAATCCACCGACTAAGGCAGCCCGCCCACTGATGCGATGCGGTTCGCCTCAGTCGTCGGTGAGTTAGCCAACACAATGCTATTCCTACGATGCTACAAATGAACCGTGCGATTTCGCAAGGCGTCGCACCAATCGCATGGCATCAGTGGGCGGGCTGCCTCAGCAGTACAGTTTCAGGGGCATGTGCTGTTTCTGCCTCCACAGCCTTACTAGTGTTCGGTATCTACGCAGCATCCACTGTTTCAGTAGAATCTGTAATTTAAGTTTTGTCTCGGAACTACAGTATATCTCGGAGCATTCTCACTTTTACATTATGAAGAGTGGAAAAATTTCACGTCGCTAGTCATTCGAATCCACTGTGGGAAATCTCCTCAAATGTTTTCATTAAAATTGAAAATTGGATACACACACAATTTTTTCATTTTACCTGATCTTGCTTATATCCGCTGTCAAAAGTAAAAATGGTGAGGAGGATAAAGCAAATTTTTTGAGTGCTTACGGTTTTATTTACAGTTTTATTGCACAATTTGGAAACGAAATCAAGTATTCCTCGTATTTCTGATTACTTACAACTGAAAACGGCTCCTGCTACTCTAGGATAACTTTTAATTTAACGGCAATTTAAGGCACATGTGTAAATTGTACTTCTGTATCCCTTTTGAAAGACGAGTGTTGCATTCATTTTATGAATTAGTGCCTGAAAGAACACTAAACCATTACCATAGACAGAGAGTGAATCAGAACATTAACAAAAGTGTCAGTGTATGTCTGACTCAAGTAAGTGTCCTCAAAATATCAGCATACCAGTCCTAAGTTATGTATACTCAAATAAGTGCACTAAAAATATTAGCATAACAGTCCTAAGTTATACTCAAATAAGTGCCCTCAAAATATTAGCAGACCGGTCTTAAGTTAAACTCAAATAAGTGTCCTCAAAATATTAGCATACCGGTCTTGAATTATACTCAAATAAGTGCCCTTAAAATATTAGCATACCCGTCCTAAGTTATGTATACTCACGTAAGTGCCCTCAAAATATTAGCGTACCAGTCCTAAGTTATACTCAAGTAAGTGCCCTCAAAATATTATCAGACCAGTCTTAAGTTTTCTGGTTAAGAGAGGTACAGAAGAATTACATTTTAGGTTTGCGGGTCCTGGGATTGCATGCAGTAACAAAACTTTTTGAGCACCGGGTCTTGTATGCACGAGCTCTGGTTGCCGTACTCGTTGACGCGCGAGATGCTGTCGATGAGGTGCAAAGATGCGTCCTCCTTTTCCACGACAGAGCCTTCGAAACGTCCGCCGCCTTTAAAAAGGTGTAAATAGTTATTTCAATCTTCGTTTTGATGAATGAGAACCTTTATTTTGGTTCATACTCTACGAGATCACAAGTATGCGCGAAGTTTGAGTTCATTAATAATGTTGAGCGGGTGCAGATCATTTCGTCTCATAAAAGTTGACAAATTTGATTGATGAAATTCCATTAATTATTTTTTTCAGAACATGGCATTACTTAGCCAACGTGACCTGTAAGTGTTATACCAGGTTTCATCAGTAACTTTGAAGTAGAGCATGAATCTTAGGCACAGTTGTGTTCTTTACATGAAAAGTTTGTAAATACTTTGAGGAAATCTTGAATACCAAGTATTCATTAAATGGATGCGAATGAATTTCAATTCGTTATTCTTATTACATTAGATAGACAAACTCCCTAGCCACAACAAAGGCGATCTCAAGAGAGCGAAAAGAAGGGAACATTTAATAAGGACTATAGAAAACGACAAATCTATGTGCAAGGTGTGTTCTCACACAAAATGCACTGCATGTAGAAACAGAAAATTGATAAAGAAGAGAAATAAAAGACAAAGAACAGAAAGCGAAGAAGGAACGAAAACTGGAAGAAGTGAAATGGGCACGAAAGACAGAAGGCCCGAAGATCTGTCTATGGCTGAGGTGTCTTAACAGTATCTTCCCTGGGGTGCTTGTCTCTATAGTATAAGATAGACAAACTTAAGTAACCTAAATTTATTTCCTAACTTATGCCCTGTGACAGGAAATCAATTTTTTTTAAGATTCAATTTAATGAATTAAGTCAAGAACATTTTTAAAACGAACTGTGACTACTTTTCATGTACATACCTAAATATTTGGTGAAGATCCCATTTAGAAATCCTCAAAACGAAACTCATAGTAGAAAAGCGATAACTGAAGTATGAAGTTACTCATGTTGCTCATTTTTAACATTTACTAAATGACTCTCCAGCTAATTGCATGCTTAACATTGACCTACATGTTGCATCCATGTAGTATTCTCAAAAATAAACGCAATAAAGCCTTATAAAATAAATATTCCAATAAATGACCAGAGGCAGCTTCCTTTGGTGTTTCTGCTTTTTGACACACTTTGTACAGTCACACGTATTGGTCTAACTACGTCATTGTACTAATTAGTCAAGTTTTATAATGCTTAATCTGTCTAGATCAGAGGTTCTTAACCTGCGGGGAATGGCGGAGTTGCCAAGTGGGGAATCTTGTGCATTTGTTTCCATCCACGAAAAAGCGATAGTATTTCAAAATCTAATACATTACATCCAAATATTGACTTACTTTATAAATCCCAACCATTTACAGACTGTTTTAATAACAAAAACAACCATAATGAGGTATTGTATGCCATGTTGGTTAAAAGTGACCACACTGCTGGGTTAGGAATATCACAGATAAGTAAATGGAAGATGCTGTGGTGGGGAATGTAGAGTTGGCTCACTTAAATGTGGGGAAATGGAGAAAAAAAAGGTTAAGAACCACTGGTCTAGATCGTTTTAAAAATCTCATTTTCAAGCTAGTTTGCACATTATTGAATCCATGAATAATCACAGACAAAGTATGGATTGGACTGATTAGTGCGATGCTCCAAGAAAATGTCGTGCAAACAATTTGATGATCTTATTGAAATACGTTATGTTACCATTAAAAAAATGGATTGGAGTGCTCTACTGTCCAAGTTGAGAAATTCGATTTCATCAGCCAGAAAAAATTATCTTGATGTTTATTAAATGATTCACTTTTCATGAAAAATACTCTTATTTTTTCATCCCCGGAACTGAAGTAAAATCTTTTACTACGCATGCTATGTTATACATGCATGAGGCAGCGCCGAAAGGTTATCTTAGTAACGTCACTTCTTCAGCATTACTGTGCCTCGGTTCACCTTTTGTAAGGAAGGAAACTGTCAAGCGGGAGAACATTATGTTACAACCATTTTTTGGTGGTCGGCTTCTCGAACTCTAGCAGATGATTAACACTTTGAATGCGACTACTAAATATTGAGTTCAATGCCAAACTCAAATTTTAAGTCAATGGTAGTAAACTATTTTGAAAATACCAAACATGAAATGGATCGTGCCTTCATTTAGCTTTGATTAAACATTTATGAAAATTGAATGTGCGACTACTGGTCGGTTAGCACCATTATGAAAATTATCTCCTTGTACCACCGGTAGCGCACGTCGCAGTCAAAGTGTTAAGTAACAGTGGTAGGCTAGGAAGCATGTGGAGACCTTGGCTGTATTTTTTTTTTAAATCCGTGGCCAGTGAAATCAACACAAATTGATAATTAGTTTCGTCAGTGTCAGGAAACACGTCTTCGGGATCAATAGCATATACGAAATACAAGTTTATTATTCAAATGGGATTTTAGTTTTAGCATAAAGACGCTGTTGAATGTCGTATGAACACTTGGAATTAAAGCTAAGCCCTTGAGTTGGACGGGTCAGCTTACCTGGCTTAGTTTGCAGTGTCAGTGTGTATGTCTTCCAGTGTTTCGTATTTTTCTTATCTTTCTTCTTTTTCTTCTTCTTTGATGACGTCTTGCCCAACTCTGTGTTATGAGCAGAGACACGTGCGCTATGAATCTAAGAAAACGAACAAGTGTAAATTAATTTTTATCGTTAAAATAAAAGTTTATTGTTATACCTCGAGAATAACATCGTGTAGAAAAATTAAACTCAATTTATTATTTCGCATTGTTGAACCGATATTTATATATTAATACAAATTATTTAATATATATTTATAATATATGTACAGTATATACGGATATATACAATAAACGTACATACATATATGCGCATGAATTCATATATATATATGGTGTTTTCCGCCGTAACTGTCAAGACTAGCTCTAACATTGGCACGTAGTATCCTACTTTAAGTTTTAAAGTTTCTGTAAGTCTTTATAACTCGAAAACTAAGGAATTTATGGCATTTTATCATTCGTGAAAATCGATTTATTTTAAGTTTTTCTACCCATAAATGAAATTTTTACGCACAAAAAAAACACCCCATCAAAGTTTTAAATTATATAAAATAATTGAAGTTATATACAATAATTGAAATTATATATAATAATTGAAATTATATATAATGATTTCACTATGAGTAGATGACTACACTAAACGTTGAAAAAATTCCTTTACCTGATCTACTTCGAGAACTGTGCAGTTAGGGCTCCCTAATAAGCTCTTGTTTATTGCGCTTGTCAGAACTTGCGCTCCTTTAATGACGTTTTTACTGTTAATTCTAATTGGCTTTGACGTCTGGCAGGCGCAGAAGTGGAGTGGGATGTGAGCAGATTCGCACGTTCTGTTAGCAGGCATTTCTAGAAACAAACTTCGACCGTATCCGTCTGGTGACTTTGGGTTTCCCGAGACTTCAAAGGAACCATCCAATATGTCGAGGAGAGTGCTGTGCAGATCGTAATTGTTTGTCAAGCGATGTTGGTTTATGACGAGATTTTTCCAAGAATTCTTGAACTTCTCTGGGAACCAAGGGGGGAAAATCATTTGCACAAAAGGCAACCTTTCCTCGAGGGCACCGAGGTATGTCGACCGAATATCACCAAATCGAAGGCCATGATCCCCAAAGAACAACATTATCGTGTTATTGCGATGTCGAGACGAAAAAAACTTCTGGAAGAAATTTAGAGTGGGAAGATCTAACACAGCTGCTTTCTCGTTTCGGTTGTGAGTTATGCTTGCTGTCCAAAAGTACCCAAAGATTGATACTGAGTCCGACAGATTGTCTAGAGCTCGGAGTATGTGGTCGTAAATTACTTCGGTACTCAGCTGTAGCCCCAAGCATGATTGTGATTGGGTGGATTTATCGCCTCCTATTTCTTTTTCTGCGATTAAGAAATGTGGACGAGCATAAAAATCCATTGGCTGTTCAACAAATCCAATCTTATTGAAATGGTATAATCCCATGTTAGGAGCATCCTCAGCATAAACTGTTGTGTAGCCTCTACTGCTAAAGTTTTTCCAGATGAAGGGGCAGTCATCAAAGTTATCATACCGGGATTTGTAGCACTTTAGCTTGAAACCATGGAGGTCATCAGCTTTATTGCCCATGATCACAGGAGATATGTTTGGATCAGAATTGTCAGCCACTTTGTTGTAACCGGAGAAGTCTAACGTGGCAGGGTCTTCTGATAGAAATTTGAAGGTTTTTGGCAGGAATCTGATGAAATTTTGGCGAGATGTCGAATCAATTCCGAATAGGATAAAGTTCGGAGGACGAGCTTCGCCTGACTTCAGACGTTCCTGAAATATACGAACACTTCAATAACACATGAACGAAATGTTAAATAGATGAAAGATAGCAAAACATTCATTCTTCTATCCATTACTTTAAAATATGGAATGCATTGACAAGCATGAGTTATTTTATTTTATATTCGAGGTTCACCCTCTGTTTTCGATCAGGTAAGCGGGAATCGTAGGAAAACTAAGAGAAGGTCGAGTTTTCGATTTCAAGTGTTTCCACAAGGGTGCGAAATTTGGGTGTGCTAGTTGGCACTTCTAGCTGCATTCGAAAAATGAAGCGTTAAGTCTCCATGACACAAAAATAAATAATAAGAATGAAGAAAGAAAGACGAAGGCACTTATGCTGGAATCCAGTTGTTCGGCGCTCCAGCTTTCCTATGAGAATGACAGAGAAGTGAAGAATGAGAGATTACTCCTTGTAATAATGAATTTAAATCCGCTACAGAATCTTGAAACAAACAGCTGAATTTGTCGCAAGGAGCTCTAGGGTTACCTCTGAGGAGCCTTGGTTCCTCAACGAACACCAACGAGAATGGATTCTATCAGTACCACTTTCAAACAATAGGGAAACACGAGCTCTATCTTCATTTAGCCAATCATGAACAGATGAACCGAAATATTAATAAATTCTTACAATAAAAGATTACCAGAGAAAAATTATCGTAAAAATTTTGAAAGGATGTAAAACGATTTGTTCTACTCAAAACAGGCCTTTTCTTTGTAAACGTTTAAAGACTTCAAATTGAACAGATCTAAATTGCTAGAAGTAGGGCCTAGAATCGTGAAATTGTCTTTTGCTATACGCGTACAACTCTGTTCCTGATCAAAACGCATAGAGGAATAATGCGGTTAATTACGTAAGAGGTCTGAAGACGAATAATATGATTCTGTATGAAAATGAATAGAGGAATGATGCGGTTAATTACGTAAGAGGTCTGAAGACGAATAATGGGATTCTGTATGAAGACGAGCAGATGAATAATGCGGTTAATTACGTAAGAGGTCTGAAGACGAATAATATGATTCTGTATGAAAACGAATATTTAAATAATGCGGTTATTTACGTTAGAGGTCTTCAGCAACGATAGATCACTAAATGGTACTGGGTAACCCAATCGTGATATGAGTAAGTCATCATGCCGACATACTCTGATGTACACTGTAATTGAACTTATAACTTAACTTAAAACTCTATTTCATATCCAATTTTGATTGTACCAGTTTTTAGTTCATATGAATTTTATATGCGACACTTTTCTTTTTCAAGCTTCTGATGAAGTGCATGGATGCTAAACTTGCTATGCGTATTACATTTTCACTCTATTGTTAGCAGTTAGATAAGTATGGAATTGTATTATTGTTATTTCTTTCGACAGCTGATTAACCTGTAATATAATGTCTTTAAAGAGTAACAAGTCCTCAATTATTACTTCGCCTCATTAATTAGCACGGCAATTGAGCAGACTAGTAATCATAACGCAATATTTGTAACCTAAAATATTATTTGCATTAACTACAACGTGCCATTTCAGCTAATTTCTGTCAGAGTATTTACGATACACCTCCAGTCAAACAGGCAGCAGGCTTCAGGTTTGGCTTCGATTGAACTCCACCCACGTTTATAGGTCGAGCATTCAATTGAATGTTACCCCTTTAAAACAAACTTCACGATATATTTTTAAAATAAATTTAAAAAATAATGGATCGTTCCGCGATAGTCTTTACCTTTTTTTCGAAATCATTTCATGTTTGGCGAAATTAGCACTGAGCACGGTAAAAGATTACAAATTTATCTTTAAACAATTTAAACAATTTATTTACCACAGGAGATACAGAGGTAGAATGTTTCTTAAGTCTAATACAATGGTCAGAGTTGAGTATAGCTACCTGTGGGCCCGAATAAGTTCAGCGACTTCTAGGGCATCCTACCATTACATTATTCTAGGGCGTACAATAATGTTTAACCTAATTCACTTAGCCTAGTTTCGCATTAGACTGATCAACAGGATAATGAACTCGATATTGATGTTTAATTTTACAATATAGGTCATATGGACAATATTTAACAGTATATTCGATAACGACTTGGGAGCAGACTGAAAATCGGCGATATTACTCATGGCAAATTGCATTATTAGGACCAGACATGTAGGAGGCAGGATTTGACTTGGTGATCTTACACGACTAGTATTCTGATAAGAAGTGAGACTCAAGATTTCTCTTAAATACCTTGTAAGAATTACTTTCACGGATCTCCGCAGGTATTGAGTTCCAGGTTTTAGTTCCAACGAATAGTATACTATGTTGCGAGCGGGCCTTTGAATAATAAGGAAGCATGAATTTACTTTTATTTCGTGTTTAATGGTCGTGATGACCAGTTTGCGCAGTTAATAACTGTTGAAGGCTATTGTCGCCATCATTAGCTAATGTTTTGTAGATGAAATTGCAGATGGAGATTTTGTAGAGATCCGAGAGTTTAAGTATTTGTAAATTTTTGAATGAATCATTTGTGTGAGCATTATATTCTAGGTTCTTTACCGCTCTGATGGCTCTTTTTTGCAGAGTAAAAATTGTATTGGTTTTATTTTTATCAGTTCCATGCCATGCTTCTATTCCGTATTGCAGGTATGGTGAAATGAGCGTTCGATAGAGCATTAGTAAGGCTGTTTCAGGCAGGAAATTTTTAACTTTATTCAGGATTCCGATGGATTTTGATAATTTAGAACTAATATGAGTGATGTGCTCTTTGAAGGTCAGATGTTTATATATTATGATGCCCAGAAATTTACATGAGTTGGTTTCTTTGATTTCGCCTTCGCCAATTTTAATGGATGGTAGAGATATATTTTTCTTGTATGAGAACGTAATATAATTTGTTTTATCGATATTGAGGCTTATTTTATTAGCTTTAAGCCACAGTGAAACCTTATGGAGTTCATTATTTATACTCTCCGCAATCGTAGTGGGATTTTCGTTCGGAAGGACCGCAGAAAGCGTACTGTCATCGGCAAAAAGTATGAATTTAAAAAATGATGTAGATAATTTAAAAAATGATGTAGATAATTTAA
Organism: Morinoia aosen; assembly: GCA_030386875.1. Lineage (NCBI taxonomy): Eukaryota > Metazoa > Arthropoda > Malacostraca > Amphipoda > Talitridae > Morinoia > Morinoia aosen. The sequence continues at coordinate 49,975,853 of CM059560.1, forward strand.
AAAATGATGTAGATAATTTAAAAAATGATGTAGAGTACCAACTTCCTCAGGCCGGGTATCTCTGCCATTTCACAAAAATACAATTTTCATAATTCATTGACGATCGAATACTCACTGAAAACTGGTTAATCTTTTCCTGAATTTTTTCTTTGTGGAAGAAGAAGTGGACATTCTTGTACACGGGCTTGGCGTGATTAGAATCAGTGCACACCACAAGGGCTCCGTCTGTGCGCACGGCGGCGGACGTGGTGTTGTGAATAGGGAAGCATTCGCTCAGCCTGCGGGTTGGAAATAATGTGTCAGTGCTTCCGGGGACCTTATGAAACAGCTCACTGACGTATATTTCGACAGTTCTATCGGAGCTTAATGGATGAAAAAGATCATTATTTTAAATTATATTTTCTAGATACTTTTCTTAATTATCTTAATTAGATGAAAAAGATTAAATAAATGAATTATGCTTAATTAATGAAAGCAAAATTCAACAGTTCTATCTCGTGCACAAATATTAAACGTACGCAGTAAGGGACAAAATTACTTACGCACGCGAGATTTTTGTCTGTTACCATGCCAACAAACACGAAACTTAGGCAGTTTACAGTTTTAATGGTTAAACTAAACATTTAAAATAAAACATGTTTTCTTAAAGAATGTGGAACGATGCAAACACGTGTGGTACATATAAAAAAGTTTTCGACCAAATCAATTTATATGTATACAATACTTGGTTGCGTGCAGAGTCTTTACTCTTCATGCATAATGCTCGGAGACGGTTTCCCTGTGATGAAATGAGACGTTCTCAAGATTGTACCGATATATTCGCTCATTCTACAATGCACATTTTTTTTACTCTGTTAGATTGTTCTGACATCTTAACTTGATTTTATTTTTCAGTATTCAGTTTCTTTCAGGCCTTGTAATTGGTTTGGCCCCTCGAGATAATTGGTTATCTTTACTAAATCCTTTGTGGGCAAAATCAATCACGTGATTAGGGCCATATATATTGTTAAAAAGTTCACTTGAGATTCTTGAGTAATGTTTCAAACTCGGAACGCAATTATTTTTCAAATGTGGCGATACATCGATTTACTCGTCTTTTTTTAATGACGGGATAGCATCTACGCAAAGCTAGGCGAAGCAACCCAAAGTCATCGTGCTACAACCTCCGTACTTTAAGGATGGTATTGTATTTTTTTGGTAAATAGGTTGTTTTTTCAGTTCTGCAAGTATGACGAGCGGCATCACATTGAAACAAATAAATTTTGGTTTCACCAAATAAGAGGATATTCTTTCGAAGTTCATTTCCTCAGTCTAAATATTCTTCTAAAAATTTTAAACGACTTGTAGCGTACTTCCTTATTAACAGAAAATTTATGCGAGACCTGTGCGTTATGATGTAGGTCTTCTGCAGTTCTTTACTGTTGGTTTTATCACTCGGTTTTTATACTGGAGGCGTTAATATAAATTTTAAGCACTTCTCAATCATTATCGGCTTATTTTAAATCTTTTTTGTCTTGTTTCGGAGTGCACGAGCACTCTGTCTTCGACCCGGCCTTAGAGACTTGGTGGTCGTGCCGTATCTAATTGGCAGAAATATTTCTGTATGAAATTCATTCTGAATTATTTCCTCCAGGAAGATTCGGGGACTTTCTTCACCATAGAAATTATTTGTTTCAGGCGAACTTCCGTAGAGGGAGCTTAAATGTTACAAATCGTGTAATTTTTCAGCTAACCTCATAGGTTCCTGTTCTACAAACGTCTAGCATTTTATGCAATTTGTTTGTAAAAATCCTTTTTGAAAAGGTAATAATTATTGCTTTGAAATATTTTTACTGAAGTGGTTTAATATTTTGGTTTTGTAGTATATACATATTTTTGTTGTGTATGATTCCGTATACTCAAAATCAACTGTATTATTCTACATCTTTTTTTTCAACCAATGTGAATCATAAACAGAGTTTCGTGTTAAGTAAGTTGGCCTCCTAATAGTTTAAGCGCGTAAAATCTCGAGTGGAAATAATTTTGCCCCTCTTTTCACGTCCTATGAAAAATGTAGCAGATATTTTGGCGCAGAACTGGACAGTTCACTATGGTGCAACACGAAACATTATGCGACTGCCACATTCAGGGGAATTTTGACAAACTCCCGTGTGTCTGACTGTTATTCTGAAAATTTTTGATATATATGGGTTATTTCTTTTGGCAATAATACATGGCATCTAATGATCGTAACACACCGACTATTTAGGAGATAAAACTTTTTCATAGATAACGGAGAGTATTGAAAGCTGGAGGCACAGAATAGAACCTTGTATCATTTACTTCTGGCACCAAACAGCAACGTCTTAATTAATACATGATGGCAATTGCTAAGAAAAATTATTCTAAGCCCTTAAGCATTTCAGTTTAACATAAGACTACGAAATATAGCTAAAATAGTAGGCATTGCCATTTTTGTAGTCCTTTCACATACTTGTACTTATTATCACAGTTCTTCGTGTAATTCTCCAAAGACTCCTTTACTCTGGTTATTTCCTTGAAGCAACACGAGAGATCAGCCGCCGTGACGCCGTAGCTCCGCAGAACGTCGTCGTCCGAGCTGACACTGATGGCGAGGCCTTCAGTGACCGTCAGCGGCTTCAAGTTCTTTGGGTTGCAGTTCAACTAGGTGGTTGTAGGGAACAGAGGCATATTCAAAAGATATTGTTTAAGTATTGTATTTTGGGAATAACAGAATTGAAGGCCGGAAATGGATAATGAATATAATAATATATACAGGGTGTTTCAGAACAAGAGGTACAACATTGCACAATGAGTAGAAATTGGCCGAATAAAAAATTTTCCGTAAAATTTTCCGAAATAAATTATGGTTTTTGAGTTATTACCCGTTCATTGTTTTAAAGGATGAAATTTAATGGCACAGTTACTCGCAATATTTATTTTGAATTTATGTTACAAAAACTTCTTTTCAATGAGAGTTACCTGTAATAAAATTTAGTTTTAGTGATATTTGGTAAAAAAATTTTAGCAAGAAGGTTTTAAAATGTTTCTGATCGTGCTACCATGTTACTTGTTACTCGTGCTACCAGGTTATTTTCTTACTCAAAACCTTCTTGCTAAAAATTCGTCAACAAATAACTGAATGTTATTACTGTAAACTCTCTTAGAATAGAAGTATTTGTAAAGTAAATTCAAATAAATATAGCGAGTACTAGTTTCATTCAATTTTATCCTTTAAAACAATAAACAGCTAATATCTCAATAACCTGAATTTATTTCAGAAAATTTTTATTGAAGAAAGAGTGTTTATTTGGCTATTTTCTACTCGGTGTGCAATTTTGTACCTTTTGTTCTGAAACACCCTGTATATATACTTTAACAGGAAGCAGAATATCATTCGTAGTGATCGATTCAAAGGAAATGTGACCCGCATACGGAGAATGCTTGTATCTTTTTCGAAGTAAATGAACAAATATATGTATATATATTCCGTATTTTTTCATATACTAGTGTACTACGCAGTGATTAAGGTAAGTTTACTACGTTTAGTGGAAATGAAAGATAATTCATCACAGGACCAACTGGCACACAGTTCAGATGACTAGGAGTCTAGGATACTTAGAAAATATGTTATATATTAATTTGAACTGTTGAACAAAATAAGAAAATTCCATGAGAGCTAAGCGAGGGCCACATGAAGAAAAAATAAAATAAATGAGGTCGGCAAGAATGGATGTGATGTGTCCACATAGAAGCCCCGAAGTTAACCTAGGAAAAAGCATTTAAGTATATATTAATATAATGGTCAAGATCGTGCATGAGTAATATTGAATGAGGGGAACCCATGCACTCAGCGTTTTCAATTGTCAAAAAAGTGCCTTCTTCAAGATCATTCACCTCACATTCAAATGAGGATTCTTGTGCTAGAAATAGATGACTTCTTACCCAAATGAATCTCTAACTGATGGTAATGTATGTTAAAGCTAGTGCTTCATCTTTGTTTCATCAGACTGCAATTATCAGTGATGTAGGAGTGAGAGAGTGTGTTAATGTATAAAGAGAAGAAGGAACTCAATTTAAGCCTATTACGTTACCATTTAAGGGCTCGATAAGTTACCTCACTTGAGCGTGAGAATCGTGTTTTTATATGTATTTTTCAATGGATATGAATAATAGACCTTGAAGCATAATATCATTTGGAGTGATCGATTCAAAAGAAATATGACCCGCATTCGGAGTATGTTTGTATCTTTTTCGAAATAAATTACAAATATATATTTACCGTATTTATTCGTTTAATAGTGTACTACGCAGTGATTGAGATATTAATAGGATCATTCTCTTTCTATTAATAGGTCATTCAAATTTCACCCATATTACAAATCTTCTTGAACGTCCTCCAATCAGTCTACTGAACTCGAGTTTGATTTCCCGGTGCATTTAAAATTTGTTTAGTAAAAGAAGTTCTTTCTTCGGAGTGAAGAGCTTTGACAGTATCCATATAGAGCCTGGACTGTCTAGAAACTTTTCTTACTGACTTCCGGCCTTTATTTCTTGTTCGAACATTTTTATAAGTGCCAAGAAGCTCCTATGGATTAACATCATTTAAACCATTAGAATATTCAGAAGTCTCCGTTCAGGGTAAACCCCATGGTGTTAAACACAGTAATTTCAGTCAGTTGAAGACATCGCTCGTATAGCTGAGGTTACAGAGTTGTGTAATCATTTCCGTTATTTTATGCAGAACTGTACTAATTTTCTTGAAATCTCGTCTGAAGGTAGAGGCCCAGAGTTGCACTGCGTATTCTGGATGTGTTCAGACCACTGCCTTATATGACTTGTATTCAAAGTTTCTTGTTATGAAGCCTTGAATTCTAATTGAATTCTCAGCATTTTTTTATCTATTGATCATGCTTGAGATCATTGGTGATAGTGCTGCCTAAATCCCTTTACTGGTTCACTGTTTCAATAGGAATATCATTCATTGTATGCAAAGACTGCCAAATGTCATTTCCAACGCGCTTTGATGAGCATTCTCTATCACTAAATCTCATTTACCAGGTTTCAGTCTGCTGGAGGAAAGTCAGGTCTGTTTGAACGGTAATTCTGTCGTGCTGGGTGGAAGTTCTGGTACAAAGTTTCGTGGTTTTTACGAAGTTGTTTATTTTAGTGGTAATTCCGTGGGTACAGTCTTTGATGTAGACTATGAAGAATAGTGGACCTAAAACGCTCTTTCGCCCCAGAAGTTACTCGTGTGCAGTTATTAAATTGCTGGTGAATCGATATTCTTTGCGTGCGACTAGTGAGCCAGTTTCGTATTCATCGAGAGTATGTATTTATGTAGTTCCCTGGACGGTAGCAAGGGTAGAAAATCTTTGTCCATTGTGCGGCTCGTGGAATGTACTCGATTTGCCTGTGGCTTAATTTTTTTCTTAATAAAAGTACGTGTTTTGTACATTACTTGTTTTATTTCTTTACGTGTAGACGTTTGTATCACGCTTTAGGTGAGTTAGGTTGAGAGGAATAGCCAAGGAGAGTGGTAGAGACAGCTAATTAATAAGAAAAAACACCCTAATTTTATTAACGAATAAGTATTTACAAGATATCCCTTCACTCCTCCGTCATGCATGGCAAAACAAATCGTAAATAAAAACACCAAGGTTGCTACTCTCAAAGTCAACATTGTAAAAATTATTTATTGCTTTAAAAGGTAAACGTTTCGAGCACCAGGCTCATCATCAGTACAAGCGTTCTGAAAAGAAGAACAGCGAGATGGACAAAAATATACGAAAATTAAACACAGAATTAAAAAAAATACTACTTCTAAAATCAAGAAGAAACTATGTACAAAGGATGGGCACTATTAGTTTCATTAAGAGGCGGCTTACGTTTAAAAATGTACAAGGACTCTAAAATCCTTAAATCATTCTGATGGCTGGCTGAAGCTAAAATGCTAAAATTACTGCACTGTACACTGGAGCCACACTGTTCACTATGGAGGCGCACCGAGGAGTGGGGGGGATGGGCAAGAATCCCTCCAGTGCGGCTACTACGTCCAGCATGCTCCGCTACTCTAACGCCCAAAGTTCTGCAGGTCGAGCCTACATAACTAGATGCACATTGTGCACAACGAAATTCATATATTAGAGAGCGGTGCATGCTGGAAGGTAATTTATCTTTGTAGTTGAAAAATGAACCTATAGTGAATTTGTTTGTAAGAATAATTTTAAAATCAACATCAGGTAAATATGAGTGAAGAATTTTGACAAGCTCTGTTCTCATTTGTTCAGATTTAGGCCCAAAGTATAAAAAAGGTAAGTATAATCTATTTCTTGTACTATCGACGGGATTGGCCGGTAAGCTATATTTGGAATTTAAAAAACGTTTTATCAAAGATTGAACTAAACCAACAGGAAAACCATTATTCTTGAAAAAATTACACAAAAAAGATAATTCATCGTGAAGTAAATTGTAATTTGAACATACATTAAAGGCTCTATGTAACAGGGTTTTTATGCTATTAATTTTAAAGAGATTAGGTGTGAAACTAAAAAAACTGGTACCAAGTCCCGTAAAAGTAGGTTTTCGGTAAACGGAAGTTAAGAAAATACCACCACGTTTAGAAATTAATACATCCAAAAATGAAATCTTACCACCGACCTCTGGTTCAACTGTGAACCTGATATTGCTATGTTTTGAATTCAAATAATCAAGAAATTGAGCTGAATGGGACGGGTCGTGGAAGAGCATAAAAGTGTCATCGATATATCTCTGATAAAATATAGGACGAAATTGAGATGGGCACTCAGCCAGCCATTTGGTCTCATGGTGGCACATAAAAATGTTTGCAAAGGTAGGACCGAGTGGCAAGCCCATACCGAGTCCATCGACTTGTTTGTAAAATTTCCCATTGAAACAAAAGAACGAATTTAAAACAGAATGCTCCAACAAGGTTTTAAAAAGGGAACGAGTTAGGCCGATTACAGTGGAAGACGGGTTGGTAAATAGAAGGTTTAAACATATATCTATGGTTTCAATAATAGGAACATTAGTGAAAAGATTCTCTACATCAAAAGAAGCCATGTGGTATTTTTCAGCATTTGTGAATAATTTAAGCCTGTTGACAAAAGTATAAGAATTATCCACTGAGTGATAATTTACAGTAAAAGGTGATAAAATTGGCACAAGGAACTTTGCCAGTTGATAACTAGCAGTATTATAAGCTGCAAATATTGGACGGAATGGAAAATTAGTCAAAAAATTTGCTTTATGAATTTTAGGGAGTCCGTAAAGAATTCCTGGTCCTGATCCAGAAATGTAAAGTTTTTTATAAAGATCATCAGCTATATGCTTTTTATTTTTGAGTAGCCGCAAAAAATTGTTAATTTCATCTTCAATTTTACGTGAAAATTTTTCGATAGGTTCAGAAATGACAGAGAATTTAGTCGGATCGGAAATAATACTCTCCATTACATCAGTATAAACACACTTGTCAAGAAGCACAATTCCATTTCCTTTATCAGGCTTACAGATGATAATAGACTTATTGGCAGCTAAATTCTTGAGAATCTTAAAATCTTCCTTTCTAAAAATGGGGGAAAATACTTTGTAAGACTTGAAGCCATGAAAATACCTATGAGCAATTGATTGGACTTTCTTTAAAAAATCTGGCTTCAAAGTGGCAGTGAGATTGAAAATTTTCATTCGGTCAAACATTCGTTCCCAAGATAAAAAATATCTATAAAAATCTAAATGAAAAACAGGAAGGCAGAAATCCAGCCCGAAAGCTAAAAGAGTTTTACATCGAGGAGAAATTTCAACTGAACTAAAATTAAAGATGACTTTATCTGGATCGACAGGCTTCAAATCGTTATCAATACCTAACACACTCAGTTTGTTTCGGTGCGTGCGGGAAGTTTCAGAGTTGAGGATCGTCACGTTGCGCTCAACAAGACGCCGCACAAGAAAACGATCGAAGATAGAGAAATGTTGAAGCATTTCTTGAGCATCCTGGAGTTGTTCAGTAAAGCGGTTGATTGAAGTTTGCTTGCATTTAATTTCGTAGAGCAGAAGTTTTCTTTGCCATTGTTTGTAAAAACTTGAACACTGTAGTGCACGTTTGTAGAGTTTGAATCGCAAAAATTTAGGAATTACATTGAAGGTTAAGCATTTTTTCAGAAATTCTATATCCATTTTTGATTTTGCAAGTTTTCGAGAGAGGTTATCGAAATTTCTTAGTAGTCTTACACCATCTTGGTCATATTTGTCTCTTACGTATTGTAGAACATCATGAATTGCTTTCTCACGCAAACGAATCGTAAATAAAAACACCAAGGTTGCTACTCTCAAAGTCAACATTGTAAAAATTATTTATTGCTTTAAAAGGTAAACGTTTCGAGCATCAGGCTCATCATCAGTACAAGCGTTCTGAAAAGAAGAACAGCGAGATGGACAAAAATATACGAAAATTAAACACAGAATTAAAAAAAATACTACTTCTAAAATCAAGAAGAAACTATGTACAAAGGATGGGCACTATTAGTTTCATTAAGAGGCGGCTTACGTTTAAAAATGTACAAGGACTCTAAAATCCTTAAATCATTCTGATGGCTGGCTGAAGCTAAAATGCTAAAATTACTGCACTGTACACTGGAGCCACACTGTTCACTATGGAGGCGCACCGAGGAGGCTACTCAAAAATAAAAAGCATATAGCTGATGATCTTTATAAAAAACTTTACATTTCTGGATCAGGACCAGGAATTCTTTACGGACTCCCTAAAATTCATAAAGCAAATTTTTTGACTAATTTTCCATTCCGTCCAATATTTGCAGCTTATAATACTGCTAGTTATCAACTGGCAAAGTTCCTTGTGCCAATTTTATCACCTTTTACTGTAAATGATCACTCAGTGGATAATTCTTATACTTTTGTCAACAGGCTTAAATTATTCACAAATGCTGAAAAATACCACATGGCTTCTTTTGATGTAGAGAATCTTTTCACTAATGTTCCTATTATTGAAACCATAGATATATGTTTAAACCTTCTATTTACCAACCCGTCTTCCACTGTAATCGGCCTAACTCGTTCCCTTTTTAAAACCTTGTTGGAGCATTCTGTTTTAAATTCGTTCTTTTGTTTCAATGGGAAATTTTACAAACAAGTCGATGGACTCGGTATGGGCTTGCCACTCGGTCCTACCTTTGCAAACATTTTTATGTGCCACCATGAGACCAAATGGCTGGCTGAGTGCCCATCTCAATTTCGTCCTATATTTTATCAGAGATATATCGATGACACTTTTATGCTCTTCCACGACCCGTCCCATTCAGCTCAATTTCTTGATTATTTGAATTCAAAACATAGCAATATCAGGTTCACAGTTGAACCAGAGGTCGGTGGTAAGATTTCATTTTTGGATGTATTAATTTCTAAACGTGGTGGTATTTTCTTAACTTCCGTTTACCGAAAACCTACTTTTACGGGACTTGGTACCAGTTTTTTTAGTTTCACACCTAATCTCTTTAAAATTAATAGCATAAAAACCCTGTTACATAGAGCCTTTAATGTATGTTCAAATTACAATTTACTTCACGATGAATTATCTTTTTTGTGTAATTTTTTCAAGAATAATGGTTTTCCTGTTGGTTTAGTTCAATCTTTGATAAAACGTTTTTTAAATTCCAAATATAGCTTACCGGCCAATCCCGTCGATAGTACAAGAAATAGATTATACTTACCTTTTTTATACTTTGGGCCTAAATCTGAACAAATGAGAACAGAGCTTGTCAAAATTCTTCACTCATATTTACCTGATGTTGATTTTAAAATTATTCTTACAAACAAATTCACTATAGGTTCATTTTTCAACTACAAAGATAAATTACCTTCCAGCATGCACCGCTCTCTAATATATGAATTTCGTTGTGCACAATGTGCATCTAGTTATGTAGGCTCGACCTGCAGAACTTTGGGCGTTAGAGTAGCGGAGCATGCTGGACGTAGTAGCCGCACTGGAGGGATTCTTGCCCATCCCCCCCACTCCTCGGTGCGCCTCCATAGTGAACAGTGTGGCTCCAGTGTACAGTGCAGTAATTTTAGCATTTTAGCTTCAGCCAGCCATCAGAATGATTTAAGGATTTTAGAGTCCTTGTACATTTTTAAACGTAAGCCGCCTCTTAATGAAACTAATAGTGCCCATCCTTTGTACATAGTTTCTTCTTGATTTTAGAAGTAGTATTTTTTTTAATTCTGTGTTTAATTTTCGTATATTTTTGTCCATCTCGCTGTTCTTCTTTTCAGAACGCTTGTACTGATGATGAGCCTGGTGCTCGAAACGTTTACCTTTTAAAGCAATAAATAATTTTTACAATGTTGACTTTGAGAGTAGCAACCTTGGTGTTTTTATTTACGATTCGTTTGCGTGAGAAAGAAATTAATGATGTTCTACAATGGCAAAACAAATCTCGAATGTCAAAAAATTTGTGAGTTTCTTCAACTGAAGTAGTCAAATTGTACTGAATATTGAGTGAGAAAAAATATGACGGGAAATATTACTATGTACAATTAGTTTTTTGCGACGAGCAACATGTGAAAGCATTCTATTTTAGCCGATTATGAGAAAACGAAACATTTTAGTTACCCCTGCTTACTAGATTGAATGTTTATTCGAATTTTATTTTCATGAGAAACATTTTGAAAGTTTTGAATTGATACAAGAATACCTGGCAACCGGTTTGGTGTGGAGAGAATCATGTGGTGGCATCACATGAGATCGTTTCTTTTGAATTTTCCCTTGCTATAATCTGCGAGCATTGTTTCAAACCAAGAGCCCTCATGTCTTTGTTCTATATAAAGGCTGCTTTATCCCAATCAAGCCTGATACATATCATCTTGTCAGAAAAGTTACTTTTCCTAAGGTGAATGATCATTAGGAAATTAAAAACGAATAAAGCACCACGTATTGAAATCATATTTAATTAAGATTTTACACTAACTATAAATTCAAAACTAAGTCAATTCTATAAAACGTTTCGGAAACCTGCTCCATCTTCAGTTAACAGTCTCGAAAGTTAAAAATAAAAAATCAGTCTTTTCTATACAAAATACATGGGCACAATAAAATATACAAGTAAATTTGCAATGCACAAGAACTACGCACATCTGGAAATCATTGACTTTTCTGTCAAGATGTGTGACAACTTTCATGAACAAAATATTTCAAAAGCTCAAAATGTATACTAAAAAATGACGTGCTCTTCTCCACAGCAGGAGCAAATCAGTCATTTTTGCGGGACTTTTATTATTCATTGTGTGGAAAAACACAGGGATACGTTAATTTTGAGCCCGAAACACTTTTATAGGCGGACAGAGAAAATGAGCACTACAACAGACTGTAACTGTGAAAAGATATTTGTGATTGGAGCAACGCATAAATGGTACAAAGACTTCAGATAATGAGTCACGAATGTCAAAAAAAGTTTTGGTGAGAAGCGGGAGACATGCTCTTTTCATCAAAAAAACCCTCGCATTCCAAAATGACTTTAGTATTTTGATGTCCTTAAATATTCAAGGACATTTTTAACCTATAACCTACCTTGCTTGGTTTTTTGATGAACTTCAATATGCTAGCATCAAAAGGGTTGTACTTAGGTAGCTTGCACGTCGGTGTGTTGATGAGGTAACCCAGCGGCTGTGGCTCGGTGGACGCGTAACTGAGGGAAACACAGAGTCTTCAAAACCTCACACCAGCCAAACCGACACTACAGATTAAACGCTATGAGTTAAGCGAAATAATAAATGCATGACTAACAGCGGACAATCAACGGTTGCTAGTGTATTCAAGTATTGATATGTAATTATTTTTGGACCTCGCCAATACGCACCTGGTTGTTACGCCCTGGATAGCTAGGAAGGGCGAACGCCAACTACATGCCAATTAATGACTTAGTGATTGGTAGAAATGCTTTGATATTCCACCCGGCGTGTGCTTTAGTGTGTCTGATCACCATTATTCTTAATTGCAATAGTTTACTTAAGGATCAAGCTTTTGAAGTTTTCTTGCATTGATGTTGATGAAAAGTTGAACAAGCGGCTATTCCTTGAATTTCCTTCAGACAGTTGTTGAATATTTATAACATACAAAATGATATTATTTCATGTCACATTGCTGATGAAGTCACCTTTCACACTTGATGCACGGACGAAAGTTCATCTTACTAGTGATTCTAGCAGCGAATAAAGTTATGGAAACAAAAATTTTTGGGTTTCTCCCGTTGGGAGGTTTTGTTATCCGTCTTGGAACAGTCACGAGAACATTCACATAAATATTAAAATATGAGATGAATTGCTAAGAATTTTTTTATCGCATTCCCGTTTTTCTGGTCAAACGATATGACGTCTGGACTGGCGTTTTCGCCCACATCTAATGTTCGTAATGTCTGACAGTTGCTGCCGTGTTTGTTGCTACAGTAGGTTGCAGCAGATACCTATAGTCTTTCGCCAGTGCGACGTTTCGATGTGTTGGAAAAAGTTCGAAGTTTCATCGTAGATAGCAAAAGACGTAGTAAATTGGGTAACGGCTACTACCACTAAAGTTCAACGTACATATATCAATTTTCTAATTTGCTAATCTAAATGAAACTCTTAATTTACCGAATATCCCAATCCCGATTCAAACACTCAAGTGTAAGTATTCACAATTGAATCGTCGTTGAGATGTCAATGATGGTTAAATATCAATAATAATAACAATAATAATTGAAGGCGTTGTAAACGAGCCCTGTCTGAGCTGATTCGGTAGATCACGCAACACTTATTCACTTTTCCCATCAGCTCTAAAAATCAACGTTTTCAGCGTATCCTAAAGTGTCTTAAAAAGGGACACTACCGCGCTTGGGGCAGAAGACTGAAAAAATCATTATAGAATTTAAGAAATCCTCTGGAATTGAGTTAACTTATAATACCTTACTCCATTTCAACCAGTTTTGTTAATACTCATAACGAGATGTAGCAATTGTAATGAGTTATATCTCGTTGCGTTATGGGTTCATCTTCATGAGAGCTTTAAGGAGACGTATTTGTGCGGTGGCTGCTGAGGGAAGAGGCTGCCATTTTACACAAAGTAAATTGCAGTACATTTTTAGAATTTTAATTCATTCTTTTGAATTATAGTGAGGTTATGTGCCCCGAGGATTAAATAAAGCTCATGTAAGCGTGCTCAAGACATGCGTGCGTGTGCATCAATACGGCTCTATGTGTAATATGCACCACAAATCATTTTTTCAAGCAGTGAACCTTCAATCATACTTCGCGTATAATAAAAAATAAATGCTGAAAAATGAATGTGTCGACCAGCCTGGTCTAGCTCTGTGCAATTCTTAACAGAAATGTTCCGCTATTTGTACTGCTTTTGTAAGTTATAAATCAATGTAAAACAAAATAAATTCACTCAATAACCAAACTGTATTACTTGACGGCAGTCGAGTAATGCAGCTTCTCAGCCTCTTATAAACAGCCTCTCTCCGACGGTTGGAGTGTTTTGTCCATGGGAATACAGTCGTTTTAAAAACGAAGTGTTCCAATTCTAATAAACACTGGCAGCAAAGGTGCGGACACGCCAACTGTGTTTTCTCAAACATTTAATTAGCGCAGATGGTGGGAAGACAAAAAATATGAAGGTTGTTGTTTAAGTAATGAAAATATGAGATGAATTGTTAAGAAAGAAATTTTATCGCATTCTCGTCTAACTGCCATTTTCCACCAAGTAAATTGCAGTACATTTTTAGAACTTTAATGGTCAAATGGATATTTGGTCAGACGATATACCGTCGGTACTGGCGTTTTCGTCCATGTCTAATCTTACTCATAATGAATCTTAAAAAGTTCGGAGGTTCACTTCTCATAAACTTGCACGCTAAAAAGTTCACTTCTAATTAATTAGCACCTAATTTAAGAAGTAAGCCACAAATGCATTCATTTACTCACATATTCGAACGGAGCCCGTGTTCGGAGTGGCCTGGAACATGAAGCTTTATTTAAATTTAGAATATCTGTTTTTTCGAGACTTTAATTCGTGGTTATCGAGAATGCATCAAAACAGCTCCAAAATCTCGGTTTTGTATTAGATTAAGGAAATAATTCCTCTGATTCCGGTTAAGCTACAAGATGAGTTCGATCAAATTTTCTCCTTCCTAATTTTACGAGATATATTAAGTGTTTTCATAACCATGAAGTCAAAATAAAGAACTATGCTATAATTATATGAATAAAAAGTGCAGTAAAACTGTGGGAAAACAAAAGTTAACTTCACCAACACTCTCAGCAAGTATGGCAGTATGAGTCTGTATATCATTTAGCCATTGGACATTGCTGATGTTCCTAAAAGTTGCGAAGCAAAACTGAATGAAGATGCATCCTAAACAAAAAACTTGTCACAGCAATACGTGAAACTTTCACTCGAAGCTACGTACTGAAAAGCTAGGCTTGGCTTAGAAAATGATATGCTCTTTAATAAAAGATAGGGTACTTTTGACTTCCACAATATGATCATAAATCAAGGTACAAAAATGATGCTCTGATTTTTGTGAATACAGTAGACAGAGGACAAAATTCTTGAACCACGTAACTTTCAATGTTGACTGAATAATTATTGATATCACTTTTGTACATGGGCAGAGATTTATAACTTGAAAGTATTTAAACTAATGAATGTTATTCTGTCTAATTATTTATTTGGTAGCATATTTATAAAGATGAGTGACAAACGTGCAGCTATTTTTTGGTATAAATCACACCAGTAAGAAAAAAAAAGTATATCGCCCAAGCGAGTTACTGAAGGCGCCGAAATCTACGCCTTATCAAACTCTGTAACAATTCGACGGCCTTCAAACTATCAAAAATCGTCTTCACAGCATTTTTTTCTAATTATTGCACCCTCAAGACTATCAACGTCGTCAAGGAAAGGGAACCTTAACATAAACGTCGACGTCAACCTTATTAAAATCTATGCAACTACAGCAGTTTTATGAATTTTTAACAGCGTTGCTGCAATTGCAACGCTGTTTTCTTGTAACGCTGCAATTTTCTTGCAACGTCACTGCACTTGGCACTGCAATAATTCCACCAGTTAACTCCACCGCCAGGAGCAGAATTGCAGCTGGCAGCTATACTGCAGTGACTGCTTTTTACAAATCTTGCCTTTAGACAGACTGCACTGCAGTTGCGCGCGTATATTTTTGACTGCACTTAACAACCTGCAATCGATCTTCACTGGAACTAAAACTACTCACCCAATGCACTTGTTAACGAAGCTCATGCGTGCGTGGTAGGGACATTTTAGCATAGGCATATTAAGGTTGGTGTGTGCTCGAGGCGTTTCATTTGCTGTCAATACACGGAAGAGTACGGCAAGGTTTTAATATTTTCTGTCTTTCATAAAATAATTTAAACATCGTGCAATAATCCCTAAATTAATTTCATTGATTGGATAGGTTTTAATATCTTCATTGAATGTGTTTATTCAGTTTATTAAACAACATAATTTGTGAAATTGCAGCGCACAATTAAAATTGTTTTTTAGGGCTGGATCTTGAGTGTTTGTCCTACGCATATTGTTGCAGAATCCGTTTGGATAAGCCTGCGCGCTTCGAAATACCCTCCACGCACCCAAAGAACCACGAATTACTTCTCAGTACTGCTCTAAAACGACCCTAAATTACACTGGCTGCGCCGGGATACAGAAAACCAATGAATTCACTAAGCTGATTTTTCAATGGACAGAGGACTATGGGCATACAAGGGAACCAGAGAAATGACGAAGGAAAAAAAACAATGATGAACATTACCACACATTACTAGAGTGTATCCCCAGTCATGATTTACTGACACCGAAAACTCACGAAGCTCCATAAGGTAATATGATTTTATAGTGCAAAGGGTCTCCTAAACTGGTTTATGCAGGGTTACGATCACAGAAAAGAGCGTATTTTTATACGAAAAACTTTTCACTCGTGAAGGGTAATTTAAATGTTAGAATTAGAAGAATAACAAAAAATCAGTTTATTTCCCATAAAGGTGATACAAAAACCATCATTGGTTTTCAAGATGTCTTACCATGAAGATCCTTCGTTGATATACACACATGGGTATTATAAAAGCCATGTTAAAATGTCGAAACAAATTATTCAAAGAAAAGTATGGAAAAATGCATTCCCTTTGTTGCGTTAATCTAGTTTTGATATAATGCATGGAAATACAAGTTTTAAAAAACACAATACCAGTGACGTTGCATTGTTGAAAACACTCATGTTAGTGCGCACTGACAGTGAAATACATGCTCAAGAACTTGCGATATCAGGAATTAACGTTGAAAGTAAAGTGGGTGGTTTTAAATTCTTCTTCTTCTACGACTATGAGGTCGATATTCTGAACTATCATTTCACTCCTACGTATCAACTAGTAAACCAACTAACGAGCTCGGAGAAAATACAATATTTCACCACAACACGAATTTATAATATTTCCTATGCTAAAAATACTAACACAAAAGAGTTTCCCGGAGTCAGAAATATGAAAAAAGATTGTTGTTCAATACAAACTAAAACATTTATAACATAATTGGAGCAATACGGAAAATTAACTAACTAAATAATGCTGTCATAAAATACTCACAAGCGTAAGAAACGACAAATTGACACACAAGGCTAACAAGAGTATTTCAGGACATGAATAAGAAAAGTAAACATTAATATCATAGAGTGTTAAAACATAAGATGAATTAAGTTTTATTCTGGTAAATTATATGGGTGTCAGTTCAGTCCTTGCCAATGCTTGTGCAAAAGACTGAGAGAAAAAAATAAAATCTCATAGCAAGATGTTTCAAGTTTGACAAAGTTTAATAATGAATGTAATAGGAGACATACAGTATAAAGATAAACTTAGGGGGGGTGAAGAGCTTTGACGGTCTCCACGTACATTGAGATACACTGCAACACTGCACGAGATTAGGATTTTTTTTTTTATATGAGGGAATAATGCTGAAATTGTTTGTGATAAATTTATGTTCATAGCTAAATTCAAAAATATCTTTTCGTGCAAGCAAAACACAACAGAACTAAATAAACTACCTCAAAGAACATGCTTTAAATCACACGACGAATTTACGATATTTCTTATACAAATGCTTGACAATAATATGACGATGTCACGAGTTCGGTAATGTGGTTTGTCGACAGTTAATAAAAAATACTGTATTTATAGTTGAAATGCAAGTCACAAAATTAGTAATTTTGCAGATAACAGAGTGCTGGGAAAGTTCCTTGCAGACATTCCTGATTCAGAAAATAATTTTCACACATGAAAAAATTGACGAGAGCATGTAGAGCGCTACCACGTCCGAGATATAGAATTCTCCTCTCATTTTCATTCAAAAGGTGCGAAAGTGAACACAATGGCACAAATTTGGGCACACATGCTTAAAGAAGCTAAAAAGTAATCGCAATCAAGCCATCCGTTTTCAAACACGTGAGCCCACCCTCTCACGCGTCAAACAGGACACAGCAGTTGTAGGCTCTCTTTCTGGCCTACTAAATTATTCAGGAATAGACTTCCCTTCACCATGCAATTCAATAAATTGACGCTAGCCCATTGTGTGCTCTCGTGATTTATTGCAGGGAACACGAACAAATCATGATCACAGTCTTTTAATGGTAGTAATAGCACTAGTAGTTGCAATAGCACAATCAGTAGCAATAGCAATGATAATGGCAATGACAGTGGCAAGTTTCAAAATATTGAGGGATGCGAGGTTTCTGGAAAGATAAAGAATAAAGCTAAGTAAATCGGTAATACACAAAATAAATGAATATGCACACGTCATCAAGGTATATCTCAGTATGATCAAATAAAATATACCTAGAAATAAGCAAGACAATTAAATGGCGAACTACACGCTGGGCGATTGTTACGCTTCTGGCGCCTAGAGAATCGACCTAGCACTGCTACGCTGGGTTGATTCTTCTAAATAGCTTTTAAGAAGCATGGACGGCGCCAACAGCAGTGATGTTACGACCATTTCCTATGGCGTTGAAGCAACGGAATATGCCCATTTTCCCTTACCGTCTGATTTTAACCAAGTGAATTTTTTTCTGCTTGGTCCATTCTGAAGTCTCACGTCAGTGTTCCCTGCCAAACAACAGCTGAAGTTCAGATTTCGTCTTTCAAGACCACCAACAGCGAAAAAGTATAGCAAATTCGGCCAAAAAAGGTAGGATTCCAGAGAAAGTGGTACCTGAGATTGTAGAGAGACATCTTTCTAATGACATATTGATGTACAAAACTAATATCAGCATCAATTTAAGATTTTGCTAAAGTTTTGTGTAAAGATCCAGGTTCTTGTTGAAAACTGCTTTCAAAAAGCCAGTTAACGATCAAAGGGTTCATTACAAGCACTCTCTTCTCTTCATCAAAACTTCTGTTTGAGCAGCGCAATTTGCATTTTGATTTCACATTTGGCATCAGAATATGATAAATATTGTAAAGTGCACACTCGTGCGCACATTTAATAATCTACGCTTGATTTGCCACATTTCGCCACAATTTTTCGCTATCGATGGTCTTAAAAAGGCTGTGTTTCCGATAGAGGCTTGACTGCGCTTGTGATTTGATTCGAGCTAGAGATAAATACGCATATTGAGTAAAAACAGGTTAAAATGACTACATAGGTTCTCATTAAATTTTTAAAAGAAATGCTTAAAAGTTTCATCCTAAATGGAAAGTCAAATTTGCTTTTTTATTCGCCCATTAGATTCGTCCACAACCTATAAATAGTAAAAATTTTACTCGGACCAAGTAAGTCAGAACATAGACTGCATCTTGAGGAAATAAATCTTGGAAAAACAATAACACTTAGAAAGGAAAAACTAGATATCATTTCACTAAGTAAGAGAAAGATTATATTGCTAGATGTGGAAAAATTGATGTGACGTCAGAGATTTAACAAACAACTTAGGTAAAGGGAAATGTGTTCAAAAGAACATTTGTTGCTTCTTTTGCACAGTTACGGTATGTTTAATATAAACTTGATAATAAGTTGCAAAATAAATCTGAGGTAAGGATGGTGTCTGATATCTCAATTATGTATGTACATATGATTCTTCTAAAGTCAAAATTATTTTTCTCACGAACGAACCTGCAAATCTGACTCCAGTCAACTTGCTGTTGTCGGTATATTTTTCAAATATTATAGGTATATTTTTTGCTTAGTAAAAGGACGCTCGAGAAGGACAAAGTTACCCATAAATTTGTGAAATTATAATTATATTTTACAGTGTTTTCTTAAGTTCTTCAGGAGAAGAGAGTACTTATTCTAGCGAGCTACACAAGTTTCAGGGCTTTACCTAAAGTGAATTTCTTGACCACTAATACTACAGGATTGTGAATTGCTAATTAGAGCGAACTTGTGTGAGTTCAGAAGAGTCCTATCCAGCCAAGCTGGGCACACCTTAGTGCTTGAACAGAGATCTGTAAAGTTTTACCGAAAATATATCCTCTCAAAAGATACGAATGGAATAAAAAGTTTCGGAAAAAAAGTCCATCTGCAGAGGCACATTTACTTCATATTGTTACACGTATTATTAATACCCCAATAACAGCACATCACTGAGCGTGGTTTGATAATTAAAATTAGATGAGCCTTTCCCTTCTGGTCGCTGATATGATTCCAATAAAGACATCTCCCTCTTGAATGAGAAAGCATTCCACCTGCTGGTGCGAATCAGTCGACTAGGCCGATTTTTAATTCGTACGTGTTCACCAAAATAAATATAAAAAATTTCAAGCGTGTTAGGCAAGTGTCAAATCTATGGCTCTCATTCCTGTTTAATTCTACATCATATCCCCTACCACACTGTGACTGGGTAACCAATATTAATGCTGTGAGTTTCTTTTCCAAGGTCCGGTAGCGAGCTTACATCCATCTTGCTTCTTATTCAATTGATAGATACAACGTCAGGCCGTGTCCTTGAGGGGTGACTAGACTATAGACTAGCACTACAATGCTATTGAAAAGTTTTATTTAACCTGTTCATAAGAAACAAACGAATCATACATTCATGCAATAACTATGCAAATAAAATACATAATGACTAAATATAGCGTGAAGAGAAACGCAAGAACGATGCAGCACAAATTTTGCAACGCACAATTCCCGTTTTTGACAAAAGTAAATAAGAAAAAAATGAAAAATAACATTATTAACAGTTTATGCATCATAATATAACTGTTATTTACGTCTACATAATGAAATTTCGAAGATAGTACTTTGCAGGTTTTAGATGGCCTTCATTTCGCACATCTTTCTCAGCTGAGAGACATTTTTACGAGTTATCGATTAAAATATAAATGTATTAAGTTAAGAATTGACTTACAGTTCTTGAAGTTTTTTGCCTTCGTGTGGAGAATTGTGTATTTCGTGGATGGCTAAGTATTTTTCTGCTGAAAACCTGTAAAATATACCTATTCAAAGTACAAATAGTACGAATATTTGTTAATCTACAAGTGAATTGGATAGTACAGCTACAGTCGACCATGTTTTTATCCTATGTTACCAAAAAAATCTAAGCATCTGGTCTGCCAAGCGGTTGCCTAATTTCTTAACGTAAGAGGAACCGAAAATAATGACTTTATTTTTCAAGTGCCACTTAGTGTCAGCTCGGGAAACGATGTTCGATAAAAACTAAGAAGCTTAAGCTTCTCGTGCATAGTTAACTTTCGAGTGATGTTTAACGTGACAAATTTGCTCTCCATTCGCTGGACAACATTGCCAACAAATGAAGTCCATGTTCAGCAGACTACTCTGCAGAGAATTGAGGTGCGTGGCTCTGAATTTCTGACTGATGAATTCGTAATGAAACATTCGGTTCAATTCTTCAAGGTCCCTGACTGAACTATGATAGAACTCTTCATCTGTGTAGTTCCACAATAAGAAATGAATCGAGATAGGGAGTCAGAGTGTGTGCCCAATAAAATCAATGCGCAAAATAGCTTTGCCATAACTTGCCAGACTTGTTTTTTAAAGGAAAGTGTGGTGAAATAACATCATGTCGATGAGTTACTATCCATGGTGAATACTGAACTGATCGCCGTACAATACGAAAAATAATACTTACTGATTTTTTTACCATCATTTTCGTACAGCGTGCAAGGGCAATAGCTCTTGCTATCTATAACCACTTTACATAAGGTGCGTGTATAACATACTATTACACACATAACATACTTCTGAATCTATATTTGTCTGTTTTTGTCGATTCCTCATAATTGTGATTATGTAAATATTGCATGTTTGACTAATTACTTACATCTAAATAATTATACCGAACAATTATAACATATTTCCTAAATTTAAGAAAGATATTAAACAAACCACAGTATAGGGTTGCACGTAATACCAAACGATTACAACGCATTCCATAAATTTAAAACAGGTAATAAACAAACCACAGTATAGGGCTGTACATAAAAGTAGCATAAACGGAATTAAGTTCACCAGAGCCGCAGGTGTCGCACTCGCACCTGCCTTGCACTGCACACGCTACGTATTGTTCTCCAGACACGGCACACGTACTGGATAGCCAGCAGTAGAGAGGGAACAATGCATAACATTTACGCACATCATTTCAAATTTTCATTACCCTTGGTGTACAATGATGCTCATCGATTCTAGGTCGGTGGTACCGAGAGTCATTAGAGAAATGATCAACATATTTCAGAGAAGCAGTTCAGACGATGCAGACATGTATGTATTTCAGAGAAGTGATACAAGCAGTCATTGAAGGAAGGGTTTACGCATGTCAAGGATGTTGAAGAAACACACCTCGCAGAAACATCCGATCAGTATCGAATTACTCACCGGTGGAATAGACGATGCTCCATGAGGTTTCCCACGACAGCCAGAACGTCAGTGACGCCAGCGCTAATCCTACAGCTAGTACCAAGCAACGGTAAAGCTGTTGCTGCATCTCGGCTGAAAACAAATTTATTTCAAATGAGATGCCATAATTGTAAGACAAGGTCGATGGTCAAAAAACGAGTTGAAATAAATAAAAGAGTGCAATGAGGGTAAAGGCTTTCACATTGCCGTTAGTCTCAAGTCAAGAGAGTGCCAATTTCGCCCTGAAGATAAAAGTTGAGAAGTGAATTTTTTAGAGGCAAAAATATTTTACAGGAGGCATCCATGAACTTACCTACCAAGCATTCGCTGCCATACGTGTTTGGCACGAGCGATATACGTGAATTCGCGAAATAGAAGCACAAACTGTAACATTGGTGAGGTATAAATAGCGAGGGTACGATAAAATTTTTCAATCATCCGTGAGGGTGAGCGCAATTAAATGAGGTACTAGCCACTCACGATATTCAGAAATTTTAAATCTATTTAGTCAGGCGCTGCATCTGTTTAGTTATTGAAGATTGACTACCGTTCCCGTGAGGAACCATAGTTAAAAGCTAAATGCAAGCAGTTTGAGACGTCGTTGACGCCGTCGTTCGCTTTCAATTATTATTGTTACTGGGAGTTCTACATTCCTCCCATCTGTTCTAAAGAGACTCAAAATTATGATATTAGAAATTGAAAACCTAACTTCTAAACACAAACATGAAATTATGTGAAAATAGTTTGTGGACGCTTCACGCACCACGTCAGTCTTTTACATCGACCAAAAATGAATTCGAGGATTCTCATGAAAAGCACGAAGAAACAGTCCACAAAGTTAGCGATTTTAATTGCTGCTGAAGCATTCACGACAATAAATGACCAGCATTTCTTCAGGGTACGTTGAACAATGTATCTTGAGAACGAGGAAAAATGCGAACAGAGTAACATTGTCTGCTCTACACTTGGTGGGGCATTCAAAGCCATTGTCTGCCCAAGTTGGCATATCAGGAGAGATAATAAGAAATGCACAACGATAAGATTTTCGAGCGAGGCATGAAAATGACTCTGCCGAGAGAGACTTTCCATGTAATACATGATTGATGTATAGTTTTTAATAGTCTTAGCTAAAATCATCGCTTAAATTAGTCACTTCTAAAACGCTAGACCATGCATGAAGGTGAATTACACAGCTATCGTCTTACAGAGATAGTCCATTCAACGAGAAGTTCTCTGTCAATTGACTCAAGTTTTCTTTTAATTATGCAATCCAACTCCTTATGATGATTTGCTTCTACGCAGACATTGATACTACTTCGCAGACTACATTGATACTACTTCTACCAATTCAATGAAGAGCTTACAACTGTGGAAAACAACTTATTGAAATTATTGATTTGAGTGTTTTGGTAACTTAAATTTCAAATAACCGTAAGAATTTTTAACAAAGTTTGCCTTTTGTGAAACTTTTTTTTATACTTCGAAACTTATCTTAACATTAACGCTTCGTTCTGATCAGGCTCCACTCGTTGCATTTATTGCTTCGGTTTTTCAACCCCTTCCACAATCCTGAACATCACTGATACTCGGAGATGTATCATCACTGATACATCACTGGCTTTCAACTTACTCGGAGCATAGAATGAGATCCTAATATTTGCACCAATTTTCTAATTTCTAAGCACCATTTTTGCTTCAATGTTGAGTACTGGTAATAATTAATTGTCCTAATGTGGTGTTGCTGCAATCGGTCATCTTCAGGCAACTTCAAGTAGAATAAAAAAAGTTCTATTCATTTCTAAAGCTACATCAAATCACAGCATTTACTTAAAATTCCAAAGACTGGTGAGAGAGTTGCGTCTCCTCTGACATAAAAAACAAGAATGGAATGGCCCTTTGATGAACGGTCTCAAAACATCGTGGTACCTTGTGCCGTTTCGGTTAGAAGATTAAATAAGTGAAAAATCCTGGGTGATCTAATAACTTGGTTGTTTAGAAGAGTTTTTATTTTTGAATAAAGATGGCTTCTATGATTTGTAATTGGTTGTAGTCTCGTTCTTTTTTGATAATTTGATATTCCCAACCAGCTATTCTCTAGTGAGTTCTTGTTTGTGGATGTTTTGGGAATGAGTTTTTTTTACTTCTTGCTGGAAGATGCATCGTTAAACAGTGTGATAATGTCGTCTGTGTCAGTCCAGTGTACGGGGAATGGTGCAGGAGCTCTCACTCTCCAATTTTACAAACAATGACAATACTGCTGATGTTATTTAGAAAATTACCCTAAATATTGAAAGTTTTAATTAAACAACGTTGAATCAGGTTAACATTGAAGATCTTCCCATCTTTGTGTTATAGGGTTAAGTATAAATATTTCCACCGATTTTGAAAGTTTTAGTAGTCTAAATAGTCTAAATTATAGTTTCTTCTACCTTATGTAAAAATGCTACCACAATCCAACGGTTTTCAGTTGCAGATTTTACAAATTAAACTTTTCTTTTCATTTTTATTTTTAGCGATTTATTGTTGTGCGCCAAAACTGCTGATGTGTGTGTGTGAAGCTCATTTTCACTTGTTAACATAAGTGTTTGATAGAGAAAAGAACGCAAAGAGTTTCTTTAACAAAAAAGTTAATACAAAAATCAAAATCGATTCTTAAATGTATTCACACAAAGATCCTTGGTGAACGAACATATCGGTATCAAGTGACGTCGGTGGTTGAAGGAAAGGTTACGAGAAAAACATGAAAATGTAATCCATTGGCTTAGTATAATTCTACGTTTCATAATGCCCATGAATGCTAATAAAAAATGTTAGCACGACTATCGAAAATACATCTGACAGTCTCCACTTGCACTGACACATGAGCTTAGACTTCTGACATAGGCGGAGTAACGCTGACAGTTTAATGGATGAAAATAAATAATTCTTCATCAAAAATTGAATGGTGACAAGGTAGAAATTCGACACTATTTTTTTCAAGCATTCATAACAACTAGAACCTATTAACAAGTTTGGAAAACATGCTTCACCGTACAACAAATTTATGATGTTTCCAATTTAAAAATGCGGGCGTAAGACATTTCTGATAGTAAGAAACCCGAAATTGATTCTCGCGCCAGGCTACTCAAAATATTTTATAACACGAATGAGACAATGAGAGATGAACGTGCGCTGATTGGCCAATATTTTAATGGTATTTACCGTTCGTAAAGGTTTTAATTTGCAATCTAATACTTGCTAGTTATACACCGTCAGATGAGCGTATAGCCGTCAAAATCTAAGATTTCATTTAACTATCTCATCGCTCGTACATTTGAGAGGCAAATTGTTAACAAAGAAACTTGAAGCTGAGAGAATTTCGAAGGGGCAAAGATTGAGGAAGAAATCTCAGTGGACTCACAGAGTGAAATTTCATATTTTCCTTTTCATCCCTATTAAAAATTAAGGGAGTAGCATGGTTGATTGAAGGAGACAGCGGAGAATTAAAGGAGTATTAAGCGAACCGAGGCCTCTTCCCTTCTGACACTTCCAGGGCGCGACTCATAAGCGCGATGCGAGCAACTTCTCCCATGTTGCTACCAGAGGCCACTTGTGCAGATGGCCTCTTGGTGAAACGCCTGCCATCTTTCTCGAGAGAAATGACGGTTGCCATCTTTCGCCTCAGTTTTGAAGTTGGTGTTGTGCGTGACAGATGTCTGGATCGTGTCTCTATTATTTAAAACGTTTCCAGTAGTGTTAGAGTGTTTATCAGTGCGAGTGTGTATTACGTGAGGGTGTATAGTACGTGAGGGTGTCAGAAGAAACAAGAGATGGAAGAGACGTATAATGCTGGTCTGTAGAGGCATTATTTCAAGAGCATGAACGGAGCAAGGACCCCACTGCTAGCTTCACCACCTCGGTCAATTGATATTTTAGACGATTCATCGTTGTGGTGGGGCTGGTAGTGAAGGCAAAACCTCACTGTGAGCAATGTAAAAACAACGAAATGTGGAAACCAAACCTGAATTTTCCCTCGTCAGTCTTCAGCAACTTTTGAATTGAAGGACGTTCTTGAAGGTGATCAACTATGTGTTCAGATACATATTTGTGTGTGTGTGTGTGGGGGGGGGGGGGGGGTTGTGTGTGGGTATGGGGGTAGGTGTGTGGGAGGGGGGTGTGGGGAGAGTTTGTGTGTGGGATAGGTGGGGGAGTGTGTGTATACGAATAGCCGGTGTAATTAAGCTCGGGCAAGGTAAAGTTATTTTATTTTCCTTTCTAAATTTAGGAATGAAAGATGAAAAATCTGCTGGACGATAATTGTTTTTGTTATATATATAGCTACGAGTATATTCTTTCAACGACCCTAGGGTATTGTTGCTATATTCTTTTCAAGGTACATTTATATTGTTCCCTGCAGGCTTTCGCCTCCAAGGCTGCGTACAGCTGATTTCCCACTATTGCACATTCAACCGTTGACGCTTCTCAACCAAATATAGCCAGTTGCCCATTAATTACCTTAGTTATTGCGTTGCGAAAACTTCAAGCATAAGTTATACGTCACAAACATGTCCCTATAATGTCAGCTTAATAATGAACACGCACCCATGAAATTTTCTGCACATTAGTAGGAATGTATTTAATTTACATACTCTGGTACATTTTTATTGTGCTATAAACCGTGTTTGCTTATGGTGAATTGATTAATCGCGCAAGAACTAAGGTAATTCAAGGGCAAACTGGTTATAATCGGTTTGAGCAGTGTGACGGTTGGAAAGAGTGACTAATGGGAAATCAGCTGTGCGCAGCCGTTTTTTTTAAATCAAATTAAGAGGTGGCCATCCTGGGCCTCTCATGATTCTCCGATGGTAAATAAGAGAAACTGGTCGCGCCTTGGGAGCGCGACGGTAGTGCTCCAGGCTGAGCCATGCGTGGCCACCGGTTGGGACAGAGGCGCAGGCGCGCCTATAAAGTGGACACTTCGAAGTTGCCTCATAGGAGACGCATGGATGAAACAACCATGCATATTTGGGAGCGCTCCCAAGAATCACCGATGCCACTCCTATAATTTTTAATAGGGATTAGAAATATTCGCAGAACATAGCGCACGAGTTTATTGATAAAAATAAAACGAAATGTTGTTTAGGGTGATAATTTGTTAGTTGTTGCTGTACTTTGAACACCTGTAGCTTGCCATTTTATTTAGAATAAAAATACAAGTCACCGACTGCACAATTTTGCTAACTGTGAGCTCAGAAACAAAATTAAGAGAGGATACACAGAGAATCATTGAACATTCGCTAGGTGTCAACTGTCAAACACGTTTTAAAAATTGAATCCAGCGCGGCGTCGGAAAACATCAACCAAAATACTATTTAAAATCGTCGATTTAAAAGTAACTTTCATACGTTCACCGCCAAACGCTAACTTCACCGTTTCAGATGGAGACGTTCGACGAATGAATAATAATTGCACGTCAGTAAACTCACAATGTATGCGTTTTACTAAGTATTTCGGTTGAGAGTGACGGCTGCTTAGATCCCTGCTCTATCGAGCGTTCACACCAGAACAGCTGCACCCGAGACAGACGACGAGGCAATAACAACGAACGCCACAGAACAACTGGTGCCGAGGTGCCTATACTGTAGCTGCACTCGGAAGTAGATAAACAGCAGCTCAGCTTGGTCGCCATCACCACCGTCACAACTGGTTTTACGACTTTCTACCCTAGCCATTATGCCCCTAACAAGTTCACGAAGGGCTTTTCATGGTTTCAGAAGCGCTACGCGCGTGAAAGAAATAATTTCCATTTTACTGTAGAAATGGAGAAATATTTTGAGCACTTGCGCTCATAGTTTTGCGACATTCGAAACAGTTTGCCAATTTAGCGCTGGAACTAGTTAGAACAAATTCAATAATTTTTGATGGAAATTGAGAGATTTATCAACACAAATATTTTAACTGCATTTTTACGGTTAGACTTCGAAGAATTAGTTCGCGCTTGGAAACCAGTCTCTTGAAACTTGTAGTATTCTTCAAGTCAAAGTTTTGTCTACTTCATAACAATCAAATATACAGTCCTTGAAATTTAATCAGTAATATTTTTGCTTAACCATGTGACAATCCTGTAAAAATAATGATAAAACTTTTCAATGCCCAAAAATTTGTTTGAATTATTTCTTGGCTCACGAAAATATTCCCGGTTGGCTTGGCTCACGGTTGGGTCACATGAGAATATTGCGATCGAAAAGTAACAAAAATAGAACAGGTGTTTCTCAGATTTGCATTTATTTTCATTGTTTTGCAGATCCATCCGATGTTATGGGAGTTACTTTTAAAAATCACCCCGTACCTGTCAACAAGCAGTTTTGTTCAGCTTAAGAGCTGAACGCGGGAAAGGAAGCCATGGCAACAAAGGAAAATAAACATGTCCCAATATTCTAGAAATGTTGCTGTACTTCTTAACCGTTTTAACAATTCTCTTAATAATTTCTTCGAATGATTATCGTTTTAAAGGTTTAGGAAATGAATCTTGTTCTCTGATGGTCATAATTTTCTGTAAGACTTCAAGTGGGCTACCACGTATTTCATCGAAAGACATTTACTTTGTCCTGATAACAATTTCAGAGTAGCTTTTGCGGAAAATTGCGACTCATTACCGTATTCAAAGATTCATCCGTCGCCATGAGTAATTTTTCCCTTCTCTCTCCTCTTTCCTCTGATCTCTCTCCTACTTACTGCCTTATTGCTAGAAATCAAGTGATCACCATCTAAATGCAAATTTTTTTCTAAGGTTTTCCCTTCAAAATCGCAATTTTTTATTGCTTACATTTCTTTTGTGGCCATCATTTCTAACAAATAATGTTATTCTAAGTACCCTTGGAAATGCATTTTCAAAGATCCCTGATTCTTCTTCTATGTTTATGGTGTTTATGGTGTTCTACTTGTTGTTATCAATACCATTGACACATAGAGAACAAATTCATTGTGCTCATCATATTTTTATTAATGTGTGAGCACTTTAAAAATATTACCAGAAGTAACACTGTTTATTTTAAAAAGCACGGCTATTGTATATATCAATGATTGTATCTTTTCTTTATTTCTTCAACAATTTTGGTTTCTAGAATTTTTACCTATTGCTCCCCATCAAATGTTTGTTTATCATATGTGATTTTTATAAGTAAATCTGCTAGAATTTAGGTAATATTATTCATGCTTATATCCTCTCTGATGTGCCGTTTAATTCAAGAACAAGTTTGAGTTCTATGCGCTTGAGTTCTCTTACATGGTACAACATTAGGCTGTATTTTGAATGCAAATGAAACTGCTGCAGCCATAATTTAAGACTCATCTATACTCATTCCTGCTATCTATGCTTTCAAAATTCAAATTGGACTTATCCAGTGAGTAAATATGAATGATAAACATTTTTTCTTCTGTTTACAATTTTGGTCTTTCCATCCCAGCTGGTTTGACTTGAGTAAATAAATTTAGTAAGTAGAATAGTTGGCAAAAAACTTTTTTTATTAAATTTCAACATGTCTAGGATTTATTAGGCCTTTTTTCAATTGTCGATTTTTACCAAAAAGTATTGTAAGTTTTTTATTATCCAATTAAATTGGTTTTATTTGCTCTACATATAGAATAAAAACACCTTTGATAGGAAAAGAAATATATCTAATAAATTACTCTATATGCAAGAATTTCAAACTATGCATAAGCAAAGATTAAGTTCATTGAATTTTTGTTTTTAGGAGTGGTTCTTTAGGAGTGGTAAGTGGTTCTTTGAAGCTCTGATAGGTTTAGTTATTCACTATAAAAAAAGTTTTTCAAGCACTTAAGTTTTATTTCTTCAGAAACTTTGTTGGATTGTATTGAGCTCTTTTTACTATGTTGGAGTAAATTTTTGAACGAATGAATTGCTGCCATTTCATGTTCTCGTGTATGTAAGTGCAATTATTATTTAATATTTCACTATAAGGGAAACATTGACTGTTTAAATGAAAAAGTTTTTAAAAGTTATTTTTAAATACTGCATGTATGTCAGTAGAATTATTTTTCCCTTTATCTTCCAAGACAGGGAAGTGACATACAACCAAAGCAAGCTACTGATCAGTCCCTGCCATTGGAAAATGATCCACCTTTACTGGCTGCTATCACTCTATCTCAACCTATGTCATGAGCGTACAAGGGCTCACAATTTTATCATTTTTCACCAGCCTCCAACTTTTCATTTGACCAGGGATCAGTTCTGTATAACTCCCCAATCAACCCTTAAGGGAGCCTATTCAAGTGTATTATACGCTGATAGAACCTATTCAAATTTTCTTTTCAAATCTTCAATCAACCACCATGGAAGTGTACCGAAGTCCTCAATCAGCCTCTGAAAAAGCCCTTTCAAGTCCTCAATTAGCCACTGAAAGAGCCCATCAAGTCCTCAATCAGCCATCATGGGAGATTATTCAAGTCTTCAGTCAGCCTGTGAGAGAGCCCAATCAATTCTTCATCAGCCACCAGTAGGCCATTTCAAGTCCTCAATCAACCAACAAGCAAGCCTGTTTGACTCCTCAATCAGTCACCTCGTCAACTCATCGCTCAACAGCAAAGAAAGCCTTACCAACTTCCCAATCATTCGCTGAAGGATCTAGTTTGACTCATTCTTTAGCTAAGACTTTACAGGAAGCCTGCACATTCCTATGGCCCACATATTCATAAAGCTACATGAATCTCAATTCTACTTAGATGCTTAAATATCCAATCATAGAAGCAAATCTCCTGCAGTCCTGGCTGTGACTCCGTGGAAATCGTATTCTCAAGCAAGGTTCCGCACTAAATTGCTTCATTTGCTTTGTTTTTCTTCCAATTGTGTGAATAAGGTATCATTTTGACGAACTCTTGTTATTTTATGTACGCCTATGTTCACGGCTTCTCCATTTCTAATTCTCAGATGGGCGTTGATCATAAAGGCTTATTCGATTGGATGCGTCCTGTTCATTCATCATTCAGAATGATACGCAGACAAAGCTTCATTCTCTTTTCAATTAGGCAATTCCCTAAATAGAATGCGCATTTGATTTCAACCTCTAGAGATTCAATAGAGAATGTTATTCAATCTTTAAACGACGGAGCTTCAGCGATGTGTGGGTGTCAGTTGGCGGGACACAAACGCATCATGACAGCTGATGTGGCCTACGAGCTCGTAACTAATGTCCTACTCTGGATTAGGACAAGCTCGTCAACGGACGGAAATCTCTTTCGATATTCATCCCACCTGTCAGTTATACAAGCTTCGTGTGGGCTCATACCCTTATTTTTTATTTATTTACTTATAAAGCCTTTTCGATCTGGTGCAAATAAAATAATTCAATATAGGTAAATTTCTGTAACAACTTCTGGCAGATCGGTTGTTAACATTTGAGAACAACGTATTAAAATTACAGTACGTTAATGTTATGTTGAATAATCTATTTTTTCATTGAATTATTGGTTATTCTTCAATATATTTGTTCGTAGCATAAATATCGTTTATTTTTATTGCATCGACATCAGTCCTCAATGTTGCGTTTTAAAATCAGTTTATTTTATCCGAGCCACATAATTTAGATATGGCTCCCATCTGTGCTCTAGGGTACTGATATCAAGTGTATTCAGAGTTAGGTTAGTCGACTTGCGTTTTCGAAATTTAGCTTTACTCATGGGACTAAATGTTGAGCTCTCAAGTACAGCTAGCCTGGCTTGCGCTGAACACGGGGGCAGCAGGTAAATTAGTAATTCATTTTATTAGGTTTTCATTTGCATGGTTTATATTTCCAATGTAATTTAATGTATCAGATGGTTCAGCTGCAGTCGGCTATGGTGAAGATAAAAAGCAAATGGCGTCAGCCATCCGAGAAACGACATGAATATAAATATATATAAATTGAACAACAGTTTTGTTTAACTCCAATGTGAATCTCGTTCAGAAAATTTGCGTAAAATTTCTATGCATCCCTGCCAAATCTTTAAACTGTTAACAAATTTTTCTTAATTAACTAGTCAGTTATTTAATTGCCATAATTCCTAGTGTGCCTTTCGTAACGGGTTACGAACTTTGAATTTCCCCACCTATCTTCAAGCTTGAAGAACAAGACACAAATTTGCGCCTGCTTCAAGCACCGGTGGGCGTGTAACTCAGAAGCTGTAACGACCGTGAAGGGCAATGCCCAGGCCACTCCTTAATCTTTACATTTGTTCCTGTACTAAACCATTGTCTAGCGATAGGAGTGATTCGGAGCTATCATCACGTTAACCATTTGCTTTGACTGGTGAAGTAGCTTCGCCATCGTGATGGAGTAAACTATCTCCGACCGGGGCCCCCGTTCCATCTCCGCCACTCAACGGAGCCTGGAGGAGATGACAGCACACCGCACCGCAGCACTGCTCTCCTACCCAGCTTGTCTTAAGACAAAGCTGGGCAGGAGAGCTGTGCTGTGGTCAGGGCTGGCACATAAAAAACCCACCCAAAAAAGCCCAAAAAACCCACACTATAAACCCACTAAATAGTGTTTTTTTGGGGTTTATTATTGTTATGTAAATTTTATTTGTTTTCAAGCTTATAAAATCAAAATAAGCTAAATATTTATCTTGTAAAAAAGTGTATCTAAGTCTTGTGTATGACTATGACAAGACAACATTGAAAAACAAAAACACCAACCCTATGTAAATCAAATTAGAAAAACCTTAATCACAAAAAAAAAACTCGAGGGACTAATATATTTTCATGAATTCCATTTCCTACGTAAAAAAACGAAAATTTAGGAACAAATGCCGTTTGACTACTTGATAATATAGAGACTTCTGAATTTTCCCTGTCTTCTAGACTAGACTGCTTCTACAGTACTACTGTGTTTCTCTTTCTACATCCACTGTCATTTCATCGTTGTCATCCACATCATGATCATTTGTGAGATGGCGATATACTGAGACCAATTTCTGTGCGCGTTCTGATCCTAATCTATTTCTCAATTTATTCCACACAATTCCAAATGTTGAGAAAATTCTCTCAATGAATCCTGAACTTGCGGGGCAAGAATGAAGATTGCTTATAAACTTGCAGAAACCCTCTGTCAGTGTTTTTTCAGGAATCTGCATTTTCTGCTGTTTCATGTCTTGAATATCCCACCATCAACAAGGAGTCATTGTCTTAGTGATATTCTCATTGAACATGTGTTTTGGGAAGATGTTGGAGTCCTTCAATTTATAGGAATAAAGTGCAGCGATGAACTCCGGATTGTACTCAGCCAACCACTCTTCAATATCAGTCTCCTGTGAGAGCTTTGCCTGAAATAAGTCTAACAATTATAGTCAGATGAGGTAGGACACGACCGCAGCCATCATGGGGTGAGAAAGTAAAGAAACGACTGGCCTATGGTGAGCATTCAAGCTGCACTGGAACGAATTTGACGATGGAATCTGTTAGAGCATTTACTTCCAATCAAGAGTTCAAAGTCTAGTCACCCCCAGAAACAGTTAATGAATCTGGTACGGGAAGACACTGCTTCCACAAAGTTTTTCAAATGAAATAAATGTACGAGGAGTTCGCGAGACTCGAACTCTGGACTAGAAATTACCGCGCCGGCACGCTATCGACCGCGCTATCGATCGATCACTGTGCCAAGCATTGCTTTCATTGTGCTTCGATCATCTTTTAGGGTGATCGATAGCACGGTCGATAGCGTGCCGGTGCGGTAATTTCTAGTCCTGAGTTCAAGTCTTGCGAACTCCTCGCACATTTACTTTAATCATTTTAGTGTTTGTTGCTATCCTGTACTGCGAAAAGTGATTTTTTTGGCAAATTTTAAAAAAAAAATTTTGGCATGTCACCACATGTTGTAACATGTAACCGTGTGGTTGACTGACTTGACTTGTGCTGCTAAGCACTCCAGCTCACACAATACACATGTTAAGTTGTTAACAGCATGACTGTTAAGTGATGTGCAGCTGTCTTGCTTCAAGTTGCTTGTGGTGGTTACTTATGATCTGCATGGTGCTTCCCTCTCACATGACTTGCGTCTGTCAGCTGCTAAAACAACTTACTATGAATTGACAAGCATAGCAATTCTCTTTGCACATCTTATATCTTTACAGACTGCAGAGCTATGTCTCTATGCATTTGGTAATTGGTAAATGGTAATTGTGATGGACAAACTTAATATATATATATAAATCTGAAATAGGGGCAACTGGAGCTGTGTGAATAACTCTTATGAACAAACACAGGCATCACAAAAAAAACAATAAAGCCCAAAAAAAACAATAAAACCCAATTTAACCCAAAAAAAAACATGTGGGTTGGGTTTTTTAAAAAAACCCAGGATTTTTTCCATCCCTGGCTGTGGTGCGGAGTGCTGTCAACTCCTCCAGGCTCCGTTGAGAGGCGGAGACGGGACGGGAGTGCCGGTCGCACAGACTCCAATCTCGCAGAATTTCTACTCCGCCCAGCCCTCTCCCTCCACCTCCGGGCAGCTACAGCACCACCTCCGAGCAGCAACAGCAATGTTAGATTAGGGTAATTAAGGTTAGGTTAAGTTAACTTAAGTTGGGTTAAGTAGGTTAGGTTAAGTTCGGTTAGGTTGGGTAAGGTTAGGCCAAGTTCAGTTAGTTTAAGGTTAAGGTTAAAAAATTTGAAAATGCCTCTTCTTCAGTGCCGAGATGGAGGGTCGAATGTCCAAACACCAGCGGTCGTTGTCGTAACTTATTGTTATGATTTAATGCAGGTTAAATTTGGTATTCCGCTGTACTATATACTTACTAAGTACTTGTAGTGTTTATAATGCAGTGATTAATAATAACTGTATAATGAACAGATTGGTTAATAAACCTCAGAATTACTACATGGTTAAATAATTGGCGCGAATGGAAACTCGCTGTAGCAACACGGAGGTGGAGGGAGAGGGCTGGGCGGTGTAGAAATCCTGCGAGATTAGACCCTGTGCGACCCGGTCAACATTACCTTACCAATTTCAACATGACTTATTCTTGCCTACCTGTCCTACCATATTCTATCCTGTTCTATTCTACTCGAACCGATCCTGATTATATATCAACTTAAAAAAACGGTGCACCCGTGAAAAAAATTCCGTCAGCATTACACAATCTATTCTAACCTAACCTATAATAACCAACCCTAACCAAACCGATCCTGACAATATGTCATACAGAAAAAAACCGTTAACCGCAGAAAAATTTTAACATTACCTAACAAATTCTAACAAAACATATTATAACCTAATCTATCCTAACGTAACATATTCTAACCTATCTCTTCTTGACTTATGCTAACCGAACTTATCATGATGATATGTCAAACATAAAAAATTTGGACCCGAAAAAATTTCATCAACATTTCCTAAACATTACCTACTGGCTGGAGGTCAACAGCATAGTGAAAATTTCCTCAGTGTACACGGCGGCTTCTATCGTGACCAACGCGTCCAGCATAGAAGGGGAAATTCTACGGATTTATCTGAAAACCCATAGGCTGGTTATACTTATTGATACACGCTGAATATTTTTTTATTGTGTTACGAACCGCCATGCAAGAAATATACATTACGGCTCCCAACAATTATCTGGTCAAATGTCATTAGGTAAGAAAAGCGATAGATAAGTTTGAGTAGGTTTGGCTTAGTTTGGTCAGGATAATTTAGGAGAGTTTAGTAATGTTGAATTAACTCAACTTATATAAGTTAAAATCTGTTTTTTTTTTCTGGGGCGCAGTTTGTTAATTACTGTTGCCACCAGTCAGTCCATGTCCTCAGAAGTCACAAATTTATGTTCAAGGCAGAGTTACAATTTATGTGTGAAAAATGTGGTTAAATTAAATGTTTAAAAGACTTGCCTTCTTTTTTCA
Source organism: Morinoia aosen (assembly GCA_030386875.1). Classification (NCBI taxonomy): domain Eukaryota; kingdom Metazoa; phylum Arthropoda; class Malacostraca; order Amphipoda; family Talitridae; genus Morinoia; species Morinoia aosen. The sequence continues at coordinate 50,011,657 of CM059560.1, forward strand.
ATTCCTCTATGTTTGTGCTAGGGTATCTTTCTATGGAATGACAAAACAGATAGAAAATAAATTACAATGCATAAACAGGAATTTTCAAGAGTAGCTACTACGTAGCGTTCATACAGTATATCATCTATGAAGGGTGTTACTGGGGACGGAGAGAGTAGCCAAGCAACCAACAAACTGCACATTCTTATACACATATACTCATACTGTCACACAAGACATATTCATTTATACTAGCAAGACCCGAGGAAATTCCTCAGACAATGCCATCGTTACGCTAGGTGGACCGTGAAAAATATTTGGTCAACATTACCATGCCAATTCCGCATTAACATTTTCTAACATAACCTATCCTATTCTATCCTAACCGAACCGATCCTGATAAGCAACATAAAAAAACCGTGGACCCATGAAAAAATTCCGTTACTATTAATCTATGCTAACCTAACCTACCCTAACCGAACCTATCTTGATATTATGTCAAACATAAAACCATAAACTATATTCGTTTTACTTCATAATTTCGTTGTAGATTAGTTCAAGTCAATTTGAAATCTCAATCTCAGCTTGTTATCAGTCTTTCAAAATCTTTCTCACAAAGACCATGGGAAAAAACATACGAAAAATTATTCAATATACAAGGATTTTTTAACACTGCCAACAAAAAGTTTTCTCAGGATTTATATGTCCTTGCGGTTTTGACCATCGCGTGTTACAAGTATTAAATTTCTTTAAATTCTAAAAGTGTGCTGAAGGTAGTGCAAAATCACTGCTACTCGGTCTAAATCAGGGCCACTTTTTAGTTTCAGTACTTGCCGACAGATACTCGAATTCTTTTTAAACTAAACATGTTTGGTTTTTCATAAGGCATTTGAAATTTCATGTAAAATAATTTCTTGAAATTTCAGAAGTACGAACTTTTTTATATTTTTACTGACTAAAATTTTTGTGAATCAATAACCTAAAATTTAAACAAACTTTCCACCGTGTGCAGCGCACACCACGTGTAAATTTAAGTTTTTTAAAACAAATTAGAATTATTTTTTGAATATCGATACCAAGCGAAAATGAACGTGACTTTAGCGTCTGAGCTCTTCAGTTTATTTCGAATTGTGATCACTTCTTTGTGCGCTGCAGTTGCGCAGTTGTGCGATGCTAAAATTAAATATTTATTGTTGTGCGAATCGTTTTCATCAGAACTTTTAGAAGCTGAGGAAGCAGCAGCAATGAGCTCTGCAGTACCATGAAATTATTCGTACGACATTTTTTCAGATTTGTAATATTCAGACGATGTTAATCATTACCCAGTCTAACTTTTTCGCCGTCTCTGCATGCATGTTTTTCGCCCCCAAGTAATTTAATCGCATAGGCGGCAAAAAACATACATACACCGGCGAAAAAGTTTGACATGGTATTTGTGCAGAATCTGTTGAATGACGCTGTTTTATTGCTCCAAATTTTAGAGAAACCAGCAAGGTTTCTTTCAAACTTTCTCTCAAAACAATCTATAATTGTTGGTGTATTCACACCGCAGCTTTTATTTCTGCTAAATAAACGTCCAGTTAAAACACAATATGCGATAAAAAAACATGAACATTTTCAGTGCAATTGCGACATGTGTGATAAACTGAGCATATGCTCGTTCAAGGTCTGATCCAACACGTGTGGAAACATTTTGCTGTATACGATGATCAAGTGCTGCATGGTTTGAACCACCGGCCACTAAACTTGAAAGCCAAAAAACACTCACAATAATGTCAGTTATAAGCCTGGCAAAACCTGGCGAAACGAAAAACCTTGCGAATCTGAAAGTGATGAAATAAGAATTTTTATTCATGATTTAATTATGCTGAAAAATTTAAGACATTTTGAGGACTTGAAAATTTACCAAGCATCTCTTGTTTAAAAAGAAGACACAGAAAAATGAGAAATTGTGCTCATCTTAGAGGGTGAAATAATTGATTTATTTAGGGCACACCTTTAATCATGACTAAACTCGATAATCGCACTATATTTGAATATTAGTCAACTTCATTTTCATGTCACATGACTGTTAATTAAATGCATGCTCTATAGAGAAAATCGATTAATAAAGGAGAGTAATTAAACGGAATCCAGTAATAGGAAAAATTGTTTTAATTTATTGGGAGAAATGTCGGAACGACATTTGAACGAGAAGTATAAAGCGTTAAAGTTAAGGGCAACAAAATTATGAACTCTTGAGAGCAGGACTTCAGGCAGACAGGCGGGCGTTCGACTTGCGGTCTGTGACTGTGCCGTCATAGGAAGCAAGCACCCGTGCTCAGTGGAGTTAGTTGCAGTTAGTCAAGATTCAGTTTTAACCTTAAGTTTAGTACAGTTATCGTTATAGCTTTTAAGTTATAAGGTAAGTTATAGTTTTTATGTTATAAGGTAAGTTATAGTTTTTAAGTTATAAGGTGGGTTATAGTTTTCTAGTTATAAAGTAAGTTATAGTTTTTAAGTTATAAGGTTAGTTATAGTTTTAAGTTATAAGGTAAGTTATAGCTTTTAAGTTATAAGGTAAGTTAGTTTTTAAGTTATACGGTAAGTTAGTTTTTAAGTTATACGGTAAGTTAGTTTTTAAGTTATAAGGTAAGTTATAGTTTTTAAGAATGCATGGGGAAACGTTGTCCTAAGTACCCAGCTCACGACATGGCAAGTAATTAGTCCTGAACTTATAGTTTACGAACCTCCACAGGTACTCGTGAGCTTCAGGAGGCCGGGAGGAGCAGTCAGGCGAGTGGACGGTGAGCGGTGCAGTCAGCAGCAAGGAAGGCGCCTCAGCCTCTCATCTTACGTCCGCTCGGTCCTCGATGGAAAAGAGCGATGTGGACGAAAGCCGCCAGCGCCCCGAGTTGGTTGCAGGAGAGGCTTCGCCGGTGATGCGGAGGTAGACGAAGACGGCGTAGGCTGTGTGGGCATATTTTTGTACAAAGAATAAAGTTGATGTATGATGTTGGCTGGTTGGAGGTTGGAGGCGATCTGATTTGGCATCCAGAAAATTTACGAGGTAAGTGCGGCTTGACTCGAGACTCATTAGGTTGTATTCAGCGGCAAGTAAACTACAGTTTAAAAATCTCAAAGACAAGCCACCGGTAGAGCTGAGTTATAGAAATTGTTACATATTACGGTATTGAATTTGCTAGATTATTTGGAACAAAATTTAATTTAAAGTTTTGACGTTACTTATGGTTCAGTATTAATTGAATATAGTCTTAAAATTAGGTTAAAAAACGAAGAACGCTTAAAGGTATTAAACACTGGAAATAAATACAGGAAATCCTGTAAAGTTATTGTACATGCTTATGCATTCACAAAAAATTGTGGTGACGATACACGACGCTCTGAAACATTACATGTGAATATTACAGAAGTCAACATTTGCGTCACGTGACTTGACTAAAGCGGCCCATAGACGATCGATTTAAGTGTCAATATTTTGATGATTTTTTTTGTTGCCCACAAACGACGTCAATCTTTTCATCAATAAATCTGATGAAAACCAGTCATTTGCTGTGCGCATGCCTTACGTGAAGGTCGACGAAGAAATTACCATTGTAGCGCTCGCCTTGGCACTTTCACCTCCCAGAAAATGCCCGCGTAAACGCAAGCTATGGGCCATAAACTGGCTCAGAGAACGTCGTAGAATATTCGGAACCAACGCATTGCTCAAGGAATTCCGTGCAAATGAGCTAGAAGATTTTAAGAACTATCTTTGAATGTACACTACATCATTTGATGAACTATTGCATCTGGTCCCTCCATTATAAGTACCAAGTACTGAAAAGTACCACGTTTTTACTTCTCAAGATAACTTAAACAAATAGATAACTAAAACAATTATAAATAAAAAGCTTAACTACATTCCAACAATATAATAGTAAGACATAAAAAGTACCAGATATTTGTCGCAGCATCCTCCAGCATGCAAAAAGTACCAGAGCTACGTGTACACATAAATGAAATTGCAAGTATTCCGAGGTTTATACATTACGACCTTCAGAGCTAAGAATTGACGAACAATCAATAAAAAATCAGTCTGATTTGATTGCGTCTATATATTGAGTCAAATAATTGACGGTCGTCAATCAAGCCCACAGACGATCAATTAAATTGTCAATATTCATCATTGTCAATTATATTGACAACTATATTGATCGTCTATGGGCCGCTTTAAGTGAGAAGTTCCGATGTATTAGGCCACCAAGGTTAATCATGTTAAAGTTAACCCATGCTTAGGTTATTCAAGTTGAAAAAGTAAGTTATAATTAAATTGGAAAGTTTAAATTGATCACAATTGAATAAATTGAAAGTTTCCATTGGGCTAGCTAGGATTGTAACAAATAATGAAAACTTCGGAAACTAAGTGACAACTTTTCACTTAGGGTGACCACATGCGTTTTCAAGACTAATTCAACCATAGTTTGGGCTCAAAATTTTCGCGGCCTTGAAGCACCAACGCTTTTCGTCGAGTGTTACCCACGGTAGAGGAAAAAAGGTAGGGTCTTTTCAGTGGGAGAAAATTCACCTCTTCTTGTTCGGCTAGCCAATAAAACGGCTTAAATTCAAGCAAACTTTATGACGTCACCAAAACGCCATGACGTTAGGCCAATAGTGGAGCCAAATTTGGAAGTAGCAGTGATACCAGATGCAATTTGAGCGCTGCTATTGGTTTGTTGCCGTGACGTCAGCAAAACCACACCGTCAACGAAAAAACACTGGTTTGAACCTACCTTGTTTCTTCTACCGTGGTGTAACCTCAGATCATATGCTAGAAGATCCTCAACTTATCCTCAGAAGATCCATGAGTTTCAGCTCTGGCGCCAATGACGTATAGATGCGAATTGGACAATGACGGAGCCAAGAAATTCTCACGTGATCAAAAATCGTCAAGTGACTTTGTTTACATCGGTTAGGGCGGCTGTGACTTGCGACGTAGCTACAGAAGAAAAAATGGCTTCTTGCGTACGCTTAAAAAAGTGCTCGATGTTTGATTAAATTCAACCGTGTTACAGTGCAACGATGAAGATGGATGTATCCGAAATACCGAGAAGGTCGTGTGGGTGTGTGCACAGAATTTCTGTCGTTCAGGCTATAAATCCACGTTATCTCCCGTCAGAAATGCCAAAAAGATTTTGAAATCTTAGCAGTTCCTTGAAGGGCTCTGCAAGACCAAGGTAATGTAAAACTTATAGTTGCATTATTTTTCCCAATTAACTTACTGAATCAAAGCTTCATAAATTAATAATGAGTATCTTATTACCTATTATTTGCAAAAAAGAATAGCTTTTTAATTGACCCATAATAACATGTGGTAGATGAAGGAAAAAATGTAAATAGGCTTCAACATTTATTATGATAAATATAAGCCTAGCAAAATATAATATTTGTAGCTGATACTAAAATAAAGAAAACATTAGACTACCCAAAAATGTAGTTGACACTAAGATCAGTATATCATATTCTTTTCATGCAAAATTTAGTTACAAAGGTCATTCTAAAAGTAATTATTTTTAAATTGAATAAATAAATGCTAATTGAAATGTCACAAATTGCCTGTATTCATATATATTTTATATTTACATTAACTGTTCTTTTCAGATTGAATTAACACAATCAAACTAACTCATTAGCATTATTTTGAATAAGGGCCTGTTGCACACTTTAAATGTACATCCATTGTCTTTCACCCAAGTTTTTTCAGTTGGCTGGAATGTAAATAATTTTAAAGTTTAAAGCTTGAAAGTAATTTTAGCTCAGTATAAATAATATGACTAATTTTAAGATTTTCAAAAATAATTTATGTTTAGCTATTACGTAGAGTAATCATTATGGTATAATGATTTCTCTGAATAACCCTGCATGATCCTTTTCCAAAAATTGTTTTGCTTTTAAACTTCTGTTATTTTCCTTTTGCTCATTGCTTGTATTATAATTTTTAAAGAGACATGCAGGCTTCTGCACTTATGTAGCCTTGTAGAGAAATAATAAAGGACCTACTCTGACTTTACTTAGCAGTAAAATGAATGATTCAGGTTCGAGTGCGTCAACATCTTGTCTTAAATCTGGTCACTTCCAAAGGTGGCTTTTAATGCAATGATAAGTGATCAAACAAAGTTGTTCACAATAGGCGGCCATTCAGAGTTGGCCACCAAAGGTGAGCATACAAAGTTTACATAGGATTTGCATTAGATAATTCAAAGTGAAAAACATAATCAAGGGATCTTTCTAACAAATTTTGTTCAGGATAAATATAATTTCCATTATTATGAACTTTACTCTCAAATTGAAATTCAACTTGAATTAAATAAATAGAGAGCCAGTTAAAATGAATAAAGATTATTGAGATGAAGAATGTTCTCAGTGAAATTAGTAAATTTACATGTTGAAAAAGTGAAGTGCATTTTAAAAAGTCAGATCATGTTAAAATTGAAAATCAAATTAATTTATTGTACACCACTTTACATAATTAAGAAATGTCACTTATAAAAAATGTCGTATAGGCAATTATGGGTAGTATTTAATTTATTTATATTCAAAATTTCTTGTATTCTAATGTGCTGAACTATGAACAGTGTTTTTTGAAGGAAATCCTATGTGCACTGTTATTGTGAAAAAAACAGCAAATATTTTGTTTTAAAACATTCATAAACATTGGACCTAATAGCCATTATAGGGTGTGCAAGTCAATAATATGTTAATTAATTTTTCTTTTTGCATGATTAGATCTTTTATATTTTTGAGTGCCAGCTGTGAAAATTGCAAAAGGATCTGTGCAACGGTTCGCAAGATACAAAGGATAGAAGCTGGGTAATAGGATGATTTAGTTTAATCTAAAATAACTCCATCATTGTTCACGTTGTGAATCGCGGTACGTTGGTTCTACCTGCCGTACCCTGAAGACTACAGTTTTCGAGCATGCTGGGCGTAGTTGCAGAACTGGTCTTCCTCTTGGGTCCCCCCTCTGTCCCCAGTTAGATCTCATGCGGAAGAGTGCAATGTTCCAGTCACCCTGAATGATTTTAAAATCTTGGCCGGTACCTCTTACAGAACAGATCTGCGCCTTCTCGAATCTTTGAATATTTACAAAATGGAACCTGCTCTCAATGACCACCAAAGTGCTTTCCCGCTTCATGTTGCCAACACGTAATTCAGTTTTTCCTTAATCTTCCATATATATTTTTTACCGTTGTTTGTGTTTTTTCAAAGTTTAGATTTTGTATGTATACTACTTTAGTGCTTTAATTTCTTTTCCTTTGGTTTCGTTTTAAAGAAATTTTTCTTGCTGAAGATGGACAGTTAGTCCTAAACGTTCAGTTTTATTTGATGATTTTTAATAAAAAATTACTTTACGTGTAGAGATTTTCGCCTTGCTTTTGATTTAGTTTAATTATTCGATCTATTTTATATGATTAATTTGCATCTGAAGGGGTAAAAATAACTTATTTCTGATATCTCAAAGGCTTGTGTTTTTAAAATGGTGTGGGTACTCCTGAATGCGGAGCCAACACACCATGAGCCATAGATTGCGTATGGATAATTTACATGCATTGCCAGATTAGATGGATTATTTATTAGGGACCAAATGACTTTTACATTCCTGGGGATCTATATTGGATAGTACTTAGCCCAAATGATTATATTACTCAGTCCCTTTTACTTGCTCTGTGAAATCATGCCATGGTGGTGGAGCCTTAAACAAGAAAAATTAAGGTCGTTGGAAGAACTACTTACTGGGTAGTGTGCTTCAATTTTATTCAAGATGATATATCACTGTTCTTAATTTCTTCCTGTATTTCTCCATCAGCTGCTAGTGTTGAATTTCCTGATCCTGGTGCTGTGAGGCCTGCCACTCCTAGGGCATCAAGGCCTGCCCCTCCTGGGCATCAAGGCCTGACACTCCTGGGGCATCGAGGCCTGCCACTCCTGGGTATCAATTCCTGCCACTCCTGGGCATCAAGGCCTGCCACTCCTGGGGCATCGAGGCCTGCCACTCCTGGGGCATCGAGGCCTGCTACTCCTGGGGCATCGAGGCCTGCCACTAATGGGTCATCGAGGCCTGCCACTCCTAGGGTGTCTAGGCCTGTCATTCCTGAGGCGTCGAGGCCTGCCACTCCTGGGGCAACGAGGCCTGCCACTCCTGGGGCATCGAGGCCTGCCACTCCTGGGGCGTCGAGGCCTGCCACGAATGGGTCATCGAGGCCTGCCACGAATGGGGCGTCGAGGCCTGCCACTTGTGCAATTAGGTATGCCACCAGTAACCAGCTAACAATGCTCTTCAGCATCATGGAGGGTAACAACACAGGTTGATCGTGTTGAAATTACCACTGAGTTCATCCTTCATTGAAGTGTCTGTGAATTGTACCAGGAAGGATTTTTCAAGTTATAAGCCAGAATTGGACAGAGTAGGGTGAGTGACAGCAGTAGAAAGCTCGAAAGACTGCTGAAAAGTCATCACATACATGATATTCTAAGGCACAGCAGCATTCGTGTCACCGAACAAAGAAGGCCCGTGTGAAAGCACACATTGTGCATAGACTTCCGTACACATGTCCATATTCATTACTCTCTTTGGAACACCTTTGTTTCGGTTAGGAAGGCTTAAACTTATATAATAACTGACAATGCTTTTGTATGTAGAGTAAAGGCTGGCATGTGAAAGAATCTGAGTAGCTTCCATTGTGTGGGTTTACGGTACACCTTGAACGTCAGCCTGCCTTCAGTTATAGGAGAACTGTTAGATGAGGGATGCATCTATTGGTTTCTAATTCTATTGAGAATTTAGTAATACTGTTGATACTATTGTTATATTGAAAAATAGAAATAGGTATATCGCCTGCAAGGGTTGTGAGCTGTGAATGCACCTTCCACGTAGCGTTTCTGAAACAGGCTTGAGAGTGAGTTACGCATTTATTTATATTTCCAATGGTTGCAATTTTATTTCCGCCAACGCAACACATGATCCCATCGATGTTCTACTGACCGAATCTTTTCCAGATAAGCCCCGCCACTGATGCAACACATAAGTTCACCCCCTTGTAACATTCGAAATAACGCACCTATCGACTTCAAATTACTCTCAAAAGAAGTATTGAAACATTCTTTCGCGTTAATCGTTTAATGTTTTTGTCTTTCTTTTGAGAGTAATTTGAAGTCAATAGGTGCAATATTTCGAAAGTATATATACCCACATATGCATTTATATATGTTTCTATTTCCATTTTTTGCTTAAAAACAAAACCTCAAGACAACATTTTACCTAAAGCTCTGCGACCAGACAACACCGAACCATATTTCAGAAATAAACAGAGTTATTGCACTTGCGCAATGATTCAAAAATAGATCTATCTCTACTCCAGACAGCGCATCTGTGAATAGAAAAAATGGAAAATATAAACAGACAAATTAAATAAAATGCTCGTGAAAAATTATCTCTCTGTCCGTACGCTGAATAAGCCATGATTTTCATTTTGCGTGTAGTTTGTTTATGCGTTTCTAGATGTGCGTGTTGTGTTGCGCGGTGTTCTTTATGACTTATTTTGTGACTAACTATTTTCTAAATACTTGATAGTCATTTACGACGGTTTTTCAATCTGTTTCGGTTTAGCGTTTTATGTCTTCTCTTGCTTCGATTCAACTAAAAATTTAGGAATTCCGAAGAATTCTCTAGTTGTATTTAAATTATTTATAAGTTGTCAGCCATCTCTTGGGATTTAAAATATCCAAGAAATTATATTCTTGTTTTAACTAGCCCTTGACAGGGTTAATCTATATGCACACCTCGTATGGTTTGTCTATTAGCACACCTCGTATGGTTTGTCTATTAGTACACCTCGTATGGTTTATCTGTTAGTACACCTCGTATAATATGTCTATTAGTACATCTCGTATGGTTTGTCTATTAGTAGACCACGTATGGTTTGTCCATTAGTACTCCTCGCATGGTACCTTTGTCTAAAGGCGTCTTATATTAAGACATTTTTAAAGTTTTCTTTTCTTTCTTTCTTTCTTTCTTTCTTTCTTTCTTTCTTTCTGTAAATAGAGATTGTGTAGTATACCAGTTCAACTGTAGCAGAAGAAAATGAGTTTCTTCAATGTTATATTGTCATGACTATATTTAATGTTAAAACAGAGCATATTCAAATAATAGAAGCCTTACATATCCAGAAATTTAAACCACCTTTCAACGAAAAGAATAATAACTTTTTTGTTCTAAAATTATTTACTTGAACTGCAGCTTCGAAGATTGATGATACCGCTCAATCGTTCATTTCGCCACTATCGCTAGTGCCATTAACATCTTTAGTTGTGCAATACTGCTACCTAGTCTTGCAAGTACATATTCCCGTGGTACAAATTTTGACTCTAATGATTTTCTAGTGCTGTGACGTTCAACATTCTTTCTTTATCTGGTGTAGTTAAGTATTAGATTTGCCTTTTATCAATGTAACTGAAAAATTTTCTGCACATTTTCAGTCTGACGATGATTTTTGTACATCGCAACGTCGCTTTTTATGGACTACAGAGTTAGTGAATTTTAACGATTGATAGTGTTTCAATTTAAAAAATTGAGTGAATTTCTTATGATCTTAACACTTGATGAACTTGAAGGATTCCGTAAAGTTAAAAAGTTGGAAAAGAATATAACACAAAGAAAAGAACGCTGTTTGCCATAGGGAGCTTTATAAGAAACTTTTTTCATAAAATGCCGTCGGAGGAAACTTCGGCTGATTGCTAGAACACACTGCATAGCTAACACTTGATGCCATACATGCCATAAAAATTTCATCAGTAAGAAATTTAATTACTCGCTATTTTGATTAACGTGAAGATTTCACACAATGCCTATCAATATTTTCATTCGGTTGAGCATCAAACGTTTCGTTCGGCGAGAAGTGAAGCTCAAAATTTGCTTACAGGTGCATGAGTAAAAGTTATTCCAACACAATTGAGAAAGTATTATTAAAGTAGTGAGCATACGTGAACTATTTTGAAATGCAAGTACGCTATTTAACGATCTTCTTCTTTTCGTCGTGTTTACCCATAAGAATACGTTCATCTGTCTATCTTCTGTTTCTAATCATAAAAAAGGCATTTCCTCCAAATGTTTGTTATTTTTACCGCTTTTGATTGGTAATACTCATGTATGTATTTTCTTATGCAAAAAAATATTGGTTAATCGATTGGTGGAAGCGTCCTTCACCTTAGAAATATTTTTTCGTCAACACAGTAAACACAACGTGTCCGAGTCACGTACCGCGGTGAAAAATTGCGAATCGTGTGGCCCCGGATCTTTGCACAAATGGTTTAGTATATCTGCGTCACGTTTTGGAGAATTGCAAGAGAATTTTGGTACTTCCGTTCATTGAAATATTTGGAAAGAAGCTAATTACCGAGCAACTATCATAAATAACCTAAACATATGCATCTATTTAAAACATAATCTCAGTTTCTTCCCATTTTATGTATATAATTTCGAGGACTTTTTACAATTAATATCAAATAATACCTAAAGAATATAAGTATTTACATGATTCAATTCTCTATTATGTACTAAGATAAGAAAATAATCATGATCAAGAGAAGCAATCTGTAACAAGTGAGGATCAAAAACCCAAGCATTACATTATTTTACCGAACAAACAAAATAAAATGAAGCTTTGTTAGGAGTATTTCACCATTGTTTTGTTAATGGAAAGTAGCTTCCGGGCTGTAGATTTGCACAACTGACCCTCATATTCAACCATTGGTCGTCAATCCCGCGTAAACTGTATCAACCTCTAATTTGAATTTTCTAAAGCTTCAGTTTGAATCCATATGAGTTTTTTACTCTTGCTTTATTGTTAAAAGTTCAAAAATTTTGAACAATTTGATTTGTTAAATGTATTATTAATAGTTTTTGCTTCCATTTTATTTGACAATTTTGATTCAGCTTTATGATTCATATTAAATTGCCTACAATTTATGTTTAGGCTTTTTTTGTTTTAAGACGTAAGGAGCCAAGGCACTTTCCCCAAGGCACATTTTCTCTAAGGCAGGGGAAATCTACGGTATCTCAAACCCGAATTTAACTTACTCTCCCCTCAGACTTGCTCGTAAACTTAGAATAGTAACGAATTTGCTAAGGCCCAGTGAATAATTTAAAGTTTCTGTATAAGATATAGTGAGACCATAAATTATCAGTGAAATTGAAATTTTCACTGAACGAGAAACTGCACAAAAAAATTCAATGTTTATTACAACTTCCCGAATATTTTAGCAACATTTGCTGTAGCTAGAAAGAAACCCATCAAAACTTCATTCTGAATTTAATTGGTATTATTTAAACCAGTTAATTCAATAAAAACATCTTATTATGATTGATTCATAACAATGTAAAAATAATGCATTCCAATGGTGGTGGAGGTTAGAACGTCTGCGCACATGTCAAATGAAGAAAGCAATGACACCTAAAATTTCATTCCAGTTTAAAGGACAAAACTTTGCACTCGTCAAAGATAGGGTCATGCATGAGCCACCGGAACGATACAGCGTTTTAAATATCGAGCCTGTTGAGGTAAATTTCAGCGATGGTTTCTAATTTTGAACGTGTTCTGTTGGTATGTTGAACTGTGCGAAACTTTTGTCGTAACGGACGATTTTGACGCCCTCGCATTAGGTAGGGTGAACATGAAAAACAAAATCGCCTATAAACGCTTTATCTTATGAAACTTATATGTTCTGGAGATAAAATGAAGACTTTAATGAGCTGATATTGCAAGAAAATGCGTGAGTACATATTTTCTTAGTTTAAATGCTCTACCCTAGTGATGCAGGCAGATGATCGACCCAAACAAGCTTGACTTCGGATTTATATTCGGTCGTGTCGATAATAGAAGCAGGAAACCGAATTTTTTATTCATTCGTTCGACAGAGGAAGTATCAATTCTTATCTCCTGGGATTGTTCCAGCCCTATTCATCCCCGTTCAGGAGGAAATGAACTATAGGTTGGAGCTAACTTTAATTGTTGTTTTTCGATTCATCACAAATGGTGGGAAATTTTCCGACAACGGCTTTACCGTCACGATATCTTTGAGCAGCCTTGAAGATGTAGGAGGCATTGGTTGTACTGTCTCAATGGTTAAAACAGCCTGGATAAAAATGAGAAAAGTATCCTTTGCCAAGCAGAACAGTGGGTTGAAGTCGTCGTTGACGGACAGTGATAGAAGACTATAAAAAATCACGGACCCGCAGAAGTTGGTGTATGGTTGGTGGTGTATGGATCCAAAACAGAAAAGAGATATTTTGCAAGCTATTAATTGTAATATATTATTAATTAATTATTATATTAGTTGCAAAACTAATTATAAGTAGCAAATATTGGCCAAGTCTGAAATTTTAAAGGAATTCTACTCTGTGAATTTTAGGCAGCCCGTAAATGATACCATGCACAGAGTCAGAATCATGCAGCTCCTAAGAGAGGGCTTCAAGAATTGGATTCGATTGTTTTAACTTACATACAAAGATAATTACTTTTTCCTTAATGTTTTGACTGAAACAGAGGCAATTTATTGGTTCCTTAACTTCCGTGAATTTTGACCACTCTGAAATTATTTCGATGAGACATTTAACATGAGTTTTTCCTATTTAACAGAATTCCACCGAGGCCCGGTCATTGCGAGTGACAATAAAATTCCCATTTCTAGCTAAGTTGCGCAGTCTCCTATATTCCAAAGCGGTAAAAAATACTAAAAAATATTTGTAAATAATTTGAAGTTACAATAATAATGCGACGTTTTCTTGTTTCGATTGATTTTTGAAACTGTCAACGTCGCTTCTCGGATAATCCTTTAAGATTTTTATCATCTGCTCAAAAGTCAAAAAGGATTAATGAAAATATAAGTTATCGACCGGCAAAGTAGAATCCACACCGAAATCTGAAAGATCTTTGATTATATTACTCAAAACAACTGCGCTCGAATTGAAAATATTTTTATATGGGGTTACAAGGGACCAAAGAGTTGGAAACATCGAGATCTATGAAGAGCACGGTAGATGACGGTCTTCAGGCCCCGGAGGCGGCTGATAAGTCGGCCACCTGAGGCAAAGTGAAGTCTTGCAAAGGCGGTACAGGTGTTGTTGAGCTGTCTTCCAAACTCATCGGTCATTTCAATGTCTTTCTTCCTTCTGTTGGCTATCTCATTTCAGAGAGGGCAAGATTGCCAAAACTTATAGAATTTGGTTGCCATTAAGCTTCGCTGATACGATTAAAACTTTAAAAACTTAGTTAACATTTTGCACTAATGAAGAAAGACATATTCAACCAAGTTTTCTCACATTTTTTCGTAATAGTTTCTTATCATCTATGTAATCTTATACCATCTTTTCTGTAGCTTTTCCACGAGGGTATGCTCTTTTTATTTATGCAAGTATCTCCTAGGTGATCCTAAAATGAAAATGATAGTAAAAAAGGCGGATCTGAAAAATTGTTTAATACATTTTATTTTTTGCTACAAGCTACAGTTGTAAAAAAAGAATGAAGTACAATTCATTTTAACAACAGAACACTACGAAAATTCTCAAAAACATCACTCCAACATCTAAATAATATCACACCATTTCCAAATGGAAAGAACGTTGTAGAGACTTCATTACCGGTTTCAATTGTCCGATTTAAAGGGACTCAGAGAAATAGATTGTTCTTTTTTGTTCAAAGCCTCAAAATTGAAATATCAAATTGGCTCACCATTACATAACGATGTTTTACGTGATCCCTAATCGAATAATACGTAGGGTAATCACAAATTTGCATTGTTATGTCACTTTGACCAAATATCTTACTCGAAGAATCTTACTCTGAAGCTACTACGTACGTGCAACCTATATAGCTTACGAAATATTTGAGAGCACATATCAAGAGGAAGACGGTTTAAATATCTAATGGGAAAATGTTGAATCGAAAAAATTTACAAAGTCGTGTTGTGGAACAATGGCAATGAAAAATGTTTTTTTCGTAACTGACTTTTTTATGGCGTGCAGCCTGAGAAACTAACCTGTGCTATTTTAAAAATCGTGGGAATTTTTTAGAGTTGCATGGATGTCATTTCAATGTGAACAATAAGTGTACCATGGCATCTTTTCCTAGCTATCGCTATGAAACCAGACTGCCTACTCAAATGATTCAAAGCATAGTTTCTCTCAGACTAGGGTCATGTTGGTTTCACCCAACGTAACTTCAGCGTACGATTTTCTGAGCCTGCTGGTCACAGTCGAAACGGGAAAAAATTTTAGCTACTTGGCTAAGATTTCATTTTCAGCTTTTGAGATCATGCAAAGCTATGTCATTTAATAATAAGTAAATGTGATTTTTCAACTTTGAGCTTTTGTTTGAATAAATACAATGTCCATGTCCTAGAGTGTCTTGATAGTAAGCAGTTGATACTAAATCTCTAGAATGCACTTTTTCGTTGGAGACAAAGCAATGTTTTTACGATGTTGAAATAATAACTTTTAAGCAATTTTTGAGGGCTTTTTCGTACAATTGTGTTTTTCAAATGAAGTTGATATCATGTTTCATTTTCTTTCACAGCTGGTGGATTTTGTTCAAGTAAAAACGTTCAGATTTTTTCTACAATGTTTAACAATTCACTAACATTAGTATCATTTTCATTTTATTGTGGGAGAGTAATAAGAAGAATTACACATAAGTTTTACGGATTAAAACTTACTTGTTCATTTTTTGAAGAAAATTTCGCGATCAAAATTAACCCACCAATTCGGTTGTCCATTAAGGAGATTTCCTGATACTCAAGTAGATTTGAACATTGCCATGCATTTTCGATTCCCTCTCACGTCTCCTTATTACTTGGATATTGCGTACTTTTTATACAAAATATCCTTTTGATTATTACTAAAACTAGAGTGTTCTCGTAAATGGTGTGGATCAATCTTCCAGGTTGCGAATGAATGGTAAACTATGCCAATTTATAACGGAAACAATTTAGAACAAAATAAAATAAAAATAATAAAAGCAAGAAAACCCTCATCAAAGAACAAACAAACAAAAAACACACACTCTAGGAATTAGCTTTGATCAAGTGCTGAACCGCAAATTCACGGAGAGGTCAGGGGAGGTGCAACTCTAAAGACAATCGCAGCCAGGGTGTGTTGTTGGGATGGTCACAGTTGATAAAGAAATAGTAGCAGTAATTATAAACGAAAATCACAGTAAAACTATACTAGCATACAGAACTATGCCCGAATGACACCTGTAGTCGTAGTCCTGAAGAAAAATTGAATGAGTAAAGCTGAGAGTATGACCAATTTTCAGAGACGAATTAAAAAATTAATTTCTTTCGCTTAAAAACAACGTATACCTCCAATGAATCTGAAATAGTCAGTAGCATTTTTCAATCCTGTTATGCAATGTTCAAGGAATTGTGCGTTGTCAGAACTTCTGCACAGATTTTACTTTAATTGGTAATGCGTACATTTGAGATCTTTGTTTCTTTGTTGTATACCATTTTTAACAATTTCATACATACGTAAATTTTCACCAATGGGTCTTAAACAATATTCTACCGAAATGTAAGTTAGAAAGCACATCATTATAATAGCGACTGTGGCAGTTGATGTTGTGCCAAAATTAGTTAACTCAGGGTATGTGTTTTCAATACATGTTCATTCTAGTCTTAGGAGCTTTAAAAATGAGCTTTAGAAGGAAAAACACATTTCAGCTGTGAGAAAATGGTCTGCGGTGTCCAGCCTCGAACTAGGTGCAGTAACAAAACTTTTTGAGCACCGAGTCTTGAACGCACGAGCTCTGGTTGCCGTACATGTTGACGCGCGAGATGTTGTCGATGAGGTGCAACGATGAGTTCTTTCGTACGACTGAGCCCTCGAAGTGTGCACCACCTTTGGAATGAAATCATTAATGACAAGCTTTATTTCACTCTTGGAGTTTGTTATTGGTGCACGTGGTGCGGGGTAGAAACTCCGAGTATCAACTATCGCTGCTTGATCCACGAATCGCATAAACTTTACGTACATTGAAAAACCTTTGAAGCGGATGATGATTTTGTTTCGCCGTATTTTTATCATTTGATTATCATGTGATGTTCGTTGATCATATCATTATGTAATACTAATCACCCATCATTAGCAGTGAAACTGATTCTCGATACAAACAGTAACTTTGCTAGCCACTATAAATATCTGATAGAACTATTCTTTTCAAAAAAGTACGTGGCAGCTCAAATGAAGTTTAGAAAAATGCTCTACATATGAGGGGCAGATGAATTTTATGTCTATTATATTATATTTTATTATTCAGAGTTAAGACCTTAGTAAAAAAATCATTATAAAGGTTTTGATTACTTATCATAAAAGCTAACAAATTATAGATAAATATCCCATTCACGAAATCCAGGATAAAACGTTTAGTGAAAACAAGCAGAATTCGAGCATGAAGTTGAACTATGTCATGTGTTCCAATCATCCATTCAATGAATGATATCACTGATTGGTTGCTTTTTCCACTCTGATCTACACTTTCCAAGAAGTTGGTCCACTCTGATCTACACGTTCCAAGTAGTTGGTCCACTCTGATCTACACGTTCCAAGTAGTTGGTCCACTCTGATCTACGCATTCCAAGTAGTTGGTCCACTCTGATCTACACGTTCCAAGTAGTTGGTCCACTCTGATCTACACGTTCCAAGTAGTTGGTCCACTCTGATCTACACGTTCCAAGTAGTTGGTCCACTCTGATCTACACGTTCCAAGTAGTTGGTCCACTCTGATCTACACATTCCAAGTAGTTGGTCCACTCTGATTTACACGTTCCAAGTAGTTGGTCCACTCTGATCTACACGTTCCAAGTGGTTGGTCCACTCTGATCTACACGTTCTAAGTAACAAACCATCACAATCTACTAGGTTTCCAATGACAGCTCAGATATGATCGTTTTGTTGTGAACCATTGAACGAAATCGAAGGTAAGCTCATGTTGCTTCTTGTTCAAATGATTATCAAGTTGTAAGGCCATCGCCAAGACAGGTCGTTTGTTGCCTCTGCGCTACGGAGGGAAAATAATTATTCCCTCGGATAAACTGAGCTGGCGTATCACAGATACTTGCGGAACGGACTTCTGTCACGATCTTCAAATTTTCAACAAGAAAAACTTGAAAGAAAAAGCTAAGATGAAAAACTAAAAAGGAAAAACTTGAAGAGAAAAACTTAACGAGAGAAACTTATAAAGAAAAGCTTAACTGGAAAACAAAAGCTTGCTTAGCACAAATTAAACTTCTTTGGCTCAAAGCTTGTAATTAGCTCAGAGCTTGTAGCTCAATCGCTTTTTCGCTTGACTACTATTGAAAGTTTCGCTACTTCGCCACGCAGCCATCAGAAACTCTGAAATCAGTCAGTAAAACTGACTTCTCTTCTATCCCTGAAATACCAGGAAGATTCCTAAGAAATAACCAGCCAAAGAAATTACCGCCTTTACTCGATCAACTGACGACCCTCAAGTATCCCGAAGACAGGGACATTATCAAAAGGGTGGCATCCGAACAAGGATCAACCCAAATTATTCATTAATTGGCGCCCGGACACAGACTGGCCCAAAAATATCCCTTACAAGTGTAACAAATTTCAAAGAAATTTGTCTAGATCTTTTTAAATTCTATTGAAAGCAACTAGCCATCATTGTAATGCGCAATTTAATGCGTCTGAAATCAGTTCCAAAGCTTGAATGGGAACGTGAATCAAAATGGCAGTAGCGTGATGTGCCGTGGAAGTTTTGAAGAAATCACACAAATCAATTTTTAAGGTGTTTCAGGGGTACTCTTTTGAAAAACTATGTGCAGAAACACTCCACTGCAACAGAGAAAATATAACCTCATCAGTCTGTGAAAGTTATTTGCTAGTGTTGAACCACTATTTTCACAAGCTACATGTTAGTAAAATACTTCATTATTATTTTGAAGTCTCGCAAAAATTTCTCTTTGATTCTCCTTATTTCAGCAATATTTCTTTCTCTTTATCTACCTTAGCAATGATATACCCTCATGAACTACTTAGGGAAGGAAATGCAATGCTTTTAAAGTGATTTCCAAATGAGCATATTTTTTGAAAATATTTGACCAAAAATACGATTTTTAGCTAAGTGAAAAAATTCCAAAATCACAGTAGCTTGCTTTGTCTGATATTCGATTTACTCTATTTTCAGGGCCAGTACTTTTAAATAAATATGCATTCTCACAAATAAACTTCACTTATATTATTATTACGTAGGTATGAAATTTTAGAAACATAGGCTTTTAAAAATTGAAATTCATCTTTTTTTAAATACAACATGCTTGAGACTTTTTAAATTGAACTTGATCTTTTTTAAATTAAGCTTGAGCTTTTTTAAATTGACCTTGAACTTTTTAAAATTAAATTTGACCTTTTTTAAATTGAACTTGACCTATTTTAAAATTGAACTTGAACTTTTTTAAATTGAACTTGACCTTTTTTAAATTAAACTTGAGCTTTTTTAAATTGAACATGAGCTTTTTTAAATTAAAGTTAAAAAGCTGTAGATATACCATTCAATGCTGGTCTACCTTTTATAATACGTAATGATTCTAAAACGTGTCCGTGAGGGAAACTTGACCCCTGCCCTATGATTGAAAAATTATTGTTGGCGAGTATTAAATTACAGTTGTTTGCCTGAATACGGATTGTAGAATGGCGTGGCTGTCCTAACTTTGATCATGTGCGGTAGCTGACTCCCCTATGCTCTGCGATCCTCCGTCCTAGGGTACTACCGGTGCAACCGACGTGCCTGGATGCACACTGTGCACAACTATATACATAAACAAGTGAGGATCGCATCGCAACGGGAAATTTTTCCTTGATACTAAAAAAATATCCAATATCAACATTGTTCATTATAATAACATGCAATTTACTGCAATATAACGGAAACCATAAATGAGACCAATATTGTTTCTGTTTCCCCGTCCATAGTAAATTTGATCGAACTATGCTTAGAATTCAAATAATCAAGAAATTGAGATGCATGAGATTGTTCTTTGAAAGTAAAAAATTGTCATCAACGTACCACTTATTAAACACGGGCTTAAAATCAGCAGGACAATCATCAAACCAGATTCTTTTTTAATTGCACATCAAGATGTTGGCAGGCAAAAGTAGGTCCTAGTGGCAAACAAACCCATTCCTAACCCCTCCAGCTGACGGAAAAGACGACCATCGAACAGAAAAAACAATTAAGTACTGACAATTCTAGAAGGGACCAAAAATATGACGTCTTTAGCTTCGTTGTCCTCATTAATTATGACCTCATTAATTATCACTTGTGAAATAGCCAACGCTAAACATTAAACACCAGCATTATCTAATTTCTTTGAAGTAAGGAATCCAAATGATGATTACTCACGCCTTAAGGTAATACTTGAAACTTTAAGGCCTGCTAAAATATACTACGAAACTATTCTTGAACAACAGTTCTGAAATGAAATATTCCATACTACTTCTTGTTTCTAATATCAATGCGCATAGCACTCAGGAATAAATGATTAAAGTTTTCTATGAAATTATAACTTTTTGATAAAAAAATTTTATGGTTCCAGCTATCAATGCTATGTTCTCATCTTTGTATGTCTCTCATTTAGTAGTCTTTGCCTGTAACATATACATACAGATTCCCGAGTCGTAGAGGATGTGTCAAAGGAAAGATTCCTATCTCAGAGCTATTTCTTTCTAACTCTTGAGATCTACCGAATGATTCCGAAAGAGCAAATGAAAATCAGGACAGTTTTCCCAAAATTTTAAATGCAGACCGATCAAACTCGAATTCGTATGTTAGTCATGTCAATGTCAGTAAATATGAGTTAGGACCTTCTAGACCTCCAAAATGTTTGAGCTAGCGTATTGGTTAAAACAAAAGTTGATAATTACTGAATAGATTGATAAGTTTTAAAAACAAAAGAAATTAAGTGTGATCTAATTCCCTAAATCTAATATGAGCTGTAAAACTAGAGAAATCGCCTTACCTGGTTTAGTTTGCAGTATCAATGTGTAAGTCGCCCACTTTATCTTAACCTTATTTTCTATATCCTTGTCGGGAGATCTCTTGCCCAACTCTGTGTTATGTGCGGCAACACGTGCGCTCTGAATCTGCGGAGGAAAGCATGTGCAATTCAATTTTTTCAAGTCAACAAAAATAAATGGTAATACATTAGAAACGAACTAGAGAAGAAAAATTGAAAGCATTCCATGGGCATTGTAATTTTGTTGAGTAATTAAATGCGAATGAAACAATAATTCCACCATGATTAGATAGTTTTTGAATTGAAATTGCCTTGCAAGTCTTATTACCTGATCGAGCTCAAGAAATGCACATTGAGGGCTTCTTGATAATTTGTTGTTTATGGCGTCGATCAGAATCTGAGCTCCTCGGATGACGTCAGTATCGTCAACGCTGATTGGCTCAGACGTCTGGCAGGCGCAGAAGTGGAGTGGGATGTGAGCAGATTCGCACGTTCTGTTCGCAGGCACTTCTAGAAACAAACTTCGACCGTATCCATCAGGTGACTTAGGGTTTCCCGAGACTTCAAAGGAACCATCCACTATGTCGAGGAGAGTGCTGTGAAGATCGTAATTGTTTGTCAAGCGATGTTGGTTCATGACGAGATTTTTCCAAGAATTCTTAAACTTCTCTGGGAACCAAGGTGGAAAAATCATTTGCACAAAAGGTAACCTTTCCTCGAGGGCACCGAGGTATGTCGACCGAATATCGCCAAATCGAAGGCCATGATCCCCGAAGAACAACATTATTGTGTTATTGCGATGTCGGGACGAAAAAAACTTTTGGAAGAAATCTATACTGGGAAGATCTAACACAGCTGCCTTCTCATTATAGTCGTGAGTTATGCTTGCTGTCCAAAAAAAACCAAAGACTGGTATTGAGTCTGACAGAGTATCCAAAGCTTCGAGAACGCGATCATAAATTATTTCTGTACTATGTTGTAGCCCTAAACATTCTTGTTTCTGGGCGGATTTTTCGCCTCCTATTTCTTTTTCTGCAACTAAGAAGTGAGGGCGATTGTAGAAATCCGTAGGCTGCTCGACATACCCAACCCTGTTAAAATGAAATAATCCAATATTAGGAGCGTCTTCAGCATACACTGTTGTGTAGCCTTTTCTGCTAAAATTTTTCCAGATGAATGGGCAGTCATCAAAGTTATCAAACTTGAATTTGTAGCAATGAAGTTTGTAACCATTGAGGTCCTCAGCTCTATTGCCCATGATCACAGGAGATACGTTTGGATCAGTATTGTCAGCCACTTTGTTGTAACCGGAGAAGTCTAAGGTGGCAGGGTCTTCTGATAGAAATTTGAAGGTTTTTGGCAGGAATCTGATGAAATTTTGACGAGATGTCGAATCAATTCCTAAAATGATGACGTTCAGAGGACGAGCTTCACCAGAGCTCTGACGTTCCTGAAATAATTAAACGATAAGCTCGTGAAAGGAAGACAAAGGTTAATTTCGAGAATAAAAGCCACTATTTTTCAATTTTGATTGGCAGTTTCGGATATGGAACTGTGTTAATTAACAAAAATTGAAATTTTTAACTATAGCAATCACACAATTCACATAGGCACCGAGTACTATAAAATTGTGCTTTTATATTTGATAAATATGTTCGACTGGAATTGTTTCCGCTAACCTGCTTACTATTTTCACTTGTTTAATCCCACACCTGATGTGCAGTTTGAAATAAACCATTTTTTCCTTTTCTATGAATTCGACATTGCCTTTAAAGTTATCAGTTATAGCGGTGGACTAGATTGTTACATTGGTTGTCTTTCTATTGTTTGATTATGTACCGGCCATATTCTGCCACGAGAGAATATCTCAATTTTAGTATGATTTGGCCTCGTCAATTCGGCTGACAAGTGATCAGCCTAGTACTCAGAACGGGTATTTGTAACTTAAAACAACTACTTTTCTTGATTACAGATATTGCATCAGAAAATTTCAGAGCGAGCATCAACAATACCCCGCTTTCAAAGTCATATATGGTTCCCGATCATTTTCAGTCAAGCTCTGCCACCGTTGGCACGTCCAACAAGTCAGACACACTATACTATGTCTTTTTTCTATTCAGCCTACTAGAATATTATGTACTCTGATAAATTTGTTCGAATATCCAATAGTGATTGAAAATGAAATTTCCTAAAATATCTCAAATCTGCACTCTTTTGTTAGAAATATTTTCTATGTCGGTCAAACGCTAATCACGGCAGAGGGCTTTTAAATATCTTTGGTACGCCATGAACGGATGATCTCCACAATTTTAAAATCTATTTAGGGGTACTCACAGAAAATTTATTTATCTTTTCCTCAATGTTTTCTTTCTGGAAGAAGAAATGGACATTTTTGTACACGGGTGTGTGGTTAGTGGCCGTGCAGACCACAAGGGCTCCATCTGCGCGCACTGGGGCAGGCGCGGTGTTGTTGATTGGGAAACATTCGCTTAACCTGTGAACAGGAGAGAATGTGGCAGCGCTCCTTGGTGCAAAGTGTAACTAGTGCCCGTTGTCACGAGGCGCGTGTTAGCAGTATAGTGAGAGCGCGGCTTCCATTTCTATTCCATTTGTTTAGAATCTCACATCACTTGTTTCGCACTTTCTTGATCGGCAAAAATAAGCTATCCGATACGAACCAACTTCTCCAATCTAAATGCAAGTAATTAAAAAATGGCCACACTTCCCCCGATGTCTTCATCCAACTTATTCTACCTATCGTTGGATGCATGAAATGTACACACATACTTGGTTTCTCAATACTGTAATAACATAATACCGTATTTGGTTCGACTTATCGAATCATCCAGCCATCAGGAGGATATATATAACACCCGTTGTATCTAAGGGAATTAGCACTAATTGGGGGAATAGGTAAGCTAATTTCAGCTCACGAGCTAAATAGTAAGTAGGTCTTCCATTTGTTGAAATAGAATAGGTTTTGCTGATTAGATGCGAACAATCTTTTTCCCACTCGCTGCTGTGCGGTTTTTCAGCGCATAATACTCTGTTTTTCAGCATGTATTTTGCTTCATGAACTTCTGCCCAACTTACTACTTATATGCACTAGGGTGGTCCTTATTTACATTATAAAAAAATAAAATTCTAAAATTTTTTGCGTTGACTCTCAATTTGCTTCATTTCGTTGAAAGCACCTTGTGCAGGGCTTTATTAGTTTTGATTAATATTTACCGGTGGTTCAATAGAGCTGAAGTTTTGCCCCCCATGAGTCATGGAATATACAATAATTTCACACGAGTTAAGTTTCTTCCCATCACTCTCAGGCCTGGGTCCCCTCCACTGGATCATCTGCAGTGGGTATTAGCTGCTCATTGGCAGGGGTGTCGTGATAACCAATATCATTCATTGTTGCACAGTAAGGTCCTCATGCGAGTGTCTGGAAACTTTTTATGGAGTTCAGCAACAACACTCAGAAAAAACTGGAGTTGTTGCTCTTAGACGGTCAGAGAAATCATTGACTATATGGCAAAGGCACGTTCAGCGTGGTCATTAGTGACAGCTAATGTGTTGACAAAACTTTTTGCAGCATTGAAGCAGGGATGATGCTTCCACTGAACTGCCGGATGTTCGAGGAAATCATCTTAAAGGCGCAAGTTATTAAAAAGAGTCTTTATTCCATGGACGTAAAGTCTTCTTTTGAATGAGTTTCTTGTCGGTAGTTGCACTATTCGGTGGCTTTTCCTCACCAAAATGCAGAGTTTTTGCAATCCTCGATGCTCGCGTGCAGTCAGCTTGAACTGTGGGCGAAACGTCGAGAATATGAAGGCCATTCAAGCCTCTCGCCATCCACCGGGCATGGTGTAATGCTCTGGGAGCTTTAAAGCGGTTGCCTCGAGGGGGGATAGCTCCAAAGAAGATGATAGTACAAGGAATTCTCTGTAGTCATCTCTGGGCTGAGTGACTTTGACAACTGTCTCCAAGATCTACACCATCTCTATTTGAAGTTGACCTCAGCGTTAGCCGTGCAATCACCAGTTGACGAGTATTCATATGTGGTCTTGTCAATATTATGCCAACTTGGTTTGAAACACTTGAATAGTAGAACATCAGGAGCGGATGAAGTCCCCATGGCCTGAGAAAAGGCTTCTCCAGCAATCAACTCCACGATATGATGACGACAAGAAATGTGCTGCACTTACGCGTGACCGAAAAGCTGTTCCAAAAGTATGCACGTTCCTCTGTGCCGACCAGTATTAGAGCTGCTTGTGTCGAAGTGCAACCCCTGTACCCTTTCCTCTAAAGTCTTTCAGAACAGAAAAGATAGCATGAGCTTGTGCTTCTCCAAATACCAGACTTTTTTCTCACTCCCAAATTCTAACACTACCCAACACATCATTTCATTTTATTATTGTAAGGCAATCCAAAGCTTAGATGTCTTGTACATGTAAAATGTGGTACCTATGTATATATATCAATTGCGGGCATTTTGCGCCATATTTCAAAGATAATGTGATTTTTTTCCTAATATGACACCCTTATAGGACATTCATGTTTCTTTCTTTCGTCGCGTCCAAAAATGCTCTTGGTAGGCTTGTGTAGTGCAAATTATCATATCATCTACGCTCTAGAGTATATTATAACAACTGCTCCTAAGCCTCGCGGGCTTCTGGAAATATTCTGTACTTGGGAACCGTTGTAGAAAAATCGTTTTTATGTTTCTGACTAAGGTAGACTGTTCTGTGCCAATATTTTTAGTATGGAAATTTTATAAAATTCATGCCATAATAAATGATATTTTCTCCGATTCCCTCGATTGGAATGCTAGTTTATACTGATTAGTTTACGCTGATATTTGCGCACATGCTTACTTATGTATATGTGTACTTGTGCACGCTATACGTACGTAGATAGGTGAATGTGTCACTACGTAATAATTCATTTCACTTGATTATTGTACAGCACTTATAAAATATATTTATATACAAATATATTTGTTGCGCGATCACCCACATATGATAAATAAGATGCTTATCAACCAATGATCCTTTCGATACAATATTTAATAAAACATCGTTACAATATTTCATTAGAAATTGTAAGCAGCAACACATACTGAAAGAGTTGTCACGAATTTCCTTTGCTCATTATCCTATATTTCAGAACATCGCACAGCATTTTTATATAACGCGCATATATTGTGATTGCCTCGATGCATAGAAGTGTATTTGTGTACGTTTGCGTGTTAGGTGTATGTATGTGCGTAGGTATGTACGTGCATGCATATGTGTATACATTTACATGTATATATGCACATATGTGTGTACTAAACTGACAACTGGCATTTTAACTAGAGATGATGTCTTTCTTTCTTTTCTTCTGTTCACTCGCAACTTGTAACATTACCTAACTCGTCATCTCTTTATTATTGTAAAGCATTCATGTAGAAACTATACATTTGTTGTGCGATCATCCATTTATATTTAAATAAAATGCTTATTAACTAATGACCGTTATGTTAAAATTGTTGAATTAGAAATACAAACCTATTTTCTTCTTGGTTCTCGTGCTTATGTGTACATATATGTATATGCATGCATATATATATATATATATATATATTTATTGTATATATATGTATATGTACATATATATGTATACATACATGTATATGTATGTGTGTGTATGTGTGTAAATGGATATATATTTATATATATATTTTTTTTCATGCTTCCTTAAAATGACACTTGTGAACATTGGCCGAAACATGCGATTCATATATTATTTCCTGGCGTCAAGAATTGCGAAGTTTTATGTCATGTACAGATAAACTGCCAAAAGTGTTTTCACCCCACAATGAAAATGTATCGTCCATGAAATTGTGTTATCTCTTATAATTATCATTACATGCATTATCAAATGTAGATTAAGCAAGATTAGGAGTACATTATTGCCCTCAATCCTTTCTTTTTCGGCTAGTGACACGAGTTTTACAATACTCGTGTGTGTGTATCATCTAAGTGTATTAATTTTAAGATATTTTAAAAACCAATGATGGTACTTTTGTACCATCTATATTGGAAATAAACTGTTTTTCTTTCTTTTTCTTTCTTTTTCTTTCTCCTCTCCCCGATGGTAGCTTTGGGGCTGCAAGAAGCTGTGATTTACCATTACCTGTCACTAGCACAGGCAATCTGTCCACAGCCCCAATGCCAGTGAGATCTGGGATAAGCTTCCCATCCCAGTGCACGATGAGGAGGAACGTGTGTCAAACTTTTCCTGAATTTTTTCAGAGGTGGATTTTCGATGCCTGCTGTCGTTGCCGTCTGATGATAGATCAGCTTAGGGCTATGGCTGGATTTCTCGTCACGAAGTGCAGGCAGTTTCACCAATAACCATGAGAGCAGCTCTGTCTGACACCTTATCTCGGTCCAAAGTTGTGACAACAACAGTATCAAGAAGAACGCAAGAAGACAAACTGCAACTAAAAAATGTAATGAAGTAGCTTTTAAAGGCCAGGTGACAACACTTGTTGGCGCTTTCGTTTTAAAGGACCTGGAGTCGTGCAGCTGGTACTTGGACCCGCAACTGGATCTTCTTTGTTTTCACTAATACTGTAACTTGCACTGCTTTCTACAACGGCTAGAAACTACAAAAAGTAGGAATCCTCTATACCTCTCTTCCGCTGCTTCATAGTTTGCTCTTCTCTTTTCTTTTTTCTGTCTTCCTTATTCTTCAAGCTGACATCTACTGATACCATCGCTCCACGGCGTCCAGGTTTACGCCAGGCCAGCAGAATTGCCGCTTTTCATCGATTGAAATCATCTCTAGCGTATTGGAGTGGACAATATCATTTAGTCTCAAAACGGGCCTTTGCAAGCTACTTCTTTACCGTTTTTAGTTGCAGTTTATCTTCTTGCATTCTTCTTGATACTTTTCCACTCCTCAAACAGTCCAGTTACTTTTATTATGCAATCTTGCTTGCGGCGAGTGGGAATTCTGCCCGGATCCCAAAATTGAGCAACCTTTTCTACAGTCTTGGTAGCAGAAGCGTGGGTAAATGTTAAGAAGAGGTGACTAATCGATTTTCGAGTTTTTGTGTTTTGTATCATAGTAATTAGATCGAATAAACAACTTTTATTCTATGCACTTTCCGGAGGAACTGAGTGAATGAGTTTTAGCAGTGACGTAATGTAACAAAACTAAACTAATCTAACGTAACCTAACGTAACCTAGCGTAACGTACCTTAACGTATCTTAACGAAACTTAACGAAACTTAACGATACTTAACGTAACTTAACGGCCATTCGAGGGCGTTGGAACAGAAATTCTATCGGAGTCTCTCCCTCAAAACAGATTTTCTCGCTTGAGAGACTAGAATTGCGGTAAGTAACCTACCGCTATAACTCATTAAATATTCATTTCCTCCCGAAAGTGCATTGAAGAAAAGTTGTTCATTTCGATCTAATTACCATGGTACACGCATCAAAAATTCGAAAATCGATTAGTCACCTCTTCTTAACGAATTCCGAAGCGTGGATAGTTCTATTTAACTTGTTTTGATTATAAAGAAATAGACACAGAATCTGTTTGCTGGAGGAGAGTGGAAGCTCTGCTATCTTACTCATAATTCTCACTGAGATATGCCTTTGTGTTTCGAAAGCCATCAAAAATATCTAGCAGTTTCTAATAGTGATATATAATTAATATTTATCTGCGGAAAAATAAAATTGGGTTATTTAAAGACACAGGCTAGTAATAGTTTTCACTATCAAGAAAGAGAAACAAAAGGAATTCTTTACTTCCAATCACATCACTTCCTGAAGCAATACACAGTACACACTCTCCCTCTCCCTCTCCCTCTCTCTCTCTCTCTCTCTTTCCCTGGCCCAACTAAACTGAAACGTTCAGGGCTTCAGGCTGTATCACTCAGCATTATGTGTGCCTGTGGCCCGCTTGATGTAGCCTAAACTCTTGTAGAATGTGTATGGTGATAGTTTATCTTCCTGCATCTAAATTACAGCCCTTTTAATTTTTGCATGCGTATGTCGTAAACTAATCTGAGAAGAACTTCAGATCCATTCAGCCATGTCTAAATGTTAAATCAACTAAATTTTCAACAATGTGATTTTCAACCGAAAGGAACAGTTTGTCAGGGTCAGACCAGTGAAAATTAAGTTTAAAAATATGGACCGCTCGTATATGCCCCTCGTGCAAAGATTTCATATTCCCTTAACTCTGAACTAAATAGTCAATTCTCTCTTTGGAACGCTTTTTTAGTGTTAGGCAGGCTTAAAGGTAACACCTAATCTAATCGCCCAAATTATCAAGGTGAAAAAATAATCGAAGTTGAATTTACTAGGAACATCTCATGCCAAAAATAATCAGTCATTTTTTTCAGCATGTTATTCCGACGTAAGAACTTTTCAAAGAAAAAATCTTACTCATGTATTGGAAGGAAGATCTGAAAGCGAAACTCAAAAAGTGAACAATGTCTCATTGCAATCGCTGGTGGCTGCCGAGAGCTGGGTCTATTACATGATAATTGATACGAAAAATTACCACAAATCAGGAAATTTTTAAAATGTGTGACATTCGGCTTCAACAAATGGCCCAGAACCAGTGGGTATTAATCACGAATGATCTAATCTTTTTTACTTACTTGTACTTATTGTCGCAACGCCATGTGTACTGCTTCAAAGACTCCTTTACTCTGGTTATTTCCTTGAAGCAACACGAGAGATCAGCCGCCGTGACGCCGTAGCTCCGCAGAACGTCGTCGTCCGAGCTGACCCTGATGGCGAGGCCTTCAGTGAACGTGAGCGGCTTCAAGTTCTTCGGGTTGCAGTTCAACTAGGTGGTTGCAGGGAACAGGAGTGTCACGTGAAGTGTGGAGAACACGATTAAAGGCCGGAGAATTTGGCGTACACCATTACAAGGCAAAAACCAAAACAGTTCTATGCCGAACAAAATATCGTTAGTAAAATCCTCACTCTCCAGTACATTGAATAGGGTTAAAAAATTCTGTCGTATTTAAATTGAAAGTGAAGTCAGTTGCAGTAAATGAGCAAAATTGGCAACAAAAGTCATACCGTTCAATATTAGTTTTCTATAATTAAATGAAGGTTGTGAAAAAGTTATTTTCAAGCAAAAAATATCAAATCGAATAATCAAAAAACAGGTTTGGAAAGTCAAATGTTTTCAAGGTGGCATGTGAGTTAGATTCTAAAAGTCTGCTGTTGAGCAAAATATGTATTTTACAGATGAATTAAATATAAAATTCTGTTATAGTCCTAGAGATAATGAGAGAAGCGTTGAGAGTTCTCAGCATGGTATGTGAGGAAGGAATTTGTGTGTTCTTATTGTTTGACTGCATACGGGATTGAATAACGTAATGTCACAGAGTTAATGAGCCAGGAGTATCGCCGTTGAACATCAACAGCGCACGTCGAAACCTCGGAAGCCAAGGTACGCTGAAAGTGACGTATGTGCGAATGGATGTTTTGTGACAGTGAGGATTTAGTCAAGTGACATAATATGGTGCTGGGTACAACTCTGATATATGCACTCAAAATGAGAGCGGAAGAAGGATATTAGCGTAGATAGAGAGTGAAATTAGTTGGTGCGGGGACGACATCATGAGTACAGAACATATTTTGTTGGTTGAAATTCGTTTGTGTTGCATAAGTCTACGGTTTTTCAGTTGTAACCTTTCAATATTTGATTATTCTCAACAGATGTTCACATTGCTCAAGTTGCAAATGCACTAAAAATTTAAAAGCGAAGAAAATGCTAATAAAGTTTGTCATATTACTAAAAAAAATTGAAAACGAATCGGAGACCTTTTCCATCATCAATTCTGTAAGGTATAAAGTATGATCAATTCAACGTAAGAATGCAAACACCGTCAATAATAAATTTCACAATGTACAAAAGGAATAAAAAACATAACTGTGCATAAATTATCTGAAGAGGATACGGGCTAAGCATGTGGCTTAAAAATATTTTTCCTTAAAAATATACAAATATTCTAAAATCCTCGGGCCAAAATCACGGATAAAACTGTCAATTATTTTAATTTCATCACCACGAATAAATGCACTTGACTTCTTGGCATGACTGCGTATTGTTCTTCTGTTGTTTATAAATATGGGTGTGCGCATCGTCGTACGTCGGAATGACGTCAGGCAATATTTACGCAAGAGTGGCAGAGCCCCGCGGAAGGAGTTTTGGACTGGGAACTTGCTGGGTCATCCTCCTCATTCAGCAATACGCAGCCATGCCGAGAAATGTGGTGCATTTATTCGTGATGATGGTTTTAAAATAATTACACCTCTGACGGTGATTTTGACCTTAAGATTTTAGAATCTTCGCCTACCTTTTAGGAAAAAACAATATTAAACAATACGCTTAGCTCGTATCCCCTTCAGATAGTTATTACATAGTTGTCCTGTTTTATCTCTCTCTCTCTCTCGTGTATTCTGGAATTTATTATCGACCGTGTTTGTATGCTTACTTTGGATTGATAATACTTTGTGTTTTGCAGAACTGTTGATGGAGATAGTCTTTGAAACGTTCTCGATTTTTGTTTTTTGAATAAAATGCTAATTTTATTAGCTTTTTTCCCTGTTGAATTTTTATTATTCAATTCTTCATGAGCTTTATAAGAGCCCACATGAATTCATTTAAAGGTTTGATGAATGCAAGTACGAGAGATTTTTTCGCAAGCCTTGGTTTTAATTCAAGGGATATCTTGACGCCAAGTTCATAAAATGACCTATCATTCGTATTAATGTTAGGAGTTTAAATATGAATCTGCTGTTGTGTTCATCAATGGTAAACAATTTAAAAAGGGTTCCGCTTTTGGAAGAATTTTTTCCCTATTGAGCAGATTTATCTAAAAATTTCACCTCCTGTGTATGTTAAAATTTAGAAACGTTTTTGCTCGTACCTATTTTTCGAATTTTTATGTAGAAAACGAGTTATTCTGAAAATAAAGCTTTTCGGGGCACATTTCAAGACGCAATTCAAGCCAAACCAATTGATTCGAAAAATTGTTTTTAGTGTCATCACACTCAGAAAAAAATATTCTACGCTCTCTATTTTTTTAAATCAAATTTAGTGTTACTGACATTTCAGGAATATTCTAAAATAAATAAAAATTTATTTATACGATATACAAAAATATAGAAAATAACAACCTTAATTGAAAATGTAGAAAATAGAGATTGTATTACATCTAATAACGAATAACATGAACCCAAAACTAACTCGCTACGTCGATAAACACGAGCGGTATCATTCCTAGAAAAGCGGACAAGATTTCATCAGGAGCGCCTAGGTGACGCTACATCTCTACACGACAGCTGAACTGAGGTGTTTTCTGAAGTCATGAGCTCTGATTGGTGAATTGCATAATAGTTTTGACTAGTAATAACTCCGCTCTTATCAATACTTTTTTAGAGAGAAGAAAGCACTGGCATGTTTCCTAGCCAATAAGGCAGCTCACCAACGCAGCGCGACCAGTAATTACGTAACTTCGACGATCGATTTCTTCGGTCCCATTTTTTCTAGAGGCATAAAATTGAAAGTGAAGCACAACGAAGCGTTTGCGCACACATTCAAACAAAAAAAGTTATTTATTTCGTAATAATGCTGAACAACCCGCTTAAACAATTATAAACAATTTATTTACCAAAATCTATACAGCAGGAGATAGTTTCTTATATTTAGTACAATGGTCAAATTTCAGTATAGGTACCTGTAGACCCGAATAAGTTCGGTGACTTTTAAGGCATCCAACCACCAACGCTACTCTAAGGTGTACAAAATATTAACCCAATTCATTTTCCCTAGAAACACACTACACTGATCAATGTATTAGTTCACTCGAGATTCGATGCTTAATTTTGCAAAATAGTTTATACTAGCAGGACCAGTGGAAATTCCACGGACAATTCCATTGTTAAGCCTGGTGGACCCGGTCATCATTGGCTTACCAAATCCAACATAACCTATTCTAACCAAACCCATCCAAACATATTCTAATCTATTCTATCCGAACCGTTCCTGATAATAGGTCAAACATAAAAACCGAGAAACCATGATAAAAATTCCGTCAACATCACCTAACGTATCTTAACCTAACTTAAACCGATGTCATCATTCAGCTAGGTGGACCCGCGAAAAAATTCGGTCCACATTACCTTACCAATTCTAACATGACATATTCTAACCTAACCTACCCTTATCTAACATTTTCCAACCAATCCTACCCAAACCTAAAGTAGCCGAACCGATCCTGAAAATGTCAAACATAAAAAACCGTGGACCATGAAAAAATTTCATCAACTTTACTGAACTTATGCTAACCTAACCTATCCTAACTTAACATCATAACCTAACCAAACCGATCTCGATAATATGTCAAACCTAAAAAACCGTGGACCCGTGAAAAAATTCCGTCAACATTACCTAACCCACGCTACCCTAATCTATCCAAACCTAACATATCCTAACACAGAGGTTCCCAAACTTTACCATGCCAAGGACCCCTGAGATATTTAAGCCCCATCCGAGGACCCCCAGCCAATCAAACGTTATTATTACCGTACTAAGACACCCATTACTTGATTATTACGCAGTAATTTGCTATTTGCACATTTGTACACAAAAAAGTATAAAAAAAGCTTTTAAAATATTTTCAAAATTGTTTATTGTTTCAAGTTTAATTCAAAATAAAATTGGTAGAAACAGCCATATTAGATAGATGATTATACTCATTACAGTATTTGCTGTTAACACAGATAATAAAACTCAAAAGCTATCAAACATTTCTTGTTTAGCGGGATTGGTGGGCTTGATGGCTCCTACACAGTTGATCAATGTGGGGCTTGATGTTAGTGAGTACCAAATGCATGTCGTTGTTCACCTGTAGGCGTGCTCTGTGCTTGGTTTTCAGTATTGTCACTGTGAAAAATCCTTTATCACATAAGTAGGTTGTGGCGAATAGTAAAATGTATTTCAGTGGTTTCTCAGCCAGAGCATGATTGTCAGTTCTTGAGAAGATCCAGAACTCTGTCAATGGAAGGGCAGAGAACTTTATTTTCAAACCCCAACATTTCACAGTTCAATGAGTTTCTCTTGCGATTTAATATCAAGATGTGCGCCTACCCCGGCTGCGAAAGCGCTTCTAATCCAGCTCAGGGGGAAATTTTCCAGTTCAGGGTAGTATTCCCTGAAGTAGCTTTGCAGATGAGATAGATGGACACAATGATGGCGGTGATGTCTTCACCTTATGTCATACATTCTTGGTGATAATATGTGATTATTTCGGTGACTCCTTCCTGGCATTTGCTTTTCAACAATGATAGCTTTTGCATGAATGCACGTACTTTGTCCTGCACATTCAAACTGCATAATTCAAGACCTTTAATATATTCTCTTGGTAAATACATTTAGGTGTCGGAATATGTCTGATGGGTTTGCTAGCTTCAGCTTCCATGACTTATCCACAAAATAGATGCAAAGATCTGATTCAGGTGATGAGAGATAAACAGCTAGTTCTTTCCGCAGTGCAAATGAACGTTTCAAAACTGCTCCACGCGGTAACCATCGCACTTCAGAGTGGAGCAGCAAGTCATGAAAATCAGTATCCATTTCGTAACAAAAGGTATCAAAAATCTATTTTTTCACTGCTGGATTATTTGCCAAGAATAATATGAAATGAATCTAAGAATGATGCTTTCGGTGCACTGTGTGGAAGTATGAATTTCTGTTTGAATGAATTTGCTTGGCTAGCTACTGATGACTTTTGTCGTTTGAAGAAATCAATGGATTTTGTGGTCTCCAACGATTTTTACCACAAAAGTAAGCCCATATGCAATAGATGAATTATACTTTCTTGTTCTGGTTTTATTTCGTGTGTACCCAAACTAAATCCTTCACTTTGTCTTGGTGAAGTTGCAGTGGAAAGCTCATCAGTCGATTTTAGTTTAAAACTTCTCCATAGTCTGTTCACACTTTCTGTGAGCATAAAAAACATGAATGAATATAAATAGTAATTAAAAGGAACAGAACAACCTACAGCTACAGGATATTTAGGTAAACTTGCCAAATACAGGTATACTTGCCGATCGTAACCTAACATATCTTTAACCTATCCTAACCTAATATATCTTTAACCTATCCTTACCTAACCTAACTTTTGTTAATTATCAATAACTAACCATCGATATACTGTCATTTTTTATATTATAGCAACCTATAGTAAACGACATCTGCGTACAATGCAAATGTGCAGTTAATTATCCATAACTCACCATCGATATACTGTCATTTTTTAGATTATAGCAACCTATACTGAATGACATCTTCGTACAATGCGAATGTTGCAGTAGCCAGACCGAAGACAGCCAAAGCCTAAATGGACTTGGGGCATGACTGCAGGTCACAAGGCTCACGAAAGTGACAGTTGGATCTTACGATAGATCGAAGTTGCTACGGCGTAATTAATTCAAATTAAGCTAATGATGTAGATTTGAAAATAAGATACAGAGAAGCCTACCAATACATATAGGCTTTCTTCAACATTTTCACACATGCCAAAAACCCACCTCACACATTCTGGAAAACATCACACACACCACAAATGTGAACTCAGTGATCCAATTAAGCTGGTAACAAGAGTGAGCCAACAAATGTAAATGAAATCTAATGACAGGTATAAAAATTTAATAGAGAAGTGCTGGCTGCTTGCACACCAAAATATCGATTCGCCTAGTATAATGACCAGGAATCAGTGTTGTATATTTTTATGTATATTTTTGTATGGAATTAATTTCTTTCATTGTGTCGCGGACTCCCTTGGATCTCCTCAGGGACCCCCAAGGGTCCGGGTACACCAGTTTGGGAACCACTGTCCTAACCAAACCTATCCCGATATAATACTTCAAACACAAAAAACCGTGTCCCGTGAAAAAATTCAGTCAACATTACCTAACCTATCGTAACCTAACATATCTTTAACCTATCCCAGCCTAATATATCTTTAACCTATCCTAACCTAACTTATCTTTAACCTATCCTAACCTAACATATTTTAACCTATCCTAACCGAACTTCAACCAATGTCATTGCTAATCAAGGTGGACTCGTGAAAAAATTAGGTAAAAATTACCAAAAAAATTTTAACATAGCATTCTAACCTAACTTATCCTAACTTATCGTATCCTAACAGAACCTATCCTGGTAAAATTTCGAACATAAAAAAAACCGTGGACCCATGAAAAAATTTCATCAACATTGTCTAACCTATGGTAACCTAACCCTTCGCTGCTCCTAGTCCACTTTATACCTTCTTTGCCGAAATAAATTTCTCTGACGATCTAGGTACTGTGGCCGCTGATATTCATTTATATTTTGGCTTCTTTGTTGGGATAAATTCCTTTGTTGCTCGCGATACTGCGGTTGCTGCTCCTCGTTCATATTTTGCCTTCTTTGCTGAAATAAATTTCTCTGCCACTCAAGGTACCAAGGTTGCTGCTCCTCGTCCATATTTCCCCGCATGATTTGCTGTCTTCGATTGTCTTGCTGAAGGTACTCTACATGTTGTACATCATTCATTGCCTCTCATCTCACTTGCTGACGTTGCATGTCCCTTTCAATTAAGGATTTCCTGCCGTTGTTCATTCCTTATTCGCTGTCGGTAGAGTCTCATTCTATCGCGAGTAGCTTCCAATTTTCGCTTCATTGCGTGGCTCTAAGGCTATAATTATCACTTAAACATGAAGAAAAGGTATGGTTCTCTGATTATATTTCTTAACAATTAGGAGAAATTTATATAAAATGTCTAACACATCAATGCATGTAAAGGCGATTGATGGATAATTTGGCTTAGTCCCTGTTCGGGCGCCAATTGATGGATAATTGTGGGTGGGTCCTTGTTCGGATGATACCCTTTTGATAATGTCACATTCTTAGGGATACCTGAGGGTCGTCAGTTGATCGATAAGAGGCAGTAATTTCTCAGGCTGGTTATTTCATTGGAATCTTCCTGGTATTTCAGGGATACAAGAGAAGTCAGTTTGCTGACTGATATTTATTAGTTCGAGGTTCGTCAAGTTTTTCTTATGCTGCGATAAACTTCCAATGATTTCCAGAATTTCAGATGGCTGCGTGGCGAAGTAGCAAAACTTGCAATGGCAGTTAAGTAAAAACGCGATTGAGCTAACTAGCTAACGAAATTTCGAAATCCATGACAGAAGTACGTTTCGCAAGTATCTGTGATACGTGAGCTCAGCTTATTCGAGAGAAGAATTATTTTCCTTCCGTTGTACAGAGGCACCAGTCGACCCATCCTGGCGATGGCATAACAGCGATCTTTCAATGTAAACACTCAGCATTCGGTATCCATGATACCGCAAACTCGGACGAAAGCGTAACGGACAAAGTAACTAACAAACCAAGGGAGGAACAAGCAGAATATTATATAGATGAGCCAGATGTTTACAGCATATTCTAGAAACGACTTGAGAACGGACTGAAGATCAATGACATTAACCATAGCTAATTACCCTATCAGGAGATGAGTCATGAATCATTTAGGATGAGTCATTTAGGAGAAGAGATTTGACTTGGTTGTCATACATGCTTGATATTTCGATAGGAAAGGGGATTCAAGATTCATTTTGAAAGCTTTGTATGAATTAATTCACGTGTCTCTGCAGGGACTGAGCACCCCGTCTTTGTTCCAATGAAGAGGATACGATGTTGTGACCGAACTTTTGAATGAAAAGGAAGCATGAAGTTACTTCTATTTCGGGTTAAATGGTCTTGATGATAAGGCAATTAGTAATTTTTTGAGGTCTTTGTCGACATCATTGGTCGTTGTAATAAACATGGAGAACATTGAGAGTTTGTAGAAATCCAGAAGCTTAAGTATTTTAAACTTTTCAGTGAATCACCTATGTGAGCATTATATCCTAGTTTCTTTACCGCTCTAATGACTCATTTTTTGTAGAGTAAAGCGTACATTGTTTTTTTTTATCAGTTTCGTGCCATGATTCTATTCCGTACGGTATGTATGGGGAAATGAGCATTCGGTAAAGTATTTGCAAAACTTCTTCAGGTA
Source organism: Morinoia aosen (assembly GCA_030386875.1). Classification (NCBI taxonomy): domain Eukaryota; kingdom Metazoa; phylum Arthropoda; class Malacostraca; order Amphipoda; family Talitridae; genus Morinoia; species Morinoia aosen. The sequence goes on from CM059560.1 coordinate 50,049,837, forward strand.
ATACAATTTTCAGTTTATGGGGGTTTCCAATGGATTTTGACAACTTAATACTTATATGAGCAATGTGCCTTTTTAATGTCAAGTGTTTATCTAGTATAATGCCCAGGAACTTACATGAGTTGGTTTCTTCGATTTCACCTTCGCCAATTTTAACCCTTTGAGTACAAAAATTCAAATGATTTAGTGAAACAAATTTCCGGGGGAAAAAGTTTTCAGTACCCTGAAATATCAGTGAAACGCCCTAGTGTGGATATTTTCGCTTATGCAAGCCAAACTTCTTCATTTTAATTAAAAAAATTATGATTGTTTAAAGCTTCATTGCTTGCTGAGAGAAATTATCGATATTGAAAAAAGTTTTCGAATTTTCGAACAAATCATTTACAAGTTTTTGTTTAAACTTATCAGAAGATGAACGAAGGCCTGAAAAACTTATTCAAGTTAAATAGAAAGGTTATCAAATATGTTACATGGACCCAGTGGCGTGAACTTAGAGGTAATCAATGGTAATTAACGCGATCAGGCTTCTGGAATATCCAAAAATAGTTATACGAATGCTATCAATTTCCCTAATTTTGTTATTTATTGCAAAATATTCCCTCACTAGTTAAATTTCTTTAAAATTATGCTAGATACTCTTAACTGGAAGCACTAGCACTCTTGACACTACAGTAACCGTCAGCACCCACAGAGTTAATTGCGTGGAAGAGATGTGCCTCCTGTGTGGGAATGTAATAGATTTTGTCTAATCGATATTCGAATCGATATTGTTGTTGATTTATAGAGTGAAAAGAAAATTTTTATCATAGAGGATTGATTTTTGTTCAAAATAGGAATATACTTTTTTATATTCAATTTTCTCTAATTGTCACTAATACGATAATTAGTAGCACAGAGATAGGTCTATAATTGTCTACGCAAATTGGAAAAGTACATGTACGTTTTGTGAATCTCATATGAAATTTAGAGCTCAGAACAGTACACGCAAAACAATCTTGTCAGGTCAGAATGAACAATGGGTTATGGCGTTTCGTTGCAATTTGAAGTAGCGTCGTAGTTACACGTACGAGAGGCGTTTGCTTCTCTGCTTGCACATTCGTGAGGACATTTTTGATTGTGCACATCTCTACATCAACGATGTGAAGATCACCACAGAAATATGCATTATGATCTGCGTCGTTCATTGCTGTTGGAGTGGATTCACCAACTATACAGATGAGTTCTCGCAGTATATACATCCCAAGGTGCCTCTTCCTTGTACTTTCCTAGCCATAAAGCAAGTACGCTGATTGCCTCCTGATATTTTACTCTGATTGGTCTGAGTGCCAGCTTATATCGAGGAAAATGAAAATATCTGAGCTCAAATCACTAATAAGAGCTACTTAAAAACTCAGTTCGTACGGTAATTTCCGTCTGTCCGTCTCCGGATAGAGGCATTAAAACCCTTCGACTGGTTATCTCACGTATTTGATGGATAAAATGAGTGGAAAGAATTTGAAAGAATGAACATGGTTGAAAACTGAAACTTACGAATATGTGAGATTAGAAAATGTATATTCCGTTTTTTGGAAAGGTAGCAACCTAAAGAATTTTAACAGTAACATTTGGTCATTAAACCATATAAAACTATTGAGCTATGAAAACTTTAGCGAGTAATAAATTTATGGTAACTTGATTTCCTGCAAAGCTTACGATTATGCTCTCGTGCATGTTCCATGTATAATTCGTAACTAAACATTTTCATGGACCTTTTTAGATCAAAACGGCGAGGGCTACCACGTACCAGAAGAGGTCAGTACAAAAAAGTCAGAAAAAATACTGGAACATTATTGGTGCTATAGGATAAGAATGTGAAACAATGAAGCATATATAATACCATAAAGGGGAAATAAATGAATAAAGCGAAATGATGATAATAACTTTGGTTTGAAGAAACAGGCACGCTAGGAAAGCTTTTCTCTAACTATTCAACCGTTTGGGAAGCTTCTGATACCATAAACTCATACCCAACTTTGCATAAGTTAGACCTATAATGAATGTACGTTACCACCAAATTTAAGCATAACACTGATCTCAACATCAACCTTATAGATTTTCCATTCATTTGAGTGAATCATCCTCGTGGAGAGATACTGACGTGTAATTCCATCATCTGGGAAACGATTTCCTGTTTTTTACGGCCCTATTTAAATGATCCCTTCACTTCGCTGTATTATTTTTCCAGGGTAGGGAGTCTTGAACTAACTAATGTAATGATACATTACCATCATAACAAATACGTAAACCGAAAGAGACCTAATACAATTTCACCTACCATAATCTAACTAAACTATTCTATCTCTATACAGGCTTCTGTGTCTGGACTAAAAAATTGAAACAATTCTGTCAATTCGGCTTTCCTATGCCATTTAAATTTTGGTTACGCATTTAAGGTCGTTATTATCGTTATTTTATTTCATTTGCGTCGCATTGATATTTTGATGTCATTTTCATGATATTTTCCATAGTTCTGATGTGCCTATAGAGAAATTGTCGGCGCCGACAAGTTCTTTCATTCGAAGTGTCTGCCCAGTTACGCGCGGTTATGTCACGACCTGAATATCGGATTATTGATGAAACTGTAAATAGAACTGCATCAGACGCTGTAATGTGTGGCTTGCTTGCGAAGCTTTTTGGATTTAACTTTGCGCATAGAACTGAAATTTTACGCCTAATTTTCTTCTAAATCGGCGTTTTGATGCTGGGGTGAAAGATTCTAGATATCCATTATTTTATTATTTCCTCCAGTGTCTTTAATTTTTGGTGTCCGACATTTTCAAGACATGTCAGTTTATAAATAAAGAACTAATTTTAAATTATTGATTAAAAAAAATGAACGTATGGGAAAAAAATCAATTTTTTAGGGCCATGAAGGCAAAGAATCTCTCAACTTGCAGCAGCTATTGAAATGATTACTTCCCCAGAATAATTACTTCCCCAGAATAATTACTCCCCCAGAATAATTACTTCCCCAGAATAATTACTTCCCCAGAATAATTACTTCCCCAGAATAATTACTTCCCCAGAATAATTACTTCCCCAGAATAATTACTTCCCCAGACTAATTACTTCCCCAGACCTTCCATTGCTTTTCAGCCGTAAGAGATAACCTTGCTTGGTTTCCCGATGAACTCCGAGATGCTGGCGTCAAAAGGGTCGTATTCAGGAAGCTTGCATGTTGGCGTGTTGATGAGGTAACCCGATGGCTGTGGCTCGGTAGGAGCAGCCCTGAGGAAAGCACAGATCCTCAAGTTCTTGTAGCAGTCATTGAAGCCAACAACAACAGCATTGCTCGGATGTTAATCGCACTGTCTTTACAGTAAACATTCTGTGAGCTCTTTGAACCATAAGAAGAGGGTTAAATAAATAATGTATGATTTAATAAATGACCAAAACTCACTCTGCAGATGATATTACATCAGAATATAATTAAATGACCTTGAAATTTCGCTATATGATTTTTTCTTGTAAAACACTTGAATAGAAATCATGAAAATAAGTTGGATGACATTCATGCGGTCACAAAAAAGGTTGTAAGTAAGAAACTCTGTAAGCAGTTAAACGATCATTTCTTGATTACCGTACCACTACCGAGCAAAGCTTCACCGGTGACATTTCCTATTCATTGTTAAGGACTGTCGTGAAAGCTTCGAGTGTGATCATGTCGTCGAACAGTCGCTGACTGGTAATTAAACGACTGTTAAATTTTGGCGGAAATGGCATCTGTCGTTGAGGGGGTGGACAGCATTAGCTGTATACCAAAATAGGCTGTTCGCTAATTCCAGTGAATCGCTAGAATTTTTTATAAGGTTTTAATTCACTGGACAGGAACTCATTTGGGTGATCCATGGTATCATAGCCAGAACGCGGACGTACGATTGGACTAAATGAAATAGGTGTTCGAAAACGAGGTATCATTTCACAACTTCGTACTTTCCTATCGCTGTACGGCCTATTTTGGCATGGGCAATTCCTAAACCCTTTTAAAAAAAAAAATTTTTCCTCAACATTGTCACCTTCCCTTCTTACTCTGAAGGAAAGATATTCTATTAGATTTGTGCAGAATTCCTGCATTATAGCTCTAAGTACTAGAATTAAGGTAACTTTAATTAAGGAAAAACAGTAGAAGCGATAGCTACATTCATTTACGAAATTAAATTCAACAAATGAATTAAATTAATGTTAATTTAGAAGAATTTTAATAAACATATTCATATTAAAAATTTAATTAAAACCACGTAAATACAGTCACTTATTTCACACTAATAGAGGAGTAGTGTGAAATGAGTGACTGTATTTACGTGGTTTTAATTAAATTTTTAATTTGAATATGTTTATTAAATTGACACAGTTGTGGCGTACTAGAACCAACTTTCCCTTTCCACTACACTAACTTGTGTGGAAGCTCCTCTTATTCCCGCAGTTCTTCATCAGGTCTCGCAGAACCACCTTATCTGCTTATCCCGGAATCAAGATTACTTCCGAATGAATAATCGGCACTTCGCTGGGCCGCTGGATCTCATGGGCCGAGTATATTTTGACCGGCAAAATTACCTCTTCATCTGGAACTTCAGCTGGATTTCAATTGTAGCTACTCATGCCTGGTGCAGTTCAATCGACAAATGTGTTAATTCCAATACAATCTTCAGCACCGTTAATTCATTCTTCATGAAGATGTACAAATATAAATCTGTGCTGGAAGGACGGACGGACCGGCAGCCGGGATCAGGGAGCGGACGGCAACACACAGACATCGCTCGAGTCGAGTCCTAGCGCATCATTGCAAATGGGCTGTTCGGAGATGGCGTGAACTTTTTGATGACTGCTTCCCATGATTAATTATACATCCGCTTGATAAACTTAAACTTAGACTTTAAAAACTGATAACTTTTGGTGGTGTAAAACCTATGAACTTAAAAACTTTGGTGGTGTAAAACCTATATGCTCAAAAACTTTGGTGGTGTAAAACCAATAAACCAAAAAACTTTGTTGGTGTAAAGCAATAAACTTAAAAACTTTGGTGTTGTAAAACCTATTGCTTGCTATCTAAGCAACACTTTCAATTTTAATATAAGTAATCTCTGGAAATTACGTTGAGAGTTCGCGTTTTTCATACCTTTTCAGGATGGACGATGCCCTGGCAGGAGATCGGGCATGGTTTTTAACTGATGAAGGTTCCTGCTTCCGGTTCCTGCGTCCGTTAAGGCTGTTCACGACGTGTGCTCATTACTAATCTCTTTCTGGAGTAAACTTAAATGTCGATGAAACTTAATTTTTACCCCTTTTAAATGTAGCTACTTCACTGAAAATTGTACAAGATTTGCATTACCGCCATTGTAAAACTGCTTAGCATGAAGATAAGACTTCAGAAACCCTCTGAGATAGAATTAATTAACAGCATCACATTATAATTATTCTGTACAATGAATATTCAATATTACAAAAACTGTGGAAAATCTGAAGGATATGACAGTAATCGATTTTCCACTTTTCGGTGCCTAAACCTAATGAATTGAATCAAAATAAACAAGTTTTCTTCTATGCACTTTCCGTCTGAAATGATTATATTACGAGTTGGAGCGGTAGGTTTAGTTTCGTCTGTCATGACGAATGCGCTCGAATAAACAGCTACTCATTGATTTTCGAATTTTTGTTGCTTGAATCATGGAAATAACATCTAAATAAACAACTTTTCTTCCATACATTTTTTTCGTCAAATGAGTGTTTAACGAGGTTATAGCGGTAGGTTTGGTTTCGTCTTTGATGACAGCGCGCTGGAAGTGAGACTCCATAGCAGTGTTGCCATACCACGAGATCGATGAATTTCTTTCCGCTTCAAACACTCGAGTTGCGGTGAGTCATTTACCGCTATAACTAATAAAATACTCAGTTCAGACAGAAAGTGCATCGAAGAAAACTTGTTTATTTTCATTAAATTAACTATGGCATTGAAATTTACAAAATCGATTACTGTCATATCATTCAGATTTACCAAAACTGTTTCTTGTAAGTTACTCCTAATAGTATTGTGAGGTTACTTTAAGGTGAGCGCTAGAGCGAAAAATCTCAGTACGCTGCTTACTGTTAAAAGACTAAAAGAGTGAGTTACACCGTGAGGTAAGAGCCATTTTACTGCTTTCAAACGTTAGGACACTTCTTAAAATTTTACGTAAAAATTTCCTGAATATAACATTCAACGCATTGAATTTAACAAGCACAACTGAATTCTAAAGGCCGACTCACTTGTTCGTTACATTTGAGAGTATTTACTCGCAACAAACTTAAAAATGACTGAAGCTAACGCGTGTCTCGTATCACTTGGTCAAACTGTAACCCTTCAGCCGTAACGAGCTCGTAATATGCTAATTTTGTATTTTGTGCATGATGAGAGCCGTCGAGCTCAGCTTCCGATTTAAAGGAAATGCTTGCGTATTTCTGTCCCTTCGTGTAGTTTCTACATTCAGTGGAAATCAAGTTTATTTTGTTTAACATACACTGTGAAGTTCATTGTTCACCCCTATATACACTCCAATCGCTGATGGGAGTGTTTTGTTAGTAAGTTAACATCAGAAGAACACAGTGCTTCCATTTCTTTGGGAAAATAAAGAGAAGAGAAAATTTATATACTCTTTTCCATTTTCTCTTATTCCTAAGCATGAAAAAGCTTAAGAAGTTGAGCGCACTCTAAATTAGCATTATAAGGAAAAACTGTTCCTATAACATACTCATTTACTTACATTTTTGCACTGCCACTGGGTATGTGGTAGCCTGGAACATAAAACTTTATTTCAGTTCAGAATACCCTCTTTAGCACAATAAAATTTGGTAAAGGTGATCGGAAACACGTTGAATGATGTTCAACTTGTTAATGGAAAAAAGATAAATGATGTACCAGCAAAAACTAGAAATAAAACAAAATTTTATGAAGTTTTCGAAAAATATATTGAATTTATTTGAAATTGGAGGGTCAAAAAGGACAAATAATACATATTTTATGTTAGGTTACAATAACAATAGGATGTCAGAAGCAATAAGAAAACTAAGCAGTGTTGGTAGCTGATGTATCTTTCATAATCGCCAAGTCAATATAAGTTTACCAAGTGTCATTCTATGAATCATTCCGCGTAAGAAATGAACCAAAAGCAAAACGATCACCAATCTTAAATGAAAATTTTTCACTTAACTTGATGAAACTTAATCCTCGCAAAAGTACTCTTCATGTTAAAGATTCATAATTCAGTTTAAATTTAATTTTTTTATTCAATGTGTTGATAATGGCGTTTACCTTGATGATTTTCAAGAAAACTTAAGCGTAATACCTATCTTCAAATCAGGTGATATCGAGGCTGTTTTAAACTACAGACCTTTCTCGATATTGACAATTTCTAACAGGCTTCTTGAGAAGTCCGTATATAGAAGACTTGTTCGAATTTTAGATCGCAATAAAATTCTACCCAAACAATGCTTCTTACAAAGTAATTTTAGCTCCACTTTAGCAGTTTTTAATGGTATCTCTATACAAACCCGCTGGAGGAGCTTAAAATGATCACGAATCAAAATTAAAGCGCTTTCTTTTTAGAGAGAGAGAAATTGTCGACATCTCAAGCATCTCCTTACAGATGTGAAAGTCAGATCTTCTATCATCATTTTTGTATCAAAAGGCAATGGGTTGCTGGGGATAAACCCCTTAGCCAACGCCCGAGACGGAACTTGTCAAAGTAAAACGATTATGGATGTGTTCTCCATCACAAATTCTCAAGCTGCAAATAAGACCAAATTCAGATTGATACTACCAAAAACTTCCAAATCTCCTATCTCCATGCCAACCTGGAAAAAACATTTGCCCGCACTTGTCGACAAAAACCAGGCTGTCTTTTACATGACAACGCAATTCCTCATATAAAAATTAACCTAAAAAATATTTTAAAATTAGGCTGGTTTGCATTACTTCACACAACATATCTTCCAGACCTTGCACCGAATAATTTTAACTTTTTTGTTCCTGGCGCTGTGCTTTGAATCGTGTAGAGTTTTTTGAACACAAACAGTTTAAAATATTCGTGACTAATTTCTTCAAGTAGTCAAACCCTCGTAAATTTTTCTTTAATTATAATTAAAACCCTCTTATTTGAAAAAAACAAGTGATTGATATAAATGGAGATTACTGCTAATTAAACTTGTTCATTTCTTTAGGTGTGCTCAGAAAAGGATCTGGAAAAATTGCTAATGAGCGCATACTTTGTCTTTGTAGTTTAGAAATGTCGCCTTTGCCCTTATCCTAGTTACACTTTCAGACCGCCCTCACCGGGACCGGGGTTAGTTTCGAGTATGACACTGCCATCGCTGTCAGGGGAACCAACTGAAATAAAAAAGGACGTTTGTACAAAAATGAAGAGCGATCAAAAATTTTTAAAATTTTTAGTTCATTTTAATTTTTTACAAAAATTTTCCAGCGATCGCAAAGGCCTTGGAAGTAATTCTGCGCACCGACTAACTCATTTCTTACTACTGAAATCTTTTTTAAATAGTAAAGATTACATTCGCTTGCAGAGTATAGATGGGAGCAAAGAGTACTCGTATATGCATGTGGGTGCTTAGGCATTCAAGTATACAGCTAAACAAAGCTCAACGGAGGGATGAGTTTCTTGAAATCACATTGGCAGATCAAATTTTGGTGAAATTTTTAGCTCAGGTGGAAAGTTCTCCTGAGTTTCAAAAGCTATCTGCGATAGAGTTCTTCATCTATAATCAAAATGAAAAAATGAACAAAGATTTAAGGATGGAATGTAATCTAAGAGAGTTGATACCATAAATTTCTGTGCAATGTAACTCTAAATTTTCCTCCAAAATTGAAGATGCACCAGTGACTACATAGTTGATGCAGAACCGTAACGAATAACGAAATAATCTATCAAATGACGCGATCAATTCCAATACATTTTTGATTTCCTGCAGAGTACTAGCACAAATGATTTATCAATGCTACATCAAAACTTAAATGTATGTATGAAGTATAGCCTGTTACACATCTCTCAACTCATTAACACCTCGCTTGTTTTTTTGTATGGTTCTTATCACGCCAACTTTATCGGCGTGACAGATTTCTTACGTTGTAATTCTTTACGACGAACCATTATAAGGATTTTAGAAATTTACAGCACATAACTAACACACAACCAGATCGCGTATTGAAAGAACTTGCAATATTTTTGACGCATATCACGTTTAATATCCATGATATTGAACATGCAGAAACGCTAGTTCAATTTTAAGTTGTTAGTACAGACATAGTGCGAAGACATATTCTGCCCATATTCATATTGTTATTCTACACATGGGTTTTACAACCAATGAAGCTACGCTGTCAATTCATCAGTGCTTTAGAATTACCATTTTAAATTTTTCACACATGAGCACACTACGAAGGAGCACATTTCAGGTCTAACCACTTGTTCGTTACGCTGACGAAGGAAAACGTAAGCATCTTAGTGAAAGGAAATGAAGAATGAACACAAATGAATAACGAGTTCGTTCAGGAAATCGGCTGTGCGGTATGCTGGCCTCCTTCACGAGAGGGACAGAGAACCCAAGAAAAAAGATGAAGCCTAACAACAAATCTAAACCCTCAACTGACTCCTGCAGCAATTTAGTGTTGCTGTTTATGCGGCGGGTAGCTTAGGTTACCCAAGAGAAATTAAATTCTCCAAGGTTCACTGACGATGCCAAATACTGTCAGCTAACCTCCTGATAGCACCGGAGGTTTCCTCGATACACAGGAGGGCTAATTAGGTTCCCACGTTGCGCTGATGAACAATCCCCTACAGTTCACCCATTTCGGAGATGATCTATACACATATCTGAGAGGTAATCAAGGAACTCATTAAGACGTCTCACACATTTCAGATAGGTAGCACAAGCACTAAATGATGGGCGTTTCACGGATGTCATTGAGGTTGTACAAAACTCGCTGCAGCAGTATTAGAGAACTATCAGATAGCACTTACCGAGGATGTAGGTCTTCAGAAAAGACTGTTCCCATGAAAGCCAGAACGAGAGAGACGCCAGTACCAGCCCTGAAGCCAGCAACAGACAACGGAACAGCTGTGTGAGCATCTCTGCTGGGATCAGATTTATTTAAATTCACATGCAAATAATTCGCTGGGAAAGTTCATTGGCATATAGAGTTGTAACAAATAAAATTACTCTGCAATCAAAGAAGGCTTTCGTATGAACATAGGTATTGCCATATTTCTAGAAATGGCGATCTGTCATGTCCTATAATTCCTCAAGGAGGTAAAATTAGAGAAAAGTAAGTTTCGTAGAGCTAAAACTATCCGAGATCCTAAAGCAACCGTCCATAGAGTGCAAAACATTGCACCCAAGTTACATAGTTGACTTGAACTGCACTAACGGATCAGGGTAACGAACTAAGAATTGTGAGCCCATAGGCATAGGCCAATTGTGAGCATAAATTGGGTGATTTACTGAAGTATTTCGTTCATCCCAATGAATTACTTGACATGCACTGTATTTGTAGTTGTCCAGGTCAGCTGCTTGCCAACCTCATCCGTCCCGGGTACAGCTCATATTTACAGCAAGTCAGGTGCTGCAACTGTTGAATTTGGATTCGCTTGCTACAGTTCCGGTGACAAGCCCAAACGTGAAACGCTCGTCTTATAAGTTTGACAAATCGTTCAGGCCATTCAACCTTGCGGTATTGAAGTAAAAGTTTTACGAGTCCTATATAAATTCACTTGTTCAAAGACGATGTTAAATTATGCTACATTAAGCTTTATGTCACGGATGATAGGACACTTCTTAAACTATCTCACCTGCAAAACTATCCTATCTATCTCACCTGCACTTCTCACCTGCAAAACTATCAGTTTATTGGAAAAAGTTGTAGTGCACAAAGTAATGTCACAGATCATTAAAACTTCAACTTTGAAATTAAACTTTCACTATGAAACTGGATGAAGACAGTTTGCATGCTCCTAACACGGCACGCATGTCCTCCGATACAAGTTGAAATAAAGTCAAAGATATGATGACTGAAGTAAGAAAGTATTATCCATAAATTAAGAAATTTAAATTATTACCCTTGCATTAACAACCGTTTCCAGTTTTCCTGCAGAAAACATAAATCGATTAACTAATGCCGGTTATTTTAGAAGTCTGAAATATAGGAAGTGAACAGCGTAACATTGACCACTCAGTAGTTCGAATACGGAGTCAAGTGATGATATTGTCCTCACGTGTTAAGATAATAAGAAATGAGCAGAGAGGAGATGAGGAACGTAAATCGAGTTCCAGTTCGGAGCCTTGCACGCGGTGCACGTTTTAAATGCAGTTTGTGGATACCTTAACAATTCTTTCATCCAAACTCTGAAGTGAAATCAGTGTTGAGTCCCTTCGAGCTCCTTTGAGTCCCTTGAACTCCATCTCTGCCACAGAGAATTACGTTCTGCAACATTCCGTTGTACACTCAAACTAAATAATCTACCATTAGCCTTAAACCCAAATACTTTCATTGCTGCTTCGAGGCCAGCATTTTTAACTCAGTGACGATGAATGCCTACACATGTTTTAGTTACTATTGTTCGTTTCTTACTGTCCCTTCCGCGTGCGAAGACCGTTCACTTACGTGGTTTGTATAACGCAGTCAAGTAGGAAACCACGAATATATACATTTTTATTCATAAAATTATGCTCCTATTTGTTAATTTAGAGCAACACCAATCCATCACCGTGTTTGTATTACATCTCATATACCTATGTCTGTGGGTTATTTTATGAAATACCGAGTGAAGGAGCAACCTAAAATATTTTTTGTTGTTATTCTAAAACTGTAACTAAAATTTTTCTAATAATTCTGTCAGAAAATGAGAAACTAGCTTTTTTCGACTGTTCCCAAGTCTTTTTTATATTTATCTTTTCTTTTAACTCCATAAGGTAATACACTCGTCAGTTTAATGTAGCATTATGAAGTGTTTTATTTATATGAAAAAACTATAACAAAAACACAAGAATGCATTCTCTAAACGTTATACGGCCAGTTACTATTGAACTCCTTATGAAAAAATTAGATATTTCAGCAAAAAATAGCACCCGGTTTCACAGTTACATAATAAACTTCTATTGGTATCCCAGTGAGCGTCGCAAATGTAAATATGTAGGTAAACAAACAATAAATGTATTCTGAGTTTTGGATTCATAAAAAATCATCTCATTCATCGTATGATGAAAGAGCTTTGAAATTAATTTCTCAGTGTATATTTGTTTACTTGTTTTAAACGTGTATGTCGTACATAATACTTTCACACAATACTTTTCGTCTATCTGTGCTCGATATTTGAAAACCCTTCAGGACTGTATTTCAGCGTGTTGAGTAGGGTATTCCATGTCTTTTAATTTTTTTAACTTACAACGGATATACTCCGATGGATTCTCCTCTTGTATTAAACTAATGAAGTATTTAAAAGCTTTGCATTCTCTTGCCATAAGTAAAATTTCCAACAGAATACATTCTCATTGTTTTTCCCAATAATATTATTACCCATCATTCGTCTAATTCTACTCATGTAGTGTACCTAACAACTAAGATCTTTGGTATTAAGAAATTGTAAAATCCCATTGTTTGTAATACATTTCATGCATCACCTTTTTCCGGGGTATATATATATATATATATATATATATATATATATAATTGCAAAATAAAGCGATTTTCATATGTAACAAAATTCTTAAAACTTCACCGTTTACGAGTAATTCCAAGTTGAAAACTTCTTAAACCTTTTTTGTCAAGAAAATCGCTTTATCTGGCGATTTTCTGTACCGAGTGTCCCACAAAAATATCCCCGACTTTTTAATTGATTATATCTCCGCTTCAGATCAACATATATGAATTTTTTCACAATGTAGTAATAAATTTGGTTTTCTTTTCGAATAATTCGAGATTTTGAAAATCGGTTGAATAACCACTTTACAATGATCGATTTACTGATAGGGGTAGTAGACTAATTGTTCAAAGGAAAAGTTTTTAAGACAATGTTGATATTCATCCTTATTTTGTACTTTCCAAAAAACAAACAAACAAAAATTTAAAAGAGTAACAAATCATTACCTTAAATAACGTCTAAATAAATACAGTAGTATAGTATCCTTCGACATACCCTCCATTTCTCACAAGGCAAGTATTACTTCTAGCCACCATTGAACGAAGAGTTTTGCGGATTATTTCACAGTTTCCTTCAGTTCTTGAAACACTTCTTCAATTCGTTGTCGAATAATTATTAATGATGGAGGTGATGTTTTGAAAATAAAATTTACTACATTGTTAATTTGAAGTGTTTCAAGAACTGGAAGAAAACGGTGAAATAATCCATAAAACTGTTCGTTCAATGGTGGCTAGAAGTAATACTTGCCTTGAGAGAAATGGAGGGTGCGTCGAAGGTTACTAAATTACTTTATTTATTTAAACATTATTTAAGGCAAAATGAAAAGAAGAACCAACATAAAAGGAAACATTATTTTAATGCAGACGTTTCGGAGTATCTTATCCCATCATCAGTGCTGTAAAAAAAGGAATAAAAACGATAATGAGCAAATTGCGGAAGATCTATAAGAAACTAATGTCACTATACCTACATCGAAAAATATCTATGCCTAACCATTAAAATTAAAAAAATTCTCTTAAACATTCGAAGCCATACGTACACACTACACATGCACCTGAATTCTAGCAACCAAACCAACACACAATAACATCTACACAAAGTAACAGAACTACACACACACATCCGAACACACTCCTATTTACACAGTTGGGGCAATATTTAATTCCATCGCACTTTGATCATTATTTAACTGAGGTCTATGGGAAAAAGGAACAAGGATCCAAAATTCTAAGGTCAAATTCCTTTGTAGTTCTGCAAAGCGTGGAGAAATTTGAACTTTCAAAAGGGTGGTTTGAACTATGGCAATGATCTCTGATAGCTGACTGGGAGGGAGATGAGTATGGACGGCCTGTTCTATGGGAAATACCGGAGTGTTGGCTATGACGAATAAATTGCTGGAGTGAGGTACTTCCAACCTAGGACTTCAGGCAGCAATCACATTTATACAAATAGACACAACCATTTCTCAGGCACTCTTCGAAACGATCTTTCCTATTAAAAAATGAACCTATTTTAACACTATTTCTATAAAATGGTAGCACGTCATAGAAATAGTTTTGAAATAGGTTGATTTTTTCATAGGAAAGAGCGTTTGGAAAAGTGCCTGAGAAAGGGTTGTGTCTACTTGTATAAACGTGATTGCTGCCTGCAATTCTACGTTGGAAGTACCACATTCGCAAGCTCGCATGAGCTGTCTATCAGATGCTGCTTTGCTATCTGAGAGTGAATTCATATCCCTGCACTGCTGAGTACTCAACACTGGATCTGCACCGCCGAGTCACACGAGAGCACAGAGAGACTGGAGCGCGCTACCACTACCAGCCTCAGTTAATTTTACACCAGCGGTATGGAGCGACGGTGTGGAGCGACGGTAAACTTTCTACAGCTCCTCCCACGAGAGGATTGAGCGTCAGTGCACACTTGCTTGCTGTTACATTGCCGCTCAACACGACGCTCCTTCCCCAGAAACAGCAATCGTCAGTTTTCCTCCTGCAATACTGACAGAATACTTGGCGGAACTATTTGTAGAATATTTACAGAATAATTTGCGGAAGTAAAAAGCTAATAATCTGGAAACTTTAATACTACCCAATTACCTTCAAAAACACTGTAAATGGAAAGATAAATAAATACCAATCACTAATTTCTAGGTGTACTTTTTTTACTTTTTCCTTCAATTTGAATAATCTTCTAATGCCACCTGCCGAATGTTTTCCGTGTATTTGAAGTACTTCTCTTGAGAGCAATGTACACTGTGCAATTTAATTACAATCTAATTAATTTTACGTTTACTCACGCAGTGTATATTTCTTTGATTTTTGAATAGTGAGAGCTGTTTCCTATCTTGGCCTCTCAGTGTTTGAATTTTCATTCTAACCATTGCAATATTATAATTTGGGAAGTGAGATGCTATACTTTTAAAAGCACCTTCTCTAGACACTCTGTTTATATACTCTGCAAACTTAACGTTCCATAAACATGGAAATTCTTTCATTTTTCGTTAGGAGTTTAATTTCTTCCTTGCTCCATAATATGTAAGCCATGACTACACATGCTATGTATGGTCTCAAGAGCAACTGAACGCTGACTGGCAGTGCACACCGCCAATATTTAGCATGCAGAATGTTGCCGCTCCTCACAGTGAGCGTGGCAATAAGGGTCATTTTGCATTGCTGTGGGCGGAGCTTATTTGACTGGCGGGATGGAGCGACGGTGTGGAGCGCGAAGAAACCGTCAATGTAAAATGGCTTTTACACTCAACGAAAAGCGTTGGTGCTTCAAGGCCGCGAAAATTTTGACCCCAAATTAGGGTTGAATTAGTCTTGAAAACGCATGTGGTCACCCTAAGTGAAAAGTTGTCACTTAGTTTCCGAAGTTTTCATTATTTGTTACAATCCTAGCTAGCTCAATGGAAACTTTCAATTTATTCAATTGTGATCAATTTAAACTTTCCAATTTAATTATAACTTACTTTTTCAACTTGAATAACCTAAGCATGGGTTAACTTTAACATGATTAACCTTGCTGGCCTAATACATCGGAACTTCTCACTTAAAGCGGCCCATAGACGATCAATATAGTTGTCAATATAATTGACAATGATGAATATTGACAATTTAATTGATCGTCTGTGGGCTTGATTGACGACCGTCAATTATTTGACTCAATATATAGACGCAATCAAATCAGACTGATTTTTTATTGATTGTTCGTCAATTCTTAGCTCTGAAGGTCGTAATGTATAAACCTCGGAATACTTGCAATTTCATTTATGTGTACACGCAGCTCTGGTACTTTTTGCATGCTGGAGGATGCTGCGACAAATATCTGGTACTTTTTATGTCTTACTATCATATTGTTGGAATGTAGTTAAGCTTTTTATTTATAATTGTTAACCTATTTGTTTAAATTATCTTGAGAAGTAAAAACGTGGTACTTTTCAGTACTTGGTACTTATAATGGAGGGACCAGATGCAATAGTTCATCAAATGATGTAGTGTACATTCAAAGATAGTTCTTAAAATCTTCTAGCTCATTTGCACGGAATTCCTTGAGCAATGCGTTGGTTCCGAATATTCTACGACGTTCCCTGAGCCAGTTTATGGCCCATAGCTTGCGTTTACGCGGGCATTTTCTGGGAGGTGAAAGTGCCAAGGCGAGCGCTACAATGGTAATTTCTTCGTCGACCTTCACGTAAGGCATGCGCACAGCAAATGACTGGTTTTCATCAGATTTATTGATGAAAAGATTGACGTCGTTTGTGGGCAACAAAAAAAATCATCAAAATATTGACAGTTAAATCGATCGTCTATGGGCCGCTTTAGTCAAGCCACGTGACGCAAATGTTGACTTATGTAATATTCACATGTAATGTTTCAGAGCGTCGTGTATCGTCACCACAATTTTTTGTGAATGCATAAGCATGTACAATAATTTTACAGGATTTCCTGTATTTATTTCCAGTGTTTAATACCTTTGAGCGTTCTTCGTTTTTTAACCTAATTTTAAGACTATATTCAATTAATACTGAACCATAAGTAACGTCAAAACTTAAAATTAAATTTTGTCCCAAATAATCTAGCAAATTCAACATCGTAATATGTAACAATTTCTATAACCCAGCTCTATCGGTGGCTTGTCTTTGAGATTTTTGAACTGTAGTTTACTTGCCGCTGAATACAACCTAATGAGTCTCGAGTCAAGCCGCACTTACCTCGTAAATTTTCTGGATGCCAAATCAGATCGCCTCCAACCTCCAACCAGCCAACATCATACATCAACTTTATTCATTGTACGAAAATATGCCCACACAGCCTACGCCGTCTTCATCTACCTCCGCATCACCGGCGAAGCCTCTCCTGCAACCAACTCGGGCCCCTGGCGGCTTTCGTCCACATCGCTCTTTTCCATCGAGGACCGAGCGGACGTAAGATGAGAGGCTGAGGCGCCTTCCTTGCTGCTGACTGCACCGCTCACCGTCCACTCGCCTGACTGCGCCTCCCGGCCTCCTGAAGCTCACGAGTACTTGTGGAGGTTCGTAAACTATAAGTTCAGGACTAATTACTTGCCATGCCGTGAGCTGGGTACTTAGGACAACGTTTCCCCATGCATTCTTAAAAACTATAACTATAACTTACCTTATAACTTAAAAACTAACTTACCGTATAACTTAAAAACTAACTTACCGTATAACTTAAAAACTAACTTACCTTATAACTTAAAAGCTATAACTTACCTTATAACTTAAAACTATAAATAACCTTATAACTTAAAAAATATAACTTACTTTATAACTAGAAAACTATAACTTACCTTACAACTTAAAAGCTATAACGATAACTGTACTAAACTTAAGATTAAAACTGAATCTTGACTAACTGCAACTAACTCCACTGAGCACGGGTGCTTGCTTCCTATGACGGCACAGTCACAGACCGCAAGTCGAACGCCCGCCTGTCTGCCGGAAGTCCGGCTCTCAAGAGTTCATAATTTTGTTGCCCTTAACTTTAACGCTTTATACTTCTCGTTCAAATGTCGTTCCGACATTTCTCCCAATAAATTAAAACAATTTTTCCTATTACTGGATTCCGTGTAATTACTCTCCTTTATTAATCAATTTTCTCTATAGAGCATGCATTTAATTAACAGTCATGTGGTATGAAAATGAAGTTGACTAATATTCAAATATAGTGCGATTATCGAGTTTAGTCATGATTAAAGGTGTGCCCTAAATAAATCAATTATTTCACCCTCTAAGATGAGCACAATTTCTCATTTTTCTGTGTCTTCTTTTTAAACAAGAGATGCTTGGTAAATTTTCAAGTCCTCAAAATTTCTTAAATTTTTCAGCATAATTAAATCACGAATAAAATTTCTTATTTCATCACTTTCAGATTCGCAAAGTTTTTCGTTTCGCCAGGTTTTGCCAGGCTTATAACTGACATTATTGTGAGTGTTTTTTGGCTTTCAAGTTTAGTGGCCGGTGGTTCAAACCATGCAGCACTTGATCATCGTATACAGCAAAATGTTTCCACACGTGTTGGATCAGACCTTGAACGAGCATATGCTCAGTTTATCACACATGTCGCGATTGCACTGAAAATGTTCATGTTTTTTTATCGCATATTGTGATAAAACTGGACGTTTATTTAGCAGAAATAAAAGCTGCGGTGTGAAAACGACACCAACAATTATAGATTGTTTTGAGAGAAAGTTTGAAAGAAACCTTGCTGGTTTCTCTAAAATTTGGAGCAATAAAACAGCGTCATTCAACAGATTCTGCGAAGCACAAATACCATGTCAAACTTTTTCGCCGGTGTATGTATGTTTTTTGCCGCCTATGCGATTAAATTACTTGGGGGCGAAAAACATGCATGCAGACGGCGAAAAAGTTAGACTGGGTAGTGGTTAACATCGTCTGAATATTACAAATCTGAAAAAATGTCGTACGAATAATTTCATGGTACTGCAGAGCTCATTGCTGCTGCTTCCTCAGCTTCTAAAAGTTCTGATGAAAACGATTCGCACAAAAATAAACATTTAATTTTAGCATCGCACAACTGCGCAACTGCAGCGCACAAAGAAGTGATCTCAATTCAAAATAAACTGAAGAGCTCAGACGCTAAAGTCACGTTCATTTTCGCTTGGTATCGATATTCAAAAAAGAATTCTAATTTGTTTTAAAAAACTTAAATTTACACGTGGTGTGCGCTGAAAACGGTGGAAAGTTTGTTTAAATTTTAGGTTATTGATTCACAAAAATTTTAGTCAGTAAAAATATAAAAAAGTTCGTACTTCTGAAATTCCAAGAAATTATTTTACATGAAATTTCAAACGCCGTATGAAAAACCAAACATGTTTAGTTTAAAAAGAATTCGAGTATCTGTCGGCAAGTACTGAAACTAAAAAGTGGCCCTGATTTAGACCGAGTAGCAGTGATTTTGCACTACCTTCAGCACACTTTTAGAATTTAAAGAAAATTAATACTTGTAACACGCGATGGTCAAAACAGCAAGGACATATAAATCCTGAGAAAACTTTTTGTTGGCAGTGTTAAAAAATCCTTGTATATTGAATAATTTTTCGTATGTTTTTTCCCATGGTCTTTTTGAGAAAGATTCTGAAAGACTGATACCAAGCTGAGATTGAGATTTCAAATTGAAATGAACTAATCTACAACGAAATTATGAAGTAAAACGAATATAGTTTATGGTTTTATGTTTGACATAATATCAAGATAGGTTCGGTTAGGGTAGGTTAGGTTAGCATAGATTAATAGTAACGGAATTTTTTCATGGGTCCATGGTTTTTTTATGTTGCATATTATCAGGATCGGTTCGGTTAGGATAGAATAGGATAGGTTATGTTAGAAAATGTTAATGCGGAATTGGCATGGTAATGTTGACCAAATATTTTTCACCGTCCACCTAGCGTAACGATGGCATTGTCCGAGGAATTTCCTCGGGTCTTGCTAATATAAATGAATATGTCTTGTGTGACAGTATGAGTATATGTGTATAAGAATGTGCAGTTTGTTGGCTGCTTGGCTACTCTCTCCGTTCCCAGTAACACCCTTCATAGATGATATACTGTATGAACGCTACGTAGTAGCTACTCTTGAAAATTCCTGTTTATGAATTGTAGTTTATTTTTTATCTGTTTTGTCATTCCATAGAAAGATATCCTAGCACAAACATAGAGGAATTGAAAAAAGAAGGCAAGTCTTTTAAAAATTTCATTTAACCACATTTTTCACACATAAATTGTGACTCTGCCTTGAACATAAATTTGTGACTTCTGAGGACATGGACTCACTGGTGGTAACAGTAATTAACAAACTGCGCCCTAGAAAAAAAAACAGATTTTAACTTATATAAATTGAGTTAATTCAACATTACTAAACTCTCCTAAATTATCCTGACCAAACTAAGCCAAACCTACTCAAACTTATCTATCGCTTTTCTTACCTAATGGCATTTGACCAGATAATTGTTGGGAGCCGTAATGTATATTTCTTGCATGGCGGTTCGTAACACAATAAAAAAATATTCAGCGTGTATCAATAAGTATAACCAGCCTATGAACTGGGTTTTCAGATAAATCCGTAGAATTTCCCCTTCAATGCTGGACGCGTTGGTCACGATAGAAGCCGCCGTGTACACTGAGGAAATTTTCACTATGCTGTTGACCTCCAGCCAGTAGGTAATGCTTAGGTAATGTTGATAAATTTTTTCGGGTCCAAATTTTTTATGTTTGACATATCATCATGATAAGTTCGGTTAGCATAAGTCAAGAAGAGATAGGTTAGAATATGTTACGTTAGGATAGATTAGGTTATAATATGTTTTGTTAGAATTTGTTAGGTAATGTTAAAATTTTTCTGCGGTTAACGGTTTTTTCTGTATGACGTATTGTCAGGATCGGTTTGGTTAGGGTTGGTTATTATAGGTTAGGTTAGAATAGATTATGTAACGCTGACGGAATTTTTTTCACGGGTGCACCGTTTTTTTAAGTTGATATATAATCAGGATCGGTTCGAGTAGAATAGAACAGGATAGAATATGGTCCCCTCAGGGGGATACAATTATTGTATCTATGGGAACTAGCGCTCCCAGGGGGACAATGTGAGGGCCCGAGCTAAAGGTTAGGTAGGCTTTCTTTTGTTAAAATAGAATAGGTTTTGTTGTGTTACGGACCATCTTTTTTTCGGTTCACTGCTGTCCTGTTTTTCACCGCCTACCACTTTCTTCTTCAACTTTTTCTTGTTTCATGAACTTCTTTCTTAGCTTTCTGTTTCTGTGCCCTTTCTGCATAGATTCCACGTTCCCTTAACTCCATACTAAATGGTGCCTTCTTCCTTCCTCTCTTTACATCTCATTGTTGAGGATAGGGAGGCTTAAACTAACTAATAAACTAATAAACTGATAGAATATGGTAGGACAGGTAGGCAAGAATAAGTTATGTTGAAATTGGTAAGGTAATGTTGACCGGGTCGCACAGACTCCAATCTCGCAGGAGTTCTACCCCGCCCAACCCTCTCCCTCCACCTCCGTGTTGCTACAGCGAGTTACCATTCGCGCCAATTATTTACCATGTAGTAATTCTGAGGTTTATTAAACAATCTGTTCATTATGCAGTTATTATTATTCACTGCATTATAAACACTACAAGCACGTACTTAGTAAGTATATAGTGCAGCGGAATACCAAATTTAACCTGCATTAAATCATTACAATAAGTTACGACAACGACCGCTGGTGTTTGGACATTCGACCCTCCATCTCGGCACTGAAGAAGAGGAATTTTCAAATTTTTTAACCTTAACCTTAAACTAACTGAACTTGGCCTAACCTTACCCAACCTAACCGAACTTAACCTAACCTACTTAACCCAACTTAAGTTAACTTAACCTAACCTTAATTACCCTAATCTAACATTGCTGTTGCTGCTCGGAGGTGGTGCTGTAGCTGCCCGGAGGGGGAGGGAGAGGGCTGGGCGGAGTAGAAATCCTGCGAGATTGGAGTCTGTGCGACCGGGGCCCCCGTCCCGTCTCCGCCACTCAACGGAGCCTGGAGGAGTTGACAGCACTCCGCACCACAGCCAGGAATGGAAAAAATCCAGGGTTTTTTAAAAAAAAACAACCCACATGGTTTTTTTTGGGTAAATTGGGTTTTATGGGTTTTATTGTTTTTTTTGGGGGCTTTATTGGGTTTTTTGTGATACCTGTTTTTGTTCATAAGAGTTATTCACACAGCTCCAGTTGCCCCTATTTCAGATTTATATATATATACACTTATTGAGTAAATATTGTTATTTGATTCCTTTATTTCCAACATTATATTACATTATTATATGAATTATTACATTATATGAACAATATATGAATTAAGTTTGTCCATCACAATTAACATTTACCAATTACCATATGCATAGAGACATAGCTCTGCAGTCTGTAAAGATATAAGATGTGCAAAGAGAATTGCTGTGCTTGTCAATTCATAGTAAGTTGTTTTAGCAGCAGACAGACGCAAGTCATGTGAGAGGGAAGCACCATGCAGATCATAAGTAACCACCACAAGCAACTTGAAGCAAGACAGCTGCACATCACTTAACAGTCATGCTGTTAACAACTTAACATGTGTATTGTGTGAGCTGGAGTGCTTAGCAGCACAAGTCAAGTCAGTCAACCACACTGTTACATGTTACAACATGTGGTGACATGCCAAAAATTTTTTTTAAAAATTTGCCAAAAAATCCCTTTTCGCAGTACAGGATAGCAACAAACACTAAAATGATTAAAGTAAATGTGCGAGGAGTTCGCAAGACTTGAACTCAGGACTAGAAATTACCGCACCGGCACGCTATCGACCGTGCTATCGATCACCCTAAGAGTTGATCGAAGCACAACGAAAGCAATGCTTGGCACAGTGATCGATCGATAGCGCGGTCGATAGCGTGCCGGCGCGGTAATTTCTAGTCCTGAGTTCGAGTCTCGCGAACTCCCCGTACATTTATTTCATTTGAAAAACCTTGTGGAAGCAGTGTCTTCCCGTACCAGATTCATTAACTGTTTCTGGGGGTGACTAGACTTTGAACTCTTGATTGGAAGTAAATGCTCTAACAGATTCCATCGTCAAATTCGTTCCAGTGCAGCTTGAATGCTCACCATAGGCCAGTCGTTTCTTTACTTTCTCACCCCATGATGGCTGCGGTCGTGTCCTACCTCATCTGACTATAATTGTTAGACTTGTTTCAGGCAAAGCTCTCACAGGAGACTGATATTGAAGAGTGGTTGGCTGAGTACAATCCGGAGTTCATCGCTGCACTTTATTCCTATAAATTGAAGGACTCCAACATCTTCCCAAAACACATGTTCAATGAGAATATCACTAAGACAATGACTCCTTGTTGATGGTGGGATATTCAAGACATGAAACAGCAGAAAATGCAGATTCCTGAAAAAACACTGGCAGAGGGTTTCGGCAAGTTTATAAGCAATCTTCATTCTTGCCCCGCAAGTTCAGGATTCATTGAGAGAATTTTCTCAACATTTGGAATTGTGTGGAATAAATTGAGAAATAGATTAGGATCAGAACGCGCACAGAAATTGGTCTCAGTATATCGCCATCTCACAAATGATCATGATGTGGATGACAACGATGAAATGGCAGTGGATGTAGAAAGAGAAACACAGTAGTACTGTAGAAGCAGTCTAGTCTAGAAGACAGGGAAAATTCAGAAGTCTCTATATTATCAAGTAGTCAAACGGCATTTGTTCCTAAATTTTCGTTTTTTTACTTAGGAAATGGAATTCATGAAAATATATAAGTCCCTCGAGTTTTTTTTGTGATTAAGGTTTTTCTAATTTGATTTACATAGGGTTGGTGTTTTTGTTTTCTTGTCATAGTCATACACAAGACTAAGATACACATTTTGAAAAGATAAATATTTAGCTTATTTTGATTTTATAAGCTTGAAAACAAATAAAATTTACATAACAATAATAAAACCAAAAAAAAACACTATTTAGTGGGTTTTATAGTGTGGGTTTTTTTGGGTGGGTTTTTTATGTGCCAACCCTGACCACAGCACAGCTCTCCTGCCCAGCTTTGTCTTAGCTACGTCGCCCTAGACGATAGGCAATTGTTTGGGTGATTGGGGCAAAGTAAAACTTCAGTCATAAAGTAGAGGCTATTCGCTCTAATTCATTCAAAAATTAATCTTTTGAATTGTACCTCCACTAAGAGCAAATTTGTTTATACTCTTCCAAGTTATCCACTTTTCTATTTTATATATTACAGTGGGAATTTGTTTTAGAAACTTTTAACGATAATTTCATGCAGTGTGACAAACTTTTTGAAGTGCTCTGCCGCATGCTCATGTAATTTTACTATTGCAGGTTGTAGTCATGAGAGGAGCAGGCCCAGACGGAGGTGCACCCATGTGCCTATATCTCGGCGTTTCACACAGGTGAAGTGGGTCGCAATAATTTCCACCGGGCACCAGCAGTCCAGCTTTGGGTTACAAAACTCGGGTAACCGTTAACCCGAGTGTATTCTACGGTTAAATTAAAACTCAGAGTTGGCTCAACCCATTTATTTTTAAACAGTCTGAAA
Source organism: Morinoia aosen (assembly GCA_030386875.1). Taxonomy (NCBI): domain Eukaryota; kingdom Metazoa; phylum Arthropoda; class Malacostraca; order Amphipoda; family Talitridae; genus Morinoia; species Morinoia aosen. The sequence continues at coordinate 50,074,168 of CM059560.1, forward strand.
GATTTTGCTCAGAAGTGATTTGAAAGGACTATTTATCATAGGACTTATCACAGCAATAGTCTCGTTTTCTCCATCGAAGAAAACTATCTAAGTGTTCTTCACTGTCAAATTCATCAGCATTGCAGCTATTTTTTCTAATAATAGTGTATTGTTACTTGTTGCCTTGAGACACATCCTGTAATACTAATCTGTTCAATCATCGCAAATGTTAAGAAGCCACGCGAAATAAATACAGTCTTTAACAAATTTGTTGAATTTTAACGAATAAATTCGGAAATTTTCGCGCACTCTTCAATTTTGCGGTAATTGAGCGGATTCGTTTCCCTAGCTGTGGAATATTGTTTTCGAGAGCAATTCGAAATTTATGTTAAAAATCGTTGCACTGCTTGTAAATTTTTTTATACCTACCCTGTCTAACATCCTTGACATGAGATGTGCAGAAGCTACTCGCAGTTAGGCCGATGGTAAAAATATTCTGCGCGTGACGACATGTTTGTTATTTTTTTCAACATTTTTTTTAAAGTATCGAAAATACATACATATTATTCTACACGGGTTTTACAACCAAAGAAGTCACGCTGTTATTTCATCATTCCGTTCAGAATTTACAACTCAACTTTTTTCACATTTGAGTGAATCACGAGCGTTCCCCATTTCAGGTGTTACAACTCGCGCGTTGCGCTGGTGAAGGAAAATCTCAGAAATATCAATGAGAAGAACAGTGAAATGGGAATGATTAAAAAGTGCGTTCGTAGAGGAAATCAGGTGTGCGGTATGCTGGCCTCCTCTACGACAGAGAAAGAGATACTAAGAAGGAAAGATGAAACCTTACAACAAATCTACACCAACAACAGACTCCTGCAACAAGTGTTGGACATTTTGCGGTGGGTAGCTTAACTGATTCATAAGAAGTCTAATTCCGCAAGGTACGTTGGTGAGTCCTAAAACCGTCAGCTAACCCCCCTCAGTGTACCGGCGGACTCCTCAATACACAGGAGAGCTAATTAGGTTCCCACAATGAGGTGAAGAACAATCACCTACAGCTCACCCCTTTCAGCGATGATCTACACATATCTGAGAGGTAATCAAGGAACTCATTAAAGACGTCTCGCACATTTCAGATAGGTAGTACAAGCACTAAATGAAAGGCGTCTCACGTATTTCATAGAGGCTGCACAAAACTCACTGCAGCAGTATTAGAGAACTATCAGATAGCACTAACCGATGAGGTGGGCCTTTTGCTAGGACTGCTCCCACGACAGCCAGATCAAGAGGGACTTCAGTGCCAGTACTGAAGACAACGGAACAGCAGTGGCGGTATCTCAGCTGGGAACAGATTTATTTGAATTGATTTGCAATGATTTTCGGCGAAAGATCGCTGCCATGCAGAGTTGAAACCAATGAGACCAGTGCGCTGCGAAGAAATAAAGCTTTCGTACGAACATAAGTATTTTCATAGCTCTAGAAATAGCGAGTTGTTACGTCCTAAATCATCATTCAGGGAAAACTCGAGAAAAATTGATTTCGGAAATCTGAAATTGTTTGAGATCCTAATACAAGTGTCCACAAAGTGAAATACCCCCCCCCCCCCCCCCCATACCGAGTTGGCATGAACCGCACTTACGAATCAGGGTAACCAACTCCGAATTGTAAGCCCGGAGGCTTGGCTATGCATTAATTGTGATATGTTCAAATATTCGGTTCATCCGCGCTGCTTCTGGGTAAGTAAATGAGCTACAATATTTAACCAATAAGGCTGTTACTATAAGGGCTTATAATATAATATAAAATAAAGTAATACGGTATATAAAAAATAATACTATATTAAAGGCCAATCTATTAACTAATAATTTCATATTTACACATTTATACCATAGCTAAGTGCATTTATACATCTCCAATCTTTAAATTTCTAACGCGAGTATTCGAGCAAAATGCTTCTGTATATGATTGTAGGAGCGTAGACATAGACTGAGGGTTATGGCATTGAATGGTTTCAGCTATGCATTACTTCTTCAAGGAAGACCATGCGGTGCTCAGTAATGGTCAGTAAGAATGTCAAATTAAGTACAAAATCACAGTAGCTTGGTAGTGTCTGTTATTCGATTTACTCTTAAATTCATTACCAGTGCTTTTAAATAAGATGAATTCTCTCAAATAAACTTTACCTATGTTATTATCATCATTATTACCTAGGTATGCAATTTTAGAGACATAAGCTTTTCAAAATTGAAATTCCTCTTTTTAAATTAAATTTTTGTCATTTTTTAAGTTGAACTTGAGTTTTTAAATTATACTTGAGCTTTTTATGAGTTGAACTTTACCTTTTTTAAATTAACGTTAAAAAGAAATTGAACGGTTTTCCCTGGTTTAAATTTGTGTGAATATCCCTAACGAGTTCGAAAGGTAAAACTTTAATGAATACAGCGGATCTTAATGTATTCTGTGCATTATTTGAAGATATAAAATTTAATGAACCTCCAATGACAGTAATGAACAATGTTAAAAGAAGTTTCACATCTTTACAGTCGACAGTGAATTAATTTATGAAGCGTAGTAAACACTTTGTATTTGATTTCTAATTCTGTTTTCCCGTTCACTCCGCATTCTTTTTCAGTTCAGCATCGGTTCATTTCGCTTCACTTTAATTAATTGATGAACTATTTAGAGTTTTGAACGTAGCACCAACCTAGTGAAAACTTTTTCGACAACTATGTTAATGTATGTACTGTGGTAGTAGAGCAAATTCTCGCTTGTGTTGTTGGTCAAAGTTGCTGGTCACATTTCTTTCATTCATAGCACATTTTTATGATGCTAGAAGAATTAGAACAGGGTGTCCTCCTGCATGCGTTACTTCCATTTCAACATGCTCTGTATTAACCACAGTAGAACTTTTAAGTATGAGTGCAGGTCTAAATTGAAATTACTGTTCTCCAAGAAGCGATTGGTGAACGAATTTTAATTCCTTACATCATTCTTTTATAGACTGCAGCAAAATTACTGTAATTCCAGAATATATGCAGAAGAATTATGACTGCGATTATTTTGCTTGCATAATTTTGAAATAAACTCACGTGAACTTATTCATTTCCAGTAACCACGCCGTAGTATAACAAGTAAGATAAATGCTCCACGTGTGCCGATAATTTACCTATGGTTTATCGGATGTGTCGTTCGTAATTCTGCTTTCTTCTCAGTTACTTAGTTGCTACGGCCAATACAGAATATCAGCATCATAACAGGAACACATAATTTTTTATATATTTTGTATAACTAGAATGGTTTTTGTTTTGATTTTATATGACTAAGGCAGTAAAGCTACTACATAGATATGCTGTTCTCATATGTTGCTCACAAAACTCTAAAAACATTAGGTTATAATAGAGTAGGTAAGATACCTCAGGTTTGTCTAAGTTGAGATGGAACAAAGTAGGAGAGGCTAAAGCGAGAAGTTCGGATGTATTAGGCCAGCAAGGTTATTCATGTTCAATTTAACCCATGCTTAAGTTATTCAAGTTGTAAAAGTAAGTTATAATTAAATTAGAAAGTTGAAATTGATTACAATTGATTAAATTAAAATTTCCATTGGGCTACTTAAGATTGTAATAAATAATGAAAACTTCGGAAGCTAAGAGACAACTTTTCACCTTGGGTGACCACATGCGTCTTCAAGACTAATTCAAACAGTTTGGAATCAAAATTTTCGCGGCCTTGAAGCACCAACGCTTTCCGTTGAGTGTAACTGAGGCTGGTAGCACTAGCGCGCTCCAGTCTCTCCGTGGGCTCGTTTGACTCGGCGGTGTAGGTCTCGCCTGTGTTGAGTGCTCAGTTGTGCGGAGATCCGAAAAGCTAAGGCCAATTTCTCACTGAGCTGGCAAAGCAGCATCTAGCAAGCTCGCATGAGCAATCTAGCAGATGGTCTGCGAGACTGCATGGTAGGTAGGAATAGTACTATTAAGGGCCATTGCCTTCACACTGAACTCGCACGTTTTATCCAACATCCAGCATACGAGGTGAAATACTATTCCTACCTACCAGTCTCGCAAACCGTTTCTTAGATAGCTCATGCGAGCTTGCTAGATACTGCTTTACTAGCTCAGTGTGAAATGGTCCCAACACTCTCAGACGAAATACTTTGTGAAGCGCATATATGGCATGTTTTGCCTAGTAGTATGCGATTGATATGTGGAGGTACAATTCTTTATTGGAACTCAGTCGTACAATGTTTTCATCTGGAGATAAGCAGTTGGCGTGCTATTCTGAGGGAAACGATGGAACTGACGTTAAAGGGGAATATATCCAAACACATTTCTATCAATGCTTCTCCGACGCTAAAACCAAATTCTAAGTTTTTCAATGTGCGTATGTAAATGCGACAATGAACGGCTGTAAGATTGGTCCTCGGTGTTTTCGCTTAAATCTTTGAAGTTGACCTCAAAGGGTTGTATGCTAACTAACATTACGGCGGAAGTTCCACGAAAATATTTCGCAGCTTTTCCACATAAAAACGAAGGGAGGGAAATATGTGTATCTTCAAACAGTGGCTGAAACTCTGACTTTTTCAGCTACAAGATGTTAGATTTGGCACAGTGTTTTTTAAGTGAAAAGTATTGAAATCACCGTTTCAATTATTATACGGACTGATAATTTTCTATTTTCTTACAGATATTAAAGGTTAACCGTTTCTCCAGCATGCTATCATACTAGTTGACATCAGGTAGTTTTCTGATGTGGATTCTAATGTCTCCTGCAAGAGTTTATTTCAAATTCTTTTGTAAATTGCATGAATTGTAACACAATATTATCTCGTTTGATTCATTTACCAGTCTAATTGATTATGGGCTTTAACTGTTCTTCACTGGAGAGATTTGAATTTATTTTTTAACACTTATCTGGTTTTGCTTAGGTTTTCCTTCGAGACACACAATGAATAAGATTTAAAATACAACTCACCGACCATGATAAAACGGTGGTCAAAAATAATATGTTTTCGCATAGCTGTACAAACAATACTCTCAGTTCATTCGAACTATGTGCCTCTTCACGTGATTTTGTTTTGTCCATCTACATGTTTCTCTATTAACTTATCGTTCTATTAAACACCTTGTGTTGTTGCTCATTTTTGGTTCGAATTTTTTACTCCCACCTGAGGTTGTCAAGAAAGCATTCACGCAAAATATTGCAATTTTCAGAGTCTCGCTGATGACATCAAAGCACTGCATCCAGTTTCCGTGGGCATAAATACGACGAGTTTGGAGGTCGCAGCTTGAATGCTACTCAATTTTCTCCCGATATTATTGTCAAGCATTTAAATGAGAAATCTCATAAGTTTGTTGGTCGAGTTGGTCGTTGGTGCCATGATATGGGCAGGCATCATGGAGGATTTACTTAATAGCTCGATCAAAGTGACAGAAGGAGTAAAAACAATACCTGCTGGTAGTACAGATTTCAAGAAAAAATTGTGCCGCTTTGGTTAAATGACTTACCTCTACGGATCTTTTTGTATGCAAGGTAACGCTCCCTCCAACTCTGCTGGTGCAGCTCAAGCATTCTAAGCCAGTTTTGTCTTTGGAAGTGGAAATTTATGATTGACCTCCATCTTTTCCCGACTGAATATTTCTGGCCTGTCATCAAATGAGATTCTCTTGTCAATGAACATCAACCTCAGCGGAAAATAGCCTTGTGAGAAGCTGTCAATGTCACATTAAGGGCAGTCTCACGTGCCACTATTATCAAATTGACCGATGTTATGATGGAAAAAATTTTTATAGCAATGAAATTCCTTTACGCTCTGCTGGATAAATAGTGTATATAAAACTTTAACTTAATGTAGGGTTGCAACTACTGTGGAAATATACTCTAAATTTATAGTTATTTCTTAATCATTAATTGCACCAAGAGAGATAAAATTGGAGCGTATTCATTGAAATTCTATTACTTGCAGTCAGTCGAAATTCAATGATTTCAATGAATTATTTCTTATCAATACTTGCTTTTGATTTGAGACAAAAATTTGGGTCGACCTTCTTGCCATAATGTGATAGTTTTTCATGGAAATTATTCCATAAGTTGATTAAAAATCGTTATCTCAATTGTCAAGTTATCATCGCAGGTTGGAGTAAAGACTGTTTAAATTTAACTGAGGCTACCATTTTCTCGCACAAACTTGAGTTGCCCGGAGGACTTCTACACATTTTCCTTCAATTCCATTTTCTAACAGCAGATAAAGTTTCTCGCTCACAAATTAATTCTTCGTTAAGGTTATTAAACTAAATACTCGCCCAATGTTTCCTGACGAGGTCATTGTGTTGGAGTGGTTGAACTGTACGTCCCAATTTAAAGGTCATGGAATTTATTTAGAAGTTCACAAGAACTCATTTCATGCAACTTGTACACCACAACTTTTTTCGGTGAACTGATGGTTTTGCAAAATGAGTGAATAATTCATTCTAGGCGCTTAAAAATTTTATAACTTTAGTGAAAATCTATGATGTTTAAGTGGGACTTGAAACGCAGCGCTTAAAGCTTAGTTTTATTGTTTACTTCTGTTCGAATGCAACCAGAACCCTGAAAGCAGGAGTAACTGCTGTTCAACTGAATTGCTGACAATAATAAGTAAGCAAACCAAACCTGATGTGTGAAAATGATAAGAGCACGACGCAGGTGGATAGTTTTCAGCAGATTGAGCAAGAGGAATCGAACCTGAAGTAAACCGGCTTACATGTATTTTAGAATTCAGAGAAAAAGGTCATTGTATTTTCTTCAAGTTAGCTCGTTTTATATCAATGAAGGTGTTTTCAAATGACTGAGAAGTAATGAAATGAGCTAACTTGAAGGAAATAAAATGACATTTTTCTCTGAATTCTGAAATACATGTCAGCAGGCAATAAAATACATGTCAGCATACCATGGCCGACAGGCAATAAAATAACGGTGATGAAAAGTTATTTTTTCCGCGTAGTTGTATTTTAACACAAAAAATGTTCATGGCTCATTTGATTCTACTTTTGTGCCTCTTCACTAGGTTTTTCTGTTTCGTCCACGAAAATTTTCAAAAACTTTTGATTATGTTAAGTTCCTTCGGTTTTTGCTTACGGTTTTCTCGATTTTTAACTCCACACGAGGTTTTCAAGATAGTATTTGCTGGGTTTTCCAGTACATCCAGTGCGGGATGTACTCAATGCGTGCGGGATGTACGGGATTGATCCATTGATCCAGTGCGGGATATACTCAATGCATGCGGGAGCGTCAGTACTATAACCTTGAAGAGATATCACACGACCTTCACAAATCACCACTAGTGAAACCATCACAGTTTCTGGAAATTTGGTGTACATCACTCATGTGACGTACAAATCTGCACACAATCGTCCGCTGAAGGTTTTTATGTTTTGTTCGACAGAGTTTTTTGGTATATTGCGTGATCGTTTTGAAGGGATGAGACAGTTTTCTTGCGTTTTGCAGACATTAGTTGGTTTCCTCACGCCTCATGCAGGATTTGTAATGTGTGACCTGATGCATCATAGTGCTCATGGTCCACCTTGGCGCTCGAATTTCTGTAACACCTACGTAATTGATCTTTCCGGGTGCTTCTCAATGGCGTTTTTTTTTTATTTTGGAGTTCTTTTATTATTTGAACAATGTGAACGGTTTTGCATTATGATGTAAATGAAACACAGCCATCACATGCTTTCAAGCCGATCCAAATTTTGTGGAAAATGATTTTCAACATTCAGAAACTTGCTCAAACGTATAGAAGTTCTTAAAAATGTGTATGGATAGAAAAATGTCCGCGCGTATTTCATGAATCAACATGTTTTTTCAACGATTATCTCTAAGAAATACGATATATCAGTCCATTAGAATGGGTAATAAGCATAATATCGTAATTTAAAGCTAAAACGTTATGTCCTCAAATACTCTTCGCACAGTAGACATACTGAGAATATACAAGATGACCTCTGGACGGAGTTAATATCGGAGTTAAGCTGCACGAAGGAACACATTTCAGGTCTAACCACTTGTTCGTTACGCTGAAAAAGGAAAACGTGAGCATCTTAGTGAAAAGAAATGAAGAATGAACACAAATGAATAACGAGTTCGTTCAGGAAATCGGCTGTGAGGTATGCTGGCCTCCTTCACGAGAGGGACAGAGAACCCAAGAAAAAAGATGAAGCCTAACAACAAATCTAAACCCTCAACTGACTCCTGCAGCAATTTAGTGTTGCTGTTTATGCGGCGAGTAGCTTAGGTTACCTAAGAGAAATTAAATTCTCCAAGGTTCACTGACGATGCCAAATACTGTCAGCTAACCTCCTGATAGCACCGGAGGTTTCCTCGATACACAGGAGGGCTAATTAGGTTCCCACGATGCGCTGATGAACAATCCCCTACAGTTCACCCATTTCGGAGATGATCTATACACATATCTGAGAGGTAATCAAGGAACTCATTAAGACGTCTCACACATTTCAGATAGGTAGCACAAGCACTAAATGATGGGCGTTTCACGGATGTCATTGAGGTTGTACAAAACTCGCTGCAGCAGTATTAGAGAACTATCAGATAGCACTTACCGAGGATGTAGGTCTTCAGAAAAGACTGTTCCCATGAAAGCCAGAACGAGAGAGACGCCAGTACCAGCCCTGAAGCCAGCAACAGACAACGGAACAGCTGTGAGAGCATCTCTGCTGGGATCAGATTTATTTAAATTCACATGCAAATAATTCGCTGGGAAAGCTCATTGGCATGTAGAGTTGTAACAAATAAAATTACTCTGCAATGAAAGAAGGCTTTCGTATGAACATAGGTATTGCCATAGTTCTAGAAATAGCGATCTGTCATGTCCTATAATCCCTCAAGGAGGTAAAATTAGAGAAAAGTAAGTTTCGTAGAGCTAAAACTATCCGAGATCCTAGAGCAACCGTCCATAGAGTGCAAAACATTGCACCCAAGTTACATAGTTGACTTGAACTGCACTAACGGATCAGGGTAACGAACTAAGAATTGTGAGCCCATAGGCATAGGCCAATTTTGAGCATAAATTGGGTGATTTACTGAAGTATTTCGTTCATCCCAATGAATTACTTGACATGCACTGTATTTGTAGTTGTCCAGGTCAGCTGCTTGCCAACCTCATCCGTCCCGGGTACAGCTCATATTTACAGCAAGTCAGGTGCTGCAACTGTTAAATTTGGATTCGCTTGCTACAGTTCCGGTGACAAGCCCCAAACGTGAAACGCTCGTCTTATAAGTTTGACAAATCGTTCAGGCCATTCAACCTTGCGGTATTGAAGTAAAAGTTTTACGAGTCCTATATAAATTCACTTGTTCAAAGACGATGTTAAATTATGCCACATTAAGCTTTATGTCACGGATGATAGGACACTTCTTAAACTATCTCACCTGCAAAACTATCCTATCTATCTCACCTGCACTTCTCACCTGCAAAACTATCAGTTTATTGGAAAAAGTTGTAGTGCACAAAGTTATGTCACAGATCATTAAAACTTCAACTTTGAAATTAAACTTTCACTATGAAACTGGATGAAGACAGTTTGCATGCTCCTAACACGGCACGCATGTCCTCCGATACAAGTTGAAATAAAGTCAAAGATATGATGACTGAAGTAAGAAAGTATTATCCATAAATTAAGAAATTTAAATTATTACCCTTGCATTAACAACCGTTTCCAGTTTTCCTGCAGAAAACATAAATCGATTAACTAATGCCGGTTATTTTAGAAGTCTGAAATATAGGAAGTGAACAGCGTAACATTGACCACTCAGTAGTTCGCATACCGAGTCGAGTGAAGATATTGTCCTTAAATGTTAAGATAATAAGAAATGAGCAGTGAAAAGATGAGGAACGTAAATCGAGTTCCAGTTCGGAGCCTTGCACGCGGAGCACGTTTTAAATGCAGTTTGTGGATACCTTAACAATTCTTTCATCCAAACTCTGAAGTGAAATCAGTGTTGAGTCCCTTCGAGCTCCTTTGAGTCCCTTGAACTCCATCTCTGTCACAGAGAATAACGTTCTGCAACATTCCGTTGTACACTCAAACTAAATAATCTACCATTAGCCTTAAACCCAAATACTTTCATTGCTGCTTCGAGGCCAGCTTTTTTAACTCAGTGACGCTGAATGCCTACACATGTTTTAGTTACTATTGTTCGTTTTTTATTATCCCTTCCGCGTGCGAAGACCGTTCACTTACGTGGTTTGTATAACGCAGTCAAGTAGGAAACCACGAATATATACATTTTTATTCATAAAATTTTGCTCCTATTTGTTAATTTAGAGCAACACCAATCCATCACCGTGTTTGTATTATATCTCATATACCTATGTCTGTGGGTTATTTTATGGAATACCGAGTGAAGAAGCAACCTAAAATATTTTTTGTTGTTATTCTAAAACTGTAACTAAAATTTTTCTAATTATTCTGTCAGAAAATGAGAAACTAGCTTTTTTCGACTGTTCCCAAGTCTTTTTTATATTTATCTTTTCTTTTAACTCCATAAGGTAATACACTCGTCAGTTTAATGTAGCATTATGAAGTGTTTTATTTATATGAAAAAACTATAACAAAAACACAAGAATGCATCCTCTAAACGTTATACGGCCAGTTACTATTGAACTCCTTATGAAAAAATTAGATATTTCAGCAAAAAATAGCACCCGGTTTCACAGTTACATAATAAACTTCTATTGGTATCCCAGTGAGCGTCGCAAATGTAAATATGTAGGTAAACAAACAATAAATGTATTCTGAGTTTTGGATTCATAAAAAATCATCTCATTCATCGTATGATGAAAGAGCTTTGAAATTAATTTCTCAGTGTATATTTGTTTACTTGTTTTAAACGTGCATGTCGTACATAATACTTTCACACAATACTTTTCGTCTATCTGTGCTCAATATTTGAAACCCTTCAGGACTGTATTTCAGCGTGTTGAGTAGGGTATTCCATGTCTTTTAATTTTTTTAACTTACAACGGATATACTCCGATGGATTCTCCTCTTGTATTAAACTAATGAAGTATTTATAAGCTTTGCATTCTCTTGCCATAAGTAAAATATCCAACAGAATACATTCCCATTGTTTTTCCCAATAATATTATTACCCATCATTCGTCTAATTCTACTCGTGTAGTGTACCTATCAACTAAGATCTTTGGTATTAAGAAATTGTAAAATCCCATTGTTTGTAATACATTTCATGCATCACCTTTTTCGGGATATATATATATATATATATATATAATTATATATATAAAATCGCAAAATGAAGCGATTTTCATATGTAACAAGATTCTTAAAACTTCACCGTTTACGAGTAATTCCAAGTTGAAAAGTTCTTAAACCTTTTTTGTTAAGAAAACCGCTTTATCTGGTGATTTTCTATACCGAGTGTCCCACAAAAATATCCCCGACTTTTTAATTGATTATATCTCCGCTTCAAATCAACATATATGAATTTTTTCACAACGTAGTAATAAATTTGGTTTTCTTTTCGAATAATTCGAGATTTTGAAAATCGGTTGAATTACCACTTTACAATGATCGATTTATTGATAGGGGTAGTAAACTAATTGCTCAAAGGAAAAGTTTTTAAAACAATGTTGATATTCTTCCTTATTTTATTCTTTCCAAAAAAACAAACAAACAAAAATTTGAAAGAGTAACAAATCATTACCTTAAATAACGTTTAAATAAATAAAGTTGTATAGTATCCTTCGACATACCCTCCATTTCTCTCAAGGCAAGTATTACTTCTAGCCACCATTGAACGAAGAGTTTTGCGGATTATTTCACAGTTTCCTTCAGTTCTTGAAACACTTCTTCAATTCGTTGTCGAATAATTATTAATGATGGAGGTGATGTTTTGAAAATAAAATTTACTACATTGTTAATTTGAAGTGTTTCAAGAACTGGAAGAAAACGGTGAAATAATCCATAAAACTGTTCGTTCAATGGTGGTTAGAAGTAATACTTGCCTTGAGAGAAATGGAGGGTACGTCGAAGGTTACTAAATTACTTTATTTATTTAAACATTATTTAAGGCAAAATCAAAAGAAGAACCAACATAAAAGGAAACATTATTTTAATGCAAACGTTTCGGAGTTTCTTATCCTATCATCAGTGCTGTAAAAAAAGTAATAAAAACGATAATGAGCAAATTGCGAAAGATCTACAAGAAACTAATGTCACTATACCTACATCGAAAAATATCTATGTCTAACCATTAAAATTAAAAAATTCTCTTAAACATTCGAAGCCATACGTACACACTATACATGCACCTGAATTCTAGCAACCAAACCAACACACAATAACATCTACACAAAGTAACAGACCTACACACACACATTCGAACACACTCCTATTTACACAGTTGGGGCAATATTTAATTCCATCGCACTTTGATCATTATTTAACTGAGGTCTATGGGAAAAAGGAACAAGGATCCAAAATTCTAGGTCAAACTCCTTTGTAGTTCTGCAAAGCGTGGAGAAATTTGAACTTTTAAAAGGGTGGTTTGAACTATGACAATGATCTCTGATAGCTGACTGGGAGGGAGATGAGTATGGACGGCCTGTTCTATGGGAAATACTGGAGTGTTGGCTATGACGAATAAATTGCTGGAGTGAGGTACTTCCAACCTAGGACTGCAGGCAGCAATCACATTTATACAAATAGACACAACCATTTCTCAGGCACTCTTCGAAACGATCTCTCCTATTAAAAAATGAACCTATTTTAAAACCATTTCCATAAAATGGTAGCACGTCATGGAAATAGTTTTGAAATAGGTTGATTTTTTAATAGGAAAGAGCGTTTGGAAAAGTGCCTGAGAAAGGGTTGTGTCTACTTGTAAAAACGTGACTGTTGCCTGCAATTCTACGTTGGAAGTACCACATTCGCAAGCTCGCATGAGCTGTCTAGCAGATGCTGCTTTGCTATCTCAGAGTGAATTCAGATCCCTGCACTGCTGAGTACTAAACACTGGATCTGCACCGCCGAGTCACGCGAGAGCACAGAGAGACTGGAGCGCGCTACCACTACCAGCCTCAGTTAATTTTACACCAGCGGTATGGAGCGACGGTGTGGAGCGACGGTAAACTTTCTACAGCTCCTCCCACGAGAGGATTGAGCGTCAGTGCACACTTGCTTGCTGTTACATTGCCGCTCAACACGACGCTCCTTCCCCAGAAACAGCAATCGTCAGTTTTCCTCTTGCAATACTGACAGAATACTTGGCGGAACTATTTGTAGAATGTTTACAGAATAATTTGCGGGAGCAAAAAGCTAATAATCTAAAAACTTTAATACTACCCAATTACCTTCAAAAACACTGTAAATGGAAAGAAAAATAAATACCAATAACTAACTTCTAGGTGTACTTTTTTTACTTTTTCCTTCAATTTGAATAATCTTCTAAAGCCACCTGCTTAATGTTTTCCGTGTATTTTGAAGTACTTCTCTTGAGAGCAATGTACATTGTGCAATTTAATTACACTCTAATTAATTTTACGTTTACACACGCAGTGTATATTTCTTTGATTTTTGAATAGTGAGAGCTGTTTCCTATCTTGGCCTCTCATTGTTTGAATTTTCATTTTAACCATTGCAATATTATAATTTGCGAAGTGAGATGCTATACTTTTAAAAGCACCTTCTCTAGACACTCTGTTTTTATACTCTGCAAGCTTAACGTTCCATAAATATGGAAATTCTTTCATTTTTCGATAGGAGTTTAATTTCTTCCTTGCTCCATAATATGTAAGCCATCACCACACATGCTATGTATGGTCTCAAGAGCAACTGAACGCTGTTAACTGGCAGTACACGCTGCACGCCGCCAATATTTAGCATGCAGAATGTTGCCGCTCCTTACAGTGAGATGAGGGTCATTTTGCATTGCTGTGGGCGGAGCTTATTTGACTGGCGGGATTGAGCGACGGTGTGGAGCGCGAAGAAACCGTCAATGTAAAATGGCTCATACACTCAACGAAAAACGTTGGTGCTTCAAGGCCGCGATAATTTTGACCCCAAACTAGGGTTGAATTGGTCTTGAAAACGCATGTGGTCACCCAAGGAGAAAAGTTTTCATCTAGTTTTATGAAGTTTTCGTTATTTATAATCATATTGGGTAACCTAATAGAAATTTGTAATTCAATTAATCGTAATCACTTTAAACTTTTCATTTTAATAACAACTTACTTTCATCCACTTGAATAACCTAAACAAAGGTTAATTTGAAGTTGATTAACCTTGGTGGCCTAATTCATCCGAACTTCTCACTTTAGCCTCTCCTACTTTGTTCGATCTCAATTTATACAAACCTGAGGTATCTTACCTACCTTCTCATAACCTAACGTTCATTGGATTTCCTTAGCAACTTATCAGAACAGCATGTCTATATAGTAGCTTTACTGCCTTAGTAAATAAAATCAAAACAAAACCACGTTATAGTGCAACAAATTATAGAAAAAATTCATGTTTCCCTGTTATGATGCTGATCTCATTCTGTATGGGCAGTAGCAACTAAGTAACTAAAAAGAAAGCAGAATTACGAATGACACATCCGAGAAACCCATGGGTAAATTATGTCACACGCAGAACATTTATCTTACTTGTTAAATTACGGCGTGGTTAAGGAAATGAACACGTTCACATGAGTTCATTCCGAAATTTGGCAATAAAAATAATCGCCGCCATAATTCTTCTGCATATATTCTGGAATTACAGTTATTTGCTTCAATCTATAAAAGAATGATGTACGGAATTAAAATTCGTTCACTGATCTTTTCTTGGGAAAGTTGTTTCAATTTAGGTCTCGATTCATACTTAAAAAGTTCAACTGTACTTAATACAGAGCATGTTGAAATGGATGTAAAACAATTCTCCTAACATCATAATAATGTGCTATCAATGAAAGAAATATGACCAACAATGTTAACCAACAACACAAGCAAGAATTTGCTCTATAACGACAATACATACTGTACATTAACATGGTTGTCGAAAAAGTTTTTAGAAGGTTAATGTTACGTTTAAACCTTCATATTTTTCCATCAATTGAAGTGAGACGAAATGATACAATGCTGAACTGAAAAATAATGCAGAGTGAACGGGAAAACAGGAATAGAAATCAATACAAGGCGTTGAACACACTTCATTAATTAATTCACTGTTGACTGCAAACATGTGAAATTTATTTCTACATTTTTCATTACTGTCATTAGTGGTTCATCAATTTTATATTTATATCGTCAAATAATGCATAGAACACATTACGATTCGCTGTATTTATTTAAAGTTTTACCTTTCGCATATGTTTGTCATATTCACTCATGTTTAAAAAGGGAAAATCGTTCTACTCCTTTTTAACGTTAATTTAAAAAAGGTCAAGTTCGATTAAAAAAAAGGTCTAGTTCGATTATAAAAAGCTCAACTTCAATTTAAAAAACTAAAGTTCGATTTAAAAAAGCTTAAGTTTTATTTAAAAAATATCAAGCTGAATCTAAAAATCTCAACTTTAATTTAAAACAGATCACGTTTAATTTTAAAAATGTCAAGTGTATTAAAAAATCAATTTTAATTTTGAAAAGCATACGTTTCTAAAATTGCATACCTATGTAATAATGATAATAATAACGTAACTAAAGTTTATTTGAGAAAATTCATATATATTTAAAAGTACTGGCACTGAATTTAGAGTAAATCGAATATCAGACAATACCAAGCTGTTGTCATTTTGTACTTAATTTGACATTCTTGCTTACCATTATTGCGCACCGCATGGTCTTCCTTGAAGAAGTAATGCAAAGATGAAACCATTCAATGCCATAACTCCCAGGCTATGTCTACGATCCTACAATCATATAAAGAAGCATTTTGCTGGAATACTTGCGTTAGAAGACTAAAAGATGGGAGATAATGCATAAATGCACTTAGCTATGGTATAAATGTGTAAAAATGAAATTATTAGTTAAGAGATTGGCCTCTAATTTAGTATTATGATTTACATACCGCATTATTTTATATGATATTATTTAATAAGCTCTTATTGTAGCAGCCTTATTACTTAAATATTGTAGTCCATTTACTTACCCAGAAGCAGCACTGATGAACCGAATATTTGAACCTATCACACAATTAAAACATAGACAAGCCTCGAGGCTGGCTTACAATTCGTAGTTGGTTACCCTGATTCGTAAGTGCTGTTTATGCTAACTCGGTAACTGGGGGTGCAATGTATTGCACTCTGTGGACACTTGCATTAGGATCTCAAAAAGTTATAGCCTTCCGAAATTAATTTTTCTCTAGTTTTTCCTGAATGATGATTTAGGACGTGACAACTCGCTATTTCTAGAGCCATGAAAATACTTATGTTCATACGAAAGCCTACTTTCATCGCAGCGCACTTTTATTCGTCACAACTCTACATGTCAACGATCTTTACCCGAAAATTACTGAACATTAATTCAAATAAATCTTCTCCCAGCTGAGATACCACCACTCCTGTTCCGTTGCCTGTTGCTGGCTTTAGCACTGGCACTGGGGTACCTCTTGTTCTGGCTGTCGTGGGAGCAGTCCTGCCAAAAGGCCCACCTCTTTGGTAAGTTCTATCTCATAGTTCTCTAATACTGCTGCAGTGAGTTTTGTGCAGCCCCTATGAAATACGTGAGACGCCTTTCATTTAGTGCTTGTACTACCTATCTGAAATGTGTGAGACGTCTTGAATGAGTTTCTTAATTGATTACCTCTCAGATATGTGTAGATCATCGCTGAAAGGGGTGAGCTGTAGGTGATTGTTCTTCACCTCATTGTGGGAACCTAATTAGCTCTCCTGTGTATTGAGGATTCTTCCGGTACACTGAGGGGGGGTTAGCTGACGGTATTAGGACTCGTCAATGTACCTTGCGGAATTTGACTTCTCATCAATCAGTTAAGCTACCCAGCGCAAAATCACCAACACTTGTTGCAGAAGTCTGTTGTAGGTTTAGATTTGTTGCTAGGCTTCATCTTTCTTTCTTAGTATCTGTCTCTCTCGTAGAAGAGGCCAGCATACCGCACACCTAATTTCCTGTACGCTCATTTTTTATTCATTCCCATTTCACTTTTGTTCTCATTGATATTTCTGAGGTTTTCCTTCGCCAGCGCAACGAGCGAGTTGTAAGACCTGGAATGGGACACCCTCGCGATGCTCTCAAGTATGAAAAAAGTTAAGCTATTAATTCTAAACGCACTGATGAAATGACAATGTGACTTCTTTGGTTGTAAAACCCATGTGTGGAATAATAGCTACTATGTATTTGGGTAGAACATGTATTCGCGCGGAAAATTTTTTTGCCATCGGCCTACCTGCAACTAGCATTTCTGCACATCTCATGTCAAAGATGTTAGGCGTAAAAATTTTTATAAAGTTCTCAATACCTCTTGATGTTTGTTTGTTACGTGCAGTTGTTTTCTGAAATACGAATGATAGTTCCCCGTAATTGATTGGACATAAAAAATTAGAATGTCCGTACGTCTATTTTTGTGCAAAATCGCAGATATATCGAGCTTATAATTAAGTTCTCATTAGTGCCTTTTTCTTAATCATTTTCTAGGCACACATGAAGAAATGAACAAGTTTAATTAGCAGTGGTCTTCATTTATGTCATACACATTTTGCTCTTCAGTGAGAAGGGTTTTGACTCAATTGGCGTATAATTTATTGTGTTCAAATTATCTATAAATATTTTAACCTGTTCGTCTTCAAAAAACTCTCAGCGATCCAAAGCATTGCACAAGGAACGAAAAGAATGGAAATCAGTCGGTACAAGGTTTGGAGAGCACGATTCGTGGAATCGTGAAGACTAGTCTACAGTAATTATGCATGGAAAATGTTCAAAGGGTTTTCTCAATATGAGATATTGCTTTTCATGTAGAAGTACAACATGGTTTTTGTCAAGCAGTTCGGGCCAATTTGATTTCCCGGTTGGCATGGATATGTCGAAGTTTATGATGGTATGAATCTGCATTTGGAGTTTCATTGCAGCTCAAGAATTCGTAATGGAGAACACCAGAACACCCCAGTTATCCCATTATATATCCGTAATCGCTTTTTCCATGAAGCTCCGCCTCTAATGGCTAAGGTATTTATCCCTTTCAACCCGCTACTTTTTCTTCGAAAATCATGACAAAAAATCCGTCCTTCATCACTTTTGAGTGATGCTTGAAATATCGTCTATTTCTTTGCCGTGAAAGAAAAGGTTTCGATTTGAATACGCGATTTTCTTGAATCCCTTCAGCAGAAGTGTAGGGGAAAATTTTCACTAATTTGCTTGTCCCATTTTTTTAAAAACACAACATTTTTTCCCCATTGTTCGAATTCGACATTCAATTTAAGGAATATTATCGGATAGCAGAACCCCAAATTATTATATTGATAGTCTTCTGTCGCTCGCTTACATACCAGCAATATTCTACATTGAGAGAATATTACTATTCTACAGTTATTACAGTTCAATTCGCTCGGAGAGTGATAAGACTAATAATCAGAACGGGTATTCGTAATCTAAAAAATTACGTTTCTTGACTACAAATATCGCATCAGTAAATTTGTGCGCGAGCACCAACAATACTCCGTTCTCTAAGTCGTATATGGTTCACGTACCATTTCGATCAAACTCTACCACCGTTGGCACCTCCTTCAAGTCATACACATAACACATACGATGTTTTCCTGTTCAGCACACTCGAATATTTCATACTATGAAGAGCTCGTTCTAATATCGTCAAATAATATATACGTCTAATATAATTTTCACCTTTTTCTTAGAAATACTTTCATGGTAAGTTCAACAATGATCACCAGTTCACCACAGAGGGTTGCAAAATATCTTGAACGGATGATAATGACAAGTTAAAATTCTATGAGTATTTAGGTGTTCTTTCGAAAAATGATTGTTTAATCTTTTCCTGAATATTTTCTTCCTGGAAGAAATGAACATTTTTGTGCACAGTTGTGTGATTATAGTCCGACCAGAATGAAATGACTGTTTGGGGGCCGGGCATGAAACGTCATCCACGATGCCAAATTGCCGCTGGGGGGTACATTTTCTTCAATACAAATAGTATTAAGGGCCAACTATCAAATAATTTGTTTTGTTTCAGGCTGGAAAAAATTAACTATAAAAGGAATACGTATTTGGTATAATCAAATTATTAACAATTCAATAATTACCATTAAAATAAATTCAACTGAACAGGTGTACAACGCACAACGACCAGAAGGCATCTGGCACCGGATGGCACCCACGTGACACGAATAAGATGTGGCACAATGTATGAATTCCACGAAAATCTGTGCCAAACATGCCAAGAGTGCTGACATTATAAATATAATATACATGCATAACTTAATGTTATACACTTCTTTCAGAGCATAGCAAAACCTGGCCTCGTATGGTCTATCTATTTTGTACACCTCTGATAGCTTGTCTATTAGTACACCTCGTATAGTTTGCCTATTATTATCATGCCTCGTATGGCTTATCTATTTGTACACCTCGGATGGTTTGTCAATTAGTACTCCTAGTATAGAACTTTTGTTAGACTACTAGCACACCACAAATGGTTTGTCTATTAGTACACCTCGTATATTTTGTCAATTAATATGCCTCGTATGGTCTATCTACTTGTACACCTCTGACAGTTTGTCTATTAGTACACCTCGTATAGTTTGTCTATTATTATGCCTCGTATGGCTCATCTACTTGTACACCTCGGATGGTTTGTCAATTAGTACTCCTCGTATGGAACATTTGTTTTAGGATGCCCTATATTTAAGAAACTTTTAAAAGCCAATATGTTGGCATGTATCTCATGTGACAATTTGGAAATAAACGTTTTTTCTTTTTTTTTTCTTTCTTTCTTTACTCGGTCGGATTACTCGGATTACTCGGTCGGACTCGGTCGCGGTCGGACGTGAGGGGAAATGGTGCGGTAATTGTTGAAATTGCAAGGGGGAAATAACCTAGCCATGCATAAAAATTATACTATCAGTGAATGTGTTTGCTACCTGTGGAACAACGAAAAGGAAAAAATAACTTTTGTCTTATTTCTGCTTAAATCAGTGCACTTTAAATGAAAAGCCAACGAAGCAGTGCTGGCAAGGGGTGTGAAATGGTGTGCTCAGCTTGGTCTCGAACGATAGGCCTGAGTAAAGTGTGAAGTATCCTTGTTCCCTCAGTCTCCCCTCACCGCACCCGCACCCTCCCCCCCCCCCCCCCCCCCTTTCCCGTACACCTGCCTCCCGTCCTCTAACCGCTTCAGAGCATAGCAAAACCTGGACTTTTCCGCTTCAAGCAACCAAAGAAATTACGTTTGTTTTTGATCAATTTTTAGTAATGTCAAACCTCTCAGTTAAGTTTTTGTTCACTTCCTACGTGGCCGAGACGGCAAATGTGCACGAAAGAATTATTGTGTTTCGTACCTCCGTTTCACTACTGACACCGAATAGTTTGAATACACAGAAAGTTTGAAGTGAGCTACCAGTAAGAACAACGGGTGAACGAGAAGTTGAAAAACATTTACAATCACCAGGGAAAATACTATAAAAAGTGCACCTAACCTTGAATTTGTAATTCAAATATGTTCTCACTAAAAGCGTTAGTCATCCTACTGACGATGTGTTTCTTGATCCTGCAAAATTTCCTGCAAAATTACCGCAGCGAAAGGAAGCCCATCCGAACGAAGGAAAAGACTGAAGATGAGGCTGAATACTAAGATACGCTTTCTTTATAATCAATGAAACTAAAATTTAAAAATTGTGCTGTCCCTCAATATCATCATATCACATGTTGTACCAGATCTCATTCTGTTGAATAATTAAAACGTCCCTCAAATAGGAAGAAACTCTCGGCCAAAAAAAGAAAAAAAATCACGACTCGTGTCAGAGACTGTGACCTAGTCGTACAAAATGCAAAATGCAAAATTGCATGTCATTGTTCGCGGCCAACCCCAAGCCTCCCAGTTCCTCGCCTCTGTCCTCCAGCATTAAAGGGCAACCCCTCTTCTCTCAGCTGTGAGCTTCAATACCTCGATAAACGGCTTGGATTTACCTCACTTTTCATAAAATACTTGCTGAGCGAGGTAAAATTTAGCAAATCAGTATCAGCGATACATATACAAAAATTACATCGTTCTCATAATTCAGTCATAGCTATGCAAATATAACGCACAATGCATCACTACGAGACTCGCTACGCAGGCCGGAAAGTGCCGTTCTCTGCACAGATGTTGCCCTACACAACATCCCGGAAAAATGGTTCTTTCAGGGGCAAAAATACGACCTTACCAAGCAAAGTGTCTGCAAGTAGGAAACCTACATCCTCTCACTCACAAGATTCTAATGCTCAAAACGCAGGAGGCTTGCTAACCGCTGCCAGTAACTCCGTCAGAGAATGTGTGTCACTTTCCGAAGCAACGTCAGTGAAGACTATGCAACCAATATCGCAGGACGAGGGAAAACATATCTGCCAAACCTCCAGCAATCATTTGAAGGTTCGAAGCAGTGAAGTCTCAGCCGCAGCACCACAACCAACTGCTGCTCCTCATCTGAACAAGCATAACAGCGTGCCAGCTCCCCAGCTCTGCGTCAACAACAACGCTCCAAACTGTCCGCCGGCGACGGGGACACAAACGCCATCCTCATCAGTGGTACAAGACAGAATAGTTGTTATTAATAAGGACATTTCAAGCGTGGTAGACTCTCCTCATTCTCCAGATCATATGTTCGATAATATTCGCGCACAAACCGATACTGGCAGTAAATTACCCCAGAGCGCAAGCTGTGAGAACAAAATGAAATTTCCAGTACAGAGCAATAGAAAAAACACTGTTACTTCTTTAAATGGCTACTTGCACCCGCTTCAAATCACAAGCTCTCAAAAAATTCATGAAATTATTCACAATTTGTCTCTAACAGCAGCGTTTTTCAATAAATCCCTAAGACAACGTGAGCCTCCTAGCCCGTCGTCGATTTTCTCTACAGTATCAAACATTCAGAACTTAACCGAGCAACTTTTTGCTTTAAATTCACATATAAGTTCTCATGACCTTGCAACTGCGGTACCTGCTAGTATCTCTTGTGAAGTCGACTCCAATTGTCGAGAACCTTACGATACTCTGCTGCTAGGTGACAATATCCTAAGCACGATCAGAAGGAAGGACATCGATCGCTCTTGCTGGATCAAAACTGTTCCATCTGGGCGCTTCGACGACCTTCTCCATGCTATAAATTGCATGCCTAGATTTAAAAATTATATACTAAGTTTTGATGGTCTCTGCCACTCTCCCTCAGACCTTGCTCGAATCAAACAACAAATTGTAAGGAAGTACGCACTTTCTACTATTTATATCGCAAATGCTTGCAGTGCGAAAGAATTCAACAAAGCGATGAATTTCTGCAAAAACCTGGGTTTAAACTTGATTCAATTTCAAACTTACCCAGATAATGAAAATGGTGACGCACTCAATAACATTCAATATGGCCTCGCACCCAGGCAGAAAACTTCTGTTTTCTTGGACAACTTGCAATGAAATCAACATTGCGAATCACCGTGCCATATTGTCCTCATTTTAACAAATGTCAAGCAAAAATTGGAATTGTAGGTCATTCCAATTAATCGAAAACTTCACGGAAAGAGACAAATAGTCTCACTTTAAACTTTGGAAAAGAATATAAGCCTATGCACATCGCTGCACACGGTACAGCAAATCCTTCAAAATTGATTGCGTCATCAAGCAGAGCTCTGAGTAACTCACCCACCCACATGAGGAACATGAATAAGCCTGAGCCTTTCCCTGACTCGATCTCAGACAAATATAATGTCAGTACGAAAAATAAATTTGCGATACTTGCAACAGACACAAATAGTGATTGCGACATGCCATTCTTTTCAACCAATTCTCAACTTTCCAGTGAGTACGCAGGAACCGAGGAAAGTCAAGCTAATACCGATATTCAAAACTATTCACAAAAAAATCAAATCATTCAAAAAAAATCTGTTGCCTCTGCCAGGCCTCCGTTGAACGATCAAACCGATACTGCTACCGCAAAACCAACAGTGAATCAAATTTGCACACGCGTTGCAAACACACTGGACGACTTGAAACGATCGCTCAAAATGGAGCCTGCTTACACTGTAGGTGACGGACACTGTCTCCTCCACGCCGTAACGACGCAGCTTGCTTCACAACAAAGATCGAAATGGGATTATACATCTCTGAAAATAGCCATCAAAACTGAGAGCTCCAGAAACAAGGACCAGTATGCAAAATTCGTTGACAAGAACAGTGGCAGTTTCGAACAACTCATCGATAAATACATCAATAGAAAAGTCTTCGATCACGCAGTTGGAGACCTCATACCCCAAATACTTTCTAATGTGACGAGAACACCAATTCACGTATTTGATGAAAGAGAAAATGGGATTTGGAAGACGACAATCTCCCCTACATCAAATGCTCTGATAAACTGTCCTCCGGTAAACATACACCGGAAACAGGACCACTATAGCGCCCTCTTGAAAATGCGTGATGAAAATCGTGTTGCTCCCTCCCCCATCATGTGACTAAATAACAGTGATCAAATTGAATTTGAAGCTGAAATCACAAACAATGAACGCGGCAATAAAGACCTAGAAACGAATACCAAATGCCCTGCTAGACCTAAAAAATGCAATAACTCCACTAAAGATCTGCCTATTGAGATAAATAACATCAAAATATTACACATAAATGCTCGCAGTCTCAATGGTAAAATGGATGACGTACGAGTAATGTTGATCACTAACGATATCGATATTTTATGCGTATCTGAAACATGGTTCGATTCACGAGTCGAAAGCTCATATCTCAGCATTGCCGGGTACATATTGTACCGTTATGACGGAGTCAAGAGTAATAGAGGTAGCGGTTCATGCATTTTCATCAAAGATGTCTACTCTACATCCTTATTTCCGATAAAAGAAAAATGCGAAGACATAGAAATGGTTTGGCTCAATGTTCAGGTAAACAAACACAAGTCTTTCATTATCGGCAGTCTTTACAGACATCCGTCAGCATCTCTACGTCCAACATTAGATTTCATTGAAAATACGTTTAAATTAATCTCTGCAGCCAAAAAATCTTTCTATGTTTTCGGAGATTTTAACGTAGATCTGACAAATAAAAACAACAAGCTAAGCAAGATGCTGCACAGACTTAATCTTTCTCAAATGGTCCAAGAACCAACGCGAATTACCAACGCTTCCAAAACTCTTCTTGACCTAGCAATTACAAACAATCCCCAAGCAGTACTCAGCACAGAAATCTTACCGTCCTTTTCTGATCACCATTCGGTAGAATGCCAAATAAATATTGCAAAAGAGAAACAGAAATCTAGTTACATTTCATATCGCATGAAAAACCACTACTCCCCTGAAATATTTCAAGAAAAGCTATTAGACAGATGGAGTGAATTTCAAGGCATGGAAAACACCGATGATGTCAATTTACAAGTTTCGCTTTTCAACGAAAATTTCGTATCGGCTCTTAACGAATGCGCACCTTTCACTACGAAGAAAGTTAAGCCAAGAATTTCTAAATGGATAACAGATGAGATAAAACGGTTGAGCAGAGCTAAAAGAAATTTGCAGCGTGAGTACAAACTGAATAAATCAGACAGTACGCGTCGAAAATTATATAAAGATCATGAGAAGATCCTACGAAGAAAAGTTAAGGAAGCAAAACGGGACTACTTCCACAAAGAACTCTTGGCGGCAAAACAAAACCCAAAAAGAACTTGGGAAATCATTAGAGAAGTTGCTCAGTATAAAAACTCGGAGTGCAAAAGCACTTTCGACAACCCCTCAAAAATGGCTAATGACTTTAATACTTTCTTCTCAAAAGTTGGCGAAGATGTTTTCAATGAAGTATCCAGGACAGTTTCAGACACATCTACAGGAGCAAATCTGAGCGATGTATCATCCCCAAATAGTAGAAACAAATGGAGACCAAAGCCGGTTAGCGTCATAGAGTTACGAAAAATCTTATACTCACTAAAGAATACCAAAGCGACTGGACATGATGGCATAAGCCTCCAACATATAAAAGACAGCTTCCCTGTCGCAGCACCCCTCATTCGTTTGATAATAAATACATCTATAGCCACAAACAAGTTTCCCGACCAATGGAAATTATCCATTATTAAGCCATTACATAAATCTGGTGATATCGACATAGCGTCAAACTACAGACCAATCAGTCTCCTGCCTGTTATGTCCAAAATATTAGAAAAAGTAATAACAAACCAGCTCTCGTCTTACATAGACGAGTCACATCTACTGCATCGCAATCAATATGCTTACAGAAGGAATACCAGTACTCAGGACGCCCTGTTAAACATAACAGAAAAAATTTACAATGATATTGACCAAAAAAAATTAACTCTCTTACTATTGCTTGATCTCTCCAAAGCTTTCGACAGTGTTGAGCATAAGAAACTTCCACAAAAAATTTCAAACCTCAGAATTGACACTCAATGGTTTGAAAGCTACCTACTAAACCGCTCTCATGCAGTGTGCTTGAATAACAAAATGTCATCATTCATACCAAACAATTTTGGCGTTCCTCAAGGTTCAATCATCGGCCCGCTCTTATTTTCAATTTTCATCAATGATTTCCCCACCATGCCGGCAAACACAAAAATCTCAATGTATGCTGATGACGTACAAATTGCCATGACAAGCTCAACAGCAGATTTAAAAGAAACACAAGCCAACGCTGAAAACCTTCTGAGAAACCTTAAATTGTGGTATGACCATAATGGCCTCAAACTTAACGCAAGTAAAACGCAATGCATTATTTTTGGATCACAGAATGCGACTAAAAATTTACCACCATTCAAGCTAACATTTGGAGACGATACAATTGAACCAGTAGAGACGGTAAAAAGTCTGGGTGTTTGGTTTGACAAAAATATGACTTTCAATTCACACGTCGAAACAATGTGCAACAAAATAAACGGAACCTTAATGTTCTTTCATCTCATTAAGAACACACTTGACGAAAAATCTAGGTTATTAGTGATTCAGTCTTTAGTTTTATCGCGCCTGGACTACTGCAGTCTTGTATGGGGAAATTTACCTCAATATCGTCAGGAAGAGTTGCAAAAATGTCTAAACTTCGCCGCCAAAGTGGTGTGCAAAGGAAATTTCAATAAATACGATCATGTCACTCCTCTTTTAAGAAAACTCGACTGGATCCCAATACCGAATCGATTCATGATCCAAAAAGCTCGACGAGTGTTCTCCTCTCTGTACCTCCCCCAAAGTAATGCAGAGGTGGTAAAATTTTTTCCATCTAATATCCCAAACAAAAAACCAAATCGGAGGAATGATGTTTTAGTCAGTTACCGTTCATCTAGCGTGGGACAAAAAGCTCTCTCAGTTTCTGGAGCTTTTTTGTGGAACAAGCTTCCCCAGCATATCAAAAACTCTAAAACTGTAAAAGAATTTAGAGTAAATGTGTCACGTCATTTTGCATCTCTATAGACCTGCAGCATTTCGGTGTGAATTTCCCATTTACCAGAAATTTTAATTTTCCTGAAATTTCTGTTAGAAAATTAGAAACTATTTCATTTTACGTTTGCTAAGCCATTCGTGCATTCATCTTAACTATTTCTGTCGACAATAATGAGCACCCCAGACGTGAGTTCAATACAGCAGAATGAACGTTTTTTTCCATAATTAGGAGTATTTCCTCATTTTTATTTTGTTATTTTTTCTTCTCTGTGTTAATATTTAACATCCGTATGGAAAACATACTCTGAAATACATTTTGTGTGTACACCAATATGCAGGTTTATAAATGTGAGGATTGTGCAAAGTTTATAATGAATTAAATTTTGGCTAACGTTGTCTCGTTATTTCAAAATCATTCTCGAAGATGTTTTCAATCGATTTCGGCTGAGCTGGGGGGAGAGGTTAATTTAAGCATTTTCATTTAGTCTTTTAATATTTTTCCTTGCGTTCAGTGCACACCAGCACTAAACTTTAAAATTGAAAAAAAATGTTAATTTCTGTTATCAAAATTATCACTTTGGACCATTGCTTAATCTACCTATATGTGCCAAATTTTGTAAATATTCTCCACTCAAATGTGATATCCGGCCACAATGTTACTCCATTTTATCCCATGTACACATGTCTGTATAATGCTGAAGAGTTGTGTTGTTTCTTGACTGTAACCTGAGTTTTCTTAAAAATTTCTATGAAGAAACTAAAAATCAGTTCATTTTACGTTTTCCGAAGTCTTCTTTTCCTTTTAGTTATTTTTTTTTTTGAATAATTTCTTAGGATTACAATGAGCTCAACTGTCATTATCGGTGTAATAGATGGTAGGTTGTTTCTATCCTCTTATTTTATATTTGTATTTTTTTCTTATATTTCATTCTCAATAAGTACATGTATTAATATGTGTGTGTACGTATATAGGTATATATATATCTACATAAATAGATATACATGTTTCTATTTCATTTCTTTACACAAAAACCATCCGGTTAATAAATTTTATTGCACTAGCGAAATGATTCAAAAATAGATCTCCCACTTACACCAGAGGACGTCTCTGTGAATCGGATAAATGACAAATACAATTAATGAAATTAATTGTAATTTGAGCGTATGAATCGTGGTAAAATTATCTTTCTGTCCGTATGTTGTACAAGCAAATTTTGATGTTGAGTATATGTTTGTTTGCGCATTTCTGCCAAAATTTTGTAGATATTTGTCAATCATGAGTGGTAACTGGCCTACACTGTATCTCCATTTTATCCCATGTACCCATGTCCGCATGATGTTGCAGAGAATATCGAGAAGATATGATATATGATATATATTGAAGATATATGTTTTTTTTTTTTTTTTTTTTTTTTTTTTGTTGTTGTTCCTCAGCGGTAACCTGAGTTTTCTTAAAATTTCCTTTAGGAAATTAAAAAACCATTCCATTTATACGTTTTTCGAAGTCCTTTTCTATTCCTTATCTTTCCTCATGTTATTTCTTACGATTCATCAGAGCTTGGGCTGTCATTTTAAATATTGAAAGAGTAAGATTATTTTTCATGTCTATTAGCATTTTTCTTATATTCGTTTTCAATACGTATATATATGAATATGTGTGTTGGTGTGTGCGTGAGTATGTACGTGTGCGCACGCAAACATAAATGTTTATGTATCAGTGTAAAGATGCACACGTTTCGCACACATATATGCGCACATGTACATATATCGGTTTCTATTTCTACTTTTTGCATAAAAGCAAAACCTCAAGACACATTACATTTTACCTAAAGCTCTGCGATCAGTTAACATTGCACCAAATTTCAGAAATAAACAAATTGATTGCGCTTGCTTTATGATTTAAATCGATCTATCACGACCCCGAAGGGCATTTCTGTGAACAGAAGAAATTAAAAAGTATAAACAGACAAAGGAAATAAAGCACTCGTGCAAAAATTATCTCTATATTTGTATGCCGAACAAGCCACGCATTTCAATTTTGAGTGTAAGTTTGTTTACGCATTCCTAGATGTGCGTGCTGTGTTGCGCGATGTTCTTTACAAATTATTTCGAGACTATCTTTTTCTCAATACTTGATTGTCATTTACGGTGTCGTTTCAATCTAGTACGGTGTAGCGTTTTTTTGTATTTTTCCTACTTCGATGATCTTATAAATAATTCGAAAAATACTAAAGAATTCTTCGAAACTGCCAAGTTCTTAGTTGAAATTATCGAAGTAGGAAAAAGGCAAGAAGCGCTGTACCGGAATCTCTTGGAATATAAAATATCCAAGAGAAAATATTTCTCATTTCTCATTCAACTACCCTTGACAGAGTTAAACTATTAGCACGACCCGTATGGTTTGTCTATTAGTACGCCTCATATATTTTTTCTATTAATATGCCTCGTATGGTCTATCTATCTGTACACCTATGATAGTATTGTCTAATATTACATCTCGTATAGTTTGTCTATTATTATGCCTCGTACGGCTTATCTATTTGTACACCTCGTATGGTTTGTCAATTAGTATTCCTCGTATGGAACTTTGTTAGACTATTAGCACACCACGTGTGGTTTGTCTATTATAGTACGCCTCGTATATTATGTCTATTAATATGCCTCGTATGGTCTATCTATTTGTACACCTCTGATAGTTTATCTATTAGCACACCTCATATAGTTTGTCGATTATTATGCCTCGTATGGCTTATCTATTTTTACACCTCGGATGGTTTGTCAATTAATACTCCTCGTACGGATCTTTTGTTTTAGGACGTCTTATATTAAGGAACTTTTAAAAGCCAATATGTTGGCATATGTATCTCATGTGACAACTTGGAAATAAACGGTTTTGTTTGTTTTGTTGTTTTTTTTTTAATGCACGTAATATTTTAATAAATATATTTTGATAATAAAAGTTACTTAATTTCTGCTTAAATTATAGTTGTTGTCTAATATTTTCGATGGGTAGGAGTTTGTGATTTGGCAACCGTCCATTTCTGGAAACCGCCCCTAAACGGTCATTTCATTCTGGTCGGACTATAGTGGCCATGCAGTTCGCTAAGCTCCATCGTTGTGTATTAGGGCAGGTGTGGTGTTGTTGACTGGGAAACATTCGCTTCACTTGTGTACAAGAGATCATGTGGCAACGCAAATCGGAGCAACAGGTAACAACTCTCACTAGACCTTAAGCCACTCTCTTTGGTGAAGTGTGGGGCATCTGTGCCCAATGTAAACCTAAAATTGAGTAACATGTGGCCTAATCCTTTGGGTAAAATGTAGTCTCTGTATACCTTCAAACCAATTAGCGTTTGAGAACATTAAGCGAACACTATTGTTATGTTCGACTTTTGCTGTGAACATGTAGTAAATTTTGCTTGTTAAAAAAATTTAAGAGCTCATCGACTTATTGATATATGCAAATATTGAATGATGTAATGATGAAATATCAAATAAGGATTACAAAATTGCACTACTAACAGTCACCAAACGACAAGAGCTACTCAAATTTACAAATGGAGGAATAGCAACGTCTAATGACGTTTAATTGAGTACCATCATCGAGTTTAAGTTATGTCTAAGGAATGATATTCTCCTCTAATTTACTACTAATGTGAGAGTATAGTTGAATTCCTATACTTAATTATACCTAGAAAGAGTGTAGGATGCATGGAAAGGGTTAAACTTCAAATGGGTTGGACAGATAAATTCAAAGTAAAATGCGTTTAACTGCGATGCTAAGGGTGATCATTCCGTAAGTCGAGATCACCACATTCTCTTTTTGAAGCAACTGTGGCGTGTTGTTGTACCCTGTCAACAATAGCCAATTTACACACGTGTTCGTAGCCGGGGAATGGGAAGGGTGGTGGTGGGGGTGCTACCAGGGTCTCCAGAGCGAGACCTTGTACATTTCATTCCCATCAAGGCTCGCAGCACTTGTAGTGCATTCCACATGGCTTGGTCTGCTTTGCTATAAATAGCTAATTTACATAGGTGTCCAAGTTCGGGAGGAGATGGTTAGCAGGGTTTTCAGCGTGTGGTCCTCCTCTTCCATTTTATTCATTTAGATTTTAGAAGTTCACAGTACTTGTTGTGAGGAAAATTTTTACCTACGTGCTCCTCGTACTCCTTTTTGAGGCTGAGTCTTGCGTCGCTTTCGCGCTGGTATTTGTGTGTCGCGGATCTGGAGCTGGACCAGGTATGGTGGAGAGATAATTTTTTGAATAGAGCAAAGACGGCAATTGACATTTTTACGTGAGATTAGTCTGAGCAAAACCTAGTAGATACCCATAATTACCGCACATGTAGCCACGAGGTCATGTACCTCTCCCTGATTTCTGCTTCTATTAATTTTACTGCGTCTAAGTTTGTATGTGTGTGGTTGTGAACTTCGTAATTTTTATTTTTGGGTTTTCGTTTTCTTAAAGGTGTTCAGGTCTTTGAGAATTACCTTAAACTTTAGTAAAGGGCTAACTACCAGTAAACTACTTCGATGGGAGATATAACCTATTAAAAGCGCTTCTTACGAAGTTATTGAAACCTAATGCACACGGTGAATTTTTAAAAATTAGAGTAGGCTGTAATGGGCTCTTCTGAAGTTTATCTAGCTTACGATATATTGCCATACGGGCATATTTCATCTCCCTATTATTGTTACCTACCTACCTACCTACGCCAGAACACCTTTCTACCACTGTTTTCGTCATTTTTCCTTTTCCGTGATAAACCTCTTGAAGCGGCGTAACGACCCACCGAATGGAAACTAACTTGGGGGAGCGAAGCTCAGTATTTTGACTACGAAATCAGTGCTATGCAATTCTCCCTCACTACTTCGCTGTGTCGGCAGCCCAAGATAATTTGTATGGTTTTTCCGCTCCCAGTATCTTCTTCGACCCTAACTCACTGCTGCTGGTGTAATTACTGCTGCGTGCCCTGGGAGGCTGTGGACGG
The DNA here is from genome assembly GCA_030386875.1 of Morinoia aosen. NCBI lineage: Eukaryota > Metazoa > Arthropoda > Malacostraca > Amphipoda > Talitridae > Morinoia > Morinoia aosen. Next base: position 50,105,726 of record CM059560.1, read on the forward strand.
CTGCTTACCTAGTAACGCTGCTGCAAGGTTTTTGTCCTGACTCGTCTGCGGCTCAGATTAGCTGGCGCTACTGCGGGGTGCGTTCTTGCATCTTTAATGTCTATATTCGTGTACAATTTGAGTTAATAAACTTTCTACGGTGTTTATTTATTCATTTACTTACTTTATCACTTTGTTCTTCCGGGGAGCTGATCAATCTGGTTCCGGCTGCTCTTTCTTAACCGCGTCAAGCCGTCAACCTACTTATCTGGAACTGCGACTGCAGCGGTTGTTGCGTTAAACTATTTTAAACATCTATCGAGCACCCGTATTTATGTACCACTCTTGAATTAAATCGGAAGCTATATTTTACTTGTGCTATTTGGGTAAATCAATAAAATATAAAAGAATAAAATAATAAAAAAATACCTCCGATAAATATATAATAAAATATATTCGGTCTTTGCGGTTATTTTAAAAGCATTCAATGAAACGCGAAAGAAACTTTTAATTGTTTTTTACTTCTTGCACGTATGAAAATGAAAATCTTAGTTACGAATTTTCTTGACCAGGCCAAAATAGATTACCCGATATCACCGAATTTATTCGATCTGAATATAAGTCATTAATGAAAATTGCAAACACTTCCCCAATGTCTCCATTCAACTTGCTTTAGCCTACTCATAGAGGTTTAAAATGTATTTACCTACTTTAATTACCAGTCTGCATTTCATCTTTTGACCGACGATAATTTTCTCCTGAATTTATCGGTAATCATAGTCTTTTTCATCCAATAAACCAACGAAATATCGTCAAAACTAGTGCCGAGAATGTCTATTATCATCGTCTGATTACCGGTAATTATCGTGCGTTTTGGACGAAGTCCGATAGCAATTATAACCGGGTAATTAGCGGTAATTTTTTACCGTCGGACCGATGGTAAATTTTTATCGGAATTTACCGGGAGCTTTCGACAATTTTTACCGTTAGACGGACGGTCAATTTGTCAGAATTTACCGGTTAATTTCAAAGATTATTTATTTATTGTTGGGTTTATGATCAGCATTGTCTCGTTTTTTCCACAATAAATTAGTAACTTTAATCACTCAATTCCACAAGTTTCACTAGCAGTGCGACGATTTTTAACATGTATTGCGAAACGAATTTGCCCAATTATTGCACATTTAAGAGTGCGTGAAAATTTCCGAAATTATTCGTTAAAATTCAACAAATTTATTAGATACTGTTTATATTTCGTGTGGCTTCTCTACATTAGCGATGATTGAATATATTTGAATTACAGGATGTGGCCTATGGTAACAAGTAACAATGCACTATTATTAGATTAAATAGCTGAAATGCTGTAATATAGCGAGTAGTGTAAGTTCTAGTTAGAGAGACCATAAGTTGGCAACGCTCGATAGGGCAACACTCGCGAGTCAGTCTGCGATTGGCCTCGGGTTCAACAACAAGTAAATGTTGACCGAGTGTGTACATAATATTACCTACTGTGGTTGGTATCTGACTTCTTAATTTCTAAACTAATGTACTAATTCTATGCTACCCTATTCTATATATATTCCTTTCTATCTCCGCTCTGCTCTCGCTAACCACATTCTGGTATCTGCGTATCTATGTTGTAAGGTATCCAAGAGGTGAGTAAACTATTTTACCTAACTTGATGTCTATTACTATGTTGTGTCTATGTCTATGTGGAACCCTTGCTGTGCTCTAGTGTAGGGGTATCCAATCTATAATACTGGCGACGAGGATTATTTTTTGTAGAACTATTGGGAGAGGCTAGACTAATGAAGGAACTCAGAATTTATATTATTCAGTGACTAGAGTATTGATGCTGTAAATTTCTGATTTTTTTTTAACAAGGGGTATTATTACAGCCTCTTGAATTGGCTACTCTTGCAACTGATATTGTTGCTACTACTATTTCAGGTAGATATCTGACAATTAGCTGTAAAGCTGGGTAAAAATGTCAATGCTAGGCTCAGTGGGAGAATTCAATCCTTTAGAGGAAGAATTCCCAGAATATGAAGTCAGGCTAAACTGCTTCCTTAGTATTAATAAAGTGGAAGATTCAAATAAAGCTAAAACATTTATTGCTCTGGTGGGTCCTAAAATTGTTAGGTTGACCAAAGACCTACTATCACCTAAAAGACTTTTAGATGCTACCTATGAGGAGATCATGGAAGCGTTAAGACGGCATTTTAAGCCGACACGCAACCAGATCTTTGAAAGGTTTAGGTTCCATAAGCGGAACCAGAAACAAGGGGAGAGCATTGCTGATTTTGTGGCTAGCTTAAAGGCCCTTTCAGACACCTGTAATTTCAAACAGGAAGTTCTGGAAGAAACTCTGCTAGATAGGTTAATACTGGGTGTGGCCAGTAATGATGTTCAAAATTGTTTGCTCAATGAAAATGACCTCACATGGAAAAAAGCCGTGGATCTGGCAACTGCCAAAGAAACTCAACTGAGGGAGACGGTTGTGTTAAGGCAACCTAATTCCATACTAAATGTGGGCCAGCATAGAGTAAAGCAAACTGCTATTAAGCCTCAGGGCAAAACTCAGGCTCGAGCTAGCCCCAAATCAGCATGCAGCGGCTGTGGTAATCTGCACTGGCGTAGAGATTGCCCCTATAAAGACAGTGTTTGTCATGGTTGTGGCCAAAAAGGCCATCTTAAGAAGTGTTGCTTTAAATTGAAAAAGCAAAATTCTGCTAAAGACAACAAAAATAATTTTGTGCATGCTATGCATGAGAAAAGGGGGAGGGAACACCACCCTAACCCTAATAGAACTAACAATGCAGCCTGTGCAGACTATCCAGTTGCTAATCTAGGCTGTTATGGAGAGATTTTCTCAATAGCCGAGGAAATGAAACCCCCAATCAAAATAAAATTGTTACTAAATGGTGTGCCATTAGAGATGGAGGTAGATACAGGTGCTGCCAGGTCTATCCTTTCAATGGCCACCTACTCTAAAATACCAGCCAAGTCCAGACCCGAGCTGAGACTTTCTGATGTTAAGCTTAGGACTTATGGGGGAGCGGAGCTAGTAGTTTGCGGAGAGATTAGAGCTAACATCCAGCGTGAATCTGGTAATATGGTTCCTCAACTAGCAACTATTGTGATTGTAGACAGGGAGGGGCCAGCTTTGCTGGGTAGGGACCTGATTGATTCCCTTGGGCTAACTATAGAATCAAATAATGTCAACAAATTGACTACCTGCCCTGAAGAGTTAGCAAATAAATTCCCTGACCTTTTTCAACCAGGTCTAGGTTGCTTTAAGGGAAGGAATTTCAAAATAGAAGTGGATCCAGCTGTACCACCAAAGTTTTGTAAGGCCAGGAACGTGCCTTACACACTGAGACCTAAGGTGGAGGCAGAACTTGATAGACTGGTGCAGGAAGGTATCCTCACCCCTGTACAATACTCGAGATGGGCAGCGGCGATCGTCCCTGTGCTCAAGGCTGATCAAAGCATCCGCATCTGTGGGGACTACAAATTAACAGTCAACAGAGCCACTAGGCTTGATACCTACCCTATACCCAGAGTGGAAGATCTATTTAGCGGGTTAGCAGGAGGAGTTATATACTCCAAGCTAGATATGTCTCAGGCATACGCTCAACTACCCTTGGATGAAGACTCCAAGGAACTCACGGTAATAAAAACCCACAGAGGTTTATTTGCCTACAACCGTCTCAGTTTTGGAATTGCGTCCGCACCTGGAATCTTTCAGCGTGCCATGGAAGGACTATTGCAGGGCCTCCCAGGAGTGTTCTGCTACCTGGATGACGTCCTGGTGAGTGCCACTAATGAGCAAGAGGACAACAAGCGTCTCTATCAAGTCTTATCTAAACTACAGGAGGCAGGACTAAAACTGAAAATGGATAAATGCCAAATTGGAGTGCCACAGGTATCCTACCTTGGATACCAAATTGACAAGGATGGATTGCACCCCACTGCAGAGAAGGTAGCAGCAATCCAGAATGCACCAGCCCCTACTAATGTAACTCAACTGAGAGCCTACCTTGGGCTGCTAAATTTCTATAGGAAATTTCTAAAATCATCTGCAACTATGCTGGAGCCCTTAAATACCTTACTGAGAGACAAAACCCCTTGGAAATGGGATGCAAGTCAGGAGAGAGCCTTCCAGAAATCTAAACAAGCCCTCCTGGACTCTCAGACTCTAGTCCACTTTGACCCTCATAAACCCATAGTGGTAGTGGCTGACAGTAGTGCGTATGGTGTGGGAGCGGTGCTGTGTCACCTTATTGATGGGATTGAACGCCCCGCCTATTTTGCCTCCCGAACTCTAACAGCAACAGAACGCAACTACTCTCAAACTGAGAAAGAAGCCCTAGCTATGGTGTTCGCACTTCGAAAATTTCATTGCTACCTGTGGGGACAGGATTTCACTGTGGTTACGGACCACAAACCTTTGTTAGGACTATTTGATCCGGGTAGAAGCATTCCTCCGATGGCATCCGGGCGCATTCAAAGGTGGGCTTTACTACTGCAGTCCTACAAGTTCACCTTGCGTCACCGGTCCGGCGTGCTGTTGGGCACAGCTGATGCTCTCAGTCGTCTACCTTTGACAACTCCCGAGGAAGCCACACCTATTCCTGCGGAATGGACGTCCTTAGTTAATTTCCTTGAGTCAGCTCCAGTCACCAGCACCCACATCCGCGACGGCACCCTAAGGGACCCCGTACTTTCAAAGGTATACAAATACTGCCAAGTAGGCTGGCCTTCGACGGTAATTGGTGACCCTAATCTTGCTCCGTTTACTAGGAGGCGAGACGAATTGTCCACACAAAATGGCTGTGTACTCTGGGGAGCAAGAATTATTGTACCCCAAGCTCTCAGACAAGCCATTGTGGACGAACTGCACTCTGGCCATGCTGGATCATCCAGGATGAAGGAGTTAGCTCGCAGCTATGTATGGTGGCCGCTGCTGGACAAAGATCTAGAAGAAACGACTAAGTCATGCAGCGAGTGCCTGAGCACTCGAGCTGCACCAACGAAAGCTGAACTCCATCCGTGGGAATGGCCTGCGAAGCCTTGGCATCGCATACACATTGACTACGCGGGCCCAATGGATGGAAAATACTATCTAGTGATCGTGGATGCACACTCTAAGTGGGTTGACCGAGTGTGTACATAATATTACCTACTGTGGTTGGTATCTAACTTCCTAATTTCTAAACTAATGTACTAATTCTATGCTACCCTATTCTATATATATTCCTTTCTATCTCCGCTCTGCTCTCGCTAACCACATTCTGGTATCTGCGTATCTATGTTGTAAGGTATCCAAGAGGTGAGTAAACTATTTTACCTAACTTGATGTCTATTACTATGTTGTGTCTATGTCTATGTGGAACCCTTGCTGTGCTCTAGTGTAGGGGTATCCAATCTATAATAAATGCTGATGAATTTTACAGCGAAGAAACACGCACATTGGCTTCTTCGATGCAGAAAACGAGGCAATTACGGTGATGAGTCCCACGATAAATGGTAATTTCAAATCACTTTATAAATTGGTTGTGTGATCATCCATACATGATAAATAAGATGCTCATCAACCAATGATCTTCTCGTTACAATATTTAATTGGAAATCGTCGCAATATTCAATTAGAAATTTTAAGCAGCAACACATACTGAAAAAGTAGTTCCGAGCATGTTTTGCTTATTATCCTATATTTCAGTGCATCGCACAGAATTTTTGTAGGCGTGTATTTTGCGGAAAATAAAATCATAGGAGTCTTAACAGAATCACCAGTAGATAATTCCTACTTTCCGGTAACAACTTTGAATACAACATACTCGTACTGAATGCAACTTGCACGTAGTACTTATAGGCCAGCTGCTCGCAGAGCAGGAAGAGCACTCTGAACCCCAAACCTGTTGACATCAATTAATCTTCTCTCGGCCGTTGTAGAGACGCAAAGATTGTAATCCTCTGCTCCTAGAGAAGATTTTCGTCAACATGGCGAGCTAAACCGCCAAGTGCCAGAGAAGTCGTCCTGTCCACGTCCTGTCCTTCGTCCCGCATTCCGTCACCCCTACGTGGTATAACTTCTGGCGAGCCGGCTGGACGCTTCTCAAGACCTTCCCACACCGCGGCAGTCTTCGTCCGGCCCTTCGCCTCACGTATAACTTCAGGCGAGCCTGCTGGACGCTTTTCGAGGCCTCACACCACGTCGGTCTTCGTCCGCTCCTCCGCCTCATGGCCAACGTTCTAGAGGTTAGTTACCGGTTAGCTTAGCGTTAGCTAGCTGGTGATGCTAGAGTCGGCTACATTAAAACCTACAACGAAACCCAATCTTGCCTGGACCAAACCTATAAATCTAGCTAGCTAGCCTATAACTGTTACTAATAGTACACCTATAACCTTTATATCAGCAGGCAACGGGAGATGGAGAGGTTAGTTAAGGACCTGCGCCCTTGTGGTTCTCTACTGAAGTGATACCTATACCTACTCCTTGAACTTGAACGTGAACTTGAAATTGAGGGCAAACAGCGTCTGGGCCTTTGTAACGGCCTACAATTCCTTCCTCAATACTCACAATATTCACACAAAGGGTTCGGTGTCTGTGTACTAGACTTGTCCATTAAACTACTCAGGATCCCCCAATCCTTGTCACAAACTGCCATTAGACGGCATCACTAGGATAACCAGTACGTCAAGACACCATCCCCAGGCATGGTGGGTCATTACAGCCCATGTACATGACTGGCTCATACCAGTCACTGTCTTTTACTCCAGGCACGTACAAGAAAAACTTTCACAGCTTCAATGATATTCAAATTACACTCCTGATCCAATCATACCGGTGATACAGCTCATACCGGTGATCCAATCCGGTGATACAGCTCATACCACAACCATCTTCATCTTTTATACCACTCATTCTCTCCATACTGCTCAAACACCACATTCATGAAACTCTCTCTCTCTTTCTCTTGCTCATCCTTACTACATTCAAGCACAAAATGCTCAATTGTTTCCTCCACTCCACTATTACACTGCCGACATAATCTATTATTATTCTCATTCCACCTCCATATACGTCTGTTCACACTCAATGACTTACATCTCACAGCAAACAAGAGTTGACTTTCAAAACTACCATCATAGAACATCTCAAACTTAGGTGCTCCTTCGCAGCGTCTGGGAACTTCTCCGTTACTAACTCGAAACTCACTTGTCCATTTGTATTTGGTGGCATTAAATTACTCCCGGTTGCAAATCATCTACTTATTGAACGCCTTTCCCCAAAATCTTTCGTATATGCAGTGTTGGGCCCGCAGCTTTTAAAATGTTGCGGCGCAACCGCAACACAATAAAAAAAGTCGCGAACGCAACCGCAACAGCAACTTTGGGAAAACTAAAGTTGCGATGGCAACCGCAACTCGTAACCGCAACTTTTTAATTATAAAATATTATTTCAATTAAAAATTATTCAATTTATTTTACGTATATATTGCTATGAATAAATATGATATTAAGATATTCAAAATAGTACATTGTTTTACTTAAAAAATTGTATAGATCGAGTAAATGTGTGGACTAGAATCGAATAAAATATGTTGCTGAAAGAAACGTTTTATTTGTAAATATAGCATGGAAAATCAGATGAATTCAATTTTCTAACAATTATAATGTTAAAAAGGTACCTAGCTAGTAGATATATTTTAATTAGAGTTCCGTTTATATAGTGCAAAAAAATGAGAAAGAAACAAAAGTTTCATTTGTGAATATAGCATGAACAATAAAATGAATTCCATTTTCTAATAATAATAATATTGAAAAGGTACCAAGCTAGTAGCTATATTTTCATAGGAGTGCCGTATATATAGCAAAAGAAATAGAAAACAGAGAAGAGCAGAAGATTTGTACAACTGATATGACGCATAAAGAAAAACCATGCATATGCTGCTGTGACATGATTTTCCTTTGCTTTTTGTTGTTCCTCTGTTATGATTTAATACTGGTTCATGATCTCAATGTGACAATGTTAATGCACTGTAATGACGATAAACGTTGCCTTTCAAAAATTTTAACATTTCAAAATGTTTAACTGAAAGTCAAGTACGTCGTGGTTTCAAAAATTTTTTGCTTTAGGGAGAACATTCATTCGACCGCAGCGCTCGATGGTACTGGCGTGTTAAATTGGATGAACGAAGCGACAAATTCACTTGAAACATCGCTCAGTGAACATCAGGGTCGCTAGTTCTGTTGATTACTGCCTGTTTCAGCCAATTATTGACTTCCTCAGGACAGGACGACTTCTTTGCTGTTGAGCGATGAGTTGACGCAGTGACGGATTGAGGAGTCAAACAGGCTTGCTTGGTGGCTGAATGGGGACTTGAAAAAGGCCTACTTGGTGGCTGATGAAGAATTGAATGGGCTCTCTCACAGGCTGGTTGAAGGAGAGTGAGGACTTAATGGGCTCTTTCAGTTGCTAATTGAGGATTTAAAAGGGCTCTTTTATTGGCTGATTGAGGACTTCAGTACACTCCCTTGGTGGTTGATTGAAGACTTGAAAAGAAAATTTGAACAGGCTCTTTCAGTGGATAATACACTTGCTCGCGGCGGCACAGTGGCTAAGGGATCGGCCTTGTATGCTGGAGACGAGGGTTCGTATCCCGGCGCTGGCTTGGCAATTTTCCCCGTTGGGTATAAGGGAAAGCTCAAGCACAATACCCCACTCAACCCAGGTGTCGGAAATGGGTACCGGCTTTACCGGGGAACCGTCACGGCCGTGTCCTATATAAATAGTGTTAGTTATAAGACATTTGAAAAGCCAATGCTCAAGATCATATGTATTAGGTTTGATTGGAAATAAAGCATCGCAAAGATGCCGATGTTTTTTTTTTTTTTTTTTTTTTTTTTTAATAGGCTCCCTTGGTGGTGGATTAGGGAGTTATACTAAATTCATTTAAACAATTTAAACACTTTATTTACCACAGAGTAAACAGAGGTAGATGATTATCTCTGTATCTCCTGTGGTAAATAAATTGTTTAAATTGTTTTAATTTCTTAAGTCTAGTACAATGGTCAGATTTGAGGATAGCTACCTGTGGACCCGAATTAGTTCAACGACTTCTGGGGCATCCTATCATCAACGTTATCCTGGGGTGTACAGTAATGTTTAACCTAATTCACTTAACCTAGTTACGCATTAGACTGATCAATGCGATATTTAACTTGATATTAGTGGCTTCATTTTACAAAATAGTTCATATGGACTAAGTGTTAACAGTATATTCTATTCAGAACCAGTATACCTATACCTATTTGCTCTCCGTGGTACAGTGGTTAAGGGATCGGGCTCGTATGATGGAGTCGCGGGTTCGTATCCCGGCGCTGGCGCAGAGATTTCCCCGTTGGGTATAAGGGAAAGCTCAAGCACAATACCCCACTCAACCCAGGTGTCGGAAATGGGTACCGGCTTTACGGGGGAACCGTCATGGTGTCCTATATATAGGGTTAGTTATAAGACATTTAAAAAACCAATGCTAAGATCATATGTATCAGGCTTGATTGGAAATAAAGCATCCCAAAGATGCCGATGTTAACCTTTCCTAACCTTTCTTTGAACGATTCAAGAACAGACTGAAGATCAGCATTATTTATCAAGGCAAATTACATTATCAGGACGAGTCATGTAGGAGACAAGATTTGATTTGGTTATCTTAGACGACTATATAGTATTCTGATAGGAAATGAGATTCAAGATTTATTTTGAAAACTTTGTAAGAATTACTTTCACGGATCTCCGCACGAATTGAGTTCCAAGTTTTAGTTGCAACGAACAGGATTGTGTTGGTGTAGTAGAGACCCAAATGCGTGATAGAGTCAGTTTAACATGTAAGGAGAATAAGTATCATATGATAGGAGAAGGGCGTGTAAATTGGCAAAAAAGAGGTGGTGGAGTTGGTTTGATTGTAAAGAATGCTCTAAATTGGAAATTAGAGGAACTTCCTGTTGGGAATGAACCTGAAAGTGAAGATTTGTTAGCAATTAAGTGTGAAAGAATGCATGCCAGAGAATGTATTGTTGTGATTGTATGTTATATGACAACTGATGGGATTTTAGCTCATGAAGAGAATGTAAAAAAGTATGAAATATTAACAAGGATTGTACGAGAACACTGCAGGTGCCCTCTGATTGTGATGGGTGACATGAATGGCCATGTTGGTATACTTGGTGAGCCGGTGAATGCAAATGGACAAAAATTGATAGATTTTTGTGATGAGAATGAACTTGAAAACCTGAATGTAACAATAGGAAATGGCTTGCATACATGGCAAAGCAGGGAATGGAAAACTGCAATTGACTATATGATTGTGAATAGTAGAGCAAGAGAGTGTGTCAATGAAATGTTTGTAGATGAAGATAATTTTGATATTGATAGTGACCATAAAATGCTTGTGCTTGAATATAACTGGGGTAGAAAGGAGTCAATGCAAAAGGTCAGTAGTGTGAAAGAAAGTTGGCAGATAAAAAAGGCAAACTGGGAAGAATTTAAGAATGAATTCAGTAGGTATAACTGGAACAGGTGTGGAAATGTAAATGACCTAAATGGTGAGATTGCAAGAACCTTGTATGATGTGGCAGAGCAAAAGATTGGTAGAATTAAATGTAGGAAAGGGACCGGGAATGCCAGGTGGTTTACAAGTGAGATAAAGGAAGAACGAATGAGAAGAAAGACTTTAAATAAGAAACAACGCAGTATGAGGAAAATGTATGAGAGAAACAGAATTACTGAGGATGAATGGCAGAGTGCATGGAATGAGTACAAGAACCAGCAGAAGAAAGTAAGGAGAATGATTAATGAGGCTAGAGTTAAAGAGGAGAGACACCAAGTTGAAAATCTAAGAAAGAAAGGTCCGGATGGAATAAAAGATTGGTATAAGTTTATACAAGGTAATGATAGAAGTAGTGAAGTTCAAGTTGATGAATTAGTAGTTAATGGTTGCAGTGTGCAAGATAGGATGCAACTGGTGAAAGCAGTTGAAGAATACTGGGAGGACATTGGTGGAATGAATGAGCAGGTTACAGATAATGCACCCATAAATTTTCTGATTGATGAACGTGAACTGCAAATAGAAGACAAAATCACTTGTGAAGAGATTGTAAGTTTTTTGAAGAAAGTGAAAAATGGAAAGGCATGTGGCCCTGATAAGATCCCATATGAGTTCTATAAATTTGGAGGAGAGAGTGTGGTCAGTATGTTGAAATGTTTATTTGATGTGATATGGAAGAGTGAAAGAGTACCAGATGACTGGAACAAGTGTAATGTAGTTCTGTTGCATAAGGGTGGACATAAGAGTATGAAAGAACTTAAAAATTACAGACCAATTGCACTGGGTGACACTGTATGTAAGATATTTTGTGGTATTTTGAATGAGAGAATGAAAAATTTAGTTGAGGAATTAGGAGTCCTAGGTGAAGAACAGAATGGTTTTAGGCAGGATAGACGTGGGGAAGATAATCTGTTTGTAGTGAGTGAAATAATTGAGCGAATGAGGAAGGATGATAAGAAGGTGTATTTAGCATTCCTGGATATTGAAAAAGCGTATGACAGAGTGGATCGGGTTAGGCTCTTTGAAGTTCTGAGAAAAGTTGGGTTTAGCAGAAAAATAGTAAAAATTGTACAAAGTCTGTATGAGAACACGAGCGCTATATACAGGTTAGGAAATTTGGAAACGGGGCAAGTGAGGAGTGAGACAGGGCTGTACTCTGTCTCCCCTGTTGTTTGGATTGTACACAGAAGAATTAGCAGTTCGACTGAGAAGGAGTGGCTTAGGACTGAAAGTTGGTAATGAGAGACTGAGCTGTTTGTTGTATGCTGATGATGTAGTTGTGGTTAGTGGATGTGGACATGAACTGCAAAGGATGCTTGACATTGTGAACAGATATAGTACAGATTTCAAGATGAACTTCGGTGCCGACAAAAGCAAGGTTATGGTTATAAATAGTGATGAGACTGATAGAGACAGACTGTGGAATATTGGAGAAATCAGAATAGGTAGAACAAAAGAATACAAATATCTAGGTTGTATGATAAGTGAAGATGGATGCACTAGAACTAAGGGTGAGAAAGTGGCAAAAGCTATGCAGTGGAGTGGACGATTAAGTAGCATGGCCAGATACAGAGCAAACAAGTATGAATGTGTGAGAGGAATGTGGAAGTATGTTGCTGTACCTAGTGTCATGTATGGTATGAGTGCTCTTGCCTGGAATGGAAGTGATCTTGAAAAGCTGGATGTAATACAAAATAAGGTAGGACGGTTAGCATTGGGTGCTCCAAAATGGACAGCTACAGAAGCCATTAGAGGTGACCTTGGGTGGAGCCTATTTTCAGAAAGAATGATGAAGGCGGTGCTGAATTATAAGGTGAGAATTGAAAGAATGCAGAATAGCAGATGGGTAAAGCGGATTTTTGAATGGAATCTGAGTGTAAGCTATTGGGAGAAAGTGTGTTGAAGGCATGCAAGGAAGCTTAGTATGCAAAAAATTATTCATGTTAGAATTGGGAGATCTGTGGATGACTGGAGTTTAATAAATCCTGGAGGTGTAGGGCCTGAGTGGGACTGCAAGAGGTGGAAGAGAGAGATTGAGAGTAAAACAAAAGAGTATGGATTGAATAAGTGGAGGCTTAGCATGGTGCGGAAGCCTACACTTGACTGGTATATGAAAAAAGAAGCACCTAAGTTTGAGATGTTCTATGATGGTAGTTTTGGAAGTCAACTCTTGTTTGCTGTGAGATGTAAGTCATTGAGTGTGAACAGACGTACATGGAGATGGAATGAGAATAATAACAGATTATGTCGGCAGTGTATTAGTGGAGTGGAGGAAACAATTGAGCATTTTGTGCTGGAATGTAGTAAGTATGAGCAAGAGAGAGAAAGTTTTATGAATGTGGTGCTTGAGCAGTATGGAGAGAATGAGTGGTATGCCAGATGTGCTGAAGATGATTGCGGTATGAGCTGTCTTGCTGGATTGGATCAGGAGTGCAATTTGAGTATCATTGAAGCTATGAAAATGTTTCTTGTGCGTGCCTGGAGTAAGAGACAGTGACTGGAATGAGCCAGTCAGGTAGAATGGTCAGTAATGACCCAATATGCCTGGGCATGGTGTTTTGACGCACTGGCTATCCCAGTGACGCCATCCAATGGCAGCTTGTGACAAGGATTGGTAAATCCTGAGTAGTTTAGTGGACAAGTCTGGTACCAGGCGCTGAACTCTTTGTGTGATAACTGTGGAGGGAATTGTAGGCCGTTACAAAGGCCCCGACGCTGTCGGCCCTCAATTTCAAGTTCAAGTTCAAGTTCAAGGATACCGTAATAATATCTAGGTTGTATGATGAGTGAAGATGGATGTACTAGAACTAAAGGTGAGAAAGTGGCTAAAGCAATGCAGTGGAGTGGACGGTTAGGCAGTGTGGCCAGATACAGAGCAAACAAGTACGAATGTGTGAGAGGAATGTGGAAGTATGTTGCTGTACCTAGTGTCATGTATGGTATGAGTGCTCTTGCTTGGAATGGAAGTGATCTTGAAAAGCTGGATGTGATACAAAATAAGGTAGGACGTGTAGCATTGGGTGCTCCAAAATGGACAGCTATAGAAGCCATTAGAGGTGACCTAGGGTGGAGCCTATTTTCAGAAAGAATGATGAAAGCTGTGCTGAATTATAAGGTGAGAATTGAAAGAATGCAGAATAGCAGGTGGGTAAGGCGAATCTTTGAATGGAATCTGAGTGTAAGCTATTGGGAGAAAGTATGTTGGGAGCATGCAAGGAAACTCAGTATGCAAAAGATTATTCATGTTAGAATTGGGAGACCTGTGGATGACTGGAGTTTAATAAATGTAGGAGGTGTAGGGCCTGAGTGGGACTGCAAGAGGTGGAAGAAAGAGATTGAGAGACAAACAAAAGAGTATGGATTGAATAAGTGGAAGCTTAGCATGATGCGGAAGCCTACACTTAACTGGTATATGAAAAAGAAAGCACCTAAGTTTGAGCTGTTCTATGATGGTAGTTTTGGAAGTCAACTCTTGTTTGCTGTGAGATGTAAGTCATTGAGTGTGAACAGACGTACATGGAGATGGAATGAGAATAATAACAGATTATGTCAGCAGTGTAATAGTGGAGTAGAGGAAACAATTGAGCATTTTGTGCTGGAATGTAGTAAGTATGAGCAAGAGAGAGAGAGTTTTATGAATGTGGTGTCTGAGCAGTATGGAGAGAATGAGTGGAATGCCAGATGTGCTGAAGATGATTGCGGTATGAGCTGTCTTGCTGGATTGGATCAGGAGTGTAATGCGAGTATCGTATCACTGAGGCTATGAAAGTGTTTCTTGTGCGTGCCTGGAGTAAGAGACAGTGACTGGAATGAGCCAGTCTGGTAGAATGGGCGGTAAATGTAAAGGACTTGACCATAATCGATTTTCCACTCTTTGATCAATAAAGATTGTTGATGAGACCAAAATGAACAAGTTTTCTTCAATGCACTTTCCGGCGGAAATGAGTATTTTAAAAGTTATGGCGTTAAATGAGTTACCAGAACTCCTGTGTGCATCACCCTATTACAAACGTAAAGAGGTTGGGTCGTAAGGGGTAGCCACAGTTCTTTTAGTTTTATAGTTTTCACTAAAAGAACTGTTGCTACCCCTCACGACCCAACCTCTTTACGTTTGTAATAGGGGGTTTGCTCTTCGTCTGCTTGGTTGGCGCGCAGGAACGCCTGTTTACTTTCACGTCGGACCGCGCGGTGTATTTTTCCCCGCCTCAAACACTGGAGTTACGGTAACTCATTTAATGCCATAACTTTTAAAATACTTATTTCCGCCGGAAAGTGCATTGAAGAAAACTTGTTCATTTTGGTCTCATCAACAATCTTTATTGATCAAAGAGTGGAAAATCGATTATGGTCAAGTCCTTTACATTTACCGAATGGGCTGTAATGACCCAATGTGCCGGGGGATGGTGTTTTGACACACTGGCTGTCCCGGTGATGCCTTCCAATGGAGGCTTGTGACAAGGATCGTAGATCCTGAGTAGTTTAGTGGACAAGTCTGGTACCAGGCGCTGAACTCTTTGTGTGAAAATTGTGGAGGGAATTGTAGGCCGTTACAAAGGCCCCGACACTGTCGGCCCTCAAGTTCAAGTTCAAGTACCGTGTTGCGACCATTCGTTTGAGGAAAGAACCTTGTAGGACCTAGGGTGGAGCCTATTTTCAGAAAGAATGATGAAAGCTGTGCTGAATTATAAGGTGAAAATTGAAAGAATGAAGAATTGCAGGTGGGTAAAGCGAATTTTTTGAATGGAATCTGAGTGTAAGCTATTGGGAGAAAGTATGTTGGGGGCATGCAAGGAAACTTAGTATGCAAAAAATTATTCATGTTAGAATTGGGAGACCTGTGGACGACTGGAGTTTAATAACTGTTGGAGGTGTAGGGCCTGAGTGGGACTGCAAGAGGTGGAAGAAAGAGATTGAGAGGCAAACAAAAGAGTATGGATTGAATAAGTGGAAGCTTAGCATGATGCGGAAGCCTAACTACACTTAACTGGTATACGAAAAAGGAAGCACCTAAGTTTGAGATGTTCTATGATTGTAGTTTTGGAAGTCAACTCTTGTTTGCTGTGAGATGTAAGTCATTGAGTGTGAACAGACGTACATGGAGATGGAATGAGAATAATAACAGATTATGTCGGCAGTGTAATAGTGGGGTGGAGAAAACAATTGAGTATTTTGTGCTGGAATGTAGTAAGTATGAGCAAGAGAGAGAGAGTTTTATGAATGTGGTGTTTGAGCAGTATGGAGAGAATGAGTGGAATGCCAGATATGCTGAAGATGATTGCGGTATGAGCTGTCTTGCTGGATTAGATCAGGAGTGTAATGTGAGTATCATTGAGGCTATGAAAGTATTTCTTGTGCATGCCTGGAGTAAGAAACAGTGACTGGAATGAGCCAGTCAGATAGAGTGGTCAGTAAAGACACCCAATATGCCCGGGGATGGTGTTTGACACTGGTTATCCCAGTGATGCCGTTCAATGGCAGCTTGTGACAAGGATTGTTAGATCCTGAGTAGTTTAGTGGACAAGTCTGGTACCAGGCGCTGAACTCTTTGTGTGAAAATTCTTGAGGGAATTGTAGGCCGTTTAGAGATGTGACTCAAAAAAAACCATGCCGTTTTTTTTTAAAAAAAACACATTTTTTTTCCAAAAAAACCGTGGCCAAAAAAAACGTGGATATTTTGGTTTTTTTTAAATATTTTGTCTGAAAATAACTCAGCAAGAAAAAGAACCACATTACATTATTTGTTTTCATGTCAAATTACAAAATAAAACAGCATACTTCTTAATTGATGGTTTTCTATGGTTTTATGAACTTTTTCATTTTCTGCAATTTCATGCTTTATTATTTCATTTATTTTACAATATATGTGAATGACCTTAAACTCCCAAAATGGTGTGTTATAATAACATATCTTTACTTATGGTCATTGATAGAGATGTGACTAAAAAACCATGCTGTTTTTTTTTTTAAAAACATGTTATTTATACAAAAATTATGACTAAAAAACATGGAAATTAATATATTTGTGACCTTAAAATTCCAATGCTGTTTTTTTTAAAACGTTGTTTTTTAACAGAAAAATCTTGACTAAAAAAACATGGCTATTATATTTTATTGGACCAAAAAAGTTTTTTTATTAACATTTAAAAAAAATAATGACTAAAAAAACACGGATGTAAATATCAGGAAAGTTAGTTTTCTTTAATCGAATTGTCTTTAGAAACTTATAAACAAAGAATGCTGTTAATATTGAAATCATGTTTATTAGAACTGTACTAGGTCTTAGAATAAAATATCTACATAGAATCTATTCACTCCATGAAACCTTTCGGAGACCAGCTCCATCCTCAGTCATTCTGTAAAATTTGGTGAAATGGACAATGAATTTTCACTGTTCCTTTGAAAAACATTTGACTGAATGACTTACTGAGGATGGAGCTAGTCTCCAAAAGGTTTTATAGAGTGAATAGATTCTTTGAGGATATTTTATTCTAAGACCTGGTACCTACGGTTCTAATGGATAATAAAATATCTTATATGACTAAAAAATCCATGCTGCTTTTTTAATGTTTTTGTTACAAAAAAGTCATGACTAAAAAACACGGATATTAATATACTTTATTTTACCATAAACAACCATGCTGTATTTTTTAAAATAAACATCTTTTTTACAGAAAAATCATGATTAAAAAATGTGGATATTAATATATTTTATGTGCCAAAAAACATGCTGGTTTTTTTTAAATCATGTTTTCTTAACCAAAAAAAATCATGACTAAAAAACATGGATATTAATGACTTTTGGTGAAAAAAACATGGTTTTTAAAATGTCATGTTTTTTTTGGTCAGATAAAATTTAATAACACTCATGTTTTTTGTGAAAAATCTTTTTTTCAGAAAACATGGTTTTTTGGTCACATAAAATAAATTAATATCCATGTTTTTTTACAGATTAGATTAGTCATTAGTTTTAGCCTCTCTACCCAGCAAAAAATGCGATCCAAAGAGAGGAAGGAAGATTATGAAACAAGATCAAAGTTGAAGAAGACAGTAGTAGGTGCTGAAAAACAGGACAGCAGTGAAACAAAAAAAGTTGGTCCTTAACATCACAAAAACATTTCATTTCAACAAAAAGAAGGCCTACCTAACTCTCAGCTTGGGCCCTTACATTGTCCCCCTGGGAGCGCTAGTTCCCATAGATACAATAATTGTATCCCCCTGAGGGGTGTTTTTTTTACAAAGAATTCGTGACCAAAAAATGAATAATAACTTTTTAATAAAAAAACATGTTTAAAAACACAAGGATTTTTTGGTAACATAAAATATGTTAATATCCATGATTTTGAGACACGATTTTTTATGAAAAATACATAAAATAAAACAGCATGGTTTTTTGGTCGCATAAAATATATTTATATTCAGGTTTTCTTATGCATCATTGTTTGTAAAAAACCATAATTTTTAAAAAACAGCATGGGTTTTTTTAGGTCTCATGTGATGGTTCCTCTATTTTCTCCCACCGATGCCGTACCATTTGTAATAGTTTCTTAGTGGTGATCGCAGTCTTATTGGTTTTCTCGTTATCGTCCTTTCCATGTCTTTAATTACTGCCGACATTTCGTGATTTATATTTCGTGAGTACATTATTCCTCACAATTCTTTTATTTTCTAATCACTATTAATCATGATAGCTTTCAATGCTGCCACCAGCCACTTGGGCAAAGAATATTTATATTTATAAGACATGTTAATTTAAGATATCGGTTAAGCGTTTTGGCAACGTAGCGGAAGGCATATTAATATAAGTACATAGCCGTATTTCTTGGCTTCGTGAAACAATCATTCCTCTTTATCATCATCATCTCCTCCTCCTCTCCTCCTCCTAATTACGGGGGGAAATTAAGGACACGATAGATCTAAACATTTCACTATTGACAATAAAAGTAATCAAAAGTTATGAATTACATATCCTAATCGCTCGCATCCTATCCTACATACTTGAAGACCTGAAGGAGGGGACATTATTACATGGTGGACATGGATTGACACTTAGCTGTGGTTCGACTGCTTTGTAGATTGGCCCGGACTCCAGGCGACGGGCCGCCATTTTTGTACCGCCCGAATCGACCGTTGTGGCGATGCTTAACTGATATTAAAGCAAGGTTTGCGGGTCACTTAATAGAATTTGGAAGCAAGGCACAATTACGTTCGCTATGAGGTGGTTATGTTTAAGTCCTCAATATATTTAGATAAAAGCACGCGCCTGGTCCGCGAGGACCAACGCAATTCGTTTCGTCGCAGCTCACACCTCTGTCAGTGGCATTCGGAGCCCCCCACCTAACTGATTCCCGTCATCGAAGGCAACCCTCGCGGTGGCGCTATCGCCGCTTCTCCCTAGATGCCGACTAGCAATTACGATCTAATCAGATTGATATATGATAGGAAATTATTTCCTAAAACAATTTAAATACGCAGTTACTTACTCTCGTTGACATATTTATACTAACAATCCCCGCAAATATTATTAATAAGAAGTAAACATTACATAAGAGAAATCATTGGAGTTCCTGGCATCTTCTGTTGGGCTGTCGTTGTCCTCGAAGTCCAAGCGGAGATTCTTCCCGAAGGTATAAACGATTTGAAAGAATAGGCGATTTGAAGTGCTCCCACGTTGATACTCAGACTTAATATTGTTTGGTCTTTTAGAACCATTAAGAATACGTTATTGGCCAGATAACGATTCCAGATTCTCAGCGATATTCCGTACACAGTCATGCGGAGAAGCATGACAATATCCCCCATAGCCGACCAAATTACAAGCTCCCGCTTGTGCTCGAAAGGCTTATCCTCAATATTGAACCTCACTTGCAGCCGACGTGTTGAAACACATGGATCGTGAAAGAGGCAGCATGCAGACGACCGAAGTTTGCTCATGTGGCGAGCGCTGAAACGAGGACGCCAAATATAGACACCATAATAGTTTTTTCTTGGGCAGAAACTTTTCCTATAGATGATGTCGACCTCCTCCTCCTCCGACGTTGGGATTTTCGCGAAAACCCTGAGAGTAAAAACTCTCGGAAGTGTAATTACTACTTCCCTAATACCGCAGGCTCATTCGTCCTGGGTGGCATTGAGCTGTTCCTTTTCACTTGCAGAAGTCTTATAGAGATCTCCGAGTAGATACTCAGTGGGCCATCAATCGAGGTGGACTACTATCTCGTGGATTTCGTCTTCTTTTCTAGAGGGTGTAATAGAAGACGCCGCCATTTATGCTGAGATCGCCGAAGTGCAATTTACATACGTTGTTTTACATCTGGGCCTCCGTAGTATTTCTTTCGTCGCGTAGATACTCTCCTAGGTCGCCGTCGTACTCCGTTGTCGCTGAACTTGCAGAATCCCGAAGTCGTAGTCGAAGCCTCATGTTGAACTATGACCTTTAAATTTTAAAAGGGCGCCGTTTTCTGCGCGCTGGTCCCCCGTAGAAAACTTTCCGAGGCGGTCGTATCCTGTGCGCGGGACCCTCGTAGAAAACTCTCCGTGGCAGTTGTTTGTGCGCCGGACCTTCGTAGAAAATTTTCCGTGGCAGTCGTTTTCTGTGCGCCGGACCTTCGTAGAAAATTTTCCGTGGCAGTCGTTTTCTGAACGCCGAACTCTCGTAGAAAATTTCGCCGCAGCAGTCGACTGAATCATCTCGCGAATATTTTCTACACCTCGTCGTTTTCTGTGAGTCGGTGCGCGAGCTCGGGTGGTTGTCGTCTCGTGCTGAGCTTCAAGCGTCTGGTAGATGGTGGAGTAGGGAGCAGGGGCGCAGCACCTGTCTAGAGCGTGAGGGAGCGTGAGTCTAAATCCGAGGTGGTGAGTGTGGTCGATGGTGTAGACTTGGTTGAGCCCGTGGTGGTGAGTCCGAGCTGACCGATGGTGATTGGTCTTGTGAAGTCGCCTGCCACGCGCCCTCAGTCGCGCCTGACTGAGCTCGTCCACCACGCCTGGAAGGTCAGTGCAATTAAATACTTGATCTTATCTTGCCAAAATTTTCCTCAGCATCAAACCAAATCCACCCAGTCCCAGCTCTCCCCTTCAAAATCTCCAAGTATTTACAAAAGATTTAAACATCCTACGCATCTGAATTTTACGTAATTCGTTAACAAAAAAAAACAGAATGAACATAAGGTTCGAAATATTAAATGATCGCGAATATTTAAGCTAAATACAAAAAAGCCTGACGAGTTACAAACACATTTATGAAACTATAAAATACACGGACATGAAATAATTGAATATGATTAGCTTTCTCCATACAAATTTTATCATAAATTTACATAATTTAAATTCAGTCGTATCCAACGCAACGAAGTCTAAATTTTTACGTTTAGCATTATCAAAATACGTATGCGTGAACAAGTTAAGGAAAGATTTTCGAAATAGAATTCATTTGTTTGAAATAAATCATAACCCTAATGAAGCTTTAAATTTCTGAATAGACAATTCACTCTCTCATTCCGATGGATCGTGGATTGTCGTATCCGTCTAACTGTTTGCATGTTATTAATACATATCAGAGATGATAAGAATCATTATATGATGCGTCTCGCAGGTAACTAACTACTATATTAAAGGTAGATCCGTTGAAAATTTTACGCTAAAATACGAATGTGGTTCGACGAAGTTAAGTTATTGAATTTTGAAAAATCTTATCTAAGAATTAACACTAAAAGCAGACAAATGTCTCTAAATCTCGTTCATCCTAGTTGAAACACTGCCGTTTGGTATTTAAATTGAATCTATTGTATTTAAACATCAAAATTAAATCGTTAAAGAATGCGTTCTGCGGAGATGGAAACAAAATCATCTAAAAGTTGGTTTTGATCATTAGTATTTAAATTTTGAATAAAAATTCACATGATATTGACATAATTATGCCGTGGTATCCGCATGAATTTGTTTGATGAACGTCGAATAAGAGATTTTACACGCAGTAATGATGAAATAATTAAATTTTTACGTTCTCACATGTAATTAAATTTATTTTTCATTAGAAAAACGTAAATATTACATGCCTAAACTAAGAAAATCGTGATTCACAACATTTATCGTTCGCATTATTGAAGTTTAGAATCATGGAAAGCTGTTGAGTGTGGCTTTGTGACCATTTCTGCGGGCGAACGAGCGATCTGTTTACATTTGGCCTTCCATCGGCTCGGGGTACGCGAGGCTGTGGCTTGGGTGCCAAGAATGTTTGATTCAATATTCGTTTCCAACATAGCATGTTGTTACATTTTAGTTTTTACATTACAGTTTTAACGTTGGGTAGTGCAGAAAATGTTACATACATGGTAGTTAAAATTACTTGATGAAGGGATACGTTGCACATCCGTACCTATTATGAGTCTATCGACAACATTGAAATATGAAACATTAATACAACACTACTTTATCGTTCCAAATGACATTCTGCAAATAAGTATTCATTAGGAAGAGAGAGATAAGATGATTCAGATAAAGAAATTATTTTTAGTCGGCCAAATATCAATTTTTTTTAATATGAATGTTTGAATGCACATATATTTTTATTTCGGAGGTGTGAGTTCGGCATGAGATTCTACAGTAACATTTACATTTAAAGCAAAACTCAAATCCCACCGCTCAGCCTCCAATTGTGATGGTTCCTCTATTTTCTCCCACCGATGCCGTACCATTTGTAATAGTTTCTTAGTGGTGATCGCAGTCTTATTGGTTTTCTCGTTATCGTCCTTTCCATGTCTTTAATTACTGCCGACATTTCGTGATTTATATTTCGTGAGTACATTATTCCTCACAATTCTTTTATTTTCTAATCACTATTAATCATGATAGCTTTCAATGCTGCCACCAGCCACTTGGGCAAAGAATATTTATATTTATAAGACATGTTAATTTAAGATATCGGTTAAGCGTTTTGGCAACGTAGCGGAAGGCATATTAATATAAGTACATAGCCGTATTTCTTGGCTTCGTGAAACAATCATTCCTCTTTATCATCATCATCTCCTCCTCCTCTCCTCCTCCTAATTACGGGGGGAAATTAAGGACACGATAGATCTAAACATTTCACTATTGACAATAAAAGTAATCAAAAGTTATGAATTACATATCCTAATCGCTCGCATCCTATCCTACATACTTGAAGACCTGAAGGAGGGGACATTATTACATGGTGGACATGGATTGACACTTAGCTGTGGTTCGACTGCTTTGTAGATTGGCCCGGACTCCAGGCGACGGGCCGCCATTTTTGTACCGCCCGAATCGACCGTTGTGGCGATGCTTAACTGATATTAAAGCAAGGTTTGCGGGTCACTTAATAGAATTTGGAAGCAAGGCACAATTACGTTCGCTATGAGGTGGTTATGTTTAAGTCCTCAATATATTTAGATAAAAGCACGCGCCTGGTCCGCGAGGACCAACGCAATTCGTTTCGTCGCAGCTCACACCTCTGTCAGTGGCATTCGGAGCCCCCCACCTAACTGATTCCCGTCATCGAAGGCAACCCTCGCGGTGGCGCTATCGCCGCTTCTCCCTAGATGCCGACTAGCAATTACGATCTAATCAGATTGATATATGATAGGAAATTATTTCCTAAAACAATTTAAATACGCAGTTACTTACTCTCGTTGACATATTTATACTAACAATCCCCGCAAATATTATTAATAAGAAGTAAACATTACATAAGAGAAATCATTGGAGTTCCTGGCATCTTCTGTTGGGCTGTCGTTGTCCTCGAAGTCCAAGCGGAGATTCTTCCCGAAGGTATAGACGATTTGAAAGAATAGGCGATTTGAAGTGCTCCCACGTTGATACTCAGACTTAATATTGTTTGGTCTTTTAGAACCATTAAGAATACGTTATTGGCCAGATAACGATTCCAGATTCTCAGCGATATTCCGTACACAGTCATGCGGAGAAGCATGACACTCATAAATATATTCATGTTTTTTTAGTCATGATTTTTTAGGACAAAAACATTTTTTTGGTCTCAAATATATTATTCATGTTTTTTCAGTCATGATTTTTTAGTAAAAAACATGTTTTTTTTAAAAAACTGCATGGGGCTTTTTAGGTCACATAAAATATATTTTTTAGTCATGATCCTTTGTAACATTCATTTTTTATTAGTCAGAATTTGGTCAGTGTGAAGTTTAATGCAATCATGAAAATTAATAATTATATTCCAAACAATCACTAAAGGAACCCATTTAAGAACGTTTTACACTAACCAAATTCTGCTCGCTGATGCTTTATTTTCGAATCATTGAACTTTGAAGTTGGACTTCCCGAGCCAAAGGAAGCGAGCGTAATTTAATTAAAAACGGAAGCTAACCCCCTGTTACAAACGTAAAGAGGTTGGGTCGTGAGGGGGAGGCACAGTTCTTCTAGCGAAAATTATAAATAAAGCTTCTAACCCACCCATTAATGTGACGACCACAACCTTGTTTACATCGGCTGGCTCTAAGATGGCGACCACCATGGGCGCTGCCATCTTAGAGACGATGTCAACAAGATTGCGGTCATCACCCAAATGGGTTGGTTAGAAGCTTTATTTATAATTTTCATTAGAAGAACTGTGCCTCCCCCTCCCGACCCAACCTCTTTACGTTTGTAATAGCTTCCGTTATTAATTAAATTCCGTTTCACGCGCTCGCTTCCTTTAGTGCAAAGGCCAACTTCAAAGTTCAATTATTCGAAAATAACGCATCAGCGAGTAGAATTTCATTCGTGTAAAACGTTCTTAAATGGGTTCCTTTAGTGATTCCTGGGATCGCTAATTATTATTTTCTAATTGCATTAAACTTCACATTAACCCAGAATTTTTTGTAAAGAAAACATGTTTTTAAAAAAACAGCATATTTTTTTGGTCACCTTAAATATATTAATATCTATGGTTTTTAGTCATTGTTTTGTAATGAAAACATGAAAAAGAAACCATACAGTAAAAGTGGTGGCAGATAACCCACAATTACCTAGAGTCTAAGAATTACAGCAGGAGCCACAGAACTTATATGGATGGAGTCAAAATTCAGAGCTTATTATGGTAAATCTGAAGGATATGTCAGTTATCGATTTTCCAATTTTTGGTGCCTGAACCTAATTAATTGAATCAAAATAAACAAGTTTTCTTCTACGCACCTTCCGTCTCAAATGAGTGTTTTACGATTTATAGCGATAAGTTTAGTTTCGTCTTTGATGACGAATGCGCTCGAATAAACAGCTACTCATCGATTTTTGAATTTTTGTTGCTTGAATCATGGTAATAACATCGAAATAAACAACTTTTCTTCTATACACTTTTCTCGTCAAAAGAGTATTTAACGAGGTATAGCGGTAGGTTTGGTTTCGTCTTTGATGACGATCGCGCTGGAAGCTAGTGCGCATTGCAGTGTTGCTGTCCGACGTGCTCCTTGAATTACTTGTCGCTTCAAACACAGGAGTTGCGGTAAGTCATTTACCGCTATAACTAATAAAATACTCATTTGAGACGGAAAGTGCATAGAAGAAAACTTGTTCATTTCGATCTAATTAACTATGCTTAGGTTAGGCATCAAAATTTACAAAATCGATAACTGACATATCCTTCAGATTTACCCTTATTATCTCTGCAAAGTCTGATTTTTTTGGTCACATAAAAATAGAATCAGGCATAGTAGAGATAGTAAGCTCTGAATTTTGACTCCATCAATATAAGTTCTGTGGCTCCTGCTGTTCCTCTTAGATGCCTCTAGGCAATTGTGGGTTATCTGCCACCACTTTTACTGTATGGTTTCTTTTTGATGTTTTTATAACAATGAAATGACTAAAAAACATGGATATTAATATATTTCAGGTGTCCAAAAAAAAAACCCAGACATATGCTTAACAAAATTTAGGTGTGCAAAAAAAAACAAAAAAAACAAAAAAAAACACATAAAAAACACGTTTTTTTGCAAAAAAAACCGCAATCAAATAAAACCGTTTTTTTTGCATCACTAAGGCCGTTACTGTGACTTACAAAGGCCCCAACGCTGTCTGCCCTCAATTTCAAGGGGCTGACAAAAGTAAGGTTATGGTTATAAATAGTGATGAGACTGATAAAGACAGACTGTAGAATATTGGAGAAATCAGAGGTCAATATTGAGTTTAATGTTGTCAACGAATTTCATAATTTTGTAGGCATAGATAGGTAATATAGGGTAATGTTAGAATGGCCGGACGGTTCGAATCGTCGGTCATTCTTAGTTAATTTTAAATTTTCGCGCTCGGTAGCTATCTAAAACTCAACACGCAAGGCCTGTAGTGGTGTGATCTGCTACGCGTCTAACGGGTGGGCTTTTGGATTGCTACCGATCGTCAAAATTGTAAATTAACCAAGAATGACCGACGATTCAAACCGACCGGCCATTCGAACATTACCCTAGTCAATTTTAAGACGTTTTACAAGAATGACGTTCTGCCTGGTGATGCGTTATTTTTGAATTATTCAACTTCGAAGCTGGCTTTTGCGCGCCATGAAAGCGCGCGCGGCTAGCATATTTTAATTAACAACGGAAGCTAACCCCCTAACTATTACAAACGTAAAAAGGTTGGGTCGTAAGGGGTAGCCACAGTTCTTTTTATGAAAATTATAAATAATCGTTACTAACTAGAAACCTTTATTTATAATTTTGGTAAATCTGAAGGATATGTCAGTTGTTAATTTTCCACTTTTTGGTGCCTGGACCTAATTAATTGAATCAAAATAAACAAGTTTTCTTCTATGCACTTTCTGTCTCAAATGAGTATTTTACGATTTATAGCGGTAAGTTTAGTTTCGTCTTTGATGACGAATGCGCTCAAATAAACAGCTACTCATAGATTTTCAAATTTTTCTTGCTTGAATCATGCTAATAACATCGAAATAAACAACTTTTCTTCTATACACTTTTTTCGTCAAATGAGTATTTAACGAGGTACAGCGGTAGGTTTGGTTTCGTCTTTGATGACGATCGCGCTGGAAGCGAGTGCGCATTGCAGTGTTGATGTCCGACGTGCTCCTTGAATAACTTGCCGCTTCAAACACTGGAGTTGCGGTAAGTCATTTACCGCTATAACCAATAAAATACTCATTTGAGAAGGAAAGTGTATAGAAGAAAACTTGTTTATTTTGATCTGATTAACTATGCTACGGCATCGAAATTTACAAAATCGATAACTGACATATCCTTCAGATTTACCATAATTTTCACTAGAAGAACTGTGGCTACCTCTCACGACCCAACCTATTTACGTTTGTAATAGGGGGTTAGCTTCC
Source organism: Morinoia aosen (assembly GCA_030386875.1). Classification (NCBI taxonomy): domain Eukaryota; kingdom Metazoa; phylum Arthropoda; class Malacostraca; order Amphipoda; family Talitridae; genus Morinoia; species Morinoia aosen. Next base: position 50,132,618 of record CM059560.1, read on the forward strand.
GTTTCTATTGGCTGTGCTTGTCAAGAAGACAGATAGGCTTGGTGTTGTGATCGTTTGATGTGTGCACATGCTTCTGATCCTCTGACAAAAATTGTGGTGAATTAAAGTGAAGTTGCTGAAAAACTGGTATAGTTTGTATATTCACGTGAGTACAGTGTGTGACATTGTATGGAGTGCTTGTGCGAGTAGTTCTTTTGTCCCGTGAGAGTTGAGACAGAGCATTGGTGTCGTGACTTGCAATTTTTGACTGAGATGTTTTGACTGGTAAGCTTTCTTTGCATATAAATAGTATAGAGTGTGACATGGTATAGGGTGACTGTGAGAGTAGTTGGTAACATTTTTGTTCCCTTTGTTTGATAATCTGATTTTTAGTAGATTTGGTGAGTGAAGACTTCTTCTGCCTATGAAATTTATACTGAGATAGAAGTCTACCTTTGATAATGGCAAGAAATAGAACTGGTTGTAGGAAGGGAGGTGCAAGTGGAATGGATGAGGTGATTGAGTGCATGACTTCTAAAGAGTGGGTAGATATAGATGCATGCAAAGGTTTGAGAGAGATGAGTCGGAGAAAGTTGAGTGATCTTGTAGTCACGTGCTGGAAATGTTTGAATGATGAGAGTAAGAAGTTGAAAGAGGAAGTTGAGAGATTTACAATTATGATGGTTGCTTTAGAGGCTAACTTGAAGGATGAAAAGAAGTTGAATGAAGAAAAGAATGAGAATGGTGCAAATGCAGTAAATGAAGAGGTAAATGATGGTGCAAGGAGTGCAAATGAAGTGGATGATGGTGCAAGGAGTGTGAATGTAGTAAATAAAGTGAATGGTGGTGCAAATGTGACAGATGAGAGTAGAAGGATGAATGAGCATGATGAAAGAAGTACGAATGGAAAGAGAGTGAAGGAGCAACCTGTTGATATGCCACATGAGGTGCAGGCGCCTGTAGTGGAAGTGAATGAAAGGAAGATGGATGGAAAGAGTGATGTGAGTGGAAAAATTGAACGAAACAGTAGTATGAAAGGGAGAGTGAGACCTACAATTAGAATATGTTGTGACAGCATGGTTAAGAATGTGGATAGGTTTGTGAGAATGACTGACCGTAGTGGGTGTACGAGCATGAGAGGGAGTGAAAGAGATTTGTAGGCATGCTGAGGAAGTGATAGATGGAATGGATGAAGGGATAATTGTACTGCAAGGAGGTGGCAATGGATTGCTTGAATGTGAGAGAGAGCGTATGGTGAATGCAATTATGAATGTGGTTGAAAGGGCGTGGAAGAAGAATGTTGAAGTGGCTGTGACCAGCCTGCTGAGAAGGCCTGCATGTGATGAGGAGTATGAAAGGGTGCGAAAGGAGGTGAATAGGGAGGTGCATGAAAGGATTATGAGTATGAAGGCTGAGAGTATGATAAAGCGTGAAATGGGTTCCACCTTACCCAAGAAGGTGAGATGAAACTCTCCAGGAGATACATCCAGTGGATTGGGTGTACTCATATTGCAATGGAAGGTGGAACAGGATGAATGGAAAGCTGTCAGAGCAAAAATGAAAAATGTCGTGAATTGTCCAATAGTGTTGTGAGGTTTGGATGTATAAATATGCGTGGATGGAATGCAGGAAAGTTAGATGACCTTGTAGCAGAATTTGAGAATGGAGATTTGGATTGTGTTGGTGTAGTAGAGACCCAAATGCGTGATAGAGTCAGTTTAAAATGTAAGGAGAGTAAGTACTACATGATTGGAAAAGGGCGTGTAAGTTGGCAGAAAAGAGATGGTGGAGTTGGTCTCATTGTAAAAAATGCTCTAAATTGGAAATTAGAAGAAATTCCTGTTGGAAATGAACCTGAGAGTGAAGATCTGTTAGTAATAAAGTGTGAAAGAATGCATATGAGAGAATGTGTTATTGTGGTTGTATGCTATATGACAACTGATGGTATTTTAGCTCATCAAGAGAATGTAAAAAAGTATGAAATATTAACAAGAATTGTGCAACAGCATTGCAGATGCCCTCTGATTGTGATGGGTGATATGAATGGCCATGTTGGTATACTTGGTGAGCCTATGAATGCAAATGGACAAAAATTGATTGATTTCTGTGATGAGAATGAACTTGAGAATCTAAATGTAACAATAGGAAATGGCTTGCATACATGGCAAAGCAGGGAATGTAAAACCGCAATTGATTATATGATAGTGAATAGTAGAGCAAGAATATGTGTCAGAGAAATGTTTGTAGATGAAGATGATTTTGATATTGATAGTGACCATAAAATGCTTGTACTAGAATATAATTGTGGTGGAAAGGAGTCAATGCAGAAGGTCAGCAGAGTAAAAGAAAATTGGCGTATAAAAATGGCAAACTGGGAAGAATTTAGAAATGAACTGAGTAGATGTAACTGGAACAGGTGTGGAAATGTAAATGACCTAAATGGGGAGATTGTAAGAACCTTGTATGATGTGGCAGAGCAAAAGATTGGTAGAATGAAATGCAGGAAAAGTGCAAGGAATGCTAGATGGTTTACGAGTGAGATAAAGGAATAACGAATGAGAAGAAAGACTTTGAATGAAAAACAACGAAAGATTAGGAAAATGTATGAAAGACGCAGAATTACTAAGGATGAATGGCTGAGTGTATGGAATGAGTACAAGGACCAGCAGAAGAAAGTAAAGAGAATGATCAATGAGGCTAGAGTTAAAGAGGAGAGACACCAAGTTGAAAATCTAAGAAAGAAAGGTCCAGATGGAATAAAAGATTGGTATAGGTTTATACAAGGTAATGATAGAGGTAGTGAAGTTCAAGTTGATGAATTAGTAGTCAATGATCGCAGTGTGCAAGATAGGATGCAAATGGTAAAAGCAGTTGAAGAGAACTGGGAGGACATTGGTGGAATGAATGAGCAGGTTACAGATGATGAACCCGTAAATTTTCCGATAGATGAACGTGAACTGCAAATGGAGGACAAAATCACTTGTGAAGAGATTGTAAGTTTTTTGAAGAAAGTGAAAATGGAAAGGCATGTGGCCCTGATAAGATCCCATATGAGTTCTATAAATGTGGAGGAGAAAGTGTAGTCAGTATGTTGAAATGTTTATTTGATGAGATATGGAAGAGTGAAAGAGTACTGGATGACTGGAACTAGTGTAATGTAGTGCTGTTGCACAAGGGTGGACATAAGAGTATGAAAGAACTTAAAAATTACAGACCAATTGCACTGGGCAACACTGTATGTAAGATCTTTCGTGGTATTTTGAATGAGAGAATGAAAAATTTAGTTGAGGAATTAAGAGTGCTGGGAGAAGAACAGAATGGTTTTAGGCAAGATAGACGTGGGGAGGATAATCTGTTTGTAGTGAGTGAAATAATTGAGCGAATGAAGAATGATGATAATAAGGTATATTTAGCATTCCTGGATATTGAAAAGGCGTATGACAGAGTGGATCGGGTTAGGCTGTTTGAAATTTTGAGAGAAATTGGTTTTAGCAGAAAAATAGTGAACATTGTACAGAGTCTGTATGAGAACACAAGTGCTATCTACAGGTTAGGAAATTTGGAAACAGGGCAAGTGAGGAGTGTTAGAGGAGTGAGACAGGGCTGTACTCTGTCCCCCCTATTGTTTGGATTGTACACAGAAGAATTAGCAGTTCGACTGAGAGGGAGTGGCTTAGGACTGAAAGTTGGTAATGAGAGACTGAGCTGTTTGTTGTATGCTGATGATGTGGTTGTGGTTAGTGAATGTGGTCATGAACTACAAAGGATGCTTGACATTGTGAACGGATATAGTACAGATTTCAAGATGAACTTTGGTGCCGATAAAAGTAAGGTCATGGTTATAAATAGTGATGAGACTGATAGAGACAGACTGTGGAATATTGGAGAAATCAGAATAGGTAGAACAAAAGAATACAAATATCTAGGTTGTGTGATAAGTGAAGATAGATGTACTAGAACTAAAGGTGAGAAAGTGGCAAAAGCAATGCAGTGGAGTAGACAGTTAAGTAGTGTGGCCAGATACAGAGCAAACAAGTATGAATGTGTGAGAGGAATGTGAAAGTATGTTGCTGTACCTAGTGTCATGTATGGTATGAGTGCTCTTGCCTGGAATGGAAGTGATCTTGAAAAGCTGGATGTAATACAAAATATGGTAGGACGTTTAGCAGTGGGTGCTTCAAAATGGACAGCTACTGAAGCCATTAGAGGTGACCTAAGGTGGAGCCTATTTTCAGAAAGAATGATGAAAGCACTGCTGAATTATTAGGTGAGAATTGAAAGAATGCAGAACAGCAGGTGGGTAAAGCAAATTTTTGAATGAAATCTTCCAAGTGTAAGCTATTGTGAGAAAGTATGTTGGGGGCATGCAAGGAAACATAGTATGCAAAAGATTATTCATGTTAGAATAGGAAAATTAGAATAGAATAGGAAAATTCCTATAATTATAGGAATGTTGGAGGTGTAGGGCCTGAGTGGGACTGCAAGAGATGGAAAAAAGAGAGGTAAATGTGTAGCATTTGGTAATAATCAATTTTTAAATTTTTGAGGCATAAACATGGTTAATTATGGTTAATAAACATGGTTAAACATGGTTAATTAACCATAAACATGGTTAATAAACAAGTTTTCTTCTATGCACTTTCCGTCGCAAATGAGTATTTTAACAGTTGTAACGGTAGGTTTAGTTTCGTCTTTGATTAAGAATGCGCTCAAATAAATAGCTACTCATAGACTTTCGAATTTTTATTGGGTGAATCGTGGTAAAGACATGAAAATAAAGTCAATATTGAGTTTAATGTTGTCAACAAATTTCATAATTTCGTAGGTATAGATGGGTAATATAGTCGATTTTAAGACGTTTTACAAGAATGACAATGTGCCTGGAAATGCTTAGTTTTCGAGTTATTTAAGTTTGAAGTTATACAAACGGCGCCCCTGAATGGCCTTTTTTGCGCAAAAGCAGTCATTGTTTTTGCAATGAAGCAGCCATCTTAGAGTCGTTGTAAACAAACGTCAGTAGAAACCTTAATTTATAATTTTCACTAAAAGAACTGTGGCTACCCCTCACGACCCAACCTCTTTACGTTTGTAATAGGGGGTTTAGCTTCCGGTATTAATTAAAATACGCTAGCCGCGCGTGCTTCCATGGCGCGCACAAGCCAGCTTCAAAGTTGAATAATTCAAAAATAACGCATCACCGGGCAGAATGTCATTCTTGTAAAACGTCTTATAATCGACTATGTTACCTATCTATACCTAAGAAATTATGAAATTCGTTGACATTAAACTCAATATTGACCCAAAATAAACAACTTTTCTTCTATACACTTTTTTGTCAAATGAGTATTTAACAAGATATAGGCTAGCGGTAGGTTTGGTTTTATCTTTGATGACGATCGGGCTGGAAGCGAGACGACATTGCAGTGATGCCGTCCGACGTGCTGTTTGAATTACTTGCCGCTTCAAACACTAGAGTTGCGCACAGTAATTTACCGCTGTAACTCATTAAATATTCGTTTGTGATGGAAAGTGCATGAAGAAAAACTTGTTTATTTAAACCTAATTAACTATGTTAATGCCTCGAAAACTAGAAAATCGGTTATTACCAAACGCTACATATTTACCAAAAGAGGTTGAGAGGCAAATAACATAGTATGGATTGAATAAGTGGAAGTTAGCATGATGCGGAAGCCTACACTTAACTGGTATATGAAAAAGGAAGCACCTTAATTTGAGATGTTCTATGATGGTAGTTTTGGAAGTTAACTTTTGTTTGCTGTGAGATGTAAGACATTGAGTGTGAACAGACGTACATGGAGGTAGAATGAGAATAATAAGATTATTTCGGCAGTGTAATAGGGGAGTGGAGGAAACAATTGAGGATTTTGTGCTGGAATGTAGTAAGTATGAGTAAGAGAGAGAGAGAGTTTCATGAATGTGGTGTTTAAGCAGTATGGAGAGAATGAGTAGTATGCCAAATGTGCTGAAGATGATTGTGATATGAGCCTGTCTTGCTGAATTGGATCAAGAGTCTAATTTGAGTATCATTGATGCTATGAAAATGTTTCTTGTGCATGCCTGGAGTAAGAGATGGTGACTGAAATGAGCCAGTCAGGTGGAGTGGGCAGTAATAACCCAATATGCCTAAGGATGGTGTTTTGACACACTGGTTATCCTAGTGATGCCGTCCAATGGCAGCTTGTGACAAGGATTGGTAGATCCTGAGTAGTTTAGTGGACAAGTCTGGTACCAAGCGCTGAACTCTCTGTGGGAAAATTGTGGAGGGAATTGTAGGCCGTTACAAAGGCCCCAACGCTGTCGGCGTTCAAGTTCAAGTATTGAAAGCAGTTGAAGAATTCTGGGAAGACATTGGTGGAATGAATGAGCAGGTAACAGATGATGAACTCGTAAATTTTCTGATTAATGAACATTAGCTGCAAATGGAAGACGAAATCACTTGTGAAGAGATTGTAAGTTTTTTTGAAGAAAGTGAAAAAAGGAAAAGCATGGGGCCCTGTGCCTACCGTATGAGTTCTATAAATGTGGAGGAGAGAATGTAGTCAATATGTTGAAGTGTTTATTTGATGAGATATGGAAGAGTGAGAGAGTACCGGATGACTGGAACTAGTGTAATGTAGTTTTGTTGCATAAGGGTGGGCATAAGAGTATGAAAGAACTTGAAAATTACAGACCAATTGCCCTGGCTGACACTGTATGTGAGATATTTTGTGTTATTTTGAATGATAGAATGAAACATTTAGTAGAAGAACTAGGAGACCTATGTGAAGAACAGAATGGGTTTAGGCAAAATAGACGTGGTGAGGATGATCTGTTTGTGTAGAGTGAGATAATTGAGTGAATGAGGAAGGATGATTAGAAGCTATATTTAGCATTCCTGGATATTGAGGAAGCGTACGACAGAGTGGATCGGGTTAGGCTGTTTGAAATTTTGAGAAAAGTTGGATTTAGCAGAAAAATAGGGTAAATGTTAAGTATATGCTAGTAATCGATTTTTAGGTTTTCGGTGCCTGAACATAGTTAATTAATTCAAAATAAACAAGTTTTCTTTTATGCACTTTTTGCCGCAAATGAGTATTCAACTAATTATAGCGGTGAATTAGTTACCGAAACTCAAGTGTTTAAAGCGGGAAGTAATTCATCGATGGCAACACAGCAATAGAGTCTCGCTTCCGGCGTTGTCTTCGTCAAAGACAAAACTTAACCTACCTAGCTAACTCTTAAAATATTGACGAAAAAAGTGTACAGAAGAAAAGTTGTTTATTTTGATATTACCATGATTCAAGCAACAAAAATTTGAAAATCAATGAGTAGCTGTTTATTCAAGCGCATTTGTCATCAAAGACTAAACTAAACCTACCGCTATAACTCGTAATATAATCATTTCACACGGAAAGTGCATAGAAGAAAATCTGTTTATTTTGATTAAATTAATTATGCTTAGGCACCGAAAAGTCGGTAATTGATTATTGTCCTTTCCTTCAGATTTACCAGTTTTTCTTGTACGTGCCTGGAGTAAAAGAGGAATGGGCCAGTTATGTAGAGTGGGCTGTAATGACCCACCATGCACGGAGATGGTGTCTTAACGTACTGGTCATCCCAGTGATGCCGTCTTATGGCAGTTTGTGACAAGGATTTGTGTATCCTGAGTAGTTTATTGGACAACTCAGGTACACAGAGGCTGAACTCTTTGTGTGAATATTGTGAGTATTGTGGAGGGAATTGTAGGCCATTAGAATTCAAATGCCCCGACGCTGTCCGCCCACAACGTTCAAGTGCAAGTTGATAAGGAAGCATGAATTTACTTCTATTATGGGTTAAATGGTCGTGATACCCAGTTTGTGTAGTTACTAATTGTTTAAGGTTATTTTTGCCATCATTGGTCCATAATTTCATAAATGTTACATATGGAGAACTTGTAGAGATCCAAAAGTTTAAGTATTTGGAAACTTTTGAATGAATCATTTGTGTGAGCATTATTCTCTAGATTCTTTACTGCTCTAATGGTTTTTTTGTACGGTAAAAAGTATATTGGTTTTGTTTTGATCAGTTCCGTGCAGTGGTTCTATTTGGTATTGCAAGTATGTTGAAATATGAGCGTTTGGTAAAGCATTTGCAAAGCTTTTTCAGGCTGAAATTTTCACCTTTTGGATACCTACACTGGATTTTGATAATTTAGGACCAATACACTCCTGATCAAGAGTTTAAGGGGATCATCCGAGTTGGAGACCTTTTTTGGTCCGATTCGTTTGAAAATTGGCCAGTATATGTCTTTTGTGAAAGTAAACCTTTTTTACTCCTGTCATGTTTCCGATTTAGGCCTTAGTTTTTTTTTTGACAAAAAATGTGTTTTTTGGTATATTTTATGTATGTTTCAAGATGTATCAACTCATTGAGTTTTGATGCTAGAACAAAAACACAGTTTTAGAATCCTTGGAACATTTCTAACAAACGCTCGTTCAGTTTTTTCAAATTCAAATTTTTTCTATTTTTCAAAATTTTTTGAAATTTCAAAAGTCAGCAACAATTTTTTGGGTAGAGCTATATATTTCTTCAAAGAATTCTAATTTGAAAACAAGCCGAACGAACGTTTGTTACAAATGTTTCAAGGATTCTAAAACTGTCTTTGGATTTGTTCTAGCATCAAAACTCAAGGACCAATGTTGTTTTGAATGGTAAAAAAGGAAAATTTTTGACTGCAGCCCAAAAATGAACTATGTCAATTGAATTTGAATATAACGAAAATTTTTTGTACATGAATGCAGTTTCCATGATATATTTCGATGTACGAACAATGACCAGCATTTTCCTATTGAATTTCAAGTAAACATATGAAAAATATCATTTTTATGAGTGAATAAAAATAATACATTTTCAGTACTGACCATGTTCAGACTTTTTCAATTTCTTTCGTCCGATTTGTTTGAAAATTGGCCAGTATATGTATGTCGTGAAAGGAAACCTTTTTCACTCGTGTCACTTTTTCTATTTATGCCTTATTTTTTATTTGTTATTTTTTTGATGAAAAAGAGTATTTTGGAATATTTTTTTGGATATTTCAAAACGGGACTCGCCCTCGAGTTTTGATGCTAGAACAAAACCAAAACCAGTTATAGAATCCTTGAAGCATTTCTAACTAACTCACATTGGCTTTTTTCCAATTTGAAAAGTTTCAAAATTTTGTCAATTTTTTTCAAAATTTCTAAACCCAAAATTTTTTGGGGGGTTTAGAGCTATATATTTTTTCAAAGAATTCGAATTTGAAAAAAAGCCGAACGAAAGTTTGTTACAAATGTTTCAAGGATTCTAAAACTGTCTTTGGATTTGTTCTAGCATGAAAACTCGAGGATGGATGTCGTTTTGAATGTAAAAAAGTCAACTTTTCACTAGAGCCCAAAAACAAATTATGTCTATTGAATTTGAATATAATGGAAATTTTTGTACATGAATGCAGTTTCCATGATCTATTTCGATGTACAAACAATGAGCAACATTTTCCTTGTGAATTTCAAGTAAACATATAAGAAATATTGTTTTTATGAGTAAATAAAAATAATACATTTTATTTCAGTACTCACCATGTTCAGACTTTTTAAATTTTTTCCGTCCGATTTGTTTGAAAATTGGCCAGTATATGTATTTTGTGAAAGGAAACCTTTTTTACTTGTCACTTTTTTGATTTATGCCTTAGTTTTTATTTCCTTTTTGGAAAAAAAGAGTATTTCGGTGTATTTTTTTTGGATATTTCAAAACGAGACTCATCAAGTTTTGATGCTAGAACAAACCAAAACCAGTTTTAGAATTCTTGAAACATTTCTAACAAACTCAAATTGGCTTTTTTTCATATTTGAATAGTTTTAACGATCCTTTTTCAACAAGAAAGAAATTGGGCCTAAAAATCATCAATTTCGGTCCCCTTTTCACCCCCCCAGAGGGGGTGAAAAGGGGAGGGGCTGAGAGGAGGAAGTTGGATGTGTTTGAGATGAAGTGTTTGAGGAGCATGTATGGAGTAACAAGAAGAGATAGGATCAGGAATGAGTTGGTAAGGGAGCAGACGGGTGTTATCAATAAGTTGAGCAGGATTCTAAAACTGTCTTTGGATTTGTTCTAGCATGAAAACTCGAGGATGGATGTCGTTTTGAATGTAAAAAAGTCAACTTTTCACTAGAGCCCAAAAACAAATTATGTCTATTGAATTTGAATATAATGGAAATTTTTGTACATGAATGCAGTTTCCATGATCTATTTCGATGTACAAACAATGAGCAACATTTTCCTTGTGAATTTCAAGTAAACATATAAGAAATATTGTTTTTATGAGTAAATAAAAATAATACATTTTATTTCAGTACTCACCATGTTCAGACTTTTTAAATTTTTTCCGTCCGATTTGTTTGAAAATTGGCCAGTATATGTATTTTGTGAAAGGAAACCTTTTTTACTTGTCACTTTTTTGATTTATGCCTTAGTTTTTATTTCCTTTTTGGAAAAAAAGAGTATTTCGGTGTATTTTTTTTGGATATTTCAAAACGAGACTCATCAAGTTTTGATGCTAGAACAAACCAAAACCAGTTTTAGAATTCTTGAAACATTTCTAACAAACTCAAATTGGCTTTTTTTCATATTTGAATAGTTTTAACGATCCTTTTTCAACAAGAAAGAAATTGGGCCTAAAAATCAATTTCGGTCCCCTTTCAACCCCTCTGGGGGGGGGGGGGGTTCTAGTGTCTGTAGGGCCATAAAATTTCATGGCACAATAACCCATCTCCTAAGGATCCTTTTTCAACAAAAAAATAATTTTCAGTGGGGGGAGCCGTCGGGGCCCAATGGGGCTGCGGATGATCCCCTCAAGACCACTTGAATGGTTCCCAGTTGTGACAGGTGTGAGACAGGGATGTGTGATGTTGCTGTGGTTGTTTAATTTGTTTATGGATGGTGTGGTGAGAGAAGTGAATGCCAGAGTGTTGGGAAAAGGTGCGCAGTTGGTGGGACAAAATGAAATGTATTGGGAAGTGTGTCAGCTGTTGTTTGCAGATGATACAGCGCTTGTGGCTGATTCAGAGGAAAAACTGAGGAGACTGGTTGCAGAGTTTGGTAGAGTATGCAAAAGGCGGAAATTGAGGGTAAATGTGAATAAAAAGTAAGGTGATGAGATGTTCAAGAGGTGGAGTGTTTGGAACTTTGGATGTGAGGTTGAATGGTGAAGTTTTAGAGGAGGTAGAGCATTTTAGGTACCTTGGGTCGGATGTGACTTTTAAGGATAGTATGGAAGTAGAAGTGAGGCATCGAGTGAGTGAAGGCTGTAAGACATTGGGTGCAATGAGGAAAGTTTTTGAATGCAGGAGTTTGAGTATGAATGCTAAGAGGGGACTGATGAAAGCTTGATTGTGCCAGTTTTGTTGTTTGGAGCAGAGTCCTGGGGGTTGAGAGCAGCTGAGAGGAGGAAGTTGGATGTGTTTGAGATGAAGTGTTTGAGGAGCATGTATGGAGTAACAAGAAGAGATAGGATCAGGAATGAGTTGGTAAGGGAGCAGACGGGTGTTATCAATAAGTTGAGCAGGCGAGTGGATGAAAGAGTGCTTGGATGGTATGGGCATGTTGAAAGAATGAATGTTGAGCGGCTGGTGAAAAAGATATATATGTCAGAAGTGAGTGGTCTTCGAGCGCGAGGTAGACTACGGATGAGTTGAATGGATGGGGTGAAACATGCTTTGTATGAGAGGGGCCTGACTGTGGACGTGGCGTGAGGGATGGCTGCGGACAGAAGTGAGTGGGGGCAGTGCATAAGAAGGTAATTTTATTTTTGACGCGGTACTGGAAGTTGCCCGCGTGTGATGGGGTTGACCTGTCCTGTGCGGGGGAGGGGCTGCACTCAATGAAGCAGTCGGGGTAAACCAGCTATGGCTGTCGGGCCTAACTGGGGAAGGTGGTTGTGCTGGGCCTGGGCTGCTGATCCTGGCAGTTCAGGTGCGGCCAGTGCTTCCTCTCTCGCCTCCTAGTGACTAAGTGCGGTGATTGTGGCCTGCTGTCGGCTACCCTCCCATAGGGAGGATAAGCCCGGTATATGTATGTATGTAGTAGTGTATATTTCTGATACATGTAACTGCTCTCAAAAAATCTTTTCTTGATATTCATTGAAATCATAACATGCCAATTATACCTGCTTTGTATCAAGTATGATTGATTTGCCATTCTTTTCTTCTATTGTTTTACCCATCAGGGGGATACAACTATTGTATCTATGGGAATTAGCGCTCCCAGGGGAACCATGTGAGGGCCCGAGCTAAAGGTTAGGTAGGCTTCCTTTTGTTGTAATAAAATAGGTTTTTGTTTTGTTATGGACCATCTTTTTTCGGTTCACTGCTGTCCTGTTTTTCAGCACCTACTACTTTCTTCTTCAACTTTTTTCTTGTTTCATGAACTTCTTTCCTTGCTTACTGGTTCTGTGCACCCTGTGCATGGATTCCGCGTTCCCTCAACTCCATACTAAATGGTGCCTTCCTCTTTCCTCTTTCCTCTCTTAGAACATCTTAGTTGTGGTTAAGGGAGGCTTAAACTTTCCTATGTAATAATAATAATAATAATAATAATAATAATTCTATTGTTTTATGTGTATAGTAATCTATTTCTTAAATCATCCTCTGTTTCTTTTCAGAGATTGTTCATATACTTGTAACAATGATCAATTCTGGAGAATTCAGTCCTCCCGGTAGTGACTGCACAAGTTGCAGTGTTGATTTGAAAGTTTCAGATGCTGGATCTTCCTTAGCAAAATTGACAGATCTTGCCTTGACTGAATTCAAGATTCCTCTGCCTCCTAAGCGGAAAAAGAAGAAGAAAGTTATGGATGAAGAAACGTATGTTCATGTAAGTTAATGTTTTCATATTGAAATTACATCTGTATTATTTTGACTTGAACCTCAAAATATTTTTAAAATTTTTTTTCATGGAAAGACATGCCAGATTCTCTACTTGTAGAACAATTGGATGTTAACTTACAGTATCTTCTTTTCTGTATAATGATGCAAACAAGGAATAATTTCCCATGTAAATGATTTACTATATTTTTTACTAAACTTTAGCTAATATTCAGTAACTATTCAATTTTTTTTCAGGAACTCGGTAAAATTATTGAGCGAGACTTTTTTCCTGATCTCGAGAACCTGAAAGACAAGGTTGCATTTCTGGAGGCCAAAGAGCTCAACGATGTAGAACGGCTCCAGTCTCTATACAAAAAATACTCCACAGGAGGCAGGCTGCCAACTCCTGCTACTGCTGATGAAAGTCCTGCTACTTTTGACACTCCTGAGCCTGAAGAAAGACAAACCAAGAGGAAAAAAGTGTTTGCACAGTCTACTGACCATGCTTCTGATGGTAGTCAAAAACCTGGAAAAGAAGCAGAGGATAACAAGTGAGTGACTCCATTGTATGTGAAAGACACAAAGCAGGTCTATTTGTTATTTATGAAGATATGCTTTCTTAAGTTCAAATACTGGCAAAATTTTTTGTTGAGTTTGTTAAAAACAAATGCACCATCATTAAAACAATTATAAAATAAATTTGAATACAGTATGAGTACAAAAATATTTTCATCAAAACCGGAGAATTGGGCTGATGTGATTGACCAGAACCTTTTCAAGTAGCTTTGATATGTCTTAAGCAGTGTGTGTATGAAAATAATGTGCATAAAATTTCATTTGCAACTAGCTGTAAGCTGTGGAAAAACATAAACCATTCTTTTGTGCTTGTTATTTAAATCAACTAAGTTTTAAAAATGGTAATAGACAAGCAACAGTCAATACCATAGACTCAAATCAAAATAATCCAGTTCTTTTCCATTTATGTTGAGACTTTCATTGTACATTTTTTCATTTCTTGTGAAGTGGCATATGATGATGTATTTGATAACCTCCTCTCTTCTTGTAACCCTTTGTAGCCTAAATTGATATAATTTTATGCTGGGTACAAATATTTTTTTAATCCATGGGATCTTGTGTGAGAACACACCTTGTGCATGGAAATCCTATTCCCTCAACTTACTACTAAATGGTGCCTGTAACTTTCCTTTCTTAGGAACACCTTTATTGTGGTTGGAGACAGAAACTAACGTATAATCTCAATTTTACTGATAATTTGTCTCATTGATGTTACACTATTTCTCATTTAATTAGATTCTCAGCTTTGTTTGATAAACTTTTTTTACTATTTCAAATTAAAATTTTGTTCATGTTTACTGCATAAATTTTATTTCTATGTTTCTAAATCTTTGCTCCCTCAAGGAGATATGGTACTTATGGGAATTAGTGCTCCCAAAAGAAAGATATGAGGTCTTGAGCTGAGGATTTGGCAGTGCGTTTCTTGAAATGAAATACATTTTTTTTTACAGACAATGTTCTGTATTTTGGTTTCACTGCTGTCCTTTTCATCAGTACTTGTCAATTTCTTATCCAATTTTTATTATGTTTCATGAAATTTTTCCAACCTTGCAGTTTTTTTGTGCTGGGGGTGAAGATACACTTTGTGCACAGATTTGTGTTAGTTTAATTTTGTATTAGATGTTACCTCCCTCTTCCTCCCTTGGGAACAGCTTTTTAATGATTTGGGAAGCTTAAGCTTTTTTATAATTCAATTTTTGAATTCTGTTGATAAAGAAATTCTCTAATGACATTAATAACTCTCTCATAATGCTCATAATATAATCTGTAGAACTATTATCTAAATTCTTTTCAGATAATGATCAGATAATAATGTTTACTTATGATTACTGGCCCAACTTTCATTCATATTTCAAATGCTTTTCAAATATGTATTTTCCTTACCATTAAAGATATCATACACAGCCTTGTATCCTGTAACATCCCTATAAATTTGGGTGTTATTTGACCTTTATTTTCTCCTTTAACCTTAGTTTCAATGTTGACATGATTAAAAAAAAATTTTCTTCCTAGCAAAGTAAATTAACCTAACCCATTGTAAGTGAACGGAATCTAACCTATCTTAACTGAACCTTACTTAACTCGACCTCACCTCAACTTAACCTCAACACTTGGGCGTGCACATAGTACATAAATGTTCATTATAACCATTATGTGTTAGTGAATAAAGATTTGGGCTGTCATAGGAAATGTGTTGAAAAATCCCAAAAATAAATCTGGTGAAAACCTAATAGTCTGAGTCATTTAAATTCAGTAATAAATTATGTCACCCTCAGCTTGGTTCAGTCAAGAGTGGAAGAGAAATCTTGAACAAAAAAAAAATGTAACCTAAAAGTACAAAGGAGGAATGTCACATTTGTAATATTTATGTCATTCTTTCACTTATTGATGTATTTTTGTTTCTTTCAGTAAGAAAGAGAAGGAAGGAGAAACAGCGTCTAAACAAATTTCTCTGGATGACTTCTTAGCACGTAACACCAGTGAGGATGATGACAGTTTTGAGCAAATAATGGAAGATGCAAGACAGAAACTTGTGCAAAAGGTCAGTGTGAAGTTGCTTTCAGGCTTAAATGCCTATATTTGTAGTTATTAAGCCATGAATTTTAGACTTTTTTTGTGTATTAGTCAGATGTAGCCACATAGAGTAAACATATGTTATTTTTGTGTTCTAAAATACTCAGTGATTAGCAAAAAACTGGTGTTAAGCACAAATTGGGCAATTCTTAGCTCCTTCTTGAACTGATGTGCATTCATAAGTGCATTCATGTTAGACAATAGGAGAAATGTTGCTGTCCTTTTCAATGTTCAAAACCTAAAATCCATTTCACTAATAAATACTTCTAACCATCTTAACATTGGCTAAGCCAATTATTCCATAGTTTGATCTTCATCAATTTCAACAGCAGGGTTTGCTTAAATAGATAAGAATGATTGAGCTTATGCTCATGATGACATTGCTAACCACTCATGTGTATTACATTACTAACTCTCAGGAATAGGAACAGCTGTCACGAGGAGGTCAAATAGGTCCTTTTTATTCAGTGCCTTGTGTGCTGGCCAGTCACTATTAAGAAAATAAAGTTATTTTAAAATAATTATTGAGTGTAAAAGCATTTTATACTGAATTGGAGTTTACAAAATAGTGAGAGTTGTTTACTTGTTATGTTTTATATACCATACATTTTGTGTCATTTCAATTAGAAATTGGCTTCTGATAGGAATACCATAAAAGTATAGTCGTTTTTATATTAGTTGTTTGTAACGGTAAATTCAATTAATTAGGTCATGAGTTACATGACTTATTTTTGATATTTTTGTTTATGAGTGACTTGGTAATAATTAATAAAAAATATGAATTTTTTTAAAACCTTTTGGTAGTTTTGTTTTGTAAAAATCTGTAACTGATGCATCAATTTGTGCAATATTTTAATCATTCTGAAAGATTTATTTTTCATTTTAAAAAATGAATAATTAGAGATGAAGTTTGCTTCTTGTACACCAGGAAATTGATATAAAAAATGTACAAATATCTTTTCCTTTATTTAGTTATTTTTCATTATGTTTTAATGGTTTCTTACACTTATTTTTGTAGAAGCTTTTCAAAATATGACTAATTCAATGCTAGAAAATATGCCAAGGAAATAACAAATACAATCTGTCATTACTAGTTTGTATTCCAGTGAAATTTTCCTTTAAAAAATCTGTCAAAAGGTATTTCAATTTACTCATAATTTTCATACAAATTTTAACTACCATTCACGATTTTCATGCAACTAATAACTGGGGTATAAATATGACATAAGTATAAATTGCATTAAACCATCAATTATTAAATTCATTTTCAGAAAGCATGGATGTTCAATGCAGAAGCCCTTCACAATGCCAAGTATGCACCAGACCTCTCCATGAAAGCCCTCCCAGCGAGCGATCATGAAGCTCGTGCTATTGAGAAGAGTGCTTCCAAGAAGCCCCTTGCTCTTGAGAACTGGAAGTACAAAACCTTCAGCTCCATCATGTATGTTCCAGATGGTGAGTGAGCTTGTGACTTGGTAAGAAAACCAGCAGTTTCATCATGTATGTTCCAGATGGTGTGTGAGCTTGTGACTTGGTAAGAAAACCTTCAGTTTCATCATGTATGTGCCAGATGGCGAGTGAGCTTTTGACTTGGTAAGAAAACCTTCAGTTCCATCATGTATGTTCCAGATGGTGAGTGAGCTTGTGACTTGGTAAGAAAACCTTCAGTTTCATTATGTATGTTCCAGATGGTGAGTGAGCTTGTGACTTGGTAAGAAAACCTTCAGTTCCATCGTGTATGTTCCAGATGGTGAATGAGCTTGTGACGTGGTAAGAAAACCTTCAGCTCCATCATGTATGTTCCAGATGGTGAGTGAGCTTTTGACTTGGTAAGAAAACCTTCAGTTTCATCATGTATGTTCCAGATGATGAATGAGCTTGTGACTTGGTAAGAAAACTTTCAGTTTCATCATGTATGTTCCAGATGGTGAGTGAGCTTGTGAATTGGTAAGAAAACCTTCAGTTTCATCATGTATGTTCCAGATGGTGATTGAGCTTGTGACTTGGTAAGAAAACCTTCAGTTTCAACATGTATGTTCCAGATGGTGAGTGAGCTTGTGACTTGGTACGAAAACCTTCAGTTCCATCATGTATGTTCCAGATGGTGAGTGAGCTTGTGACTTGGTAAGAAAACCTTCAGTTCCATCATGTATGTTCCAGATGGTGAGTGAGCTTTTGACTTGGTAAGAAAACCTTCAGTTCCATCATGTATGTTCCAGATGGTGAGTGAGCTTGTGACTTGGTAGAAAAATTTTATGAAAAATATGAATTTTTGTCGAATTGTTCTTGTTCAATGCATTTCTATAGTTTTTGGTGATTACACACGAAGTGAACAGCAACTAGCTAAACTTGTGAGAATATTCTGTCTTTTTTTTAAATTTGAATATTTTCACTATAACTAACCTATCTATTTTTTGCCTCAATTTATCTTTAAATTTTCTAGCCTTGGTTATCTAAAAAGATATCTTGGTTATCAGTCTGAATTAACAATCACTTTTCTACTTGCTAAATGTCAGTTGACCAAAAAGAACTGGAAAATTGCAATAATTCTTGGTGGTTTGCAGAACAGAAAGAAAAATGCATCATGGATCTAGGGATGCAATATATCTTATTAAATGCAACTCAATGATAATGATAACTTATAATGGACGATGCTTTACTTGCATAAAAGTTTATGGAGCTATTTGATTTCTTAAGATTTCAAATAAATTGATTTATAAATTATAGTTTGGGATTTTTTTTAGTTAACCTCAATTAAAAAGCAATGGAAATGTATAGCCAGTAGTATAGATATTTTTATAATTTTTACTATCCTGAGTTTTTAGGAAATACCTTGGGAATTTCATATATTTCAGGCCTCAATAGACTTGTTATTCATTATTAAGGATGCATTTGGTGTGACACACGGATGATGCATAGGTTAGTACGAGTGTGTTAATATATAGAAATAAGTTTTTCTTGTGTTTATTCTACAGTCAGAATGATGCGTTAAGTTGCCATGAGTTAGACTTAAAGTACACGTTTGATTGGAATCAGCTAGTAAATTATTCCTGCTTGCAAGTCTTTAAAAGCTTCCAAATTTGCAATTAATGAGCACTATTCCATTGTTTTGCCTAAAGGCCAAAGTGTTTATTTGATCCCTGACAAATTGCTGTTCAGGTAAGAATAGCATTTTACTTGAGCAAATTCAAAATTCAGGTGAGAAAGAAAAATCTGATTAGATATCAATGAATGTATTGTATTGTAATTTTCATGCAAATTTTGGTCTTGATCATTCTTAATAAAACTTTACCGCAACAATGGTGAAACATATTGCATTCGAATTTAATAATTCAAAATAGCAACTGTGTTAGAAATAAGTGAATGGAACTAAAATGAAAAAACACTAATAATAATTATTGTTAGAAAATGCTAATTCTTCCTGATAAAATAACTCCAGTCAATCATGCCTCTTGCGTAGATATGACGTTTAAAATCAAATGTTAAAATGCTTGCTACTGTATTATTTTCAAATCCCTGAAGATTTCTAACATTTATGCACAAAAACAAAGAAGGTTGAGTATACTTACCTTGGTAGGGGAAAATTTGCAGAGCACCACACGAACTGGCATTTATACCCAAAAGCCAAGGAAATCTGAGTATACTCATCAGTATCGTAACACTTTCAGAACACCACACAAGCAGGGCGCGGGAGCTGCAGCTGGCAGGTGCGGCGCGACGTGAGGTGGTGCATGACAACACGCGCTTCATCACAAACCCCTTCGTGAAGCCGCTCAACCACGCCACTGTGCTCGAGGCCTCTGCTGTCCAGTCCCTCAAGAAGGAGGGACGGATCGGGGTTGATGGTGAGCTGCTTTTGCGGTTTTGTTCTGCCAGCGCTGGTGTGGGAGCTTAGAGTTTGGTTGGCTTTCTTTTTGTTCAAATTAAAATTGATTTATTGTTGTGTTAAAGACTGCCTTTTTTCGGTTTGCTGCGGTCCTGTTTTTTAGCACCTACTACTTTCTTCTTTATCTTGTTTCATTAACCTCTTCCTTGACTTAGTGTTACTATGCCTTTTCTGCATTGATTCATCTGTGTTCCCTTATCTTCATACTGAATGGGGTTTTCCTCTCTGCAGAACGTTTTTTTTTTAGCGGTTAGGGAGGCTTGAACTAACATCTAATCTTTTCCAGTTCTGGTTTTTAATGATGAATTTTGTCACAAGTTGCATATGTTTGTACTAATTTTTCCGATAGCTGCTGCAAATCTCTGGCATATATTTTGCGGTTTGTGATTCTCACCAGGGTACATCGCTGTGATAATCACAGTTTTAAAATTATTGTTCAAAAACAATGAAAATTTTTCTTCAATTTTTGTTCACGTTCTAGTTGTTTACTTTTGGTAACAATTTTTCCTTAGGTTTCTCTTTGCATTCACTTGAACTCCACAACATTTAGTATGCAAGGTAAAAATGTACGTTCTATTCAATTTCTTGTTTACCTATTTAACTCCTTTTACTATTCTGTGATAAGTTTTATAATTGCATTGAAATAGAGCAATTGATTTGTGCACCGTCTATGAAATAGTTGTTACTGAAATATGAAGCAAAATTTGCATCGTCTTTATGTTCTACCTATCTAGATAAAATATTGTATCATACCAGGGTGTCTACTAGGTAGTAAAGTAGTAAAAAATAGTAAAAAGTAGTAAAATTTGAGAAGTAGTAAAAAAAGTAGTAAAAAGTAGTAAAATTTACCTCTGGGTAGTAAAAAATTGTGAAGTGGAATAATTCTTTGAAAATTGAAAGTAATGTACAGGGGTATAAAGTGTATTAAGGTTATTTAAAATTAATTTCTCCCAGCATTAGCAGTTTGCCGCAGTTTATGTGAAATATTCCTGTATGGCGGGATGTAATTTCAGGATTGGGGGACCCAAAATAGAGAAATGTTCCAAAATTTTTGGAGACGACTGTAAATAGTTCATTTTTTCTCATTCAGTTTGATCTGAAGGATATCGAATTGCTTTATGATGGAAAGTTAATTTGGGCCATTTCAATGTTTAAATTTTACTTTTCTTCAATGCCATTTCATAAATTTTTATGCATTAAATTTTAAATAATCAGTGAATAATCAAGGATTGTAAACTTTTCTGAGGTTGAATTCAGTTTCCTGCTCGAGTTTTTTAAACAATAACCTCAAGTGGCTATTTCTCTCTATAATATTCAACATTCATGTCTTATGCTGATTTTCTTTGGATATACCCCATAGCGTTACCTTCGAAGAACAAACTTATCCTTCGTCATATATTAGGCATTTAAACGTCCTTGCCCTAAGTTTAATAATAGCACTTCACTCAAATTATTGCATCATTTAACTATACCTCACATATGTGAATATAAAATATAAGCAGTGAAGAACCAAGTGATATAACCTTCTAAATCTTATTCAGAGATGAATATTCTCACACTATGCTCTTCAATGTAAACAAAAATGGGATTTTATGTGCAATTTAAGGGAAAAACTGGATTTATATATCAACTCTTTCACATCACGTTCCTTGGATCACAATTTTGAATGTATCATATTGCAATACATCATTACATCCTCAATTTAGCATCAGTACATTACAATCCTTCGGTGAAGATGTCAAAGGAACTTCTCTGCAGTTCATTTACATCCAGCAACAATATCTTCCTTTGAAAAGACTGGAGTTTATTCTGTCCGTTTCGGTGTCAGGGGAACAATAATAATTTACTGTAACTATGAATGTTTTTTTTTTTGTAGAAAAGCTTACCTCTTTGTAAAGCTGAAAGTTTTTCTCTTTCTCATGACATTACCCCTCAGGGGAATACAATTATTGTATCTATAGGAATTAGCACTCCCAGGGGGGAATGTCAGGGCCTAAGCTGAAAGTTAGGTAGTCTTTTTTTTTGTTGTTGAAATAAAATATTTTTTTTTACGTTAAGGACCACCTTTTTTCGGTTCACTGCTGTCCTGTTTTTCAGCACCTACTACTTTCTTCTTCAACTTTGGTCTTATTTCATAATCTTCTTTCACAATTTACTGTTTCTATGCCCTTTCTGCGTAGATTCCGCATTTCATTCAACTCCATACTAAATGGTGCCTTCCTCCTTCCTCTCTTTGATCGCATTTGTTGCTGGGGAGGGAGGCTAAAACTAACAACTAATCTAATCTAATCCCGTGACATTAATTTATGTCCAAATACTGAAAGAATTATGCTATAAAATTGTCTTTTAGAACAAAATGTAATCTTCCAAATGAGAATTAAGTTCCTTTTGGCAGTCATGGCGACTCACGGTTCAGTTCAGTTACCTCCAGGATGTTGTCAGAGGAGCATGGTGATGCTACATCTTATTAAAGTTCTGTCTTCTATCGGGTTGTAGCAGAAGTTCTGTCCATTTTTTTAGGTATGAAATGAAGTGAAAACCCTCTCAAAAATGCATTTAGTCTTCAATATAGGCATCATTTTTATTAATTACGTCCTCCCATTTTCCGGTAAGCTTTTTGATTCCTTCTTCATAAAATTTAGATGGTTTAGACGCACAAAGAGAAACTAGTTTCATTTCGACCTCTTCTCTTGAAGTAAGCCTTTATTCCATTAAATGATTCTGTAAGCCCCTGAAAAGGTGAAAATCGGTTGGAGCAAGATCTGGAGAATATGGTTGGTGATGCATGACTTCCCAGCAAAATACTTCAACAAGACTTTTGGTTGCGCTTGAAGGGGGGGGGTCTGCCATTGTCATGGTGCAGAATCACTTCTTTTCGATTGATCGAAAATGGCCGTTTTTCCTGTAAAACTGCTTTTGAACGAGTTAGCTTCTGACAGTAAACTTCAGATGTTATTTTTTGATTGTCACCCATTAATTCATAATAAACATTAAACAATTCCCTTCAAATCCCAGCATCCACTCAAAAGAATTTTTTTAGGGTGCAGTCCACTTCTCGGCTGTGGAATTGGCTTTGAACAACAACTTAGACACTGTCTTTTGCGCTTAACATTGTTGTAAAGGATTCACTTCTCGTCACCAGTTATGATTCGGTCTAGAAAAGGGTCTGAAGTTCATGAGAACGCAGTGAAACACAACAGGTCGCCCGTATGTTGCCGGTTGATTTCTGACAAATCGTGTGGGACCCTGTGTCTCAGCCTTTGAGATTTTGCCAAATCTTTTCATTACCCAATATATGGTCATATGGCTTACATTAAAGGTTTTGTTCATTTCTCTAGTGGTGCAGGTTTGATTTTCATCAATGGCAGCTAGCAATTGCTCAGAACTGAGTTTTTTTAGCATCTTGCTCATTTAAGTCTTTTAGACTGTAGTCATTTCTTTTTTAACAAAAAACGATCTTCTGCAGGTCTTTTCATTCACAACATCATTTCCATGTGTCTTTGAGTGTTTTTGCTGCTGAGCCTGCCATATTGCCTTTATGAAATTCAAACAGTAAAATATGCCTGACATGCTCTTTACTTGGAGTGTACCTTTGGGCTAAAATTAGTTTTTAATTACGATAATTATCACAGAATATGAGAGAAGAAACAACATTTTATTAATTACCATAGATAAGCATACAACATTAACAAGCTAAATTGAAGTAATCTTGCCCTAAACATATAGCTCAACACTTGGACAGAACTTATGTTACAACCTGATACTATATGTATGTATATGAAAGTTACACAAAATTTGCATTTCCGTGATTTGTTCCATAATATAATGTTAATAACCAATTTTTTATCATTATTGATCGCAATTAGGGTGCCAATTTAAATTTTGAGGTACGTTAGATATAGTTTACAAAAATTCGTTCACATATTCAATTCGTTCAATAGTTCACAATCTCATATTTACGAAGTGTCATAGTGTTTAGTCACAATAAAGTTCCCTGATATTCTACCCTGCAGAGTAAAGTGATATGACAATCACCTGGTGTCTACTAGTTTCCAGTTGGTTTATTTTTTGGGTATCATGAATGGTTGTCCTCATCGTTGAAAGATGTTAAGACATGGTTCTTTGTCTTAACATTCGATGGAGTCCATTAGGATGGGGTAACTTAATAATTTAGGTAACTTTTTCTCAATGATGCTTTGATTGATGCATTGAGCATGAAGTATTTTAAGTATTAAGAAACTTGGACCCTTTTTGAACATTTGGTATTGCGTGTATCATTGACTCATACTACTCATTATAGGCTGATGACTTACATCTGGACATTTAGACAACATTCATTATGTAAAAAAATAGGTAGTAATTTTTTTCTGGTGAAGGTAGTAAAAAGTAGTACAATTTGGAAATGAAATATCAGTAGTCACCATGCATACATACCTTAAATGCCACAATCTTTAGTCATATTAGCAGTTTTTTAGCGTGGTTTTTATAAGTCGTTGCTGCAGAAGTTCTATTTGGAACTTCTGACAACACTTTGTGATTGACTCGAGTAGTTGTGCGTAGCTCCTGGTTCATGCTTTGAATCTCGACAATTATACATCCGAGTTGCGTACGTGCAAAGTCACATCATCAGTCCAGTTGAAATATGTCCATGAGCTTATAATTTATTAAAAATTTCTATAAAGTTTATTGTTCTTGCTGCGTGAGTGTAGCCAAAAAATAAACCCCAGAATCTTAGCACTATAACGACCTGAGGGTCTTCGACTTTCTTTCTCGTTGTTTTGCAAGTCTTGTAAAGACTAGAAGTTCAGACTCCTAGGATTTTAGTGTAAATGAACCATTGGATTTTCATTTATCTGAATGTGTAAAACAACATTTGTTTCATTAATATGTGATTAATTCCAAATTCTTAATATAGGTAAACTGAATACCGCTGACTTGCTTTGTGCTTATTGCGGATGCAATAGGTAATTGTTTGTCTCTAACTTGTTTTGTGTGTTAGGACATTAGTTTTGTTGTTTTCATAATGTGGTCTAGTTTTATTCAGCTGCTTAGGTTACATCTGATACTTTTGTTTCTTGCAACATGAAATTTTTGAGTTGCACGTTTTTAACATGTAAAACTCTGTGTTAGTTGTCCCACTCCTTTTGCTGTTTGAACATTTCATCACTTACCAGTTTCAACGATTCTATATTGCGCAAGCTTTCCCGTACTAAAATAACCTAATTGCGTCTAGGAAGGCTGTAAATGATTATTTTGATTGGGTCTTGTACGTCTTACAGTTTTCAAACCCAAGTCTGGGCAGATCAGGTAAACTTAAGAGGTTAAAGTAGACTGCTTCTCATTGCTAAATTTTTTGGTTGGCCATCATCGCACTGGCTACGGTAATCAAAAACACTAATTTTTCTAGTGATTGTATTCTTTTTAATTTTTCTAATGGTTGTCTTCATTTTTAATTTTCTAGTGACTATTTTTTTATTTTTCTAGAGATTGTATTCTTTTTAAATTTTCTAGTGATTGTATTTGTAAAAATTTTCAAGTGATTGTATTCTTTTTGATTTTTCTATTGATTGTTTTTTAAGTTGACGACTTTTTCAGGTTCTAGTGATTGGTTTTCTTAACCTGACATTTTTTCCAGGGCGAGAACTAACGCGAGAGACGCCCAAGATCCGAGGCTATAGTTTTGTGGGGGACGCTTCCCCCGCCCCTGGCGTGGAGGAGTCGCCTCTCATGACCTGGGGTGAAGTGGAGGGCACGCCGTTCATGCTCGACAAGAGCGCCACGCCGCTCGTACACTCCTCTTCCTCTGCCCCGTCTTACTCTATCCCTAAGGTCCCTGAGAGGTGAGACACTTGCATAGAAAATGTCGGCCAATGAAGCAGAGATTTCCCTTTACTGTGCCTTATGTTTCTCCTGTGGATGGTTGAGCCATTGCCAAGATAGGTCGACTGGGTGCCTCTGTACTACAGAGGGAAAATAATGCTTCGCTAGGATAAACTGAGCTTGCGTATCATAGATACTTGCGAATCGGACTTCTGTCACGATCTTCAAAATTTTGAAAAAAAGTCTCTTGTTACTGGATCGCTTCTTCGCTGGATTTATTTAGCGGAAATTTTGTTACTTAGCTAAAGCATTAGCTTCTTCACGCAGCAATCTGGAATTCCTAAAATATTGGAAGCTATTCGCAGCAATGGAAAAATCTGTTGATGAATCTTAACTTAATAAATGTCAGCAAATCTGACTTTCTCTCCTATCCCAGAACATCAGGAAGATTCCAACGGAATAAATCAGCCTCAGAAAATACGGCTTTTTATCCATCAACTAACTACCCTCAGGTATCTCTAAGACAGGAACATTATCAAAAAGGGTGGCTCCCGAACAAGGACAATCCACATTGTCTGGATGGTGTTGTGGAACCTCTGTTAGACTCGAATGTTTGTGATTTTACTTGAATTTTTGTGTTTTTTAACTTCGAGTCCCAAGTCAGTGGGATTTTCTAGAGTCCTTGTAACTCTGGCTTAAATCTTTACAGTTCTATTTGCTTTCTTGTGATTCCAGTCGAATCCGTGCTGGTAATGCACCGATTAATCGGTATTTTCGAGATTCTGTTTCTTCTACAAAAATCGGCTATCGATATAAATTGCTGATTCAAGCACAAGGAATTGCGAGCAAGGTGTTCTCCACGGTAGAGGAAACAAGGTAGGTTCAAATCAGTCTGTTTTTTCGTTGATGGTGTGGTTTTACCGACGTCACGGCAACGAATCAATAGCAGCGCTTATATTTGATCCGGTAGCACTGCTACCTCTAAATCTGGCTCCACTATTGGCCTAACAACATGGCGTTTTGGTGATGTCATAAAGTTTGTTTGAAATAAAGCCTTTCTATTGGCTAGCCGAACAAGAGGAGGTGTATTTTCTCCCATAGAAAATGACTCTACCTTGTTCCCTCTAGTGATGTACCGATGTATCGGTATCGGTATCGGCAGTATCGGCCATTTTTAGTGGTATCGGTATCGGTATCGGCAAAATCCGGCCGATACTTTACCGATACTTTCCAATATTATGTATTTTATCATCAAAATTAAGGTCTTAAATCATGAAAGTAAAAGTATGTAACCTAATGATACCCGTTGTGTGTTTATTTACGATTCGGTGTCCGCTTGTTAATAAACATAGGTTGTGTGAGTTTGCGGTATCATGGATACCGAATTACTCAGTGTAACATTAAAAGATGGCGTTTCCATGCATTTAAATATTTGACATTTTATCAGGATAGGTTTTGTTAGGATAGGTTAGGTTAGCTTAGATTAGGATAGGCTAGGTTAGCACAGGTAAGGTAATACTGACAGAAGACAGAATTTTTTCTCGGGTCCACCTAGCTTAACAATGACATTTTCCATGGAATTTCCACGGGTCCTGCTACTATCTAATAATACCTTTGGTTTATTTGGATTTCGCTTCTTCCATTTTTTTTGTCACGCTCATAAGGAGAGTTATAGTGACCGTATCTGTGATACGAGTTTCACCAGCGCGCAAGTACAAGAATATTTTTCATTACGGGTGCTGTTAGGATGGATACATTCGTTGGGCACCACATCTGGAATATTTTTCAAAGAAAGTTAGTGAATCCCGTCATTTTTGACGGGCTGTGCGTACTTGTAATCAAATAAAGAGCCTATTCATACCTAGTAAATTAGTTAGCTAACTGTTGAATTACAGCATTTAATCAGGCCCGCTAACTGAATTCACTACTTTGAATTCCCGATGAGTCACGTACGGTTATAACTGAAAGCTATGTAACATGAATAGCTAAATCCTGTAGCGGCATAAAATTATTATACTTTTACGACTAAAACCTATATAGTTTGACCTAATATCCACTTCTTAAAGTATGTGACAAGCTAACAAAAACCAAACCAATTTAATAAAGTTGAAGGTGCATTTGAAAGTTTTTGTGAATTTAGTATAGAAGTAGCTGAAAATTCTATTTTAATTTGGCTTGTAAATCGTCATATATTCCGAAGCTAAGAATTTATTTTAATTTAGCAAGTATATCGCCGTTCATAACGAATCTTGTATTTTTCTTCTATATTAAGATGTTTAAAAAATCTACGAACAATCTTATAGTTGAATACATCTGAGCGGGTCAGTTGATTGCTTTAAATTGAGGCATTTGATTGCTTGATGAGGCATTTAAAAACGAGGGAAATTCCAAGGAACTTAATCATATTTACTGGGAATACGTTTCGGAGTCCAGATCCATCATCAGTTCGTAAAAGTAAAATTCATTATGACTACAATAAAAGAAAATGTTGGGTACAGTCACTAAAGGAAATCACGAAAACAAAACATAAATCAAAATATGTCCCAGAGAAAATAAAATCGACAAGATCTACTTACAATTTGCAATGGGTAGGAACTGTCAGAATTGTTGAGGGCCGGTTTTCGTTTAACAATAGGTAGCGACTCTAAAATTCCGAGGTCACTTGTAGTTTAAGCCGAATCTAAGATTTTGAAGTCCGCAGAGGATATCGGTGCGTTGCATTTTACTGCGTGATTACGTACGAATTGTGCGAATTGGTTCCCCGTACGGAAGCTTCAACCCCGATGTTCTGCCATTCTGATATAAAAATTTTGTGCCGTCATGCCGACGTACGATGATGTGCACTGCATACCACTGTACAACTGAAAGAATAAATCAGAAAGGCTCGCTTCTCTATCAAAAGCGTATCCTTGTCTTGTACCGGAATTGTATAATTTTAAGGTTGCTTCTTTTTTCCGGTACAAGGATTCGCTTCCAATGGAGATGCGAGCCTCTCTGGTTTATTGTTAACAGTTGTACAGTTGTGTGCAGTGCACATCATCGTACGTCGGCATGACGTCACGATATTTTTATAACAGAATGGGCGAACATCGGGGTCGAAGCTTCTGCGCGGGGAACTAATTAGCTTACTCCACACACTCCGCAGTACGTAATCACGCAGCTAAATACAACGAACCAATATCCTCTGCGGACTTCAAAATCTTATATTCGGCTTCAACTGCATGTGAACTCAGAATTTTAGAATCGTTACATATTTTTAAACGTAAACCGGCCCTCAACAGTTCTGATAGTTCCTACCCATTATAAATTGTAACTGAATAATAGTTTTGTCGATTTTAGTTTTTCTGG
This sequence comes from Morinoia aosen, assembly GCA_030386875.1. Taxonomy (NCBI): domain Eukaryota; kingdom Metazoa; phylum Arthropoda; class Malacostraca; order Amphipoda; family Talitridae; genus Morinoia; species Morinoia aosen. Next base: position 50,161,178 of record CM059560.1, read on the forward strand.
GACATGTTTTAATTTTATTTTTATTTTCTTGATTTCGTTTAATGACTGTATCCAACATTTTGTTTTTTCTTCTATTGCAGACATAATGATTTGTACATTTACGAACTGATGATGGATCTGGACTCCGAAACGTATTCCTAATAAACATGCTCCAGTACCTTGAAATTTTCGTTTTTAAACTCCTCATCTTATAGATGGTTGCGTGTTTGCGGATATTTTCGAATTTTACTATTTTTTTTCTTCACCAAAGTATGTACTCGTATTTGGTGTGAATAACGCGAAAATGACAACCCTTTTTTGGAGAAATTATTGTTTTGGTCCACTTTTGGAGCCAGTTGCTATTATAGCTAGTCTACATTACGTTGCAATACGATTAGAAACGCATATCTATTGAATGGATTTCATTTTGTTATTTTTCTCGACAATATAGTTAACATAGCAAGAGCATTTTATTTATCATAATCGCAAACTTTATTGTAAACTTTTTATATTATTAGATATATTAGCAAATAATTTTATTATAACCCCATGTAGGGCTTATAATGGTTTTATTTTAATACAAGTGTGCACGGCCCGCCAAAGATGGGATTCAATACCTTTCATGAACGAATTTTCAAGATGTAGATGACAAACAAATACAATATATCCATCCTAACAGTACCCGAACCGTGATGAAAAATATTCTTGTACTTGCGCACTGGTGAAACTCGTATCACAGTTACGGTCATTATAACCATCTTATGAGCGTGACAGAAATGGAAGAAACAGACACCAAACAAATAAACCAAGGGCAAGGGTATTAATTAGGTAGCAGCATGACCCATGGAAATGCCAAGGACAATGCCATCGTTAAGCTAGATGGACCCATGGAAAAATTCCGTCAACATTAACTAACTTATGCTATCCTAATTCTATGTCGTGACTCGCACCGCCGCAAGGCACGTTCACGACACGAAGGCCTAGCGATCGTCATTACATGGTAGCAACTGCGATTCTTGTAGGCCCTACACCACTAATGCGTTGTCCACTGTTGCCAATACGTAGAACGGAAAGTCGGGTAGGTTTTAAATTTTAATGCCGAGCACATATGTACAAGAACACACAAAGCTCTCTTGACTCGGAGTTCCCCTCCAGTGACAAATCGCCATAACTCAAAAACGATTACTTCGGGCACAGCTATTCTCAAAATTACTACATTTAATTTAATGTCTTTTAATTATTCAATATGGCCTGAAAGCTGCACGAAAGCGACATGGTTAGGAAAAATGGGCAAATTACGGCGATCACAACAACCTACCCAATACTACTAACCTATCCTGATAAAATTTCAAACATATAAATGCATGTACGGACGATCTTTCAATGTTACACTGAGGAATTCGGTATCCATGATACCGCAAACTCAGACATCCTATGTTTCTTAAGAAGCGGACACCGAACAAATACACAAACAAACATACAACGAAATACGTATTATTAGGTTAGATGATAGTAAAAGTATCGGTATCGGTAGTAGTATCGGTCAAAGTATCGGTATTTTCAAGTATCGGAGTATCGGTATCGGTATCGGCCAAAAAATGGGTATCGGTATCGGCCAAAAAAATGGTATCGGTACATCACTAGTTCCCTCTACCGTGGTGTCACCCCGACGGCACGACAGGATGGGGTAAGGTGTTCCCCTTACCCCCTCCATCAGTCAAGTCTGAATGGATTTTCAGCATTGGAAGCGATACTTGTACTCCTTATTGGAAGAGGCTCATGTTATTGGAGAGAAACAGGAGAAAAGGATTATGTTGTCAAATTTAAATATCAGGGAGTTAAGCTTCAAATATTAATTAAAAACTATCGAATGTAATTATTCCGGTTTTATTTAGGCTTGATTTTATTTGAAACACTGTGACATGTAAAATATTGAGGGAAGATCTGTTGCAATGAATTTTTTATTTTCATTATTCGTTTGAACCGTTTATAAAGCGAAACTTCCGCCTTCAAAAATTGATAAGCTAATAAAAAGCCTGAATAACAACGTAGAATTGTCCTTTGCTAAGTTTTTGGATTCATTTCATTTCTAATTCATTTGATTCTCCTCGGATTTTTTAAGATTTACTAAGCTTTATTTTATACGTTTAATAGTTTAATCTTTTTAATTTTACTAAAAATCCCGTGACTCTGTTGAAATCGTTACAATTCTATTCGAAATTCGAGACTTGTTAATGTTTTTGGCAATGCTAATCAAATTTAAACAAACTGAAATTTTCATATTGCTACTTAGAACTCCCATTTTTGCTTGATCTCCCATCACAAGTCCTTTGTTGAATTATCTCCTCGCTACCTATTGCTGAGAGAGCTGAAGTTCGTCAGGTTTGCTTCCTAATTTCACTAAGCTGACTGAAAACAACAGTGCAACTTCAGGTGATGAAGGAGAATTAGTTGATTGACGCTTTCCTTAGATATGTACTTGCGTAGTTTTGTTCGTGTTGAAGGTTTCTCGAGTTGCGTGTGATTGATTGGCTGTACATTTGACTGGGGCACCTGATTTGGTAGTTTGTAGTGTTTAACAATCGTGATGCAATGTTTGCACTATCAGCTCGTTCCAGTCAATTCTGTTTGAAAGTGTAATAGGCGAATGTGTCCATTGGTAAACAGTACTTCTTGTAGAAATAACCGGTAATCCAAAGAAGAAGTACTTAACTTACTTGGTACTGTTTTTGCTGTGTTCCCTGAATTTAATTACACATTCACTTGTTTTCCTACACCCCCCGATTTAGCTGGTTCTTGATGTCTTCTTTGCTGTCGGCTCCAAGTCTTAGAGGTAATTTTTTTGTTGACTTGAATTTTATCTTTACATTAGGCATCATTGTGTCATTAGTCATTTGGCGGCTTATTTTCTTATAATACCAGAATCTCTTTGATATTTTTTTAAATTCGTTTCAGAGACGAGATAGCTCTGCAGCTCAACGAGAAGGCTAGCCAAGCTCAACGAGACAAGAAAACAAAGGCTATGTCATTTGCACGGTCTAGCCTGCTCAGTCCTGCTGTGCCCGGCAGCAAAGGAGGAGGTGCATCAGAACGCTGGGCGTCCGAGCGCATCAGCCACATGTCCCCGGCTGCTAAGCGGCTCCTCTCGTCTAGCCTCGGCGTTCGCCAGAACACCGATCATTCACTCAGGGCTTCTTATACGCCTTCCCCACTAAATTCTTCTTCCTCTTTACGAACGCCGTCACTGCGCCTCCGAACTAAAGACTCATCTATTTTCGGCCTCGGGAGCACACCATCGCCAGGCGTGACGAAGCGCAAAGCTGTGAGGACGCCGTCTAAATCCGCTCTCCTTCCCTCGCCCAAAGCTCGGTTTGACGTCGCCGCCAGACCTGATCTGAGCAGTTCTAACTCCCTGACGGACGGACTTCTGCAGCTCCCTAGAAAATCTCCTGCTAACAGCAGGCCAAGTGCTGCTGATTTTTTTTAATGCTGCGTTTATCCGAGTTTGTTGTGAAATACTTTGAGGTGAAAAATTCTGTTCTTTGTTTTTCATAAAGCTTATGTGTGTTTATTGCAAAAACAAATTATGCTAGTCGCTTATTTACTTTTAACTCACATTCATTGTGTAACTTGATAGGTTTTCATATTTTTTTAAAGAGTGCCTCCAAGTTGAAAGTAATTTCATGTGTTATTCGTTATAATCACAAGGAATGAAATTACATTTGAATAATTTTGATTTTTGAGCAGCATCAAAATATTTGTGCTAATTTAGGTGCTATGTGCAGCACGTTATGTGTGATTTGGTGTATAATTTAAAAAACACACGCAATGTAGTGTAAATAAGATTATTTTCTACATAAAGACGTTTAATTCATTCCTTCTGAAAGTTTCCAGACGTGATAATTCTACTCCTTTTAGTGGTAGTGCTTCTGGTATTCTAGTTTCAAACAGACTTATTAGTTGCTGATCATATAGAAGTTCAGTCCTGGTTAATTTAGTACTTTCCAATTGGCCCAATAACTTACCACACTCGAATACTCAGCTTAAGTTCAAAAACAGTTGTTGTAGAGGACCGTAAAAGCATCATTGTTTATTTCATTCGCTGTGGAAGTTGTCAAATTTACTGCCAGTTCATACATATTCTTGTGTGGTTGATGGTGTTTGTATCAATTGTGATGAAAACTTTGCAGTTTAATTAATTAAGACGTTGACAGCATATTGGCACATACGTGTACCATTGAGTAAATTTCTCATTTGCCTACCTGTATAAATAATTAGCATTTCAGTTACTTTAACCCTCTTTTAAGAATAGATTTTAGCGTACGAGGTAAAGTATTATTGTACCGTTATGTTTTCGTACTTCTTAGAAATGATGAAAATATATTTGAGCAGTAAAGTCGATTCTTCAACCCTGCTATTTGCAACCTAACTTAACCAACCGAAGAAACTGCACAATTGTAGTCAACGTGTTGAATCCACTTCAGCTAATTACAGTGCTGCAGAAGTGGTTGTGGCGATCTGTTTTTTCTGACTATGATTGAGTTTCTATACTTAACCCTCTAACGCCCCAAGGGACTATACGGTCCTCTTTCGAAAGTAGCCTTAATGCATTGTATTTATAGCTAAATTTGTTTCCTAATAAATTCTTTAAAGTTCACTGCCGAGTGGCAGTTTCTTTCTAAATTTGGTGTCGGAGACAACCTGATGGCAGCGCCAGTCTAATGACTGTGATTGTGACCACGGCAATTTTAGTACAAAATTGCTGACGTTGAAGTGTTCAGTCTTTCAGTCCTGTGGGATGAAGGTGACCAACATTTAGATAAGTATCGTGCAGGCTACAACTTCTTATTCTTATTAGTTCGAATGTAAAGTTAACTCTACGGATATAATGGCTGTTTCTCATCACCCGACTAGGTCCACTCTTGTATGCCTTTTATACTTATCTTCATTAGGTACATCATGCCGGAATTCTTCACCTTAAAAATGCATTGAATAAAGTTGAATAATTGAATATTTATTGGTTTTGAGTGCAGTACCGCAGAGGATAGCTGCAGGTTTTTCCGCCTGGCAAGCTACTGGGCAGTGACGACCCCACGGAACCTCAGTTCACTCTTCTTTGCTCTGAGAACTTTATTTTAAATGCTAACTGGGCAGTGATGACCCCGTAGAAGTTCAGTTCGCTTTTCTTCTCTCGGTTGAACTGTTGAATTGGTCTCGGTAGAGGACCTTTACAAAACCTTAGTTCTTCATGCTTCAATACCTCAAGAAAATTATTTAAACATATCAATAAAGCAAGAACACACTGCTTCTGCTTGCTGATTGAGTTTGGCATAAAATAAGATTGTGTACTTGTACTGAATGAAATCAGACGTAAGCTCTTTATTGGACAAATTTATTTATAATATCTTTGTGAGCGAGGTTTTGGATGAAACACCCTCGTAGTTATGTTATATTATTTTCTTCAGGAGGATACAGCTATTGCATCTGTAGGAGTTAAAGCTCCAAGAGGGAAATTGTGAAGTCCCGAGCTGTTGGTTAGGCAAATTTGTTGAAATAAATGTTTTTTGTTTTGTTACGGAACATTTTTTTTGGTTCACTGCTGCCCTATTTTTCAGCACCTATTTCTTCAACTTTTACTTTGTTTCATGAACTTTGATAACTTCATGACATTTGTTTCATGAACTAACTTGATATTTCTATGCGCAGTGAATCTTGTGTAAAACATGCCTTGTGCCTAGATTACAGTTTCCTTGACAACTCACTAAACAGTACTTACATCCTTCCTCGATTTGGAGCTCGTTTGTTGTAGTTAGGGCTGCTTAAACCAACTTATCTCATTTATTATATCAGTTTGAGATTCCCTAACCGCAAAATAGCAATCTCAAAAGAGAGAAATGATCATTTAGTGCGGACTGTTGAAAACAAGGAATCTAGAAAACACCGAATAGCCTGAGTATAGAAACAACAATTCAAGAAGAAGAAGGGCGAAAAGAAATAATTGACATGAGAAAACAGAAAGAGGCAAAGTGGACACGAAAGACAGAAAACCCGAATGCTTATTTATAGTTAAAAGGTAACGCAATATCTCCGTGGGGGCGCCAGTCCTTTACATCGGATAGACAAACTTATTGCCTATCCTATACTTTCTGCAGGGGCCTGCTGTCAGATGATGACTTCTACAGAGGTCACAAAATAGATTTAGGATAGTTGTGTGTGTCTACCGTTCTGATATGGGGACTGCCCCCCTTTGGAGTACTGTTAGGTTACCTCAGCTTAAAATTCCCTCAAGGGAATACAGTTATTGTATCTAAGAATTAGCGATCTTAGGAGAAAAATATGAGGTCCAGAGCTGGGTGTTAGGCCATCAATTTTACTGAAACAAAATAAATTTTTTCTTTTGTTACGGACCATCTTTTTTCCGATTCACTGCCGTCCTGCTTTCCAGTTGCTATTACTTTCTCTTTCGATTTTTATCTCGTTTCACAAACTTCCTTCCTAAAGGGCCGTTTACAGTAGGTGACATTTCTGCCGTGCCGCGCGACACGTGTATACGAGGCTCACCACTGAGGCTCATATTTGTGTGTGTTTATACGAAGTTCCCTATTCTCCACGGTAGTTACGAGGCTCTTGAGTGTCGCGCCTCAAGAATTCGATCAGAGCAAATAGGGAACTTCGTATAAACACACAGAAATATGAGCCTCGTATACACGTGTCGCGCCTCACGGCCGAAATGTGCCCTAGTGTAAACGGCCCTTAACTTGCTGTTTCTATACGTAGGGGATCGTGTTTGGGAACGCATCTTGTGCCTAAATTCCCCATTCTCTTGACTCCATACCAAATGGTGCCTTCATCTTTGCTCTCTCTGGAAAACCTTTGTCGTGTTTAGAGATGCTTAAACTAACTGATCTCAGTTAAAGATAGGCGTTCAGAACTTTTCCCTTTCGCGCCTATTTTTCTTCTTTCAATTTTCGCGCCTTCGCAGTCTCTTCTGTGTCTTTTTTCCTCCTCCTCCCTAACTTGTTCTTCCCGAGCGCAGGGCGTCCTATGTGGGAACACACCATGTACATACTCGTAAATGTCCCAATATCTACAGTCCTTACTGAATGCTTTTTTGTTCACTCTTTTATGATACCCTCTGTTGTGGCTAGTGAGTCTTGAACTGTGTAATATAATAATTGTTAGATGGTGACCGTAAGTCATCACAGACTTTGAAACCCTCATCGAGTCTATAGTGGGTTAACTTTTAGGATAAAATGATTTCTTTTTTTCTTTTCTAGTTGTGACAATTATTTTCTATTGGAATCTTACGTTAAAAATCCCTTACTGAAATGTCTTCAATTTGATGCTCGTTTTACTCAATTTTATCAATGATACTAGCAATAATCATGACCCTTGATGTTGAAATCATTGCTCGTTAGTGCCACAATTGTTTTCTTTTTGTCCTCTGTTGCGTGCTTACTAAATGCACCCTCAATTATTAGAACGATATACAGTATACCTTTCTCAAAGCAGCCAAACACCACGATTGCGGCTGCCAAGTTGAAATTTGCTTGTAGTTATCAAATTTCTGAAAATGGATCAGGGGGCTAAAACAAAACTGAAATTAACAGTCTTATTTATACGTTCTTTCTAGAATGAAAGTAGCTTAAATATTTAGCTGCAGTAATGGAACCTGCTGCTGAGCGTCAGTCACCTGACTCCGTCAAGCCAGGGATGATTTGCATCAAAAAACAGTTGAGTATTGCCGGTTTGACAGTTTTCTGACCATTTAATTGTAAAAATTTCACTGTGTTTAGTCACCTTTAAAAACAATTGTTTTTGAAGGAATGTGTGACGTGGAAAAATGTTCTAATGCATGATCAAAATTAAAGATTTTCACAAAAGATTTTGAAATAATCTTTTTTTATTTGGTTTGTATGCTCACCAATCTGACATCTTGGTTTGTACGTTTCATTGCATTTACTTGAATAAATTTTACATAGGCAGGTTGTCTCATCTAGTTCAATTGTAACCCATTCATTCCATAAAATTTTAAAATTGTCCCTGATTACATACTTTTTGTAACATGGTAAATTTTTTACTGTTTTGTATTAATTTTTTTCATAATGTTCTCACAGAAAGTTGACAATTAAGTAACTGTTCATTAATGAGGATCCATTAAGTTGGAGTTTCTATTTTTCCAGACCTAAATTAGAATAAATTACGGAGTGTTTTTGTTTTTGACTGAGCCAAAAACACAACTAGTGTTTTTGGCACTTTTTGCTAGCTTGTAGTACAGTCTTGTTTTCTATAGACGCTGAATTCTTTCCTATTTTAAGCTTGGGCTTCAGAATCCAATAATCATAGAAGAAGCTTATATTCCATTCAATACTTTTGCTAGGTGGATATCACAAAGAGCAGATAGCCTTTAAGGCTAACCCACATGCCCGTTCACTGCTCAGGTTCCTGGTCTCGGCTGCGGAGGTATTCAGCAGAGCCCCGGCAGCTGATGAAGTGTCCTCTGATACAGCAGCCACTGCCGGCAAGAGACCTGCTGACAGCACTCACAGTGATGCTTCTGCCCCTAAGAAAAAGAAAGGTTAGTTCTGCCAATACGGGATTGTCTGCTAAGAAAGTAGCCGATTTAAAAATGCTGTAGTTTGTAAAATATTAGTCCTAGAAGGCTATAATAGGTTTCATTGAAAAGAGCAGGATTTAAAGTTTTGTTTTATTAAAAATTTAACATTCTATGTAACCACCTCTAGCTCTAGACTCAATTCACGTATCAATAAAAACAAAAAAGTGTCATCACGTTCTGCAAAGCATTAGCATCAACCTTCTAGCACAAATAATTTGCAAACTACAGCATTTTTAAATTGGCTTTTTTTTACAGGACACCCTGCATCACTTCAGTAATGCAATAATTTCCTACAAAGCAGTAGTTATGTTTTTTTCTTGTAAATTTTTGAGCAGCCAATCATGAAACTGTGCAAAACATTTGTCTAAAGCTGACAACATGATCCACTAATTTTTTTATATGTGGCCAGCTCTGCTCCTTTTTGAAATAAAACTTCCTGGGCTTTTGCATGATATTTTGGTCGTTCATGTCATTGGGAGAAATTTAGGGTCAATAAAACTTAAAAAAAATTGTTAACTTATTAGTTGTTACTGAAGTCTGCGCTCATTTTCTACTTCATGGAGAAGTTAAGCTCAACGTTGTGATGGAATCCAATGTCTCGCGGGCCCACTCACCACACCAATTTATGCTGTGCTCACAGATTGAGAAATTATTTCTAAATTCAAGCTTCATCATGTAAAAATATCAAGTTTTTTTTTATTTCCCCTTTGCAATTTCCAAGGAATTTCTACTCAAGTTTTTACAGCCTGGATAGTGTCTTGAACTTCTTACCAAAAGACGTAAGATTCTCAATGGTTTCATCTTATTTAAATATAATGAGCTGTACGAGGTGGTCCATATGTGTTTGATCTGCATTTTGTTGTTTTCACAAGCAGTGTAGTCGACTGTACTCGCACACCTAATAATTATAAGATAAGGCACCTTTCGTAGCTGTCCAAAAATGTGTGGCCACAACGGTAAGCTGTTGTTAGCATAATTTTAATTCCCCACCATAAATTCACTTATAAGAGTTGATGTATGGAAATAAGTCCCCTGTAATTAAATTCTTTATGTGTGTAGGCCAGAGTTGAGAGTTAGGTAGACCTTCTTTTGTTGAAAGAAAAGGATTTTGTTGTGTTAAGGACCACCTTTTTTCGTTTCACTGCTGTCCTATTTTTCAGCACCTACTTTCTTCTTCAACTTTCATCTTGTTTCATAAACTTCTTTCTCAACTTACTGTTTCTATACCTCTTCTGCATGGATTCCACATTCCGTTATCTCCATACTAAATGTTGACTTCTTCCTTCCTCTCTTTGGAACGCTTTTTTTTTAGCGGTTATGGAGGCTTAAACTAACATCTAATCTAATCTGTGTAGGCCAGAACAAGCACCGGCCGCGCATGGCTCGCCAACCGCGCTCTGCAAAGCTGTGTCGGTTCCTGTGGGCTATGACACGAGAAGACTTGAAGGCAACAGCAATAAAGCAAGAAGGCGCTTCACTTGACCCCACAACGAATGGTGCTCCTCATGACTCACATGTGAAAATCGAAAATGCCTCAGCTTCTTCAAATGCAAAAAATGGCGCTTGCAATGGAAATAACTCTGGTTCCCAAACTCGCCATCCTCTGTGCGAGTATTCGAACTGCGACTTCCTGCATGACGTGAATGAGTACTTGGCGACCAAACTTCCTGACATTGGGGAGAAGTGTCATAACTTCTTGTCTTTTGGCAAGTGTTTCAATGGGTTGACTTGCAGGTGAGGCTCCAGGAAACTGTGGAATAACTTTTCAAGCGGCGATCAGATATGCTGACAAGCTCTCATTCAAATAGCAGTGACTTCGTAAAATTTTATTATGTGCCTCTGCCCTTTTTTTAACCTGTTTGAAAAACATTTCACATTGTAAAATTGTGATGCATTCATTGAATTTTATTAAAAATGAAAAGTTTGGTGAACCTTGGGAAATTGCTGCTATTTAATATTTGATGCGTGTCGATTTCAGGTTTGGTTCTGAACACATCAAGGATGGCTTCAACGTCGTCAACCACGAGCTCTGGAACCTACACAAGGATGCTAATTTGGTCTTGAACTCCTTACCAAAAGACGTAAGATTCTCCATAATTTCATTCTATTCCAATATTGAGTTGTACGCTAGTAAAAGGTTTTTAAAAAAAAACGCTTCCTATACAGTTTCTACCGTAAATTGCCTCGTAGACTTAGTTATTTCTTTATTTGGAGTTGATGCAAGTGTTGACTGGTGTATAAGTTTTTACTGTTTTGGTTTCGTTCTTTAGCGGACTCATTTATTCCATTTCCAGGTTCAGACGTCTCTTCGCAAGAAAAAATACGTCTTCCAGCATTTCGAAATTGCTCTGAAGAAGGCTGAATCAGACAAAAGTCAGCAGGTCATCAGTTCTGTTGGAAGCAACGGAGCTGGTAATGCTCCTGCTGATGGCAGTTCTACCATTGACAGTAGTGCTGCTTCCAACACGTCTGTTGGCACAATTACCACTACCTTGTGTAGCTCTAATAAAATCAGTTCTGCAACTGTTGATGTCCACAAAATTTCTGACACCGCCAGTCTTGTTGCTGATGTCGGCTTCACTGGAGCCCTGAATATCAAGCAAGAGATTGACAAAATTGGCCCAGCTTCTGACGAGGACTTGGTCAAGTTGAGGCCTGACGAGAAACGGAAGGTAGGTGCATGACTTCATCTTGAAATTCAGTTGTGCTCCAACGTCCTTCATAACTTGAAGTGCGCGCTTCTTTTATTTTCAGAATTCATCGTGTTGCAATGGATCACACGCCTTGTTGATAATCACTATTTTCATATTCAAATGGTGTGGTGAATGTTGATGCCACTTAAAATATAGTGCTGCATGAGTTATTTTGTTAGCAGATTTCGTATTTATTTTTATTTAGGCGTATTGGAAATGCATACTTACTTTTTATACTTAAAGGATGGTTTCGTATCAATATCAGAATAAAATACTTGATTATAAACGCAACGATTTAAGGCAAAATTAGATTAAATCTATTTTTAGATATGCTATATTATAGTCTAACTTTCGTAATTGTACGTGGTTTAGAAATGTGGAATCTGTCAATTTAATCAACCTATTGTATGTATTATTTTGCCCCCCACTGTATTTCTGTATTTCTGCATGAGGCAACGAATTGATATGTGAATGTACCCACTAACTTGCACAGAATTCTTCTTTCTCTTGAGTTTTTCTTGAGCACGTGGATGAAAATTTTGTTTGTTTCGTCCCAGGTGATTTGGAAGGACCAGTTGTACCTTGCCCCTCTGACCACGCTTGGGAATCTGCCTTTCAGGCGCATATGTCGAAGGTGAGCGTGACATGACTGAAACTTTTATTTCTTTTCGTGTGCGTGGGAAATATTATTACGTGTGCGTGTTGCTTTAATTCCAAAATTTATTTAAACGCAGCACTTCAGAACAGAAATTATTTTTTCCTAAATTCCCAAAGTTCCTAATTCCAGAAATTCCTAAAGTTCCAGTCTATATTCAAGCAATGTGCGTTTTATTTTAAATTCTTTCCACGTACTTATGTTTTTTCTCACTGCCAAGGGTGGCCAAGTCATGAAATCCAGTGACTTACTTCTACTCTTTATTAAATTTCAAGTCTTAGTTCTTCCAGTTCTTCCTTCTGTTTCCGGGAGTTAGGGAATAAATTCAAGTCTAAACGCCTGTTGAAAACTGAAGCAAGAATCAATTTTGTGAAAATTGATTTTAAAGTACAAATTCAGAATAAGTGAGTTATTAACGTAGAAAAGGCAACTCTTCACTTACGTATATCTGTAGACCGCACACAAGACGGTATGCTGAACTGTCAGACGCAGAGATTGAACTGGAGCACAAAGGCGTGACCAGTTAATGTGACACTCACGCGGGTCACTCCGTATTCTAAAGTGTGAGCCATAGCCCTATTATGTTTTGATAATTGCCAAGTTATAGAAAGAAGTGAAACGAAAATCATTATTTTGCAGAACAGAACTTGATTACGTGAGTGACTGACGTTCACAGGCTCGTTTCAATTTTTTATTACTGCTTTCTTCAGAATTTCTTGTGTATTTCTCAACATTAAAATTTACTATTTGTTCAGTGTATGAATGAGCAAAAAAAACAGTAAATCTAAAAAAGGAATATCCTTATTGTAATCGTACCAAATAAGGAAAACAATAGTGAGTTAATGCTCCATTATCTTGAATGATATTACTTATACACCAAGTTTCAAGCACAACCCATTTCTCTGTGCAGATTGGGAGCAGACATTACGTGTGGGGAAATGGCCGTAGCAACCAATTTGCTGCAGGGTCACCCTTCAGAGTGGGCACTCGTCAAACGCCATCACACCGAGTCGGTCTTTGGCGTGCAGGTGGGAAAGCGGTACTACGATCTCTTCAATTTTGGGTCTTGCACTCTCACAGTTGATGCTCAGGCTAAGAAAACCTGACCAAGATGAAGACTTGTCACTAAAACTGTTTGCCTTTATAATTTTAAACATTATTCGGTTGTGTCAATTCGGCAGCTATGCTACACTTTGAGTGACGTGCGTGTGATTCTGTCAACATTTTGTAGAAGTTATGTATAAAAACCGCATGGAGAATTGTGCTTTCGTTTTTTTAGAAACGTTCTAATTTTTGATGAACTGCGCTGCTGAATATTGACTATAGTGGTCTCATCTTTGTCCTCTCTTTTTTTTTTTTTTGTGCAAGTGGTTGCCAAGAGAGCATAGTTCGCACGGTTACAGAAATGAATTAAAATCTGTGCTGACAGCTAAAATTATTGTGGAAGCTTTGTGAAATAGTTACTTTTGTATTGTAACAGAAATAATTGAAATTCTCATCCATTGGAGCAATTTTATCCAAGGGGCAAATATTAGACACCCTTGGCTCACAACAATTTCTTAACATATTGCACACGCGTTCTAAGTAGATACTTCTCATTCCCATTCAAAAATTTCAAAACAAAATGATTGATTGTTTCAAATAAAGATGTGATCGTACTTTCTAACAAATGGGTGATACATCACTAAATTATTGGTGCAGGTGTGCGGTAGCAGTCCCGTGGCAATGCTGAAGTGCGCTGAACTGCTCTCACGCACCATCGACGTGGACTTTGTTGATATCAATGTGGGCTGTCCCATCGACCTCATCTACAAGCAGGTGAGATTTCTTTTCCAGCTTTGTATACCAAAGGTAAGATTTTTTTATAACACCTACTAAATGGTGAAATTACTTAGTATCTGCCTACAGGTGAGATTACTTCGTACCAGTTATCCACAGTTGAAATTTTCTGTAGCCTATGTCAGCAAGTGAAGTTACAAAGGTAGCTTCTACCAGCAATTCAGATTATTTCATGGCATCTACCAGCAGCTGAGATTATTACCAGCCGGTACAATAATTTAGTAGCACCTACAAGCAACTGAAACCTTTTACCTACTTTTTGCCCTCGTGAAAAGCATAATTTTCAATTGTTTTTTTTTTTTTGCAGTAAAGATTAGTTCTACAAAAAAACTGACTTGATGAGCCGTGATCAGTCTAGTCTTGTGTGAAAATGATCAGTAACTGTTTTTCGTTTCACTGTAAATATATTGCTAATATCAATCCACGTTCGAATTTTAAAATATATTTTTCAACATCCAGCGCTGTAATATCTTACATTCGAACGCAGTTATGCATCGTTTGTGTTCTAAGTATCATATCACAAAATAGGTTAAGAGATGCGACAGAACGTGCAACAAAATTAAAAGTGCGCTGGTGTAGGTGGCTGTGCGTGCATTGTACTTCATTAACTAATGCAATTCAGGGAGGAGGGAGCGCGTTGATGAGGCGTCAGTCAGCGCTGGAGCTGATGGTGCGCGGCATGACGTCGGTGCTGCACTGCCCCCTCACTGTCAAAATGCGCACCTCCATCTACATGGGAGACAAGGTCGCGCACGTCCTCGCGCCGCGCTGCCGGGACTGGGGTGCCGACATGGTCACTGTGAGTCGCATCTGCTCGTTCCTTCATCCTTCTGTAGAATTCTTTTAATCTGTAGATGCACGATACTATTTCTAACAAACTTATGCTGTGGGGTCATTTTGACCCCCAACCTTTTTATTAGAGTAACAAAGCTCATAAAGGTTAACCAGTTCCAGTTACTTGGGAAAAGCCATGTTCAAATACATGAATAAAGCCTACATTTATTTGAGTTTAAAATTCAGTTGGGATCATTTTGACCCCACCGTGCATCCACAGGTTAAATTTCAACTTCGGTGCATGAATCTTCAGTGTATGTGGATTCATCCGACCACTGATTTTTGTTATAAATAAGGGTTATTGCTGCATTTTTTCCTGCAAATTTTTGTTGGATTTGTGGGTACTTATGTTGGTAGTGTTGTGTTTCAGATGACAAATACATATCGAAAATTTTGCGGCTACAGCAAAGTATGTTTGACTCTATTGAATGCTCAACTCTAATTTGACACCTATGTGTCGAAGTGTTAGCTGAAATTTGAGCCCTGACTCTAAAACTGCTATTCTAATTTATTTATAGGAAGCCAGTGCGATCGACAGATCAAATGAATTAGTGGTACCGTGACATTAAGTATAGATTCAACAACTTATTATAAAATAACATTTGTTTATTCAAGTATTTTTATGTTCTGCACCCCTGGTGTCAGAAAACGTTACTATGGAATTCTTGAGTTAGTAATTTCTAAAATGAATTTCTGACCCGCGTCTCATTTTGCGGTGTTTTTTTTTTTGACATATACACATCGAGGACGAGGTGGCTGAGCAGTTTAAATATACCCCTTTATGACATTTAGTGAAAGTTGTTCATCAAGTCTTCAGGACATGTGCAGTTTCATACCTAATAACCACCATGAACATTGAATGAACCTGTAGATCTGTATGCATTGATTCTCATGCATATCAGAATCTAACAATGATTTAACCATGCATAATCATTATCTTGGCTTAAGCCTAGTGATTTATTGATCGAATTCTTTTCTGCAGCGTGTAAACTATGCTTGTTTTAGAATTTTGCTCTAGCTTATACAGAGAAGAATATGTATTATACTCGTCACAAAACAACGCGGTAGAACGTGTCATACAAATCCCAAAGAATAAATGCGTTTGATACCTGACTGCGCTATATAATGAAATGAAAATTGTTAAATTGATTATCAATGAAAGCTTATGAAAAACTGAAATAACATACAAGACTAAATTTGCAGCAATCTAATAAAATCTTACTTGGGAACGAAATGAGCCCTCAGTGGGATACAACTGTTGTATTCATGAGAACTACCATTCCCAGAGAAGAGTTTTTTTTTTTTTTTGGTTCACTGCCATCCCATTTTTCAGCATCTCCAAGTTTCTTCTTCAGTTTTTATCTAGTTTCATAACATTCCTTTTCAACGTACTATTTCTATGCTCAGGGGATTTTTTGTGGGAACACACCTTGTCTTTTGATTCCACATTCCCTTAATTGGGGCCTTCCTCCTTCCTCTTTTTAGAAACCTTTGTGGCTAAGGAGGCTGAAACTAACTTTTAATCTTCTAATCTAATCTTGAAATATATTAAATGTAATTGTCCATTAAAATCATGCCCCTTATATTCACAACACACTTCAGCAGCTTTTCATGAGCGGTGAAGCACGTACTGGCGTGCTGGTTTTGAAACCAAAACAATTTTTTCTGCATGTCGACGCTAGATGGGAGGAACTAAGACCATGTTATTGTGTAATTTATGCGCTTGACATTTTTAACGTACTATACCCCCAGCTGTTACGGCACTAAGCTATCAAACTATATTGACTTTCATTATTCATGGGCATCAAAGATTCTGACCTGCAGTTATTATTCATGAGCATCAGAAGTTCTGACTTGCAGATAACACAATACAATGTCCGGCGTTTGTGTTCAGGTGCACGGTCGTTCCCGTGAACAGCGCTACACCAAAACTGCGGACTGGGACTACATCAGAGAGTGCGTGGCCGCCGCCGCTCCCATGCCTGTGTTCGGCAACGGTGACGTGCTTTCCTACGAGGACTACAACGTGAGCAAGCAGCTCGCTGGCGTTGAAGGTAAAAAGCGCGCTCCACTGCTTGATTTTTCGAATGACTTCTCATGAATCATTAAGTACTATTTGTGGAAACCGCCAATATCTCTGCGTCGTATATCAAAGAGTGCCAAGGTAAAAAGCGTGCTGCACAACACGATTTTTCAAATCACCCGTCCAAAATCATTAAATACTATTTGTAGAAAGCACTCATAATATCTCTGCGTCGTGTATACAAGAGAGAGGTTTTGCAAGTTTGGGGAAATGACATGGAACGTGAAACAATTGGAACCTTTAGGAAATTTAAATTTTGCCTTGTAAGCATTCGGTGTAGGCCTGACTCATCATTTAGATTTTGTGTTTGGTTTCTTATACAAAATGTTCAGTTCAGTAGCCGTGTTTAAACGTTTTCTTTAAGGCAAACAGTGTTTCTCATTCGTACTACTTTCATACGCAAATCTTCAACACCCAATAGTGTTTTTCTCTATACATGAACTAATAGTTGGTAACCGCAACCTTATGCTCGAAAGGATGGCTAAAACATGTTCTCTTTCAGGCATTAAATTAAGCGTTACGATTAATCTCAATTTTTTCTTGTTCACCTTGTGAACTTGTGGCAGAAGGATAATTTTATGTTATTGTTAGGTATTCGATTTCTTCTAGTTTTTTAAAGTGTTGACGTATCAGCTGATAAATTTTTCATCTATTTCCCAGGTGTTATGATTGGGCGCGGCGCGCTCATGAAGCCTTGGATCTTCACTGAAATCAAGGAGCAGAGGCACTGGGACATTTCTTCGTCCGAACGCTTCCAGATCTTAAGGGAGTTCGTCAGCAATGGACTTGAACATTGGGGATCAGACTCTGAGGTAACACATTGTAGTAATTCAAGCTTCAGAATTGTTGTAAGAAATCTTACCTTTTTTCTTTTCCATCACTAATTTAAATTATCTCTCGCACTGTAGGTTAGGTAGGCGTGCTTTTTGTTGGAATAGAATAGGTTTTTGTTTTGTTACGTACCATACTTTTCGGTTCACTACTGTACTTTCATTTCAGTAACCTGACTTCAAACTTTTTGGTCATATTTTTTTTATCAACTCAGTTTTGTGGTTCTCTCCAACTAACCCATTTTTTGTGGTTAGGGCGTGTGGATAGATTCCCTGCTACTTCAAGTCTGTATTGAATTGTGCCTTCATCTTTCCTTGCTTTGGAACTCTTTTGTCGTAGTTAGGAAAACTTACATTAGCTCATCTATTCTGAGATACCAAACTGTAATAGCTGCATCAATAATTTGCTTTTGATAGTGGTACGTTAGTGAATGCCCTCTTAACATGTCTGTAATTTGGTCATTATTTTCTTAAGTTAGAAAATTGTACATCTCGGCAGGGTGTGGAAAAGACCCGCAACTTCCTGTTGGAGTGGCTGTCATTTTTGTGCCGCTACATCCCGTACGGGCTGCTCGAGAGGCCTCCCCAGACTATGAACCTGAAGCCGCCATTCTACGTCGGCCGAGACGAGCTTGAGACGCTCTTAGCTTCACGGGACTCGAAAGACTGGATCAAAATAAGGTGAGTGCATCCGAGTGTATTTAGTCACAATCCTCGAACGCAGAGATTCAATTATTTGTAAACATGCCATTTTTGAATCACTACGTGTATTTCGAAAGTCATGACTTACGGTTGAGTTAAACGAATGTATGTATGCATGCATCCATGCTTGTTCGGATATTTGTTGACGAGATAGAATACTACTGTAAGATAACTTTTACGAATCATTTCTTTGGCTTCCCTCTTTTTCTAGTATTTTCGGCTTGAGGGTTTTACTCCGAGAGATAAGTTAGTTGTGTGTAGTATGAAGCTTCCTCAGGACGTTCCTAGTTAATTGAGGTAGACAGCAACATCCATCTTAGACATATGGTGCAATTTTTGTATCCACTGTAAAAATTTAATATTCTGCCGGTAGTGGATGTAAAGAGCTTCTGCTGTTTGATGTTTTTTGAAGAGTTGCATTTCGCCAATGCATCCAAATGAGACACGAAAGCCGCGTGCTGTGCTCGCCAATAGAATGGATTAGAAACCTCAGTTGAAGTTCAAGCATTTTTGATAGCTGAAGTAAGCACGCATGCATACTTCCACTGAAAAATCAAATTGACCAGTGTAAAATTTCTTTCATAACCTGCATCTTGCATGAAAATGGTTTAAACGTTCAATATTTCTCCGACAAAAGTTATACTTTCGTGTAATGTAATTCTTGACTTTACAGTGAGATGTTGCTAGGCCCCGTCCCGGAAAACTTTGCTTTCCTCCCGAAGCACAAGGCAAACTCCTGGAGCTGAGGCGATTTGCCGCGGCGCTGGTAGAGGCGAAGCGAGTCTTCCTTCCGGTATACAACGTGGGAGTTTGTCCTAGTTTTTAGTTTTAATTCATTCAATTTTAGCTTGTCTTCGTGGTCAAAATAGGCGATTTTATTCTAGTTTACTGTGCCAAGATAAGGACGCAACGATGAGTTTTTTTTTCCTCGCTACAAATTAGGAGAGCTGAAGAATACGATTAGCATGAAAGAATGTAGCCCCATTTGTTGAGTAACTTACTTGCATTGTTTTAAAAAAATTCAAGTATTTCTTGCCCCAAATTAGTCACCATTTCAAATGCAAGCTATTTTGTTAATGAATTTGTTAACTGTTATTGAACCTCTTAAATATACTGAAAACCCAACCCAGATTATGTTAAACCGATGCGAGGAAATGATGAGGCCTCATTACTTTATTTCATGTTAAACTCTTAAAATGGCGAACAACAAGAAAAACTATCCACAAGAGCGCTAAGTACTTGTCCACTAAAGTAAGTCGTAAGAAACATAATCGAAAAAGCCTTATTAATACACCCAAACATATAGTTCGCGATCAAATTAAATATACTTTAGATAAACGCTAGAACACGAGGCAACTTCCTGAAATCACACACGTTTTCCTCTCCAACGGCAATAAGAAATTACCTGAACTCGATGGCTGCAACGCGATCATTGGCTCTTGAATAGGGCTCAAAAGTGCTCGGAAGATCCTGCAGTAATCAAACGAACAGTAAAATAATGTACGGTGCGACACTTATGTGACCAATCACCTTCCAAGGACCACAGATTTCATGAAAACATCACCAGGCGATACCAATACATCCGAAATGCGCCAAAATATTACACGAGATCATCGTTCCACGTGTATATACAAGATACTTTCTTCAAATATTTTATTAGAGGTCTATTTTATTTTTACTGAAGTTAATCACAACTTATAATACAAAAATTATCTGAAAATACTGATCTTATAACAAAACATTATGTAAGACATCTCATAAAATCTATTCTCTCGTATTCTAAATCGCATTTTCATGAAACAGTCTCACAGCTTCATATACAGAAAGGAGTTAGCTTACAATGCCTACCGACTGCACTTCCCAGATATTACAAACTTTGAAACCGCGTAGGCATAAGTTAATGGCAGACGCTACACCTTCGACTTGGAGTATGTGTTTGCAGGGGCAATACGTTGTGTTTGACAGATGCATCAACAAGCGCTCCAGCCCCACGCTCTTAAGCTTGCATTGTGTCGACAAAGCAATCACGATGTGCATTGTATTTGGGTTCCGAATTTTTACTTGTTTAAAAATGCGTAGGACAAAACTGACTTCCCTACGTTCTGAAAAAAAGCTCAACACTTCATTGGTGGCAAGTGATCTACCAGAACCCTTTTCAACACTGATATTATTGAATCTTACTGCACAACGTTTAATATTCTTAACTGTCAGTGGTAAATACATGTTGTACCTAACAATAACTCTCCCAAACCAATCAGTTACATTGCATCATTCAGTTGAAAATTTCGTTATCGGCCAAGACTTGAATTAACTAATAATTTTGCAAATTACAGTGGAATCTTTTCATATTATATGTGGTTCTTTAGCGGAACAACTTTTCTATCGCGAGGTTTGTTCAGCGTTATACATGCCTCAGACCCAAATCTATAAAACCCATGACACATAATTCAGTGCTAGCATTTTTGAAACATTAAATTTTACGTCTCGCAACGGCAAATACAAAACATGAGGGTTTAGTAGGAGAAATTAAAGCCACGGCTACTTCTCATGGAACCAGGGATTTGCTCCACAAAACAAACCCACACAAGTATAAGAACAATGGATAAGCTACGGTAAAAAAGTGTCTTCTTGACAGATACTTCAAAGATTAATGTGTAATGCTTCAATAGTAAGTGAACGAAATAAATGGAACATTTTTGGAAAAATTCTCATCACTCCCCGAAGCTGCCACTAAAATATAAACACAATTTTTAGGCGCAGTTAAAGCATGCAAGACAGTTTTTTAGTACCTCTATTCCAAATGAATGTTATATCCAATAATTTGATCTTCACACATAAAAAAGAAGTTGCCTCGATTTAAAAACCTTCAAGTTAAAAATGGTGCTATGCGATACAACAAACGCTACACCCACAACTTCTATGTAGTGTTCATACATAGATTGGCTACATGATACCGAAGATCAAACTCAAGTGCATTGACCACCAACATAATTGGTATCTCAAGTTTACCACTAGAGAAATAATTAATTCATGACATTTCATGCAAATCGAACGCATACTGTAATATTTCACCAGATTTCTCCACCCAATATACGAGCACACAGAAGTAAAAGAATAATCATCTCTAGATCCTAATATAAATCACAGTAACTAGTATTAGACACTACAGCCGCTTCAATTTAGTACACTACGCTAACAGCTTTAACTAAATTTTCCATAGTGCCAGTTTAATTTGAAATAGCTGATATCAAACACTCAAACCTAGCAATTTTTCATGCATATAGTTTAACCCTTTAACGCCCACATTTATATACTCATATTACCGTTATCACAACCACTATCACTAAACCGACACTGGCATTGGATTATCAAGATGTGGAAGGAACTGCCACTCGGCAGTGAAGTTCAAAGGACACATTAGTGAACAAATTGAATAAGAAATATAATATGTTATTGTTATTTTTGAAAGAGGACCGTACAGTCCACTTGGGCGCTAAAGGGTTAACATTTATAAAAAAAAACCGACTCAAAGAATCCTTACTCTTTTCTGTTATATTCATTGTAATACACAAAAACAAGTCTCATGCACGTGAAGAAACAAATTGGTAATTTTCATTTTTCAGTACAGTTTTTATCATAAAGTAAACACTGCACATATAGCATTTACCAATGAACAGGCTCACGTAAATAAATTATACCCTTAAGCCTTTTACTAAGCGCACACTTTCCTTTAAATTCGTCAAGTCGCCAGTAATAAATACTGGACTTTCTTTGGACGAGTTTTCTTCAAGCGAACGGAAAAGTCCCTCTTCATGACAAAGAGATCTTGACTGGTGTCACCAAGCTGGCGTTTTGATTACGAACAGCTGAAATCTATTTTTTGAAGCGAAAACTTCAATTTCAGTCATTGGCGGCTAAGAAATAGTAGAAATAGAGGTAGAAACATAATTTTGCTGACGATACACTAGCTCGGACTATGTTGTCCGAAGGTCTCGCAAATTCAATCTTAAGTTTACCTTCATCACCACAGTGAAGTAATACGTCATTCACGAATATTCAAGCCCTCATTCGCTTCTCCTGATCAATAAACCCATTGTCATGATGATTTTAACCACCATATGTAGACCCTCTAGAAGCAATTCAATAGCAAAACTCAGAATTGTTTGCATAGTGATGGGAAAGTTTAATATGCAAGAAAAAATTGGATCCGAATGGCGAGTGTAGAAGGCTATTGACAGGCGTCCAATTTTATTAGGGGTTCCTAGGACTACGAAGTGGGGGCTTCTAGCTACCCACCACACCCACACTATGGCCGAGCACCATACCCACGCTGGAACCCCTTATGAACAGGACGTCGAAAACAACAGCACAGTGCCCGCGGCTATTTTACTTTTATACATACGATCAGTGCTTTTTCATTGTTTCAAGTTTCATTGAAGTCTAGAATGAATATCTTTGCATTCTTTAGATTGAATATCTTTAGAATGAATGTTCTAATTTGATTAAGCGTCAAGCACTGTACTCGCCAATCCAAGTAGTATCGCTCATCACGTTCCCGCATCATGGTCAAAGCTAAGGCTTGCCGACTCGATTGCTCCACAGATTCGAACTCTGAGGTTTCACTGCTCCACGATAAGTTCCGTGATGACTAATGCAAATCACCCTCAAGCCAGATCTTTAAGAACAAGTTGAACGTGTATTGAATAAAAATAATATATTTTTTGGTACACGTTAATTTTTTTGCGCGCTCGCTTGTCTAATGACCTTTTGAACCAAAGTTTCAGCTCTTAGAAATACATTTCTCCTTTTGGTACTGAAAATGCTGGCATGCTCCATCAATGTCATTTAAATTTTTCAGTAAAGGTATTCAAGAAGACTTTACCTTTGTACATGGTAATGCAAACTGTTTTCAGAGGCATTTTACGATGCAACAAAAAGGTAAATATTTTATAGAAAACCATTAATTTCTCCTCAGCATCATGGAAAATTTAGGACTTTACTTCAGACGTCAATTAATAAAATGGTTACCTAATGATCATCTGGCTTTGAGTAACGTTAATCTCTCTTCGGCATCAATCAAAAAGCATCAATTGGGATGAAAGTGCATCTCAATAACCTAAAGATAATGCTACATAATGTGAAGTTCAAAACTAATTTTTGAGGCCACGAAGGTGCATCATTACTTTGGATGGATTTAAACAGCAACTAGAACTATAAACGTTACATGTGAATAAGTTAACAGAACTGTTCAAGGAAAATCACCAACCCACTGTTTCAACTGCATGCGTATGCATAGGCATTTTTTTAGAATCTTGGTATAAGCTTTCACACTAACCTAGTTGCAACACAATTGTGTTCTACGCATTTCCAATTAATAAGCATCAGGAGCAAAAGTTTATGTTCTTAGTCTTCATGCTGATAGTAACTGAAAATTTGCTGCTTCAAAACCATAATTCTGACTGGTGTTCATGACAGAAGCTGATGTACATGAATTGGGCATTGCTTGTAAAAATGCTTCAATTGACTTTGGAAGCATTATCGCTATCATAGAGAGTCAAAAACTTGATCATAAAACTCAACTCTACTTGTAAGGTGCAAACTGCTTGGGATTTCAATCACGTGCATTCTTATTAAACGCAAGGCGGAGCGACAAAACGTACAATGGAAAATAAGATCAAAACACCAATTTAAACCAACGTTCAAAACCAGAATGAAAAGAAATTAGATACTGAATTTCTAAAACATAAGGCAGCTCATTAAAACACACTGCTGATCGGAAGTAGTGATGCACACTACTACGTTTCCCTTTCATCGCGTGCAAATAAGAACAAGATAAAAATGTGAAAACAAATTATACGAAACTGTTAGTTATTCACAATGACAACTACTTTTCATTCACTCGAATTTGTCAATGAAAATCGTTACAAGTTTACACAGGACTGTTCGAATTGTCAATGACAGTAGTTATAAAAAAAATTTAGGAATAGAAGACAAATGTCTGACGCATTGGTGATCTATTCCATCGAACACAAAATACAGAGGCACCTAAAAGATTTACAGATGAATTAAGCCCTAATGCAACTTGTTTTAATATTATTAAGGCGTAATATCTGTTCTACAATGGTTGAATATACCTTGATAGCATGTGAAATATTACACACAATGAAGGTTCAACGCACAAAATCAGAAATGCAGAAACGCAAATGAGTTAATTTACGCAATAGAAATACATGAACATGTTACAAAAAAATGAAGAGCACTGACTACAATTCGAGGAAGCCAAGCACCAGTTAATTTACGTAGTAGAAATACATGAATATGTTTCCAAATACAATATATAGAGTACTGACTAAAATTCGTGGACACCAAGCACCGAAGGCTTGACAAGGGTACCATTTTACAGCGCTCAACTCTTGAGAGCCTGCAGTCTGCTGCGCATTTCTTCGAGGTCCTCTTCAGACTCCTCATCCGCCTGGGGCTCCAGCGGGAGAGCGGAGGCTCCTTCGGTGGCGGGCAGAGCGTCGTTCACCATGGCGGGGGCTTTGCCCAGCGCACCGGCCGTCACCTCCCACAGGATCTGGTCACGGGCAGAAACACAAATGAAATAGTGTCGTATAAAAATCGGATGAAATATAAGGGAAGGATGAAATATGAGGAAACAAATGAGGAAAGGATGAAATATAAGGAAAGGATGAAATATAAGGAAAGGATGAAATATAAGGAAAGGATGAAATATAAGGAAAGGATGAAATATAAGGAAAGGATGAAATATGAGGAAAGGATGAAATATGAGGAAAGGATGAAATATAAGGAAAGGATGAAATATGAGGAAAGGATGAAATATAAGGAAAGGATGAAATATGAGGAAAGGATGAAATATGAGGAAACATATGAGGAAAGGATGAAATATGAGGAAAGGATGAAATATAAGGAAAGGATGAAATATGAGGAAAGGATGAAATATAAGGAAAGGATGAAATATGAGGAAAGGATGAAATATGAGGAAACATATGAGGAAAGGATGAAATATGAGGAAAGGATGAAATATAAGGAAAGGATGAAATATAAGGAAAGGATGAAATATAAGGAAAGGATGAAATATAAGGAAAGGATGAAATATGAGGAAAGGATGAAATATAAGGAAAGGATGAAATATAAGGAAAGGATGAAATATAAGGAAAGGATGAAATATAAGGAAAGGATGAAATATGAGGAAAGGATGAAATATAAGGAAAGGATGAAATATAAGGAAAGGATGAAATATAAGGAAAGGATGAAATATAAGGAAAGGATGAAATATAAGGAAAGGATGAAATATAATGAGCCTATTCCAGAATGTGGTTTTTGAGCTTTGTTGGAGCTTTGTCGGACAAACGTGCCTAACAATGGGAATAAGTGTGCCAAGATACGAAGTAACGTTCATGGCCAACACGACCTGAACAGTGTCCTGTTGCACACCACTAATATTGAAAAGCATAATGTATTTTTCTCACAAGAGACAAAATGGAACAACTGAATAAATACAACATTCAAAATTTTATATGAAAAAGGATTTTAATAACTTGTTTCTTGCAGTAGCATGCTTTTCAGTATATGTAATCATCTCAACAGCTCTAAATACAAATGCAATGCCATGAGGAAAGGAATAAGAACTACTGGTGGCAATGAAAATGGAAACATGTGAACAAGTACAGCACCAATAATGTCGTTATGAGATAAATCACTTCAACATAAACTCATAAGCCCTCTCAGAATTTTCAGAATGGCGAACTACAAAAGTTTATTAGTTAGTTTAAGCCTCCCTATCCTCAACAAATGAGATTTAAAGAGAGGAAGGAAGAAGGCACCATTTAGTATGGAGCTAAGGGAACGTGGAATCTATGCAGAAAGGGCACAGAAACAGAAAGCTAAGAAAGAAGTTCATGAAACAAGAAAAATTTGAAGAAGAAAGTAGTAGGCGGTGAAAAACAGGACAGCAGTGAACCGAAAAAAGATGGTCCGTAACACAACAAAAACCTATTCTATTTTAACAAAAAGAAAGCCTACCTAACCTTTAGCTCGGGCCCTCACATTGTCCCCCTGGGAGTGCTAATTCCCATAGATACAATAGTTGTATCCCCCTGAGGGGGCGAACTACAAAAACGAACTTCCAACATTCCCTACACGTAATAAACGAGAGCATGTTAACCAAAATTAACAGCATTAAACTACCATTTAGACCAAAGTTATCATCATATCAGAGGTCTAATTTGAAGACCAACCTTGTCCACCTCCTCTTCCGCTTCCTCCTCCATGTCTTCCGGCTCGAGCGTGTCCATGGTGTCCTCCAGCATCTCCTCAATGATGCCAGCCTTCATCATCTCCCTGCTGAGCTCCTGCATGGTGCGCGATATTTCGGGCAGCTTTACGAGCTGCTGCATCGCCTGCATCACCTCCGTCGACCGCGCTAGTGATCCGGCCACTCGAAGCGTCGCTGCTCAAATTAATGGTTCAAGTTAAATACAAAGGTTGCTCAACAGGGGAGCGAGTTGAGTTGAATTGAAGGGCTACTCAATTGATGAGTTAACCCTTCACTGTCAAATGGATTTCAAAATCTACTGTTATAAACAGCTTTAATATATTTTGTTCCTTGTGAAATTTGTGCCCTAATGTGTTCTTTGAAATTCATTGTCAAGTGGTATCACTTGCTTGTTTTGATGTCGATGACAACATGATGCCAGTGCCAGTTGAATGATGGTGGTTGTGAAAACAGTCACATGAGTACAAAATGCAGGCATTAAATGGTTAAGTTAAATTAAATAGCTGGTGAATTTATGAGCTGGTTAATTGGTAGGCTTGCAGCTCAAGATGCGTATAAAGAATGGGTGGGTAAATTAACGAGCTGATAAATGAATGGATTAGTAAAGTGCTGGACTGATAAAATTATTGGGTGGGAAATTAATAGCCTGGTAAAATACTGGGTGCTACACTAAAGGACGCTGAATTAAAATTGCTAAATTAATCGATGGGTGCGAAATTAACTAGCACAAAATAAATGGGCAATAAGAGCATCAAGCATAACCTTACTCAAGCAGTTCATGAGAGGCATGGATCATATAGATGAAAAGTTATAAACGAAGGGAAATTGGTTTTTTAGAACTTCAACTCACTTCTGATAAAGAATCTGCAATGTAAAGTATTATTTAAACATAGTTCTAGAGATAATTAAGATTTAAAAAACTAATTACAATATTTTTTTTTTAATCCTTTGTGGAGCTAATGCAAATAACTATAAGAGAATCACATCATGTCATGAAATAAGTGAGACTTCCATGACATGAAAACACAGTGAGAACAGAAATGTGTTATCTTTACTAAACAGTGAGAATCATTATGATTAAAAATTAATTAAGCTCATTGAGTTCTACTGCTAATTTGAAGATCAAAACTGAAAATTAAGGAGGAAGAACAAAAAATGTGAAATACCGCACTGACTTCCTGATGTTGATATCTGACCACATTAAGCACACCTACCGCTAGGGTTCCTAGTCAGGTCAGCTTCACCTAATGAATTGAAATAATCTGCTCTACTGCATACTTTCTGTCCTCATCAAAAAAGATGATGCTGAGACCTACACTTTGCACAAAAAATGCCACAAGCAAGACACAGAGCTGACACTCATGACAAGGTTGCTAAAGTGTATCAGCTAAGTTAACAGGAAAGATAAGGAAAATAAAGGAAGAAACCTACAACTTAACTGTCCTTGAAATGATCCAACTGCAAAGACTCCTGAAATGCAGAGCTAATTTGGGATCATTGATTTCAAGCTGCCAAATACTGGAATATTATTTGGATGCAGGACTACATTGCATTGCTAAGCAATCTACATTCACCAGAAAGTGTAGCTCGAAAAAAAAAAAAAGCCATGAATGGATCTTTCGAGGGATAAATTTTGGTATCAAAATAAAAATCAATGGAGAAAAATCAATTTAATGTAATATCTAAAAAAAAATTGAAATAAAATATCTACTATTCATAGAATTAAATTAAATTAAATTTAATTAAATGCACATTTTTTCAGAGTTACTTTAGCACAAACACCAACAAACTTGACCAATTTCCCACTAATATACACAAATGAAATAACAATAAAAAACAATCCATTAATAAACTTGAGAAAGATGTTAACCTTCTGTCTAAATTTTACTACACTAATATATCTAACCATTGCAAAACTGGTTATGTTTACTGCTATAATAATTATTTAAAATTGTAGTACTACCTTAGCCTTTATAAAAAAATTAAAAGTCCCATCTGATGAGATTTTGGCATTCAATGAGCTAAAGAAACCATCGCAGTATTCCCTCCAATTTTGCAAGAGTTACTTCCCAGAAACCAGCAACAGTTAAAGAAAATCTGTAAAATGAAAATCATTTAATTATTCTGTATTTCATTAAATTAATCCTTATACCCCTCTCCCCACTCTTACGGACACACATCATCCTTTTAAAAACACTTACAACTCTTGCTATACGATGGAGATGAAGAATTGTCATTTAAGCATATGTTTGTGCAATATTATACGGCCAAAATAGATCATGAAATACTAACTTTTCTGGCTTTACTCAATTGTTGTCCCATATTAATTCAATTTGAGAATTTGTTGCATTTTCATCACAACAAACTACCAAGTACTCAGGCTGCAAAATATAACCTTAACGTAGAAAATACTGAACCTAAAACAATAAAAATTGTACTAAACCTAATAAAATACTGAAAACTTTTTCAACTTCATAACACAACTTCCCAAGAATTTATAAATTTCAAGCCAAATATACCCTGACAATTAAGGGTGAACCAGTCCTTGAAATTTGATTAACTGAAGGGTGTCACCATTCTGAAGGCTTATGGGCCACAAGTTCCATAAAGAATGTGAACTCCAACTCCTCTAGAAGTGCATTCTACAGCTAATTTTTACAGTTCACAAATATCTAAAAATGCTTAAGAACTACAATGCTAAACTCTTTAACATAACTTCAAACTAATTTTAAACGTTTCCCAAAAACATGTACTTTATGTACGTGTATCAGCTGCCTGAGACAAAATAAAATTGTAATAAGCAGAAAACACGAGTGAACTTTCATATGCCCAAAACTGTTTTCTTTTAAGTCATTGAAACTCTAGAGTCAACAATGGTTGGTATTGAAAAAGAAGCATAAATTACTGAGCAGTTTGATTAATGATGCCGACTCCACAGAAGATAACTTCTCCAAAATCTGCAAATATGTGCCGCATTCAAAACAATAATGCTGAAACCAATAAAGTAAAAAATTTAAATACCTATCAATCTACTGTATCACTACATAATGCTAAAAACTATGACAATGAAACTTGACAAATTTCAGGAATTTGATGAATGACTACTGAATGTAAGGGGTTGTGGACACAACAAAATCTTCAATTTCAAGCAAACAAAACTGTATTACTGAAATACTCACCGAGTTGTCCCTTCATCTGGCACTGCACGGAGTTCAAATGAGCTTTGCTGGTGTAGATGCGTGTGATGGTGCGGCGGGAGTGAATAATTTCCTTGGCCAAGATTTTACATACGTCAACATCACCCTTTTTAGCAGCTTCCTTCATTGATCGTTTAACCTTTTCTTCTTCACGCTGAATACCTGTTGAAAGAGCACAACAAATGTACCAGTACACTTGTGGTCAATGAAAATGTCAATCATAAATTGTTTTGGAACTGAATATGTACTAAATTCAATGCATTCTTCAGTAGTGGATCTCACTGTACAAAGTGATTTCTCATGACATTATGCTAAAATTAATAATGAAATCACAGCAGTATTAAAAACGGGTAGAATATACATTCAGAGATTCAAAAGAAATTCGGGTAATACAACCATGAACTTCATTAACACATTGACTACGTAGTGGGACAAATGTGTGCCACCAGGTAAATTGCTCATTTGCGAACCGATGTAAATGAATATTTCAAATCCTTTTGTTGCGGCCTCTTTTCGAAGGAATTTTATCTTACAAGAAAAATTTTAATGTGCACTTATATTTTGTACATTTCTTACAAATGTTGGAAGCTTTTTTGAGCAGGTAAGTTGATTTTCTCAGTCTGTTTTTTACAACCTAACCAAATCAACTTTATGACCCGCCCAATTGTAGTCAATAATTTAATTCAAAAATGACAGTGGACACCTACACAATTGTGATCAGAAAGCTCTCATCCCTGACCAAGAGAGTTACACTCTAGAGCAGAGGTGCCAAACCTGGGGTGCTCGCACCCCCTGGGTGTGCAAGAGGATATTCCAGAGGATGCAAAAAGAGTCCAGGTAAATAATAGGATATTGGCTATATCTTGGCATTTTATTTCCTCTTGCAATGGACTAACTTTGTGTTCATTTTAGGTTTCATTATCATTATTTTGTGGTTGTCACACACATACCTGAAACTAAGTTATTTGTCCCACATCAAGTAAGATATTAATTTTCTGAGGTTTATTCCAATCTTAATTTTTTATGATTCAGGGCTACAGTAGTAATTTCCTTTACAAATCACATTAAAGAATAAAGTAAGAATCTTACTTTTGATAAAATATTATTCATAATATGCTTAAACAATGTTTGTATAACAAATTGTGCATACTTCTTATTTGACGGTCCAGCTGATGATCCTCTTTGCGAATCTTGCTACACCATTCTTGCACCTGAAAAACATATCTTCACAATGATATTGAAAAGTGGATTTATAATGCTTGGATAAAAATTATGAATACATAAGACTAATCACTAACAAACCTAGTCTAGAAAAAGTCATAGCCAAATTGAAATGAGCATTTGTTATTTGCCTATACTATCTTAAGCTAACATCACAATTTTTGCAATATTTTAGGTTTCAGCCATCCTTGAAAGCAGGAAAAAATGTAGCATAATAATCTGTCTCGTAGGTTGGAAAGTAGTAATACATACAATCTCTGCCTGTCCTTTGTTCTATTCACCCCATATGGGACTACATCTGGTAATATTTTTTGGAAGACTGACCAATAGCAAAAACAAACAAGCAGCAAGAATTAAATCAGAGACATGGCAAAAGCACACAAGAGAGCATAGACAACTGATAGTTTTACCATCAGCTCTCAGTCACCCCTCGATGGACCTATCTACTCAACAATTCCTCCATCCGCAATTGCCATAGTCAACCTCAAGGCTCTAGGGAACTGGCCACCTTACAAAATGCCTGGGAATTTGTTACCAAAATAAGTTAGACTGCTAAAATAATTTTTATGAGACAGCAGCTTGAAGGAAAAATCAACTTTCAGCATGTATGATCCTAACATAAACATTATTATAAAGGATACAAAAGCTTAGCTTTGATGGCAACAAGGATAAAGCTTAAGAAATACAAGAAATTATTCTGTTGCATTATTTTCTTGGGGGGATTCAATTCCCATTCACTTGCGTTATGGTATCCAGAATACGCAATTGGCTCATTTTTACAAATAGAAATTTTCATTGGAGCCTTCTCTGTTAAAATTCATCACTTTGCTTTGATATTTTAATTGACAATGCAAAATAAATGTTTTCAATTTGTTTGACCAGTAACCTGGCTACCACTTACTATAAATGCCCAAGATTTTGAAACTTGAGTTATTGCTTTCAAAATTATGATTTTCTTGAAAAGCTTCTAAGGGATAATAGACAACATTTCAGAATGAAATTCCGGCAAAAGAGGACACCATGGATAGAAATGTGTTCAACCGCAAGAGGAAATTTTCAAGTAGCAGGATTTAGACAGCAATAAAAACGCCAAAGACGATCTGATGAACAACGCGAAATGGCAAGATTCAGTCTTCAGTTAATTCAGTCTTTATTTATACTAGTGCACACATGCTGGTCGGCATTAATCTGAAGAATTTCATCCCTTCTTTCTTGAGTTAAATTCTCTCGTGCCACTCAATGTTTGTCCAGCATTATGCCAAAGAATTTCCTCGTTTCTTTCATGTGTTAAGCTCTCTTTAGCTACTAGGTATTGCTCTGCATTATTCCGTAGAATTTCCAAATGCCGTTCAAGGGTCAATTTAGCTCTAGCTTCTTGTTGGTGAGCAGCATTGCTTCGTCTTGCCATTTTGCGTTGTTCATCAGATCGTCTTCGGCGTTTTTCTTGCTGTCGAAGTCTTGCTACTTGAAAATTTCCTCTTGCGGTTGAGCACATTTCTAGTCATGGTGTCCTCTTTTGCCAGAATTTTATTCTGAAATGTCGTCCATTATCTCTTCAAAGCTTTTCAAGAAAAACATAATTTTGAAAACAATAACTCAAGTTCCAAATCCTTGGGCCTTCATAGTAAGTGGTAGCCAGGTTACTGGTCAAACAAATTGAAAACATTTATTTTGCATTATCAATTAAAATTATCAAAGCAAAATGATGAATTTTAAGGAGATCGTCCCACTTTTTCAACTTTTTTCGTCCGATTCGTTTGAAAATTGGCCCGTATATGTATTTTGTGAAAGTAAACCTTTTTTACTCCCGTCACTTTTTCGATTTAGGGCTTAGTTTTTATTCTTTTCTCAAAAAATTAGTTTTTTGGTATATTTTATGGATATTTCAAAATGCTACTTGTCTTCAAGTTTTGATGCTAGAACAAAACCAAAGACAGTTTTAGAATCCTTGGAACATTCCTAACACACTCAAATGGGCTTTTTTTCAAATTCAATTTTTTTCTATTTTTTTCAAATTTTTCAAAATTTCTAAAAACAACAGCAATTTTTTGGGTTTAGAGCTATGTATTTTTTCGAAAAATTTGTATTTGGAAAAAAGCCCATTTGAGTGTGTTAGGAATGTTCCAAGGATTCTAAAGCTGTCTTTGGTTTTGTTCTAGCATCAAAACTCGAAGATGAGTAGCATTTTGAATGTTGAAAGTTAGAAGTGTTGGGTATAAGCATAAAACAAAATTTTTTGTTAAAGTGTAATATAATGAAGAATTTATGTAATTGAATGCAGTTTTAATTTTATATCGATAATTTCCAGACATAACTTCATATTCACACTGTCAATTGTGGTTTCCTTACCAAAAAAATGAAAAATACTTTTTCTTTTTTCACATATATAAAATTTTTATTTTCAGTCTGATTCTTATGAAATTTGACTATGATATGTAACTTGTGAAAAGAAACACAATTTCATCTATTCATTTTTTCTATTTAGGCCTTAGTTTTTGAAAAAAATTGACATATTGGTTTTTAGGTATTGATATTTCACTGATATTGATATTTCAAGACGTATCTCCTCATTCAGTTTTGATGCTAGAACAAAAACAAAGACCGTTTTAGAATCTATGAAACATTCCTAACAAGCTCAAATGGGCTTTTTTTCCATTTCTCATTTGTTCTCTTTTCATATGGGGTTGAAATGGGTTCAAAAATTAAAGATTTTGGTGCTTTTTTACTGATATTGAAATTTCAAAATGCTACTCATCATTGAGTTTTGATGCTAGAACAAAAACAAAGACAGTTTTAGAATCCTTGGAACATTCCTAACAAGCTCAAATGTTTTTTTTTCTATTTCTCATTTGTTTTCTTTTTATATTGGGTTGAAATGGGCTCAAAGTTAAAGATTTTGGTCCCCTTACCCTCCCCCTCTGGGGGGGAGATCTATCGCCCATAGCGCCATAAAATTTTAGGACCGAATAGTCCACCACCTTAGGGTTCTTTTCCAACAAAATCATGAAAAATTACCACCCGAGTGACAGGGGCCTGGGACGATCTCCTTAACACGTTCCCTGCAAAGGGACCCACCAGTGGTCCCTTAGGTGGTTTTCAAAGTGCTGCTGACCCAACTGCAGTCACTAACTCATTGATTATAAATACTTAATGAAAGCTAAATAAAAGCCCGATCCAGTTTATGTTTGCTATTTTAAAAGTAGATTACTACAATTGAATTAAAATTGGAATTGAATATTGAACTTCAGTTTAACCCATCGCAGTTAACGTGTTAACAGAGAAGGCTCTAATGAAAATTTCTATTGGTAAAAATAAGCCAATTGCATATTCTGGATACCATAACGCAAGTGAATGGGAATTGAATCCCCCAAGGAAAATAATGCAATAAAATAATTTCTTGAATTTCTTAAGCTTTATCCTTGTTGCTATCAAAGCCATCGCTTTGAAGAGGGGGTCACACAGACGGACAAACGTGGCTCCTTTTTTTTTAATAGTGATTATGATTATTCTACGTATTTAAACTTATCATAAACTCCGCGCTGATTTTCATGCATACGGTAGATATTTTTTGCAAAGTAAATTAGATAATTAACTCTCTCTTGACAGCCACATTACTCTAAATTTGAATCAAGAAAGTTCGACCTATCTACCTTATATATCTTCTATATGAAATGCCTTTGGAGCAATTTTCTGTGGATTTATGCCATTCTAATGTAAAAACAAAAACGTTTTTAGTGAATGAAATATATTAAAAATTCTAAGCATATTTAATTAATAAAACTATCAAGGGAGAAACACAGTTATTTGTATTTTTCAAACAGCTAAACATACCACTAAATATATGAAAAACAAAATTAAATGCTTTTTTGGTTAATTTACCAAAACTGTAAATAACATACTAATATGTATTTTCAGTTTGATAATATAAGATACATTTACTTCTCAAATTTTAACTGTAATTTAAATATTAAAATCTAGGTTTTAATCACAGGGAAGTGAATGATGCTCACTAAAACCATATATTATTATGCAAAATTATATATTATTATATTTTATGCTTCTCATTTCCATCAACTTTATAATAAACTGGAATTTATTGATAAGCAGTCAAACCATCTATAATATTAATGAAAAATATTTATAATTCAGAAGCTATTCAATACAAACAGACAAAAACTAAGTTTACAGCAAATTATTATTATTTATTTCAAGTTCGATAACTTATTTAAGATCTGAATCTTATTTTCTAGTTTCATCCCATATTTCCAGTATTGACTTACACTTGCCCAGTCATACTCAACATATTACACATCATGCTATATTTCCATTTGGCTCTACATCTTGACCATTTCTTGTAATTTCATTTATGCATATTCAATTACTGATCACTTGCAAACAGACAAAAGACTTTTTTAAACATTTTGATCAATTTGTATTTTTGGGCCATTTCAAAGTAAAGTGCCCAAACATGTAATAAATTTTCAACCTAAAATTACTCTACTGATGTTATAATGCTCAATAAACCTATTTGCAAATGAACACATATAATTTAATATAATACAATTTTTTTGCTGAAACAGCACAATAATGTAAATCACAACACAACAGTAAACAAATACCAACAATTAGATTAAACAAATATAAGCCTTAAATAATTATAAGTTAGTATAAGTCTTCCTAACTACAAAAATGATGTTCTAAAATGAGAAAGGCACCATTTAGTATGGAGTGAAGGAAAAAAGTTTATGCGTCATCTTAGAATAAAGCATACTCAAATATAAGGTCTTGTGCTTATAGAGACAGCCATGGAGAAAAAAAGGTTACAAAATAAGTTAAAATATGAAGGAGAAAGTCAGAGGTGTTGAAAAAAGAACAATGAATCAAAAAATAAAAGACAAATACTTAAGAGCCATTACATGCAATGTGATGGTATCATTGGACAGCCAGATTGTTATGAGTAAATCTTCATCTCCTGTAGGCCAACAAAACCACTTTAAGGTGACAGTTCAAAAGTTAACACCTACTCCATTTTGGCACTAAAATATAAACAAGTCAGCTGTATTCTTATCCAGCCTTCCAAGACTATTTATATTACAGTTATGCTGAGCATATCAAGTATGCTTTTGCTTCACTCGATACTAATCATAAATCACATTTGTAGTAGTCCCTGTCTCTGGCTCATTATTACTTTACTCTAAAATCAGATATTCTACTTTTCCTGTCATTTTGTAAACATAATTTATGATTCCTTTCATTCCACTTTCAAATAGGTATGCCAGCTCATACTTTCACCTTCCAAAGCCTTCGTCATTAAACATTTCGGTAAATGTGTAGCGTTGGTCAGTAATCGATTTTCCACTTTTCGGTGTCTAATCGTAGTTAATTAGATCAAAATAAGCAAGTTTTCTTCTATGCACTTTCCGTTGTAAATGAATATTTTACAAGTTATAGCGGTAAATTACTGACCGCAACTCCAGTGTTTGAAGCGGGAACCAATTCAAACAGCATGTTGGACGGCAACACTGCAATGCCGTCTCGCTTCTAGTTTGATCGTCATCAAAGACGAAACCAAACCTATCGCTATACCTCGTTAAATACTCATTTGACAAAAAAAAGTGTATAGAAGAAAAGTTGTTTATTTCGATGTTATTACCATGATTCAAGCAACAAAAATTTGAAAATTGATGAGTAGCTGTTTATTTGAGCGCATTCGTCATCAAAGACGAAACTAAACTTACCACCATAACTCGTTAAATACTCATTTACGACGGAAAGTGCATAGAAGAAAACTTGTTTATTTCAATCTAATTAACTACGTTTAGGCACTGAAAACTCAAAAATCGATTACTGACCAACGCTACACATTTACCAACATTTCTACAGTACCATAGGGA
Source organism: Morinoia aosen (assembly GCA_030386875.1). Lineage (NCBI taxonomy): Eukaryota > Metazoa > Arthropoda > Malacostraca > Amphipoda > Talitridae > Morinoia > Morinoia aosen. Next base: position 50,198,021 of record CM059560.1, read on the forward strand.
TGTTAATACTTAGTTAGATACAACTTATCTAAATTAACCACTCATGCTAAGCTCCTATTTATTTACTCCATATACTTTTATTAATTCTTCAACTTTCTTCTTTCACTTCTGATAATTTTACCAAAGTGACCATCTCCATTGCATAGCAAAAGTAAATTTATAACACAAATAATCTTTCTTGAATGTCATATCACATTTACTTCTAAAGACTTTTACTCAAATTATACACTAAAATTTGTTTCATATATTAATTTTCATTAATGAGCTTGACCCAATTTTTGGTAAATCTGAAGGATATGTAATGAAAATATCGATTATAACTGGAATTTGATGCTGATTCCGAATATGCAATTTGTTTTGACCGCTCTTGATTTTTTTTATTTTTTTTTATTTTTTTTTGGAAAGGCGGCTAGCAACAACTGAGGTGGTGCCCAAAGAATGCCATGTCCGTACAGGTTGGGTGGAACCCGGCCCTATCCGGTACTCAGGTCTTCAAGGCACGGTCTGACCATGTTGGGTCAAGAATGGCAGAGTTCGGATCATGAGGTGGTGCAGGCCAAAGTATGCCAAGTCCGACCAGGTTGGGTCGAGAATGACAGAGTTCGGATCATGAGGTGGTGCAAGCCAAAGTATGCCAAGTCCGACCAGGTTGGGTCGAGAATGGCAGAGTTCGGATCATGAGGTGGTGCAGGCAAAAAAAACATTAAAAATGTATAAAAATTTAAAATTCAAACAAATCACAAAAAATCGAAAAAATCGAGAGCGGTCAAAACAAATTGCAGATTCGGAATCAGCATCAAATTCCAGTTATAATCGATATTTTCATTCTCGCTGAGCGGCTTCGCCGCTCAGCAAGACTTGTTCCTCGATTTTCCACTTTTTGGAGCCTGAACCTGATTAAATGAACCAAAATAAACAAGTTTTCTTCTATGCACTTTCCGTCTCAAATGAGTATTTTACAATTTATAGCGGTAAGCATAGTTTTGTCTTTGATGACGAATGCGCTCGAATAAACAGCAACTCATCGATTTTCGAATTTTTGTTGCTTGAATCATCGTAATAACATCGAAATAAACTACTTTTCTTCTATACACTTTTTTGGTGAAAAGAGTATTTAACGAGGTATAGCGGTAGGTTTGGTTTCGTCTTTGATGACGATCACGCTGGAAGCGAGTGCGCATTGCAGTGTCGCTGTCCGACGCGCTCCTTGAATTACTTGCCACTTCAAACACTGGAGTTGCGGTAAGTCATTTACCGCTATAACTAATAAAATACTCATTTGAGACGGAAAGTGCATAGAAGAAAACTTGTTTATTTCGATCTAATTAACTATGCTTAGGCATCGAAATTTACAAAATCGATAACTGACATATCCTTCAGATTTACCCAATTTTCACACTAGGTATAAGACATTGATTCAGGAATTAAAATTTACTGTTTTTTTGTTTTTATTTCTTTCTCCTAAGTACTAATACATCAGAAAGTCCTGAACACCTAATTTCCCACCCCATTCTGTAGCACTCACTCCTTTTCATCGTCTCTTCTAGCCCAGGCCGTAACACTAATTAGGGCAGCACAACATGCTTCAACATCCCCATCACTTTCATCCTACTTTATCCTTCACTTGGCCACACCACCTAACCTTTCACACTTCTACATAGGGTAATTCATCAAATATCGAACAGAAACCTCGTGTGTCTAGAAACAACCTTCATAAATCGATAACTTTTGCTCTGAATAACTGTTGCGGGCCTCAAGATTATTCTTGAACAGTTGCTTTCTTGTTCTGTGATGTCGCTTTAAAGACAACGTAGATTGTTGGAATTTATTTATTGTTCTAAAAATCGAATTCTTTAATAACATAATTTCATCAATATCGAACATGAATCAAACAAGAATTTTGATTCGAACAGGATGGTTTGTCAATTAGTTTTCCTCGTATGGAACATTTGTTTGACGAGGCGTACTAATAGACAAACTATACGTGGCGTGCTAATAGCTATTAGCACGCCACATATAGTTTGTCTATTAGTACGCCTCATATATTTGTCCATTAATATGCCTCGTATGGTCTATCTATTTGTACACCTCTGATAGTTTTTCTATTAGTACACCTCGTATAGTTTGTCAATTATTATGCCTCATACGGCTTTTCTATTTGTACACCTCTGATGGTTTGTCAATTAGTACTCCTCGTATCGAACTTTTGTTTTAAGATGTCCTATATTAAGAAACTTTTTAAAACCCAATATGTTGACATGTATCTCATGTGGCCACTTGGAAAATAAACGTTTTTCTTTCATTTTTTTTTTTTTGGTGCACTGGATTTTCTTGGAAATGCTCGCGGTGGCACAGCGGTTAAGGGATCGGACTTGTATGTTGGAGTCGCGGGTTCGTATCCCGGCGCTGGCGCTGCGATTTTCCCCATTGGGTATAAGGGAAAGCTCAAGCACAATACCCCACTCGACCCAGGTGTCGGAAATGGGTACCGGCTTTACGGAGGAACCGTCATGGTGTCCTATATATAGTGTTAGTTATAAGACATTTGAAAAACCAATGCTTAAGATCATTTGTATCAGGCTTGATTGGAAATAAAGCATCCCAAAGATGCCGATATTTGTTTTGTTTGTTTGTTTGAAATAACTGTCTCATTACTTATTTTCAAGATGCATTTGAATGGAGAGTTATCAAAATTTGAATATGATGTCAATGTTTCATTTGCAGTGTTTGTTGAACCATCATTGTGATCATCAACCTGTGTGACCTTTTTTGGAGTAGAGTGTAAAGCACTCGTCAATGAATTATTTTTGATGCTTGCATCAATTTTCTTGGCAAGGGATTGATCATCAGTAAATGTAGCCAGACGAATCATTGATGATCTTGAGGGCCTTGGAACACCAACAGCTGATTGGTAGCCCCTCACCAGAATTCCCATCTTCAACTATTCAATGTTATTATCAAGCGTTAATACAATATTTTAATGAAATAAAACAGGCGTTCAATAGATCGATTCAGTTATTTAAAAGAATTAAGAATCGAAAAGCCTTGTTCGAGGCATAAATTCATGATTTTTAAGGAATTTTGATTCGAACACCTTTGTTCAGTATTTAATACTGACATGAAAAAGGAACTGAATGTTGAACATGGAATAATTATCAAGTTTTTGGCGGAAAAGAAAAAAATACAGCAGCAGAACATCATATGACAACACTTCTCTCTAGTTATGACGGGAGGTTGACGGTGACCCAACAACAATTAAACCGTCGCAATTTTCCCGAGGTGCGTAAGATTTTTTGAGTGAAAAAATTCGACCAATTTGTAAGGGTCGTACAGAAAATGCGTTCGCAACCGCTGGTAGCAGTTTGCAGCTCTCAGAAATTAGTTTTTATCACTAAAATAGGAGTTTTAGATGTAAGATCACTGGCACTGAGCAAGTTTGGATGCTTACTAAATTTATTACGCGCATATTTCCAAAGTTGTTCGATAATCAGTTCAGTTCGATATTTGATGAATTACCCTAGCTTTTGTCATTTTTTTCTCGTAAATATATCTTGACCCACACATACATCCGGGATACTTACATAGTTCACATAAATAAATTTATGGTCAACATATTTCGTACCTGCTCTTTAGGAGTCTTAGAGGGTGTTTTTGAAAAGAGTCCCATGATTTCCGAAGTATAACATAGATTTAATAATCTAATGAGTAACTACTCCACTTAGGCACTTCTGAGATATCTGCGACGACAACAGCAACAACAGAAAGATTTGTTTTATTATCTACAGGCTCTGACAGGACAATCATTCCGTAAACCAGGGAAAGACGGAGAAGTTGTTTGAAAGACATCCACGCTGCGTCATAAGGTTAACATCGGCATCTTTGGGATGCTTTATTTCCAATCAAGCCTGATACATATGATCTTAGCATTGGTTTTTCAAATGTCTTATAACTAAACCTATATATAGGACACCATGACGGTTCCCCCGTAAAGCCGGTACCCATTTCCGACACCTGGGTTGAGTGGGGTATTGTGCTTGAGCTTTCCCTTATACCCGACGGGGAAAATCTTCGCGCCAGCGCTGGGAATGAACCCGCGACTTCCAGCATACAAGTCCGATCCCTTAACCGCTGTGCTACGGAGAGCACTGTAGTAGGTCTACAGCTCATTCATAAGTTAATTAATACTATGTGTCAGATGTATATTAAATTTTGGATTATTTAAAAGGCTCTTGATGAATTCGAATTACCATATTATTGTTCATATTTTCCAAAATTTTTAAAGATATTTAGTAGGTAGCTGAGTAGATCTCATTTACCAAATTAGCATCCTACGATTTCTTCGCTTACTGAGTAAAATTAACATGGAGATTATACAGTGCGTAGAAATCGTATTCATGATTCCTTATATCATTTTTCTTTGGCGTAGGATGAAAAGGAGAACCAATGTTAATATTTTAATTACTTATTACAAGCGTTTCAGAATGTTCAAATTTCATTTTCAGTGATGAAACATTCTGTTTCTCTGTATGCAGATAAATTTAATCAAAATAATCAGAGGTAACACGCGAAGTACAGAGCAAAAACAGAGTAAAATTCAATGAATAAAAGAGTCTTCCCGACGATCTCTTCTACATATATTCATAGTTTTTACAATCAACTCTGAAGCCGTTTTTAAATTGATGAAAATATTATGGTAGAATTATCAAATTAGTATTTTTCATCTCCAAATTGGTGTTTTGCCCTTGGACCTCGGATGAAATCATACATGAAAATACATTGAAGCAATTCATCTAATTTATCTATAATAATAAACAGAGCAATATTTACTAAAAATAATGATGGTTATGATTAATTGAAAAAACTAACAAACGAATCCAACAGGATAGTATTTGCAAATGGACACATGTTCTAAGAAATTAAAATAGATTTTCAAAAAATGAAATTTGCCTATTGATATTGATGTAGCAATCGCTACACAAGCGTAAGAATTATAAATTTTCCCTTTCGCACTTAAATAAATTAATTATTAGCATTAAAAATATTACTCTAATTTATTAATAATTATTTTCTACTTCTAATTCGTAATCATGGAAGTTTGTGTGTAAATACTTGAGAGATCAAATAATCAATCGACATTTCGAGTTTTAAAGCAGCCCGATTTGGCAACATCCAAGCGCGTCACTTGAACTGAGCGTTACTCACTCTGTCTTGTGGCTTGTTAGCGTGTGAACATCATCTCGACTTCAACGTCATCGCCACACACCACTCGCAACAGCCTCCCCTTGGGCCTTGTTTTTACCTCAACTTGAGCCGCCTTGCTTTGCCTAAAACTTAAACTTAAACTGGCCGGAACTGGCCCGACCTTAACTGGACGTGACTTCACCAGAATTTACCTGGCTTTGGGCCTCATTTTTGGTCTAGCTTGTTTGGCCTTTAATGCTACTTAACTCACCTAAGAATTGCCTCAACTTGAGCCACCCTGCCTGGCCTCAACTCAATCAAAATCGATCACTCACAACGTCACGGTTTCCTCAAAGTCGACATATTGGCCCCCTTACATCATTTGCAAACCACACACACACACGGTCGACTCCAGCACTTCTCCAGGAGCCTTCCGACTGCCCGGACTGCAAACATTCTTCTAGCCAAGTTCATCGGTGGTTCAAGACTCGGCGGTCCTCTCCGGCTTCCTTCCAATACATACCCCAAAAGCTGAGTCCAAAGTGCCTGATTATCCTTCTCACGATTTTCTCCCAGACGCTTGTCGAGGTCTGTTAGGACTGGCTGTTTGGATCTGACCGAGGGGTATAGCCAGTCCTAACGAGACCTCGACAAGCATCCGGGAAAAATTATGAGAGGGATAATAAGGCTCTTTGGACTCAGCTTTTGCGTATCGTTTTATTGGAAGAAACCGGGAAGATCGCCGAGACTTGATCCTGCGGATCGCCGAGACTTGATCCTGCAGATCTTGACTGAAGATAGTTCGCAGTCCTTAGGCAGTCGCTCCGGCCGGTGGGTGAGGTTGTAAGTGTATTGTGTTCAGAATATTCAATTTACTGAGGGCAATTTTTAAACAAGCACAACAATCGGTGCGTTGCTCTTTATGTGGGCAAAGCCTGCTTAATTTTGGAGCAGGTGAGTTTGATCACAGGTGCCGAGCCTGATGGCGGTGATGACTCTCCGTTTGAATAGTAATTAAGATCCAGGCACGCTGAATTCGGCAATTGAGAGGCTCATTCAATGGTGCCCGTAATTTTAGGCAGTTGAGAATTAAGGCCCGTAATTAGTGAATATATAAGGCTAAAGGCCCAGAACATAGCCAAATCTAATCCAAGTAGAGAGTCCCAAAAGCGGCCCAGGGAGAATGTTGTAAATAGTGTGTGTGATGACGTTGAGGTCCTGCAAGGAGTCCAAAAGCTGGATGAACAGTCCAAGGAGACATCAAGGAAACACCACTGACAGTCCACACATCGTAAAATAATAAAACTCCCACACGGCAGAATTCGAGAATTCCTACAGATTTGACTCTAGTTAATTTCAATTGTTCTCTTTCTCGTCGAGCTCGAAAGTGGGGAGATAGGACAGAAGCAATTAAGAAACTCTTATACAGCTGCTCTTGCTTTTAAATACAAGGCATAAAATTTAAGAATTTTTAGTAATACTTTTAGTGATTATCTAAGAGCACAATCGGGGATCAAATCCTTGGAACCATGGAAAAACACATGACTTGACAAGACATGGTTCCTGAAGCAAAAGAAAAAGGATTCCAGCACTTAAGAATTTCATAGAAAGAGAATTAGTGCTTCTTTAAGTACTCTAGAACATCTCTATAACTGTACAAGAAGTAACAGAGAAAAAATTCTAAGGTTTCATTGATATATGTCGGGTTTAGATCTTTCGCCGTTGGGTGGTTGAATGTAAATATCAATTTGAACGGCTAAGAAAAAACTCGATCTTTTCTCGAAGCGTAAGGGATAATTATGAGAAGGAAAATGAAAACGTTTTGGAACTCAGCTTTAGTTCAGGTGGAATTTATTTGCAGCGGAAACCAGGAACTTGGCTTGGATCTTGATCTCGGAGAGCTTGTCTAGGTGGGCAATCCTTGCTGGAGGACCAGGCTGGCGTTGACGAAGGCCGGCACGCGATGGAGTAAGCAGGGTGAGTGAGTTGTATTTTGGGAATTTGAGTTTGGCAATTAGAGATGATTGAGCGCAGGTCAGTAATTTAGTTCAGGTAGAACTAATGACTCCAAATTAAGGTGGTGTGTGAGTGAGCAGTTAAATCAGGCTCAGGTGAGCAGAATCAAGTCGGCACATTAGCAGGAGCAAGTTGAATTACTTGCTCAGATTCGTAGTAACAAGTTTAGTCACTGCTTATGTGCGAATAGCAATTAGCATGGCACTCAAGGTAAACCAGGGATAATGTGTGATGGCATTTGTTGACGTGAAACTCTAGGTTGAGTTAAAGGCGGAGCTCAAGGTAAACCCAGGGAGATTTAATTTTGGTGAGTGTTGCGTGTAAGGCGATGCTGTAGAGGTCCTGCACAGGGGTCCAAGATGCTGGGTAAATCATTCCAGGAGAGACATCAAGACAATCCAACACTGACAATCCCAATTATAATGACAACCTTTCCCACACGGAGAAATCCGAAAAACTCCTACAGGTCTGACACCAGCTAATTAGGATGCTCACTTTGGCAACTCAAAAGAGATAGGACAGGCTTTAGGTTGACAGACTTTTAATCAAGAAATAAATTGTTTAATCACTAATGCCTCTGGCTTTAAATTCTGAGTATTAGGTTTAAGAATTTCAAAGAATCAAGATCGTGATTCCTTACAGAGACTACGGGCAAGTAAACACGAGATCTACGGAATATGGTGAAAATATCAGTGACTGCACTTTTAAAAACAGTAAGAAAAAAAAGACATTAAAATCCTGAAGTTTATGGAAATAAATCCTACTGAAAAATCTTAGTAGATATCATATGCAATAAAAAGGAATTAAATAATAATATGTATCCCCAATGATGAAAGGAAGGGGGAAACCTAACGTTGATTTCACAGGCGGAAAATACACGAGGAAAGAAAGCACGAAAGCATGAGTTACGTGTGGCGATTTAGCCGGCGCCTATACGCGTCGGCCTCAGCCAGAGAGAGACGCCAGCAATTTGCACACACTTAAGATAGGCAGATGGTAGTGGGTGTTTTGTCACAAGAATGCGATGAGTTAAATTAAATTTTATTGAAATGTTTTTATATTGAAATAAGTGCGATTAGATAAAGGTCTCACAGAGTATGGAATTAAGGAATGAAGTTCCAAAATTTATCTAGCATAGGCATGAATACTTTTCGTAATTTAAACTACTGCAGTCGGTTTGTAAAAAAGAATAAATGCTACTATACACATGCCTATGGTATTTATAATCACAGAGTAATGACAAGAGATGGCGATGCGAGGTTCCGCCATTACACAAAGACGCTATCGAACGAAACGCCGGCAATTTTCGCCGCGTTCATTTAAGCAGATTTTATCGTAGATTAGTAGGTTCTCGAAAGGAAAAAGGAACGAGCCTGATTATGCTTTGATAATAAATTCATGACACGGAAATGAAATGCACATCGAACATGATTATGCTTTGATAATAATATCATGACACGGAAATGCAATATCTTTACGCTAAGTCACGCTGAGAAAAAGACAAACAAAAGACACGTGCTACATCAATATTCCCTCTCACAACTACGTAACTTAATAACACTGCACTGTCACTTATTAATACTCACTGACGCGACGCAAAGGAACACGATAATTTTCTAACACATTTAAAAACTTACGAGAATTTTGCTTGTAACACTGCCAAAGAAGAACGCCAAGTAAGAGTGGCTTTGAAAGGAAGGGCGCGCAACTGCGCGGTGTTGCCACCAGAGGGCTTCTCTCTCGAAAAATGTCAAGTGTTATTTTTATTATTTCATGCATTTACACAAAAACTTCAATGATTACGAATTTGAAGTAGAAAATAATTAATAATAAATTATAGTAATATTTTTAATGCTACTAATTAATTTATTTAAGTATGAATAGCAATTTTCTAATTTTTACGCTTATGTAGCGGTATGCTACATTACCCCCCAAGGCGCAGACCGAAAGGTCCACCCGCTGCAATCATCTGTAGCGGGAAGGAGGGCGAACTACACGACCCTGCCGAGTTCGGCAATTGGCAAATGATACTGAGCGGGGAAGTTTCACCAAACGGGTCTGCAAGTTTAGATCGGCAAGAGTCCTAGGAACAGGAGTTACTGCAGCGGGCTCGTCTGGTCTCTCCAGACTTGTCGCTGTGTCAGTAAGAGGACTAGAGTTAGAATCTACGACAGGGTTAGAGATAGGGTTTGAATGTACAGGCACGTAGAAAGGGTTACACTCAAGTTGACTAGGCAACAAGGCAGCCAACTGAGGAAGCTGAGATGGTAGATATGATCGAATTTCAGTGGGAGGAGAAATCTGCGGAGAGGAGGATGAGTTATGAGTTACACTATGATCAGAAGTGTATGCGACTTTTAATCGATCGATGCTCACAGGGTCGTGTGAGCCGAATCTGTCGAGAATGAAGTATTTTTGCTTGCGTTTAAGTACTTTGAATGGGCCATCATAAGGGCGCGTGAGTGTAGGTTTTATAGCATCATTGCGGACATACACATGTGTGCAGTCTTGCAGGGCAGGATCTAGCCTGTCCTGGGTCTGGGGCATTCGTGGAGCCACATACTCGATCTTACGCATACACTCTTTTAGGCAGGTTACATAAGCGGAACGGTCAGCGGATGAAAATTCAGGCAAAGGTTTTGGGTCAACAATGTCGCCGGGGAGACGAAGCGTCTTCCCGTACAACATTTCAGCCGCTGTTCACTGCTAATCTTGTCTGTGTAGGTTTCTGATGCTAAGTAGCACTACTGGGAGTCTATCAGTCCAATCGTGACTGCAATTAAGACAGCGCAAGGCAGACTTGAGGTCTCTGTGGACTCTCTCAATAAGTCCATTTGACTGCGGATGATAAGCTGTAGTAGAGGTATTTGCACACCCTAAGGCGGTGCTAAGCTCGCACCAGAATTTGGAGGTGAATTGTGATCCCCGGTCATGTGTGACACTTAAAGGGACCCCAAATCTAGAGATCCAGTTAGATAAGAAGGCGCGCGCTACAGTCTCAGTTTGGGTATCAGGTAGGGGGACAGCCTCAACCCAACGCGTGAACCTATCGATAATGGTCAACAAGTAAGAATAACCGCGCGATATGGGCAAAGGACCCACTAAATCTAGGTGTATAGAGTCAAACTTGTGACCGGTGAATGCACAACTCTGCAGTGCTGCACGATTATGTTTCACCACCTTACTACTCTGACACGCATGGCAAGTTTGCACAATTTGCTTGACCTCCTTACGCATCGCTGGCCAGACGTAACGATCAGAAATCAAACGCAATGTACGGTTAATACCAGGGTGAGAGAGGGAATGAAGGTGGAGGACAGCTACTCTGCGGAGAGTTGCAGGAAGATACAAACGAGAAGGTCGCTCGGCATCACGGTACACGCCATCAACCAAGGTTAGTTTTGGAGGGGAGGTGTTAGAAGGTTTGAGAAGGTCCTGAAGTTCAGGATCCTCCTTCTGAGCATTAGCAATGTTGCCGAAGGTGATTTCACCACCGGTTTGGACAGAATTAATTCTAGAGAGACAGTCAGCTACAGTATTGTCTAATCCCTTAATGTAACGAATGTCAGTGGTGAACTGACTTATGAAGGACAAATGTCGAGCTTCCCTAGGGGAATGTCTTTCAGAAGGCATTTTGATCGCCGAGGTCAAAGGTTTGTGATCTGTGTAGATCACAAACTCCCTCGCCTCTAGAGCATAGCGAAAGTGTCTCACAGATAGGTAGATAGCAAGAAGTTCCCTACCGAACGCGCTATAACCACGCTCAGTGGGCGACAGCTTTTTGGAAAAGAAAGCAAGAGGAGAGATATTAGTTCCTACTTGTTGTTGCAACACAGCACCTACGGCGGTACTGGATGCATCAACAACGAGGCTGAAATCAGCATTAGCAATAGGGTAGGATAGTTCAGTCGCAGAAGCTAACTTATGTTTTATCTCTTCGAAAGCTCCCCGTGCTGCATCTGTCCATTTTATCTCAATAGATTTGCCTTTTCGTTTCGGTTCGAGGAGGTCAGACAAGGGCGCTAAAGTTTGAGCACAGTTGCGTATGAAACGATGGTAGAAGTTAACAGAACCTAGGAACCTTCTTAGTTCCTTCTGGGTCTGTGGAAGAGGAAAGTTTTTGATCACTTCTACTTTGGAAGGCAAAGGTTTTAGACCTAGGCTAGAGATTTCATGACCTAAGTAAATCAGTGATGGCTTTCCGAGCTCACATTTTGCAGGATTTACGAGGAGTCCATTGTCGGACAATCTTTGAAAAACGACCCTAAGATGGTCTCTGTGCAACTCTGGGGTTGTAGACGCCACTAGGATGTCGTCTAGATAGACATAAGCGAAAGTGAGATCAGAGAAAATTTCAGCCATGTGCCTTTGGAACGTCTGAGGAGCGTTCCTCAGGCCATATGGCATCTTTAAGAATTCGAAGAGACCGAACGGAGTGATTACCGCGGTCTTAGGAATCGCAGACTCATCCAAGGGAATTTGGTGAAAGGCGGACTGAAGGTCGATCTTAGAGAAAATTTGTGCTCCCTCTAAATTTGCACTGAAATCGTGAAGGTAAGGAATAGGGTAGCGATCAGGTAAAGTAACGGCGTTCAACCTGCGGAAATCCCCGCACGGTCTGAATTCACCGTTAGCCTTGGGTACTAGCAAAAGAGGGCTAGCCCAAGGGCTTTTGGAAGTGCGGATGATGCCATCCTCGAGTAAGCGCGCAAATTCTTTCTTAGCTAATGCCAATCGATCGGGCGGCAGTCGCCTAGCACGGGAGAAAACTGGCGGACCCTGCGTCTCTATGAAGTGCTTTGTACATGTTTGCATGCTGTTAAGGTCCCCTCACACGTACAAATATGTTGGCAGACAATCTGAACTGAATTTGGTTTGCCGGTCTCAAGGCCCCTCACACGATGCAAACAACACACTGCAAACTTGACAAAGGCTGCGCACGCTTCAGTATACCAGTTGCAGGTAGGTGGAGAGTACGCACAAGAATAGCGTCTCCAGACGGCGAATACGTACAATTGATAGGATTCGCTATAGTTGCAATGAATAAGAAATAAAAGAGATGTAAAAGCTCGCCCAAAATGGGCTAAAGAATAGTTCCTAAAAAGTAGTGAACATACAAATAAGTAATTGCTTATTGAAGTGCATAAGAAGGGAGAGAGGCAGAGTACAGTCGTGCACCACACACGAAGGCTGGCGTGACACCGACTTGGTGTCAAGGTTTGCAGCCGGTCGCTCCAAAATTATCAAGCATGGCTCATCTGCCTCGTACAGTCTGTGCCAACCTGAAATGAGCGTACAAACGCACGAATTCAGCACCAGTTCTGATATGTTTGCAGATATATTTGCGCGTGTGAGGGGGCCTTTAGAAACTAAGTTAGGGTTTGTTAATGCAGGGAAATTTTTAAGTTCCTGTTCAAACATGCACTCCTCCTTGAAAGCAATCGAGAAGGAATGCAAGACATTTGCTCTAGTTATGCTACAAGCGGGAATTGAGATCTGTGTCTCCTCGTCCCTAATACACCTATTCTTAATATCTACAACTATGCCATACTTGGCCAAAAAGTCAGCACCGATTATTGGTTCTTGAACATCAGCTATCATGAAGGTAAATCTAAATGTTCTCCTCAGTCCCAGACCGCACTCTAATATTCTCTCCCCGTAACAGGGTATTGGCGTGCCGTTTGCGGCGCGTAAGGTCGCCAACCATGGTTTGTTTTTGTCTTTCACTGTGGCAGGGATAATTGATACACTGGATCCAGTGTCGATTAAAAATCGATACTTGGTGACGGGATCGTGAATGGTCAAGAGGCGAGTAGTCTGGGAATGAGGCAACGCAGTACTCGCTACTATGCGTCGCTGATGGCGTTTCCCGAAGTCATTTCGGTATAACGAGGACAGTATCTAGAGGCACATTTGCGAGCTTGGTCACCAAATTTCATGTGGTACCAGCATAAGTTGCTACTAGCATCACGAGAGCGCGACCTGAAGCGGTGGTCTTGATTTGACCTATCAAAAGATCTACCCCTATCAAAGCGTTGAGGAGGAGGAGGAGGATAGTTAGAGTGATAGTCATAGGGATAGTCGTAGGCATTTTGGTGGCTTTGGAATCTCCCTGGGCCTTGCTGAATGTGAGCCACACTTTGACTCTGACCTATTTTAAAATTTTGAAGAGCTTGCTTTATTTCAGCGATGTCCTGCTGCAGTTTATCTATTGTGGCTGAGGATTGGATAGGCGCCGTATTTGACGGGCTAAAAGTTGTAGCTGCTACATTTAAGGAAGCAACTTGTGGTTCTCGTGGCAAATTGATATTTCTAATCACAGTCTCTGCGGACTCCGCTAATTTCTCTAAGGTTTGCTCGGGCCCTGCTAGCGATAGAAAAGGACGCACGTTAGGTGACAGCTTGGTCATGAAAACTTCCTTCAGAAATCCCTCAGCTACGGCAACTCCAGTAGCGAGTTTCCGCAGCTCTTTTAATAGCGAAGAAGGAGAGAAAGAAGCAGAGACAGAAGGAATTGCTGAGGCATCTACAAGACTTCGGAATTTGTCCGCATCGGACATCTGAAGCCTTGCCAAGATTTTGCCTTTCAAGATTCCGTAAGGATTGCGATCTGGAGGGTTTTCTAATATGTCATTAGAATCATTTAGTAGTTTTGTGGGCGCAGCGCTCACAAGCGCGTAGAATTTGTCTATCTCCTGATTTATCCTATTATACCTAAACACAGCTTCCACCTGGTTGAACCAGGTGTGCGCGTCCCCTGGAATGAAAGGAGGGAGCCTAACGGGATTTGTGTGTGCTCGGTCTTCATTATCGGAGTCAGGCATGCTAGCAATCTCTTTTTGGGATGCGCAATTAAGAAATCAGTGCCTATGACTTGGGATTTAGTGACAAGGATTTGCGTTAACTCTTTACCTACTCAATCACTCAAATTAAGTTGAAACAGAAGGAAGGAAATATGAAATTGGAACGAGAAATATTTCTGCGGTATGCGGCAATTTGCGTAGGCACAAAAATAACGCCGGTGCGAAAAATTATCTTCCTACCTACTCAATCAATCAATAACGTTGAAGAACACGGGAAAAGAGAGAATGGAAGCGAAGATTTGTACGGTAGTCAGAAATAAATGCACAGCACGGTAATAGAAAAAAAAATATTTTTCCTACCTACTGAGGCACATGAAATAAACAAACAAGGACAGGATATGGCGCTAAAAAAAAAAAATTTTTGTTAGAGCTGCTCAGAGAGATATTAGCACGGACAAACCCACAGGAAATTTCTCAAACTACCCTGAGATGGGAAAAACTTATCACTACAATGATACGCCAACATTATCCTCTCACAATCTCTCAAACACTTCGAGTTGAGTTTTTTATTTTTACGAGTTTCCCGGCCGATGCACCAGTGTCGGGTTTAGATCTTTCGCCGTTGGGTGGTTGAATGTAAATATCAATTTGAACGGCTAAGAAAAAACTCGATCTTTTCTCGAAGCGTAAGGGATAATTATGAGAAGGAAAATGAAAACGTTTTGGAACTCAGCTTTAGTTCAGGTGGAATTTATTTGCAGCGGAAACCAGGAACTTGGCTTGGATCTTGATCTCGGAGAGCTTGTCTAGGTGGGCAATCCTTGCTGGAGGACCAGGCTGGCGTTGACGAAGGCCGGCACGCGATGGAGTAAGCAGGGTGAGTGAGTTGTATTTTGGGAATTTGAGTTTGGCAATTAGAGATGATTGAGCGCAGGTCAGTAATTTAGTTCAGGTAGAACTAATGACTCCAAATTAAGGTGGTGTGTGAGTGAGCAGTTAAATCAGGCTCAGGTGAGCAGAATCAAGTCGGCACATTAGCAGGAGCAAGTTGAATTACTTGCTCAGATTCGTAGTAACAAGTTTAGTCACTGCTTATGTGCGAATAGCAATTAGCATGGCACTCAAGGTAAACCAGGGATAATGTGTGATGGCATTTGTTGACGTGAAACTCTAGGTTGAGTTAAAGGCGGAGCTCAAGGTAAACCCAGGGAGATTTAATTTTGGTGAGTGTTGCGTGTAAGGCGATGCTGTAGAGGTCCTGCACAGGGGTCCAAGATGCTGGGTAAATCATTCCAGGAGAGACATCAAGACAATCCAACACTGACAATCCCAATTATAATGACAACCTTTCCCACACGGAGAAATCCGAAAAACTCCTACAGGTCTGACACCAGCTAATTAAGATGCTCACTTTGGCAACTCAAAAGAGATAGGACAGGCTTTAGGTTGACAGACTTTTAATCAAGAAATAAATTGTTTAATCACTAATGCCTCTGGCTTTAAATTCTGAGTATTAGGTTTAAGAATTTCAAAGAATCAAGATCGTGATTCCTTACAGAGACTACGGGCAAGTAAACACGAGATCTACGGAATATGGTGAAAATATCAGTGACTGCACTTTTGAAAACAGTAAGAAAAAAAAGACATTAAAATCCTGAAGTTTATGGAAATAAATCCTACTGAAAAATCTTAGTAGATATCATATGCAATAAAAAGGAATTAAATAATAATATGTATCCCCAATGATGAAAGGAAGGGGGAAACCTAACGTTGATTTCACAGGCGGAAAATACACGAGGAAAGAAAGCACGAAAGCATGAGTTACGTGTGGCGATTTAGCCGGCGCCTATACGCGTCGGCCTCAGCCAGAGAGAGACGCCAGCAATTTGCACACACTTAAGATAGGCAGATGGTAGTGGGTGTTTTGTCACAAGAATGCGATGAGTTAAATTAAATTTTATTGAAATGTTTTTATATTGAAATAAGTGCGATTAGATAAAGGTCTCACAGAGTATGGAATTAAGGAATGAAGTTCCAAAATTTATCTAGCATAGGCATGAATACTTTTCGTAATTTAAACTACTGCAGTCGGTTTGTAAAAAAGAATAAATGCTACTATACACATGCCTATGGTATTTATAATCACAGAGTAATGACAAGAGATGGCGATGCGAGGTTCCGCCATTACACAAAGACGCTATCGAACGAAACGCCGGCAATTTTCGCCGCGTTCATTCAAGCAGATTTTATCGTAGATTAGTAGGTTCTCGAAAGGAAAAAGGAACGAGCCTGATTATGCTTTGATAATAAATTCATGACACGGAAATGAAATGCACATCGAACATGATTATGCTTTGATAATAATATCATGACACGGAAATGCAATATCTTTACGCTAAGTCACGCTGAGAAAAAGACAAACAAAAGACACGTGCTACATCAATATTCCCTCTCACAACTACGTAACTTAATAACACTGCACTGTCACTTATTAATACTCACTGACGCGACGCAAAGGAACACGATAATTTTCTAACACATTTAAAAACTTACGAGAATTTTGCTTGTAACACTGCCAAAGAAGAACGCCAAGTAAGAGTGGCTTTGAAAGGAAGGGCGCGCAACTGCGCGGTGTTGCCACCAGAGGGCTTCTCTCTCGAAAAATGTCAAGTGTTATTTTTATTATTTCATGCATTTACACAAAAACTTCAATGATTACGAATTTGAAGTAGAAAATGATTAATAATAAATTATAGTAATATTTTTAATGCTACTAATTAATTTATTTAAGTATGAATAGCAATTTTCTAATTTTTACGCTTATGTAGCGGTATGCTACATATAAATCCTACTAAAAATATCACGGATAAATTTCAGTTGCAATTAATAAATGGTAAGGGATAATACCCAATAATAAAAAATAAGGAGACACTAAACGTTTTGCTTGCACAGAAAGGAAATGTGCGCGAGATGAAACATGAAGATCAATGCGGCGAATAACCCGGCGGCTCTACACGTCGGCACTCGACAAGCCGCCGGCATAATTTGTGCGCACTCGCGAAAGGCAAATGGTAGTGGGTATTTTCGTCACAAGAATGAAAAGAATGAAATTAAATTGTTATTGAAATGATTTAAATTGAAATAAGTGCGATTAAACGCAAGGTTCAAGAAGTATGAGCTATACAAGACGACTCAAAACTTTAGCAAGCATAGACATGAATAACCTTCGTAATTTGTACACATACGAGATTATTAGGAGACGTCTTTAATTATTATTTCGCGTTGAAACATTATTTTAAGAGAAACTACTGCAAGTACGCCTTGTAAAAAAAAAGAAGATACTATTATAACACATGCTTATAGTGCAGTTATGGTCACGGAGTAGTGACGGAAAGCGGCAGTATCTGCTCCGCCATTGAAAACAAAGACACAATATCGACAACGAACGCCAGCGATCTAGCCGCGTGCGTTCACGAGTCAGTATATGAGTAATTTTCGATATGATACTGGCAACCACAATATGAGTTTTGCCGTAAGGAAAAAAACAATGACGTTAGCTGAATATCTAGTATGAAATTTCAACACGTGAATTTGGAAATGACACGCAATATTCACACTATATCACCGAGTTAGCACTCTAGATAACACATGCTAGTCTAAGAATCTTAACACTATTTGAGAGTTTATGCCTACTTCACGACACTGAGCAGTTCTTTACGTTTAACACAATCACACGAAAAAGAAATACATGGTACATATACTTTACCCGGTGTTTTTCTATTCTAAGCCTAAATTTCACTTGCACTTACAAGATGATGTTCGCACGCTAAAGCCACAAGCAAGAGTGAGCCAGTTCAAGTGACGCTCTCCGATGTTGCCGTATCGGGCTGCTTTAAACTCGAAATGTCGATTGATTATTTGATCTCTCATGTATTTACACAAAAACTTCAATGATTACGAATTAGAAGTAGAAAGTAATTAATAATAAATTATAGTAAGATTTTTAATGCTAATGATTAATTTTATTTAAGTGCGATAGGGAAAATTCATAATTCTTACGCTTTGTAGCGATATGCTACATTACCCCCCAAGGCGCAGACCGAAAGGTCCACCCGCTGCAATCATTTGTAGCGGGACGGAGGTCTAACTACGCGACCCTGCCGGGTTCGGCAGGTGGAAAATGTTACTGAGCGGGGAAGTTTCACCAAACGGGTCTGCAAATTTAGATCGGCAAGAGTTCTAGGAACACGAGTTACTGCAGCGGGCTCGTCTGGTCTATCCAGACTTGTCGCTGTTTCAGTAAGAGGGCTAGAATTAGAATCTACGATAGGCGTAGGGATAGGGTTTGAATGTACAGGCACATAGAAAGGATTACACTCAAGTTGACTAGGCAATAATGCAGCCAACTGAGGAAGCTGAGATGGTAGATATGAACGAGTCTCAGTGGAAGGGGAACTCTGTGGAGAGAATGATGGTTTAGCCGTCACACTATGATCGGAAGTGTACGCGACTTTTAATCGATCAATGCTCACGGGGTCGTGTGAACCCGATCTTTCCAGGATGAAGTATTTGGGCGTGCGTTTGAGTATTTTGAATGGGCCATCATAAGGACGCGTGAGTGTAGGTTTGATGGCGTCGTTTCGGACATACACATGTGTGCAGTCTCGCAGGGCAGGATCCAGTTTGTCCTCAGTCTGAGGCATTCGCGGAGCCACATACTTGATCTGGCGCATGCAATCTTTTAGGCAGGTTACATATGCGGAACGGTCAGCGGATGAAAATTCAGGCAAAGGTTTTGGGTCAACAATGTCGCCGGGGAGACGAAGTGTCTGCCCATAGAGCATCTCTGCTGCTGTGCACTGCTGATCTTGTCTGTACAGATTGCGAATGCTCAACAATACTAATGGAAGTCTGTCAGTCCAATCATTGCTGCAGTTCAGGCAATGTAATGCCGACTTTAAATCTCTGTGGACTCTCTCAATAAGTCCATTTGACTGTGGATGATAAGCAGTAGTGTTTACGTTTTCACACCCTAAAGCAGTGCTAAGCTCACTCCAAAATTTGGAGGTGAATTGTGATCCCCGGTCATGTGTGACCCTTAAGGGAACACCAAATCTAGAGATCCAGTTGGACATGAAAACGCGCGCTACAGTCTCGGCTTGGGTATCAGGAAGAGGGACAGCCTCAACCCAACGTGTGAACCTATCAATGATGGTCAACAAATAAGAATGACCGCGCGATAAAGGCAAAGGACCTACCAAATCTAGGTGTACAGAGTCGAACTTGTGACCTGTGAATGCAACTCTCTGCAGCGCTGCACGGTTGTGTTTCACCACTTTACTACTCTGACATGCATGGCAATTTTGCACAATTTGCTTGACCTCCTTACGCATCGCTGGCCAGACGTAACGATCAGAAATCAAACGCAATGTACGGTTAATACCTGGATGTGAGAAGGAATGATAGTGGAGGACAGCTACTCTGCGGAGAGTCGCGGGAAGATACAAACGAGAGAGTCGCTCGGCATCACGGTACACGCCGTCAACCAAGGTTAACTTCAGAGAGGAAGTGTTAGAAGGTTTGAGAAGGTCCTGAAGTTCAGGATCCTCCTTCTGCGCGCTTTCAATGTTGCCGAAGGTGATTTCACCACTGGTTTGGACAGTATTTATGCGCGATAGACAATCAGCGACAGTATTGTCCAACCCTTTTATGAAACGGATGTCAGTGGTAAACTGACTTATAAACGACAAATGTCGCGCTTCTCTTGGGGAATGTCTTTCAGAGGGCATCTTGATCGCTGAGGTCAGAGGTTTGTGATCTGTGTAGATCACAAACTCCCTCGCCTCTAGAGCATAGCGAAAGTGTCTCACAGACAAGTAGATAGCAAGAAGTTCCCTACCGAACGCGCTATAAGCACGCTCAGTGGGCGACAGCTTTTTGGAAAAGAAAGCAAGAGGAGAGATGTTAGTCCCTACTTGTTGTTGCAACACAGCACCTACGGCGGTACTGGATGCGTCCACAACGAGGCTAAAATCAGCATTAGCAATAGGGTAGGATAATTCAGTCGCGGAAGCTAACTTGTGCTTGATTTCCTCAAAAGCTCTGCGCGCTTCTTCCGTCCATTTTACCTCAATAGATTTGCCTTTTCGTTTCGGTTCGAGCAAGTCAGACAAGGGGGCTAGAGTTTGAGCACAGTTGCGTATGAAACGATGATAGAAGTTAACAGAACCTAGGAACCTTCTTAGTTCCTTCTGGGTCTGTGGAAGAAGAAAGTTTTTGATCACTTCTACTTTGGAAGGCAAAGGTTTTAGACCTAGGCTAGAGATTTCATGACCTAAGTAAATCAGTGATGGCTTTCCGAGCTCACATTTTGCAGGGTTCACGAGGAGTCCATTGTCGGACAGTCTTTGAAAAACGACCCTAAGGTGGTCTTTGTGCAACTCCGGGGTTGTGGATGCCACTAGGATGTCGTCTAGATAGACATAGGCGAAAGTGAGATCAGAGAAAATTTCAGCCATGTGCCTTTGGAACGTCTGAGGAGCGTTCCTCAAGCCGTATGGCATCTTGAGGAACTCAAAGAGACCAAACGGAGTGATTACCGCGGTCTTCTCAATTTGCGCTTTCCTCAAGTGGAATTTGATGGAAAGCGTGCTGCAAGTCAATTTTTGAGAAAATTTGTGCTCCCTCTAAATTTGCACTGAAATCATGAAGGTAAGGAATAGGGTAGCGATCAGGTAGAGTAACGGCATTCAACCTGCGGAAATCCCCGCACGGTCTGAATTCACCGTTAGCCTTGGGTACTAGCAAAAGAGGGCTAGCCCAAGGGATTTTGGAACTGCGGATAATGCCATTTTCGAGCATGCGCGCAAATTCTTTCTTGGCTAACGCCAATCGGTCAGGCGGCAATCGCCTTGCACGGGAGTAAACCGGCGGTCCCGTCGTCTCTATGAAGTGCTTTGTGCTGGTTTGCATTTTTGTAGAAACTAAGTTAGAATTTGTCAATGCAGGAAAATCTTTTAGTAATTGTTCAAACATGCACTCTTCCTTTAAGGCGATAGAGAAAGAATGCAAGACATTAGCTCTAGTTATGCTACAAGCGGGAATTGAGATCTGTGTCTCCTCGTCCCTAATTCTACGGTTTTTAACATCTACAAGTATGCCAAACTTGGCTAGAAAATCAGCACCTATTATGGGCTCTTGTACTTCCGCGATCAGGAATGTGAAACGAAAGTTTCGCCTCAATCCCAGACTGCACTCTAATACTCTTTCACCGTAACAAGGAATTGGCGTGCCGTTTGCGGCGCGTAATGTCGCCAACAATGGATTGTTTTTGTCTTTCACCGTGGCTGGGATAATTGACACACTGGAGCCAGTGTCTATTAAAAATCGGTATTTGGTGACGGGATCGTGAATGGTCAAGAGGCGAGTAGTCTGGGAATGAGGCAACGCAGTACTCGCTACTATGCGTTGCTGTTGGCGTTTCCCGAAGTCATTTCGGTATAGCGAGGGCAAAAACGGGACCCGCACTTTCGTGCTTGGTCACCATACTTCGTGTGATACCAGCATAAATTGCTACTAGCATCACGAGAGCGCGACCGAAAGCGACGGTCTTGATTTGACCTATCATAAGATCTACCTCTATCAAAGCGTTGAGGAGGAGGAAAAGGATGATAGTTTGAGGGATAGTCATAAGGATAGTCGTAGGCATTTTGGTGGCTTTGGAATCTCCCTGGGCCTTGCTGAATGTGAGCCACACTCTGACCTAAATTGCAATTCTGTAAAGCTTGCTTTATCTCGGCGATGTCTTGCTGCATCTTATCTATTGTGGCTGCGGATTGATTCTGAGTATTTGCGGGGCTAAAATTTGCAGCAGCTGCATTCAGGGACGCAACTTGCGGTGCTTGTGGCGAATTGATGTTGCGCATCACCGTCTCGGTGGACTCCGCTAGCTTTTCCAACGTTTGATCGGGGCCTGCTAGCGATAGAAATGGGCGCTCATTCTGTGGAAGCTTAGTCATGAAAACTTCCTTCAGGAATCCCTCAGCTACGGCAACACCCGTAGCGAGTTTTCGCAGTTCTTTCACTAGCGAAGTGGGAGAGAAAGAGCTAGAGACAGATGGAATTGCTGAGGCGTCTACCAAACTACGAAATTTGTCCGCATCGGACATCTGCAACTTCTGCAGAATCTTTCTTTTTAAGGTGCCGTACGGATCAACGGCGGGAGGGCTTTCGAGCAATTGATTTGAATCATTCAACAATTTTGTGGGGGCTGCGGAAACAAGGGCGTAGAATTGATCAGTGTTATTAGTTACTTTATGATACCTAAACATTGCCTCCCACTGTTGGAACCAGGTGTGGGCGTCCTCCGGAATGAAGGGAGGGAGCCTAATGGGTTTTGTGGGGGCTCGATCTTCATTATCTGAGTCAGGCATGCTAGCAATCTCTTTGGGGATGCGCAATTAAGATATCAGTGCCTATGACTTGGAATTAAGTGGCAAGGGTTTGCGTTATTTCTTTTCCTACACAATCATTCAAATTAAGTGGAAACAGAAGGAAAGGAAATATGAAATTGGAAACGAGAAAAAAAAAATAATTTTATGCGGTATGCGGCAATTAGCGTAGGCCCAAAAATAGAGCAGGTGAGAAAAATTATTTTTCTACCTACTCAATCGATCAATACGTTGAAGAAAAACGGGGGGAAAGAGAGAATGGAAACGCGAATTTTTACGGTCGTCAGAATAAGGCGTAAAGCACGGAATTAGGAAAAAATTATTTTTCCTACCTACTGAGGCACATAAAACAAGAGGACAGTAAAGCGCTGAAAAAAAAATTTTGTTAGAGCTGCTCAGAGAATCACCATTAACACGGTAAATCTAAGAAATTCTCAAAGACTACGACATGGGAAATTTATCACTACAATGATATACCAAAATTAACCTCTCTCACAACTTCCCAAATACTTATCGAGTTGAATAGTTTTTAAGTTTTTTTAAAGAAAGTTTTTTTTGGGGGTTATTTTCAACTGGGGTCACCAGTGTTTGGATCTGGCCGAGGGGTATAGCCAGTCCTAACGAGACCTCGACAAGCATCCGGGAAAAATTATGAGAGGGATAATAAGGCTCTTTGGACTCAGCTTTTGCGTATGGTTTTATTGGAAGAAACCGGGAAGATCGCCGAGACTTGATCCTGCGGATCGCCGAGACTTGATCCTGCAGATCTTGACTGAAGATAGTTCGCAGTCCTTAGGCAGTCGCTCCGGCCGGTGGGTGAGGTTGTAAGTGTATTGTGTTCAGAATATTCAATTTACTGAGGGCAATTTTTAAACAAGCACAACAATCGGTGCGTTGCTCTTTATGTGGGCAAAGCCTGCTTAATTTTGGAGCAGGTGAGTTTGATCACAGGTGCCGAGCCTGATGGCGGTGATGACTCTCCGTTTGAATAGTAATTAAGATCCAGGCACGCTGAATTCGGCAATTGAGAGGCTCATTCAATGGTGCCCGTAATTTTAGGCAGTTGAGAATTAAGGCCCGTAATTAGTGAATATATAAGGCTAAAGGCCCAGAACATAGCCAAATCTAATCCAAGTAGAGAGTCCCAAAAGCGGCCCAGGGAGAATGTTGTAAATAGTGTGTGTGATGACGTTGAGGTCCTGCAAGGAGTCCAAAAGCTGGATGAACAGTCCAAGGAGACATCAAGGAAACACCACTGACAGTCCACACATCGTAAAATAATAAAACTCCCACACGGCAGAATTCGAGAATTCCTACAGATTTGACTCTAGTTAATTTCAATTGTTCTCTTTCTCGTCGAGCTCGAAAGTGGGGAGATAGGACAGAAGCAATTAAGAAACTCTTATACAGCTGCTCTTGCTTTTAAATACAAGGCATAAAATTTAAGAATTTTTAGTAATACTTTTAGTGATTATCTAAGAGCACAATCGGGGATCAAATCCTTGGAACCATGGAAAACACATGACTTGACAAGACATGGTTCCTGAAGCAAAAGAAAAAGGATTCCAGCACTTAAGAATTTCATAGAAAGAGAATTAGTGCTTCTTTAAGTACTCTAGAACATCTCTATAACTGTACAAGAAGTAACAGAGAAAAAATTCTAAGGTTTCATTGATATAAATCCTACTAAAAATATCACGGATAAATTTCAGTTGCAATTAATAAATGGTAAGGGATAATACCCAATAATAAAAAATAAGGAGACACTAAACGTTTTGCTTGCACAGAAAGGAAATGTGCGCGAGATGAAACATGAAGATTAATGCGGCGAATAACCCGGCGGCTCTACACGTCGGCACTCGACAAGCCGCCGGCATAATTTGTGCGCACTCGCGAAAGGCAAATGGTAGTGGGTATTTTCGTCACAAGAATGAAAAGAATGAAATTAAATTGTTATTGAAATGATTTAAATTGAAATAAGTGCGATTAAACGCAAGGTTCAAGAAGTATGAGCTATACAAGACGACTCAAAACTTTAGCAAGCATAGACATGAATAACCCTTGTAATTTGTACACATACGAGATTATTAGGAGACGTCTTTAATTATTATTTCGCGTTGAAACATTATTTTAAGAGAAACTACTGCAAGTACGCCTTGTAAAAAAAAAGAAGATACTATTATAACACATGCTTATAGTGCAGTTATGGTCACGGAGTAGTGACGGAAAGCGGCAGTATCTGCTCCGCCATTGAAAACAAAGACACAATATCGACAACGAACGCCGGCGATCTAGCCGCGTGCGTTCACGAGTCAGTTTATGAGTAATTTTCGGTATGATACTGGCAACCACAATATAAGTTTTGCCGTAAGGAAAAAAACAATGACGTTAGCTGAATATCTAGTATGAAATTTCAACACGTGAATTTGGAAATGACACGCAATATTCACACTATATCACCGAGTTAGCACTCTAGATAACACATGCTAGTCTAAGAATCTTAACACTATTTGAGAGTTTATGCCTACTTCACGACACTGAGCAGTTCTTTACGTTTAACACAATCACACGAAAAAGAAATACATGGTACATATACTTTACCCGGTGTTTTTCTATTCTAAGCCTAAATTTCACTTGCACTTACAAGATGATGTTCGCACGCTAAAGCCACAAGCAAGAGTGAGCCAGTTCAAGTGACGCTCTCCGATGTTGCCGTATCGGGCTGCTTTAAACTCGAAATGTCGATTGATTATTTGATCTCTCATGTATTTACACAAAAACTTCAATGATTACGAATTAGAAGTAGAAAGTAATTAATAATAAATTATAGTAAGATTTTTAATGCTAATGATTAATTTTATTTAAGTGCGATAGGGAAAATTCATAATTCTTACGCTTTGTAGCGATATGCTACATGGCTATACCCCGCGGCCAGATCCTAACACTGGTGACCCCAGAGTGACATTGTTGACCCAAAACCTTTGCCTGAATTTTCATCCGCTGACCGTTCCGCATATGTAACCTGTCTCAAAGATTGCATGCGCCAGATCAATTATGTGGCTCCGCGAAGCCTCAGACTGAGGACAAACTGGATCCTGCCTTGCAGGACTGCACACATGTGTACGTCCGAAACGACGCCATCAAACCTACACTCACGCGTCCTTATGATGGCCCATTCAAAATACTCAAACGCACGCCCAAATACTTCATCCTGGAAAGATCGGGTTCACGCGACCCTGTGAGCATTGATCGATTAAAAGTCGCGTACACTTCCGATCATAGTGTAACTTCTAACTCATCCTTCTCTCCACAGAGTTCTTTTTCCACTGAGACTCGATCATATCTACCATCTCAGCTTCCTCAGTTGGCTGCCTTGTTGCCTAGTCAACTTGAGTGTAATCCTTTCTATGTGCCTGTACATTCAAACCCTATCCCTACGCCTATCGTAGATTCTAATTCTAGCCCTCTTACTGAAACAGCGACAAGTCTGGATAGACCAGACGAGCCCGCTGCAGTAACTCGTGTTCCTAGAACTCTTGCCGATCTAAACTTGCAGACCCGTTTGGTGAAACTTCCCCGCTCAGTATCATTTGCCAATTGCCGAACTCGGCAGGGTCGTGTAGTTCGCCCTCCTTCCCGCTACAGATGATTGCAGCGGGTGGACCTTTCGGTCTGCGCCTTGGGGGGTAATGTAGCATACCGCTACATAAGCGTAAAAATTAGAAAATTGCTATTCATACTTAAATAAATTAATTATTAGCATTAAAAATCTTACTCTAATTTATTATTAATTATTTTCTACTTATAATAAGTAATCCTTAACGTTTTTGTGCAAAAAAACATAAAATTAAAAGTCATGATTGACATTTTCGTGTTTAAGCCTCTGAATTTGGCAACAACCGCGCAGGACGCTTGGTTTCCTAGGCGTCACTCTCGCTCAGCTATCGTAGCTTGTGGTTGTCTCCGTCCGTGACCTCAACACGTCGCCAACGCCACACACACATTATTCCCTGGGCCTTTTTTTGTTGTGCTACCTTAACTGGCTTTACCTTGCCTGGCCTTACCTTAACTGGCCTTACCTTAACTGGCCTTACCTTACCAGGCCTTACCTTAATAGGCCTTACCTTAACTGGCCTTACCTTTCCAGGCCTTACCTTAACTGGCCTTACCTTACCTGGTCTTACCTTGCCTGGCCTTACCTTCCCCAAACACTCTCACGTACCTCCGGATCTCACCATCACTCACCGGACCCCGCCGGCACGGAGTGCCTCCACCTAGTCAAGTCTTCCAGTCAAGCTCACCGCCAGTCCGCCTGGCATTCCTCCAATAAAAAAGAGCGGAGTTTTCCCATGCTGTATTAACCTTCTCTCACGTTTTGAAAACACTATCGAGCCAAAAGAAAGATTAGGATTGGAAGTTGATAACTAGCATACCCGCCAATCCTAACATTGACCTCACACGGAGAAAAAAATCGAGACAATCTTTTTCATTTAAACAAAAGGTAATTATCCTTATAAGGCTCTAAGGACACCCTAAGCCAAAAACAAATAGCCGGAAATAAATAACATGAATGTAGCATTTGCTACAAAGCGTAAAAATTATAAACTTTCCCATTCGCACTTAAATAAAATAATTATTAGCATTAAAAATCTTACTCTAAATTATTATTAATTAATTTCTACTTCTAAGTCGTAATCATTGAAGTTTTTGTGTAAATGCATGAGACAATAAAATAACACTCGACATTTTTCGAGAGAGGAGCCCCTGAATGGCAATACTGCGCAGTGGCGCGTCTCTTTCAAAACGCACTTTCACATTGGCGTCTCTCTAGCTCGGTGTTACAGCATTGCTCGACCTCAACGACATCGCCACGCACCACACACCATAAACACACTCCCCTGGGCCTTGAGCTTATCCTATAATTCTGGTTTAATTCTTAAACCACACCGGATACGAGTCCGAGAGATTGAACCCTAAACTGCTGAAATCAGCTGGGCCTTGCTTGGATTAGTTTTGGTCCTTGTTTTGGGCCTTACCTTAACTGGCCTTACCTTAACTGGCCTTACCTTAACTGGCCTTACCTTACCAGGCTTTTACCTTGCCTGGCCTTACTACACCCAAACACTCTCACTTGCCTCCGGAACTCACCATCGACCACAGGACCTCGCCCCGGCAGCACAGGGTCCAGTCTCGCGAATTTCTGCACCGCCGAAGCCTCTCGCTCCACCTCCAAGCAGCTACAGTGCCCACCTCCAAACAGCTACAGAAATGTCAGGTTAAATTAATTTAGGTTAGGTTAAGTTAAGTTAAGTTAGGTTAAGAGGTTAGGTTAAGTTAGGTTAGGTTGGGTAAGGTTAGGCCAAGTTCAGTTAGTTTAAGGTTAACTTAAAAAAGTTTAAAAATGCCTGTTTTTGCGTGCCGAGATGGAGGGTTGAATAGCGAAACACCAGCGGTCGTTTTCAAAATTTATTATAATGATTTAATACAGGTTAACTTTAACATTCCGCTCAAGTATCCACTTACTAAGTACTTGTAGTGGTTATAATGCAGTGATTAATAATAAATGTATAACGAACAGATACATTAATAAATTTCAGTAGTACTACATAGTTCAATAATTGGCGCGAATGGCAACTTTATGTAGCTGCTTGGAGGTGGAGCGAGAGGCTTCGGCGGTGTAGAAATTCGCGAGACTGGACCCAGTGCGCCCCGGCACGGAGTGCCCACCTAGAGAAGATCTTCCAGTCAAGATCCCGCCAGTCCGCCGGGCGTTCCTCCAAATAAATTCCCGAAAGCTGAGTTTCCATGCATTATTACCCTTCTCTCATGGTTAACAAATACTTATCGAGACACGTTTAGCGTTTGGCCATACCCACGGCTAAAACCTAACATGAACGCAAAATAAGCTTAAAGTTTTTTTAACAACAG
The DNA here is from genome assembly GCA_030386875.1 of Morinoia aosen. Lineage (NCBI taxonomy): Eukaryota > Metazoa > Arthropoda > Malacostraca > Amphipoda > Talitridae > Morinoia > Morinoia aosen. The sequence continues at coordinate 50,226,399 of CM059560.1, forward strand.
TACCACTGGAATTATTGCAGTAAAACTTTCAGGCACGTCAATTCGTCTTGGAATCGTTGGTGTCGATCGTTGTATACCGTAAACAGAGCAGTGCAAGTTGAATATAGGAACAGGAGGGGTAAAAAGTGAGTAGTTGTAAAAAGAGCATCATTTCCTAAACGTCACATTCACCTCGCGCCGAACACACGAATTCATTTCGTTCATCAGCAGCAACCCATAGCCGCCGCCTTGGATAGAGGCGGTGTTTTTAAAAGTTCTAATATTAACTTCAGTTTCAGAAGGTTATCAATCACGTCCAGAGATTTATCACGCATTATTAAATCAGAATAATAATGATAAATTTATAAGTACGTTTCCACCAAGGTTTTCACCCTTTTGCAACCACAGACCCCTTTAGGTTAGGTTAGGTTAACATCGGCATCTTTGGGATGCTTTATTTCCAATCAAGCCTGATACATATGATCTTAGCATTGGTTTTTCAAATGTCTTATAACTAACCCTATATATAGGACACCATGACTGTTCCCCCGTAAAGCCGGTACCCATTTCCGACACCTGGGTCGAGTGGGGTATTGTGCTTGAGCTTTCCCTTATACCCAACGGGGAAAATCTCCGCGCCAGCGCCGGGATACGAACCCGCGACTCCAACATACGAGCCCGATCCCTTAACCACTGTACCACGGAGAGCACGTGGTACAGTGGTTAAGGGATCTTAGCTTAGGCTAAGTAAGCGTCTGTTGATTTCAAAGCAACGTGTGTTGAGTTTTACAAGGCGGGGTTCCAGCAACCCACCTACACTTTGGCCAAGCGTCTTACCCACGCTGGAGCCCCCTCGGAGCTGAGAGTGGAGCGCAGTCAGGTATACCTTTAGCACTCAGATCAGAAAAGCAGTCAAGATTCAAGTAAGGCAGTGTTCTTACCCTTCTGAGTACAACATGTGCAGTCACAACTTTTAGTCTTCATTGCATGGGATCGTATTTACATTTGTCTAAGAATAACACATCGCACAAGGAACGCTGCCAGCGCATGATGTTTCATGTTACCAGCACAACAGGTTTCACGCAGCATCCCAACGAGCAGCGTCCGCGTCCCGAAGATGAGGGGAAAAGTCCCTCCTGGCAGCAGCAAAGTTTGGACATTCGGCAAGAATATGTTGCACGGTCAACGACACAAGACAAGTGTTGCAGTGCGACTGCAATAACGCTCTATTAAACACCCATGAGTGAGTCGACGATGTCCAGTGCGCTGTCGGCATAGAATTACCTCCAGGCGTTGACTGTACAGCATTCCGCTTAGTAGTAGTAACATGGGTTTTGCTAGCGCTTCAGTTACTCAAACTACATCGCACCGAAGGTCACATAATTTAATGAGTAGCAGCCTTCTCCAATTTTACCACACGAGTTTTTTTAACGTTATCAAAATTATAAATACAGAATATCGGAGTTTTGTCCCTATTAAATTTTTTGTTCCAGCAAGACAATTTTTGTAATTGTTACGGCCTCTCGGGGTATGACATTTACATCTTTCATCGTATCAGCCTCTCTTCCATTTCTCCTGTCACCAGCATTCCGCTGAGGTCTCTCCTCGTATTACAGGCTGAATGGCTCTTAATTTATTGTCAGCCTCAAAGTCACAGTGCTGTTGCCACAATTTACGCATGGAAGAAAAAAGGAAGAATCAGAAATCAAGTCGCTTGCAAATGTGCAGGAGTACTAGACGATCCTCGTATAAATAACAATGGACGCCGTCACAAAAGTTAACCTGAGAAATAAGGGTAAAAAAAAGGCTAACTCCAAGCATTGCTGATGCAGCTCAGAGTTGCTGGACCTATGCACGTTTTTCAACGATTAGCTTGCGGCTAATCTCACTAAGATCAAAAAGTACATAGAAATGTAAAATATCTACGTCAATATTTAACACTTTGTTTCTTATTATGCTGTAATGCGCATGAGTACCATTTTATGTAACTAACATCTTTCTGAAAAGTGAGAAAGAATCAGTCATCTTAAACCAAAAAGGTCACCTCGCAAAGGGTGTCACTCTCGAAAAACGGATCATTACACAAGGAACTGGCCTACCATTCGAGATTTGGTCGTATACATGTATTGCACGTCCATTGTTTACGGACATGATCAAAAAAGGAGATTTAAACGAAATCGTTAGTACTATTTTAATACTGCAAAGCTTAGAACTACAGGACACAAAATAAACGGACGTATGGTACGGTACTCTTTTGGCATTGCAATTCAGACGCATGCATTAGAGGCCTCGCAGCGTTATACGGAGACAAGCTCATATGACGAGAGACATGCTTGAGCAAAGAGAACTTGTTTCATAATGACACGAACTAATCTCAAAGTAAAAATTCTCATTGCTCATAATAAAACGCTTACCGTTAATGTCATGGAATGTACATCCTGTTTAGGATCAGAATAAATAAGAAGGTGTCATCAGACGGTGGATAATCTCTCGCTCACTTCCACAACGAGTGAGGAATTTCACAAAGTCAGTGGATTTTGGCGATTTTCCATTTGTTTGGCGAGCTAAAAGTTTTTTGAGAACATTTTTGATTCGTCATACCAATGGTTCTTATCCTGAAAAGTGCGCCTCCCCCTTACACTCCAGCAAAAGAAAGACATTTTGAATAAAAATGTCGAAGATTGCTAAGCAAGAGCTAGAGGAAACTAAAAAAAAAACTGAGACATAAATGAACTTAACCAGAATCAACTCTGCACACTTCTAAGGCAAGCAGGTCAGTAACAGGGAACTGCAAAAGCACATACAAGAACTTGCTGAAGCAAGTGCTCACCCAAATTACTTGCTGCGTCCGTCTCTCTCACCTTGATAAGATTACAGCAGAGGGAAAGTGGTAGCAAGAACAACTCAGGAACGCACCACAAACAAACAAACAAGCGTGAGAACCACACTGGGACCCAAGTATCAGTCTGGACGGAGTAAATGAGTAACCACAGCTTCCGCCAACATTCGCTCGAAGTAAAACAGAAACAGTAAGGGGAAGAAGTCAGAATGGCTTTTGCTTTCTCGTAGAAAGTATCAACTATGTTGTTCCATTTTCCACAGTACGTAACGTTTACCACTCATCTGCTTACTATGTATATTTTATCAAGTACTGGATACCATGGTAATTGCATTAACTTATCAACTTATTATTGCGGTTCAGTAGTCTGAGAGCATGTAACTGATAACATTGGAGATTACTTTTTAAAAGGAGATACGTTTTTTCAACTCGGCATTTCTCACGTAACTGAGGCCTTGAAATGGCTGAGTGCGTTTCAATAGAATTCCACACATGCCACGTAAAAATGCAGTTGAAGTTGTTATTTGGCAGACGTCATTGAAATACGTTAATTAAACCAAGATCCACAACACTAGAACTCTTCAACAGTTTCTGCACACAACATTCACGACACACCATCACAATATAAACATACAAACATTCCGGTATTTTAATCTCACTCTTGGCTCATCAAGAGCAATTCGTACAAAACCTAATGTCGAATTTTCTTAGACACATTTTGAAGTCTGCAATGGAACAACACCAAGGAGCATAGTGAACACACCCTCTGAGTAGCAGGCACACTTAGCCGTTACACATCAGAAAAAACTATTTTCAATCATAAATCAGAAAAGTCGTGTTGAAATCATAAGCAGATTGAAAATGTAACCAACGTTTTCGCACAATTCCTGTGATCATCACAAAGATCCAATTCAACAGACGACAACATCAAGGGCATGAAATGCCAGTGTCTCGGTCATTGTGCAGACAAGAAAATCTTCAAGTATGTACTTCATTTATACGAAAAAGACAAGCTAAACCAACAAAATGTAAAAACAAGCCCACAACCAACTCCTGCTACAAGCATTACTGACTTCACTGTGTCTGGGATAGCCACAGAGACGTGTTAATTAACGTGCACTGGTTAAGACTCACACCATCAGCACAATTCTACGAGTGAAGATTATATTAGAAGTTAGTTGAAGCCTCCCAAACCGCTACAAAAAAAGAGCGTATCAAAGACAGGAAGGAAGAAGGCACCATTTAGTATGGGGATAAGGAAACGCAGAATCTAAGCAGAAGGGGCATAGAAACAGAAAGTTAAGAAAGACGTTTGTGAAACAAGATAAAAGTTGATGAAGAAAGTAGTGAGTGCTGAAGAAGAAAGTAGTGAGTGCTGAAAAACAGGACAGCAGTGAACCGAAAATAGGTGGTCCTTAACATAAAAAAAACATTTTATTTTAACAAAAAGAAGGCCTACCTAACTCTCAGCTCGGGCCCTCACACATTTTCCCCCTGGGAGTGCTAATTTCCATAGATGCAATAGTTGTATCCTTCTGGGGGGACAGAACACGGCGCAATAAGAACGAAGAATGATTCAGAAATACGGATGACAAAACACGTAAAAATAAGAACGAGCAACGATTCAGCAACACCTGAGGACGTAATTTAAAATCGAGGACAACGCGCAATTGACAGTGGAACATAAGACGAAATGAAACTGAGAAATCAGGACGCACAAACCCCACACAGACTAACATTCCAGGCAAGGGAACTCCTGGACATAGTGGCATACTGCTCCTCAGAGGGTGCTCGTAAGGACTCGCATTGATTTCTCCTTGTGAACATAAATATAAGCTATTAATTTAAAACCCCAATTAATTGGCCCTATCAAAAGGTTACTAGGAGAACTGGCACTTGAAATTGTGTGGTCTCAAGACCTGAGAAACTACGAACTCTTTTCCTCCACCACACGACAAAACTTTCCTGTTCACAACCATATTAAATGTGCACGTGAGGCGTGAAACTCATACACGCACAACTCATGGAATATAATGCACTATACTTAGCAGCTTAAAACTAAAATAATAAATAATCATAGTAATAAAAGCTTGTAGGTACTTCTTGATATCTTTGGCAAATTTGATGAGCAATTGAGTTGGGACATGATCTCTTACATTGGTACAGCTACTCCGCATGCAACAAACTTAACGATAAGATACACCAAAAATAACGTTCTTACAACATAAAATATGGTGAATGAATGAGAGCTCTCCTATCCCAATTGATGTCTTTGACGACACATCACACGCTGAACAACTGCAAAGGTTACTTTACGGCCAAACCTGCATCGTCACTTCAATTTTTGATATGGAAATGAACAACTGAGCAAAAATTGGATAACTGAACAATAAAGCTCTTCATATGTGACTTTAAAATACATAATTGGATTTTCTATGCATGACTAGCAAGTCTACCCTATCATCTAAGGAGCGACTATCTCAAAACTCAGCAAATAGCACCAGAGCCACCATCTTCTGATAGTGACTGCCCAAAAATCTAATGACCACTGTAAAAGCAAACTAGTCTCGAGAAATTATCACTATAGTCAAGTGAAGAATACTTAGGGAAACGAACTAGTCAACTGAATTTAAGCTACCTAGAGAGGCTCTAAAAAATTACTATGGGTAACTAGAGATTCATCTAGTAAGTAGGAGAGTCAACCAAGATACGGAACACTCAGGAACGAAGTATACTCGAATTTCAGGCGCGATTTTCGCGAGGGAATTTCTAAATTTACCAAGTCTGGGTAGAGCCTGCTCTGCACGGCCAGCTCGACAGGAAAACAACCAAGTGCACTTAACAAACAAGGTTCTTTTAACTGAGACCTGCAAATGACGTACAACGGTGTAGCAAGCATGTTAGCAAGACCACAAATAAAATGGCACGAATCAGCCGAAAAGTGTGTTTGAATTTGATTCTATGGTCCTAAAATAATAATTCAACATCGAATGAGTCAAGTTGAATCATGGAGAGAAGGAATATCGAAATCGGAAGACATCCTGAAGCCGTGCAGCAAGACTCCCCCAGACTCGCACTACACACACTAGCACAGCTAAGAGGTCATGCACTACGGTTTCATGCTACCTTCCCTAAGATTATATTTGGCACCAACCGAGCGGCTGGTCCAAAGTTTTTTGGCAGGTTACCCGTGGTCCTCCGTGATTTATTTCTCAGTGGAGAATGCAGACGTATTTTGAAAGTGAGTCAAGTAGGAGGTCATCAACGGCACGATAAGTAGAGATCACTAACGACATGTCATTGACTTTTCAACGCTGTAAAAGAGAAAAGCATTAATAAGCATGCGTAAAAACATAAAATTACACTTTCGATCCATCACACGTTACAAAAAATGAAAAAAGAACTTGACGGTTGATGATGAACACTGGTACAAAACCAGATGAGCTCACGATATTCAATAGTTGAGGTATTAATGAAGTTAGAATTACAACCGGCAGGACGGATATGAGCGAACAATGCACGCAAAATACAATATCAACGTACGCAATATATTATTACATCGTATTCAACAGCCTGAGCGTTACATACTTCCTGGTATACTTGCAACTGGCAGTAGTAAATGAAATAAGTGAATGAATAGCTATAAAAGAGCTTTAGTGTCAAAGCAGCACCTGGGAGATCTGGGCACTCTGATTGGAAGATTCAAATTCCTCTCGGAACAAACTCGAGTGGCAACATGTTGAACGGAACATAAAATTCACTCAAGTTGGGAGCAATTCCCCAGGTTAAATAACATACTTTTGAATCATAGCTCAAAACCTTGGAACTGAATCAGTTTGGAAATGTTAAGTCATGACCAAAGGTGTATTACAACTGACATTGTTTGAAATTCTTCACTTCAAAATGTTGGAATCCCTTAAATTGTACGTCAAATCCCTGACTGGAATGAAACAGACACAAGCTGCGTTAGGAAAAAACAATTTGCAGAAAAACTCCCAAAGAGCACCAGCACAGGGAAATGGGAGTTATTTATTATTTTATTCATATAACATAAAGTTTACAAAATAATTCGAGTTCATCACATCACTAAGAAGAAATTTACTCAACATTTTTTCATTGGAACACTGACTACAAAGTTTTTGAATTTATTAACACTTGTCAGTGTCCCAATAAATAAATGCTGAATGGATTTCTCCTTACTTTAACACGTGATAAATTTGAACTATCGTGTAAAAATTAACTAAAGCTTCAAGTCTTTTGCAAATTTCGAGAAAAGGATACCTCAGTAAGGTAAGAACTGTTCGAAGCAATGACGATTTTACTGGAGGTTATCAATGACTGCTTTGCTGCGCTGTCATTACAGCTCAATCCAGCCCTCCATAAGGTCAGATTCAACACTTTGACCGCAACGTACACGCTGCCTGGAGAGGAGAATTTCATAAATTTTTACCGATGGATTTTCGGAAGAGATGTTCATGCTGCTGACCGACCAGTAGTCACAAACTTATTTTTCATCAATACTTATTAAAGCTAAGTGAAGGCTTGATCCAGTTAATGTTTGCTATTTTCAACAATGTTTGCTACAATTAACTTTAAATTCGAGTTGGATATTGAATTTCAGTTTAACCCATTGCAGTTAAATTGTAATGATATTTAGGCCCGCGCGACGGGACCTGGGCAGCGCAACGTGACCCCACGTTACTGGATGCAAAGCCCGCAAGTGAGATGCAACGATAAACACATTGAGTATCAAATGAACCAGGAAATTTCCCCCACTATGGGCGAAAAAAGATCACTAATGATAAAATGTCACATTTCCGGTAGCCTTAAATTAGATATGGGCTTAGCAGATCATTAAGTACAGTACATTGCCGAAGCTCCTTCACTACAAGATACAGTTACGACTTCATTGACCGACAGCCTCGGATTTCTGAGTAAAATGCAATCTGACCTCCAGAAATGCATCCATTAAAATTATCAACAGTTGTGTGAATCAAATCCCTCATTCCATCTATCCAAAAATCAACGCTGTAAACAATAGATAATTTCTTTCACTTTTATCACGGATGCAATGATGAATAATAAGGTAAGAAAGAAAGCTTCCTAACCAGCATAGACGTACAGTTCAAAATGCAAAATTCAGGAAAGCGGAACCACGCTTTTACAGTCGAGAGACTATATGATTGCTCCTGCAACTACGTGTCAATAGTACCAAACGCAATAAATTTTTAAGCCCTCAAATTGAGAATGAAACCAAAACGCAGTCTCAAGTACTTAACATTTCTTTCAGTGAGGCTTTTACAATTAGGGTATAACAGTGCTCTCTTAAACGCTTGTTCCTCCTCAAATGAGCCGAGCTTTTTTTAAAAATCAGACTGATCTTCCTGACACGCGCATGCGAGTAAAAACAGACACGCTCAGTAGGAACTTGCACCAAAATACAGTATGGATGTACAGATCTTGCTGAGTGTTTCAATTGTTGGCACCAAGTTTTGTTCAATCAGATGATCAACTAAATAAATTGGATTGTATGGAGCCTAACGTGAGAAACTCCAGATTCAGAAATAATTATTTTAAAGTAACACAGCAGGCACAACCCTATTAACATTGCAGAGATCCACCAGTGCTGTATGGGGCGACTCAGATGACGCCAGCACGCAATACAATATTGCAAAAATATACTTAATGAAAACAGATTTCAGAAGAAGATCTCGGACTTGAAACTCGTTAAAAAATTTTGGAATGAGTCAGAGGAAAAGGGTGTATATTTTTATAGTTACCTCACAGAAAACTGTAAAGAGGAAGCATAACTAATCGATTAATAAACACATATACTTGGAAACTTAGCGACTGTAGCCATGCTAAACAAGATCTATCTGAAATAGCAGCCAAAAGAATGTCGCTCATTAAGAGCTAAGCTGCTTAAGAAATTATACTTAAATCCCGTTTAATAAATCAGTTTTCTCATTTCCCTGAAACCACAATTTTGAAACGTGATCACCAATTTCATACCTCGACTACATAGCAAATATACTACATGTTTACTGTTAAGTCACTTCTTGAGATGTGCACAGCGTGAAGAATACCTCCCAAATTACGAAAAGAAGATTTTTCAATACTTTCTCGAAATTATATTAAAACAACGAAACTGAATTCAGTAAATCTCTAAAACGGACTTGTGTGATCAGACCTGAGTTAAATGACACCGCGAATGTTAGGGAAAATGCAGTGAGGATGAGAAGGATTTCATTTGGGAAACCCTCCTTAAACTCAAATTATTCCCTTCAGACAGCGTGGGGTTTACTCCGTACCAAAGAGTAAACAACTCGAATGCCTGTATAAACAAATAACATTGAGTGGGAAGTGAAAAGATGACAAGACCAGATATGAGTAAGAGTGTCATAATTCCTCAATATTTCAACGTAACTGTGAGCAACAAGGCTTCACAAGCTTGGGCTATGCAGCACCTGGATACACAGACCTATCATCGTTTCTCTTACGCGCACCATTACAAAGAATTTGAACAAGGAGAACAAGTAACAAGACTGGAGAGAAAAGACTTAAGAGCAAGATTTTGATTATTTGATTTCCATGCTTCAAGTTAGGTAGGTGACACGAGTTGTTTGCTACAAAGTTTCGCTTATGATCGGCTTTGTGAGGAACATGTGCTCCACTCCCTTCACAGGCAGCCTGTGAATGGAGTGGTGATGGACGATGTGCGGCACGGAGGGGAACAGCTGATCTCCTCTGCCCATCTTGAAGCCGTTGCCCTCAGCATGGAACTGGATTTTGAGGTGCATGTATCCACACGCCGCCTTGAGGGCCAGGCTGTATTCCAACCGAGGTGTGTCAATGGAGCGCACCAAATACGCGCCTTCAGTTTCACGGCGTAAAAGCTGCTCGGCCTCTGTCCTGTTGATCTTACCGTGGTACCACGACTGTTTGGTCAACGGGATCGTCACGTCTACCTCCTCTCCCGTCACAACCAGCGCGCTGCAGCCCAAGTCTAAAACCAGACTGCCCCGTGCGCTCATTGAGCCTTTACGGGGGGTGCCTTCTGTGCTGCTCGCTGCCGATGACCCTGCCTCCCACAGGCTCGAGTTTGACGAAGATGTTCCGCTCAGAATCTCACTCGCCTGCACGTGATGGTTCGAGTTCACTCGTACAGTGAAGGATTTACTATGCTCTAAATAAGTATTGCTTTTACTACCACCAACAATGCCAAACACTTTATTGCTTCTACTACCTCCAACAATGCCTAGCTCTTCCAACAATTCATGCATAATAAGACAGGTAAGCCCTAAGGCTGCCTTCACCCTTAAATGAGCTGAAGTATCTGCTATATTATCAGTGCAACGCATGTCATTCTCACCTTGTGCATTACTGACACACGCGCTACCTGTTGCTTGCACAGCAGATACCGATATTGAATAAAAAAGTAAAATCTTCAACAAAGCGACGCATAAAAGTACATATAATGGCTATATTATGGACTACATAAAAAATTCTATACATAGAATCATATGCTAACATCTGCGGGGAGAGACGCAAAAAATTTTTCCCATCTCAATGGGCAAACACTTTAAAGCTAAACTAGTTTTCTTAAAAACCACAAATACAGGTGCATTGATTAGATTAGATGACAAAAGAAGGCCTACCTAACCTCGGGCCTTCACACGTTCTCCCCCTGGGAGTGCTAATTTCCAGAGGGGGGGGGGGTACCAATCCGTAGTGAACGGGTTTACACAGGGGCCATGCGTTCAGAAAGCTCACCTGGACCCGCGAGATGGCAGGGTTGGTGCAGAGCGAGGCCGCCAGAGGCGCAGGCTGGAGCACAGCATAGCGGTCGCCGCTGCTGGCAAGGGAGGAGTCGCTGGTGGAGGGACAGGAGCGTGCGGCCGCAAGACGACGTCGTAGCTTGGGCATGTCAAACGGCAGGTCTTTGAGCACACACGGGCTGCTGGCCTGGTGCCCTCCTGTGTCGTATTCGATGCTGATGCCGCTGTCGGACCCCCCTGGCTGCCCCTTGCTGCCCCCTGATAGGGGTCCTGCACACAACGTAGTTCAGTGATCATGTGTGTCAAATTGGCTCAAAAGCATGTGTTGAATTGGAGTGATCGCAAGGGCTTTTGTACTCTATTGCTTCAAATAGTTTCAGCTGAAGCATAGAGAAATTGTTTGGAGTCTTTGCTTGCCATAAGAAATTTGGGATAGCAAACTAGCAGTGTTTATGTCATATTGTGTCAAATTGAAGTAGTTCAATTGAAGTCGTTCCAAGTGCTTCTGTACTCTATTACTTCAAACTATTTCAGCTGAGAGTATTTTCAGCAGAGGGAAATTTGTCACAATTTTTGTTTTCTATGAGAAACTTGGGATACAAACTAACAGTGTTAATGAAACCCTGAGAAGCTTCGAACTTGGACGCAAATAAATCAACACTTGAACACATTTTTCCCATGACCACTGACACTGGCAAGCATGCAGCTAACGAAATTTAAAATGAATGAAACAAGAAAATCATGTTTCAGTAGGAGAAGAGTGACTCAATTCTAATCTCTAACTGAGGTACTAACAATTAGGGATGCTATACTTCCACAACCAACATACACCTTTGAAACTCCTCAAAATGGAGGTTTGTCCATGGTTCTTTGAGGCACTTTCACACAGAGAAAATTTTTCTAGTTTTTAAGCATCAGTATTTAAAAAGCTTCCATTAACTTAGCAAGACCACACCTTTAGATTATCTTGGCAAGCTGCCATCGATACAGCAATTACTTCAGAAAATTAGAAATTTTTCCAAGTTGCTGATCTTCAGCATACTTCTCAGTTGCTTGAACCTTAGTTTGAACGTCAGCATTTAGAAATCATTTCAACAAATAACATTGAATGGACAAAACTTAACATCTGATTTTTAGAACACTTGAGTAACAAAAGAAGTCTTAACACTTTGACGGTGACATGAGCCACCGTTGGTACACGGAGGGAATTTACATAATGCTGCTGACCGACCAGTAGTCACAAACTCAATATTAACACACTAAATCAAAAGTATATGAAGACATGATCCAGTTAATGATGGCTATTTTCAACCTTGTCTACTAAAACTGACTTTAAATTCGAGTTGAACTATAAACTTCAGTTTCACCTGCCACAGTCAACGTGGTAAAAAACACAAGCCTCACCAGGTACAATGTGATGCACATTACGGAAGTCGTCCGAAATGTTACGAGACTGCAGGGGAGTTTGCTGCAGCAAATCCTGGGGGGAGGTGTGCTGTGAGCCCCCACTCACACCCCCACCTCCCCCTACGATGGGGCCTCCCGTGTCCGTGCTGCTTGGCTCCTGAGACTTGTCGGAGATGGGCGACAAGATCTGGAACTTGGCAGACTAGTGCCCGGAAATCAACACCGTGAGGAATACGTACACGTTTGCATTGATTTTTGTCCTTCTGAAAAGTTATTTTATTTGCCTTCCATACGGAGGGTGCCCTAGATTAGACAAACACTACATTGCATTAATTTCTGCCCTTCTGAAATATTTTATTTTCCTTCCATATGGAGGCTACGCAAGATAAAACAAACGCTACATTGGTATTGATTCCTACACTTCTGAAATGTTAGACACTCATTCATTTGTTTTCCATATCGATAATGGATAAGACAAACACCACAATTTAACATGTAAAATTATGGTATATAGCATAGCCCTCAAGACGTGTCATTCACTGAGCCAATAACAGGGAAAGCAAAGAAAACTTGGTTCATTTCCCAGCCCAGTTGTTTTTATATAATAGATTTTCGATGGTATTATTCTCATTCCCGAAGTCAAACATGCAAATATTGAATATGAGCATAAAATCACATGAAATTCTTGAATACAGAGCCTAAAAACCCTAGCTTAATGAGAGAAACCAGAAGCTTAGCAGCACACTCAAACTAAACGTCATCAAAGCATCCTTGCTTATTCTCAGCTAAATTAAAGAACGTTTTGAGCAACCATTCTGTTTTTTACGTTTCATATGCCAAATAAAAATATCAATTCATTTTCAGTACCTGAATAAGCGAGCGGTGAGTAGCAGGCAGAAGCAGTGAAGGTCGGAGAGGCAGAGACGAGTTGCTACCCATGTTCCACCAGCCTCCACCACCCGCACCTTCGCTGACGCTGCTCTTCAGACTCTCCATGCTGCTGATGCCGCTCGCCATGCTATCCAGGCTCAGACTTGAAGTTTTAGCCCCAGTATGGGCAGGCAGACTGAGTCCAGACTCCGACACTGTGTCAACAAGCACTTCCATGGAAGAGTTTAAGCTCGACTCGCTGTTGGCAGAAGAAGTTGCGTCCTTGGAGGCCGTAGCTCGGCACTGCTCCTTGCTGCTAGCACGAGAGCTTGAAGAGGAAAGTTTCTTAAGGCGAGACTTGGAAGGTGCGCGGTCTGAAGTGCTTGCATCACTTGAACTGGACCGGCTCTGATTGCTTCGTTTTATAGGTAAACTGAGGTCCTTCTGCCTTGGAGGGCTGAACCAGCTGGACGGACTGCGATCAGAAAGCGGCGGCTTCTTGATAAACTTAATTGGTAATGGTGCTGTGCCAGGAGGGCTGTGGAGCTCCAGAGGCTTCAGTTTGGCCAGGCCTTCCGATCTCTTGAGGTCACGAAGGCTTGACTTGGCTGAAGGCGACACCCTGGAAGAACTGTAGCCGCTGGTGGACGGTTCATCAATGGACAGTTTACTACTTTTACCCAGAGAAGAAGAAGAGGGATGGGAGACGATGGTTGGTGCACTACTGCAGTCAGGAGGCCCCTGAAGCACCCTAGCTATAGCTCCAGACGTGCTCAACAAGGGTCGACCTGAATTGCACTTTGACAGGTTAAAAGCATCAGTATTTCCTGAGCTGGTCAAGTGCAACAAGCGGGGGCTTGATAATGCCGAATTGGGTGCTCGGGAGTAGCTTTTCAACAAGCGAGGACTGGGAGTGTTGCACGACTGAAGCAGTTTTGAAGAACTGGCTGACGAGCTGTGGGTGCTCAGTTTGGGACTCGGAGATGCGCTGTAGGACAACTGTCGTAGGCTAGACGAGTCGCTTTTGCCGCAATATATTCTAGGACTGGAAGAAGCAGAAGGATGATATAAAAGGGGACTGTGGTGTAGGCTGCTACTGCTGCTGCTACTGCCACTGCAGTGCAACAAGCGCTCGTGGTGCTGCATGCGAGGGCTGCTCACGTTCGGGTGGTGCAAAGCAAGTATGGACGATGACCGCGCAGAAGAACCAGACCACGCTCTGTCATTTTTGTTGCGACTGCAGAAATGCTGCTGCTCTTGATGGTGCTGGCAGTTGTCGTTGATACAATCCCACGAGCAGGTGACATCGTCTCTCCCATTCACACCCATGTCAGACCCACGTTTCTTGAGCAAGCAGCGGCGCTGGTCTCCACACACGCCCGACCTCGACTTCTGGTCGTGATACTCGCATGACGCGCCCGTGCAGCAGGCGCGCGCGCTGCCACCAGCAGAACTTGTGGTCTCGTCAGCGTTAAGGTGCAGCGTGATGAGGTCCCTGGCAAGGTCCTCCGCCTGCTGCCCCTCCACGTAGTCCTCGAAGTAATCCTCGTCATCTGGCGAGTCTGACACTCGGTTGAGGATCTGGTCATCACTTTTGCTGAGGCCAATGGGGCGCAAGGAAGAGTTGAGGAGGTGGTGAGAAGACAGCGACCGAGGGGGAGGGCAGATGCGAGCCCGGGCACCTCGTCGTCCACATCGAGGTGTGCCAGAGCCCTGTGGATCACACAAATTTAACACGTTGACTGCGGTGCGACCCAACGGTGGGCCTTGCTCAAGTTTTTCCTGCTGTGAAATGACCCATTGATGGGTCGTTTGAAAAAGTTTTAACAATCTTTTAAAATTAATAGTGTTTAATAGATCCAGTTAATGTTTAGTTCTCATAAAATTTCAAACAACTTTTGAATACGAGTTGAATACTGAACTCCAGTTTAACCCAACACAGTCAAAGTGTTAAGGTTTCTTCTACCTTCACATACACGTCAATTATGGCATTTCAAACCCACTGCAACTAGCCGTTACGGACGAGCCCTATTATATAATGTTCCATTTTACGGCAATCCGTTCGTAGCTACTAGAAGTAATTTTTTTTTGCGCGGCTGAATACGTGGTAATGAGACGCACGAACTTGTTGATATACATGTTTTTATCATTAGTTAGTATAATTTACGTATGCAAGAGCACATTTCTGTGATGTACAAGCTTAAGTTCCGATTTACGTACCAACCGGTTCACAACGTCCGTAAGAACTCAACTCGTTTGTAAGCCAAGGACGTCCTGTACATTGAAACTACACACTCACAAACAAGGATTCACCCACATTCATGTTAAGCTACTTCTTTCAAATAACAGGATAACAAACAATTTATAAAAGCAAGACTACAAATGAATGAAGATCACTGAAAATTATATTGCATTCAATAACTTATTCAAAAAAATTCACAGAAATAAACCAAATATTGACACTCAATGGACATTTTCAAGAGAATTATACTTACCTGAAACTTGGCTTTAGGTAGCACAGTTGCAGGTCGCTGTCTTGGAAGCACAGGGTTGTCGTGGTAGGCATACTGTAGAGAGGCAGACTGCTGCTCAGAAGCCCCAGTGTTGAGGTTGAGGCTGGCAGAAGTGCTCTGCTTGCTGGGGTTGTTGTTGTTGGACTGGCGAGAGCGGCGGCGAGGATTCAGAAGAAGCAGAATGGGGTGGTTGGCAATGCGGTCCAGCAAGTCACCGCTGCCTTCCTCCGAGGGTTTCTCCACCTGAAAGACAGGCTCAGCTTTAGGTGCAAAGTGATGTATACCAATGATTCACTGGCTGGCTATTTATGAATAAATAAGTTACAGTAAACATTGCACCCATGACATTAATTAGGTGCTGACTTAGTTCAAAAGTTTGAACTAACTGTCCCAGTTTGAATGACCCCGTCCTTGGTGCTAATTATGACCCAAAGCACACATCCAGCATGAAGTGTTGTTATTCCTATTGCGTACAAGATTAACAACCTTGCCAAACGACTGAAAGAGCACACTTTTATAGACAGAATTTGGACACTACTGACTCTCAAATATCATATGAAAATTTGACCAAGACATTCCCTCCCTCAGATAAGACAGCTTAGACTAAATTGCATCCCATATTGACTGTTTGCTGTGGAACTCTAGACCCTATAAGACCAAAAGAAATAAAAGAAACAAGAAAATTTTTAAACCCTATTGCATGGAAATAAAATTAATAGAAGCACTGACCTTCTTTTTACCAAATAACTTGTAATGGTCCTCTACCTGACTATTGTTGAGATAAAATTGCTCCTTTAAGGTCACTAAGTAAAAAAGTAAGCCCCACCACTCAAAGACAGCAGACTACCAGCAAATTTAGGACACTCTACAAACAGCCCAAAATGTAAATATGTATTTCAGGTATGAAACAAACTAAAAGATGCCTGTATCAAAGCAATGGTAGTTTTGAAATGAAGTTATAAAAATTAGAGAATTGGATATTCATGCACAACTTTCTTACATGGGAACACACCTTCTACATTAGCTTAACTCTATACTGAATGGTGTCTTCATCCATCCTTTTCAACTAACTTCAAATCTAGCCGTGCACAATATTTCCACAGCAGTAAGAAAGCAAGGACAGAAATATTTCAGGAGTAGCCAAGCCAATAATGGAATCTTATCAAAATACTGAACACACTTGAAGAGTCTTGCTCAAATGTAAAAAGAGTAACATCTCCAAACAGGTTGATTCAAAAAGATAAGGATGATTTCAGTTATAAATTTGGAACATACATGTTAATTAAGTATAATTAATACAGTATCAACATTCCTGCATACATAGAATGAAGTTGAGAATAAACACAAGAGATGCCTAGAAAGACACTAGTGATTGATGAAAATCATTACTAAGAGAACAAAATGAGAGCTAATGTTTTGGTTCAATAGTTATAGCTTTTGCATTTGACTGCCATAGACATTACCACATACATGTACTGCCTCTTAAAATATTCATAAAATGAAGTGTTAAAAAATACGTCTTTCAGTCTGACATACTCCCAAATAAGCTTTCAATGCTTATAAACTCATGAAATGAATGTAGGGTCAGCCCTGGGTAGAAAACAATGGGTCAAATTAACACAATTAATGGATATTCAAAATTTCACATTATCAAATCCATGATTAAATTTGAATAAGATACACATACAAAAAGGAGAGTTTCCTCTTGTGAAAGACAAGGTCCTTCACTGCCCGATTCACCAAACTGTCTCTGCTGCGTGATCCTATTAGTAACATTGCAGTTCATACTGTACGGCACCATTGGTGCTGGAACCGAGGGGCTGGAACCTCAGCATGCCGGTTGACCCGTCAAGCAGTTCCATGCAAGCGGTCGCGCTGACCGGTCAATCATTACCGTGTCCTGTATTCCGTAATAGCAGTTGCGCTGATTAGCCGAACTAAGCCCTGTCTGTTTGCCGCCGCTTCGGCCGCCTGTCTTTCGTAAAACTTTACAGTGCAATAAAATCAATTATGATTTTAACCTACTTTTAACGTGTGTTCAATACAATCTGTGCTTTTATTCAATCTGTTACATTCGCAAATAAATTTAAAACTTATCAACTTTTAATTAACACGGTGGAAAAGAAACTTGGAAAACTGAAAAAAAACTTTTACTGGTTTGTTGCCGTGGCCATTGGCTTGGAAGGCTTGGCCACCTGACATAAGAAAGTTGAGGGCCCGGTGACACTCTCATAGGAACAAATGAACAACTCAGGGTTACCTTGCTGTCAAAAGCAGTCTCATACAGCCGCCGACGACTGCGATGAGCCATGGCATGCTGTAGTCGTGCAATTCCTGAAGACATAAATTTCATTCAAGAACAATACCCAAGTCCAGGACTCTACATGACAAATTAAAACACATTTTTAATAATATCACTTGTGAAATACATTTTATATAAATGAACTGTTTTAAATTCAGTTTCACAGTTCTCCACAAGTACATCCAAACAAAATAACTCTCAAAGTGGTCCACAATGATGGCCTCAATCAATGACAGAACCAACCAATTCTGGTCCATGAGCAAATAAATACATACATATATCTTGGCCATTTAAAAATGAGACTTTTACAAGCACAGTACACCACTGAATTTGTGTTTTCCCACTAAATACTTTGAAATACCACTGCAGCTGCATGAACTTTTCCTTGTGTGCTTTGAATTTTCAAGCAATGAGAGTAATGCCAAAATCTAAGGCCATCAAGACTAAGTCAGAAATCAGAGATCTTTTTTTACTCTCCTGTTGCATTGAATTCATACTTTTTGATCACCTAATCATAAAGATGAAACTAGCGCTAAATTACCAAAACAGTTGGAAAATTATTTCAATGCTATTTCATCATTGAAGTGGGAATCATTATTATTTCAATTAATCCTCACTAATCCATAATCTCCTTGTCTCCAGATTGAGTTTAATTATAAGTCAGTTCAAGCCATCCTAACCACAACAAATGTGTTCCTGAGAGGAAAGAAGGAGGTAACATGAAGTATGGAATTACAGAAAGGAGGAATCTTTGTGCAAGGTGTATCCCCCACACCCTACAGATAGAAACAGCAAGGTCAAAGTTCATGAAATAAGATTAGAGTTAGAGATGAAAGAAAAGGTGCCAAAAAAGTAGTGAACCAAAGAAAAAATAGTTCATAAAATAAAAAAATTTGTTCTATTTCAACAAAAGGAAGGCCTACATTACCGTTAGCCAAAGTGTAATATCTTACTCTAGGACATGCTAGTTCCCACAGATACAACAATTGTTTCCCTCTGAGGGACTTCATGTATCCTAACAACTAACTGAACCCACATCAATCCCAACCAAAAACAACTCTGCTCTTACATCTTATAATTTTCTGTCAAATTTTGTAGTGATAACCATAGTTTTCAAACTCATTTCAACATGCTTGTTCATTCATTCATTACCCACTTCATTTATTACATTTGGGCAAGAACAAAACTCTCAAATATATCACATCCAAACACAGTATTTCTCTTCCTTTGCTCTTATAACTATGCTTCAAAAATTATTTAAAGCTCTCAGTGATGGCACCCAATGAACTCTAGATAATGTAGATAATGAACATCATTTGGTACAAAATTAACAAAACTACGAGAAATTTCCATAACATTTTTCAAAATGTTACACAAAATTTATCCCCTTCATGAATTCATAATAACTCTAAAATTAAAGTCTGCTTACCTCTGATACTCCAGTAAGTTGCTCATAACTCATTTTGAGGAACAGCCATGAAGAAGACACAAGTGCTCTAGAACTTTAAGGATTACAAAACAGCTCTTTCATCAACAAATATTTGTACGCTCAAAGCAGCTTTGTGTTCACGTACAATGGAAAGCAAGAATATCAAGTAAGAACTATTACAATTCTCTACTCAATTAAATTAATATAGCAAGCAATTATTTTTCAGATGAGTAAATAAATTTTTTGATTAAAATGCAATTAGAAATATTTTAAGCTGTGAGGGATAAGCAAGCTCTCTGAAATGAAAACATCAAGAACTTGACAGAATCAAAATACAGAGTAACAGTGTCAGCCAACAAGCTTAGATTAATGTACAGAAAATGCTTTGCTGCAATTATGGCACACAACATATAACAATGATACATGAGGTAGACAAAAAGTCTTCAGACAACTCTCTGAATCACTAAGTGTTCAATTTTCCATAAATTAATTTAGATTTAAACACATTTGTGGTATTCAGACTATAAAATAGGTAGTATTTGATCAATTGTACTAGTGGCAAAATTTGATTGGTTGTACATTACGCGCAAACATTCATTTCTCAACAGGTGACATGAACAAAATATTGGCTCATCCTAGTGTGGCTGTCAGAGCTGTGCTGTGTGAAGTTCAGGAAGAAATTCTTGAACAACCTCTTTTTGACACTGACTTTACACTTTTTAATCTATTGTAATCAAAAGTAAATAAAATGAAAAGCCTTCAATTCCATTTGCTAGTTTAGGCAAAAAAAAAAAAATAGCCAAAAGTATGAGAAATGCCCCAAGCAATTTTGGGAAGTAAAATTTATTGGTGGAAACATAGAATACAAACATGCCTAGATTTTAATAGCTTTGAGTTTAAACAATGTCGCATGAATAAACTTTTCAGATGATCATCCGCATACTTTTTAGAGTATTATGGGAACTAACACCTTGGTAATTCCAAAGAAATTTGCACACACAGACACACATCAGAGCAAGTAGATGAAATAAAAGTGAAAAAATGCTTCATTTTTCTCTCTAAAACATTCAAAACTATATCTTTCTAAAACATTTGAATAGCCAACATGATCCTTAGTGAACCAATGGCTAGATGTACGATAAATAATTTCTAATATTGAAACAAATACAGGCAAGAGTGAAGGAGTAACACATACTTAACTAGCAATATTTACTTAAAATTTCCAGCAGAAAATAAACTAACCTGAAGCAGTGAAACTTTGAACTTTGAGATGAAATGATAAGCTGTGGAATGGTAAATATATAAGACTTAATTTGCCTTCCTAGTCTGCAATTTAGTTTCTCCAGCAAATTCCATGCCCGCCTCTGCGCCTCATCCCCCCTCTGCGCCTCATCCCGCCTCTGCGCCTCATCCCCCCTCTGCGCCCCATCCCCCCTCTGCGCCCCATCCCCCCTCTGCGCCCCATCCCGCCTCTGCGCCCCATCCCGCCTCTGCGCCCCATCCCGCCTCTGCGCCCCATCCCGCCTCTGCGCCCCATCCCGCCTCTGCGCCCCATCCCGCCTCTGCGCCCCATCCCGCCTCTGCGCCCCATCCCGCCTCTGCGCCCCATCCCGCCTCTGCGCCCCATCCCGCCTCTGCGCCCCATCCCGCCTCTGCGCCCCATCCCGCCTCTGCGCCCCATCCCGCCTCTGCGCCCCATCCCGCCTCTGCGCCCCATCCCGCCTCTGCGCCCCATCCCGCCTCTGCGCCCCATCCCGCCTCTGCGCCCCGTCCCGCCTCTGCGCCCCGTCCCGCCTCTGCACCTCGTCCCGCCTCTGCACCTCGTCCCGCCTCTGCACCTCGTCCCGCCTCTGCACCTCGTCCCGCCTCTGCACCTCGTCCCGCCTCTGCACCTCGTCCCGCCTCTGCACCTCGTCCCGCCTCTGCACCTCGTCCCGCCTCTGCACCTCGTCCCGCCTCTGCACCTCGTCCCGCCTCTGCACCTCGTCCCGCCTCTGCACCTCGTCCCGCCTCTGCACCTCGTCCCGCCTCTGCACCTCGTCCCGCCTCTGCACCTCGTCCCGCCTCTGCACCTCGTCCCGCCTCTGCACCTCGTCCCGCCTCTGCACCTCGTCCCGCCTCTGCACCTCGTCCCGCCTCTGCACCTCGTCCCGCCTCTGCACCTCGTCCCGCCTCTGCACCTCGTCCCGCCTCTGCACCTCGTCCCGCCTCTGCACCTCGTCCCGCCTCTGCACCTCGTCCCGCCTCTGCACCTCGTCCCGCCTCTGCACCTCGTCCCGCCTATGCACCTCGTCCCGCCTCTACACCTCATCCCGCCTCTGCACCTCATCCCGCCTCTGCACCTCATCCCGCCTCTGCACCTCATCCCGCCTCTGCACCTCATCCCGCCTCTGCACCTCATCCCGCCTCTGCACCTCATCCCGCCTCTGCACCTCATCCCGCCTCTGCACCTCATCCCGCCTCTGCACCTCATCCCACCTCTGCACCTCATCCCGCCTCTGCACCTCATCCCGCCTCTGCACCTCATCCCGCCTCTGCACCTCATCCCGCCTCTGCACCTCATCCCGCCTCTGCACCTCATCCCGCCTCTGCACCTCATCCCGCCTCTGCACCTCATCCCGCCTCTGCACCTCATCCCGCCTCTGCACCTCATCCCGCCTCTGCACCTCATCCCGCCTCTGCACCTCATCCCGCCTCTGCACCTCATCCCGCCTCTGCACCTCATCCCGCCTCTGCACCTCATCCGCCTCTGCACCTCATCCGCCTCTGCACCTCATCCGCCTCTGCACCTCATCCCGCCTCTGCACCTCATCCCGCCTCTGCATCTCATCCCGCCTCTGCACCTCATCCCGCCTCTGCAGCTCATCCGCCTCTGCACCTCATCCCGCCTCTGCACCTCATCCCGCTTCTGCACCTCATCCCGCCTCTGCACCTCATCCCGCCTCTGCACCTCATCCCGCCTCTGCACCTCATCCCGCCTCTGCACTTCAACCCCCTCAGCACTTCATCCCGCCTCTGCACTTCAACCCCCTCAGCACTTCATCCCACCTCTTCCCACCTACTATCTATATAGGAAATTAACTGTTTTTCTTTTCTTTTTCACTTCATCTGTGGCTCACATTGCAGTTAAATTGTAAAAGGTTTCAAGTTTGAACCATTGTAAAATGGCGGCCACCCGGTATAGTCACTGCCATCTTGGAGCTAATGTTAACACAATTGCGGACGTTACCCTAATGGGTGGGTTAGAACCGTTGGTCAATATTGAGTTTAGGTGATGTAGGGAAATGAAGCATTCCGTTTCGAAAAATCAGTAAAGGAGCCCATTTAAAAACGTTTCGTAAATCTGAAGGAGATGACAGTTGTCGATTTTCCACTTTTTGGTGCCTGAATCTAATTAATTGAATCAAAATAAACAAGTTTTCTTCTCTTCTTTTTTCGTCTCAAATGAGTATTTTACGATTTATAGCGGTAAGTTTAGTTTTGTCATTGATGACGAATGCGCTCGAATAAACAGCTACTCATCGGTTTTCAAATTTTTGTTGCTTGAAACATGGTAATAACATCGAAATAAACAACTTTTATTCTATACACTTTTTTCGTCAAATGAGTATTTAACGAGGTATAGCGGTAGGTTTGGTTTCGTCTTTCAAGACAGAGCGCTGGAAGCGAGACGCCATTGCAGTATTGCCATACAACTCGATCAAAGAATTTCTTTCCGCTTCAAAGACTGGATTTGCGGTAAGTCATTTTCCGCTATAACTAATAAAATACTCATTTGAGACAAAAAGTGCATAGAAAAAAACTTGTTTATTTCGATCTAATTAACTATGCTAAGGCATCAAAATTTACAAAATCGACAACTGTCATCTCCTTTAGATTTACCAAACGTTTTACAGGAATGCCATTTTTGGTGCTGATGCGTTATTTTTGAATTATTCAACTTTGAAGTTGGCTTTTGGGTGCCAAGGAAGCGAGCGCGCCATGCGGAATTTAATTAATAACGGAAGCTAACTCTCTATTACAAACATAGAGAGGTTGGGTCGTGAAGGATAGCCATAGTTCTTTTAGTGAAAATTATAAATAAAGGTTTCTAGTGACCGCCATTAGAGATGATGTAATAACTCGTATAATAGTCATTTCCATGGAAAGTGCATGGAAGAAAACTTTTCTATTTCAATTTCAATAACTATGTTTATGCAACGAAAACTGAAAATCGATTACTACCCAATGCTCAACATTTACAAAAGATCCTAGAAGTGGGTTCAGGCTCCGCAGGGTGAGCTAATAATAAATTACAAAGTATTCAAACATACTCTAACAGCTCAATTGCGCAAAAAATAAAACCTACTGCTCTATCTCATAAAATACTTATCTGCCACAAAAATTGTATAGAAAAAAAGTTTAACAATTTAAACAATTTCAAGTGGTTAATTATGATGTCATTCTCATGATTCAAGCATCAAAAATAAAAAATCAATTTATAGCTGTTTATTCCATTGCATTTGTTATCACAGAAGAAAATTAACATACTGCTATAACTTATAAAAAACCCATATCCGATGGAATGTGCAGAGAAGAAAACTTGTTTATTTCGATTTAAAATCTATGTTTAAGCACTGACTGGAAAATCGATTACTGGCAATCCCTTCACATTTACCTTAGATTTTTCCTAAAATATTCTATCAAAATGAAAATGCTTCACATTGAAAAAATCAAAGGTAAATGTGTAGCGTTTGGTAATAATCAATTTTTAAATTTTTGAGGCATGAACATAGTTAATTAGGTTAAAATAAACAAAGTTTTCTTCTATGCACTTTCATTCGCAAATGAGTATTTTACCAGTTATAGTGGTAGGCTTAGTTTCGTCTTCGATGACGAATGCGCTTGAATAAACAACTACTCATAGATTTTCTAATTTCTGTTGCTTGAATCGTGGTGAAGACATTAAAATAAACAACTTTTCTTCTATACACTTTTTTTGTGAAATTAGTATTTAACAAGGTATAGCGGTAGGTTTGGTTTCGTCTTTGATGACGATCAAGCTGGAAGCGAGACGACATTGCAGTGATGCCGTCCAACGTGATGTTTAAATTACTTGCCGCTTCAAACACTAGAGTTGCGGTCAGTAATTTACCGCTATAACTCATTAAATACTCATTTGCGATGGAAAGTGCATAGAAGACAACTTGTTTATTTTAACCTCATTAACTAAGTTGATGCCTCGAAAACTAGAAAATCGATTATTACCAAATGCTACACATTTACCAAATCAAATTATATGCCAGAAAATAGTAGGCCAACAGCTTGGCCGGTAAATCTGAAGGAGATGACAGTTGTCGATTTTGTAAATTGCGATGCCTTAGCATAGTTAATTAGATCGAAATAAACAAGTTTTCTTCTATGCACTTTGTGTCTCAAATGAGTATTTTATTAGTTATAGCGGTAAATGACTTACCGCAACTCCAGTCTTTGAAGCGGAAAGAAATTCTTTGATTGAGTTGTATGGCAATACTGCAATGGCGTCTCGCTTCCAGCGCTCTGTCTTGAAAGACAAAACCAAACCTACCGCTATACCTCGTTAAATACTCATTTGACGAAAAAAGTGTATAGAAGAAAAGTTGTTTATTTCGATGTCATTACCATGTTTCAAGCAACAAAAATTCAAAAATCGATGAGTAGCTGTTTATTCGAGCGCATTTGTCATCAATGACGAAACTAAACTTACCGCTATAAATCGTAAAATACTCATTTGAGACGAAAAGTGCATAGAAGAAAACATGTTTATTTTGATTTAATTAATTAGGTTCAGGCACCAAAAAGTGGAAAATCGACAACTGTCAAGTCCTTCAGATTTACCGCTTGGCCTCAATAGGTTCATTTTATCACTCAACCTAACAAGCTCCATTCATAATGACAAATTAAGCTATGTTTATATCTGTTCCAACAAGTTTTTGGAAAATTCTGAATAGGGTTCGAAACAAAAATTAGCAACAATGAAATCATTCATAACAATCAAGGTGTACACTGCCAACCTTGGACATATACGTTTTCGCACAATAAACCATTTATTTCTCATCTACAAAAAGACCAGTAAATAATCTCAGTCACTCCTATTATGTTGAAAAATCCTAAATATTTGTTAAGTCTAAAATTAAACTCACAAAGAAATAACAAAATCTAACAGAATTACTCATTCACAGTCGTAAGTGCTTCCAAACAAATCGATACCATCGGAATGCCTCTGTTGTGTTTTGCTGCTCTGGCCCGATTTTTGTTCGATTATGTTACCAAGCAATCAATGTTGAATTTGTTGCCATGTCCAAACCCATAGATAATAGCTTATTTTAAGTCTATATATATATTTTAATATTGATACTTTATCATAAATCTGCCTTCTTAGCTTTCTATTCCAACAACAATTCTGATCAATGCTTCATCAACGAACTCGGACTCTGTTGAGTTATCGATGAGGCTGGCCATTAGTGAGTCATCCTAGCCAACGTTTCTCAGAATGACGTCAGAGCATAAAACGTTGCTCTTAAAGCAATTTGCTCTCTCAGTAGGGTATTTTTAAATACTGAATCAGCATATGTGTGAACACGACATTATTGAAAGTTTTTTGATGGAGTAAAGTCAAAAGTGAGTACTTGGTTGTTTTAGAACTATCGAACGGATGAAAATTTAATTCTATAACTTCAAAACGAACAACACACCTATGTGCATGTTTTATTTTTTTACTAATACTGTACGTAATATATTATATAACCTTGTTTTAAATGTTTTTAATTATTTCATTTTGAAATGCAGTACTTAATTAAAAGTGTTCAATCTAAATTTAAGAAATCATTAAATTTACTAAAAGTTTGCGTTTACTTGTAGTAAAAGTGACATCCTGAATTTGATAGGCTTCACTGGGTCGTAGCAATGGCTGAAGAAATGCATCCAAAGTTAGCAAATTTACTGAACAAACTTAGAAATGAGAAGAAAATATTAGAGGTTAGTGACTAGATTAGGCTATAATAATTAAGGTGTGCTACTGATGAAAATATTAGTCAAGTAATGCCTTCACCAAACTTCATTTATACTCAAATATTAGAGTTCTATTATCCTAAAATAAAACACCTGATTATGCAATCGTTAAGTGAATAGGTAATTTTATGATGAGTTGAAAAAATTTCCTCCATTAGTGCAATGTTTTATCTATATTTCTATCCAGAGTGCCGTTTTGACCTACTGTGTAACCGGGAGACTGGCCTATCGCATTGAACATCTTTCTCTAAGGTGTCATTTCTGATCTATTGCATGTAGCCACTTTAAATTTCTCCCAAGGTGGAGCGAATAAAATTCTCTTTCGGTCCTAGTACGAGAAAAAATAGGTTCTCCGGAAAAAAGGGCTGCTCAAATGAATTTTAGTGCGACCGGTCGAAAATTTTTACTCCAATCAAATTTTCACTAACTTTAATACTTTCAGTAATCCATTTCTCATCTGTCACCCGTAGACGATCAATTTTGATTATTTCAATTGTCAGTTTTAAAATTATCGAACTTAACCGTTTTTAATATCGGTGAGTGAAACACACGAAATGGTACAGAGAAAAAAGATATTTTTCGAAAATTTGACTTACCACAGGTTGACAAAAAGAACGTCAGTATTTGAGGTGCCTGAAGATAAATTTTTCTCATATTGGAGCAAATAGATAGATATATTGATTAGCTTTAATTAAAGAGCTAGTTTCTGTGTAGGTCTGATTGTCCGCTGGGGTGAATTGACTGGGCAAAGACTACAACATCTCTCGACAAGTAAATTTGAGCGACTATCAGAGGGATAATGATGACAATTTTTGGTTAACTCAGCTTTTTCCTGCCGTGTAGTTTATTGAAGGAAAACCAAGGAGAACTGGCTTGGATCTTGATCTCGGAGAGCTTGTCTAGGTGGGCAATCCGTGCCGGAGAGCCAGGCTGGCGTTGGCGAAGGCCGTCACGCGATGGAGTAGGCAGGGTGAGTGAGTTGTATTTGGGAACTTGAATTAGGCAATTTGAGATAATTGAGCGAGGGTCAATGACGTAGCTCAGGTAGAACTAATGACTCAAAATAAGGTGAGGTGTGAGTGAGCAAGTTAAATCCGGCTCATGTGAGCAGAAGCAAGTCGGCACATCAGCACATTAGCACATTAGCAGGAGCAAGTTAAGTTACTGCTCATATTAGCATAGCATACTAGGATACTAGTAAGCCCAGGGAGATTATTAACTGTGAGTGTGTTGTGTTGTGATGACATGGAGGTCCTGCAAGGAGTCCAACACACTGGATGAGCAGTCCAAGGAGACATCAAGGAAATTTCACACTGAAGTTATCCCAAAGTACATGATAAAACTCCCATAAAGTAGATCCCTCCGAGAAAAATCCTAAAGATCCAACACCAGCTAAGTTAAGGAAGGATAGGAAAAAATCAATTAAGAGATTCTGATACAAATGCTCTTGCTTTAAATGCAAGGCATGAAATTTAAGAATTTAGTAATTAAGGAAATGCTTTACATGAAGATTTAAGCTTCTTGATGTACTCTAGAAAATCTCCATAACGGTACAAGAATACAGAGAAAAGAAATTCCTAAAGTTCATTTATAAATTCTACTGAAATTTACTGATAAATATCGTTTGCAATAATGAAGGAATAAAAGGAATATATATATCCCCAATGATAAAAGGAAAAGGAAAACCTAAGCGTTGATTTCACAGGCGGAAAATACGCGAAGAAAAAAAAAACGAAAGCATGAAAATTCCGTGTGGCGATTTAGCCGGGCGGCTTTACACGTCGGCCTCAGCCAAGCCGCCAGCAATTTGCACACACTCAAGATAGGCAGATGGTAGTGGGTGTTTGTCACAAGAATGCGATGAGTTAAATTAAATTTTATTGAAATGTTTTATATTGAAATAAGTGCGGTTACGTAAAGGTTTCAAAGAGTATGGAATTAAGAAATGAAATTCCAAAACTTAGCAAGCATAGACATGAATACTTTTCGTAATTTAAAACTACTGCAAGTCGGTTTGTAAAAAAAAGAATAAATGCTACTATAACACATGCCTATAGTGAATTATAGTCACGGAGTAGTGACAAGAGACGACGGTGTGATGTTCCGCCATTACACAAAGACGCTATCGACAACGAACGCCGGCAATTCAGCCGCGTTCGTTCCGAGTATCGAATCATGAATGGAAACTGCAGGTATATACTATTGTAGTAAAGAAAGGAACGAACATGATTATGTTTTGATAATAAAATCATGACACGGAAATGCAATGCACATCTGACGCAAAATTTTACGCTAAGTCATGTTGAGAAAAAAACAAAACACTGAATGAAAACATGCTACATCACAATTCCTACGCATAACTACGTATCCAAATAACACTGCACTGTCAACTATTAATACTCACTGAACACGAAGAAAGAACACGATTATTTTCTAACACTGATTACTCACGAGAAAAGTGCTGTGAGCGAGCTAGGCAACCGCCAAAGTAAGAGTGCTCTTTTTGAAACAGAGACGCGCCTTGCGCAGTATTGCCACCAGAGGGCTTCTCTCTCGAAAAATGTCAATTGTTATTTTATCGTCTCATGTATTTACACAAAAACTTCAATGATTACGAATTAGAAGTAGAAAATAATTAATAATAAATTAGAGTAAGATTTTAATGCTACTAATTAATTTATTTAAGTGCGAATGGCAAATTTCTAATTTTTACGCTTATGTAGCGGTATGCTATATTTCAGTCTTTGAGGGCACTATATGAGAAATCATATACTGCACAACATGCTGTTCAAGGCCAGCAGTTTGCACGGTGGCCAAAATTAGTTCAAAAACAACACGTTGTAGCCTCTGTACTTGCACGTATGCGTGTACAAAAAGATATTGCAAATTAGTAAACAGAGTACGGCAATTGATATCAACTCGTTATCTTTAAAATCAATAGCTATTAGTGGTGTCGTGGAAATTAAACGTGCCAATATTAGCGAATGTTTAGTCTTTCACGGAGTTTTATATCAATGTCTCAACTTTTTTCCTAGTCGCTTGAGTTGCGAAGATGTTTCAGAAAAAGCGCAAAATTATTGAAAGCGTACATTTGTTCTATTCTCCGATCAGACGTTTTAGTATCGGCACAACAATTATTTCACATCCTGTGGTACATATATTAACAGATTAAGGTCCTTTTATTAGGAATTTTAAATCCTTTTGAATCATCTAATACAAGTTCTTTGGCCCCATTCACGCATTTTTAAAACCAAATCTTTTTTAACGAAAAATATGTATCGATGCTGGGATAAATTTCTTCTTTCTGTTTACCGAACTCATTCACTGATACGTTTTCAGAAACGCCATCTGCAAGCACTGGACAGAAAATCAGACTTATTGAACGCGTTGTCCACGCAAGTCGCGTCCCTCTGCTCTTCTCGTTCTCCATCAGCAAACGCAAAGGAGGTAAGGAGTGTTTTCTCATACTTCTTGTTTCAATGACTTGGTGACCAAATTTCCTTTGCCAGTCATAGTTACTTTTCTTCTGTCTTTTTTCCGCGACTTAAATATAATTTCTATACAACATTGTGTCAGCATATAGTTTTAATAATGATCATGAATAATGATTTTGCTTAATTTCAACGATGTGATAAGATCAAGTGAAGAGATCCAACGAATGCAATTAAAGCCATTTTAGCTCATGTATTTCTACAAACTAACAATATTAAAAACAGAAGCTTTACCATCCTCTCTAGTGAGTGGAAAATGGACTAAATGTATTGCATGTTCTCTTAAAATTACTGGATAAACTAATGACAATATTTTATTGAAAAGTGCTTTATTAATCGAAGTTAATTTTCTACGTCAAAAACATAGACAAATGCAGTGCACCGCAGATACTATCGTAGCATTTAGGGCCAGTTCCTATGAAAAGAAGTTTAAAACTAAAAAGATTCTAATTTTTGAACAAACTAACATATAAAAGCCAGACTTCATAGGTAAAAACTAGCACTACGAACATATGTTCTTTAGACAGGCTAGCATGTTACTGAATCCGTCTTTTTACTGTCTTGTTACTGTCACTTTTACTGTCCTTCACAGAACACAAAAACAGAGGGCTTGCAAAGACATCAAGTCGAAGACAATCACCAGCTGGCTTTAGCAGAATGCGAAGCGCTCACGACTGAAGTGTCTGCTCTGCAGAAACTGCACCAACTTCTGGTTAGGGCAGTTGAAAAACTGTCGTGCAAACGAAAAGACAGCACAGATGTGGGGAATGATGCGACTCACAAGACCTATCGCTTTAATGACATGATTGACGAGAACTATCGTGTTATGAACACGAGTGACACTAACTATCTCATCAATTTCAATGGAGGTAAAAACGAAAACAGCCGTTACGGTAATAATTCCAAAATTGATGGAACTCATGAAATTGATGGCCCCAGCTGCAGCGACGAAACGGAAGGCATGTGCTCAACGCAGTCAGTTTCAGAGGAGGTAGAGGACCTGTTAACATTCAGCTTTCTGGACCAGGCGACAGCAGCTGTGGTTGGCATGAAACCCAAAGCCTCACTAGAGGACAGTTTTGCTACACATGTGTTTACAGCTTATCCCATTGAGAAGGGTAGAATTGGAGAAGATCTGTCCTTTCTGTCAGAGCAAGAATTGATGGAAAAGTGCAAAGTGATCATCACTAAAGAAGTCCCTAAGCGGCGACTTCTAGTGGCCCAAACCCAAAGGTTAGTTTTCTTGACAGTGTCAGGTGAGTGGCGAGCTTGAAACTCATTCGCTGTGAAATTAAAACCCGCTCATAGATTTGTTTGCATGTTTGCAGATTGTTCTTAACAATTATTATTATCAACGCCTAAGGAAAATATTACACCTTATCCTATAAAGCGTTCGAAGCGAGCTCTGAATAGTCTAATGCTATAGCATAGATAACATATAGAAACATCTTGTTTTATTGATCGCTCCATAATTACAATTGGGTCTTAGATATGATTTTTCAGTATCTTAATCTAATTAAAGAGAGTGAGTGAGTGGAGAGGAAGTGCAGCGAGTAGAAATGTTTCCCTCTAAGCTTTTCTGCCCGTCTCTTCTGTTTGCGGTTACCACCTGAGAGCCTGTGGTCTGCATAACACGGGTGTCAATTTGAGATCGAAATAAAGTCTTTATAGTCCAAACTCTGATGCTTAACCGCCTGCACTACAGCAAAAGCTGTAGAGATGCACTCACTTTTAAGTTCAAGTTCAAGTTCATCTCAGTTTTGATTATCTTGAATCATCGTTACAGATCTCAAAAGCCTATTCGTAGTTTGACTTCAGGATGTCTTATTACTTTAGTGCAATTATCTCTACAACAATTGAGTGATGATATTTGTTCCCAAGCGTTAGAATTCACACTCAAACTGTCAATTTACCTGATGAATGAATCATGAGTTCAATAAGTCATATAAATGCTTCGCCCAATGAATTTTCAACTTGAAGAAGACGAAAGAAAGCATATATGTTTACCCCTGTTTTGGCATATAATTGGTTTACCCGTGCTTTAGCAATTTATAATGCACACACCAGTAATACAGTACCAGCATGCTCTTCCAGGGAGATCAGCTCAGTGGCCGCATCTCTGAAGTCATCGCTCAAGGAAGCGTCACGAGTGCGCAAACTGGCTCCAGTGGTCCATGCTTGGCACTCGCATCTGCTGGACCTCGACAGGACTGCCGCTTTAGGCTTCCGGTCCCGAAATGCGTCTTCAGAATCTCCTCAGTTATCTTCGTCTGTGGTGACTTCCGTGAACAATGGGAGCATACATGAGCATCTCGGCAAGGAACTGCAAATCCAAGCTCAGATCAGGAGGACGAGACTAAATGATGAGCGTTCTAGACCTCAGACGACAGTCAGTCGAACAACGCAAAGTGTTGAGGCAAAACTGGAATTCGTCAGCGTGTTTCTCAATTGATTTTAGAATCCATGTTAAATCTATTATAAAAGGGAAGATAAAATAAAAGTGTAGACTATAGGATATCGCGTTCCAAAACTCTACTTTTCTGTCATAAATGAGTGATAGAGCTAAAATAAAAGTGTAGATTTAAGAATATTAAAGGATATTGTGTTCCAAAACTCTACTTTTCACCAGGGAACGGTGTCCAGCCCGACGAGGACCCAGAGAGCGGAGCAGCAGAAGAAGTTGATGGAGGTGGTCGCCTACCTCATCACGACCTGTGACCAGATCATTTGCCTGGCAAAAGCTGAGACTGCCGAAGGTCTTTCATGGACGCAGTCACGAGCAACTGAGAGCGAGTGAATACATAGCTGTATTCACTCACGAAATTAAGCAGAACATAGATTCGTGCAGAGATATGCCCTAAATGTTGTACGCGTTATAGCAGAATTTTTTAAGCGAGCTCAGGTAACATGAGCGACTTGAGAAATTCTAATTCCGGTTCTGCATTAGTAGATTGAAGTGTTATTTTTTGGATAGGTTTTCTAAGAAATAATATATTTCACAATAAGATATAACTTTTATTTAGAAGCGATTTAAAATAAGCCACTCAACAAGCACGTATCAGAAAAAGAAGATAATGCATTTCACCCCTTTAGTATTCGTTTCGTTGATAGAAAAAACAGGTCGTGAGAAAATGAGTAAAATAAACGTTTGCAATGACTTGGTCTATTCTTGCTCAACCAAATTGCCTTCAACGCCAGCCAGCGCATACATGCGAACACCATGCACTGACGAATTCTTCATAAAAATGTTCCTCTTATCTCACCTTTCGCATGACTGTGGATAGGTAGCGGGAGCTGTAGCAGTTTTAGCTTATTGCTGATGCGTCTCGCCTCCGACTGATGGTCAGCCAGCGCAGGTGTGCCGAGTCGGTGCAAGCGCGCCTCCAACAGTCGAATGCACGTACTTAACGAGCTTGGCATCGTACATGTCGCAGTCTTCAAGCTCTTTGTCGAGCTTATCGCGTTGCTTCTCATGAAGCCAAAGACCTTTAGCGATGTTAGAGACAGCGACAGCAAACTTGACGCGTAATTCCTTTAGGTCAGATATTTCATTTCTAAGAACTTCAAGAGAGAAAGTTTCAATATTAGCTTCAACATCACTACATATACAGGTCACTTTAGACCTCATATATTTACGATTATTTTTAAGAAACAAAAGTTCCTCCAAGGGCTTTTGCCCAGAAGTGGGCGGGGGATCAATTTTCTCAGCGTCAATCATGATTCTAAAAAGTTTAATTAGCTAAAGGTAATTTTAGATAAAGCTACAAGGAAGCGAAACCAGGAACAGCTGCACAGAGGAAAATCGAATGGTCCTGCCATGGTCGCCATCTTGGAAATGAATCTGGAGAAGGGTCACCGAAGAAGCAACAACTACATGCGGCAGCCATAATTTTACTGAGCATAGGAGCAAATCAGGAAAGAAAAATAGGAAACATTTAAGTAACATTTAAATGAACCGTGCGGTCGGCACGGTTCGCCCCCATGGGGTAGCGGTGGGAGCCCGGAGTTTAGAAGCGGGCCAGCGCGGTAACCCTCCGCACTCCTCCAACTCGTTCAAGAAGTCGGAACCAATACTTATACCAGAAAGGACGAGCTTAGAAGGCCGTTCCTCCTTGCAGTAGAGCTGAAGAGGCGCGCGCCGCTCGAGGAGTGCAGGCCCGCCGAAGGCGAAGACAAGGCGCGGAGTCGCTGCTGGAACCTCCCAATGCTGCGTCGGGCCACGAGAGCGCAGAGCTGCCCCGGCTCCAATCTTCTGTTTGGAGCTTCACGAAGAGCTTGCATTTTTATCAATAAACTCATCCTTTCAGAATTGTTGACATCCCATTTTTCTGGCGAAGTGTAATAAACATAAACAGAATCCTTCAAAGAAAATGTCTTAAAGTAAGGTCCCAGGGAGCAGGGTGGTAACGATGCTGATGTCCCGATAACCGAGGAGTGCTGATGTAGCCTCCTTGCCTGAGGACCGAAGGACCTAGCACTGAAGCCTGCCGAATCTGGTAATTTTTTGTTGGAGCTCATTTGCGTTCTTAATATGCAGGTGACCCAAGAAGAAGAACGGTAGTCAAGAACAGCGAATGTTTCAGGGTTAGGCTTGTTGGTACACAAGCCCAGCACAGGTGTTGACTCTTTCCACGGTGAGTTTTATTTCTTCTAGTGAAATGAAATTGGCTTAGAATTTGGAGTCACTAAAATTAAACTTATAATTTGCCTACGGCTCGTTTTATTCTACAAAAGATTGAATGTCATGATTTTCGTCGAACACAATTTTTATTCGACGGAAAAACTTTAAGGTCTCCTTAATTTTGTTGTAAATTTTTCTATGTGAGATTTGGAGGAAATATTTTGATCGATCCAAATGCTCAAATTTTTCACTTTTTTAATGGTTTATTTGATCATTTCCTTCCATTAGATTCAGAATTGAAATTTTTTAATCGCATTTTTGGATCCAAAAACAATGCATTGTGTTTTGCTCACATTTAGTTTGAGAGGATTTTGGTCATGCGAATTTCAGGTCACTCAACAGATTTTCAGCTTTTATTTGCATCTGAGGTAATTCCTCAGTAATTGTATCCTGTGTTTCTGCCTCCCAAAATATAAGTAAATAAATAGAAATGATTTTATTCCGTGGATAAGGATTTTAAAACTAATTATTTCACTTTTTTCTTGCATTATACGTACAATGACCAAGAATTGAAATTCATTTCTGCATTTATGTTCGTTTATTTGCTTAGACGCGCGTGCTGTGCAATGCTAAGTTGGCAAAAGCTTCCTCGTTACTATAACATCTAAACAAACTTCTAAAACTGTATTTTCATCTATTCAGTAAAGTGTTTAAAGTCTTTTTTTCCGAACTTTAACTAACTGAAAAAGAATATTTTTACAACATGGCCCGCTGTTGATTCAACCGCTGCCATATTGACATTTGAGTATTTTTAGTTCTATTTCCACAAATAAGATAGAAGCAATTTTATATTAAGGGACTTTTTGAATGTAATACGATGACTTTTCGTACTAACTTTTTAGAAACAATCGTTTCGGCCTCACTTTTTCGGACAGCTAAATAGTTTTGTTAGCTTTGGGTCCTCGTTTCTGACAACAGGAAAAAAATGGAAAAACTGGAAAAAATTATAATTTGGTACTAAAGCAATTCCCCCAACTTGGTTTCTAGATACGCAGTTGTTGATGCATGAAAAACTGGTTTTAAATTTTTGAAATACTGATTTCTCAGCATTAGATACATAAGTATATTTACTTGCACCCATTAAACATATAAGAGTACGAACGAATGCAGCAGAAAAAAAAGAAAAATACTTTATTTCCAATAAAGATGGTTCAAAAAAGATAGTACATCATTGGTTTTTTAAAGTACGTATCTTAAAGTAAATACACTTAAATGATACACACATTTGAGTATTGTACTACCCATGTCACTGGTCGTAAAGAAATGATTGAGGGCAATGTATTCATTATGTCAGAAACCTTAGCTTCTGGGTGAATTTAGGAGGAAACTGTCCTCCAAGACATTTTTCATTAGTATTTACTGTATTTAAACGCTTTGAGTCCTCGCGACTAGATTACACTATCAAGAAAGTAGACTTTTATTTCGTTTCTACACATTGTACATCTAACCCCTGACATAGCTATAGTTTACTTCTTATTGTATGTCTATCAATTAGGGACTTTTATTTGAAAAGATTTTGGGATAGCAAATCTTCCCAGAAAAGTTGCCAAGCAGCCGTTGTTCAGGAATCGTTGCGAAGCAGCCGTTGCCAGGGAACCGTTGCTATGGAACCGTTGTTAATTTTAAGGAGCCGTTACCACGGACGCGAGTCACTATTGGGGTTGCAACAAACAACTCGATCGCACCAAAATCTGAGCTTTTCTTTGCTTGTAGCACAAAAATAAAGCACCAAAAGTTAAAAAAGGTTATACATGCGTAAGTGAAAAAATATTTTTTAAATAATCTCTCCTCAGTGCCCTGAAAAATGTGAAAGTGAAGTACACCGGTTCCATGTGATTCAACCTACCGAAAATATACTTTTTTCCAATGCGAAAGGATGAAAGAATAAAAACTGAGGTTTACGAATCCGCAACAGCTGAATGGAAGTACTACCTGAAACAAGAAAAAAAGTGAGTTGTCCAAGTATTTCTACAAGTGAAATTGAAATTTGCCCTCCATGCTGTTTATCTATGCTGTTTATCTATCTAATAACCCGAAGCGAACTTGGGAAATCATTAGTGAGGTAGCCCCATATAAAAATTTAGATCGCACAAGTAATTTTGAAAATCCCTTGGCAACAGCCACGGATTTCAACACATTCTTTTCAAAAGTAGGGGCTCAAGTTTTCAGTGAGGTGTGTACCAATCCAGATGAAACGACAATTGAAAATTCATGCCCCACTGCACCCTCGAGGACTGATGTCAAGTGGAGACCACGCCCTGTCGATTTACCAGAGTTACGAAACATCTTATACTCACTAAAAAACACAAAGGCAGTTGGACATGATGGTATCAGTCTTCAATATATCAAAGACAGTTTCCCTGTTACAGCACCATGGATTCGTCTGATAATTAATACATCAATAGTAACCAATACGTTTCCAAACCAATGGAAACACTCCATTATTAGACCGTTGCACAAAAGTGGTGACCTAAATACAGCATCAAACTACAGGCCCATCAGTCTTTTGCCTGTCATGTCCAAACTACTGGAGAAAGTGGTGACAAATCACCTGTCATTTCAACTGGACGAGTCAAATTTACTCCACCAAAATCAATATGCCTATAGAAGAAATACTAGCACTCAAGACGCTCTGCTCAATATATCTGAAAAAATATACAGTGACATCGATCAAAAGAATGTAACACTCTTGCTACTACTCGATCTCTCTAAGGCGTTCGATAGCGTCCAACATGAATGACTTCTACGTAAAATACTGAACTTGGGAATAGACACGCAATAGTTTGAAAGTTACTTGTCAAATCGATATCATGCAGTCCGCATAGAAAACAAATTGTCCCCATTCATTCAAAACAATTTTGGTGTTCCCCAAGGATCCATTCTTGGTCCGCTACTGTTTTCTATTTTCATTAATGATTTCCCTCCAATGCCTTCTAACACACGGATCTCTATGTATGCAGATGATGTTCAAATTGCAATAACAAGTTCTGTATCGGAAATGCCACAGACGCAAATTAAAGCCGAAACTTTACTGACTAGCCTGAAATCATGGTACGACCGAATTGGTCTCAAATTAAATGCTAACAAAACACAATGCATCATTTTTGGATCCAAAGATGCAATTAAAAAAACTTCAGATCGTACTCTTGCAGTTGGAAATGATAAAATTAATACATCAGAAAAAGTTAAAAATCTAGGTATTTGGTTCGATAGAAATATGTCCTTCAA
Organism: Morinoia aosen; assembly: GCA_030386875.1. Taxonomy (NCBI): domain Eukaryota; kingdom Metazoa; phylum Arthropoda; class Malacostraca; order Amphipoda; family Talitridae; genus Morinoia; species Morinoia aosen. The sequence goes on from CM059560.1 coordinate 50,263,945, forward strand.
ATCTCACGTTGAGACTACTTGCAACAAAATCTACGGAACTTTAATGTTTTTTCATCGAATAAAAAGTATGCTAGACGAAAAATCCAGATTATTAGCCATTCAATCCCTTGTGTTATCGCGCATTGACTACTGCAGCCTAGTATGGGGAGACTTACCTCAATACCTTCAAAGGGACTTACAAAAATGCATGAATTTTGCAGCCAAGGTGGTATGCAACGGTAATTTCAAAAGACGTGATCACGTAACCCCTCTCCTCAATAAACTCGGCTGGATCCCTATCCAAGAAAGGCTCCTCATGCAGAAGGCCCAATACGTATTCTCCTCGTTATATCTTCCTCAGAGCAATGCTGAGATAGTGCGTTTCCATCCACCCACTGTAACCAATCAAAAACCGAACAGAAACAATAATGTCTTAGTCAACTATCGTTCATCTCACTTAGGGCAGAAGGCTCTGTCCATATCAGGCGCCTTACTGTGGAACAAACTTCCCCTGAGTATTAAAGTCCCTCAAAGACCGAGAGAATTTAAAGCCAAAATAACTTGTCATCTTGTGTCTCAATAATAATCCTTAGTTACAGAACATACTGAATGAGTACTGACGAATCTCATTTACCTGGTATCTCCATTGCTGAACAATCTCCCTCGCTCATTGTGTTATAATTCAAGACATCAAACAACAGTTTTGAAGTATGCGTAGGTATTATGATTTGACCGCCTATACGTTGTCATTTGCAAACATGCTTACTTGTATATGTGTGTACGTATATAGGTGTATGTGCGCATATGGGTGTATATATGTGCACGTACAACTGTGTGCACTAGAGTAGATGAACCAGTCGAAGGTGCATTTTATGTCATTCCTCTCCGTTTCTGTGCAAGCATCAAACTAGACCGTCATGGTACCTATGTGTGTGTGTGTTGATCAATTACAGACATTCTGCACCATATTACAAAGATAATGTATTTTTTCTAATATGAAATTGTAAAGCATCCATGTAAAAAAAAAATAAATTCGTTGTGTGATCATCCATTTATACTGCAGTAATATACTTATTCGGCCTATAGTTATATGCTTATAATAATGTGATACCTATGTTTGTTTATCAATTGACGACAATTTGCGCCATATTTCAAAGATAATGTGATTTTTTTTTTCTAATATGAAACCATTATAGGACATTAAGGTTTTCTTTCTTATTCACGTCCCACAATCGTTTTCATGTTTCTGACTTAAGTAGACTGTTTTGTGCCACTATTTTTAGTACGAAATTTTATAAAATTCGTGCTATAATAAAAGATATTTTCTCCGTTTCCCTCGATTGGAATTCTGGTTTATACTGACTAGTTTACGCTGATATTTGCGCACATGCTTACTTGTGTAAATGTGTACGTGTCCACGCTATGCGTATGACACTCTGTAGAATGCGTATGTATTGCCTCGATGTATAGAAATGCATTTGCGTATGCTTACGAGTCAGGTGTAAATATGTGCGTGGGTATATGTGTGCATGTGTATGTGTAAATATTTACATGTATACGTGCATATATGTGTGTACTAGACTGACAACTAGCATTTTACTAGAGATAATGGTCTTTTTTTCAGTGCACTCTCAACTTGTAACATTACCTAACTCGTCATATCTTTAGTATTGTAAAGCATTCATGTAAAAACTATACATTTGTTGTGCGATCATCCATTTATATTTAAATAAAATGCTTGTTAACTAATGACCGTTATGTTAAAATTGTTGAATCAGAAATACAAAACCTATAATCTTCTTGGTCCTCTCAGGGCGAAAATCTCTCAGGCGCTGCTTGTAATAATTCAGCTCCCAGTAATAATTCATCTTCTCAAGTTCTGAAACCTGCTACGGGCACACCCGAAGCGAGTTCAAGAAATTCCGTACAAGCAGCACTCGACTCTCAACCCCACGCTTTGGACTGTGTCCGAGAAGATTCATCGTCCACAAAGCCGAGAATCTTTAGTGAAGAAGATACGTCCTCACTGGCGGAAGCTGCCACAGCACTGCTAGCTCCTTCGTCTCGCCGAAACGATTGCGTCATGGCGACGTCGCCCCTGCCCTGCGTCACTGAGAAAGCTCAAAATCGTTCACCGCCGACGGAAACACCAACGTCATCGTTAGAACGCGATAAAATTTTGGATGTGTGCAACCAGTCAGAGAGTAAAAGGGGTAATTTTAATTATAATTTTAATGATAAATTGTGTGTAGACCTTTCAGGTGGCGAAGTTATGTTTGAAAATGCATACGAAGCAGCTAATAGTGGCAGTAAAATACCTCAGAGCGTAAACTGCGAGGATAACGTTAGATTTTCAGTGGAGAAAAATACAACCAGACCTGTTACCGCTTTTGATGGGTACTTACATCCTCTCCAAATGACCAGTTCCCAAACTATTCACGAAATAAATAACACGCTGTCTCTTACAGCTGCATTTCTCAATAAAGCTTTGAGACAAAATTGTCCCCCAAGCCCAGCGTCGATTTCTTCCACTTTATCAAATATTCAAGTGATTACAGAACAGCTTTTTGCTTTAAATTATCGTATCAGCGCTCATGATTTTACGCCAGTGGTAGCTGCGAGTAACCATCCTTATGCGAAATCCCCTTTAGACACTTTTCTCGTTGGAGACAATAGTCTCATAAAAATCAACAGAGATGACATTGATAGTGCATGCAGGATTCAGACCATAACTTCGGAACGTCTAAATGATCTCTATGATGAGATTGAACGCGCACCTCCTTTCAGGAACTATATAATTAGTTTCAAAGGTTTGAGCCTCTCGTCCCAAAATCTCACGAAATTAAAAAATTTGATCAGGACAAAGAATCTTCTTTCTCGTATTTATGTGGTGAGTGCCTGCAGTGGGCATCAATTGTACATGGCATCGAGCCTGTGCAGAAAAATTGGTCTTAAACTGATTCCGCTGCGAGCAAATGTAAAAACCGGTCCTGTTGATGAAGCTTACAACAATGTCCGCACTTGGCCCGTTACGCGAGAAGACACGCATCATTTTCTTCAACAAATTGCTCTAAAATCACCTTTGAGACTAACTTCACATTTTATCTCCTGTGTCAGAAACTCCCATGATCTGAATGAAGAAATTGAATACTCTAATGATTATTCAAAACAGCAAAATGAGTTGAATGATTATTCTAAGTTGACCGCCTATCCACGTGAAACCTCCAGCAGCATAAACCGATGTTTGCCTTCATATAACAAACCCTCTCCTCCCCTCTCCTCCCGATGTTTGCCCTCATATAACAAGCCCTCTCCTGCATCCGCCACAAACAACTGCGGAGTGCCTACAAAAAATAGGTTTTCATTGCTATCCAATGCTGATGAAGAGGATGAAAAGCCCCTCTCAGACACGAGTATAAATCAACATCCAATCACATACTCGGAAGCAGTAAAATCAATAGGAAGAGAGAAATCGCTGCAAAATTGCAGTCGACAATCGATGGAAAATCCACTACCCAACGGTATGCACAATCATCATCAGAAAAATATAATTGACACGAGCATTTCTCAGTTCTCTGCAAGTCCCCATACGAGAAATCACCACAGAACAGGAATTCAGAGCCAGAAAAACGTAAATTCCCCGCACCTCTCAGAACCTCTTAATGATGAAAAAAGTGCGAAAAAAAACGTCTCCAGCCCCATTTGTGAACGCATGAATTCCACAATGGATGAATTGAAACGATCATGGAACATAAAACTGATTCCCACCAAAGCCGATGGACACTGCCTCCTCCACGCAGTAGCTCAACTACTTACAAAACAACCAGCATCAAAATGGAATTACAATTCCCTAAAGGCTGCAATCAAAACAGAGAGTAAAGCAAACTACAGCACATATGCTAAGTTTTTTGACAAGAACAGTGGCGACATGCAAAACCTCATAGATAATTACATTAACGAAAAACATTTTGACCAAGCTGCTGTAGACCTTATACCACTAATCATTTCAAATGTGACAGGCCAAAAACTTCTCGTCCTGGATGAAAAAGATCATTGTGTTTTGAAAATATCAGTCGTTCCCATTTCAGAGTTATCAAATAATAACCCTCCACTACTGCTCCATCGTAAAAACGATCACTACAGTGCTCTTGTCACACAAGGCAAAAATCAGACCGGGGTTACCTCATCTTGACAAAGTGCCGCTGCCCAGCCAAATAGTAGACTTTCTTACATAGCAGATGCTGGGCCAAACACCCTGGGCAACTTAGACAAAATCGATAAATCCCCTGAAGATAGTAGAGATAGTAGTAACCTCGCTACCTTTAAAAAGAGTGCTAATATAGGTAAAATCAAAATTAAGCATGTAAATGCTCGAAGCCTGAATGGTAAATTGGATGAAATCAGAGTAATGTTGGTCACTGAAAAAATTGACATTTTGTGTGTCTCAGAAACATGGTTTGATTCACGAACCCAAAGTTCATTTTTTAACATTCCTGATTACGTGTTGTACCGCTACGATGGCGCTAAAACCAGCCGAGGTAGTGGATCTTGTATTTTTGTAAAAGAAATGTACTCAACATCTTCACTACTAGTGAATAAAGTTTGCGAAGGCATTGAAATGGTTTGGTTAGAAGTGCAAATAAATAAACACAAATCAATAATCATTGGCAGCCTTTACCGGCACCCATCGTCTCCCCTAAATCGAACACTAGATTTCATTGAGGAAACCTTCAAAGAAATCCTTCAGGCAAAAAGATCATTCTTTGCTTTCGGAGATTTCAATGTTGACCTAACGGATAAAAACAATCAGCTAAGCAAACTATTGTATAAACTAAGCTTATCACAAATGGTCAAAGAACCGACTCGCATCACTAAAATCTCTGCAACTCTCCTCGATCTAGCAATCACAAATAATCCCACCGCAATACTTAGTACAGTAATATCACCTTCTATTTCCGATCACCACTCTATAGAATGTGAAATTAATATTGCGAAGGAAAGACAAAAATACCTCTTAATGACCTATCGCTCGAAAAGGCACTATTCAGCAGAACTATTTCAAGAAAAACTACTCGATAGGTCTACCGAATTCCAGAAAATGATGCAATCTGACGATGTTGATATCCAAGTGTCAATTTTCAACGAGAACTTCACAGCAGCTCTCGACGAATGTGCACCTTACGTCACCAAAAAAACCAAGCCAAAACGAACTGTTTGGATCACTGACGAAGTTAAAGAGATGAGCAGAATAAAGAAAGCTAACTTGCGAGAGTACAAAAACAATAGATCAAACAGTACCTTATACAAGAGATATAAAGAACATGAAAAAATTCTTCGAAAGAAAATCACTGAAGCGAAACAAACTCACTTCCACCAGGCACTGATAACGGCTAAAAATAACCCGAAGCGAACTTGGGAAATCATTAGTGAGGTAGCCCCATATAAAAATTTAGATCGCATAAGTAATTTTGAAAATCCCTTGGCAACAGCCACGGATTTCAACACATTCTTTTCAAAAGTAGGGGCTCAAGTTTTCAGTGAGGTGTGTACCAATCCAGATGAAACGACAATTGAAAATTCATGCCCCACTGCACCCTCGAGGACTGATGTCAAGTGGAGACCACGCCCTGTCGATTTACCAGAGTTACGAAACATCTTATACTCACTAAAAAACACAAAGGCAGTTGGACATGATGGTATCAGTCTTCAATATATCAAAGACAGTTTCCCTGTTACAGCACCATGGATTCGTCTGATAATTAATACATCAATAGTAACCAATACGTTTCCAAACCAATGGAAACACTCCATTATTAGACCGTTGCACAAAAGTGGTGACCTAAATACAGCATCAAACTACAGGCCCATCAGTCTTTTGCCTGTCATGTCCAAACTACTGGAGAAAGTGGTGACAAATCAACTGTCATTTCACCTGGACGAGTCAAATTTACTCCACCAAAATCAATATGCCTATAGAAGAAATACTAGCACTCAAGACGCTCTGCTCAATATATCTGAAAAAATATACAGTGACATCGATCAAAAGAATGTAACACTCTTGCTACTACTCGATCTCTCTAAGGCGTTCGATAGCGTCCAACATGAAAGACTTCTACGTAAAATACTGAACTTGGGAATAGACACGCAATGGTTTGAAAGTTACTTGTCAAATCGATCTCATGCAGTCCGCATAGAAAACAAATTGTCCCCATTCATTCAAAACAATTTTGGTGTTCCCCAAGGATCCATTCTTGGTCCGCTACTGTTTTCTATTTTCATTAATGATTTCCCTCCAATGCCTTCTAACACACGGATCTCTATGTATGCAGATGATGTTCAAATTGCAATAACAAGTTCTGTATCGGAAATACCACAGACGCAAATTAAAGCCGAAACTTTACTGACTAGCCTGAAATCATGGTACGACCAAAATGGTCTCAAATTAAATGCTAACAAAACACAATGCATCATTTTTGGATCCAAAGATGCAATTAAAAAAACTTCAGATCTTACTCTTGCAGTTGGAAATGATAAAATTAATGCATCAGAAAAAGTTAAAAATCTAGGTATCTGGTTCGATAGAAATATGTCCTTCAAATCTCACGTTGAGACTACTTGCAACAAAATCTACGGAACTTTAATGTTTTTTCATCGAATAAAAAGTATGCTAGACGAAAAATCCAGATTATTAGCCATTCAATCCCTTGTGTTATCGCGCATTGACTACTGCAGCCTAGTATGGGGAGACTTACCTCAATACCTTCAAAGGGACTTACAAAAATGCATGAATTTTGCAGCCAAGGTGGTATGCAACGGTAATTTCAAAAGACGTGATCACGTAACCCCTCTCCTCAATAAACTCGGCTGGATCCCTATCCAAGAAAGGCTCCTCATGCAGAAGGCCCAATACGTATTCTCCTCGTTATATCTTCCTCAGAGCAATGCTGAGATAGTGCGTTTCCATCCACCCACTGTAACCAATCAAAAACCGAACAGAAACAATAATGTCTTAGTCAACTATCGTTCATCTCACTTAGGGCAGAAGGCTCTGTCCATATCAGGCGCCTTACTGTGGAACAAACTTCCCCTGAGTATTTAAGTCCCTCAAAGACCGAGAGAATTTAAAGCCAAAATAACTCGTCATCTTGTGTCTCAATAATAATCCTTAGTTACAGAACATACTGAATGAGTACTGACGAATCTCATTTACCTGGTATCTCCATTGCTGAACAATCTCCCTCGCTCATTGTGTTATAATTCAAGACATCAAACAACAGTTTTGAAGTATGCGTAGGTATTATGATTTGACCGCCTATACGTTGTCATTTGCAAACATGCTTACTTGTATATGTGTGTACGTATATAGGTGTATGTGCGCATATGGGTGTGTATATGTGCACGTACAACTGTGTGCACTAGAGTAGATGAACCAGTCGAAGGTGCATTTTATGTCATTCCTCTCCGTTTCTGTGCAAGCATCAAACTAGACCGTCATGGTACCTATGTGTGTGTGTGTTGATCAATTACAGACATTCTGCACCATATTACAAAGATAATGTATTTTTTCTAATATGAAATTGTAAAGCATCCATGTAAAAAAAAATAAATTCGTTGTGTGATCATCCATTTATACTGCAGTAATATACTTATTCGGCCTATAGTTATATGCTTATAATAATGTGATACCTATGTTTGTTTATCAATTGACGACAATTTGCGCCATATTTCAAAGATAATGTGATTTTTTTTTTTCTAAAATGAAACCATTATAGGACATTAAGGTTTTCTTTCTTATTCACGTCCCACAATCGTTTTCATGTTTCTGACTTAAGTAGACTGTTTTGTGCCACTATTTTTAGTACGAAATTTTATAAAATTCATGCTATAATAAAAGATATTTTCTCCGTTTCCCTCGATTGGAATTCTGGTTTATACTGACTAGTTTACGCTAATATTTGCGCACATGCTTACTTGTGTAAATGTGTACGTGTCCACGCTATGCGTATGACACTCTGTAGAATGCGTATGTATTGCCTCGATGTATAGAAATGCATTTGCGTATGCTTACGAGTCAGGTGTAAATATGTGCGTGGGTATATGTGTGCATGTGTATGTGTAAATATTTACATGTATACGTGCATATATGTGTGTACTAGACTGACAACTAGCATTTTTACTAGAGATAATGGTCTTTTTTTCAGTGCACTCTCAACTTGTAACATTACCTAACTCGTCATATCTTTAGTATTGTAAAGCATTCATGTAAAAACTATACATTTGTTGTGCGATCATCCATTTATATTTAAATAAAATGCTTGTTAACTAATGACCGTTATGTTAAAATTGTTGAATCAGAAATACAAAACCTATAATCTTCTTGGTCCTCTTGCTTATATGTACACACGTGTGTGTCCATGTTAACGAAACCGGTGTTTTTCGTAACCTGGGCACACACATGGCCGTAAAACGCGTGTATATATATGTGTGTGTGTGTGTATGTGTGTGAGTGTGTGTATGGATATATACACACATGCATACGTATATGTACATATGTGTGTATGTGGGTATATATTTATATATATTTTTCTTTTTTTTATGCTTCCTCAAAATGACACTTGTAAACATTGACCGAAACAAGCGATTTCATATATTATTTCCTGGCGTCAAGAATTGCGAAGTCTTATGTCATGTACATGTAAACTGTCAAAAGTGTTTTCACCCCACAATGAAAATGCATCGTCCATGAAATTGTGTTATCTCTTACAATTTTCATTACATGTATTATCAGATGTAGATTAAGCTAGATTAGGAGTTCATTGCCCTCAATCATTTCTTTTGACTAGTGACACGAGTTTTTCAATACTCGTGTGTGTGTATCATCTAAGTGTATTAATTTTAAGATATTTTAAAAACCAATGATGGTACTTTTGTACCATCTCTATTGGAAATAAACCATTTTTTTTTCTTTTTTATGTGTACATATATGTGTATATATTTACATGTATGTGTGCACATATGTGTGTACTAAACTGACAACTAGCATTTTACTAGAGATAATAGTCATTTTCTGTTCACTCTCAACTTGTAACATTACCTAACTCGTCATCTCTTTATTATTGCAAAGCATTCATGTACCAACTAGACATTTGTTGTACGATCATCCATTTATATTTAAATAAAATGCTTATTAACTAACGACCGTTATGTTAAAATTGTTGAATTAGAAATACAAAACTTATAATCTTCTTGGTCCTCATGCTTATGCGTACATATATATATATATATATATATATCTGTATGTGTGTGTGTATGTATGTATGTATATATATATGTACGTATATATATGTATATGGATTTGTATTTATATATTTTTTTTTTCATGCTTCCTTAAAATGACACTTTTGAACATTTGCCGAAACAAGCGATTCATATATTATTTCCTGGCATCAATAATTGCGAAGTTTTATGTCATGTACATGTAAACTGTCAAAAGTTTTTTCACCCCACAATGAAAATGCATCGTCCATGAATTTGCGTTATCTCTTATAATTATCATTACATGTATTGTCAAATGTAGATTAAGCAAGATTAGGAGTACATTGCCCTCAATCATTTATTTTCGACTAGTGACACGAGTTTTTCAATACTCGTGTGTGTGTATCATCTAAGTGTATTAATTTTAAGATATTTAAAAACCAATGATTGTAATATTGTACAATCTCTATTGGAAATAAAGTTTTTTCTCTTTCTTTCTTTCTCTTGCTTATATGTACACACGTGTGTGTCCATGTTAACGAAACCGGTGTTTTTCGTAACCTAGGCACACACATGGCCGTAAAACGCGTGTATATATATGTGTGTGTGTGTGTATGTGTGTGAGTGTGTGTATGGATATATACACACATGCATACGTATATGTACATATGTGTGTATGTGGGTATATATTTATATATATTTTTCTTTTTTTTATGCTTCCTCAAAATGACACTTGTAAACATTGACCGAAACAAGCGATTTCATATATTATTTCCTGGCGTCAAGAATTGCGAAGTCTTATGTCATGTACATGTAAACTGTCAAAAGTGTTTTCACCCCACAATGAAAATGCATCGTCCATGAAATTGTGTTATCTCTTACAATTTTCATTACATGTATTATCAGATGTAGATTAAGCTAGATTAGGAGTTCATTGCCCTCAATCATTTCTTTTGACTAGTGACACGAGTTTTTCAATACTCGTGTGTGTGTATCATCTAAGTGTATTAATTTTAAGATATTTTAAAAACCAATGATGGTACTTTTGTACCATCTCTATTGGAAATAAACCATTTTTTTTTCTTTTTTATGTGTACATATATGTGTATATATTTACATGTATGTGTGCACATATGTGTGTACTAAACTGACAACTAGCATTTTACTAGAGATAATGGTCATTTTCTGTTCACTCTCAACTTGTAACATTACCTAACTCGTCATCTCTTTATTATTGCAAAGCATTCATGTACAAACTATACATTTGTTGTACGATCATCCATTTATATTTAAATAAAATGCTTATTAACTAACGACCGTTATGTTAAAATTGTTGAATTAGAAATACAAAACTTATAATCTTCTTGGTCCTCATGCTTATGCGTACATATATATATATATATCTGTATGTGTGTGTGTATGTATGTATATATGTATGTACGTATATATATGTATATGGATTTGTATTTATATATATATTTTTTTTTTTTTTTTTTTCATGCTTCCTTAAAATGACACTTTTGAACATTTGCCGAAACAAGCGATTCATATATTATTTCCTGGCATCAATAATTGCGAAGTTTTATGTCATGTACATGTAAACTGTCAAAAGTTTTTTCACCCCACAATGAAAATGCATCATCCATGAATTTGCGTTATCTCTTATAATTATCATTACATGTATTGTCAAATGTAGATTAAGCAAGATTAGGAGTACATTGCCCTCAATCATTTATTTTCGACTAGTGACACGAGTTTTTCAATACTCGTGTGTGTGTATCATCTAAGTGTATCAATTTTAAGATATTTAAAAACCAATGATTGTAATATTGTACAATCTCTATTGGAAATAAAGTTTTTTCTTTCTATCAGTGCTATGTACACCCTCATCCTTCTTGTGAAGAATAACCCTATTCTTCCACAAGTTTAGAGTTGAATGTCATAAATAACAATATTCAATCCTATAATTTTGCTTTGACCATTCGATGAGTTAGTCATGCACACGTTTCCCACTGAATTTGAACGTTTACATAACTATGAATAAAATGTAAGTATATGATTTGGATCTTTCCTAAAGTAGTTGTTCAATCAGAGTTCATTGCGATGACATACTAATACATTCTTCTACAATAAATAGAACGAACTCGTAACTTTATAAGGCACGGCAGTTAAATGAAATTATCTTCTTTATAGCAAAGTCATTCATTAAAGCCTTTAGGCGCTAATAATTTATAAATTTCTTTTCTCGTTCAATACCAAAAGCAAATCAAACTACACTTGGAATCAGGACTACACAGTCACATTAGTTCATCGCTGGAATTCGGTTGTTCCTGTTACATTGATTTGCTTGACAAGAGTTGTGCTGTCCTCCGAAAAGGAAAATGAGGTCTTGGAAGCTATGCACCTGCAGCTTCAAGGGCTCATAATTTTCAATTATGGCTGGATTTTCATTTTTATTTGTCCCGTTCAGATCAGTATTTTGGTGACCCAACCCTACCAGGAGGCGTGCCTGCAGATTGAAATGAGGTCTCGGATGCTATATGCGCCACAGCTTCAAGGGCTTGTAATTTTTAATTATGGCTGGATTTTCATTTTTATTTGCGCCTTTCAGATCCGCATTTTGGTGACCCAACCCTACAAGGAGGCCCGCTTGGCAGCACAGTTCAGCCCTCACACGGCCCCCGACAGCCTCGTCAGCTTCCCGCCCTATGCCGACACTCAGCACCAACACCTGCGCAGGCTGCACGACAAGGCTGTGCAGGTTAGAAAGGATGCTTTATTCCAATCAAGTCTGATACATATCATCTTGTACGTTGGCTTTTAAAATGCCTTATAACTATCACTAGGACGAAATGACGGTTAAGCCCCGGTCGAGCCGGTACTTATTTCCGACACCTGTGTGGAGTAGGGAATTGTGGCTGAGTTCTCCTTTTCCCAATGGTGAGAAACACCGATGCACACTACCGGGTTTCGAACTGCCAACACCTTCCCATGAAAGGTACGCGCTCGTAACCACTCGGCCAAGGTGACCACTTTAGAACTCTAACCCAAAGCTCTGACTCCAAAAGAGAGGGGACAAATTTTATGTCAGTAAAAAATTTCGTGCTGTCGTATGACAGTGATATATGGAGCTTTGTAGGCCAGTAAATTTTCTACTACTAGGTTGGTTCTTATTTTTATCTTGTAAGTGAGATTACCTAAGAGTTCAATTAGTGATATTCTGTTGCAATGATACGGAGACCCAACTTTGCATGGTTCTTGATTTTTATTCCCATGAGTGCACATGGAGAAGGAAAGACAAATTACAGTGCGACTTGGATTTCTTAATGTCTGATCCCACTACGGTGTCATTCCGCTATTTTTCCTCTTTCGCCTCTACCGACGCCGGCTGAAAGCGAACAAGGCGATTTTGTGTTTAATATTACTGTTTACAAACCAAAAAATGAATCAGCCCCGGGTTCTTTAGTCTCTCATCAATTATTGCAATGACTTTTTTATTCCACTTAAAAATAAATGTCATGAATTTTTGTTCTCCTAAATTTAAGACTAAACTTTACGGGCGATACTTAGATGATTCCTTTTTATTATTCCATTACAAGATCGTGCACATCGGTTTCTCCAATAGTTAATATTCTTCTAAGCATTAAGATTTTTAATGGAGATAGCATGTGGTTGTTGTACCGGCGATTCTAAACGAGAGTCCTCGGTGCTAGTGCGAGCCCTTTTTTACTTTTATTTACGGACAAGTTTATTTTACGAATATTAAAATATAGGCTTCAAAATGTTTCAATTCTATGTGAGGAAAAGCGACAAAATGTACACTTGAAGAGTCACGGAAAGTTGCTGAATCTATGAATTCCGAAACATTTGCCAGCAAAAATGTTTATCACGACGTAGGTTCTGATTTTCAGAAAAAGGCAAATGGCTTCTGATTCACTAGGCCTCTGCACTTCTTTTTGCCCTTTCTTATTTCTTTTCAATTAATAATTAAGGGATTCCGAAGGATTCTTTAGTAGCATTTAAATGATTTATAAGTTGCCAGTCATTTCTTTGTAAATAAACTATCCAAGATACGATATTTTGATTGTTCCTCTCAATAACATAATTCGGCCTCGATACGTCATTTAGCCCCCGACATGGTTAGTCTATTAGCACGCCTTGTGTGGTTTGTCATACAAGGCGGTGTGCTCGCGGTGGCACAGTGGTTAAGGGATCGGCCTTGTATGTTGGAGACGAGGGTTCGTATCCCGGCGCTGGCGCGGCGATTTTCCCCGTTGGGTACAAGGGAGAGCTCAAGCACAATACCCCACTCAACCCAGGTGTCGGAAATGGGTACCGGCTTTACGGGGGAACCGTCATGGTGTCATATATATAATGTTAGTTATAAGACATTTGAAAAACCAATGCTAAGATCATATGTATCAGGCTTGATTGGAAATAAAGCATCCCAAAGATGCCGATGTTTGTTTTGTTTGTTTGTCTATTAGCACGCCTCGTATGACTTGTATATCAATTAAGGCCACTTAAATTACGAGATTTTTAAAATCCAATGTGTTGTAATGCTTTCTCAATCAATTAAGGAACTTTATACTAACAAATTTTTAAAATTCAATGTGTTTAATGCATCACATGCATCAAATTTTTTGAAAAATCGGCTTTTCTTTCTATTCTTTCTTTGTTTCTGTTCAGGCGGTGCCTGTGGTGACGAGTGTGACCTGCCAGAGCTCCATGCAGGTTCCCTTCAGCAGGTGGGTGGCCACTGGACCGCTGGAGGCCGAGGAGGACGTGGCCTCAGCTCCCATCAACCTGTCTGAGGAGGTGGTCCAAAGGTCAGAATGTATAGTTTCATAGTGTATCACACACACTTAGATCTGTGTATATTTGTATAGTGTATCACACCTCATGAGTGTGTATGGTTTTATTTCTCCCTATGGTTCAACCTTCTGCAGTGATCATTAATACGTATAGTCGCTACTCTACATGGTTTATTATCACAAATGATTCTATCTTTCTCAGTCCTGAATCGAGATAAAAGCTCTGAAATTTGGCTCAATAAAATGTACTCATTGACGAACACAGTCGTGTTGGTCAATCTAGTGGTGGATGTGCAGAGTAGTGCAGGGAGTGGAAGAGACTAGCGCGGTGGATGTGCTGGGCGACGACTGGGGAGGTTTGGAGAAGAAATCTCACTCTCGAGTCGCCGACACCAAAGCCTCCGTCAAACCGTGGGGCAGGACAAGCGATGCTGGGCGCCAGGAAACAAATTTCAAGCAGCAATCCACCAAAACGCTCGCTGAAAATGCAGGTTAGTGTTTTTGACTCGTGGCTTTTATCAGTTGAACAAGAAGTCGGTATTTTTTCTTCATTGCTTGTGTCAATACGAAGCGGTTGTTTTATGCTATGAGTAATTCTACACACATTTAATGTTCATCACACACTTTTTAAAATTCATTGCCGAATTTGAATGATTTGAAGAATTTAATTACCAGAAGTATGTATCCATACATCGTTTCAAGTATGATGCAAAGAAAAAAACATGGTTTACCTTTTCTATTATACGGAATAGATGCATAACATGGGGCTCAAAAAATAAAAAGATAATACTCTTCCCAGTAATAAAAGAACCATAAGAGTTGTAATAAACTTAGGATACTATATCCATTCAAATGATTTATTCGGAGTCTTTGATTTCAATCAATTTTCTTTTCAGGATTCCGTGTTTAAAACTCTGAATAGAACTGTCATGAAGATCATGAACAATAACTTGTTCAAGCATTCCTCCATGATTATTTCAAAAGAAAATAAAAAGAAAAACCGTGTATTTAGGAAGAAATTACACGAAATGTCAACACATTGAACTAAAAAAATTCCTAATATGAAGGTCCTTTTCATTTAATTGGCTTAAATAGCATAAGGAGTATTCTAGTCTCTTCAGCAGTTGTTGAATGGACTAAGAGTAAAATAGTGAAAACGTACCTTCAAAGATGGCTTATAAGTCAATAAAAGACATGAGATGACCCAAAGCCTTCTACTCACTGACAAAAAAACTCAGATACGATTCAGAAACGTTTAGGACACAACCTCCACATTGATCCTTGAGCTCACACGATTGCACAATAATGATCAATGTTTTTGAAAGCAAGATATGGAAAATAAGCAATGATACCTTTAAAGGAAAAGGTCTCCGGTTCAGTAATTTCAATATTCTCTCTCTCTCTCTCTTCTATTTCTCTCTCCCTCTCAAATTTTCCTCTTTCTCTCTCTTTGGTTAGATTTTATTTTCGGTAGTAAGCTGATTTTATAACCGTTCCGCATTTAAGTTCTACTCTTATATATTCCGTTTTAACTCACATTTACATTACTGGTTAGTGAAGTTTTGATGTTTAGATTTAACCAGTTTTTATGTCATGTCTCTGTTTTATTTGGACACTGGTTTGAATACATGAAGGATGGGCAATTTTATGATTTTGTCGTGTTTTTATTCAATGCATGTACATTTTGTGCTTACAGAAATGACTGATAATGAGCTGAAGCTTGAAACGTTTCATTAAAATGATTTTAAAATTCTCCATTGATATAACCATCTTAGTTAAACTGATTAGCAGAAAAGATATTCCTAATACTAATTAATGAATGGATGAAACGAGATTTGAAATTACATTTACTCAAAATTTTTACATCATAACTCGAAAGAAAGTAACAACCCCATCCTGTGTCTTCATCCCACCTAAAACCAACTTTTAAAACATTCCTTCACGATATATCATCCAAGTTAACTCACAGTCTTTAATTTCGTTGGGCTATACCGCTTGCGAATGACAGCGTTCCCACTAATAAGGCCGCCCGCCCACTGATGCGGTTCTATTGGTGCGACGCCTTGCGAAATCGCACGGTTCATTTGTAGCACCGTAGGAATAGCATTGTGTTACCTAACTCACTGCCGATTGAGGCGAATCGCATCGCATGGAATCGCATTAGTTGGCGGGCGGCCTAAGAAATCCTCACTCGAAAAATGAGCTATTTTTCAGGGGGCAAAACGGAAGAATCGAGGCTCAGTATGGCCTCTACAGAGGCGTCAGGTGAAGACGAAGGCACGGGGGGCGAAGGACGGCCTGAGGATCACATCGATGTAATGAAGCTGCAGCTGTTGCAGGTGCGTTGTGGTGTGCACGGCTCAATGCACTTGACAGGACCTCGAAAGTGTCGATTCGGAGGTACAGAAGCTTTGTATTTTCATCTATATTGAAATGGGGAAATTTAATTGAGTTTCAATCATTCTTTTAGAATGAGCGATGGTCTTTTGCTCTTCGGGGATCGGTCAATAAAATAAATAAATTTCTATTTTCTCTTTTAACCAATGCTCTGTGTCTAATAGTTTTAAAAAATTCTAATTTTTAGATAGAACATATACTCGTTGATTGAAAGTGAAGTTCCTTTCAAACTTATTTAAATACGGCCTTAAACTGTGTTCACTCACGCGTCATAAAAAATTACATTTACTAGAAAAAAAATCCTTTATATTTTCATCAAGATATGGGGTTATTAATCTGGTGTTCGTAGTGGAGATAAATTACTCTCAAAATGTCTCTTGAATTATTTTTTTCAAATAAATGTTGAAAAGTATTAAAAAAAATTTTTCTTGCCATTCCGTCGGGCCTACTTCCACTCTTTTTCATCGCGCACTTTACCTAATTTTGAGTTAACGTGAAGATGAGTCCTTATAGCTCATACTATTCAGACTCCATGACTAGAGTCTGCCGTTAGCATGAAGACCATCCTCTAGAATATTGTCAAAAACCTCCTCTGGGCCCCTCTTGGTCAGGAAATTTTAAAAAAGGTCAATTTTAAAAGTTTGTTCCGTGCAGCTTTATGGGCTGATCCAAAACTCATCACTTCACATCACCTTTTTTCTGCAGAAAAAAATGTTGAAAAGGTTCAATGAAAAACGAGCAGCAGAGACGGCTTCTGAGTCTTGTGTTGATAGATTCTTCCGGCACTTGGAGATACAGAAGCAGAAACTGAACGCCGAAAGTAATCTCAAAGAAGAAGAACACGAGCAGTAAGGACTGGATTACAGTTTAAGACAATGGTTCTTAACCTGAGGGGCGTGAGCCTCCCCAGTAAAGCCTGATTTTTCCCATTAATGTGTACGACAAAAGAGTGGACTTTCACTGTTGAATATCTTTGAGGACCTATTAACAATATTCTTTGCTGTGAGCTATTATTTACCAGTCCACCTGCATACAATTTCCCTTGACAGTTTTCAAGAGGTTGGGGGGGGGGGGTAAAAAGGTCAAGAACCACTGGCTTAAGAAGTGTGTACATTAAGAGCAAAGTAGGTGTATATTGTCTGAGGTTCACGACCAATTTTAGTCACGTCGCTTGAGTTTTGGATATCGTCATTCCTGTGATATGCATCTGTTACTCTTCTATGTTTATCAAAGAATTTTTCTTCATTCATGAGATAGCTGACGAGTTTCAATTCAGTGAAGGTTAATGATGGTAATTACGTGGAATATCATATTTAATAAAAACGACACACGAACCTTGGCTTCAATACCCTGTGGGTTTAATATTATCCGTAACGCCAATTGGTGCTCTACGTATCATGCGTTCATTCATATTAAAGTAAGTGAGAGAATTTTGTGGTAAGTTTTTGATGGCACACTCAGTGAATTCTCCGCCTATTTTTGTTTGCAACTCCGGTGAACTCTTTCGTGCCAACATAATTTATAAAGGAAGTATTATAAATTCTTGCTGGGCTAAAATACATTCTCCGAGCTGGTTATCTGGTACACTAGTTGGTACATAGCACGAAAAGAAATTTCCGAAATGTCGATCTCTTTGTCTTGAACGAAGAATTATAATTAAATTAATGTATTTTACGTTAAACATAGGGCCCTGTTTTCGTGAGTTCCTTTGCTCGTATTTCAATGAAAGTGCGCCCTAACGTGAAAGGTTTCATCAATGCGTCTCTGGTATTATGTATTTTTTATTGTTTTTACATGCAATATCAAACTAAAAATAATCTTAGGATGGGAGTGGACTTTTTCAGGTTTTTTATCTCGATCATTTTTCTAGAACATGAGTATTATGTTACTGTAATATAGCGAGTAGTGTAAGTTCTAGTTAGAGAGACCGAAAGTTGGCAACGCTCGATAGGGCAACACTCGCGAGTCAGTCTGCAATTGGCCTCGGATTCAACAACAAGTAAATGTTGACCGAGTGTGTACATAATTAACTACTGTGGTTGGTATCTAACTTCTTAAGTTCTAAACTAATGTACTAATTCTATACTATCCTATTCTATATATTTCCGTCTATCTCCGCTCTACTCTCACTAGCCACAGTACCGACATTTGAGTATAAAGTTAAGGTATCCAAGAGGTGAGTGAACTATTTACCTAACTTGCTGTGTCATTGAATTGTATTGTGTTCAGTACTATAACTATGTTGTGTCTATGTGGAACCCTTGCTGTGCTCTAGTGTAGGGCTATCCAATCTATAATACTGGCGACGAGGATTATTTTTTGTAGAACTATTGGGAGAGGCTAGACTAATGAAGGAACTCAGAATTTATATTATTATTCAGTGACTAGAGTATTGATGCTGTAAATTTCTGATTTTTTTTTTTAACGAGGTGTATTATTACAGCCTCTTGAATTGGCTACTCTTGCAACTGATATTGTTGCTACTACTATTTCAGGTAGATATCTGACAATTAGCTGTAAAGCTGGGTAAAAATGCCAATGCTAGGCTCAGTGGGAGAATTCAATCCTTTAGAGGAAGAATTCCCAGAATATGAAGTCAGGCTAAACTGCTTCCTTAGTATTAATAAAGTGGAAGATTCAAATAAAGCTAAAACATTTATTGCTCTGGTGGGTCCTAAAATTGTTAGGTTGACCAAAGACCTACTATCACCTAAAAGACTTTTAGATGCTACCTATGAGGAGATCATGGAAGCGTTAAGACGGCATTTTAAGCCGACACGCAACCAGATCTTTGAAAGGTTTAGGTTCCATAAGCGGAACCAGAAACAAGGGGAGAGCATTGCTGATTTTGTGGCTAGCTTAAAGGCCCTTTCAGACACCTGTAATTTCAAACAGGAAGTTCTGGAAGAAACTCTGCTAGATAGGTTAATACTGGGTGTGGCCAGTAATGATGTTCAAAATTGTTTGCTCAATGAAAATGACCTCACATGGAAAAAAGCCGTGGATCTGGCAACTGCCAAAGAAACTCAACTGAGGGAGACGGTTGTGTTAAGGCAACCTAATTCCATACTAAATGTGGGCCAGCATAGAGTAAAGCAAACTGCTATTAAGCCTCAGGGCAAAACTCAGGCTCAAGCTAGCCCCAAATCAGCATGCAGCGGCTGTGGTAATCTGCACTGGCGTAGAGATTGCCCCTATAAAGACAGTGTTTGTCATGGTTGTGGCCAAAAAGGCCATCTTAAGAAGTGTTGCTTTAAATTGAAAAAGCAAAATTCTGCTAAAGACAACAAAAATAATTTTGTGCATGCTATGCATGAGAAAAGGGGGAGGGAACACCACCCTAACCCTAATAGAACTAACAATGCAGCCTGTGCAGACTATCCAGTTGCTAATCTAGGCTGTTATGGAGAGATTTTCTCAATAGCCGAGGAAATGAAACCCCCAATCAAAATAAAATTGTTACTAAATGGTGTGCCATTAGAGATGGAGGTAGATACAGGTGCTGCCAGGTCTATCCTTTCAATGGCCACCTACTCTAAAATACCAGCCAAGTCCAGACCCGAGCTGAGACTTTCTGATGTTAAACTTAGGACTTATGGGGGAGCGGAGCTAGTAGTTTGCGGAGAGATTAGAGCTAACATCCAGCGTGAATCTGGTAATATGGTTCCTCAACTAGCAACTATTGTGATTGTAGACAGGGAGGGGCCAGCTTTACTGGGTAGGGACCTGATTGATTCCCTTGGGCTAACTATAGTATCAAATAATGTCAACAAATTGACTACCTGCCCTGAAGAGTTAGCAAATAAATTCCCTGACCTTTTTTAACCAGGTCTAGGTTGCTTTAAGGGAAGGAATTTCAAAATAGAAGTGGATCCAGCTGTACCACCAAAGTTTTGTAAGGCCAGGAACGTGCCTTACACACTGAGACCTAAGGTGGAGGCAGAACTTGATAGACTGGTGCAGGAAGGTATCCTCACCCCTGTACAATACTCGAGATGGGCAGCGGCGATCGTCCCTGTGCTCAAGGCTGATCAAAGCATCCGCATCTGTGGGGACTACAAATTAACAGTCAACAGAGCCACTAGGCTTGATACCTACCCTATACCCAGAGTGGAAGATCTATTTAGCGGGTTAGCAGGAGGAGTTATATACTCCAAGCTAGATATGTCTCAGGCATACGCTCAACTACCCTTGGATGAAGACTCCAAGGAACTCACGGTAATAAACACCCACAGAGGTTTATTTGCCTACAACCGTCTCAGTTTTGGAATTGCGTCCGCACCTGGAATCTTTCAGCGTGCCATGGAAGGACTATTGCAGGGCCTCCCAGGAGTGTTCTGCTATCTGGATGACGTCCTGGTGAGTGCCACTAATGAGCAAGAGCACAACAAGCGTCTCTATCAAGTCTTATCTAAACTACAGGCGGCAGGACTAAAACTGAAAATGGATAAATGCCAAATTGGAGTGCCACAGGTATCCTACCTTGGATACCAAATTGACAAGGATGGATTGCACCCCACTGCAGAGAAGGTAGCAGCAATCCAGAATGCACCAGCTCCTACTAATGTAACTCAACTGAGAGCCTACCTTGGGCTGCTAAATGTCTATAGGAAATTTCTAAAATCATCTGCAACTATGCTGGAGCCCCTAAATACCTTACTGAGAGACAAAACCCCTTGGAAATGGGATGCAAGTCAGGAGAGAGCCTTCCAGAAATCTAAACAAGCCCTCCTGGACTCTCAGACTCTAGTCCACTTTGACCCTCATAAACCCATAGTGGTAGTGGCTGACAGTAGTGCGTATGGTGTGGGAGCGGTGCTGTGTCACCTTATTGATGGGATTGAACGCCCCGCCTATTTTGCCTCCCGAACTCTAACAGCAACAGAACGCAACTACTCTCAAACTGAGAAAGAAGCCCTAGCTATGTTGTTCGCACTTCGAAAATTTCATTGCTACCTGTGGGGACAGGATTTCACTGTGGTTACGGACCACAAACCTTTGTTAGGACTATTTGATCCGGGTAGAAGCATTCCTCCGATGGCATCCGGGCGCATTCAAAGGTGGGCTTTACTACTGCAGTCCTACAAATTCACCTTGCGTCACCGGTCCGGCGTGCTGTTGGGCACAGCTGATGCTCTCAGTCGTCTACCTTTGACAACTCCCGAGGAAGCCACACCTATTCCTGCGGAATGGACGTCCTTAGTTAATTTCCTTGAGTCAGCTCCAGTCACCAGCACCCACATCCGCGACGGCACCCTAAGGGACCCCGTACTTTCAAAGGTATACAAATACTGCCAAGTAGGCTGGCCTTCGACGGTAATTGGTGACCCTGATCTTGCTCCGTTTACTAGGAGGCAAGACGAATTGTCCACACAAAATGGCTGTGTACTCTGGGGAGCAAGAATTATTGTACCCCAAGCTCTCAGACAAGCCATTGTGAACGAACTGCACTCTGGCCATGCTGGATCATCCAGGATGAAGGAGTTAGCTCGCAGCTATGTATGGTGGCCGCTGCTGGACAAAGATCTAGAAGAAACGACTAAGTCATGCAGCGAGTGCCTGAGCACTCGAGCTGCACCAACGAAAGCTGAACTCCATCCGTGGGAATGGCCTGCGAAGCCTTGGCATCGCATACACATTGACTACGCGGGCCCAATGGATGGAAAATACTATCTAGTGATCGTGGATGCACACTCTAAGTGGGTTGAAATTTTTCCCACATCTACTACAACCTCTAGCGAAACGATCTCGTGCCTGAAACACACTTTTGCGACATTTGGATTTCCAGTAACAATTGTTTCTGACAATGCAACGTGTTTCACATCGGCCGAATTCCAAGAATTTGTGAAGGCATGTGGTATGCGACATATTACGAGCGCACCATACCACCCTTCAACTAATGAACTGGCAGAGCGCATGGTACAAACTTTCAAGAAGAATATACGAAAGTCAACGGAACCCCTACGCCTAGCACTAGACAGGTTTCTGTTCAACTATCGGCTAACACCCCACACGACAACAGGTGTTACGCCCGCCGAACTGATGTTAGGCAGAAAAGTTCGCTCTCGTCTTGATCTGCTCTGGCCGTCAGAAGCAATCGCGTCCAAAGTTGCTCAACGCCAGGACGCTCAGAAAAGATACCACCCAGGGTCTCGAGCGGTTGATATTCCGCCGGAGTCTCCTGTGATGGTCCGTCAATACACGCCGGGTTCCCCAAAATGGACCCCTGCTACCACCATTGAGAAAACAGGCCCGGTATCCTACAAGTGCCAACTGAAGGGGGGAGAGGTCGTTCGTCGACACCAGGACCAAGTTATTACCCGCTCGAACACCATCCCTGAACCCTTGGAACAACCTACGGAGGAAACCGTCGTGTTTCCACAACCTGCTCAAAATTCATACCCACCACCTCCGACCAATGAACCTGACACCGGAACACCTGATTACCCGACTCCCACCCAGGAGGCTAGGATGCACGAGCCTCCAAGTGCTAACATCTCACGCAGGTCTACCCGGGCTCGGAAGCCTGTGGTGAGAATGGACCTTTAGGATTGACTATATTGAATAAGGGGACTGGGGATACAGGGAGGGGTTTCTAATTAAGGAGGGAGGGGTGTAATATAGCGAGTAGTGTAAGTTCTAGTTAGAGAGACCGAAAGTTGGCAACGCTCGATAGGGCAACACTCGCGAGTCAGTCTGCAATTGGCCTCGGATTCAACAACAAGTAAATGTTGACCGAGTGTGTACATAATTAACTACTGTGGTTGGTATCTAACTTCTTAAGTTCTAAACTAATGTACTAATTATATACTATCCTATTCTATATATTTCCGTCTATCTCCGCTCTACTCTCACTAGCCACAGTACCGACATTTGAGTATAAAGTTAAGGTATCCAAGAGGTGAGTGAACTATTTACCTAACTTGCTGTGTCATTGAATTGTATTGTGTTCAGTACTATAACTATGTTGTGTCTATGTGGAACCCTTGCTGTGCTCTAGTGTAGGGCTATCCAATCTATAATAGTTACTAACGTACGTTAATCAACTAAGGATCAATTATGTTTTATATATATAGACATTTTTAAAACAAATGACGGCTTTGTATCATCTTCATTTCAAATAAATAATTTTACTTTTTTTCTCTTTTTTTCTCTCATGTGTCAATAAAATCTTCAACATACCATGTTGCAAATCATCCCAAAAATGTAACACAATTCGATAAACTGAATAAAAATATTTCGAAAAAGTTATATAAGACATTGTAACTGAATATTTTGACTATTTTCTGAGATTATCATAGTTCATTGGCAGCAGGATACATCTGTTATTTTCAGCGCAACTGATGTTAATTGATTGTTTAAAAACTCGTGACAACTGTAATAAGAATTTATTTGCTCAGCCAAGTTGGCGTAATTCACAGATGCGTTGTATCTCGAAGACGATCGATTTCTATTGGCTTGAAATGAGTCCACTGAGCAGATTATAACATACAAATTACAGCAGTGTACATAGCGTGGCATATATCGATACATACGTACACTGATTGATAGCCCTGCTTCAAAAGTCTTCAAGAGCTTGGTTCATAACTGTGGAAAAGAAAATTAACAAATTTATAGGAATTTTATGTAAATTTCATTTCACCAGCAACGTATTAGCCGTATTAACGTATTACACATTCATAATCAAAGCGTGGTCCAAACATTCGGGAAAAAACGTACATTCAATTTTTACTCGGGCCAAATATTTTCATAATTTTTTTCTTTGACCACTGGATGATTCCCAAGGAAGTTTTTCCTACTGAAACTACTGTTAAGTGCACTTTGCTTCTTAGGAATCGGGGTATATTCACGGAAAGAAACCAGACGTTGTGCGCAATTTTGTCCCTGAAGCTTTTTTCATGAGCGGGCGATACGTTCCCTTTCGCAGCCACTAAGTGGAGGTAGACTGAAGCAACAAATGGAGGAGCTTAATTTGACAAAGTGTGAAACGTTTTGATATGGGGTCCTTAATATTATACCATGAATTAGAGCAGCCTGTGTCAAGTTCGATCCACAGGTGCCTCAAAAAAGTTAAAAATGATGTGTTTCGCAGTCGTGACGATTTCATTACAGTTGAAAAACTTAGCAGTTTTCCGTTATTGACCCAAAAATCTTTCCTTGAACAGCAAAAAAATTGTTGGTATTTTTATCGTAGAAATTATTTTTACTGTTTTTCTATCGCTTCAGTAATTAGAATGTTTTTCAACTTTTAACTTAGAAAAAAGTGTATGAATATACTTGGGGTGCTAAAAATAAAAAAAAACACTGAGAGAAACAATCGAGATATCGCACAATTTAGACAGAAGATAGATGGTAAACAAATTTTCTCAAGTCTAGTTTGTGGCTAAAAAAGGAAAAAATGCTTATAAATCAGCTTGAATATATATGCTTTGAAGACTTAGCCACCAACGAAAAAAACTGAGGCATTGTAATTTTTAAGAGGTGTAGGTAAACTAGTCACAGAGGTTTAGATTGAAGATATGGAGTCGAGCCGAAGAAAACTTGAGCAGCAATAATGAGGAGCGCACAGTCCACTGATCAGCCCCAGTTATGCCCAAGGCTGTCCTGGAATTTAGTTGAAGCTTAGCAGCTTTTTTTCATGTAAGCTGTTACAACCTAATAACGGCTTGACAGACAATGACATGAGAAAGGCTACTTATTTTCATGCATGGAAGGTAGTTTTTTGTACGAACTGAAGCTAAACTGGTATTTGTGATAGAAAAATCCTGCTAATAATATTATTTTGAAGAGTGGATTATTAAAAATTGATCTATGTATTCGATGTTTAAATTTTGTCTCAATTAATAATGTTGGGTATCGATAATTCTGTTTCTGTTGTGCTCGTCATAGCCGTGTGGCTTTCGGATCCGCCTCCGTGCGGGCAAACCCGGGTTCGAGTCCTGGCGCTGGTGGCGATTTTCTCTGTTGGGTATAGGGGAAAAAATCCAAGCACAACACCCCACTCTACCCACGTACATGTGTCTGAAATGGGTACCGGTCTTGACCGGGGGAAAGCGTCATGGCGTCCTGGTGTTAGTTATAAGTCATTTGAAAATCCAATGTACAAGGTGATATGTATCAGGCTTGAATTGGAAGTAAAGCATCCGTAGATGCCTTCATTATTGTTATTGTCAGGCTTGTAGCATTAGCTAAAAAATGTATAAATTAAGTGAATTTCTCATTAACATTTAAATAACATAATTATTGGCATTAAAAATCTCACTTTAAATTATTATTAGTAATTTTCTACTTATAATTAGTAGTCTTAGAAGTTTTTGTGCAAAAGCACAGAAATAATAATACCATCGACAGCGTTCGAGTTTTAAGTCGTGGTGACGGCAACATCGCAGCCGACGCCATTGTCGGACTGTCATTTCTTACTCGCGTGTTAGCTTGTGTGGTTCAGCGTCTCATTCTTCGACGTCAACAAACGCCACAACACATTATCCCTGGGCCTCGAGCTTTACATTCACTTGAGCCTTATGTCGCCTTGAGCTATACTTTTAAACTCAGCCTTGAGTTTCACCATTTACTTTGCCCTAGTTCTGACGTGAGCCGGACTTTTACCTGGGCTTTATTTACCTTGCATTCACCTCGGTTTCGAGGTGTTTTTCAGTCTGGTATATTATCTAATTACTGGCTAAATATTAAACTGCTCTAACCACGGACACTTGTCTTCAGCGTGTCATGATCTTTAATTTCAAAACCAATTAAGATCGATTTACCAACATCTATCACGGCTCAAATTGATTTTCATTCACTGCTCAAAATTAAACAGACTTGGAGCTTATCCTGAAATTCCACTGGTTTCTCTGGCTTGTTAATTTGCCCGCACTCTGAAAATGACCTCCACAAAAACACACTCACGCACACCCTGTCAACGTCATCACTCGCCGGAGTCTTCGCCTGCACGGACTGCACCATCTCAGTCAAGCTCTTCAGAATCAAGCACGCATCGGTCCTCCCGGCTTCTTCCAATAAAGATCTATAAGCTTAGTCCAAAAATTGTCGTCATTCCCCTTCTCTTTATCGTGCTCTTAAACGTACTTCTCGAGATTATTTACGTATTGGTGGTTGGGTATTATCATAAAGTCTGTTAGGTTTGGTGGTGATGAGTTAAATTTAAGATAGGTATGAACATCCAATCCTAATCGTTTTGTTCGATAGTGTTTTTCGAAATTGTAAGAGAGGGATAATAAAGACAATTAATGGGATAACTCATCTCGAAATTCTTTATTGGAGGAAGCCGAGATGACCGATGACGTGCTTGACTTCTGACGATCTTAAGTGTCAACAGTGTCTCCGTGAAGTGAGGACGTACTTTGTCTTTGCTCGGAATCAAAGTGCACAATTGGTTAATGAACATGCATTTCTAACCAAAAAGAGTGCTCACTCAGACCATGAGAATCTGAAAGTAAATTTCATCTAACCAAAATCCAAACAATCGAACAAAAAGTGTGATATTCCCTCAAAATAGCACTCAACCCTTGCTTCTTTTTCGCAAGTGTCTCCTTTCTCACAAGATGGCAGACAGAAAGGCAAACAAGAAGAACAATGAGGGTACGCTGGAGCTTGACTGTCCAGACATACAAAACCTGTCAAAACCAAATAAGCAAATGGCCTCCATCATAATTGATCACTTTAACTCAGTAATGGAGAAATTTCAAAGTGAAATTAGTGACTTGAAAACGATGATTGAAACACTAACGAAAAAAGAATCAAATCATAAGGCAGTGATTGAAGAGCAAAATAAAAAGATAGACAGGCTAGTCTCCCGTCTAGAGCAATTCGAAAGGAAAGAAGAACGGGAAGAGTTGGAAAACAGAAAATGCACTCTGGTTATCACAGGGGAACTACCGCAATCACATTCTGATGAAGACTGTAGACAGACTGTGCGGGAGCTCCTGAAGGACCAAATCAACGTCAACCTTAGTAACTCTGACATCACTACAGCGACTAGACTGGGTAAAAAACCTGCCCCTGGAAACGTCGATAGGAGAAACATTACCTTTGAGCTACGACAATACGAAAAGAAACAAGAAGTTTTGTCAGCCTGCCGAGTGACCAAGCCGAAATTCTACGTAAACGAATACCTCATCCCTTCGCGAGCTAATATTATGTACACTCTGAGATTAGCCAAACGAAAATTTCCCGACAAGATAGGTCTCGCAAGAACTCTGGATGGTAATATCAACGTCTACTCTCCTCGGATACCTGGACAAGAAACTCCTAGACCTCACACCATCAACACACCTGAATCACTTGACCAGTACTTACTACAACGTGTCGGCAAGTCCTCAGAAGAAATTATTCGTAATTAGAGACTTATGTACTGAATTTAATAGCATTTTGATCTCTGTCCACATGATTTCTTTTGTTTTCTGATAGAATCGCCTTTGGCTCTTCAAAGCAACCACGCAGAATTTGCAACTTTGTTTTACTGCTCACTAAATTGTTTTTTATCTACTTTTTCTCATTATTCATAGAAGGCTCATGCCGGATTTTCTACTCTGATTTAAATATTATGTTACCACCTGTCTCAAAATCTGAAAATAATCTAGATACTCAAGATCTTTATATTAATTAAATAACTTCGCTGTCACTTCGATTCTAATCCACTTCGTTCTTTGCTATATCGTATGTGTTATATGCAGATACCACTGGTATGACAGCCTTGTAACTACACTATTCGCAATTTATGATCTCTAATGCTCCCACTCATGGACTGAGTTAGCCATCTCCTTATGAAATCATTCTAGATTTTAAATAATTTTAGACTAATAATCTCTGTGTGTTTTAGTTTCTCTCTATTTCTTAAATTTTACTATAAGTAGGAATGTCTTTACTTTTAACTTGACCTTGTAGTCTGTATCATCTTCTTTATTTTTTACGTCACATTTTACTTACTGTTTCTTAATCTTTATGACTGACCATGTTGATATTTTCGATGATATTGATCCAGATCTCAATCATTTGAATAGACTGCATCCAAACCTAAATGAAACTGGGAATTGTAAATACCTAAATTTTAAAGAATTCAATGAATCGATGAGAAAAACCTGTAACGATCTCTCAGTATTATGTTGGAACTGTAGGTCCATTTATCCGAAAATAGATGAAATATCTTGTACTATCACTGAGCTAAACAGTAATTTTGATGTTCTCAGTTTCACCGAAAGTTGGCTAGATGACTCAACTAAAGACCTAATTCAAATTCAGAACTATAATAGCCATCATTCACTCCGTAGCAACAAACGTGGTGGTGGCATCAGTACGTACATATCTAAACACATATCATCGAAAAACATTATAAGTGCGACTATGAATCGTGAACATATTGAGACTCTATTTATAGAACTAACGAAAAATGGTAAACGGATTGTACTTGGGACTGTATATAGGCCCCCAACAGCTTGCAACATTTCTTTCCTGAACGAGCTTCAAAGCATAATATCTCAGTTTAACAAATCTCTATACAATGACATAATAATTTGCGGGGATTTCAACTACGATCTTCTTCAATATGAAAGCTGTGAACAAATCTCAAACTTCATAAATGTTTTTCAATCTAACTCCTTCCTTCCAATCATCACGAAACCTACGCGTATTACATCCGAATCTGCCACGTTGCTCGATAATATTTTTATGTTAGATCCGACTGATTTTCTTACAGGAATAATAATTTCTGACTTATCTGACCATTTTCCGGTGTTTCTCATCAAGAAGAATGTCTATAGTCCCTGCAACAGCCCACATGCTGAGACTTTTTCATATCGTTGTATAAACGAATATAACTTGGGGACAATGCGAACTGTTCTAGAAGAATTAATGCCATCATTGGACATCTATGAACTAGACAATAATGCGATTAACATTGACCAAGCAATACTAAAACTAACTGAAACTATAACGACCGCATATAACCAATGTTGTCCAATAATCACCCGCACAATTACGCCGAAAAATAGACAAAAACCTTGGATTACTGAAGATATCGTGATCAATATAAAGAAACGTCAAGCATACTTAGCCTTACTATACGAAGGACGAATCTCTAGATTAACGTATAACAGATTCAGGAATCATGTGACAAATCAAATACGAACATCGAAACAAAACTACTTTACGCGCAAATTCACTGACTACAAAACTGATATTAAAAAAACTTGGCGCCTGCTTAATTCATGCTATAGACCGAATAATAACGCTAAAAAAACGATTGAATCCATCGTTCACGAAAATGTAAAATATCATGATAAACAAGATATTGCAACAGTGTTCAACAACTTTTTTATAAATATAGGAAAAAATATAGCCGATAGTGTCGTTAGTGAACCTACAGACCACTTGCAATACATGGACCATGTCCGTGAACACAACTCTTTCTTTTTCCCGCCAACTAACCCCTCCGATGTAATTACATGCATAAACAACTTGAAAAATAAATCAAATGGATTAAATAAATTTTCAGCTAAAGTTCTTAAGGCTATTGCTGATATAATAGCACCGTGCATATCTGATATTATCAACCATTCGCTTTCTCAAGGTATCTTCCCCAACTCTCTCAAAACTGCCAGAGTCACCCCTATTTTTAAAAATGGTGATAAAAACTGCGTTAATAATTATAGACCTATCTCTGTTTTACCAATTATGAGCAAAATATTTGAAAAAATTGTGTATAAAAAAGTGTATTCGTATTTTGAACAAAAATCTTTTCTCTATGACGGACAATTCGGTTTTCGTTCTAAGAAATCAACGACACAAGCTGTATTAAATCATTTACAGTACCTTTACTCTAATATAGATGAAGGAAAGCTTGTTTTCTCCGTTTTTCTTGACTTTCGAAAAGCATTCGACTGTGTGGACCATAAGATATTACTCTCGAAACTACACTGTTATGGCATTCGAGGAATTGCCCATGATTGGTTCAAATCATACCTAACAAATCGGAAGCAATACGTTGTCGTTGACGACGCAAAATCGGACCCACAGACAATTAGCCATGGAGTTCCACAAGGGTCTGTCCTAGGGCCTCTCCTATTTCTGATATTTATAAATGATATTATCAAATCAACAACATTTTTCAAATTCATACTTTTTGCCGATGACAGCACGCTTTCTACGGTCCTTCCGAGCCAAAATCCCGCTATGATTGCGGAGAGCATAAATAATGAACTCCATAAGGTTTCATTATGGCTTAAAGCTAATAAAATAAGCCTCAACATCGAAAAAACAAAGTATATTACATTCTCATACAAGAAAAGCATATCTCTCCCACACATAAAAATTGGCGAAGGTGAAATCGAAGAAACCAACTCATGCAAGTTTCTGGGCATAACAATAGATAAACATCTGACCTTTAAAGAGCACATCGCTAATATTAGTTCTAAATTATCGAAATCCATCGGAATCCTGAATAAAGTTAAAAATTACCTGCCTGAAACAGCTTTACGAATGCTCTACCGAACGCTCATTTCACCATACTTGCAGTACGGAATAGAAGCATGGCACGGAACTGATAAAAATAAAACCAATATAATTTTTACTCTGCAAAAAAGAGCAATCAGAGCGGTAAAGAATCTAGAATATAATGCTCACACAAATGATTCATTTAAAAATTTACAAATACTTAAACTTCCAGATCTCTATAAAATCTCCATTTGTAATTTCATTTACAAAACATTAAGAAATGATGGCGACAATAGCCTGAAACTATTATTAAGTGCGCAAACTGGTCATCACGACCATTTAACCCGAAATAGAAGTAAATTCATGCTTCCTTATTATTCAAAGGCCCGGTCGCAACACAGTATCCTCTTCGTTGGAACTAAAACTTGGAACTCAATACCTGCGGAGATCCGTGATAGTAATTCTTACAAGTTATTCAAAAGAAATCTCGAGACTCACTTCCTATCGGAATATTAGTCATGTAAGATCACCAAGTCAAATCTTGTCTCCAACATGACTGTTTCCAATAATGAAATTTGCCATGGGTAATATTTAAACAATTTAAACAATTTAAACAATTTATTTACCACAGGAGATACAGAGGTAGAATGTTTCTTAAGTCTAGTACAATGGACAAGTTTGAATATAGCTACCTGTGGGCCCGAATAAGTTCAGCGACTTCTAGGGCATCCTACCATCACGCTATTCTAGGGTGTACAAAAGTTTAACCTAGTTCACTTAACCTAGTTTCGCATTAGACTGATCATTGAGATAATTAACTCGATATTTTACAAGTCGGCTATATTTAACAGTATGTTCGATAAAACGATTCAAGAGCAGAGAGAAGATTGGTTATGGTACACAAGGCAAGTTACATTATGACATTATCATTAGTTACATGTAGGAGGCAAGATTTCGACACGGTGATCTTACACTACTAGTATTCTGATAGGAAGTGAGACTCAAGATGTCTTTTGAATACTTTGTACGAATTACATTCACGGATCTCTGCAGGTATAGAGTTCCAAGTTTTGGTTCCAACGAAGAGAATACTGTGTTGCGACCTGGCCTTTGAATAATAAGGAAGCATGAATTTACTTCTATTTCGGGTTAAATGGTCGTGATGACCAGTTTGCGCAGTCAATAATTGTCTTAGGCTATTGTCGCCATCATTTCTTAATGTTTTGTAAATGAAATTACAGATGGAGATTTTGTAGAGATCCGAAAGTTTAAGTATTTGTAAATTTTTGAAAGAATCATTTGTGTGAGCATTATATTCTAGGTTCTTTACCGCTCTGACAGCCCTTTTCTGCAGAGTAAAAATTTTGTTGGTTTTATTTTTATCAGTTCCGTGCCATGCTTCTATTCCGTATTGCAAGTATGGGGAAATATGTAATTCGCCTTCAGTCTGCTGTTAAATCTTTTATCGAATGTACTGTTAAATATAGTCCACATAACCTATATTGTAAAATGAAATATCTGATATCGATTGAATTATCTCACTGATCAGTCTAATGTGAAACTAGGTTAAGTGATTTAGGTTAAACATTAATGTACACCTTAGAATAATGTTGATGGTAGGATGCCCCAGAAGTCGCTGAACTTATTCGGGCCCACAGGTAGCTATATTCAAACTTGTCCATTGTACTAGACTTAAGAAACATTCTACCTCTGTATCTCCTGTGGTAAATAAATTGTTTAAATTGTTTAAAAATTGTTTAAATTGTTTAAAATCTTCTCTTAGATGGGAAACTCCGTGCAGGCGAGGTCCGGCGAGCGATGACGTTGACCAGGTGTAAGTGAGTGTGTTTGTGGAGGTTAAAGGTCTGTTTAAGCTTAGCGACTGACAGAATATCAATTTCTTTTGTGACGTTTTGATGAGTCGCTATTTGTGGGTTTAGACTTTAGAATAATTCCACGGTGTGAAAAGCAAATTGTCGTGGTTGAACTGGTAGATTAGTAGCCATTTGTAGTAATACCTAGGCTCTACTAGCTCCGACAAGTGATTGCAACGTGGATAGATGACAAAAGGTCAGAACGTCACACGTCACAAATAGGCAATTACGTTGTATGACTCGATGGCTTAGTGAGATAATATGCCACGTATTTACAACTTGTACAGTTAAGACCCAAGGAATGTGTGTTGTGGCGTTTGGTGCCGTCGAGGATCTGCAATAGTCGAAGACGCTGAATGAGAAGGTTCTCGAAGAGGCATCAAGTAAAAATTCCACAACTGACAATCCCTACACTGCAATGGATAATTTTCCCATCACGGAGAAAAACCCTGAACTTCTTCCACAGATTTAACTCAAAGCTATTAATTTTCTTTAAGGCTCAGGAAGGTAATAGGAAGGTTAGAAACTGGCAATGACTATTCTCCTTTTGTCAAGCTCATGAAATAGGGTAGACTTTTAACAGCTGGCAAGCTCTTTCACTACTGCCCTTGCTTTAAAAATAAGAGCATGAAATTTACAAGAATTTTTGGTAATGACATAATTGTTATTCATATTGAAAACTACATGCGATTAAGCACACAATTTATGGAATATAATGAAATATCACACAGCTAAAACTTTTGCAAGAATATGCGCATGCCTGAATTTCGTACTCTGTAATATCTCTATATCCGTACGAGAAATAAAAAGAAAGTCCTAAATTCATCCATGTCAATCATACTGAAAAAGAAACACTAAACGTATCTCTTGCAGCAAAAGAAAATACTCAAAAACATAATACAGTGAACATAAAAATGAAATGACACATGTAGCATTTGCTACAAAAGTGTAAAATTATAAAATTCCTCATTCGCACTTAAATAGCATAATTATTGACATTAAAAATCTTACTCTAAATTAGTATTAATAATTTTCTACTTATAATTAGTAATCCTTGAAGTTTTTGTGTAAATGCATGAGATATAAAATAACACTCGACATTTTTGAGAGAGAAGCCTCTGGGATTGGCAACACTGCGCGGTGACGCGTCTCTTTCAAAACTCACTCTCTCTTGTGCGTTCCTTTAGCTTGGTGTTACAGCATTTCTCGTAAGTAAATCTGTGTTAGAAAATATCGTGTTTCTCCTTCTTCGTGTTCAGGTTTAAGTATAAATTGTGACAGTGCCGTATTATTTAAATACGTAGTTTTGCGTATTAGTCGTGATGTAGCATGGTTTATTCAGAGTGCTATCTCAACATGACATAGTGTGAATTTTACATGTCATGTGCATTTCGTGTGTCAAGATTTTAGTATCAACATTCAATCACGTTCTTTTTATACTTGCGGCAAAAATATATACTTGCATCTGTCATGGTGATTTTGCTACTCGCGTATAAAAATACTTCGTGAGAGCGTACGGCGGAATGCCGGCGTTTTCGCGGGAAGATGGCGAACGCAAAAATTAACTGCCGTGTCATGTCATTTCTATGTTCAAGAATTGCACCTCCTTTATGTGTAAATATTATCCTTTTACTACAGGATATTCTTGCAGTGTTTTTCAGTATGATGGACATATGAATGAATTTAGGACTGCCTTTTAATTCTCGTTTGAACATAGATATTGTAGAGTACAAAAAAAGTATTAATTCCCATTCTATGCATTTTAGCTATTTTCATATTTCCTTTCTATTCCAAGAATCATGTGTTTTTAAGTCACATGTATATTCCGTAATTCCACTAAAGGAATAACAGATCATTACTGATCTGTAAATTACAAGTCTTGCTTATCTTTTCTATGTTTTCTTCCTGAGCCTTTAATGGAACTAAAGCTTTGAGTAAATCTATGGAAAAGGTTCAGGTTTTCTCCGTGATGGGAAAAATTATCTTTGCAGTGTAGGGATTGTCAGTTGTGGAAATTTTCTTTGATGCCTCTTCGAGAACCTTCTCATTCAGCGTCTTCGATTAATTGCAGATCCTCGACGGCACCAAACACCACAACACATATTCCTTGGTTTTTTTGAGCTTCACAAGTTAAATTCATGTGGCCTAATATCTCTCACTAAACCATCGAGATCCACCACTTGAAGTGCTTATTTGTGACATGAGTCGGACTCTTAACTCGACGTTAGTTGCCTTGCATTCACCTCAGTTTTCGAGCCGTTTTCAGCCAGGTATATTATCAAATTACTGGCTAAGATATTAACTGCTCCAACCCTGGATTCTTGTCGTCAGCGTTTAACGATCTTAAAATCCGACACAAGTTAAAGATCGATATCTCAACAACAATCACGTTTCCAAAATTGCTTCTCATTCACCTGCTAAAATTAAGCAGAACTGAAGCCTAATTCCTAGAGCCCAACGAATTTCTTGGGATTTTTAAATTGCCAGCAATCTGAAAGTAACCTCCACCAAAACACACTCACACCTGGCCCACGTCCTCGCTCACCGGACCTCGCCTGCACGGAGTTCCCATCTAAGAAAAGATCTTCAGAAGCCAAGCACGCCATCGCTCATCACGGCTTCTCTCAATAAAAGATACAAGCTGAGTAGTCCCCATGAATTGTCTGTATTATCCCTCTCTTGCAATTTCGAAAAACACTGTAGCATTCG
The DNA here is from genome assembly GCA_030386875.1 of Morinoia aosen. Lineage (NCBI taxonomy): Eukaryota > Metazoa > Arthropoda > Malacostraca > Amphipoda > Talitridae > Morinoia > Morinoia aosen. The sequence goes on from CM059560.1 coordinate 50,299,421, forward strand.
CTACAAAGCGTAAAAATTACAAATTTTCCCATTAGTACTTAAATAAAATAATTATTAGCATTAAAAATCTTACTCTAATTTATTATTAATTATTTTCTACTTCTAATTCGTAATCATTGAAGTTTTTGTGTTAATACATGAGAGATAAATAATCAATCGACATTTCGAGTTTTAAAGCAGCCGGAGGTGGCAACATCCAAGCGCGACGCTTGAACGGACTCACATTTTTTCTCGTGTCTCGCTAGCGCGTACTTCTCTCGTAAGTGAAAAGAAAATTAAGTGTGAGAATGGAGAAACCCGGTAAAGTATACAGTGTAAATTCTCTTTGTGCATTGGTGATAACTTAAGGATCTGTTTATCGTAGTGATGTAGGGATAAACTCTAAAATAGTGTCAAAATTCCTAGACTAGCATGTTCATTTTCGAGTGCTACCTCGACGTGACAAAACGTATAAATTTGCGTTTCACGATTCATTTCCTGTGTCAAGTCATTATATTATCCAAATAAGTTTGTGCCTTACTAACAAAGTTAGACATTTTTCAGCTGTCATATTAATTCAAGATTCGTTTACGAATACGGTCGATAGAGCGCCGGCGTCTTTGTTTCCCAAATTCGCGGAGATTAAAACTGCCGTCTCGTGTCATTACTCTGTGATTTAAAATCGTACTTCTTACGTGGAATAGTATTTCTTTTTTTTACAACATATTTGCAGTAGTTTTCTGAAATGTGTTCGACGTGAAATAATAATTGGAAATGCCTTTTAATAATTTCGTACGTATTATAGAGTACAAAAATTATTCATGCATATGCCTGCTAAAGTTTTAGTTTTTCTTCATCTTTTATTACTCCTTAAATCTTGCGTTTAGTCGCATTTATTTTCAATATAAATCACTAACAACAAAATAAAATCAATTTGTCCTTATTCTTGCGACAGAAATACATACTAGCCTCTGCCATCGTAAACGAGTACTTCTCGCATGCAAAATACTTCGTGAACGCTCACGAAGTTATGCCGGCGGTTTATTGCAAATGGCGTAACGTAAAAACCGCCGGGTCATTGTTACCTTGATTTCCATATTTCGTCTTGCGAAATATTTTCTTTCTGTGCAAGCAATACGTTTAGTGTTTCTTTTCTCAGGTAGATATTATTCCTTAGTTTTTATCAATGATGCTTTGACAGTGCTTTTCGGATGATTGATCTTAAATTAAAGTTAGGATTTTTTCCTTGTTATTTCTCGTACGGATATAGAGATGTTCTAAAATTACACAAAAAAAGCTAGTAATTCTCATCCTATGTTTTTAGCTATTGTCTTATATATATTCCTCCCTGCTGCATAAATCGTGTTATTTAGTCACACGAAATTGCCATAATTCCACAAAATGGAATTACCGATATTGTTACTCTTTAAAAATCACAAGTCGTTATTACCAAAAATTCTTAAATTTCATGCCCTTGCATTTAAAGCAAGAGCAGTTGTACAAGAGTTTCTAAATTGATTCTATCCTACTTTTGAGCTTGACAAAAGAGAGAACAAATGAAATTAACTCGTGTCGGATCTGTAGGATTTCTCAGAGTTTCTCCGTTGTGGGAGTTTATCATTTACGATGTTGGGGACTGTCAGTGGTGGAATTTTTCCTTGATGTCTCCTGGGACTGCTCATCCAGCATTTTGACTTTTTGCAGGACCTCAACGACATCTCCAAACACACACCACACAATCAGTTCCCTGGGCCTCTTTTTTGGGACTTGTTTTGGCCTCTTGTTTCGGACATTGTTTTGGGCTTTGTTTTAGCCTCGTCTTTACCTTATCAGGCCTTACCTAAACTGGCCTTACCTAAACTGGCCCTACCTTATCAGGCCTTACCTAAACTGGCCTTACCTAAACTGGCCTTACCTAAACTGGCCCTACCTTATCAGGCCCTACCTAAACTGGTCCTACCTTATCAGGCCTTACCTTAACTGGCCCTACCTAAACTGGCCCTACCTTATCAGGCCTTACCTTAACTGGCCCTACCTAAACTGGCCCTACCTTATCAGGCCTTACCTTAACTGGCCCTACTTTACTCCCCCCAAACACTCTCACGTGCCTCCGGAACTCACCATCACTCACCGGACGCCGGCACGGAGTGCCCACCTAGAGAAGATCTTCCAGTCAAAATCCCGCCAGTCCGCCGGGCGTTCCTCCAAATAAATTCCTAAAAGCCGAGTTTCCTCGCCTCATTACCCTTCTCTCATGGTTTACAAATACTTATCGATGGACGTTTAGCGTTTGGCCATACCCACGGCTGAACCTAACACTGGTGAACCCAGAGATTAAAACCCCAAACCTTCTTTAAAACTTAAAAACTATTCAACTCGATAAGTGTTTGAGAAATTGTGAGAGAGGTTAATTTTGGCATATCATTGTAGTGATAAGTTTCCCATGTCGTAGTCCTTGAGAATTTCTATGGATTTAACCGTGCTAATGAATGTTCTCTGAGCAGCTCTAACAAAAATTTTTTTTCAGCGCTATCCTGTCCTTGTTTGTTTCATGTGCCTTAGTAGGTAGGAAAAATATTTTTCTCCTATTTTCGTGCTTTACGCTTATTCTGACTACCGTAAAAATTCTCGTTTCCATTCTCTCTTTCTCTCCGTTTTTCAACGTTATTGATCGATTGAGTAGGTAGAAAAATAATTTTTCTCACCTGTTTTTTGTTTCTTTTTGTGCCTACGCTAATTGCCGCATACCGCATAAATTTTCGTTTCCAATTTTATATTTTCTTCTTTCCGTTTCAACTTTATTTGAATGATTGAGTAGGTAAAGTAATAACGCAAACCTGTGACACCTTTAATATCAAAAATTTATTAGGCGTTGAATACGTAATTCCGAGCAAGCATAGTTTAATTTTCGCTCTCGTAGAAGATATTGCTAGCATGCCTGACTCAGATAATGAAGATCGAGCCCGCACAAAACCTCTTAGTCTGCCGCCTTTCATTCCGGAAGACAGCCACACTTGGTTTAACCAAGTGGAGGCAATGTTTAGGTATCATGAAATAAGGGATGAACATGACAAATTTTACGCCCTTGTGTCCGCAGCTCCCACAAAATTGTTAAATGACTGCAATCAATTGCTAGAAAACCCTCCAGCTGCAAATTCTTACGGAATCTTGAAAGGAAAAATTTTAGCAAAGCTTCAGATGTCCGATGCGGACAAGTTCAGAAGCCTTGTAGACGCCTCAGCAATTCCATCTGTCTCTGTCTCTTTCTCTCCCACTTCGTTAGTTAAAGAGTTGCGCAGACTGGCAGCGGGTGTTGCCGTAGCTGAGGGATTTCTGAAAGAAGTGTATATGAGTAAACTTCCTTCCAATGTGCGTCCATTCCTATCGCTAGCAAGCCCTGATCAAACTTTAGAGAAGCCTGCAGAGTCCACTGAGACAGTGATGCGCAACCTAAACGTGTCACAAGCACCGCAGGTAGCTTCTTTGAACGCAGCAGCTGCAAATTTTAGCCCCTCAAATACTCCTATTAACCAATCCTCAGCCACAATAGACAAGATGCAGCAAGACATCGCTGAGCTAAAGCAAGCTTTACAGAATTGCCAGGTAGGTCAGAGTGTAGCTCACATTCAGCAAGGCCCAGGGAGATACCAAAGCTACCAAAATGCCTATGACTACCCCTCCAACTATCATCCTTTTCCTCCTCCTCAACGTTTCGATAGAGGTAGATCTTATGATAGGTCAAATCAAGACCGCCGTTTTCGGTCGCGCTCTCGTGATGCTAGTAGCAATTTATGCTGGTACCACACCAAATATGGTGACTAAGCACGAAAGTGCGGGTCCCGCTTTTGCCCTCGTTATACCGAAATGACTTCGGGAAACGCCAACAGCGACGCATAGTAGCGAGTACTGCGTTGCCTCATTCCCAGACTACTCGCCTCTTGTTGATTCACGATCCCACTACAAAATATCGATTTCTCATCGACACTGGTTCTAGTGTGTCAATTATCCCAGCCACGGCTAAAGACAGAAAAAATAACCTAGTGGCGACACTACGCGCCGCAAATGGCACTCCAATAGCCTGTTATGGGGAAAGAATTTTAGAGTGCAGTCTGGGATTGAGGAGAAAATTCACATTTACCTTCTTGATAGCTGAGGTTCAAGAGCCCATAATAGGTGCTGATTTTCTAGCCAAGTTTGGCATAATTGTAGATGTTAAAAACCGTAGAATTAGGGACGAGGAGACACAGATCTCAATTCCCGCTTGTAGCATAACTAGAGCTAATGTCTTGCATTCCTTCTCTATCGCCTTCAAGGAAGAGTGCATGTTTGAGCAGTTACTAGCAGATTATCCTGCACTAACAAATTCTAACTTAGCTTTAAAAAAAATGCAGACTAGCACGAAACACCATATCGAAACTACGGGACCGCCAGTCTATTCCCGAGCAAGGCGACTACCGCCTGATCGATTGGCTTTAGCCAAGAAAGAATTTGCGCGCATGCAAGAATGCGGCATCATCCGCAGTTCCAAAAGTCCTTGGGCTAGCCCTCTTTTGCTAGTACCCAAGGCTAACGGTGAATTCAGACCGTGCGGGGATTTCCGCAGGTTGAATGCCGTTACTCTACCTGATCGCTACCCTATTCCTTATCTTCATGATTTCAGTGCAAATTTAGAGGGAGCTCAAATTTTCTCAAAGATAGACTTGCAGCACGCCTTCCATCAAATTCCACTTGATGAGAGTGCTATCGCTAAGACCGCGGTAATCACTCCGTTTGGTCTCTTTGAGTTCCTCAAGATGCCATATGGCTTAAGGAACGCCCCTCAAACGTTCCAAAGGCACATGGCTGAAATTTTCTCTGATATCACTTTCGCCTATGTCTATTTAGACGACATCCTAGTGGCATCCACAACCCCGGAGTTGCACAAAGACCATCTTAGGGTCGTTTTTCAAAGACTGTCCGACAATGGACTCCTCATAAATCCTGAAAAATGTGAGCTCGGAAAGCCATCACTGATTTATCTAGGTCACGAAATTTCTAGCCTAGGTCTAAAACCTTTGCCTTCCAAAGTAGAAGTGATCAAAAACTTTCCTCTTCCACAGACCCAGAAGGAACTAAGAAGGTTCCTATAGGTTCTGTTAACTTCTATCATCGTTTCATACGCAACTGTGCTCAAACCTTAGCCCCCTTGTCTGACTTGCTCGAACCGAAACGAAAAGGCAAATCTATTGAGGTAAAATGGACGGAAGAAGCGCGCAAAGCTTTTGAGGAAATAAAGCACAAGTTAGCTTCCGCGACCGAATTATCCTACCCTATTGCTAATGCTGATTTTAGTCTCGTAGTGGACGCCTCGAGTACAGCTGTAGGTGCTGCT